>JAGQAX010000003.1:32600498-35000498 GCA_019142605.1 Cephalopholis sonnerati | reverse complement strand
CAGCGCTCATCAGTCCAGGTTCTGACTCAGTTCACTGCTCAGGACTCTCACAGCAGAACCACACACCTCCTGGGCTCATCTGATTGGTTTGTGGATGTTACAGAGCTGGTCCGTAACTGGCTGAGAGTAGAGGACCCTCGAGTGGCTTCCCTCGGCAACCACAACGACCTGATTGGTTTACGACCAGGAAAGACATCACTTCATGTGGGTGATAGTTGTACATCAAAACAGATCTTCACTTACTGAGCGTCATCATTATCATCATCATCACCTGCTGTCTTTTGCTCCCAGGTTGTCTCTGAGCAGTGGGATGGCATGCTGGGCAGATGTGACGTCACTGTGACCTCTGAACCTGTCACCCCCGGGGACCTGTCTGTGCAGGTGGTCAGCGGCCTCGGCATGTCACTCAAAGCTAGCCCCACACACCCTTCCATCGTCACAACAACAGTCACAGCGTACAACATCCTGTACAACCATCACCAGGTGAGAGAAACGCACCTTATGATGTGGGAACACAAATTCAACACAGTGAAGACACCTTAAGTTCCGTGTTGTGGCCAGTACAAGGTGCACTCTGATGTTGAGGACAATCAGGGGAAGTGATTAAGAATTTACAGTCGGCTGATGGAAAACAACTGGCTGTTGTTTATTTCTTTATTTAAAGTAACAAGGTAATAAAGTATACCCTGTTGTGTTTCTCCAGGAGGCCTCCATCAGCGTCTGGCTCCAGTTCAGTGACGACACCGCCTCCCTCCTCTCCTCCTTCAGCGACCTTCCCTTTTTCCTGCGTCTCTCCTCATTGGCTGAGTCTGTGGTTATGGTGACGCCCGGCCCCAGCCAGCGCATCTTTGCTCAGGGCGATGGAGGCGGGCCTTTACTGCGCGCAGAACTTTTGGTTTCAACCTGCGCTGACCAGCCAGTCACCTCCAACTCTATCAGTGAAGGCGACCGAGATTGGACGGACACCAAAGGAGAAGATGGAGGTGGGACCAGAAGGCTTGCGAGAGGATCTGGTTGGATAAGAGTTAACCTAGACCTGGGCTTCCTGCAGCCAGTCGGGGACGAGGATGAGGAGGGCGGGAAGTTTGAGTTTGACTTTTCAGACACACTGGTTGAGTCAGATAGCGACGTCTATGCATCGAACTTTGACGAGGAAGAAAGTGAGAATGTGAGCAGTGACTACTATGACAAAATAAATGGGAAGAGAAACTGGGACGAGGTGGACAACGGAGGCATGGTCAGTCAGAACAATCTGGAAAGAGCCGTGCTGATGCCAAGCCAGGAGGAAGGCACTGTGTACTTCTCCCCGAGCCAGGAGATAGAAGGAGAGAGGATGGAGGAGGATGTGGAAGGGCAGGGAGCTCGAGAGCTGGAGGTGGGTGTGGGCGCTATCCTCTCTCTGCTCTGCCTCTCTGCTGTCCTCTTCCTGGCGAACTGTCTGCCCTGCGCCCTGCGAGACAGGAGGAGGACAAAGATGGAGGAGGAGGAGACCGCAGCACTAGAGGGAGGCACAAAGGAAGAGGAGGTGGAGGAGAAGAAGAAAGAGGTAGAGGACAAGGAGGCAGAAGCTGAAGACAACATCAAGCAGCAGAATGAAGCGGACAGTAAAGAAGTGGAGATCATTTGCTGATATATTCGCAGGACAAGCTGAATTTCAGCTCAAATCTGAACTCAAAAGGAACATAAAGTCATTGTTTTGACAGAAAGTCATCACCCTGTTTATTACAATATAACACTACCAGAGGAACCACAGCATCGCTCTCAAAGACAGTTTACAGTTTGTGAACTCTGCTTCAGCCTTTATGTGTTACCCGCAGTGGAGCCATGACTTTTATTCGGGCTGTTGGGAAATGTTGTTGCAGTTCTGCAAATGATGCAACACTATGTGATGTGGCTGCTACGTATGTGTTGCACTCTCATCTGTACATTTCATTTCATATCTTCAGAGCCAAGCTCAGGAAGCAGCAGAAAACGTGTGTGATCTGGATTCTGGGTTCCAGCTGAAACAAAACTACCGTCCCGTTTTGCATCAAAATCAGTTTGTCCTTTTCAATGATTAGTTTATTTGTCTGTGTTTCTTGGAGCTGCTGTGGAGGCGGGATGTTTCGCTCGATGATAAGAGCTTTCATTTTTATTTTTCCGGGGTTTGCACATGTTACGCACCTTTTTAAATCTTTGTGGCGCAGCTCAGGGGCCAAGTTCACCACACATCTTAAAGGAATACTTCACCATTTGTATATCAGTTACGGCTCTTCTCATGCACTGTTTTTATGTTTTCCTTCGCAAATGAATGCTCCAAAATTTGTACATATCCTACAAAATAATGACCCAGCAATTTATGTATAACCCACATATTTTGGAAGGCTACAGTCACGTAACAAATGCACTGTCGGGAGTGAAGAATAAAGAAGACAGACGGCTTGTCATGAGGAAGATTGGGGCGGTGGATGGGTCCTAAAACACAAGACTTTCCCTCGGGGCTTTCCCCAAGAGGCCGATGTTCAGAACTATGTGAACTTTGAGTCCTTTTAAGGTACATCGACACCATGTTTCTTCTCCTAAACCTAACCACAGAAACTTGCTCCCTCTGGAGGTGGTGTCATTATCATCCGCTTTGCTTAGTAACAGCAGGATGTCAACACGTCTCAACCCAAGCATCAATCGAACCATGTAAATGAGCCATATTCCTCAATTTATCTACTCCACACAGTTTCCTCATTCAGCATAAATTTCACTTTATAACAGTGTTGTTTCATTTTATAACATTTCACGTGAGCAATATAAGTCACGTTTCAATGTGTTTCATGATATAACAAGATGAACAGTATATCTTGTCATAACACGAAAAACATCTTGTCATAACAATAAACTTTCACACTATAACATGATACTGATCTGATTTTGTTTTTCTGGTGTGGCAGCAAAATGCTTCCCTGTGGTCTTTTGTGTTTGAGCCTATTAAGCGCAGACGATGTTGGAAATTTGGACAACAGCTCGTTGGTGTGGAGACATACATGGACATGAGATGTGCAGCGCCACAAACTGTGGAAAAGAGCCCGGTGTAGTCAGCATGGGGGGAGTCATGAAGCGTTGCAGGCAGACAAACACAAAGAGAAAGAAAGAGATGGAAGTCATGAGAACAAGGTCCAAGAAGAGACACAAGGATGCAGTTAGGATAGAAAAGATTCAGAGTAATGTAGAACAAATCCGGTAGAAAGCATATTATATACTGTTTGTGTAAGGACATGTTTAAAGGTCCAGTGTATTGGATTAAGTGGCATCTAGTGAGGTTGCAAAACAGAAATTTCTCCTGTGTGCCAAGTGTGGAGTAGAAATGAAGCTCTAGCTGATTCACAATCGACCAGCAGCGAAGCAACACATCTTCTTTGTCAGCCTGTCATCTTACTGCTCCTCTTTTTAAATATGGTTCTTTCTCTGCCATAGTTCTTTCTTGCTGCAGTCGTGTGCACCATTCACCTCCCCATCACCACCTAGTCTTTACGGATTAATCAGACTCATCTGCCTCAGCAGACAGCAGCCTCAGAGTCATCAGCCACCACCACCACCACCACCAGTGTCTACACTCCATGGAGGGATTTATCTTACTGACGCTCAGATGTCTCTCAATCACAAAATATCTCCCTCTGGTGTCCCAGCGCCAAAGACTTCATTCCTCCGTCTCTCCTGATTGAACTACGGTGGCCATCGCAAAAACGTAAATGGCCTTATCTAGAGTCAGTGTTTGGTTTGTCTGGGCTACTGTAGAGACAACATGGCAGACTCCATGGAGGAGGACATGATTTGATGTAGACATAGACGGCTCATTCTAAGGTAACAAAAACACAGTGAGTCTTTTTTCAGATGATTATACACTAATGAAAACACAGTTATGAATACTATTTTACCTGCTGCCGAGGCGGAAAAGAAATCGGGGGGAAAGCTGCCTCAAAGTTTTTGGATATTGTGTTATGGTATTAGCAGAGAGAAAGTGCAGGGGCTGTTGAGAGGGGTTTTCAGGTCCTGTCAGAGATAAAAATCATAACTCTAATTTTATTAATGAATGGGATGAGGGGTGGGGAGGATTTTTTTTTCTTTTAGGTTAGATTCAGGCGAGTTTGAGAATTTACTGCTATTTTACTCCAACTCAGGAGGTGGCGGTAATGCGCCAAAGACATGTTCGCCAACCGCCATTAAGTATCAGAAGAAGAAGAAGAAGAAGAAGAAGAAGAGCAGCAAAATTAGCAAAAAAAGAGACTGTGGGAGAATAAAAGGTATCTTCTGTTACTGTATGTTTTCATTGTTTATCTGTGGCTGCTTTGATAGCACTCCTGGTTTAATGAAACACTCTAACCATGTACATGTCGCAGCTTTGTCCCGGCTTCTCGATGCTAACTTGTGTTAGCTTGGATCTGTTATGCTAGGCCGCTAATGTGCTAAGTTAGCTCAGTGTGGAGCCTGATTGTTGTTTGTTAGAGCGAAACTAAATATGTAGATAAACTTCGGTTTTAGCTCTGTGTTATCTTCGACGAAGCTCAAACTCGTGTTGACGTGAATTACATAGCCTCAGTTGAACGCTGTGTCACATCCTGAAATGGATGGACCGTTGTGTCAGTGCAGTGATAAGAGCCTCACTTAAATTACATGTTCATTCACTGTGTGAGTTTGGACTGAATCAAAGCAGCAGTAGTAATGTGATGCATTGATCTTAGTTATTATCTGTCGTGTTGAAACGTGGAGACATCGGCTCAGAAACACTGAGGGTCTCTTTCTGCTCTGTCCAGAGACAGTGAACGCAGCACAATCTTCATCCTTTCTGGACTCAGTCACATGTTTTAATGATCCAGTATCATAATATTTATTAGTTAAACTGATACATTGGACATGTCAGCCACATTAGCTCCTTGCAAATACACCAGTGTCGGTATTTTGGGGTAGTTTATAAACAGTGTCACCATAACGTAGTTTCTCCACCAGAGAACACAGTCATGTTGGTTTTTCAACTATAAAAAGTCCTGCTTAGTGTGTAACTTGGTCACAGTAAAATAAATGTATGTAAATATTTCAAAAATAATATCTGCTTATCTGTCCATGTAGGAATTATTAAACTGTAAAATATCAACATTAGTATAGGCCTCAAAAACATCCAGTATCAGACAGCCTCTAGTGCACAAAGTTAGCTTCAGTTACAGGTAAATAGGTTTTTAATTTTGTTTATGTAAGTCTTTCCATTATATTTTTCAAAGTAAGGGAGCCCTGAAGGAACCGTTAACAGTGACTGCCTTTACATGCACACTATTGAATATGACTGTATTCTGAATTTGATGCAGGGCGTGTAAACAGTATATTGCATTTGGATATTCTGAATAAGACCAAATCAAAAATCAACTGAGAGGTTCCAGACTAATTTGCATTTGCGATTTAGTCCAGTGATGTCAGGCCCCCAAAAATCTATATGCCTAAAAAATAATAATAATTAACATCCAGGAAAAAGACCAGGTAGGCCCTTTCACATAGCAAATACCTGAAGAACAGAACAATCCTCACAATGTAATTCCAGTAGCATCACAAACTGCAGCCTCCAAAATGACCATTAAGACCTCTCAGACAGTTTTAACTAAAAGTGAACATTTTAAATCCAGTTTTATCAGACTTAGTTTTACTTAGTTGTGCCTAATAAACTTGCAGCTGAGTGTATATTTCAAACATGGGGGTCAGCGGCAGTGATTAATTTATCTCTTCAAGCTGCAGTATTATTGCTGTCTTAGTGTGTGTTCTGCTCTGACCAGTCTCTCTTTGTTTCATGATTTCAGCAGAAAATTTGAGGACATTGACGTTCACCAATAGGCCAGTGAAATGAGTTCTTCAGAAGAGGTAAGATCAAATGGAAATTAACAGCCAGTAGTTTGTCATGACAACACATTAAAGTCTAACCTCCACATACGTCATCACACACAGCTGCCTGTTGGGTCAGACATTTGTTTACTTGTGCTCAGCACTTTGCTGCTCTCCTACAGATGTACTGTTTCCATGTAATATTTATATTAATTTGTTGGCCACCATTAGCTTGAACATATATATGCATATACAAATATATATGAAGTATATACAAATGTCACATCTTGAATTGAGTATAGAAAGCACCAAAATTTACCCAACAAGTAAATCAAATGTGACATGATTGTGATGTATATCATAATACCTTTAATGGTAGGCAGAGTACGAAACATTTAAATAAAGAAACTACATAATTCAAATATAAATGTTACGTAAGTAAAAAAAATCATAAGTAAATTTAAAGATAATTTTTTGGTCTTTATGCCTTTAATGGACAGGACAGGCTTCATTAGGACTGAAAGGCATCACGTACTTGTTTTTCCGTGGACTTAGGTGTCAGTACTGACCATTGCTGTAAGAAAATTGTATAACGTGTCTATTTCCTAAAGTTGTCCTCTAAAGCAAATTTGAGACGTATTTTCTTAGTGTCAAGAGACATCAATAGATATCAGAATACAAAACTTTCAGTGCTGAATGACACTGAGAAGCCTCCTAATGTTGTAGTTTCTTCCCTTCAAGCAAAACAATGTTACTTTCTCACTTGACAAAAACTCCATTCTCTCTCACTTTACCCTAACTTCCGGCCCACAGCCTATTTTTCTGTCACTTTCCACATGTGTTGTCTTAAAGTAATCCGCCATCCCCTCTTCCCCCTGAAGAGAAACTTAGCTCATATATGTGTAATTTGAACTACGTCACTTTAAAAGTGTTGATATGATAAGTATGAATGCACCAATGTAACATATTCTTGGTTGGCACTTGGACTGGAAGTGCCATAGCGCCCAGTAAGACTACCAGTATTCCATCAAGTGCTTCACTCTGACCTTCATTTCTCTCTGTTTCACAGTTGAAAGAGACGGACGCAGACGGGAGCCGACCTCATCAGTGTCAGACATGTGGGAAATCTTTCAGTCGGATCTGTAGTCTAAGAAGACATGAACTCACTCACACTGTAGAGAAACTGTACCACTGTGAACAATGTGACAGCAGCTTCAGTGAGCTGAAGACGTACAAGACACACTTGCAGACCCACACTGAAGAAACACCTTACTGCTGTGAACAGTGTGGGAGGAATTTCGGCGACCAGAGCTCATACAAAAAACACCTGCGTGACCACACTGGACCGTACCAGTGTGACCAATGTGAAAAGACCTTCAGTTACTTCAGTATTTACAAGATTCACATGCGAGTCCACACTAAAGAGAAGCCATACTGCTGTGACCAGTGCCCGAAGAGTTTTAGTTTTTTAAGTTCCTACAAGCGACACCAGCTCAGCCACAGCGGAGAGAAGCCGTACCAGTGTGACTTCTGTGGAAAGAGTTTCACCCAGTCGGGGCATTTCAGTCTGCATCTGCGTAACCACACAGGAGAGAAACCGTATGAGTGTGACCAGTGTGACAAAAGCTTCAGTGACTTAAGTAGTTACAAGATACACCTGCGTGTCCACTCGGGAGAGAAACCATATTGCTGCAGCCAGTGTGGGAGGAGTTTCTCTCAGTTGGGTAATTACAAATCACATTTGCGTATCCACACTGGAGAGAAACCATTCCACTGTGAACTATGTGAGAAAAGCTTCTCAATCTCTAAAACATACAAACAACATGTGCGTACACACACTGGAGAGAAACCGTACCAGTGTAAAGAATGTGGGAAAGGTTTCGGTCGACTGAGCAACTACATGCGTCATGTTCGCATCCACACTGGAGAGCAACCATACAGCTGTGACCAGTGCGGGAAGTGTTTCAATAGCTCGTATAGTTACACTCGACACCTGCGTGTCCACACTGGAGAGAAACCATACTGGTGCTCACACTGTAAGAGACTGTTCACTCGATCACAGTCCTTGAAGAAACACCGCTGTGTCGCAGTGGATGAAGACGGTTTGACTGTGTGTAAAGATGAACCAGAGCTGAGCTGCTCACCAACAGAACCAACAAACGACAACAAACAAAATAATCTATAGTGTGCAGGGGTGGCGGATATAGCCAAAATCTGCTATCACAGCATATGGTATTTTATATCACAATAGCGGTCTATATCACACTACAGTAATTGTTCTGTAAATTCAATTTTAAAAATGGTTTGAAACAACCATAAAGTACTTCATCACATTTGATCTTCATCTTTTACTTTAAGATTAAATGTGATGAAAAAATGATGAAATGAAACAAAGTGTGAGCTTTTCAAAAAACAGAATAATAAAATAATCAAAGACATGGTAAATGACACTGTTACAAGGTGAGTTCATCCATTTTATCTCGTTTGATCTTTGTGAAAAGCTGTTTTTTCACCATCAACTGTGCTAAAGTCTGCCAGCCAGCTAGCTTGCTAATGTCAAACACACAGCTCATGTTTATATTTATCAGCAAAATTTGACAGTAATATTTGTGACACCATTAAGGCCAGTATTTTAATTGAAGGAACCTGGAGCTCAGGTGACAGATTGAACCTGGTATTCCTAAGTCAGGACTTTCCTGTGAGCACCAGGCCTTGGTCCAGGACTGAATCCCAGTTTTTTATATTTTATCATGTCCAAACTCTCTGAGCATCACTGAGGAACAAACGCCTGTCCACTGTGACAAGATTCAATCTGGAGGAATACGATTTCACCTTTGTGTTACTTTAAAGTATATTTTAGATATAAACATAAAGAATATGTTGGAAACACATTAATGAAGTTGCAGTCATAGAAATGTCTGAAGTAGTTTTACAAAACTGATTCAAAAACAGAAATAAATGGCTTGCAAGTCCTTTGACATATTGTCAGTTGAATATCTTACGAAGACGAGATATTAATGTTGAAACTGTTAAACTTCATTATTTTTTGTAAATTCTGAGTCTGATTCCTGCAGTATGTTCCAGTGATACTGGGACAGGGGCACGTTTACCACTGTTTTACATCACCTTTTAACAACACTCAGTAAGGGTTTAGGAACTGAGAACACTAATAATTTAAGTTTTAAAAGTGAAATTCCCTCCCATTCTTGCTTGATATACGACTTCAGTTGCTCAGCAGTCTGAGTGCACTCCATTGTCATATTTTGGGCTTCATAATGCACCACACATTTTCAATAGGAGACAGGTCTGGATTGCAGGCAGACCAGTAACCCCCTAACCCTAACCTTAACACCTAACCCTTGCTGGAATGAGCAGGGACGTCCCTAAAAACGATGTTGTCTGGATGGCAGCATTGCTCAGGCACAGAGATGTTGGGTGTGTTTCTGGATGTTGATACATGGCTGTCACTTTGCATGGTAGAGTCTTGACTTTCATTTGTTAATGCCGCAATTAACTACATTTCCCAAAGTCCTCCTGAGCCCATGTAGTAATGTACATGTTGGTTTTAATGCTGTGCTGCGTGAGGGGTCAGAGGTCATGGGCATTCAGTTTTTGTTTTCAGCTTTGCCCCACACGTGCAGAGATTTCTCCAGATTCTCTGAATCTCTAGTTATTTTGAATTGTAGATGATGAAATCCCTAAATGCCTTCCTATGTATTGACAAGTGTTTATAAACTGTTCAAGTTGACCACACAGTTTCATGAAGTGGTGAATCATCCTTGCTTGTGAATGGCTCATCTTTTTGAGGATGCCCCTTTTATTCCAAATCATGACACTAGCATGTGTTACCATTTAACCTGGAATATTCCAAACAGGTGTTTTTTGAGCACTGCACAACTTTCGCAGTCTTTTGTTGCCCCTATCTAAACTTTTTTTGAAATGTGTTGCAGGCATCAAATTCATAATGAGTGTATATTTACAAAAACCTATAAAGTTGGTGAGTTTGAACATTAAATATCTCGTCCTTGCACTGTATGTAATTAAAAAAGGTTGAAATGGATTTGCAAACCATTGCATTTATCTGTTTTTATTTACATTTAACACAGTGCTCCAACTTTTTTGTGATCAGGTTTGTAGTATATATCATTTAATTCTCAAATATGTTGGTCTCCTGTATTTACAATTGTAAAATATACCAAAGAATGAAAAATGCATACAACAAATTAAAGCCTCCGTGTTCTTGGAAAATGTCTTTGGCTCCACCTGGTGGTCGAATCAAGAAGGGTGGTGGTGGTGGGATTAGTTTATCCAGATTACAATACACACTACAAAAACTGCAGGCACAAGATATTATCTGCCTAAGTCTTGAGCTATCTGCTGTCAACAGCTGCCACCCCAGTATATCACTGTTGAGAAGTTTGAATAACTCAAACTAGAACTGCCCCCTCATGGTTGGATGCCTTTGCCAACTGGTCAAGTTGCAGTTTATGTCCACATCTGTCCAGACTCATGTATCTATGAAAGGTGACAATGCTTCAAATATGGATGTTGCTGCAAGGAAGTTACAGATTTTAAAACGTGGATGCTTCACTCACTAACCTGCTGAGTTTCTGTTATTTTGTCCACCTCACTGCATGTATGCCTTTGGATAGTGCTCTGTCTGTATGTGGTTGTTTTAATAAAGATTGCCGGCTCAATTCACAACTGGAGACATTTGAAACTGAGTTTGGACGGTGGTGAGACAGCTGAAAATGACAAATAAAGTTTGAACTCTTTGGAAACACATTTGACTTTCTTACTGATGTTTTTAAAAGTGACACTGCTTGATTGACGCCCTTTAGTGCACTACTTGTTTAATTTCCAGTCCCAGATTCCAGGAGTGTCATTTAACATTACGTACACACACAACGAGGCCTGACAGAGGCACACACCACTTCCCACGCAAAAGTTGTGACCTAGAAAAGCAGACTTGACAGGAGAAACTTTGACGCATGCTTACAAGCATTATGGAGACAGGAAATTGGCGACACAGATGGTGAGGTGGAAGCCTGACTGTAGAAACTGTTGAATGTTTTTGGCCTTTGTCCGTACGTATATTTTCAGTATGGGTCCTTAGCACTGTTTTTTAAATGACACCCCGGGTCTCTCCTTTGGATACCAGCCTTTACAATTCACCAAGCATCTGTAAGGATCAAACCCAGAACCTTAGGGTCCCACAACCAGTCCTCTAACACTGTGAGCTATTGATACACAGATTCAGAATGACTGAATAAAACCAGACTTGTGTTTTAAAATGAAGCAAACATTAGTATGTTCCTCTTCCACAACACTGATATGGGCAAATGTTTGTCTACTACTAGGATACACAGATCATTGTTGTGGGACATTATTTTCTTTTATATTACCAAAGAATAAATACTTTGTTTTACATATATATATGTTTAAAATATTTTAATGTTCAATTCTTACAATTTTGACACTGCACATAAAAACAGAAGACAAAGAAGCACATAGATTTTTAAGAGATTTTTAAATAGATTTAAATATGCGCACCTATAAAACAATCATGAAAATTGATGAAATTAATCAAGATTATTGGTGTGATTTAACATAAAAGTAATAAAATGTTGTTTAAAGTGGGAAACAGTGGTGTGTTAAGTGCTGAAAAGGTCCTTGAGTGGTGTGGCCACCACGTTCCCACTGACCCACTGTGATTCTGTATGAGCAGAATCTACTGGTTTACATGGCAAGTTGTGTGTGCCAGAGTTTCTCACTTGAGGTTCAGTCATTCCCGGACTGCTGAGGGCAGACCCGCCCGTTTCCTTTGTGGAGTCTTCGTAGAGATATATGGAGTCTGAAGAGAGGGCTGGTGCTGGTGTGTTGAGTGTGCAACTGGTTTCTCACTGGACTGTTGGACTGGAATTCTTGAGTCTGAGGAGCAGTTAAACAACAACAATCAGGAAAGCAGGAGAAGGAGGAACAAAGTCTGACACCATCCAGAGAAAACAGAGAATACAACTCAACTCAGACTGGAGAGACAAAAGAGCTGAGGTCATCTAGGCAATGGAAATTCCAAAAATCAACCCCACAGAATCCGTAAGTGATGATTAAGAGGCATTACTTTTGTATATAAGTGTATTAGTCTATACATGGCATTCAAGGAAAATCCTGTATACCTTAATGAAAGTAAATAAAGTAAGAGTAATGCATGTCTCATGGGTATAAAAAGTTGCCTACCTCGAGCTTCTTCTTTTATCTTTTCTTTTAATTGCTGCTCTGCTGCTTCACAAAGACACACCCGTGCTGCTTTTATCCCTCTTCTCACTTTTCACGCAATGCAATCAAAACAATAAGAGACTATTGTTCAATGCTACAAGGATGGCAACATTTTATTCATGGATATTATCATAAGTCTCTCCACAGGACTGTATAGCAGCATACCTGAAGGGTTGCTGATGTGAGGACTGTCCTGTTGCTCTCAGTCCTGTTGGTACGGGCTCAGGGACAGAAAGAGAGTCTTCAGGACTGAATTTGCAGTGGCGACCTTTTCAGATCCTTATGAGACATTAAAAATATATTTCAGCAGCAAATCAGAATTTTACACTTTGTAAACAGTGTGTGGTATGTCCTTACCTTTGTTGGATGAGACGTCGGGCAGCTGCTGATTAGCGTGAGCTGCAGATGCACCGTCATCACAAGGATTCAGACTGGGAGACGTCTCACTGAGAGAATCAGACACACAGCTGGAGACGGAGTTCACCAGCTGCTTTGTAGGTTCATTTATATGCTCAGCTGAACTGTGTTCATTCTCTGATTTAGGATTAGAGGAGACACCAGGGGATCTTGGCGAATGAGAGATTTCTTTGTCATCAGTTTTAACCTGACGTGGGAGAGGTGTCTTTAAAATAGAAGCCCTTGGTTTGGAGTTTGATAAATGAGATGTGTGATCTACTGACTGGTTTGACTTCTGAGAACAGGAGGAAGTCCTTGAACCATCTGGTTGAGTCTGCTTGCTTGAGAGAGGAGGAGCACTGAGAGGGGCAGCAAAAAGGCTGAGGAAGGAGCTGGCAGAGGCTTTGTTAGGTTCAGCAGCGTTTTTAACACGATTACTTTTAACATCTGCAGACTGTGGAGCAGGACAGGAGGATTTAGGATGAGAAGAACTTGACATAGCATTGTGTTTAGGCTGCAGGGTGTCAGCAATGGGGCCTGCGAAAAGGCTACGAAAGGGTCTTTTCAGGGGATTTTTACATCCAACTGCGAAATCGCCACAGTGTGTCATTTTGCTGCTGCTCTCTGCTGCGATTTCAGTTGAATGATGTTGTACGCCAAGTCTGAGTCCAGATTGTGTCTTTTTGGAGTGCAGGTCGACCTCAGTGGGATGTTTTGCTGCAAAACGGCGACTGGCAGAGTTTGCAGAATCACCTGTCTCAAAGGAGCTGGTGACGGTTTCAACAGGAACAGCAGCTCCACCTTTAAACTCTGGCAAACTTGAAAATGGACTAAATGGTTTCACTAAGGCTTGTGAGCCCAGTGTCAGAACAGAGAGATGTGACCTGAACTGTGTAGCATGTCTGGGAGTAGATGTCTGACTAGTGTGTCCCAAAGGAAGAACACCTTCACCTTTACAGTTTACAGTAACATCCACGGGCAGGTTCATGCTTCCTTTCATATCTCCTTTGCCTTCGGAGGATGCTGCCACAGTGACAGGCGACTGAAGCAGCTCCGACTTGCCTTCAACACTTGTTTGAGCAGGCTTCAGGGATTCTGCCACATTGGCACCAGGTTTCTTGTAATAATTAAAGGCCTGAGTAAGACTGGGGCTGGTGTGCACTTGGAGGGATGGCAGGCTCTTGAACATTTTTTCCTGGGATTTGTTCACTTCATGTCTTGTATTTACAGAATGCAAGTCAGTGTTTGGGGTATAGGATACAGTTTGAGCAGTAGGAGGGGTAGCTGTGTGACCAAATGTAGAATTTCCTACTGATTTACGAGACCTAAGAACAGCATCCACAGAGTAGGGAACTTCGCTTTGGTTTACAGAGCCTGATGTCAGGCAATCAGAAGAAGACAGAGGGCCAGATTCTTGACCTTCTCGACTTCCAAAGAAACTAGGGAAAGGTTTGGATAGTTGAGGTCCAAGCACTGCTGCAACTGAATAACAAACTAGCTCCTCATCATCGGGTTTAGTCGATGAGGCAATGTGGGGTTCTGCAGCATCTGATGCATGTGGTGAGACGGCTTCCTCCATGATACCAGCCGGTTCTTCAGTCTGACATAACAAGGTTTCCTTCTCAGCATCTGTCTCTGCGCTGTTGTAAAAGTTGGGCCTGAAAAATAGTAGCTGAATATTATTGATTCATATTATAACTGAAATTAATGATTAATTAGCCAGTGGCTGTAAATAACTACTAACAAGGCTGCATTAAGTTACATTATGATGCATTCAAGCTCTATTCAGTAAAAATGAATATCTGGCAAAGGAAAATTGTAACTCTATCATGATGTGTTCAAATGTCGTCTTGTAAAAAAGAGAAATATATTGATGTTATCATAGTAACATAAAGTAGATACCAGAGAGGGAATTAGGATACATTATGTATGGTAAAAAGACTTTTGTTTTTCATGTGAAAGGTTATATTAAGGTTGTTTCATAAATATGTGTGGTTGAATTTGCACTCATTCAAAGTGTAATGAAGGACCAATTAACTTTAACACATGTCCCACAAAGGGGGGGACTACATAACAACAAAAACAAAATAAACAAAAACAACAAAGAACACTGGTATCTGGCCAGAATTTCACAAACAAAGCATACCTTTAAAGTTTGTATGTGCATACCTGAGTGGTTGCAGGAGTGTATCAGGGATGTTACTTGTTTCTATAGTTTCTGGCTCTGTGGCCTGTGGTTGTCCTGACGACTCCTGCTCAGCTTTCTTTGCAAGTTCATAGAGGTCATTATCCCGTTTTAATGCCTGCCGTAAGACAAAAGAAAAGATATGCAATTATCTCTAGCACACAGAAATGCTTAAAGAAAACTTTTGTGGGTGGACTTTCACATACACACCTCATTCAACAGTTGGGTGGTGAAGTCATTAAGTGGCTCGTGGGAAAACTTGCAATCTGCTCCTTGTAAACAATTTCCGTTTCTGTGGAAGAACTTGCAAGGAAAGGACTGTGCAGCTGAGTTAAGGAAGTTTATTCAACAGCATTTAATTTCGGACACAGCAGTACAGTACTAATCACTGCAATGAGTTTATGACATGAAGATGCACAGATTGTTACTGTTCAACCAAAGGATATTATGCATGTACGGGCAGCTCTCCCCTTTTGTGCAGAATCCTTGAATGTAGAATTTGCAAGCTTCTTTGATGAGGTCGTTGTAACACTGAATGTGTTCCAGTTGGCACTCAGCGTCCTGTGCGCAGTAAAGGAGAAGAAAGCAACGCCAGTTATAACGACAACCAATAAGGGACAGATAAAATGAGAGGTGTTTCTATTCTGTAAGACAATTCTGAGATATATTAATATACGTAATAAACATAACTTGCCTTAATGCACCTTCCATAAAGGAAATGCCGACAGACGAGTCGCCCCTCCACCAACACAGCATTCTGGTCCTTGAACTCCTGCGTCATTAACCTTGTACGTTTCACTTGGACATCCTACGAGGAAGAGGAGCATAACAGTAAGATTCACTAGAATTTTAATTAATACATATATATGTGTGTGTGTGTCATATTTAATGTTGCAATGAGGGACTGCCGTCAGTACACAAATCCTTTGTTGTTGTGATTTTTTTCTACTAATAGCAGGCCTCATGGAAGGCAGACTGAGCTGTAACTTTAACCCTCTAGATATTATGAAGACATGCCTGTAGCTTTCACTGCACTACAATAAAAACAGTACAGCTGCAGTTACTGTTTCTGATGCATAGTTTGGAAGGATCTGTTCATTTCAAAAAGTAAAGGGAGTTATTTCAAGATAATATAATAATAATAATTATAATAAATAATTTTTAGATTCAATATCATGGACTCATAAAAATAAGATAGGTTTGTATGGAATATTGATCCACAGTCAGTGTATTATATACAGTAGATGTCTGTCGGCATGCCTGCAGTTTGGATAAGCGGCAGGATTGCTGCAAAACATATATTATCCACCTAAAGAAGTCCCACCTGAAAAAAAGACCATAGCAGTTTAAGTGTACGCTGTATTGAGAGTATTCTTACTTCTTTACCTTTCTGTCAGACAGCCTGCTGCGATGAGGAAACGGTTAACAGATTCAGTTCCCCACATATGCTGGAGCCGGCTGGTCTAATGCTGCCTCCATCAGTTAGTGTGTGTTAATGTGTGACTTTGGGGGATCTGAACTAACACTTTAAAACACCAAAGTCACACGATAATACCAACTAACTGATCAAGGCAGCAGTAGACCGACAGCTCCATGTTAATTTATGTTAAATCACTGTTTTTCTCAATGGAGTCTGGCTTTGAAGACAGCAATATAACAGCTTCATTTCCCCCCAGAGAAACTGCTGTCTGACATCAAGGTAAAGCGATACAGAAATATTAGAAATATAGCATACACTGACTATGAATAATGACCTCAAACAACCCCACTTCAAAAGATCCGTACTGTTCCTTTAATGTGAATTTATCTGGCCACAAGCTTCAGTATCACAAGACTGCACCAGAGAGAGTACAAAATTAAAATGTGAAACAGGTTGATAAACAAAAAAAGATATTCCCAGACGTCATGCCATTTTATTTTAGCTACCTCTGTAGTAATTTCAAAACTGTTCGTAAGGGTCAAAGGCATCATAACCCTGGGCTTGTTTATTATCTGACCTAGTTTTAGTACAGTTCTTTAAGCATTTTTGATTGTGTTTTGAGAGCATACAGTTCAGTGGTGGACAGGACATGTGGTGAGAAAAAGGGGGGGTCACATGAGACAAAGGTCACGGGCCAAATTTAAACTGGAGACTGTTACTCCCATTTCTGGCCCTGTGTTCATTCGACATGCGAAACAACCAATATGAATGCCTCTTCTGCCACAACAGCAGGTGACCATAACACAGGTGTCCTTTCATTCAAACTGCAACAGATAACAGGCTGATAATAGATCATATATATTCTGACAGGCACAGCTAAGTGTCTCACTTACCTGCTTGTCTTTTATATTTCTGCCGTCTCCTCCATTTTCTCTCCAAGCAGGTCTAGTCTGCTGGCCTCCACCTCTATTGGCATTTCTCCATCTCTCCTTCTGTTGATGTGGATTCCTCTGCCCCTCCGGCTTCTTTTTCTGCTGTTGCTTGTTCCCATTTGAGTTATTTTTATTTTTGTATTTCTGACCTTTGTGTCCAGCTTTATCACCGTTGTTATGTATCACATCTCTGGTGATGCCATCACGTCTGTGTTCACTACCAGTGTTACGCCTGTGGTAATGTCTGGCCTTGGAGTCATCATCTTTGAAGGATGTAGCGTTATAACTTCTGGTTGTCTGGGCTTGAAAATGTTGCTTCTGTGAAAAGAAAATGCACAGAAACAAACTGTTAAAGACATGACTGTAAGATCTATCATAATCCTTTCAAGTTTGGCAAGACACACAGTACAAACCCTTTATAATTTAAGTTTGAATTACAATCAGTTGCAGGTAGACCTAGATAAAATTAATGCTGTCTAATATAACATTCCTGCATTAAAACAGGTACATATGAAATGTCTGAATGCTTTTGTTATACTAAGGGGGTTTTACTTATACTTAGTCCAAAATACCAATGACAGAATCCTAAATAAGTTGCGTGTAATATTGGACTATTCACTTCATTTTTTATTTAATAGAATTTGATTCTTTTTACCTAATCTTGTTAGAGAAACTCCCGACATTCATGATAGGATTTGTTTTTCTCCAAGGTTACAGAGGTATTCACAGCTTAGAAAGAACACATGGGTTGGTTATTGTCCAGTGTGCTTACAAAGTATCCCCTGTTTGAATTGCCAGTCTAATATTTACATCCTCACTATGTTATTATTCTGTGCATCTGAACCAAAACTCAATTTACCAATCGCTAAACTTATATTTTACAGCATTACAACCGTCATGAAGGTCAGGCTTATTGCAGGGCTGTTGTATTAGACTGGATTAGTATTAGGTGGTGTATCTATGGTGATACAGAAACCTTAAAACTCTCCATGTGATGTGGTGTTGCAGCCAACAACATCTTTGACTAAATGCGACATGAGGGATAAATCCTCATCAACATGTTGGAACAAGGACACACAGACGTGATGTTAACTCAAGTGTGTGATGTCAGTTCAAGTTCACCTGACCTTGTTATGAGGGCCTGTGGGCTCAGTCTGGTTTTTCCTCTTCCAGGTGTAACCTCTTTTACCACTGTCAGTCTCGTTCCTGTAAAAACAAAATGGGTTTTAATTGTTTATGTAGATTAAGACCATTAAACGAACTGCTCCGTCAGACACATCAAGGCTAACGGCTAACGGCTAACGGCTAACAACCGTTACATACCTGTGTGTTATGGCTGGTGGACCAGGGCTCCTGACACCTTCTTCGACAGCAGAAAGTCTCGTAAACAAGTTTGCGAAAGCCATTTTATTGTGTCACAGTCATTTACGTCGTCTTGTGGAAAGATTAGCACGGCAGTAATAGATGAGGATGAGACCATAAACAAACTTTTACACAGCCAGCTGCATACAGAGGGTCCTCGTGATGACAGAACGCTGCCTCGCGCCCATAAAACTCAGATAAAACTAGAATCAAAACAAAGCTGCTTTACTCTGCCTCTCCTCGCCTGCCTTTCTGTTGAAGCTTTTAAATACAAATACACTAAAGCCTGAGTTACACTTCAGTAAACTGTAATTCACATGGGTCACTCCAACGTTCACTTCTTCTTCCTGCTCCTCTTCTTCTTCCTCTTCATGGAGTTGCAATACTAACTTTCAGGTGTATACCGCCACCTACCGGAGCGGAGTGTTTACAACAGGATCTACTTTACATTAATCTAAAAAATAAAACACAAAATATAAATAAATAAATAATTTCTGTAGAAATCCATCCCCCATCTGAGTTTCCCATAGCGTATCTCCATTTGTTCCAAACCTTTTATCCCTTCCCAATCCAGTTTATCTCCCATCTTTCTAATCCTCCGTTGCACACTTACCTCTTTTTTTTTCCAGTAAATTTGACCCAGTGCATTATTGTGTTCAGTATTTTTCACGCTGGTAAATATCATGTCATATCCATTTAGCAAACAGCAAGAGATTTACCAAAACTTAACACACTTGAAATTATGTTAAATTTCTTTCAAAGTATATTAATTAAACAAAAATGCCAACAAAGTACATTGTTATTTAATCTCTGTCTTTTGGTTTTGTAGCCTTTATCAGCTCTCTCCTGTCTTTGACTCTCCACCTGTGAAAATCAGTGGTTTTACATGTGATAAGTGTCGTTTTGCTGTCATGTCTCCCTTGCTTGTTTTATGCATTTTGTACTCCTTGTTTTATTTTTTTCCTTGTTTTAATGTGAAGCACTTTGAGGTGGCTCTAATTATGAAATGTAATTTACAAATAAATCTTCATTGCCTTGCCTTGTTAAAATTCTAAAATTTACCACACAGAAGTGCTAAGTCGACTACATAATCTTATCTGGAGTTCTGTCCTGTGAGTTGGCACGTTACAATTATCTTCATTTGTCATTGCCCTGTGATGAAACACGTTCAGATTTGTGAGGATACAGATTTACCATGGACTGTGGTTTGTGCCACAAAACCCACAACAAAACACATTCAGATGCTGTAGCAAATGCACTGACGTGCAGTAACAGTGCATTAGTGATAAGTGCACAGCCTGGTAGGATCAACTAAGGGCAGAAAAGCTCCACAAACACCTGAGACAGGCTCCACCCCCTCTGACCTCACTGAACTTGTTCAATGAAAAGAGAAAAAGGTCAATCAGTGAAATGTCTGCACTTTCCAGCTGACACAGGCATACAAAACTAACCTCCACATTCGGTCATGCTTTAACGATAAGAAAAGAAAAGACAAAAAAACATAAGCAACATGCTTTTGGACCCCTACACACAGTATTTAGACTCAGTTTATGGATTTACACCAAATAATTTCATCAAATTGACCAAACACCTTAACAGTGTGTGTGTCTGCCTAAAAATACTTGTATGAGCTAGTTAGGCAACCCAACCATGAATACAATACATTTGAATGTTGTTATGTAATGGGTACGTTTAAACTTTATGTTTCTTTACATTTCAGCAACACTGTGGTTAATGTGCGGTTATGTTTAGGCACAAAAATTACGTGGTTAGGGTTAGGAAAAGATTATATTTGGGCTTAAAAACCCAGTTTGGATGGCACAGTCATGGGTGGAGAAGCCGTAGATGTATCTGTAAAAAACAACTGCTCACTGTGGCACTCTTTCAGCTAGAAATGCAGTGATGTCTGGGTAAAAAAACAAGCTATTTTAATGGCACTATCCAAGGTGTAAAAACAGTGAAGTCTTGGTAAAAAACAATCACTTTCATGACACTTTTTTTCAGAGAGAAATGCAGCAATCTATCTAAAACAGCCGAGTTTTGTGGCACTATTCCCAGTGGAAAAACAGCGATGTCTGGGTAAGAAACAACTCCTTTTTGTGGCACTATTTCAGCAAGAAATGCAGCTATGTCTGGGTAAAAAACAACCAGTTTTTGTAACACTATCCCCAGAGGAAAAATAGCAACAGGTTGCTAAAAAGCAGCAGGTTTTGTTGGCCTTAAACAGAGGTCTGCAGTAGTCCACAGCCTGGCAGCTCATAAATGTAATCTGAATAACATCACTTCAAAAATGTTGATGTGATACGTATGAAATGTACAAATGTAACGTATCCATGGTTTGCAGACACGAACAATGTCAGCATTTTCTTCTGGCGACTGGGCTGACTTTGGAGGTTTCAGTAGCAAGCACTACCAGATGAGAGGTATCATGAGGTATTTCCATTAATCTGCTTATATGACTTATATGACGATTTGCACATGAATTTACTGCCTATAGAAACCAGGCAGCAGGGCACAGAGGTGACGCTCTCTGATTATATATTAAATCCAGTGAATGGGATTATAATGTAATTGAATCCCCCATGCTGAATGCTGAAAAGCCCACTCTGCCTCACATCAATCAGCGAGGGTGATAAGCTCAGACAAGCCCAAAAGCTGAGATAGAAGCTGGACTTTGTTCCTCCACATATGAGGCTGTCCCTGTGTCTGGATCAAAGTTCAGGTCACACAGACAGTTTCAGAGTTGCCTCTGTGAGTGTGCCTGTGTTTCTCCTCAGTCTCTGAGCTCTTACTGTTCGTATTGAGCTGTCTGAACTACAAAATGACCCGTTGGGCCCTCATCGCTCCCATCCTGCTGGGCCTGTTCATCCACAGTGCTGTCAGCCAGGACGCAGAGGAACCAGCTGCGATTGTAACACCACTGGAACCGGACCAGGCCTCCGATGGCACGCAGGACGACAATGGGGATTGGGGAATGAACTCCCTCAGAGGCGGCTTTGAATCAGTGAGCAGCTACTTTGACTCGATGCTGGAGTTCATGGGAGGACGTGATGGAGTGTGCCAATACCGCTGTCGATACGGTAAGTGGGTTAAATGGATGAGTTAGCATTACGCAGTGTGGTTCAGGATGAGAATAATACCCATACTGATCAGCCAGTGATTAACTTTTTAAAAAATATTTTAGATTTTAATCCTAATTAAAAGGAGGCTGATAGGTACTGTAAATGGCCAGAAAAAGAGATGGGTATACCACATACATCTGCATGCACCCTCCACGACACTGCTGCTGATAATGATAACGTTCTTGGGGAAAACACAAAATTATTATCACTTATTTTATTATTATTATTAACTATTTTGTCATGAAAATGGTCAAATTTATAGATATCAAATAAATCTGCCTCCTCTGCCTTTTAATTTCCAGGTGTTTCACTGTAAGAATGTTCATATGAATATACTAGACCCTTGTCTGTTAACATTTGTTTTGTACTACAAGTGGAGACAGTAAAATCTTGCAACAAATTGTCAATTAAGTTTGTCTTTTTATCTAGTAATTAAGATGCAAAAATGAAGCAAATATTCACATTTACACTGTGATTTATCCAAACAATGTTTCCATAGCTGCATAATTACTATTAAAAATGCAAATAAAATATTAATTAAATTACTTTCCAAGGACGGGCAGAACAAATGCTTCTCTGCTGCTCTTCAATAAATCAGCAGGTGCCGTAACTGACAGTATACTTACTGGATAATATGTTTATGTTACATCACAAACTGTATGAAGTCGTTCTGGACACTGCCTGTATGAAACAACAATGCAAGATTCTAAACCAATTACAAAATCTCAAATGGATATTTTTCCATATTTTCAGCCATAGAGATGTCAGCCTTCTCTCCAATATGGCTAACTATATTCTACTCAGCTTGTGGTGCTCAAAGCACCAATAAAATACATTTGAAAATCTCATCAGCAATGTCTCTTTCCAGAAATCATGACCTGGTTACCCAAGATAATCCACAGACTTTGTTGTGAGCAGTTTTACGTAGGAACTATTTTCTTTCTATAAAACAACACCTGCCAAACGTATCACAACGCAGAAGGAAGTGTGCATCTACTGCTAGTTCACCTAGCACCCCTGAGCTAGCTTACATTACAGCTCAGGAGGACACCATTAATGTTAATATCTTGTGTGGACAAGAGCACAAGCCACTGATCCATGAATTGATATGGTTGGCAGTTGCATCTCAGTAGAAAGAAAATAGCTCCTACATGAAACTGCCCATTAAAAGGTCTGTGGATTATCTTGAATAACCAGGTCATGATTTCTTTAAAGAGACATTGCTGTTGAGTTTTTCAAATGTCTTTTTCTGGCACTTTGAGCACCACAAGCCGAGTGCCATCTAGTTCCATTATATTAGAGAGAAGGAAGACAACTCTCAACTCACACCAAAACAATCTAGACTGTATAAATTGCACTACAGGTAAGAGATAAAATGTGCATTTTTGATTTTGGGGTGAACTGTCCCTTTAATACTTGATAAGATTTCCCTCATCTTGTACTTATCATCTCTGTTATCACCTGAAAGAGGGCCTGGACATGGACTGTGACCCGATGATAGGAGAGGTTTCATGCGGTGACTGAGAGATGCGTCTACTGACATGATGAACCAAATAACTGACCTTTGTTTCTCTGTGCAAACATGGATCTACTTTTAAACCCACGTGGTTATCGACCCCACCAGTGCAGCACATTGCCACTGACCTGCTGCGAAACATGACCCACATCTGATATTTTGCTCTGCTTCACCCCTCAGGTAAAGCTCCTCTTCCTCGGCCTGGATACCAGATGCCAGAACCTGACGGATGTAGCTCCTACTTCTTTGGTCTTCCTGTTCCAGAGGGGGTACGCTTCTTCTGTCTGTTCAGGGGAAATCAATGTGGATTTATCAGGGACTGTGCAAAAATTATTGGGGTTGGAAAGTGGGACAAATTTTATGTTTGACTTTTTAAAAAGCAAGACCTCGGACAGATTTCTTTTGCATTGGATCCTCCCCTTGACCCAAATATCTCAACTTAGCCCCACTTTCAAGCTTAACATGTTCATGTAACAACACTTTTAACCCAGTCCAATATGCACATTAGCAGAATTAACTATTTTTGACTAAATAATTAAATGAATTTTGAGTATACAGCAAAACAAAGCACCTGTGAGCACCCCCTCACGCTTGAACACAAGCCTTAATCACAGTTTGTTGTGTCCCAGATGGACGTGGGCATCCCTGCCATGACCAAGTGCTGCAATCAGCTGGATATGTGTTACGACACCTGCGGCTCCAATAAGTACCGCTGCGACTCCAAATTCCGCTGGTGCCTCCACAGCATCTGCTCCGACCTCAAGAAGAGCCTGGGCTTCGTGTCAAAGGTTGAAGGTTGGTAATGTTTTAACCTTTTTTTCATCCAGGGCAGTGTTACTGAGCACACGCCTGTTTTCATCAACTTTTCCTCTAATAATTCAGAAGCTGTAATTATAAATAAATTGACAATAAAATTAAAACTGATTTGGGGACATATTGTATTTGCATACAGTACTTGCAACTGTCAGCATGGCCTGAGTTGACTTACATGAACCCGGTGTGCGACAGCCAAAAATGATGTCATGATGACCAGTTGTGTCATCAGTAAATATCCCTTCTGTATAAAACACACAGACGGGTTTGGAAATGTTTGCTGTCACTGGTGTTACATTAAAAAATCTGTGACCCAAATAGGAATTTCAGTTGTAATGCTATTGCAGACATGTTTTATCCTACCTAGGTCACAGTCTGATGGGTCACCATTTTCTCTGACCTATCAGATTTAGACCTGCAAAGACATTTTCAGCTACACTGCCTCTGCCTCTCTATCATACTTAATTGCATTTATTTTGATAGCTGTTACCAAATTTGGAATTTACATTGTATTTATACAGGGTCACAGTTTGATAGCTGTTATTTGTGGAATTTGCCAGGTCAAATGACACTAGAAGATAGATATTATAAAACAGTGTTGGCCAAATATTGTCAGCTGAGATGTCACAGTTTGTATTTAATATGTGGATATTGTAGGGTCGTGACATTTGGCTTCAGGTGACCAAATGTTGTCAGGTGAGGTAAAAATGCCTACGTGCAGGGTCCAGAATTTTGTGCTACACCCTTGACTATGAAATGAACTGTCTGCAAATGTCCACATTACCTTCTCTTGTACATACTGCTCTCCTCTGACCTGCTTCTGTCTTTGTCTCTCCTCAGCATGTGAAACAGTAGCAGGACACCTTGTTCAACACAGTGTGGACTCTGGGCTGCAGACCCTACATGAACGCCCAGAGAGCAGCATGCTACTGTCAAGGAGAGGAGAAAGATGAGCTTTAGATCCTTGTCGTAACGGTATCAACTAGAGCAACACATCAGAGGGTTGTGGTGTTGCAAGGACTGCTGTGTGACTACTTGAGTAATTTATTTGGAAGTTCTTGTTCTGGTTATTTTACTTTGCAGAAAAATGTAGATGTCACTGTTAGAAATTCAAGCCAAAACTGTTTGTTTGTTTGCAGAGGTGCACCAGTGCTGTCTGTAGTGTTGGTATCAGCACCAATACAGGTGGAAAAGGCATGATTTTGGAAAAGCAAAAAATATCTCTGTGGTATGAATAAATGTTATGGACACATACATGAATGTGATTGTTTCATTTCATGGCATACTACTAGGGTCTGTATAACACCTCAGAGCTTTAGCCAGTCCACCTATTAGAGTGCTTGGTGCAGATACAAGTTAAAAAACTAATATCATTATTTATACTATAAAAGAAAATCGGAATTAATGAAAAATTGTGAGAAAACTGTGATAACAACAACGCTATTATTACCACCACTGTCCTAAGTATTTTAGGGGAGTTTTTATTCTTCAGTTAAAAACGTTCATATATGATTATTTTAGTTTGAGTTAAGTACGTTGATTTAGCACGCAGCTGCTGATTGTCAGGGAAACTGAATGAACTAATAAGGCATCCAAATAATTTTTTAAAAAATCCAAATTTGCGCTACAGCTCTTAAAGAAGTAAAGAAAGTAAAGTGGTGTCAAAGGAAAGGCTGTGTTGGTTTTTAAAAAATATGTATTTCATCCCCGAATTAAGACGAAGTCTGCAAACATATTCTGTTTAATCAAATCTATACAGCACCAGGAGAAAAAAGGCTGAGTAGAAACAGTTATAAAGGAGTGATATTCACAGAAATGTAAAACAGAAACACGTAAAACCTGTTTGAACGTGAACTGCAGTCTAATGGCACAAAAATATTCTCATCAGGAACGTAGCATTTACTTGTTTGAGTTCAAGGGTGATTCAGTTCGTATCTGAAAATACAACTAAAATGCTAAATGGTCCAGTAACACCATTAACAGCACGTGTAAATAATGAATGTTCAACATGAGGTCCAGATGGTCCGTCAGGGCTCACAGCAGGTTCAGTCGTGACACTCCACAGATCTACGAAAAAAGACAAAAAATGATAAGCGCCTGAGATTACATGACAGTTACTCACTGCTGCTGATAAATTTGTTTGTTCTTAATTTAAGAACATTTAAAGGATATTTAAAGGAAGCGTTTTTAACCTGAACTCTTTTTATCTATGTGTTTGTGTCTAAGTGACTCATGGTAACAACATTTTTTAAATTGGTCCAGTATTTAGAAAGAGGGCTGCAGCCGACAGCTGCGAAACAGGCTGCAATGTAACCAATCGAGGCAGCTAGCCCTGTCAATTTAGATAATTTAAAGTGCTTGTTTTTGCCACTGACAGACTCAGATTGTTACTATGAGTGTGTTACATTATGGAAAGGACCCCATAGAGGACTGAAAAGTTGTTCCATACCTTTTAATTGTTTCAGTTTGTTTTGTATCCAAGTGTCACTAACAAGAAGTCTTGTTCTGTGATCTCATGAGAGGCGACATGTTGCAGGTGTGAAGGAAAAATTCCCCTCTCTCCTTTAACCTCCTCTCACCCTAACATGGCCTTCTGACGCTGCTGGCACTACTGTAGTGGGAGACAGATATGGTGGAACTCTGTTCTAGCCAAGGTCAGATATCTATCCTGACCTGACTGTGCAGACAGCTGCCTCCATACTGGTCCATTCTCTAAATCTGGCTCCTCACCCAAAGACAATATATACCCAATGTTCTGCCTGCATAAACTGCTGCACTGTTGGTGTCACTTCTCCTGAGCTCAGTAAACTTTACTACAACATAAGCCATCTGAGTCTCCTGCGTGTTTCTTCATGTCTGCCTCCACATCCTTCCAACAACCTCTCAGATTTCCACAACAGCAGAAACAAATTTTTGGAAATGTGAGTGAGATTTGAAGAGAGGAGTGCCAGTAATAGTTTCAAAATTGTTGTCACATACACAGAAAAACATGGGAGGAGAGGGTCCAGATTATAAAACACCATAGTTCCCCTTTAAATCTATTATTACAATATGGTTTCAGTAAGAAAGAGAAACATATTCTGTGATGTTTCGTTGGTTTGATTTTGATTTTACCCCTCAAAAGGAGCATAACAAAACTAAACACTGGTATCATCATATAGGCATACAGCTAAATTATCAGAGTGGAAAACTAGCTAACATGTCATCTGATGAGTGCTTAATAAATAGAAACAATCCCAAGTGGGAACATTTATCAAGCCTCATATCCTTTAATGAAGACACACTGTCAAACACTCAGTGTTCTCACACTTGAGTTTACTTACTTCAACCAGTCCAGAGGTCACTGGAGGTCATGGAGTTGGCGGGCTGTGGGACTTGTTGCTTCACCTTCTGGTTAAATGCTTCAAGCTAGAAATAAAAGAATAAATGATTGAAAAATGTAGAACTATCGTGACACTAATTTGTAGCATGGTCACCTGCTTTAAAACACAAATGTTGATATACAAGCACAGGATAAATGCGGAAAAATAAAAAATAAAAAAATCAGTGTGTAGGCACAGTACTCCATGTGAAAATACTGAAACTGTTCAAAACGTAGCTGTCAAAAAATGCTGAGAAATCCCTCACATTCCTGGGCCTGTATTTATCAAGCATCTCAGAATCATTCTTAGGACACTACGAAACACTCAGAGTAGGACTTGAGTTTAACTTATGAAGCTTCCTACTGTACACTGACTTTCAACAAGGACTGTGGCATCACCATTTTACACCACTTCTAGCAGAAAAGTTGAATATATGATCATGTGTTGTAGTTTTCTGAGTTACAACTTGACACATCAATGTAAAAATTTGAAATGTTCAATACAGCACCACTACATTTAGTACAGACTTTATATGTACAGGTACATTATAGACAACTGATTTATTTAGGTATGCCTGTATGCAATTATATAATGCCAAAATCAATAAATAGCGTAACTATTGTGATGTGCACAAGGCTCTAAGCAACAGGCTACTTGTTTGAGTTAAATGATAAATGTATACATGTGACAACAATTAAAAATTATCAACTGGATCATTTGATTTTGCTGTGTGATATTTCTTAGGTAGCCCTATCCATTGATTTACAATGCCAATATTAGCGCTTCTTTTTGTGTGTGTCGTGCATACTGCTCAAACACACAGCAATAGTTTTGCAAACAAACTCTTTACACATCTCCATTAACCGTTTCTCTTCTTTTCTAGACTGTAATATAGCGGACATATCTCTTAACAACGGTCCTGTCATCGGTAATCCTAATAAAATGCGTGATTAAATTAATAAACCGACCATTTGAGTGAATGCAGCTTGTTTTTTTTTTTAATAACTGGATGCTGTGTGGTTGGGAAATTATTTAGCTTTGCTTTATTTGAGACGCTTGATTTATATTTCTAATTGACTTCTTGATTTTTTGTTTCTTATGTACACATATGCCATCAGTCTGCCAGGGATTGTGGATAAAAATGAGCCTGTATGGCTAAATCTGACACATTTACGTGACTTAAGTGATCATGTTAATTAATGTGCACTGTCCCTTTCTAAATAAAATAAACACAAACATTTTTGCAAAAAATATTTAAAATTGTTGGCTTCAAAAGAACCAAATCGTCACCATTGCAAAGCTGCATTTCCCTGTTGTTGTGAGGCTGCAAGGACTTTGGTTTTTGTGAAGAGTGCATGGATTCCCAATGAACATCTCACAAAATGTGAGCATGTCATATCTCAAACATGAACGTCATCTCCTGGCAACTCCTAACAGGGTAGGACACCTCTAGTTCTCAAATATTGGCCAATGTAGGAGTGGTTTCCTAAGCTAAGAAAGTTGATAATGTGCTTTTTCTCCTGGTCCTTAAAGTAGGAAAAACACTTGCACCGCTTTTTGGTCAGTCAGGAGTGATTTCCTAGTCTGAGACACTTGATAAATTCGGGCCCTGGTCCAAAAATGAAGCGAATCTCTTGTTGCTATCACTCAAATTTAATTGAAATCTGTCTTTGATATATCCTGCTAAGAAGCTGGTCAAAACTTTCATAACCTAACTTCTTAAAATGAGATGGATTAGGAAGCTGACAAAACCAACACTCCACCAACCGTTTTTCTCAGTTTCGCCTTTACTTCCTCCTCTGTCGGCGCCCGTTTCTCCTCCTCTTGCTGCTCGTCTTTAGAGTCATCCTCATTGTCACTGAGCTGTGGAGCCTCCACAAATCCTGTGGAGATTGCCTCCACAGGATTTGGATTCTGTTTTGCCATTCTGTCTTCTATTTTTTGTTGTCTCCGCAGCTCTTTTTTCTTTGCCCACCGTAATCGTTGTCTCTTCAAGCAAGTTTCTGGTCTCCCCTTCCTCTTACGGCCTTTTGTGAGTCCCTTTAGAAAGCTTTCACTTTTTTGCTGCTTAGTGCTGATGACCTGCAGGCAGCGGGGGCCAGAGATGGACCCAGTCTGACCTTCACTCTTCGACAAGTCTGGATTCACAAGTAAGTTGGTGTCTTCTAGAATGTTTGGGTAGATAAGGTGAGGTGCCACTGGATAATGATGGTAGGTGTTTTGGGGATAAGCAGAGCTGCTAGGATAAGAGGGATAAGAAGTGGCACCCTGAGTATGTGTCGAGTAAGGATCTGTCGCATGGTTGTACGTGCTGCTGTGGTAGGCAGCATACTGTGAGTTCTGGGACAAACTATAATCTGGAAACGCAGGATAAGCAGCAGGGTGGGGGTGTGGATACATTTGGTTCGGAGGATATGGATGTTCATAAGTAGAGATTTCTCTGTCCCTGTACACCTGTTCTGCTGTGCTGTGCTGGTTACTGTCTCTGTGTGTCAGTTCATCTCTGCTTCTGTCTCTCGAACGGCTGCGATCAGACCTTCGTTTCCTATCTCTGCTGCGGGAGCGAGACAGGCTGGGACTAAAGCTTCTGGACCTAGTTGACCTTGAGTAGGAGGAGTAGGAGGAAGAGGAAGAGTTACTGTAATGTCTTTGGGAGCCCCTCTGCTGACTCTCCTGCTCCCCTTTGCTGTTAGCACTCGTGTCTTCATCCTTCTTCCCGTACAGCCTCTCCTGCGTCCGGTCTGCTAGTTTACTCATCTCTTCCACTTCCAGGCTCAACCCCAGAGTTTTAAGAATGTTCTGGAGCTGTTCACTCTGCTCCTTCACCTTTGGTTTTTCTTCCTCTTTCTTCTTCCTCTTCTTCCCCTGCCAAGGGAGACCTGGATCGACCACTGGAGCTAAAATCTGTGTCATTCTTCTTCTCTTCATCATCAGGCAGCGAATGTCTCTCATTGAAGGATCTCTCTTGACTGGTCGTCTTCTTTTCACTGCTGGTCGGAGCCTGGCCCGGCAGCGAGGCTCCACAATTTGATTGCTGGCTCTGGATCCTGAGGGGTGGATCTGGCTTGTTCTCCACAGCAGGGGGCTGAATGTTCAGGAGCTCCTCGCCTACAGGCAGATCCTCACTGTCGTCGCTGACAATCCTACTAAGGAGGTCCATGTCCACACCTTTGTTGAGCACACTGAGGAAGCGCCGGAAACCTTCGTTGATGCCACTGCCCTTTGTGGATGGTGAAGTAATGCTTTGACTCGGGGAAGGCAGCGTGACGTCAGGGAGCTGGGTAGGGTGAAATATACAGAAACATTACCTTTTGTTAAAACATTAGTTCATTAAAACAAAAACTTACAGTAACCAGACCAGACAAGTTTTTCTCATACTCCATACTCAGCTCCTGAAAGCCTGTTATTACCTGCTTCCTTTACAAGTTTCGACCAAATGAGGATTTCATATCTTGACTACAGTATTAAATAACATTACGATATCAGATATTATCCACTATTTTGGCAATTTTACTTGTCAAAATTTTATGATGTAGCTCAAATATTCTTTTGTTGATGTTTTTCTGGAACTTATCTGACAGATTCTGGATTTCTGAGGCTGATTTTGATATTTGAGAGTCCGATAACGACATTATCACTTTAACTTAAGGGTATCCCAGTAATTGAAAAAACAAATGATCAGAGATTATTTTTTAAAAAAACATATTTTGGAATGTAAATGGACTGCATTTACACAGTGCTTTTCTGGCACTTTACAACACAGCCAGCTTATTTAAGTTAAGCATATTTTTATGTGGTAGATGGTTTTGAAAAGAGCCAACATTGCAATAATTACCACAGTATTATCTCAACATTAGACGTGTTTGATGAGTATAAAAACACATGGTATAGAGTTAAACCATACCTGTCAAATCCCATCATTTTTCTTGGGTTTTACTTCGAAAACATCTTCTAATTTTTTAGTACTTTACACTTTAAACTGTGACAGATTTTGGCACGTATGGGACTGTTTATTTCTGTTTTTAACAAGAACCAACTTGACATTATGTTGATCTTCTATGTTCATTCTCCTAAAAATAAATTTGATGACAAATTTGTCCCAAGACATGTGGCTGTCTGTGTATTATGAGTTAACCACATGGCACACCCTGTCCAGGGTGTCCCCCGTCTCGCAACCAGTGTATTTTGGGAAAGGTCTCCGTGCCCAGCGGCCCTGGACAAGGTAAGTGAGTATCAAAACGGGCTGCAAAATGAAATGTTTTGTTTATCTATCACCATTGCAGTGTCAGCGTATTGCAAAAGACTGCAATATTGCACTCAGGAAATTTTTTAATTAGTTGAAAGGGTATCACTAGAAAACTGCACTTTAAAATGTAACTGCTATTCTTTTAATTGGTGCTTGTTCAATAAAATAATTTTTGGAATAATTCCCTTTCATTTTATTTATTTCAACATGCCTTTTGTTGTGTTTAGCAGTGTCATTATCACATTTCGTATATTTTCCTAATGTCATGAAGCATAGAATAGAGCGTGAATGGATGGGTATATCTGATGATTATTAAACTGTATTCAACTTTATGACTACATACAAATTTCAAGTGTGATTTTTGTCTTCTCTTATTGTAGTTTTTGTATATTTTAAAATACATTTAACTGATTATTAAATATAATGTGAAACTGGTAGCTATCTTCTACAAAGAAAAGGACAAAGAATATTACAAACCTCTCTGCTTTCTGGTAAAACACACGGATCACCACATCTCTGCTTCAATAGTGCCTTCACTCTGAGCTTCAGTGGATGGTTGTCATCTTTGCTCAGGCCGGATGAATTTATTCTCTCCTGAGGTAAGTGGACCTGAAAAACGAGAAGGAAACACAGTATACAGTATATTACCCAGACAGAACTAGGCAAACTGAGAAGCATTGTTTTCTCATAGTAAATGAATGACCCAAAACAGCTGATTGATCTGATCTCCTACTCACCTTTGAGAAAAAGTCAGGAGGATGTCGCTGCTGCAAAATTAAATTCACCCTGTCTTTAAGAGATGCACGTTTGCTTGTAGCTGACCGTTCATTACAGGGATAATCTGGTGGCGTTGTCTTCCTCACAAACGGCTCCACTGTTTTCAGAGCAATAGAGGCTTTCTTCAGCATTATCCGCTCCTCTATCTCTCTGAGCTCTTTGCGCTTCCTCGCCAGCTCTGGATCCTCCTCATCCATTTCAAGCGGTTCTCCATCTGGGTCCTCCACTTCTGACTCCTTCATGTAGAAGTTATGCGGGGGAGGAGTGAGTCCCCTCCTTACCACATTCATTCCCATCATGCTGCTATGTGCTTCATCAACAGTGTGTCTTGAGTATTCACAGTAACTGTCCCACTTATTATTAGCTCTTGGGGCAGTGTCCATGATGTTATTAACATCATTCTGGGGATGTGGGTGCAGATTTCTCTGCAGTGACCTGACAGCATCCCAGTCCAATGGATTCATCCTTCAGCCAGCCTCTCTATGGACTTATGCAGCCAGTACACTCCCTGTAAGGTAGAAACAATGTTAAGAAATTATTACTTAATCACAACAAACCTGTGTGCAGTCTGTTTTACTGACAGCACAGTAACCTTATTCAACAGAGCACGTCACCTGCCTTTTGGACAAGCCCCCCACGTAGCGCCTAACTCATTTCACATAAGACTTTAACTCGGCTTAAATACTGGCTACTTCCGAGGAAAGCTAAAGCCTGTCCTCTAAGCACGGTAATATAAGTGTTTTGGCAAATCAAGACCGAACAATTAGCCAAAGTGACAACCGTTAACCGCTGTTTTTAGATAGCTTAGCTTGGCAGCTAACAGACTGTTTACAGCGGATCAAACTGTCATTTCCTCTGACGTGTCGTGGAAGAAGTCTTATTTTAAGGCTGTTACTTCACAAAATAAAATATCTGAGTTATAAAATGCCAAAACTGACCTGAAGTAAGCTTTAGCAGAAAGCAAGGACAACCGATAGAGTTAAAAAATAGCTTGAACTGAGGGACAGGGGCAAGGAATGCTCTCACTGCTTCGGTGGTGGTGGAGAGTGGATGATAACAGCGCCACCTGCTGGACGGAGTAGCGACACTGCAGTAATAATTCTGCTAATGATCAATGGCTTTAATCATTTTAGTTCATGGGCCACATCAAATCCAGTTTGATCTCAAGTGGGCCGGACCAGTAAAACCATTGTATAAGAATCTATTAATAAAAACACCTCCAAATGTTCCCCTTTCTTTTACTGTAAAGACCTACAAATGTATTCTCTAATACAGAGGTCGTCAATGTTTTTCAGGCTAAAGACCCCTTCACTCAAAGAGAGACAGAGCAGGGACCCCCTGCTACATATATTGTATAAAACTGAGTTGCACTTGGGACATTTCAGGATTTCACGTCTTCCCTTGTTTGCCTGTAGCTGCTAAGTCAGCAGCAGTTGTAGCATGACTAGGTGCGTTAGCCTGCACTCTGCACAGTGTGTCAGAGTCTAGTAGAAAGTTATAAAACAATCCACTGAGGCTCTCAAGAATGTCTGTAACCTCAACATAGTAATACAGCTAATTTGCTAATATGCCAAAAAAAAAGAGGAGAAAAACAGGTGCCGCACAGTGATGTAGCGTTAACTAGCTCATATGATTGCACAAGGATTCATGGGTAACAGTCAACCTATCATTAATGTTGTGTACTGTTAAATAGGTTTTATGAACAGGTTGATTTATCTTCGCTAATAATATATTACATTTATGTTAATGTTGATTTTCAGGCACATTTTGCTTACTAAAACTTTAATTAATTAAATTATTTAGAGGTCATTTTGCGGCCCCCCTGCAGTGACTCTGAGGACCCCACATTGAAGGCCCAGACTCTAATACATTCATTTACATAACAGATGATTAACAGCCTGACATGTTTCATGAATATATGCAGCTGCAACAAAATGTCTAACTTTTCCCACATTCAGTCAGTCTCCTACTCACTGTCATTACATGTGCATCTTTTAATACAGTATATTTCCACTCCTGTGTAGTAATGCTGGTATCACCACACCACACTAAAGTGGAAGCCATTGAGGAAGCAGGTGAAGTTATCACTTACCAGTTCTTTCTGATCAGTTTCAGTATTAGTATTAGGGGATATTTGTACTTTATAATATAGGGTTTTGGTAAGGGGCAAGATTTATGTTCAGAATAGGTATTACATTTCAAACACAACACTTTGAGAAGAAAATTAAATCAATCATGTAGACATCCCAGTCTCAATAAACATGCCCCACTGCTTCCTTATGCTTGTGTTGAACACATTGACAATATAAAACTTTTTCTGTTCATTTTTTTAGTTAGAGTTATAAGGTAGTTATCGTTTTAGTTACTTTCCAATGTTTTTTCCCCCCACACCTACTTTTAGTTTTAATTAACTATAATAACTTTGTTGCGAACTTGCACTACTCTCCTCTAATAGAGGAAACTGGAGGCTGAACACTTGAACATTTGTGATGTCACTGGAATGTTAAATCAGCCTCTGTTTGTTCTACAGTCAATGCCAAGCTGCCTCTGCTGACCCCGACTTATTTCTGCAATAGCCTGCAAACAGAAGTAGTGATCAGACTTCCTAAAATAGAATAAACAAAACCATTAAGGTCAGTAGAGTGGGTCTTAATTCACTGTCTTTGCAAAAGTAATAAATGCTACATCTACTAAGATCTCTTCACCTGTCGTGGGAATGCAGTAACAGAGCTGAAATGAAACTGATCAATTCTAAAAGTTGTCGAGTAAAGATAAGTCATTAATTGAATATTCAGTCAAAGACTGAGGGCAAACAGCATATGACTACCATCGGCCATATTACAGACAACATAAGTAACCAATAACCCTATTGATTAATCAGTTGTTTCAGAAATCATTAGTCCTTATGTGAAGTCCAGTTTTCCCTCACACATGCACAGGAGCAAACACACAGTATACATACACACACCGGCAGGGAGTCTGCGTGTTTCTCAAGTGCACTTCAGTTACACAGATGTTAGACAACGTGAAACCATCCTACGCACACTTTTTGTAGAATGGTATGTATACAAACTATGTGCAGATTATTAGGGCTGGATATCTTTTTTTTTTATATTACAATACCAGTGCCCATACCAGTACCCTGTAAAGTGATACAGACACCAGTAGGGTGCTTCTTTTAATACCTTTTCTTTCTCCTTCATTCGATACCCATCATGTGAAATGAAAGAATTCAGTTGCGTAAAATGCCCCCAGGTGTCACAGGCATGTAGTACAGCCGCATCACAGACTGTATGGGCTGTAGCTTGTGTGGTAGTGGGCCAATCACATGTAGCATTACATCGATGAACACTGGCGGTGATTAGCTGCAAGCAAAGTTATACCAGCAGTCCTTTTTCTAGATCTAGATCTTTCAGTGGATACCTTAAAAGGTACTGAGTCCAAATATCCAGCTAATACATGCAATGCGTGATCAACTGGCTTTATATGAAATTGGTCCCCTGATTGCAGAAATGGAAACATGAAATGGAACATACCATCTGCTAACCATTTTTCAAACCAGGCTGTGGTGCTTTCCAACAGTCTGATCCAATTTATTCTGATGTCGCAGTCTTCTGTGCTATGTAGTGCTTCAGTAGTTGAATGTACTGTGCAGCCTGCCAAGGAGCACCATTTAGACTTTGAGCATGTCAGTCCCATACAGTGTTTGCTTCGTCTGAGAATTTTTTCTTCACAACATAGTCAAACAATGGTGCAAATAAACAGGTCTCAGCCATCTATGTAGGAATACTGTGTTTAATATTAAGCTATTCAAATATTTACAAAATTGTTTCCTGCATGTGTACACAAAAAGAAAACATGATAACCTGACAAACAGAAGCTTCAGTGTAGAACACGTTTTGTGGTTGTGTGTCGGCCAAAACCCCACAAAGAACCAAGGCTGATGCTGATTCATTAGGGTTAAAGCCTGTAATCTCAAAAAAAAAAAAAACTCTATGGACAATTATAATTTCAACAAAAATTATAATTAATGAAATGGTGGTGTTCAAACAAAATCAAGGTGAGAAAGTTTTCAGAAAAGAATACACACTGTCTTCACACTGCACTGTGTTTTTCTTTAGCGTGACATTGTGCTATAGCTATAAGAACAGACTGAGCAATGGACAGAGCTCCAACACTGCATGTGTTTGTCAATTAACTTGTCTGTTATTTTTTGCCTTGCTTTTTGTTGCTGGACAGATTGCGTCAAATGTTTACTGTTAGTTTTCTCCTACGTGATGTTCAAATGTGTGTTTTAGGGTTAAAGCTGAGGTCCATGAAGGCCCAACTGTTTATTTACTGAAGATGTTTTTGTTATTCTCCAGAGGCAATAGATATTTTTTACCTATATCAGTGTTTACCCAATGCAACTGTCTTCATCCAGGTTGTTTGGTTTCAATGACCTGCAAACAGCGGGGCCTTGACTGTGTTTTTGATTTTTGCGTGGCATTCGGAGGCTGAATTGGATTAATACCAGGCAGGTTAAAAAGGGGTGGATTACTCATGGGTTGTGGGAGTAGGGTCCTCGTTTGAGCGAGTACTGTTGGGAAGATGTTCAAAGGTGGGACATGGGGGTAAGGGAAGAAGGGAGGCGGGTGAGGCAGCAAAAGCCTGGGTCCGAGGTGGGACAAGTTAGGAGGCAGAGCGGGAGGCAGGGCTGGAGGTAGAGCTGGAGGTAGAGTTGGGTATGGCAGCAGTGCACGCTTCACTGGAGGGTAGGCCGGCATGACAGCTGTGGGAGATGACTTTGATAACGTGTATGTGGAACTCTGAGAAAATGCTTGACGTGTAGCCATGCTTTCCTGTGTATAAGGTTCACATTTCTCACTGTCCTGTAATGTGCTGTTGCTGCTGCTATGCTGTCCATACTCAACAGCTTCATGTACCTGTACCTGGTGTACCTCTGTTTCATTCCTCCGAGCACTATATGAGTCTCTTTTCTTGTAGTAGTCCTGATTTAACGGACTAAAACTAGACCTGCTTGATGATGTTGACCTACTTTGCCGTCTTGGTGAAAAAGCCTGCTTTGTGTCCCTATCCCTGCTTCCTCTGCGATGCCGGCCAACGTCACTCTCCTTCTTTCCATATAACCGCTCCTGGATTCGATGTGACATTTGGCCCAGTTCCTCGAATCCTAAATTCATGCCAATGGCCTGCAAAACATCCTGCATCTGCCTGTGCTTGTGCTCATCTTCAGGTGTCAGAGTTATCTTTTCCACCACTGAGGGAGACCTGGATCTACTGTTGGAGCTGAAGTAGCTTTGTTCTGCATCACCCCTCTGCAGAGACTTTTCATCAGACCAAGACAGAGGGTGCCCCTTTGGGCTGAAGGACCTGTGACAAGGCTGTGGAGGAGTCAGTCTCTGGGATCCCTTGCTCTCGCTCCAGTGGCTGGTACTTTGGTGGCTTCCCTGTTGCCTCCCAGTGTAACTGGGAGACCACGGACGACCAGTGTTCCTGAAAGAAGTTGGAGAACGTGGTCGATCATCCACTTCCGTAGAGGGCTGAGTCACTATCTTGGTGAGCGTGGCGACATTCACACCCTTGTTGAGCACCTCAAGGAAACGCTGGAAACCCACGGCTGACTTTTCCTCAGGAACAGCAGCACTTTGGTTGTTGACATCACTCTCAAAAGACTGATGGGAAACAAACAGAAGCAACCACAGTTTATGGAACTACTCTGCAGTCTTTGGCCCTGTGCGTCTTGGGCAATCGGATCACAGCACTGTGATCTGGGACATATTTGACCACATATCTTTTGTAGTGTTAACACTAATGAATCCTCACGTGTCCCTGACAAGGACTACATCGTCAGTGCAGGATGTGATGGTTGTTTTGGTGACAACCAACGCTCTTTAACTTGTCCAATTTACAGAAGTTAGACAAAGTGTTACGTACCAACACAACGACTAATGTGACTAGCGAGCAGCTAGCAAGAGATAAAATGAAATTTCACACGGGGCCCCAACCTTTAGCTTAAGTGACATAGGCAGTAATGGAATCTGAACGACAAGTGGTCAGCTGGACACACGATAGACAAAGGTGTGAAGAGCATCCAGCTGTCCACTCATGTTAAGATCATTGAAACGTATGTTAATACCAGTTGTAAACAGACTCTCTGTTTTGCAAATACGCCTCAGAATATGGAAATACCTGTGAAAACTTTGGAGCCATTAAACGACTTTCAAAAGCGTTCAATTGTATTACTTACATTAAAAATTAAAAGAACCTTCTCTTAGAAGGAAAGTGTTTTTATTGCCCAGGATGATTGGTTCCCCTTCATGGTAGCGCTTAGAATTTTAGTAATTAGACCAAATCAAAACAATGACACACAAGCTGTTTTTCTACTGCTGCGTCCAGTACAGCACAGGCCATGTTTGTAGCACTACGGTAAATCTGACTGGTGTAAAGTTAGGGCTGCGGAGAAACCACGTGTACACCACAGAAACTGTGACTGGTCAGCTTGAGCTGCTGCTTGTGCTCCCAACAGTAAACACTGTCGATGGTTAAGACAACATGAAGGAAAGTTGAAGAAATCCTTCTGACTATGATTGTTACTTACACTTTGGCTATGTAATGATTAGACAGCTCACTAACTTTCTCCAGTAGCTTAACAAATTTGTATTTTGTGATCCAGTCAGGAGAGACATTTTCAGTGAAGATTTTCTCAATGACGCGCTCTACTTCAAAGTGAACAAAATGATTATCTGGGGTATATTATGAACACACATCATCCACGTGAATCTGCCACCCCCTACATTTGATGAAGGTGGTCCCACTTGTCACATCTGAAATAAACCCACCTGTCCTCTAGATCCATTCACTGGAAACCTTCTTCTATTTTGACGATAATCCTCATGATCTGTGAAGGGGCTGTCAGTCCTCTCTCTGGGTTTGGCATAACTCTGTTGATATGGAGGAAAATGTTTTTAGAATGCACCACAAATAAAGTCACAATCTTTACACTGACACTAACAGACACTACTTTGTAACTAACCTTCATAGAGTGTGATTGCGTCCTCTCTTGTGAACAGTCTCGGCTCCTTTCGCGTCCATCTCTATCTTTGTGATATCCAGACGACTGTCTAAAACTTAAATCATCATGTTGTTGCCTATAGGTGAATTCTCCATGCCGATATCTGTGTCTGGAGTCTTGAGGTGTTTTCCTGTATTTGAAATCGTCTTCTTGTGATAGTGAATGTTTAAAATCCTTGGTTACATGTGCAGGTGGAAAACTGTCTGGTGACTCTCTGTTTGTTCTATCTTCAGGCTCACGCCTGTATCTGTAATCATCTTTATCATCCTCTGTATACCTTCGCCGCTTCTGTTCAGAATTACTCCAGTCAGGTGAGGACATGCGTCTCCTCACTGAGGTCTTTCCATCTCTGTTCCAGTCTCTGTTCGATGAGTCTTTGCCATACAGCATCTTAGGTGAGTCACTGTACTCTCTACTTGTCCTCGTCCTCTCTGTTCTACTTTGTCCATCCCCACCATATTTCTGATAGGAATCCTGTGGTATATCTCTGTGAGATTCACGCCGTTCTTCCCATCTGTCATCATAGTCATCCCACTGCCTTGAGCTTCTGTCACTGTAGTGCCGCTTGTGGCTGTACTCAGACCGGCCCGACTGCATCATCTCACAGCAACTCCAGCAGCGGAGTGGACGTCAAAGCCTGCAGCAACAAATAAAGAAGAAAATTTGCTTTAAAAATCACAAGGCAGAGCTCCAAAAGATTGATAAGCCACAGTACAAACAGATTCAAACTTCAATATGCTAAATGGGTCCTTTTGTATTTCCTGTTGGTATGTTTAGCAGCATGTGTAAATGACATCAGCTGACAGGATGTAAACATGGACCCATGCTGTTGCCTAGCAATTAAATCCCAGTGAAACAATCTTAACAGTTCAATAATACTAAGGGCACACCTTCCATTGTTCTTGTCACCGACTAAGTCAGACAGTAAACCTCCAATCTCTTGTATATGAAGTGGTCAAAATAATATTATAGCGTACAAAGGCACATAATATATGTTGTGATTCAAAAGAGAGAAGGTAGAAAATCTTAAATATTTTAAGACAGTTTATACTGATGCAGAAACATTAGCTACATCGATGGCAGGAGTCTCAAACAATGTGCTGTCCTGGACTAGCTAACAGTTAAAGGTGTGCAGATTTTCACTCTTACACAAACACAGACGTATTATACAGTTAAATTAGCTGCTGTACAACATTACAGAATATGGGTTAGCACTACACTATCACTGGGAGGTTAGTGGTGGCCTCTATCTCTGTACCTAGCTAACGTTAGCTTTTAACATTAGCTTGTTAGCTCTACTGGCTGTTTGCTAGCACGTTGGCTTCAAAGTAGCAGAGAGTATCTTGCTAGTTAGCTTTAGCTAGTCCGAAATTACGAAACTCACAAAAAACTGTCATCAAAAAGCAAAACATCTGCTCTGGCTGCCCTCTCCTCGGCCTGGTGTACAGACAGAACAGGTGTAATGAAAGCTAAGAAGGTGCAGAGGACAGTTTCTGGTTAGCAACAATCACTGTGGGGTCGGGTGACAAACGAGCGTTTCATTACCTTTTCCGTCGGACGGCTCCACTTTCTTAACGGGCAGGGGGGGACCAGGGGGAGATGCTGAGATTAGGATTGGCAATTTGTTTAAATCTTGGCAGCAATTTAGGAAGTTAGCAGTTAGCTAACATTTGTAACCAAGTTTTTGGTGGCGCGGTACACCCTGCGCCTCACCACGGAGTCGTTAGGTTTTCTGCCGACACAGAAAGTAATGCAAGATTTAAATGACCGCCCCCTCCTGGGTGGAGTGTGAACAACCGGAAGTGTTGACCTTTCTCCTGAAGGAACCCCTTTTCTATCATTGACTAAGTGACATACTATTACCTCAGTGCACTCTACAGGGCAATTAGTTGTCAGCTTTATTTTATTTATTTTGGCTATTTTTTCTTGTTTTGTATTTCTTGAAATTGCCTCATTTGATTTACTTGCATCCTGCATTGTTTTAAATCCAGGATCAAGCATGTAAAGCACTTTGTAACTTTGTTTTTAACATATTAGTAGTAGTAGTAGTAGCAGTAGAAGTATTACATTTAATGTATATTTCATGTTATATTCAATGCACAACAGTGACAATACAGAGCAAAAGATAAACTGTACAATTAACTGCAGGAAGTTTGTGTAAAACAAGCTCTTTGGATGAATTTTGTGCAGTTATTTCCTGTAAATACTGCATCAGAGTCAACTTTTCCTGATACTTGTAAGAATACAGTTCTCTGTCTTGTATATATTTTTTCATCTTAACAATCATGGACACTTGTCCATTGTTTCATTAGCTCTTTGACTGTCAACTGTGTACTTTTGTAATGCAAGACAATGTTGTTTAGCAGAGAGTGAAGGCTCTGTGAGTTAAGTTCTTTTCAGCATATATATTTATTAATAATCTAAACTTCAAAATCATTGTTTGCTGCACAGTAGTGATTTAAGTGTTTAGACCAACATTTCATTTACTTGTTTATATTTTTAAGTCTTCTCACACGCTTTAAAATCAAGAAGAACTAGCAACCTCCCATGATGCTTTGGTGACTCCCCAGGGGGGTCCGGACCCCCAGGTTGGGAACCAGTGGTCTACATCCGCGACAGTCGAGAGCTGCATACCATCCATTATGGGCGGATTATGAGACGATGGGCCCCACCACCTCTCCTACTTTGTAGTCTTTACACATCTCCTTGTGGTTCTGTGTCTCTTTGTAGTTGTTTTGTGACTCTTAGTGGTCGTTTTAAGTCTCTGTACTTGGTTTGTGTCTCTTTGGAGTTACGTTGCTTTCATTTTTAGTCATTTTGTATGTCTTTGCAGTTGTTTTGTCCCATTATGTAGTCAGTATGAATCTGTTTTGTGTCACTCAGCAGCTGTTTTGCACCCCTTTGTCGTCACTTTATGTGTCTTTTGAGTCTCTTCCTGGTTGGCACATGTCGATTTGAATGACATCTTGCAGGTGAAGGCCAGGGAGGGTCCTGACACCTTGGGCCCCTGGGCCCATACCATATAACCCGATCAAAAAATTAAAGTTTCAGAATTTCAGAAACATAGATTAAGGTATGCTCAAACTTGATTAGTCAAATGCAGATCCAAAAATTAAAGCCTACCCTGTCCTAGTTAGCTTGGATGTTGCTTTTTGAAAATTCTGAATTTAATTTTGAATATTTGAATTTTTGGATCTGAATTTGTGACAACTGAAATAAGTATGTTCAAATTTAGTTTAAGAGGTGAAATATTTAAATAATATGAATTCAGTGGTGTTTAAGTTTCCAGACTAAGTATTTCATGGGTGTTAAAAATTCAAATACTTAAATTACTTATTTGCTTCCACTGTTATTTACTTCCATTCTGGGAGCCTACCAAAAGTTTAATTTGTAACTGCAATATTAATAATTTTTTAAGCAGAAAAATATTGCCATGTCAAATACTGCAATACTATGTATTGATTTTATCCTCGCTCCCAAAAATCAGGAAAAGAAGGAAAACAATAGGAACCTAGTGCTTGAATGATGCGCCTGACATTTCCAGGTGGTAAAAGACGTGGCATGTGTATGAGCCCCTAGTCTGTACAGAGGACTGCAATTTAAAAAAATGTGTTTACAAATTTTACATGTGGACATACTCTAATACCCACAGATGCACTAGAAGCGTGGCCAGAGAGCTGACGACACACACAGGACAGACTAAGCACATTCTTTATTAGATCTTTCCCTACAGGTAGCCATCACATGACGACCCATTCATTTGCAACAACAAACAAAATGTTAAACAAACAGCACACTCACAGTATTTGTGCAACTTCACACAGCTCGCTCTACATACAATCGCCTGTGTAGTCTACATCATTAAAGGCCTACTCACTAACGAGGTGCACTCATTTGCTCCCTGGGTGATACAGATGATACATTTGCTCCAATCACAAGTGCAGTTTAGACATGTAGTCTGTGTTAATGATGGAATGGTGTCAGGGACGTGTGTTGTGTGAGTGAGGGAGAGGCCAATCAGACGAGGAACACACAGAGTTTTTAACAGTCCCGGGGCGCTCTCCTGCAACTCTGCGAGCGTTAGGGATGTCCACCTGAGGGCGCTGTAACAGAGGACAGTTGAACACAGCACACGTTAAGCACTTAATGAGCTTTGCTGGGAGCACGGTCACAGTTTCACTTCCACACAGGGATATTTCTGTATTTGCATGCAAAGAGTGAGTGAAGTCAGAAGTATCAGAGCAGCAGAAACACACTGAGACATCAGAGACTTGATAATACAATCACAAACTTCAAGTTCTCATAATGGCTTTGACCTTTTAATTAGTGTAGAAAGGCTGTCACTGTCCTGTTTTTGTTTTATGTGCTTTAATCTTCAAGAACACAGTCAAAAAATTACTAGCCAAAAATAACACACAAGCTGACTGGTATCATCACATTTCACAAAACATTTTGCAGATTACAGTTGTCTATTTTCAGATTTCTGCTTCAGACTGCACGCTCAGGTCTGTTCAGATTTAAGCAGTTAAAGTCATTGTGATGACTTTGACAAGTAGTTGGGAGGCAAGATATTTAATTCCTCTGTATATGAACAAACTGTTTCTTTCCAGAGACAAATGCAGACTCTCCATGATCTTAAAAACCATCAGATTGGTTTTGGCTCATGCATTTTATCATGTAGCGTGCAGGAACCCGCAATCTACCAAGTTAAAGGTCCAGTGTGAAGGATCTATTGGCAGAAATGGTATATAATATTCACAACCATGTTTTCTTTAGTTTATAATCACCTTCAATTACAAATCGTTGTGTTTTTGTTACCTTAAAATGAGCCATTTATAGCTACATAAGGAGTGGGTCCTCTTCCATGTGGTCCACCATGTTGTTTCTACAGTAGCCCATAATGGACAAACCAAACACTGGTTCTAGAAAAGGCCATTCATGTTTTCACGTGGGCCACTGTAGCTCTCCTACACACTGGGCACACGGGAGAATTTTCAGTTCTGCAACCTCACCTCTAGATGCCACTAAATCCTACACACTGGACCTTTAACATGAGAGTGACTCATTTTAGCTCACCTTTTCTTGAGATGCTTTTTAAGCCATTTTGTTACTGGTTTATGATTTCACCCATTTACTGTATATAAAGATGGACGACATGACAGCTCCCCAAAAGTGAATCTACAATGTCTTCGCCCCCTGGTGGCTGGCTGCAGTACAGGTCATACATTTTAGGTAGTTTTTATTGTGCTGATGTATGTTTACGTTTTTGGTTTTGCTTATAATTTGGTTTTAATTAGTTATTTAATACTATAAAAGGAGATCTGAAGTCATAATTGACGGCTTCATGTGTCTATCTGTGTGCTCGCAATCAACAGGACTGCTTGTAAATAGTCGGAGGGGTGTATGGGCGGGAACTTAATACTGTGGAGATCACTACTGCCCAGACTCTGGCTCCAAATGATGTCACCAGTGCAACATGGAGCCGCATCCAGTATTTTGGCTTCATTTTTTTACTGTGTGAGAAAAGCAGACATGTGTCTGTCCATCTTCACATACAGTCACTAATCTGACTCTATACTGGGAATTTATCCTAAAAACTGTAGTGCCACTAAAAGTAAGTGTATTATCATAGCTGTGCGTATTTATATTACAGTAATCATCTCTTCAGGATTTGAGTTTCTTGGCTTCAAAGTTGCAGTCTAAAGTTTTCCCTTAACAACAGGAACACATTCATGCACGATACAACATCAGATACAGCTCCCTGCAGCCTCCCACCTCCTCACTGGTAGAATTTTATCTCTGTGTCCACGGAGTCAAAAAACAAGTCCCCCAGTTCTTCTCCTGGTATCTCTCCGCTCAGCATGGCTGAAATGTCGCTCAGACACTGCGACTCCAGGTCCCTCAGGATCTCATAGGCAGCTAAACCCTCGTCCTGACACAGTGAGAGGAAGACAGAGACGTGTCAAAACAACAGTAACACCATGGTCAAAGAGCTTTTTCATAATCTATGTTTAAATCTGCTTAAAGGGACAGTTCACCTTAAAAATCTAAACTACGTATTTTTCCTCCTAACAGTAGTGTTATTTATTAATGTAGATTGTTTTGGTGTGTAGAGACGTCTGCCTTCTCTCAAATATAACAGAACTAGATGGCACTCAGCTTGTGGTTTTTCAGCAGCTGTAGTTTGGCAAAAAGAAAAAAGCTCCTACGTGAAACTGCTAGGCCGTGATTCCTGGAAAGAGACACTGCTGTTGAGTTTTTCAAATGTATTTTTTTGGCACCACAAGCCGAGTGCCATCTAGTTGCATGATGTTATGCATCTGCAACTCACACCAAAACTATCTAGACAGATAAACAGCACTACAGGTAAGAGGAAATAAACACCCTAGAGTCATTTGACTAAATCCTAAACTATGGCCGAGCCCCTGAATGTAATATCATGTACAGTTACAAGAATCCAGATCTCACTCTTGGCCTTTTGAATGTCCTGAGTGTAATTCAAGCGGGCGTCTGCGGCAGGAGACACAGACTTAATAACAGCAGTTGCACACTAGTTATCACACACCTCAATTTCCTCTACAGGCTAATCTGGGTGTCTGCACACTCTCTTTGCTCACCAAAACAGAAGGCAATAGTTTTGTCCCAATGCCATATTACATAGTGATAATATACGATATGCACTGTACACTAATTCTCAGAGTATACTGTTTTTTCTCCAGTTAGTTCACAAAATATCGACACACATAACTGCTTTGTGCAAACAGGAAATGATGAAATACATGCACAAATTTTTACATTTTTTCTTAAAAATGTACTTGAACCGATTTATCGATTATTAAATTAGTTGACAATTGATTTAATAGCTGACATCTACTCGTTGCAGCCCTAAAGCAGACCTTGGTTTTGGTTTCTTTTCTTAGACTTCTGTTACATAACTAGGGTGAATAATCTACATGTACGCTAACTTTTAAGCCAACACGAAGGGTCCACTAAGTGCTATGGATGAAATCAAAACACCAACTGAGTTTGCATGTCAATCTATGCTGACTGATGACAGTCCTTTGCTGATGACTACTGTGTGATAAAGTAAAAAGCTCAAGAAAAAGCTCGTAAATTGACCTTGAATTGGGATTGCCTTTTTAAACTCCAGTTTCCAAGGTCAAGATTTACCTTTGTAGGTACTACTTTCTCGTGCCATTTCACCTTTATCTGCATATCAAAACCACTTTTAAAAGAAAAAAGTTCACCTTCTGTCTCTTGAAATTTTGCTGCATCAGTCTTATTTGGTCTGTTATGATGAGTAGCTTATGGTAGCAATTTTATGTAGGCCCGAAAACAGCCAGTCGGAGTTGCAACATGGTTTTACCCTCACAGCAGTATGCGGCAGTGACACTGACTTTACCAATGTGCCAATCCGTACCACTTCACGCGAGCTTCTGCGATATCATCTTAACAATGTTCTACAACAGCCAGCACATTGTCTGTCCACTGAGCTCCTCCAGAGCTGAAGTATAGTCATGCTTCACCGTTAGAGCAATGATTATCAAATTATCTTTTTTATCACTAACAGTTGATTCACACGGTCTGCATACATCTGTTGTTTTTTTCTCTTACAGAGCCATTTCAATGACAGCGCTCGCCTCGCTACGTGCAAATGTTCCACCAAAACAACACCTCAACACTATTTTGCCAGGCCAAGGTCCCTTGTGATTGGTTTAAATAAATATAAACAACCCTGAGTTTTTCCCACTGCAGCAGAATGATACTATGTGCTTCTAGGTGTTTCTAGCACTGACACAGGGCTGTGGAGATAGATCTGGCACTGTGAGACTATCATGATTGAAACCCTGTTCTTTGGCTTCGACTGTGTACTTGTAGTGTGTTTATGTTTAGTCTACACCCATGCCATGTGTCTTGTCTCCACTGACTGTGAGGTCCTGTTGTGTTTTGCTCTGCACTGGGAGTGTCAGTCCGGTGCTGCATGACTCGCCTATAATTTATCAGCAACATCTGACTAAGTTCAACTCTCAATAAAACCAGAATCCTGAATCAGCTCTGATGTGTATATAAAATAAATGTGAGCTTCCAGCTCTGCCAGAATCTGCACAGGACTATCATTAACCTAAATCATCCATCAGTGCCCACCGGGTTGGTCTCCATGGTGTTGAGCGCCACCTGGTGGGCCTTGTACAGGTCATGTCTGCGGTCCACCTGGCTCTGAAAGCGAGGCTGCTTCCTGACAGGGTCGTCTGGGCCGAACTGTGGGGAGACCACCCTCGGCACTGGAGTGTAAAAGTCCGAGAAGATAAAAGGCTTGAATATAGACCTACCAGGGTAAGGGTGGGGTGGGTTAACAGGGAGAGGGACAGGAAAGAGAGAAAGGCAGACTCAGAAACTCCCACCAACCCAAACTGGAGATAGAATGCAGGAAAACCAAAGATGAGGAGGGAGAGAATATTTGGAAAATTTAAATGACATTTTAATGGAATGAAATTTAAAGGGATAGTTTGTAGACGTACGTCAGCACACCCCCAGTTTGGAGAAGCAGGCAGGAGTCCGACACAGAGGCTAAGCAATGTACTGCTGCAGAAAAGTCAGCAGCTGAATGTATTTTACCCACCTAAAAAAATCAATATTGGTTTAAGTATGTGCTATATTTATATTTTCACTGCTTTACATTGCCATGGACAGCGATTTTCAACCGGAACATTTCCAAGCCAGACTCCACTGAGAAAACAGTGATTTAACATTGCTGAACACAGGAGCTGCTCGTCTACCGCTGCCTCAATCAGTCAGTTAGTTTGGGTTATTGTGTGACTTTGGCACTGAAAGGGCTGTGTTTGGATTCACCAAAGTCATAAAATTACACAAACAAACTAACTGATCGAGGCAGAAGTAGACGAGCAGCTCTCGTGTTCAGAAAGCCAAAATGTATGTTTTTGTCAATGGAGTCTGGCGGCTTTGACGAGAGCATAGACGAAGAAACTGTTTATAGCTTCAATGTTGGAAATCGCTGTCTGATGGAAAGGTAAAGCAACAAAAATACTCTCAATATAGTATACAACTAAAATGTTTCAGATTTTTTTTGGTGGCTAAAATATGTTTGTCAAAAAATCCAGACTATCCCTTTAATGTTTCTACATTTTGCTACAAAGTACAATCAGTTTTGAGTTTCAGTGTTTTTCCCCAGACAGAACCCACACACCAGGAATGCATCTCTCTGCTGTGATATGTTTTGGCACAAATATCCAATATCTCTCTGGTTGAGTGAATAGCTCAGCCCAACAGGGTGCAACTGAACTGAGGAAATAACAAGAATGCAGTCAAACATTTTGAAGGTGTTGGCTCCCTCATGGTGGGAGTGTCTGGGCTGAAACACCAAAGTGGCAGCAACATATTCAAGCACTGCAGTGATCTTAACAGCCACTGAGGTAGCACAAAACCCATTTTCCAACAGTTAAAAAATATATAGGTAGTGCTTTATTTTATAGGGCAATTATTTTGCCTGAAAAGAAATATGTAATTAAATATTAATTATTGAGATACAAGAGCAAATTTAAAAGGGATTTCTACAGTATTATGTTTTCTGCAGTGTGGCAGAGTAGACACATACTTTCATTTATGAAAATGTTGTGGTATTATGGGTTGTAATAGCCGCAACTGACGTTTAGAGGAAATCTTCCTTTAGTTAGTGACGTACCTGGAGGGGTCGGGGGTGGCAGTGAAGAAGTGGATGCAGGGCAGGCTGGGGTCTCTGGGCAGGACAGACACCATGCTGCCTGTGGTGCAGAAACCCCCAGAATCCATGCAGATGCCGCTGGGCTTGTCCCTCAGAATGGACATCATCACCTCTGCCGTCACTGAGCCTGAGACCAGAGACAGCGCAGGAGAGACTCAGAGTGGATGTAACAGCAGATTGACATAAACACTGCTGTCTCTATTACTGAATGCTGCACTGGCAGGCATGCTCTAAAGGGGATGTCCAGGGGCATTTTGGGAAATGTAGGACTTGACCACCCTCACCGTCATGTTGCTGGAGTAGCTCTGTGCCTCCTGTGTAGCGCTTTTTGGCCAGCTCCATCCTGGCGGGCGGGTTATCCGGGCTGAACACCTTAGAGAAGTTGAACTCTCCCTCGCCGTCCCACCAGCCCTGCTCCTGGGCCACGCTGCGCAGCTCTGGGTGCTCTGCGGAAACCTCAGTAGCGATGGTCAGCTGGTTGGAGATGTTCTTCACACCCTCTGAGAAGAGGAAGATGCAAAAAAAGAAAATGCAAGTCTCCTGCTTATGAGCGCAATATGTTTGAATTTTCCACTTATTAGCCTGAAACATACTGTTTATGTAACGCCTGCTCGTTTGTGCTGCATTTGCAAACACACACCAAGAATAGCAGCTTGCAAGGTTTATCTCCACTTGACAGAGTGATCCAGCTCTAGTGAATGAGGGTCTGTCTCGTCACCATAGTTTCAGGATTCCCTGAATTAAACGACACATCTCTTTAAGCTGTGGTCTCATGTTGAAGAATGAAGAATGAACAAAGAGATCTGTATTTACTATTCAAATATTTTGCAGGGATTTTCAGCACTCCTGTGTGGTTAGGTGTTGATTTGCTTTGTAAGGCTTATTAAGCATCAAAGCACTGCATAACTTTAGTCTGGTTTAGCCTTAGTCCTGCAGATGTTTTTAGCCTTTAGGGATGGCAGAGGTGGTCTGCTGGTCGGTCTACAGCTGAGGTCCAGATTGAGGGACCTCAACAACTGCTAGATGCATTGCCAGGACTGACTTTGGTGATCCTCTGTCTCTATCAGGTCAAAACCCACCACAGTCATCGTGTTGTTAAAAACGAGAAGGATCAATCATTTACTGAAAGAGCTGAGCGCTGTAGTTCTAAAGAAAATATTACTCAAACAGGAGTAAATGTTGCATTTACTGGGACTATTTCCAACCTTGGATTAATACACACTTGGTGCTCTAGTGAGTGTAAAATCACCCCATTTGAAGCTACGCAAAAGTGCTGATTTTTGCAAATGCTAAAGAGGCTTTTGATCATTGAGCTGCTGTCAGTGTTTCAGCCTCTTGGTTGTAAAGTATACTGTTATTCTGTATGTTTGTTCTATATTTTTGTAGTTCTTTGTTGTATGTTTCCTCTGATCCAGGCTGTGTACGACGGCCTACCAAACCCGGCTCATCGTCTGGGGCAAGAGCGAAACACCATCCTGTGCTCTGTGCTCTGGAGGAGGATGCCCCAAACATTCTTAAGTAGCTGCCAAAAGGCCCTCGCAGAGGCATGATTTAGTGCTGAAAGCAGTTGCAGAGAGGGGACTCAGCCTTTGCCACCAGCAAACTCCATCACCCAAAGATGATCATCACCTTTGTCAAGGCTGGAGAGAAAAACATCCCACAACCAAGATCAGCAACTGGCAACTGAGAGTTGATCTTGGTAAGCAAATATGGTCATCTTGTTTGATTCCACAGTCCTCAAAGAAAACTGTGATTTGTGCTTTATGAATAAACTTGACAGCAAGATATGATGCTGCATTCAAAGTACAACACACAGTCTAGCTGGATACTGTGTTTGGATTAGACCTCATTTTTTATAATTAACCTCAAACTCTCTGAAGTTTTTCCTGCACAAACTGCTGAAGACACATTAAAGGGGTAACACAGATACAAATGGTGCAAGGTTTTGTTAGCGCAATCTTAAGAGAGAACCAAAAATAATGTTCTGTACTTATTCAGTCAGTCTATGTCTGACAGCTGGATATTTTCATGAAAAAAATTAAAACGGAAATCTGTTAAGGAGTAATATCCGACCTCCAATCTGTTAAAAGTTCTGCATGCCATATTAAATAAAATAAACAAACAAAACACAGAGCACAGAAGGTTGCTCAAGCTGAGACTGACAGAAATCAGTTCAATCAATCATGTTTACAAGTCATGTATTGAGCTTAGAGATGCACCGATCCAGCTTTTTCAGTTTCGATATCGATCCCGATGCTGTGGCTTTGATTATCGGTCGATACCTGATACCGATCCCATACCATGGTTGACCTAAAAATCTATATACCTTCCGTGTGAAATACCTCCACACAGCAGATTCTCTCCCTCGCTTCATGTTGTTTGCGCTTGCCTAGGTAGGCTAATCAACTCTTGCAGCATGCGGCACACATGCTGCTGCTGACGTATGACGTAGCTCGCGTCGCAATAGATTTAAAGGGAAAGGATCGGCTCAGGTATCGGTTGCATTTTCTGATACCCGATCCATCTATTTTGATTATATCAGGGCCGATATTCAATCTAGAAATCAGGTCGGTGCACCCTTAATTGAGCTGCTGGCTAAATTGTAAATACTGTAAACCATGAATGTACCCTTCACTCCACACCCTCAATTTTCAACCCTCCATCCTCACCTGTAACCTTCTGCGCCACCCACAGCCTTCCAGCCGTTTCCAGGACCCAGGCCTCGTTGCGGTCCACCAGGAGGAAGGTGTTGTGGTAGCTGAAGGGCTCAGGGTCCTCCCTGCACTGCCCCCCCTGGCCATGCTGCTCCAGGAGGCCGGTGATCACCGTCAGCGCCGCCCAGGCACTGTCACCACGCTCTAGTCCAAGTCTGATAATCAAGTCATGCTGGATTACTTGAGAGTGTAAAGTCTGAGTTTCTTCTTTACGAGGCATCAGTTACGCAGTTATAAAAGCAGTTAGTTATTTATTAATCGGAATGGATTCTTTCATTTCAATGCATTTATCTGCTTTTATTGATTTATTTATTGACTGTTTGATCAGTTAGTCTTTTAAATAAACACGAAGACCAGTTAAGTTTGATGTTTACGCGTTCCTCAGCCATGTGTTTTGGAGGAAATGCTTCTGTGTCTGACAGTCACTTGACAACTCTCCATATTGGCTGCGTATTTTTACACACACAGATGAATAGATAAGTGCTACACTTCAACAGTACTTACTACACCTGTCATAACACGCTCGTGTCAATCTACACACCCTCCCAATCAAAGCCTGAGAGGATTAAGTTAATACTTCTGCTGAATGTACAATATCCAAGCTGTATTTAATTAAGATACAGTAAACAGTTGCTCCCATCAGCTCTGCAGAATTGTTTTTCCTTACTGCTAACATTGTATAAACTATCCATATAAAAAGTTTCTGTAAGGTTTTCAGTGCTCACCTGACGAGGTCCATGCCCAGCAGAGCCTCCCCGGGGGCGATGGGCTCACGGGTCCACACAGCCTCATTTCCAACACAGACTCCCTGGTCGTTGGCTCCCATTTCAGCGCCCCACATCCAGGCAGGTTTGCTGAGGACAACAGCGTGGGTCTGCTCCACCTGAGGGATCTCGATGTATGTGCACTGCAGACATAAAAGAGTGAGTAAGAGACAGTGAGATGGACAGGGAAGGAGGAAAAAAACAAAGCTGTTGTTGTATAAATTAAGGTCCCATTGCATTGCACATGCGTGGGGCGGTAAACAAAGCTGACACGCTTGTAGTGGACAAACATTTTCACATCAGTGAAACTAAAAGGGGAAATTACATCCACTTGCCGTACATAAATGTGTCTTATCACTGCCTGCTTGACACATTTGTATTCTCTACTGTGACACATCTAAGCAGCAAAGCCGTCAGATCAACGCAGCCTTTGATATGTTAATGCATCCATTAGTTCCATTCAGAAATAACAGTGATGAGCGGGAGAAGAGCGCTGCTGTTATGATTCTGAAGTCATATTACATTTTAACAACAGATATTTTCAGAGTGTGTGCTGGTGACTGAGTGCAGAATGCAAAATTTTAACATTTATATCACAAGTCATCAGTCTGTGAAGCTCCTGAGGTACGCAGATGACACCACCTTCATTGGACTCATCTCTGGTGGGGATGAGTCTGCCCACAGGTGAGAGACTGACCATCTGTTGGTCGAGTGCACAAAGAACAACCTGGAGCTCAGTGTTCTGAAGACAGTGGAGATGGTTGTGGATTTTAGGACGATGCAGCCCGACCCGCCCACATCACCCTGTGTGACTAGATGTTACATTAACACCCTTACATCTATCTATCTATCTGCATTACATTAACACACTATATCTCTGTTTTTTATTCATATTTTGTAGTGTTAACTTCTCGTTCTCATTCTCTGGACAATTTTGAACATTTCTGCACAAACTATTACTTCTAAAACTGCCCTTTTTTCTTTTATTTCAGATATTGTACATACCTTTAGAGCTCTTTGTTTTTATTGTAGTTTTCTTGTGTATTTAGGTTTCGTGATTTTTGCAATACTCGCTTTTATTTCATATCCTCTTACTATGTTTGTTACGCACAAATACACACAGGCAAATTCATTGTATGTGAAAACCTGCTTGGCAATACACCAGATTGTGATTCTCATTCTGAAGTGGACTGCAAATTCAACTTAATTCGCTGATCATATGAAATTTAAAGGGTTGATTCACCCAAATTGCAACAAAAAAAATCACATTTTGTTCTCACTTCCACTGAGTGGTTTTCAGCCCAGTACACAATGTACAATTTTTGGCTGTCCCAGACAAAAGATGACCAACATGAAAGAAACATGGCGATATCTTTGATTGTGGCTCTAAAATGGTGGTCCTCCATCACACAGTGAGGGAGGTCCAAGGATGGCCGTTGTCAGGGTCTTACGATCGAAGACAGCATATAAAATTCTGACAGTGTCAGAAATTTGTTATGACCATCTCACAGTGTGACTGCTGCTACGACCTATGTCTACTAAGCAACCAATAGAAATGCAGCATGACATGATGCGCTGGCGCTAAACCCAAACAAACAGACGGCCATGGAGGCAAAATGCACTAAAAGAAATTTGTGGGATTCCAGCAAAGAGGAAAACCTTGTTGAGTTTTGCCAGCAGAAGCTTGCCTGTATGATGCGTCCTCCAGCTCTTACCATGATCACATAAAGAAGGACAAAGCATGGAGGGAAATAGAGGCAGAGTTGCAGCTGGTGGGTGAGTAGCAGCTAGCAAACATATATAGACACATGGCAGTATATAGCGCCCACAAACCTTTAGGTCATTCAACAATGTGACTCTATGTTTTGCTTCTCAGTTGAAGCAATAGCCTGTGCAGCATGCTTGTGCACTGAGTATGGGAAGCTACTGCATTGTACGCTGTAGCCTGTGATTCAGTAGCACATCGTACAGTCTGCACACATCAAACTTGACGTCGTACCCAAGTTTATTAGGTCCATGTCGCACAGTGAAGCTTGCACTAAACTTATAAAATTACTAAGCTTCAGATGTGTTATTTGGGGTCCTGCTACCCTTTTTTTGTGGCAGCAGTTTTAAGTTTGCCCTTTACCTTTAAAGGTATTCAACATGATATCCTTCACCTTCACCACATTTAGGTGGAGGCAGAAATCTCTGAGACAGATATGTATGTCACAACCTGGACAAATTGAACCCAAACTGCATGACTGGATACCATAAGCGACAGTTTCTTTGATATGATTAGTGCCACTGCAACCAAGATGAGAGTCCTTGGGGTTTCTCTTCTTTTTAACTCAACAGAAGATCGAAAAGACAAAGCTGGTGACATAAATCAAAACCAGTACCCAGTAGACAGATCTGGACAGAGCATGCTCTATCAGTGCCACGTCTGACCTACTGTATCAGGTCAGTATTTCTTCCACTATCAGTGCGACACCAACTTGAGGTGGGAAGGAGAAAGGATCGAATTCCTTCCTCTTAAACATTAACAGAGAAGACTGTTTCGACATACGAGTCTCCTGTAAATGTCTCACCAGTCTCAGACAGGGTAACTGTGAACAGTGATGCATTAATGCCACAAGAATATATACATGAACTTTGTGTGTATGCAGTTTATCAGTCAACTGCATCTCAGTGATGCCTGTCAGTCAGCTGTACCAGCAGCAGTGATGATGTGGGACTGTGGGTGTCCAGGGCTGCTTTACCTCCAGCATGGAGCCCGGAGGGTGAGATGCTGCAGGGTAGTGGGCCACCTCCTGCACCTCATCCCGGGGACGGTCAGAGTTCTTCCCAAAAATCACATGGTCATCGCGAGAGCCAGGGGGCAAGGAAACAAAACAATCACATGACATGGGAGGCTCTGCCATCCTGCAACAGACAAACAGCAGTCACGTTAGGAGTGTGGATGTCTCTGAGGGAGGAATTAAAAGTGATGAAATGTAAAATAAGCACTGATTCAACCAAGTGGCCGCCTCATGTAAACAATCTGACTTCAAACTGATCATAAGAGTCTGACAACGCGTTTGACATCCGACACGAGTGAGCCTACACCCTTTTGACCATAATGTGCATGTGTGAAGTCAAGAGGAAGAGTCTCCCTCCGTCCTCCACCCAGCTTTCTGCAGAAAGACACGTTCAGCCGGTGCACTGCCCATCCCTTTCACACAGGGATTAGGAGGCAGTCTTGTGCAGAGCACTTTATTGACTGTAATCTTCACAAATCCGTCCGCCACGTTGCTCCATTATCGCACTCGTCTCCCATTTGCGACCATGAATCGCGTTCAGCCCGGAAATAATGTCGCCAAAAGTGCGCTGATCGCAGATGTCGCCTGTGGCGGAGCTGGGTTTGTGATCAGTGTTTGGTACAGATAAGGCCTGACTGAGCGAAGTGGCCACACTGTCACTCCCCGTCTCTTTCCGGAGCAGCGACGCGCCTGTCGCTTCGTGTCATTCCGCCTTTATCTGTGGCTTCAGTCAAACGCCCAACTTCAGGGATCATAGTATGTAAACTACAGCTAGTCTCTGAATGCTGCGAGAGAAAATGTTTACCTTTTTTTTTTCAATGGTGAGAGCGCGCGGCCGGCTGCGAGAAGGCAGGTTGGAGATACCGAGTCACGTGACCGAGAAATCCAAAGGTATGTACTTAAAGGTCTCGTCTCGTCTGGCCACAAGCACAGCTCACCGTCTCAGCCAGGAGTCCAGTCCACACCTGTGCAAAGCTGCACGGCAGCAGGCCTGAATCATGATGATCTTCATCAGGAGTCTGCCTCCCCTCCGCCTGTAAACCCCACAGCCAGTACCAACCCACTCCTCCCTAAAAGTTCTCATAACCAAATAATAATAAAGTCTCAGTTTCCAGCTTCATGTCTGCCCTTTCACCACATTCACTGCATATAAAAATAAGAGTGTATAAAACTGTAATTAAATGCAAAATATTTGTTCCACCATAGTTGCTGATTATCAGCATGACCTCATGTCTGTGTGACTCAAAATGATGAGCTGGACAAAGTCTCACCTTGCATTAACATTTTCATGAGAAACATCTCGAACTGCCAGCACTGAAGGGCCACATATTACACATGAAGCCCAGTTTACCATACATATCACAGAGCAGTGGTTCCCAACTGGTGGGTTGCGGACCCAAGGTGGGCCGTGGGTCCACTCTGAGTGGATCGCAAGCAGTGTTGGGCTCGTAAAAGTAATGTACTTATTACTCCCTGCCAACAGTAATTCATTACCCTACTCTCATATTACCTTTCCATTACACCCCATAAAATTGGTAATTGCCTATCTCCCCAAAATTCAGATGTGTGCCTCTGTGAATGTCAGGGTAATCGCCGTTAAATGTAGCTAAGGCTAGATAGCATCTATTTACCTAGGGGTTGTCTGATGCCTGTGACTGGTATTTTCCCGAGGCTCTGTCTGAAAGGCGGAGAGTCACTTGTGGAGCAACATTTTATCCTCCACATACCCATCTACAAGCTTCATCACTTTTATGTAGCTGCAACTGTCCACTATTAGAATACAGTTTTGGTTGTTGAGCCAGTGCAGATCTTTGTGGCTGACGAGGGCTCACCTTTGGTGGGGTGTATTTCCCGGTGCTTCTTGTTGTTGTGCTGTCGGTCATAGTAGTTGAGGTGTTTCAGACCGAAGGTTTGGTCAAAGTAAAGGGAAAATTTCCAGCTGCTATGGTAAGCATTTCCACCTAGCTTGCTGCTTTATGAAGTGCCTGTGCAACATGACGATTACTAAGATGAGTCCGCTAATGTGACAGGTGTATTTCAAGTCAGTAGTGATGTGATAACAAAAGTAACATTGTAACAAGCTGATTGGTTTTGGAGTAATTGTAATATTATTACTAAATTTTATTAGTAATTAGTTACACTACTCATTACTGGAAAAAGTAATAGTATTTCTGTAATAACACGTTACTGCCCAACACTGACCGCAAATGTCAGGTTTGTAAAAAACACATTATTTTGAAGTTCAGTAAATTTCCGGCACAGAGTTTTTATTCTGAAGTGCTGATTTCTGCTGTAGAGTGAGTGAATAACAGACAGTTCCTTGAAAGACACAGCAAACTAGCTCAACAACATGGCCAAACACACGTGTGGCACTGAACGTATTAAACTGTTCGGACCTTCAACTAATGACTGCTAAGGAGAAATCTGGACCCTGAGGCTGGAGCAGTTGGGAACAACTGTCATAGAGAATAACTCAGCCTGTAAAAACTGCTTTGTGCCTCTTTACAAAGTTTGAAAAATAACCCTGATGATGTCATTAAGGTTATTGCTGCGTTCCATTTCAGAGGTCGGAGGTCAGAGCTGGGAGTGACTTCACACTCAAACTGATTGTGTTCCTAAAAGTCAGAAAACCAAGATACTGTTAGCAAAACCAGTTGATAACAGAGCATTACGCTGTGTTCTGTGCTTACTAATACAGTAGCAACATCAGCAAGTAGAAGTTGGACAGGACTGCATGTGCGACTCTTTTAATGAAACACAAATAAGACAAAAGTGCTAATAAACTACAGCTTTCACTACTCATGATGCGCAGAGCAGCCATATTAGATTTTGAGGTTGTGAGTCGGAAATCATAAAAACACTTCAGGAGGCATCCTGGTTGAAATTTTCACCTGTGACCTTGGAAATGTCTGCTACCAGTGCAAGTAGAATGCACCATATGATTGTATTGAGTTGCATTATGGGAAATGTCGGATCCAGAGTATCACGAGCTTGAGCCATACTATTAATCAGTCAATCTTCATCTGTATCGCACCTTTCGAACAAATCAATGCACTTTCAACTGACATGAGGGATGTTAAAAATAAAATGTAAATAAAGTAAAAAAAAAAAAAAAAAAGAGTGAAATAAGTCTCATCTGTTATTAACAATACAGGGTTCCCACACATTTTCATGGACAACATTTCCAAACTTTCCTTAGACTTTTTAAGCACCCATAATATATATTTGTTTCTGGCCCCACTTGCCTGGCAGACTTCAAACATATCAGATTCAAACTCTCTTCAAACATAATTTACCTAAGCAAATATACTTACATAATATAATGATCACCACTGGTCCTGGATCTGATTTTGACACATAAAAACACAGACTGAAAGAAAATGTAAAGCTTGAATGCACTTCATTACTGTCCAAAGAAAACCATGTGTCTGCAAATTTCACTTCATCAGTTAGGTGACTGAACCAAGAAAAAATCTCCAAAATGGACTGATAGTTACTGCTTCAACTTGTCTCATTTAACAAATGCAAATTTGACCAGTTAATGAAACTTTCACCCAGCTACTCAGCAGGCCTACTAGTTTGCATCAAGGTAAAAGAAACAAACAAACAAAAGCTCCTTTCACAATCATAGAGTCTTGCCTTTTTGAGGACTCGTAGTTTTTGCACTGTGAAAACCACACTACACACTACTGCTTCTTACTAGTACTGGATCTTATGTTGGCTAATCGGTATAATTAAAGTTGGGTAAATCCCTGTATGTCAGTGGCTTTATCCAGCGGGTGTCTCCCATTGTGGGTGCTTCATTGAATTATGCTGCTGACAGTTCCTGTCTGTGGGCTCAGTCGTTCCAGACACTTCCCAACACATTCCACCTGCTGTTTGCATTGACCGAATCTCAATCCCACTTCATCCTGTAGTGATTTATTCATTGTCCCTGTTAAAGGATTTCTTGGGGGAAGTTTTTCCTTATCCACTGTGAGGGTCCAAGGACAGAGGGATGTCGTATGCTGTGGCGGAGAGGGGCACATTGAACAAACTGAAAGCTATAATGGACAATAGCAGACACCGTCTCCACAGCCTCCTGGAGCGACAGAGGAGCAGCTGCAGCAGTCGGCTCATCTCGCTGCACTGCGGAACAGAGCGTTTCAGGAGATCCTCCGTCCTCACCACAATAAGACTGTTTAACACCTCCTGAATCCACTCACACACACACTCGCACACATCATTAGCCACAATTTAATTTTGATTTGATTTTTAATTTCTATGTTTATGCACTTATTTGAACTTATTTTATTGTATGTCTGTTTTAATACCACTGTGTTGTTGTTGATGAGGGGAAGTGTGGTTGTTGTTTTTTACAAGCTGCTGTTGAGTTTCTCCTCGGGGATGAATAAAGTTCTTCCTATCCTATTCTAAAGCGCCCTGAGGCAAACTGTGATTTGTGATATTGGGCTTTATAAATAAAATTGAAGTGAACCAAACTGAATCAAGTCGAACTGAAAAAATAAAAATTCTTTCTTTCCCTTTTATGGCCCACAACAGTTCGTAATTTCAGTCGTTAACTACACAAAAAATGACCAAAAAAGTAATAATTTAACTGCTTAAATCACGCTGCAAATATGAATGTAGTTGAACTACTAGCAAGCTACTGCAAAGTGTAGTTATATTAGTTATATTGACTACTCCTCAACACTGAGCACTGATAACAGTATTCCTTTCACTTTCATTGTATTGGTGCGGGGGCAGAAAATTGCATTGCTAGATATCATAACGAGTGATGAATAACATGTTGTTGTGAACTGGATCAGCCTACTGTTCACTCTTTGTACACAATAATTCCATCCATTAAACAGCAATAGACAACGTGGAGTCACGCTAACAAGCTCACTTGTGCTAACAATAGCCGAGACAATAGAGAACATGATGGATGTGGTTACTGTAAGTTCTGTTAATGAACCTGCCCAACTGCATTGCAGTGGCTGACAACATCCAACATGTCAACACTGCAAAGCAGACTGCTGTCGTGTCACTGACTATTGCTCATCAATATGCATGTCAGTAGGCCCCATTCTTAAAACTGACTCATGTTGTGTCTTCTGATGATGCAACACTTTTATGGCAGTAGTATAATAACAGTTCACACGCACACCTGAGCACATAGGAAACAAGGAGCGTCAACCGAGCTGCTCCGAATGTTCCACTAATGGTCGTGTTTCGAGATCGAGCACCTGGACCCTATTGGCGTTCAGCTATGGCCAGATTTGCAGGAGGTGTTGAGTTATTTTTTGAAGCAGCTCAGTGCTGAGTGGTGCTCACTCGCGGCTCACTAGGAATGCTGAAGGCAACACGACTGAATTCTTGAGAGATTTCTGAGAAGACAGCCTGTTACCTGAACGGCACTCGGCTACTTCCACACCCTCTCCGGCCTTTCATCTCCTGGAGCATGCTGACAAGCACCGCACATCCTGTCTGCCCTTGCACACAAACAGTAAAAACATCATGAGAAGTAAACACCCACCTGAGCCAAAGGCAGACACACCCAAGCGAGACCATACAGTACGCACACACACACAGAAACAAGCACAGACATAGTGAAACTAAACAGACGGGTGAAAAAAAAAAAAAGCTTGTAAATACACCAATACATCAAATCACGATGACAACAAACAGTTGTGTTGAATGATTGATTGATAAAAATGATTTACAACACAGACTTAAACAAGCAAAGCCAAAAACAAGACTGGCTCTGGATTTGCTTTACCTGTAAACACATCATATTTTCTGACATTTAACCTCCGCTCCAGTGAGGAGAAGTGGCTAGACCGCAAAAAGTGTCTAGAAAACTAATCCAGATAGTGTGTAAAATTACATCTGTCTGTGTTTGTCCTTCTTTAAGTGGCTGTTTTCAGTTGCGTGGACAAGAGATCCGGCAGCGCGCTTGGTGAACTCACATCTTGACACACACACATGCAGTGCTAAGCCAAAGACCTCTCCTAGAGCCACGCAGGCACTGTGGCCCAGTTTGTAAGCCCTGCCATGTGAAGCAGAGGGCCGGCCAGAGGAAGATGAGGGGTGTTATGGGACGGAAACAGCTGGTGAGAAGCCCAGAGGATATTAATCTGAGGGGGGAGACAGGATGGCAGGAGAGGCTGTCTAATAAAGCATGGTATTACTGCTGCAAAGGTGTGTGTGTGTGTGTGTCTGTCTGTCTGTCTTCCAGGAGGATTACTGGTGAGCTGCAAAAAAAGGTTGGGAGTCTGTGTCCATCTGGCTGCTACCAACTTTACGCTCTAAATTTAAAAAAGGTCCACATCTTGTTTTAAATGTGAGGACATTTTAGTTTCTCTGGTGCTCTGTTTCAAGCTGTTAGGAAATCTGTAATCATCTCAAGTTCATCCGATAAATCCAGCAAGGCACATTTCAAGTTTTACAACCCTTCACACACAAAAAGGGGTTTTTGAAAATTAGATAAAATAAAGCAATCCAAATTTTCTCTGAGCAATTAAAGTTCCGGTTAAAAGGCAGAGGTGGAAGATGGGAGGGGAAGCTGGGCGGCATCAGTCGCACAGACAGTAATGACGGCGCCACTGCTGTTTAACAATCAAAGATGGGAGGCGGGGGCTCGCAAGGAAGTCTCTCCTCGAAAAATACAGGTGTTTGGTACAATCAAAGCGCAGCTTGCAGAAATGACTGGGTTTGAAGTTGAAAGGGGAGGCAGGAGGAGAGGGGGGCCACTGTGGTGAGTGAGTGCTTGTATGAGAAAAAAAAATGTGACTCAGAAGACAACTGTGGGCCGGTCTCTCCTCCGGGATTTTGAATAATTAACAAGGATAAGGAAGTTGACTACTAGGTGCTTACTGTTTACTTTGTTTGGATTTTTTTCTGCCTCTGGAGGGGAAGTGAGGCTTTAGCTGGCCTAGCTCCCTGGAGGCTGGCGTGTTGGCAGGAGGATTTGTCTGGGACAGCGATGCGGTTCCCGTGGGACTAGAGACGAGTCAAACCAGCCAGAGGCCAGTGAATCAGAATCAGAACCAAGTTTATATGGTGGGAATTTTGTATACCAAACACATGTCCTTTAAGGAAAGCCCCAAGCATACACACAGAAACACAATCACACACAAACGGAGAGCTCGAGAATTCACACTGATGCCTCACATAAACTATTTTGACCTTCAGGGGAACCAAAGCAAAAGCTCCAAAACTTGTTCCTGACTAATTACTGTAATTAAAAAACAATAGATACTAACAAGCAATGCTACGGTGTGTTTAGGGTGTGTAGAACATTGGCAATATTCCAGCAATAAAAAGTGTTGCATAGAGTGATGCAGGGGTGATGGTTATTTGTAGTTAGTGTCACCCTGATTCCAAAAATAAAAAGCCAATAGTAATTTTCCATTGGATTTTGGATTATTGCAGAAAATAAGCTTTGAGATAAACAAAAGACTACAACACTTACATGTTTTGTCCAACAAGAGCTTTACAAATAAACGCCACTGCTATGATTTTTTTTAAGTGTAAATGCCTTTCCCAGAAGTTAAAGGCTAACGAACCACACTACGGTCGCATGACTTAACGTCACAACAAGAACAAGGTTGTAAACAGCGTGTTTAACCAACACATTTGGTGCGATGATGTTCTGTAGTTTCATTTAGCCACTCGTTAGCAACCACCTTTTTTAAAACACTACTTAAAAAAACTAATTTACTGACATATTTTATGTTGTAGAACAAAACGTGTCTCGGGTCTTTTAAGCTTGTGCTTACTACAGACATACCAGACTATTTCAGGCGTCTAACAAAAAACACTTTGCGACCAGGGAACAGGAAGTTCTAAAACTAGGCCAACGAGAAGTGCTCCAGGCTTTGAAACCAATTTTCCCGTGATGTCATGTGGCCTAAAAATACTTTTCTTGTTAATTTAAATGGCGAAAGAGACATTTGTAAATTAGTGGAATTTTTCTGAGCATCACAACCCTGTTAAATGACTAGTTTTGCTATCAGACTTTGACCCATTGGGTCCAATGATATTTGGAAAGTCCAGAGGAGCCGCACGATTGAATCAACGTATCCTCATTCAGGTTAGTGAAGCGCTAAACTGGAAGTTCACTGGTGAGAGTCCATAGTGCATCTGCTCTGTGGGCCACACAGTGCAGAAGCAGTGCCGATCATCGGGGTAATTTTATATGCAGCACTTGAACTGTTTTGGCTCCATGTGCCACTGACCAACTCTCATAGGAATGAACAGGGAACCACCTCATACTCTGTATCCAGTTCTCTTTATACATCCAGGGCTAAAACGTTGACTCATTTACAGGTTTTAGGATTCATTCCTGTACCACTTTATTCTAAAGTCCACTGAAAGTACTATTACCTCTAATTCTCACTTATTAACACGATATTGTGTTTGTTTAATCTGCACAAAGTGTAAAAATGACAGATTGTGTCATGTGCCTATTTATTTCTTCACTGGATGCAGTGATTTCCTGCAAACGCCTGTAAAACTACACATTGTCCTCTTTACACGTCATGTTTTTTCTAGAAATTAAACAAACAAGATTGCCTATGACATGAAGGAAGATTTTATTACCTTTATTACCATTGCCCTGTTTCCAGTCTTCATGCATTCAAACATTAGATCTCATCTCGCTCTTGGCAGAAAACCAATAAGTATTTCCCAAAAAAATTCTTTCAATGAATGAATGTAAAATTAGATGATGACCTTTAAAACAGTAGTAGACAGAAATAAAACTCACTCTCAAGGTCTTCCTTAGCAGACTGAGTTTGCTCAGTTGTGGGAACATAGTTCAGTTGTCATTAAATTATTCCTTAAGGTAGGACAGGCTTTTCATCATAACTACAATTACTCCCTCACAGTTGAATGCCTCCACCAACCATTCAAGTTACAGCTCACATGTTTGTCTGTTCAGACTCACATGTAGCCATGACAGTAGAAAATGCTTCCGATATGGAAGTTGCTGCATAGAAGCTACAAATGTTAAAACACGGATGCTTCACACATCTTCAACCCTGCAGCACAGAGGATCTATACAATCAGCTCAGTCTCAGGGCGGACACACAAGATTATTGTCGTCAATTCAGCATCTGACCAAATGTCTCCCCTTCTCTTCCTGAGTTATGGTGTTGAATAATGACCGGAAAAGTGGTTTTACACAAAGTTATGATGTCACAATGAAGCTGACCTTTGACCTTTTGGATATAAAGTACCATCATCACTTCATACTATTACACATTTGCGCAAAATTTTGTCCTAATAAGTGTATGAATTATTGAGTTGTGGCCAAAAAGGTATGTTGTAAGGTCACAGTGACTTTGACCTTTGACCTTCAACCACCAAATTCTGACCATTTTGTCCTTGGAGGTTTGTACCAAATTTGAAGAGATTCCCTCAGGGCCTTCTTGAGATATTGTGCTCTCATGAGTGAGACTGATGGAGGGTCACAGTGACCTTGACCTTTGACGACCAAACTCTAACTAGTTCATAGTTGAGTCCATGTGGACGTTTGTGCCAAACCTAAGGAAATTCCCGTATTGTGTTCAGCAGAATGGGACGGACACACAACCAGAACACATAATACCTCTGGCCACAGCTGTTGACGGCGCGGAGGCTTAAAAACAAGAAATACAGTATTTGAATTTTCTTAAATCTGGTAATGATAAACACTATTGTCCCACAGTGCAACTCACAATTAAAGTATGAAGGAGCTGCTTGGAAAACCCCAAAATAAAGTAGCGAATGAATCCTTGGCAAAACATCGACTAATATTTATTAAGTTTTCAAAGTTGAATTTGGCATCATGTTCCAAAAATTGCAGCTAGATCTGAAAGCACACTGTTTGGAGAAGTTTGCCGAGAGGACTTTCCGAACGAGAGGGATTTCTTGGTTACGGTAAGGAAAGAAGTCATAGTTTGGGTTAAAACTATCAGGTTTCTGGCAGAAAGCCCTCCAGGCAAACTTCTCCCATGTGCTGTAAGCACACACCTTGAATCATTTCCTCTCAGTACAAAACTATATAGAGCGTTTAAGTCTTTAACTAAGTGCCAAACATTGACACAGACATTACTAGCCTACATTGTGTGCGCTCTCTAGTCTCATTAGGGAGAAGTAGCCTGTACGATTGGGTGGGTTTGGTCTAAAAACAACAGTGTTAACATGTAAAGGTCAAAGGTGCTGCAGTTTTATAAATAGATGCAACTTCACCACATCGAAATTCACTGGGGATTCTGCTGGATCGATGACAAGAGTAAATGTCAGTACTTCAGCAAAAGCCTCCTCGCAAGAGCGTTTAAAGAACCACAAACATTTTCATGTACACACAGCATAAACTCTTATAGAAAAAAAATATGTAAGCAGCGACAGACATAAAAACTGTCAAACAAGCTATCTAAACACTTCTAAATCATTAGGAGAATTTGTAAGCCCCTACTTGAATTTGCACTGTAATTAAATGTTATTAAGCAGCCTCTCTCTGATTGTGCTGCATTGTATTCATGAGGAAATATGCTTGACTATTTAAAGATGTCTGTAAACACCATTTAGACGTGGTGTGTGGTCTGCAATTCAGCGCCATGATCTTCTCCATGTGTACAGGTACTTTATACTGGAAGATACGAGATACTGAGACATTACACCAATTAAATTTTGACAAAGTTTTTGATGTGTCAGCAACAGTGTTGTCATTTTAAAATTTTCTATGTGTGAATATTCTTGTAATTACTAAGCAGTGGTCAAAGCAGTGAGACATTTCCTGAGTCGTCTGATCACTCTTTATGGCCTGAAGGTGTGTTTAAATCTATCAAGGCACGTGCTGGACGAAGACTTGTCAATATTTGCTGATTAGCCCGTGGTTCTTTTATATGACTGTCATGTTATCAGCTCAAACTCGGCATTGGTAAAGTGCTGCTTCAGAGAAAGAGGAGCAGAGATGGTAGGAAGTCACTTCCCGCCGGCCTGTCTGTGGTCTGTGTTTGTCAGTTGATTTGAAGCTGCTCCACCAACATGCTCTGACAGGAAAGGAATTAACTCAGCGAGGAGACAAAATTTAAAAAAAAAAAAAAGCCCTCAAAGGAAGATGATGTTAAAAACTATTAAAGCTGTGATGCACGTTCAAAGCCACAGCAGTCAATTAAACTATGACATATTACAAGACGTGCAACATGACACGTACTGGGAGCCTTTTGTAGCAGTTCAGTCGTCGTATTAAACACAGCGACACTTACTGTGAGATACTGTTTCTCTGAATGGTTCAGGCTGTTTGATGAGCAGAACTGTTTTCTGCAAAGTAAGATTTCCAGATTTGTGTATCGTGCCTGTGTTTTGACCTGAGCCAAACCACCTCTCAGGAGTGTCCGCAATCAAAGGATTTCCAGGTCTGATTCACAGGCTGCAGTCACTGAGCACGTTACTGCAGCAGGGCTGTACAGCGCGTACAGGTTGGTCATGATGTGGTACATCACCGTAACTATGATTAAGTGTCATATTAGGCACCATGATGATGTACAAAGTCTCTCAAGTTTGTCTTTATTTATTGAAGGTTTGAAATATTTGTAGTTTTGAAAGAAAAGTGTTGTAGAAATATTTAATTTCATACATCAAATATCATTTTCTCATATTGACTAGTAAAAAACTGAAGTGGAAATTGACAAAAAAATTGTAATTTAACTAGAAAAAGCTAGTTACCTGACTTCAGTTGTTGATAAATAAAAGTTGTAATAGCTTGCTAAATCTTTATGGCATTTTTCTAAATGTCAATCTTGATAAGATAAAAGAACTGAGAGGCAGAATTTCCAGCTGATACACAGCCAAGTATTTGAACTCTTACAGTACATGTCATGATCTCAGAGGTGCTTCTGTTCAAAGACAGTTGACTTCACGAGTGGGGGGAGCCGACACAGAGGACATGTGCCGCCTTAATATTCAGAACATGAGCATATAATACTTAAAGTACCACAAGTAAGAACACTTGTGATGCACAATGTCAGTGTTATATTATTGTATTACAGATATGGGTGCATTAACATTTCAGTGATAAACTAATGTTGCAGTTTGTCAAGGTGGAACTGATTTAAACTGATCATTTACTGTTAACGTTTTATATCATGAGTCAGAGGTTTGGACTCAAGACACATGATTTGGAGTCGAGTCAGACTCGAGTCACAAATTCGATGACTCAAGACTGAAATTTAAAAAAAGAGTTGCAACTTGACTTGGACATCAGTACCAATGACTCGTTACTTCACTTAAACGTCATCCAAGCCCAAAGATACAGAAGTATGTTATTTAAAAAGTGTGCAACGAATCAATTTCTTGAATCAACTAACTTTTAAACTGTTGATTCCGAGCTAGTCAGTACTTCATTCCCCAGATGATCCACTTTGTCTGAACCAACAGCACCCAGTCAAGCTGCAGGACAGAGCCATGAAGAAGTACTGAGCGGCAGTTTGAAATAATAATACCAAAGATCATTTTGTTTGCATACAGTTGTCAACAAAAAATAATAATTGCAGTATGCAAAATGTGTGGGTCAAAAATTACAGACAGAGATGCAACAACTCTCAACAAACTTATTCTAACAAATAAGTCAATATTTAAAAAGCTTTCATGACTTTTACAAAATTTAATGTAGGATTACTCTGTTGTTAAAATGGAATTATATTAGGTAAGGAGCACATTATGACTTGTTTAGGACTCAAAATATAAAGTTTCAGACTTGGGACTTGTCTGTCCTGACTTGGGGATTGAATGGATAAACTTGAGAATAATTTATGACTTCCAAAAAAGGATTTGGTCTCACCTCTGACATGAGTTGATCATGTTTTGTCTGCAAAATAGTATTTTTTTTTTTTTTTAAAGTAAGTAGTAGCTACGGATTTCAAAGAAATATGCTTAAGTAAAAATTACAATATTTCCCTATAGTGGGGTAGAAGTATGAAATTAAGTTCCTAAAACTGTGCTGAAGAATAGTGTTTGAGTCCATGTACTGAGTGGTGATACTATGACACAGAATCACACACTGTAGTTGGAGGAATAAATGAGCAGAATGAATTATCAATAATCAAATTTTGCTTTACAAAAAAAAACAAAAGAAAAAAATATAAAAGTTTAATAACATTAGACTAAAACTGGAGCCTCTTTTGATAGTGACCCACACTACACTTTCTGATTTTTGGCAGCTCTGACAAGGTGTCCAAATGACCCGCGTGTTTTCCCAAAGCGAGCCGCTTCCTCACCTCCAGCCGAGGAGGGCGCATCTCCAAAGGGGCAGACAACACTCCAGCAGAGGGCGGAGCCTGCAGGGGCTCAAGACGCACAGCCTATCATAAAGTTTGTCACTACTCACAGTGCTGCTTACCTGTGCGCCAAAACGCCGATATTGCCTCAGTCGGACCGCTCGCGATGGAGAAAATCAGATGAAATATGATGAGGATATTATTTTTCTGTGTTTCGACGAAGGGAAGAAACAGCAGAGCTGAGCCGAGACTGAGCTTCTCCAACCAAGGTGCATTTATTCCAAAAAGAAAATAACAGCAGCAGCTCCAAGGACAAACAGGTAACCCAGGAGGTTTAATTTACTATCACTGCGACTTACATTAACCTTTACAGTCTTATCTGTTCACATTATCTGGAGTATGAATACACTAATCTTCATTAACTTTACCGGAAATTGCTTTATTAATCATTTATAAAACTGTAGGAACATCCTACAGGCTTCAAGTCATCTACAGAGACATGTGAGTCCATATGTGTGAGAAAATCAATGTAATGTCACATTGAATGCAGATAAAAGAAAAATAAACACAAAGTTAAGTTCAAATAATCAGAACTTAGTAGAATTTAGTAGATACAACAAACACACTTAAACTCAATTGAGTTGAACATAATTAAAAATACACACATTTACCACAAAGAGACTATAAGAGTTGCCATAAAACCTAAAAATGTCTTTTATTTTTTATAAATTATGTTTTAATTCTTGTCCTGTCTGCTGTATTTTAGCTAACTTGATAAAAAAAAAAGATTATCAGGTCATATAGGTGATGTTGTGCTGAAAAAAAGACGCCAAATATTGATAGGGTAAACTTTTTTATGTGGTATATGGAGGCAGAATCAGAGTGTTGAAAAAATAAATGGCCCAGGACTCCAGGAGTAAAGCTTACATTTGGTTAAGATGGATAAAACATTACTGTGTTTTAGAATATAAGAACATAGAGTCCAGATTTTCAGCTATATAATGTAATCAACGTGTGGGTTATAGCAAAAAGTCAAGAGGCTGACCTGAAGGTGTCGAGGGTCAGTTTCAGTGTGATGTAGCCTGGTGTGGTGTTTGCTCAGACACAAATAATGATGCTGGTTTTCTGTCTTAAAATCTTAGTTTAAATGTTTCACAATAATGCAATTAAATTATGGGGAATCACACCTGTATATTTTTTTTTAATGAAAAATGAATCAAATCTGAGCATGAATGCTGTCGAGAAAATTTGCCGCCACTTATTGCTGCTGTTTATTTTAAAATCTGGTCAGATGTGATTGCTCCATTTTTTTCCTGTAAAGCAGACTGTTATAATGTTTTTGTGTTCGCTGTAGGAATGATCCACAGGGACCCTGCCAAACAACTGGAGAATAATAAAAGATTTCCAGGAATATACAGTAAAAGGCAGTTGTGTCGCACATTAAAATAGAGGGAGAAGATTTTAGATAAATATAATATCAGGGGTTAGATAAATATAATATCCATTGAATTAATGTGTTTGCACAACAATCTGGACTGTGATGTGTGTGATTGGAGTTTTAATCAATGCTGTTTGTATGAGAAGGATTTTATTAAGACGCACGGCTTAACTGATGATTAATCAAGTGCAAGTCTCAATAATATATACTTAATATACAGAGGTGGAAAAAGCATTTAAATCATTAACTTCAGTAAAAGTAAAAATACAACAAAATGAAATACAGGTCATGCTTTCAGACTTTCACTAAAACATTGAAGTATTAGAAACAAAATGTACATAAGTATGAAAAAGAAAAGTACCAATATTCAGAACGGCCCATATCAGTGTTATATTATTGGGTCATTATTACATTTAATATGTAAGTTGTACTTAAATGTTGTAATTGGCTGACGAAAGGCAGTTTTAACTTCAGTACTTCATACGCAGTCGGGTAGATTAATCCTAAACAATATAATTTTTTATAAACTCACTATAAGTTCTGTCTGTAAAACTTCAGTCGCAAAAGGAACTATGATTGTAAAGAAATATAAAATGTACTTTAATATACATTATATTCACTGTATAATACAACATACAAATGGAAATACTTATGTGAAGTCTACAAGTACCTCAAATTGTACTCGAGTAAATGGTTATAGTAACTTTCTATCACTGTAGCATCTGTGCGCATTTGATAGTAAATCGAAATTTAACTTCTTGGCAAACCCGACCATGTGTCGCATTTTGTGTGTCTCATTTTAAGCAAAATCCTATCTTAATCTACGTGTCCATTAAATCAATACCGAAACAACTTAAATAAGTACAACTGCAGTCTGCTTTTGAAACTTTAATTTTTAGCAGTAAATGAGGAGCGTCGAACTTGATATAACTGAGTGCGTCTGTTCAGAGGAGAGGAAAGGTACAAAAACTCTCATAAAGCTGTTGTCATGAGAACGGCAGTGTATATATCATTGTAAAATATGTAGCAGACAACACGGGCACTCCTAAATCACTGAGGATGTAAAGCTGTCATCCATATCTAAACTATCTCTGCACTTAATCATACAGTCAGTGTGCAGAGGAGCCGATTAGCAGACACCCACTTTCCATCTCCAGCTCTGTATCTCACTACCCTGACTCCTCACTCAGGTGTGCAGATGACATATTTAATTTAAAATCCAGTCATAGCATTTTATGAATTTGAATATAGAGTCAGTTTCATTCCTCCTTAGCGGCCTGGGGTCAGACTTTGGGTGTAACAACAGTTCTTTGTGTTTGTTTTAGTATGTTTAAAGTTTCCCCCGAATGTGGGCACCAAGCAAAGGTCAAAAAGTTTTGACAGAAAAGCATTTGAAGTTCATCGTGGTACACTCTTCTAACAACTGACCTGACCCCTGCCCTGTTGATGGACTCCACTCCATCCATCTTGTCCTCCAAGCAGGTTAAAACAAACTACTTGTAAACGCCATTTGACCTAAAGTGGTGTGTTTGGAGTGTCCACAGACAGTCAGCGTTACTGTTTTAACTGTTATTCGACGTCTGGGAGGAGACAGGATGGGAGACATGGTGGTGGGCAGAATGAGGATCAAACTGGGCCCGTGAGTTATTCTGGAAAATGGACCTCAAGATGTGTTCATGCAGAAGTTTAAACTAGCAGACTAAAAAGGGGAAGCTTATGTTGATCATTAGGTCATCAAATTGCAACAAAAAAAGAACATAAAGTGTAAAAACTGATTGTTAAAACTCAAAAACTGCACCCATTGTCGTGTTTTCATATTAAGAATCCAGATTTATGTTCGCTCCCTCTCTGCGCCTCTTCCCGATGGCAGACTTGTAAACCGGGGGCTTTGCTGGGTCTTGGTCGGGCAAGTTTTATGACCACAGCTCTGTCATTGCTCTGTACCATCCTCCTCCCCCGAGGCTGCCGTCCCCCTGAGGGCCCCCCCGTGCCAGCTGTTTCCCTCAGGAGCTCATAGCGCTCCCAGCACTTTGGCGACCGGAGGAGGATGGCGCTGTCTTCGTTTGTTTACGGTTGTGTCAGCAAGAGCGGAGTTGGGGGGACCATTCCGTCGTGCGTCTGAGTCGCATTCCCAAAAAATTACAGAGCAGCCACTCTGGCTCCAGGCCGACATGAAATAAATCAGCTTGACCTTTAACACCAGACCTTTCATTAGGGAATTCCAAACTAATTGCTTTACGATTTCATTGCGACCAGAAAGCATCTCTGAGTGGGTTTGACTGAACCTCTGTAATCCTCTCGGTTTGGCCGTATTGACTCAACAAATTGAGATCTACTGAGGGGATCCTTCACTGTCAGTCAGAGTGACACCACCTGCGTTCTGAACCACGTGCACACTCCGCCTGTCTCTAATGAATATCACACAGGATGTATGTCTTCCCCTGGAACTTGACCTCTTGTTTCTTGGCGACCTCGTGCAGTTTGGTATGTCCGATATGGTTTCACAACAAGTGATCTCAAGATACCAGCCTCTCGAGCTTCAGCCTTCTTTACTGTTTCCTGCCGTAAAGATAATTGTAGATGTTTGAGGATGGGGGTGTGGTGGAAGTCAACAAGATTGTTTGGGGCTAGGACATGTTTGGAGCCGAGCACAGGTCTTGCTGGCTGGCAGCTTCTTGTCATAAATTTCCACAGACTTGTCCAACTTTAACAAGCTTTGTGCCACCTTTGTAAACCAGGGCCCCTCCTCCTCCTGCTGACTGACTGACGGTGTTGAGGTGTGCACATACCTGTAGTGGGGACAGGATGCTGTTTCAGAGCGTGTGCCCATAATTATATACATAAAGTAATTGTTCTCATGTCATTGTTGGTCTCCCATTCTCAGGCTCCTGAATGCCGTCAGTCTGCAACTGTTGATGCGTTCTGCCGCCAGTGTGTAAGAGGCGGGCCGTTTTACGGGGCTCCTTTTGTAACTTGCCTGGAGGGCTGTTGTTGTAAATCATGTGTGATTCATAAAAAAACAGGTTCTCCAGTCTGCCAGGTTTCATCTCCACAAACCTCAGAGACGTACAAATAGACTTTGGCCTGCAGCCATACCTCCCTGGAACTTCTTCCTTTACCAAACTGCTCCCCTGTCAACACTCCCCTTCACTCTTGTCCCTCCCCCCATCTCACCAGCATTTATCCCCCCCCGTGCTGCCTCTGCCTCTGCCTCTGCACAGGGCTGATGATGTTGTTTTCTTTGCGCTTGTCTTTGACTGTCCTCCATGGGAAGTACCTGGCAGCGGATGCATGTGGCAGGCTTCTGCCTGGACACGTCTGTCTCCCCCTCTCTTCTGTCTCCTCGGCCACGCAGCGTGAGAACTGCAGTATCCATGGCAATGAAGGAGGTGTGCTCTGGGTTTAAATGTTGTAGACAGGAGGATTTAGACCTGAATGTCTGCACTTCTGAAGTTCAGAAACGTTAGATCAGCAGAAGCTGAGTAATTTCAAAGCCTTTCAGGCTTGAAAAAAATGACCTCAAGACTTCAAAGTCATGTGGTTCACTCAAGTCACTGAAAAAATGCAACCGAGTGAGAAAGTTTGAGCTGAGACCAGATTTGGAGAGATAACCGTTTGTTCTTTCTTCCTGCAGGCTTTTTCACTGCATCACCATCCCACCATGTGCTAATCTTCTCAGCGTTACCCAAAAGATAGTGAACACTTTGAGCAGCCGACCTCAACGACAGTCTTGCACCTACGCCAGCTTCCCTAATGGCCCACCCTTACGAGCCTTGGTTACGGACAGCACCACCAAGTGGCAGCTCAGAAGACATGAACATCCCCTCCTGGTGGGACCTCCACAGGGACGTCCAACCAGGGAGCTGGATAGACCTGCAGACGGGGCAGGGTGTCGGCTTGCCTCCAGTGAGTCCAGGGAGCTCCATGGGGTTGCAGCACTCTTTAGGGCCCTACGGATCTGACCCGCAGCTGTGCACCCTGCCTCCAGCTCAGCTCGCTCCAGCCTCGCACTCATCTCACCTCTTCCCCCAGGATGGCTTCAAGATGGAGCCACTGGCGCCTGAAATGCTGCAGCAAGAACCGTTCTCCCTAGAGGAGCCACAGGAGAGCACTGTCTCAGCCCGGCCCAAGCCGCAGCGCCGATCCTCTTCCAGAGGCGCCGGCCAGGCTGCATGTCGCTGCCCCAACTGCGTCCATGCTGAACAGCTGGGTCAGAGCACTGACGACAGCAGGAGGAAGCACATGCACAACTGCCACATCCCTGGCTGCGGCAAAGCCTACGCCAAGACCTCCCATCTGAAGGCTCACCTGCGATGGCACAGCGGGGACCGGCCGTTTGTCTGCAACTGGCTTTTCTGCGGCAAGAGGTTCACACGCTCTGATGAACTGCAGCGCCACCTTCAGACGCACACTGGTGCTAAAAAGTTTAGCTGCGCATTGTGCCCTAGAGTGTTTATGCGCAATGACCACCTGGCCAAGCACATGCGCACACATGAGTCCCCGCCAGGACATGGGGAGGAGAGGGTGAACGGAGACGGGAGGATGGATAAAGGCTTTGATACACCTACACCTCCTCAGTCATCCTCCAACGTGTCTGCGTCTGACACCACAGAGCCTCCGCTGAAGCTGAAATGTGAGACAGACCCCTCGGTCTCCAGCGTGACAGGGCAGTCCGGCTAATTTCATCACTTTCAGAAGAATTTTCTGCAGTTAAAGGTTGACATAACTCTGTCATAGAGGTGTCATAGTTTTACGATAGAATAGAGAATAGAACAAAGGTTTGGAGAAACATGTACGGATAAAAGTTGGATGGAACAGGAAGTGTTTGTCCGTGGTCCTGTGAATTTATCAACTGGGATAACTCAGTGATAATCTAAATGTTAAAGCACGCAGACAAAAAACAGGAATTTTATTAATTCTGTGGATAAAACTTTCCTCTGTTTACTAAAGTGAAAGGTGGCTAAGGAGGCAACCGAGCTAAAGCTACAGCTTGTTGCTGGACTTCCATTGCTGCTAGAGCTACTACGACCAGTAGACCAAGAGCCTGGGACGAGATTAACTGAAGGTGGTTTGTTAACTTGTTTACAATGAAATGAATCAAATGTGTTACTGCAGGAGTTGGAGAAATGTTTGTCTCTAACACAGTTTAATATACCTGTTTCAAAGGCAGTGTCCTTTTGAACGGAGAAAAGGAGACAGTTTTGTTTTTGTCTCAGACTGTCACCAAATGTGTGTAGCCTACTGTGCAAGTTGTGATAAGACACTGGAATTTAATACAGCCTTTTGTCATATTGAAAAGGTCAGTAGCAGTTTGGATGGTTGACAGTACATGCCACAAACTGGGTGTGTGTGTAGCTGGTATGTAAGCAATTAAAATGGTACGAACATAAATGAAAGTACGACACACAATAACACTGTGCTGTGGCAGCATGCTGTATGATGTTGATAATAATATTATATGATATAGTATAATATAAAAAATGGGAAATCCATGCACTACAAAGGCACCGAAAATGGTGTGTTTCTGTTGCCACCGTAGTTATGATGGCAAAACACTTATTAATGCGTATAATTATACAGTAGGAGAATGTGAACAGTGGTTCAGGCTACCGGATGCAAAAAACCATTAAGTGTGACTACGTTGTGAAAAAGTTACGATCACAACTAACTGAACCTGAACAATGGAAAGTGGTCAGAGCCGCTGAGGACAGTGATGCCTTCCAGTCCTGGGAGGAGAGAACAAGAAGGTAAAGGACTTGGACACAAAATGCTGCCTGGTCTAATGAATAAAGTGTCTGATGCTACATGCTGATGACAGCCAATCATATCTGGTATGAACACGACCCAACAGGTCCACCCTGTTGACACTACAGGCTGCTGGTGCTGGATGAAACTTTGTGAGGTGGTTTACTCCTGTGGCCTCTGCAGTCCAAAGATTTAAAGCTGAAATAGTCAATATTTTTATATTAACATTGGATCCAATTACTCACACATAGTGATGAATTCACAGAGCATTATCACTCATCTCTGCATCTCTGCTGAGTATGTTATGCTTTAGCAAATTTCAACTCGTGGTTTTCTGGCCCACAGCTCTACTGTTTCGGTTTGGTCTTACCACTCTCATCGACATCTACAAATTTAAAGGTCCAGTGTGTCGAATTTAAGGGGATATATTGGCAGAAATTAAATATAGTATGCTTGTCTTTAATGTATAATCACCTGAAAATAAGAATCATGTTTTTGTTATCTTAATGAGCCATTTATATCTACATAGGGAGTGGGTCCTTGTCTACGTGGAGTCCATCATGTTGCACCACCATGTTTCTACAGTAGCCCAGAAGGGCCATTCATGTTTTCGCAATGGCCACTGTAGTTAGCAGCCCATCCATGATGAGCAGTGTCAGAAAAACACTGATTTTTTTAACGTGAAACTGCTTATTCATCATTTTTATTAGTTTCAATCACTAGGTCCATTTGTTTCGGAGAAGAAGAGACCTCTGTGGATAATTCGACTCACGGTAAAAACCCCCTGAACATCAAGATCTTAAAGTACTAGAGAAAAAGGTGAGCACACATTAGCAGGTGCCTATTTTAGACAGTCGAACTGCATAGGAGAAACATAGATTTGTAATGTGAAACTGATTTATTCAGTGTTTTTACCGGTTTAATCACCGGGTCTGTTCGTTTTGGAGAAAAGAAAATAATCCAGCTTCCAGTAAAAACCTCCTGAAATACGAGCACTGCAGGAATGCTAACTGGGAGAAGTTTCAGCTGGCTGCAATCTGCAGTCCTCACCACTAGATGCCACTAAATCCTCCTAAATCTTACACACTGTTCCTTTAAGCCTGATTTATGGTAGGGTGCTTGACACTTTTGATAAGCGTTACTTAACAGAAATTAATGATCCGCGCAACATTTTCAACTGGCGCTTTGGCAAAAGGATTTAGTTGTCTCCATGGTATCCAGACACTATCCTTCAGCCAGCTTGTTAAGTTAAATGTTATCATCCAGATTGTTATATGTATCCTATTGACAGCTGCTTGCTTTGCTTCTATATTTGTGCCGCTTCGTTTCCTTTTGCATTCTGATAATGGAGGGATTTGGTGAAAGATTTTAAACATCCTTCCACTGAGAAGATAACAGGAGCACAAGAAAAGGAGGTGATCAGTGCCTCTACTGAACCAAACAAAGGAGCAGCTATGTTAATATGTTTTGGTCCAACAAATGTAAGACATGGATGAGGAGATTCATGACTGCCCAGTTACATAGCGTGACAAAATAAGAAGCCGGCGATTCAACAAAATTCTCCACATGCGCACCATGAAAGGAAAGTGTTGAGCTGCACTTTTTTTTTCGTTTAAAATACCTCATCTCTGTCAAGCAAAACTCATTTAAAGTGTCAAGTGCCCTATCCTAAATCACACTATATGTCGATGTTGTATTTACAGTTCTTTCTGCTGCCCTCAGGTGTCCTAAAATTGTACACAGCTTTTCATATAATAAATGTGCAGCGGAAAATAGTCAAAGAATGTCCCTTAAATCCGTTTAAATCCGACGGTGGTGGACGCAGAGGGTTGTCCTGCCAACACTATCCAGGTGTACCTCATTAAGTAGGTTTATACAGCTCCTCCAAATATCATCAGCTCGATAACCATTTGCATGTTGGATCAGGCCACAGTCCCAATCATCAACAAACATGGTGTGAAGGGCTTATCTCTCAACACATTTTATTAAGAGCTGTAGGTGTGTCTGCAGTTTTTCCAAGTTCACTGACAACTCGTCTAACAAAACATTTTTTTTTTCACCCATTTGACTCTGAATTCACGTGCAGAGAGAGACTGTGTCAGCTGTCTGGTTCATGAAACAAAACACAGTTGAACAACACAAGCATCAGAATTTATTTAGGTTACTTGTTTGGAATAGTTTCATAATCAATAATATGTGATCAATAGTTCTGTAGCGAGCAGTGTGAGCAGCTTTACAGTTTAAAACACTATTAGGATGTATGTAACCCATCACAGACATTAGGCTGAGTTTTCTATATGTTAGGGAGCTTGCATTACTGGAGGCTCACGATTGCTGTATTTATGTATAGAAGATAAGAAATGGAAGACCGTGCTTAAACAGTCAATTATTGTGTATTGACTATTATTATTATTATTTTCTGTTGATGTCAGTTTTGATAGCCTTCCTTTATTTTGGTCAGTAGAACAAGATGGACAACATTTGTTTTAAAATTTGGTTGCTGTAGAAAATGTTTTAGTTGACTGTAATAAAACAAGTTGTAAAACTTTTAATAAGTTAATTATCATGGTGTAATAACTTGTATTTAATCTATTATTGTCCTTTAAATAAAAAACTATATTCTGTGTCTATGTTGAACCTTTATTTACCAACCATGTTGTCATTGTCAGTTATTTTGTGGTGTTTTATTTTTACTCAAGTACAACAGCAGATAATATTATCATTAGTAGCAGTAGTGTAATGAGAACAAGTGACTTTAAGAGCCTGTAAATGTTTGTATTATATATCAGATACTAGACTGTGAATGATTTCAATACAAAATTGACTTATGTACACAATTAGATGTGATTTGGAATATGTAAGAATGTGTGGACTCCAATCAAGCAGCTCAAAGGTGATGAAGAGAAATGGGAGGCACCTGAAATACATTTTTAAGTGTCACAGCAAAACATCTCAATAGTTATATTAATTTGAGGTTTGAGGTGTTTTACTTTTAATAGCCTACATTTGCAAAAGTTTTCCATAATCTTTAAACGGTTTTAGCAACACACACACACACAGATTATTTTTCAGGTCAGCCGTTTCTCTAAAGGTTTTTCCTTTTGAAATATTGGATATTTTCACCTCTTCAGGCCTATAAATCCTTCACCCGAAACTACAAAGGACAAACCACTCTGTAGTTAAAGCATGATTAACTTATGTCCCCATTAAAGGTCCAGTGTGTAGGATTTAGAGGCATCTGGTATCAGAAATGGTATATAACATTGATAACTATGTTTTCATTGGTGTATAATCACCTTAAAGTAAGAATTGTTGTGTTTTCGTTACCTTACAATGAGCTGTTTATATCTACAGATGAAGCGGGTCCTCTTCCACAGAGTCAGCCATGTTGTTCTACAGTAACTCAGAACAGACAAACCAAACACTGACTCTAAATAGGGCCATTTGCGTTTTTGCGTCAGTGACCATAGTTCTCCTACACTAGGGATAGTGAACTTGTTTTACGCAGGAGCCAATTTTGCAAAGTAACAGGAGGCCAGGGACCAGACGCAGAAGCTCCATACAGGTCAGGTGTACACAGGGGCGTTTCTAGGAACAGCGGACATTAGGGGCTTGGATCAGACCTCTGTCAGGGGTCCAGGGAACCCAATCCTGGCACTGGTCTTTGATAACAAGCTCTACCTTTATGCTTTGTTATGCACTCTGGCACTGAATTTATATCAAAAGTACCAACAAAAATCTCAGTTTTAAGCAATTTATTTTTGGGGCCCAGATTTGGCCCATGGGCCAGAAGTTGAGTATGACTGTCTGTCCGACACTTATGTCACATGAGTGAAGTTTAAGTTCTGCAACCTCACTGCTAGATGCCGCTAAATCCTAAACACTACACCTTTAAGGCCATAATATGGTAAGAACTGCTTTGTTAAAGGAATATTTCAACCCCAAATGACATGAAATTTGTTTATCAATTACCACACAGTGTTACATTGAATTGGGAAAGAAGACATTGTTTTTCTAGCATGCCTTCACGGTGAATGAAAAAAAAGCTTAGAAAATTCTTGATGAATTAAATTCACTGGGGTCCTCGGTTAATATCAAACAAAAAAACTGTATTGGAAACTCTCTCACTCTAATCCTGCAGTCTAAGTATAACTCAAGTCTCATTTTGGCTTCAGTTTTACATTAAAGTGTTGCGTTCAGGGTCAAGATGCTGTCTTTGGGTGACGTGAGAATTAAGGATGATTCGTGCAGAGAGCATCTTTTTCAACTAACTGATGGTAAACACAGTGTGGTTGATTACATGATACAGTTTGTACAACTAAGTTGCACAAACTGAGTTTGTGCATCTATGAAATGGGGGGTTTAGGGGTCCTCCACAAGAAATTCTTGAGCATCAAACACTTAATTTCCTGCATTCCCGTAATTTTGTATGTGCCAGTTTGGACATTTTCTGCATTAATTTATGGTGCAAATGTCTTTAATTATATTGAAAAGAAAACGATAGAAGTCCTCTGCTACTTTCTGTACATATTGGGAGGGGGGCGTGTCCACTGCATCCCCCCAAAAATCTAAGTTGAGCCATATTAGTAGACTGCTTTATTCACAGAGGCACGGCCGTTTTGTAAACACCTTGAGGTACCTGAATGCACCACCAGCTGGAACCGGAAAGTGAGTCACACAAAACAGGAAGTGTACAGAACACATCACACAAGACCCTCGGTGGCTCCATTTTCTAGCTAGCGTTGAACTTTCGTCGTTCAACATTTCACAGTTGTAGGGACAGATTTGTCTAATACCAGTTTTTTCTTGTTGGATTGAGACGACAGATATTTCAAGATGGGAGGCGGCGATCTGGTAAGTATGTCTTCACAGGCGCTATTTCCTTAGAGACTCCTGATACCAAACTCCATTTAAAATGTAGGGGTTTTAAAATGTTCGTTTCCTTACTGGTGTCTAAACGGCTGTTAAAGCTTGAGTTAATAGCTACAAGCAATTGCTACGAGCCACAGTTCAGTTCAGCAATACTCACTTTACCTTTGGTTTTATCTTATTCTTATATTTTAATCCCTATTTCACTAGCTTGTAGCTAGCAACAAAGCTAGTTAGCGTTAGCAACCATCAACTAGACGTGAAAGTCAACTGTAAAAGTTGACATTTCTGTTGAAATATCATGCGTCACATAAATTATAACCATGCCGAATATAGCTGAAGATGTTATTTATTCCTGGGAGATTATCATCAGTTGTTTGTATTCGTATGTTCTCTGTCAATAAAATGTTGGTTGATCGGGTTACACTGTTAGTTGAATCCTTTTAAATCAAACTTGTACACTATTACTTGTACCTGATGGTTGCCACGGTTAAAGACACTAAATACTGTCCATCTTGTCTTCTGGCAGAACTTGAAAAAGAGCTGGCATCCCCAGACTATGAAAAATATTGAGCGTGTCTGGAAAGCTGAACAGAAATATGAGGCTGAGCGCAAGAAGATTGAGGAGCTTCAGAAAGAACTGAAGGAGGAACGAGCCCGAGAAGAAATAACAAGATTTGCAGAGGAAGCTGGCTCCATCAAGTTAGTTCTCTGATATTATCATGAAAGTTGTTTTATGGTTTAAGTCATAAAGTAGTGTCTAAGTCATATCATATCTTTTATGATGATGACAGAAAGAAAGATGATCGCCTGGACTGGATGTACCAAGGCCCTGCTGGTCAGGTGTCCAGAGATGAGTACCTGCTGGGACGTCCCATTGACAAGCAGATCACTGACCAATATGAGGAGCCGGAGAGCGGTCCATCAGCTGAGACTGGCCTCCTGCCTGGGTCCATTTTCAACCCCGCAACTCCTGCCTCAAGCCTCGACCTGGCTGCCAAGATCAGGGAAGATCCACTGTTCGAAATCAGGTCAGTAAGTCACTTATCTCTGTTAAAATGTCCTGAAAATATCCTCAAAGTTTCACATTGTTTAATTCATGTTTTGACTTTTTTTTTAAAGGAAACGTGAAGAAGAAAAGAAGAGAGAGGTCTTGACTAATCCAGTGAAAATGAAGAAAATCAAAGAAATGGTAAAATTACAGTGTAACTGTTTTGATGTTTTATTTCTGCTTATTTTACTGTAAATAACCAACTCAGTCATGTCTGAAATTTACAGCTGTTTTCCTTCTTAGCATCTGTCAGTGATGTTTCCACTAACTTTGTGAACATATGACAACTGCATGCAAGCTGTACTCTGTCAGGAGGTGGAGAGTGTCGAGTATTTTTATTTATTGGTTGGTTCTTTCACAGCTGCGTCAAAATCTCGACAAGAAAGACAAGAAGAAGAAGAGGAAGAAGGACAAAAAGGAGAAGAAAGACAAAGAGAGAAGAAAGGAGGAGAGGAAGCACAAGAGGAGGAGTTCAAGCTCAGATGAGGAAGACGAGAAAAAACACAGGTGTGTAAACGTACATGTGTGATTTGTGAGTGCGCTCAAACAGCAAACCACACTTATTACATGAAAATATTGATATTCAATCAATAGAGCATTAAGCAAGCTTTTTAAATATCAGCTTTGATCTGTCTTTAGGTCACATTCTCGAGATGAATCTTCAGACACCAAATCTCGTTCCCATCATGTTCCGGGCTATGGCCTACAGGTCAGTAAGCAGCAAAGCAGTGTTTCATTATACCATTGTTATTCTGATCACACATATACTGCCATTCAGAAGTTTGGAGTCATCTGTTATAACAATGTTTTTCTTCTTTTCTTCAATAATCTCTATTTTAATAGAAATAAAACCAGTGCTATTGAGACACCAAATGTATTATTTACATTTTAAACAGTCTTGGCTCCAAAAGAAGGAGAATAAAATGATTTAAATGTCTGTTTAGTCACTGTCCCTACAGTGTTGCATGACAGGTGAGAATACTGTTGGAGCTTGGATTTTACATTTGTTTTCCAGTCCAGAAAAGCATCAGTGACCGTCAACCATTTTGATCCACAACAGTGCATTTAAGCTCTGAATATTTTCTTTGTCCATTTTTGTTTGGGTTCTCTGCAGTGTGCTCAGTGGGTAGATTGGACTAACCCTGGACTAACCATGTATTTCTGTTATGAAGTTTGAAGAATAGCTTTTCTAAAGCAACACACTACCTGCTAATTCCAGTTTGTTTTATTCATTGTTGTGCACTCGACACGAAAACAGTTTCTTTTACCAATGAGCCCCTTTACACCTTGCATTAAAATGAGTTTCAGGTGATTGGATTGTAGTCGAATAGTGTTTGACCACAGGAAATTGCAGGTAAAAAAGCACCCCAAATGCATTAAGGACAGATTATGATCCTACATGGGTGGAAACAGGTCATCATGCACGATTGTTCCAAACCAGCAAGGCAGTTGTGTCTCCCTCACATGACGCTGAAGCTGTCATGGTATAACATCTTTTTCTAAAGAGGACTTTTTATAACCTAAATGCATGAAAGACTGTTCAAAGATATAGAGTAGTCCTCTCAGCCATCTGACTGTACCCAGTCAAGCTTTGGTGGCCGGTGATTCCAGACACTTGAATGGCAGTGTACATATAATCTGCTCTTCAGTTTCAATAATTCATCTCACACTGGACCCGAAACTTGAAGTCATAACAACTAAGTCTTCCCTCTCAGCTCCCCGCTGGCAGACATCACCAGTCCTCAGCTTCCTCCAATCACTCAGGGCGCCGTGAGAGGAGCCGCTCCCGATCGCCTCACAGGAACCACAGGGAAAGTCACGTCCACTCTTCTTCCTCGCACAGAGGCGACAGGAAGGTTGAGCCCAGAGCTTCCAGTCCACAGAGGGAGCGTTACCAAAGACAGAGGCACCATGTGTCCAAGTAAGACTTCACAGGGACTTGTAAATGATGGCTGTAGTTTAAATACTGACATTATTCTAATTGGGACATCAATCTTTCCTTGCTTAAAGAAGTATGGCATTCATTTTCTGCTGATAATGACCAAAGTCATCCATTCTTTATCAGACTGCAATGTTGGAGTTTCCCTCCAGTATTCATTCTTGAATCCTCTCTGTCATGTTGCTGCCTTGGTTTATTGTTTTCTATGTCTTTTTACATATTTTGCAGGATTATTTATATTATTCTTTTCACTGCTGATTGAGCAGGTTGATTCAAAATGTCTGAATATTTGCCATCAAAGGATTGTGCTCTTGTACTGTGTCTGTCTCAAATTACTCCACTTCCATGTAATTTTATTATGCTAACTCTGACTTTGATATTTAATCAGGAAAATGCCTTTTGAATAGTAATGTGTTTTTCAGTGAATTGTCCTAATCACCACCCACACTGAGTGGATTTCAGTCATTTTTCTCATGTTTTTCTGTGGTATGTAGGAAGCTCTCTGCAGAAGAGCTGGAGCGTAAGAGGCAGGAGATGATGAACCAGGCCAAGCAGAGGGAGGAGGACAGGGAGAATAATGTGAAGAGATACAAGCGGCAAGATGAGCAGGAGAAGCAGCGGGAACAAAATGCCAAGCATGACCGTCATGCTGGCTTCATCCAGTAAGTATCTAAGCAACATGGACACAGATACTGACAGAGTGGGGCATTGTTATTATCCTGTCTTAAATGGTATTTTCCAACCTGGACTCTATTTTCCAATGTTTTTGTGTTTATGTGAGTAATAGGAACATCCATTGTTAGAGTTTGGCAGCAGTGAAACAGGCTGCAATGTAATCCTTGCGGGTATTTGTGCACCGTAAATTTACAAGTGGCAAAAACAAGCACTTTTACTACTTTATCAATGACAGGCTCAGATTGTTATTAGTGTGTATTAGTGTCTGACAACTTGTGAAATGGATGCCTTTAGGGATCAACCTTGTTGTTGGAGAGAAACACGCCAGACTGCACTGAATTTTACAATAATTTTAGCCTATGTGGAGCCAGCATATTTTCACATCTAACTGGGTGAATTAGGGGTTTATTTTAACCAAACCAGAGCTGGTGAATTGTTGGAATAGTGGAGAGGCAAACCAAGACAGCATTTTGAGTGATTTTGAGTTTATTTAAATGGAGTCGACGATAGCAAAGTCGGAGTGGTTTCTGGTTAAACAAAAAGGATCTTACTTTTTAATAAAGAGATCTACCTCTGTAGGGATCATTGTCATAATGTTGTCACTTAAAATAATAATCTGAGTCTGTCAGTGGCAAAATGCCCAGTTCAGGCCAAAGATTTGCGACGAGACGAAACCGCTTTAGAACGTTTAGAGAAAAGTTGCAGCGATGTGAACTGGCCATCTGAGCTCGACTCAAGCTGGCTGATGGTGTCACCTGCAACTCAAATGGTCAAATCCGTGGCATCTGGTTTTAGAACGTAAAGCACGTAGCCCATTTCTACAACCAGTCGGCTTGTAGTGTCTGCTGGTCAAGTCAAAATGACCACAGATGGTGTGTTTGCTTGCTAAGGCAGGTGCTCCGTCCCCATCAAGCCCTCTGTTTCCTCACGGTGTGTCGGTGTCAGACGGTGGGTCATTGCTATGAGTACTGTTTCAGCTCATCTCGCCGCGAATCTTTGGTCTGAACTGGGCTTAAGCAAGCATGTAAACTGACTGCCCGACTGACTTGCACCGAGCAGTTACATTGCAGCCTGTTTTGCTGCTGTCTAGGGCAATACTGGACCAATTTTTTTTTTTTAATTGTTGTTCTGATAAGTCACTTGGACACAAAAAGATTGTTTGAAAACTACTGAAGTTATCCTTTAAATCCACCAATAATGTCCTCCTTAGGTCTCATCTTGTATCTCCAGTAACACTCACCTTCCCTCTTTCAGTAACATGAAGCTGGAGAGTGCTGCCAGCTCGTCACTAGAGGACCGAGTGAAGAGGAATATCCACTCCATTCAGAGGACAGCAGCCTCCCTGGACAACTTCATGAAGAGATGAAGACACAACACATTTGTCATACAAATAAACTGAACTGATCGTAAAGGCTCAGCAAGATAATGCCCCCCACTCCTTTATCTGTCCCTTTAATGTACTGAAGCAGCTGTGTATGTGTAATACATTGAAGATGGCTGGCGTGATGGGAGTCTGCCATGAATTCAAAGAAGGACCTACCTGTCTCCATGCCCACCAGTGGCTTTTATTTTGTAAATTACTTTCCACAACGGTAACATAATTTATATTGCAGACTATCGTGACTGATCTCTTCTAGTTCTTCGAGCTGATAGGTCTGTGAGATCCAAACTTTGTACAGTATATTGTTTTAGTTTTTACAGTATTATAGAATCTGCTTTTAGCTAATAAGGTTTTTGTAATATATGTTACTTAGTCCTGTGAGTGGAATAAAAACATATTTCCAGTGCTCTACTATTTATTTCTGTATTTTTTAAGTAATGTATATTTTTACTGGGGATCCTCTGTCGTTCAGATACTGCTTGATAAAACACGCCTACAAAGGCACCCATGTTTTATTCCTGTGGTCTAAGACAGTTAAAAAATATTGGTAAATACGAATATTTCTATCCTAAATCCAAAAACTAGAGTGCTAAAACTGAAATTTGTCATGATGGGGCAGCCCCCAGCACACCTGGTGGAGTGTGCGCCAGTATAGGCAGAGGTCTTTGCAGCGGCTGGGGTTTGATTCTGACTGAGGTTTGATGGACTCTTGATCCCCTTCTTATCTCTCTCCAGCTGCACTATAATAAAGAGAAAAAGCCCTAAAAATAATCTTTTAAAAAAGTGATGTTGAGTTTAAAGTCTGGAGCTGCTCCATAGACAATGAATTGGGAAAGTATACTCTTGATGACACTGAGAGCATCCAGGGCACTGTTCTGAGTATATGGGTACATTTTCTTTTTTGGAAGCGGTAACACTACGATTAAAAAATTCTGGAGTCCTAAATTTAGGTGGTGTTCTCCTTTAAGTTGTTAATCTATTTTGGTGGTTAGAGCTGAGCAAATAGGGGTGGTTCTCCATCTTAACAATATAAACAAAGGCCGGGACCACAACTTTTTTTCACTGTCATGCATCATTATTAAGTTAGTAGAAAAAAAAAAAGCAATCCTTGGTTGCATGCCCAACCCGTGAGGGTCTCCCTCAGACCTGAAACTGAAATCTGCCGGTTTTAATTTCACTTTAACACGCCTCGAACAAACTATACACGCACCCCTCGCCACTTCCCTATATCCTCCAATGACAGCAGCGCTTTGCGCCGAGGGCCGCTCATCCAGCCAATGGCATTCTGCACAGGTGCTGACGTAGTAGAAACAAGTTAGTCTCATCCTCTGTGTTTCTAAATCGTGTAGTCACTGTGGGAAACAGTCACTCATAACAGCTAAGAAAAAGTGGAGTTTACAAGTTTTAGTAGCTAGGAAAAGACCACAGGACCTTCACAATGGTAAGAACACCCTAAATAGATTAAAAGCGAGTGGTTTGCATGCTATAATGGTTTAAATTTAGTTAATAAGGCTAGCAGTTACAGTGGCTTAGCTAAGCTAATAATGGGACGTTAGCTCATTGACATCATTAGCATGCTCACTAAGGTTTAAGTTTGCTAATATTCTTTATAAACGAATTTAACACCATGATTTCCTTAGATAACTTTTTAGTTTAAGTAACATTTCAGCTAGCGACACAGATGAATGGATTTTGATGGTAGCTGGTATTAGCCGGAAAGCTAAACATTTAGCTTAACTAGCTAGACATGAGCTAGCTAACGTTGTAATTCGTACGGTAGTTAACTGTCCGTGCAGGAATCTTATTTAATGACATTTGCCACAACTGACACAACTGAGGTAAACTTACATTGCTGTAAGTTAGTTTAGGTTGTGTCAGTATTAGCTAACATCTGATCAGACATCAGCTTGGTTAGCTAAAGCTTCAACCTAACATAGTTAATTAGCAGATGGATGATGTAAAGCTACTGTCAACAGAAACCAAGTAACGACGTTTTCCACCAATTATCATTGCATTTACAAATATATCCGATGTGATATTTCAGACACTGGCCCACTGTTTATGTCCTATAATTATACTTGTCATTTTACATTTATTTTGATAGTTACAGTACAGACTATTTTAATCTATTGCTCTATGTTTACACATGTGGGTTAGAAATAAATATAATAAATGGACACATGCATTTTTTGTTTTAAACGTGATGTAGTAGATATATTTCAGGCATAATGTTCTTTTTTGAGAACAGAAATACATTGAATATTATTTGAATATTACACACTTATTGGCAGTATTCTTACTTCTAGGCCACTCCTGTGATTTCAGGTTCTTATTTCTGCCTTTTGATTCCTGTATTATTTATCCTCTATATGCTTAATAGTAAGGCGTCAACTTACAATTATTTTTACTGTCAGTCGGTGTGCCAGTTATTTTCTCATGATTATTTGGTTAATAGAACAAAAGAAAATAAGTGAAAATAGGGCCAAAATTTACATTTTTAAATCGCTTGTTTTGTCTTTTTGTTGGAGAAGACTTTAACAATTAATAAATTTATCAGATACATTTTCTGTAATTTGACTTAACAGTTGATCCATTAGTTACTTCAGATCTGACTAACTTACCTTTCTCCTTCTCTATCCAGTCTATTATGTCCTATAACGGAGGGGCCGTCATGGCCATGCGGGGGAAGAACTGTGTGGCAATAGCAGCTGACCGGAGGTTTGGCATTCAGGCTCAGATGGTCACCACAGACTTCCAGAAGGTGTTTCCCATGGGAGACAAGCTGTACATCGGGCTTGCAGGACTGGCCACTGATGTTCAGACAGTGTGAGTGTGTTTAACCTCCATGTCTTTCTCTTAAACTGTTAAAGCAGTTCTGTCACAGCCATCAGAGCCACGATGACAGGTTTTCTGTGAGCTCTACAAACTGGCCTCAACAACTTTCAGAGCTAATGTATCATTAAGACTAACACTAATTTAGACAAAGCCTGGAGTCTTCAATTCAATACCACATTTGCAATATGTATGCCTAAGAACGACACAGTGTTGTAGTTGTATACTTTACAGTTTATGACTACTGTTTGGGGAAACTGTGGTATAAGTAATGCTGTCACTCAAAGCTAGGAAAGTAGGATCAGTGTCTCAGGAATGATGGATGTTTTTGCTTTGTGTGTAGAGCCCAGAGGCTTAAATTCAGACTTAACCTGTACGAGCTGAAGGAGGGTCGCCAGATCAAGCCTAAGACCTTCATGAGCATGGTGTCCAACCTGTTGTATGAAAGGAGGTGAGTGCACTGAACTTGATTTAGATCCATTTTAATGTTAACACGACCCATGTCCAACTTTAAAGCTGCACACTGAAGACCTAAATACTTGCATAGAAAGTAAAAAAAAAAAATCTGATTGTGTGATGCTCTCGTTAGGTTTGGGCCATACTACATCGAGCCTGTGATTGCCGGACTAGATCCCAAAACTTCAGAGCCATTCATCTGCTCCTTGGATTTGATTGGCTGCCCCATGGTGACAGAAGACTTCGTTGTGAGCGGCACCTGCTCGGAGCAGATGTACGGCATGTGTGAATCCTTGTGGGAGCCAGACATGGTAAGTAGTGTGTAAAGTTTGAAGGCACTTTTATGTAGGGATGCACCGATGTATCGGCCAAACATCAATGTCAGCTGATATTCGCCTCGTTAACTGCCACAGGCCTAAACAGGAAATAAGATGACGTTCACTGATGGCTGTAAAGCAGGGCTCGAGAATAACAATGTCCTGTTGTCCTGGGAACAGTAGGAAAACATGTTTGTAGTGGAGCTGAGTAGATTCACTCATGTCTCAGGGGATGCCCCCTAGTCGTTTCCTTGATATTGCTGCATTGTTAACAACTAATGTGTGTTGAAATCAGCAGGAGGAAACCTAGTTAACGTCAGCAGTTAGCCAGAACTAACGCCTGGCAGAGGTAGCAGTGAGTTATACTGTGATTTGTTCATGCTCTGTTCAGTAAAAATGCGTATTGGACGAAGGTAGATGATAGCAACGGCATGGTGGGAGCCCTTCTGTGTGGAGTTTGCATGATCTCCTCATATCAGTCTGGGTTTTCTCTGGGTACTCCAGCTTCCTCCCACAGTCCAGTGACATGCAGGTTAATTGGTGACTCTAAATTGCCTGTAGGTGTGAATGTGAGTGTGAATGGTTGTCTGTCTCTATGTGTCAGCCTTGTGATAGTCTAGTGACCTGTCCAGGGTGTACCCCAGCTCCAGCCCCTCGCTATCCCCGACAGGATAAGCAGTTACGGAAAATGGTTGAATGAATTAATAAATTCTAACATTATCATTATGTGTTCAAATTTATTTTGCTTTAATTTTTTCCTTTTAAAGCAGTTATTCTCTTTGTTTTAAAAGATGTTTTTAAGTGTGAAAAAAGGATACATTAATGGTTGTTTCATAAATATGTATAATTGAACTTGTGGTCATTCGAAGATGAATAATGAAGATAATGAAAAATTTTCTCTGTTTTCTCTGGAGAATAAATGACACAAAAACAGTATAAACAACAAAAACAAAAAGCTATCAAGCAAATTGATCTTTTAAACATCAGTATTGGCCCAGAATTTCAGATTCGGTGCATCCCTACTCATATGCCTTTGGGTAGCTTGCTATATGATGTTTGCTGAATCATACTGTGTTTATATAGTGTACATGTAAATGTAGATACTACTAGCTTTCATATAGTATTGCTAAAATTGTCAGATGTAACTTTTGGGGCAGAGATTTACAAGATCATATAGTTTCTCTGCACAACTTTAGAGGAGAATAAATCTGCTGCTCTTGTCTGGATTATCTATTTTCTATTTAAACTTTAAACCACTCGTTCTATAGAAGCTAGTTTTTAGAGACAGACCTACTGTTGTACACATGTGAGGTCTACCAAGGGTTCAGTCATTCTGACCACAAGTAATCTTGAGTTTAAAAAGTCATGAGTGTTTATTTGAGAAATGTTTTCTGTCATGCAGGAGCCAGAGGACCTGTTTGAGACCATCTCCCAGGCAATGCTGAATGCAGTTGATAGAGATGCCGTGTCTGGTATGGGAGTCGTCGTGCACGTCATGTAAGTACAGTAATGGAAGAACAATATGTACAGGTTGAGTGGAATGACAGGTTTGCAGTGACTGACAGCCTCTTCTTTTCTTTTGCAGCGAGAAAGACAAGATCACCACACGAACCCTGAAAGCCAGGATGGATTAGAGCTTCTGTTTCTTCCCACACTTCACCAACACACGTTTTTGTATGAAAATATCAAACAATGCTTGTACTGTCTCTTTTTTTTCTTCAATAAATTTAAAACAATGAACTTGACTGATGTTATTGGTGAAAGAATTTGCACCACATTGCCACATTTTTCAGATTCTTTTGTTGCATGTTACATGTTGTGTAAACCTGATTCAGTGGTACCGAAGTGAGACAACTCGGCGACTGAAATTAAAATAAAAAACTAAAGGAAGATGACAACAGCAGGATTGACTGACCTAAAATACAGAAATCTTTCTTTATACTTTACATGACAACACTAGCTTGGGCTGAGCACCAGTCGAAAGACAAAACAACACAGATGAGTGAGTTCACAGACACTTAACTCCCTAAACACTTAAAAATCTGTTTGCCTGTGATCAATGACATTTTGTCAGAAACAGCCTGTAGGGGTCAGTCTTGGGCTGAATCCAAATGTCTACTCTGAACTTCAGTCATATGTACTATGTGTTCATTGTCATTATGTAAAGTCTGTAAGGGTTGAGGGCACTTAATATATGCCCACATATTTGACATTACACCGCACAGTTTTTAGCCTGCAGGATATGCTTCAATAATAAAATGTGTTTTGATTAGGCCGTCTCCAGAGCCTGTACTCATATATATTTCTATATCATGATGTGGTTGATTATCTCTGACTCAGTAACATTTTATACATTAATTGTTGTACTCGTTCATTTTATTTTTTAGTCAACAATTGATAAAAAAAAAAAGTGTCTGTATTGCATTGAATTGTGGGTAATTAAATCAGTTTAGTCTGCATCCTAAACCAGTCATGTCCAATGTCTGCCACAAAGGCCACGACTGGCCCCTGGGCTGTTGAAAATCAGTCTGCAGGATGTGACTGGTTTGTGTTTCAAAATATACCATTTGTGGCCCCACACACACAATCGATTAAACAAGCAAGTTTACCTTGCAATCATGTTTTTATCGTCTTAGAAATATTTAAAAAAAAACAAAAAACACTTAACTTTTAAAGACAGAGACCGTTTAACACGCCTTCATCTCATCACACCTGGATCACTGCAACAGCCTCCTTTCTTTCCTGAATCAAACATATTTAAACTCCAGCCTGTACAGAATTCAGCTGCCAGGCTTTTTAACCAGAACCAAGAGATGTGATCACTTGTCCCATCTCCACACAGGTTCTCTGGAGCTCAGTCAGAGTGACCATCAGGTTCTTGGTCACCTCTCTTACTAAAGCCCTTCACCCCCGACTGCTCACTTTCACCAGGGCGACCAGCTCTTGGTAGAGCCCTGGTTGTGCCAAACCTGTTCCATTTAACAATTATGGAGGCCATGGTGCTTTGGGGAATGTTGGGTGCAGCAGAAATTTTTTCTAGCTTTCCCAGATTCGTGCCTTGCAACAATCCTGTCTCTGAGCTCTGCAGGCAGATCCTTTGACCTCGTGGCTTGGTTTTGCTCTGATGTGAATTGTCACCTGTGAGGCCTTTTATAGAGAGGTGTGTGCCTCTCCAAATCATGTCCAATCAGTTTGATTTGCCACAGGTGGACTCCAATCAAGGTGTGGCAGTGATCAAAGGGAATGAGAGGCACCTGAGAGGAATTTCAGGTGTTGTTGCAAAGGGTCTGAATATTTATGCCAATGTGATGTTTCAGTTTTTCCTTTTTAATAAATTAGCTAAAATTCTATTTTCACTTCAGCATTATGGGGTACTGATTGTAGATTAAATATATATATATATATATATATATATATATATATATATATATATACATATGGTGCGAGAAGCAGCTGTCTCCCAGGTATTTTCCATAGACTATATAAATTACGGATATAGCTTACATGACATCACCCATTTCCATAGGTTTGTGGATTGCCGTTTTAAAGCTGAGTTCAGCATTTTGCCCATCGGCATCAAGTTTTTTTTGGAGCCAGAAGTGACCATATTTGGATGAGGTGGAGCTGTGGAGGAATGAGGGGTGGATCTGACTCATAGACTGTGGTGACACCTCACAGACAGCCTGTCACTCAAGTGGCCAAGCCTTAAATTGGGTTATAGAAAAACTGACCCCTGTACAGCTGTCATGAATGTTGGAATTAGCTATACAGACAAAAACTGTTTTTCATACCAGGCTGTAAACATGTTTATTTCTGCTGTAAAGCTGGTCATTTTAACATGGGGGTCTATGGGGGTCGACGCTGAGCCAGCCTCAAGTGGCCATTTGATGAACTGCTGTTTTTTGGCACTTCCTACATTTTAACCTCAGAGGTTGCCCTTGCTTTTCATATTGTCTAATCTGGCCCTTACGCAAAAAAGTTTGGACACCCCTGCCCCAAGCAGACTCTCTAGAAGCCTGCCTGAGGACTGGATGAATTCTGCGCAATGATTCGGTTGGCAAGTGTAGTTCAGCAGAAAGAAAATAGTTCCTACATGAAACTGCTCACAACAAGGTCTTTGGATTATCTTGAGTAAGCAGGTCATGATTTCTGGAAAGAGACATTGCTGTTGAGTTTTTCAAATGTATTTTTTGGCACTTTGAGCACCACAAGCTGAGTGCCATCTAGTTATATTATATTTGAGAGATGACAGACATCTCTACAGCTGATATCTCCAACACTCTGCAACTCACACCAAAACAATCTAGACTGATAAACAGCACTACAGGGAAGAGGAAAAACATGTATTTTGATTTAAGGGTGAACTGTCCCTTTAATGTAACGTGGCGCAAAACCCTTATTGTTGTGTATTGTTGTGAAGTTTTCGACCATATATCACAGTCTTCCTTTGTAGATGGACTCTGGCTAGTTGCCACAGAGAAAGCTCGGTCGTTATCACATGACCCAATGAATATGTTTTTCTGTAACAACTATAATAACGAGTGTTTTGGGGACAGTCACTGATGAAATAAGCATAGCCGAACAACAAAAACAAGATAAAACTCCCTTTAATATGCAATGAATCATTTTCAAGTAACCTTTTTTTTTTCTAATGTCTGTTGGTAACAAAACAATACTGTATACAAACACAAAATTGCTACATTAATGTAAACAAGATATAAAAATGATCCTTATGGTAATAAAACAAGTATTTGCTGCAGAATTCCCCTTTTTTATGTGAATTTTTTTCTTAGACCAACCTCCACCAAGCTCACGGTTAAAATTTCAAAAATATTCAAAAACAATATGGCAACGTAACATTCAAACACCAATTTTTTTTTTCAGTTTTTTTGTCGTTTTAGTCATAACACTCAGATGCTAAGTTCAGTGGTTTGATGTTTCAACTTACTGGTGAGTCTCATGTACACATCAGCCATGCATTTTTTGATATTGCATTCATTTACTTAATACACCATTATATATTAATGAGTTTATCCCCTGTCGTTCCAATTCGTCAGCAGTAGGTTTAATTCTTTTGTTGTTACTGAGAGAGAAGCCTGATGGTGACTGTCAAAGAGTTTGTCATGCAATCTGACCATTCAGCATCTGTGCAAGTTGTTTACATCTGTGTGTGTCTGCGTGTGTGTGTCTAATAGAAATCATAGGAACAACAACGACATGAACAGAAACCAAAGAGACTGTACTAACAGACTGTTAACTGCTGAAGCTGACACACTTGTTCAAGGCATTAGTGAGACAGTTTCCGTGCTGGCGTGAGGAGTAACAAGGTGGCTGAGAAAGACTGGGAAGCAGAAAAATTTGAAAAGAACAGGGAGATTATCAGGATGTAGTTCCGAATTCAGTGAGCGGTTTCACGAGTTTTCCTTGCAGTGGATAAGGGAGCCGGGGAGGCGGCGACGGCGGTGGTGGTGTGTGGAACTGTGTAACAGGCTCGGTGCATCCTTCCTCCACCAGACTGGAGCTGGCTGTGGGAGGACACTGGTAGTTTTTTTTTATGGGTGTAAAGAGGCAGAGGGAGATGGACCTACACTGAGGTGAAGGAGAAGAGAAGTAAGTGCGTGGCATTTGACAGGTCTATGACAGGAAGTGAGTGGCTGGACTGGGAGATGGGAGATGAGTCTATGATAAGATGTTGGACATGAACTCGTAGAATCGTTTGGAGTACTGCTCCGGATTCACCGTCGAGATCTCGGCCCCCGCCTGAGAAACAAACAAACAGAAAGGCAGATAATTAGATGGAGCATCACTTAGGCAAAGGTAATCCACTAATACTTTAGATTTCCATTATTTTATATATTATATGGACTTAAGTGCACTTCCAGGGGCCCTATGACAGGCTGATAGTTGGTCAGCCTGCTGCAAAGCTGAGGGCATATGTAATTGGCTCAAACTCTAGAATGTTGACATCGCAACAGTTGACGCAAATTCAACCAATCCCTGTGAAGTCTGCGGTCTGACCTTGCAATTTTATCTAGTCATCGCAACTTTACTGAATATTTGACTATTTAAAATGGGTAAGATCTCATTTCATTGTAGAGCAGCCTGCAGTTTATTGATTCACTCAGCCCCTCCTTGGACTCCCCTATCATTTATCATAAGGCTACTGCTGCGACGATGTGACCTCTATTCCTGGGACTGAGTCACACACACACAGTGACACGGCTAACTGTTAGCATCACACAATTAACGTTTCCCAATGTTTATTAACAGGTGTCACGACAGGGTGAACAAGAGTCGGTGTGAGACTGTTGGGACCGTTAAACGGCTCGGTTTGGGATGTTAGCCGCTGCTGTTGTGTTAGCTAGTGCTAACACAGAGAGAGAGAGAGGAGAGTGGCTCACAGAGACGGTCCATCAGCGCTGCTTCCAACAGCTGATTGCTTACAGCAACAGGCTCCCAATCTCCCAATTTCACTTGGCTCCGTAATTTAATTGGAGAAAAAAAAAAAACCTACAAGCACCCTTTTTGTAAAATTATTTTGAAAAGCTGCTGTGACATAAGCAATTTCCAGCTACAACAATCCCAAAAAAAACCTGCGAATTCTTGAGGGGACTGGAAAAGTGACGGGTCATTGGTGAAATCTCTCACTGGTGTTAAAAATGCCTTTATGGAGTAAAAACAGACTTGAAAAAAGGAATTTTGAAAAAACAATGAACTACAATAAAACTATTAATATGAAAAAAGAATGATGAAAAAACATTTAATCATATTATTGGACTGAGTTTAATAATGATTAAATAAATATATATTTTTTTATATTAGAGGAATTTATTTATAAATGTGTTGTTGGTTTATTAAAATGTTATATTTAACATTTTGGGTCTTCTTAATCTGCCCTTTTCATGTGTAACCATAGACTGATGGATCATGATGTAGTCTCGACACTCACCCCGTGTTTCACAGTTTTGGCAGCATGTGCAGCTTTTTTCTTAGCGTCATAGTGCGTGAGGATGTCAATGATAGCCATGAAGTAAACTTCCTTCTTCACAGCACCTAGCACAACAGAAACACGTCACAAGGTGTTAATGTCATCTGAAAAGAAATCATTAAAGTAAAGATAGTCTGGAGTTTAAGGTAAATGTGCAACTAAATTTAAAAAAAAAAAATAAAAAAAAAAAAAAAAAAAAAAAAAAAAATCATCAAATCTTATATTTTCTTCTTCTTTGGCAGACAGGCAGTTATCTAGTCAGCTGCCAGTGCTTCATTTAAAACTACAGCTACATCAGATGGATGTCAAAGACGACTCTCACTGTCCTGGCTCTTGATTGCGTAAACGTCCACAGAGGGGTCAAACTCCCCGGGGCCAAAGAATCCTCCACAGTTGAGAGGGTTTCCAGGGCTGTCGGGAGGCGTGCCGAAGGAGCCGGTGAGCACGCCTCCGCCCATCCCGTCGTTCTCGTACTCCTCCTCCTCTCCCACGCCCTCCACGTCCATCTCCTCCTGCTCTGCCCGCTCCACATCATGGATTCCCACCAGGAGACTGTAGTCCATGATCTTTAGGGTGGCCAGGAACTGACACACACATACAACACAGTATTTCAGGCATTTCAGACATAAAAAAAAAACCCTGTACGACCGAGTACCCCTCAGTGTCATATCTGCACTCTGAACTCCTCCCTTGTAATGATGGGCATCATATCAATTAATCATTTAAGCAGCTCCAGATAAAGTTTGCAGGGCTCAATACTAACTTTTAAAAGTGGTTGCCAGGCTGGCAACCGGGCATCAGTTTTTGGTTACCAAAATTGAAAATAGGGTTGCCATTTTTAGTCACCTTTTATTTTGAGTCATTAAAGGAGAACACCATTTAAATTATGAGTTCCAATATTATATTTCAATGGCCGAGGAAAGTAAAGTCAATATTTGGGAACATGAGCTACTCTCTCTCAAAGCCAGAAACCAGAGAGGGAAGTCTAAAACTTGTGATGTCATAGAGTATAACATTTGAAGCTACTCACAGACAATGAATAGGAGCCTGATTTTATACCCAAGTGAGATTTATTCTTTTGTAGTGTTCTCAGTTCTAAAACAGAAAACGTACCCATACACTGAGAACATTCCCCTAGGGTGCTCTCAGTGTCATCTATAACATCTTTCCCAATTCACTGTCTATGGAGCAACTTCAGACTGTCACTTAATGACAACACAAATTTGAGCTGGATTAGATTTAAGATCGAGTTGTTCATGTTTACTGATATTTTTGGACTCTCTTAGTCCATAGGAATAACATGTATAAATTTTGAAAATGGACGTGGCTCCCCTTTAATGTTTTGCTTACCACGGTTCTCCCCAAATAAAAGAGCACATCTACTTTCTGTCTCAGGGTCTGGCCTCGACCCCGCCCAACGCTTCTGCTTGTGCTCGGATGAGCCAAGAAAGAGCAGAGCGCATCAGAATAGCTATGTAAAGGTCAAAGGAAACATTGGAGAGATTCAGCCATACATGTCTGAGCCGAGCTTTGGCAGCCTACTGCAGCAGTGGTATGGCTATAGCAGCCTTCTGTAGTTTCAAAAGACCGCTCCGACACTGTATGGTGAGTGATCTGCATATCCACAGTGAAGTACGACATGGAAAAACCATAAACTCTGATATGACCGTCATCACTATAGCTGCATGACCAGTGAACTCACATATTGGATATCATATTTGGCACCACATATTGAAGTGGCCCAGACCTGATTTCTGTGTCCACACTACTACTGAAAAAAAATAGATCTGTGTCAAATGAGAGCAAAAAAATCTGACTTAGGCCACACTTGCTTGCAACTGTGATGACAGCCTGAATGAATACCTGGATGCGTTTCTCACCTCTACGTCCCGTTTTAGCTTCTCCAAAAAGTACTTCTTGTTGTCGTCTCCTATCTGCAGCTTCTGGCCTTCATTCAGGAAGTCATTGTCTTTAAAGGTGGGGAGTTCTTTAGCCTGAAGTGAGGGAAAGTTATATTGGTATTAAACAATCGCAGGAATGTTGGTTTTTCCTGAATTTAAACTCTCAGATTTGTTTGGTTTGGATCATTCAAGTTCAAGGAGTCAAAAGTGCATCAGCTGTAGGATTTAGGGCATAAATAGAGGCAAGATTTACACTTAGAAAAGTGCCACATTATGATTAAATATAGAGATTAAGTTAAATTATGTGGTCCTTCAATGATTTTTAGTCTCACAGGGCACTCAGATTGAATAACTGTCTACAACATATACTTAAGAAAACAAATAAAACAGAGTATTACACATTGACCACATGAGGCCAGTGCAAAAGGAACTACTAGAGCACATCTGCTCACTTACCAGAATACATCTGCTTATTTAAAACCAACTTAATTTAGCTGTCTTTGAAAGTTTGCCTCTGGAGTGAGCTAAGGGCGTTTATTTTTGTCTCATCATGCCAGCAGGCATCATCGCACAGAAATAAAACGTACCTTCTCCTTGTCGCTGGCTTCCCTTGAGACCGTAGAACCCTAAAAACGAGGGAAAATAAGAACAAAAATAGAATTAATTGAAAGCAGCTGAAGACACATCAGAGGCATTGTTAGCATATTACTCGCTTTAACTCAGACAGCTTCTTTTTAATCTGTCAATATTGACGAGGCAAGGTTGTTTTCTCCAGAGAATACTTGGCAGGAGTAGAAGCTTACGCTATGAAGGATTTTTTTTAAAAGGGGAGAGTAAGGAGGCAGTTGGCTCACTGTGTTCACAACTACTAGAAGCTGTGCGCTGTAATATTCAGCACAAACCCAGATTTCTTTATTGATGGGTTGGGTTTCTCATCTCCTGCAAATTACACCAGGAGAGTATGAACATCTCCCTGCTTGAATTCACTGACATGCCGATTTCTTCCTCTTGACAGCAAACAAGATGAGGTCAGAACTTAATCTGAGATACACAGATACTGAAGTAGTACATGATTTTAATCATTAACATGTTTTATTTAACTTTGATCCAACAGTGGTGAAACACGTAGCAGGTGCTCCTCATCCACTGGTGGGCAATGCAGATCAACTGCACAGAGGTTTTCCTCAGGCTCAAACAATCACACAAACAAGACAAGTGACTACTATAAAACCTAATGTGAAATCACACACACACACAAAAAAAAATTGAACAAAAAGCCTCTTGCCTACTTCACGCAAAACCAGAGATATCTAAAAGCCTGGTGCCTACATTACCCATAATGCAATTCAAACACAGACAGCTGGGCGGCATGCTATTAAATGAAGGCTACAGAATAGGGTGCATCCCAGGTCTCTTATATTGCATCCACCTTTCCTTCACTTGTGTCTCAGTCTCTCCCACCGGTGATGCATGAAGAGACAGGAGACCATGTGAGGAGGAAACAAGGAAATATGTTTTTAGAGAAATAACATGTCATTTCCTCTGAGGTGCCGTGTTAAGCAGCGTCTGTTTCTGATGACCAGTGGCAGCTGATCCAGTTGGCTTTATCAACAGCTGTAGAACCTTAGATGGAGTTTGTGTCTGCACACATGTGTACTGTGCTCATACTAATAAAGGCACAAAGTTTTCACTGCCAGAGCAACAGCAGGCTATTTTCTCTCTGTTTAACAAACACCCGCACATAAATAACAACCTGCGCTCTGTATTTATACTCCACTGTCTCCCGCTCAGGGGAACAGAAAGCCTTTATATATATGATTTATTCATTATTTGATTATTCTGTATTTATTGAATTCATTATTTAATAACCCAGAATATGTTTATGGTGTCTTTTGAACACTGGTAATTATTTATTAGACTAAATGTTTCAGGGAAAGTTGAAATCATGTAACTGAAATGACGCTAAATGATGTATGAAGTGTTTCTTGCTGACAGACAGACTCTCTCTGGCCATAACTGGATCCACAGCCTAATAAAAGTTAATGGGGGAAATAACAGGTCATGAAAAGAAAAATCTTTCTAATAAAAAAAGTTGTCTGTGGTCCTTCTGTTGTTCAGACCTAGAATATACACAGCTGCTTTTTTTACTAGATGCTGAATCAGAACATGAATAAAATATAAAACTTGGGAGTGAAACACTTGAGTTTAATCTCTTATCTGTCTTCACTCTGGTATGAAACTCCGGTATGGTGAGTTGTATCAGATCCGTCCATCAGCTGCAGCGTCCAATCAATGCAATGCAGAGGCGTGCTGGCTGATAAAAGACTTCCGTGACGGCTGCTCTCGCTCCTCTAAGATCTCTTGTTGCTCCTCAGAGCTTTGGGACAGTCTTCAATATGGTGCACCAGAACAGTTTCTGGTTCGAGCGAGGATCAAGGAGCGAGGAAATGACAAATAAGAGACTTGGGATGTAGCCACGTCTTTGACCCCAGGGGAGCTAAGGGGTGTGACACATGCGCAGTGTAACTAAAGCTGCAGTGTTGGAGGGTTACAGCAGACGGTGCTAGAAATGAAGGAACACTGTCTGCTCAGGTGGTCTTTGGGTGCGCTCGGCCTGACAGAACTTTTTAGGTACGCTCAAATGGATGGCAGCTGATATACAATAGAAAGTTTTCACAAAGAAAGCATTTGTTTATAGTCTTTTACTAAAGATCTTTTCAATAGTAACAGAATTGTAATTCTCACCCATATCTTTCTTTTTCGTGTAAACAGAATGTGACCCAAGGCTGACTGTGGATGCCTCAGTAAAACCAATCAGTCATCTCCCATGTTCTATGATAGTGCACCAGCTATACATTCTAGTCCTCCTGCCAGCTCTGGTGCTTGCAGTTTTTTGTGTGTGTGTGTGTGTGTGTGATTTATCCTCAGAAACATTTGTGTGCAGTTGATGCGTGTTGTTGTGGTGTAGTAAACCAACATGTTTTACCTTCAGGTCATATTTGCGGTGTACAGTGAGGCGATGGCTGAATACATTCCGGGTCACCACCATGTACGTCTCCACCCCGTCCACTGTTAGCCTGTACATGCCCAGGAACTGAGGGAGCAGCGTGTTGCCATGACACTCCACGATAAACTGGAGACAATCAGGGAGGGAAAGCAGAGAGTGTAACAGAAAGTGTGGGAGTAAGGAATCAAATATACAGTATGAAAACTGATTAAAACTGGACACAGCACGACTCTACAGCCATATCATTTCAACAGCTCTGCATCGTTTACATGCACCAGTGACTTCAGATTCAAATCAAAGAAGCAGATCTTAATCTCACGGACTGATGCTTTCCTATACTCCATCTATATAAACAGTGAACGCAGATTAAATACTGTAGGAAAGCACCAATACTCTAACTCAACATTTAGCCACATACAGATAGGGGATGCCAATGGTTTTTGACTACTTATGCATGTCAGTCTATATGTTCATACTCTTCAGTTTAGTAGTAGTACTAACACTAAACTGTACCACGACAAAGCTAATACAGATTCATGCTACACTGGTTAGCAAGCCGCCACCGCTCCGTATTGTGCACCATCGTGTTGGGAAGGAGCCAGCTAACGTTGCTGTTCATTTGGTAATAACTGCTGGAAACCCAGTCCTGACCCATGAAGGAGTTGCTGTGAAAACACTGTGCCCACCCCTATGGTCTCCCCCAAGGTTGCCCTGGTGAGTGAGCAGCTTAATTTTGAGCCGCAAAACCCCATTAGCAATGTTGACTATCACTGTTAGCTCTGTTAGCAACGTCAGCAAGGCTGGTGGTGTTATGCAGGGCCGCTAGATAGCTCCTGCCCGGCCGGTGTGCAGTGCAGTGTGGCTAGCAAACCAGTGGCACCATATTTCCGAATGCTAACGCAGCTAGCTGGCTGCCTGTCAGCAAAGCCAACTGAAATTATAATAAAAGACAAGACATTTACATCACAAAACATTAAAATTTCAGCACCTCCAAATGTACAGCGCTTTGAAACGCAGCGCTAAAGCTCACACAGTCACAGGAGCGCCAGACCACAAGGAAATGCCACGTGTATTTCACGTTATTTTGTGCTTTTATCTTAAAATTAAGTGGTTAGTTACCAGTTAATGGGTGTGGGGCAATCAAAACAAAATGAACCGAAACGGGCTTCTACCTGGTGATATTTCTTTAGGATGTTGTGCATCTCTGCGATGTCCTCACTGGACACTGTTTTAATTACAAAACGGTGGTCGTAGCTGGACAGGAAGCGGTTGCCAAAGCGACCCTGGGAGTCACTGTTGAGTGGGGCGCTCCTTGTCAGAGAGTTCTAGCAAAAAAAAAAAAAGACACACAGTTACAGTCTTTCTTCAAAGTAGAAATGTTTAACTTCCCAAGAACTCTTTCAACTAAAAATAATTCCTACGTCTTAATCAAAGTTTGTTTGTACCCTCTAACCAGAGATGACTCACCTGGTAGTCCTGGTCATCGATGCAGAACCTCTCCCTCAGGTTTCTGAACACCATAGGACAGTACTCTTTGAACTTAAAGCGACTAGGCAGGTTTTCTCTGAAAAAGAAGAGACGGAGAGTCACACAGAGTCAGCACAACCAGCAGGAGCTCAGAGGCTCATTAGTGGAAATGGGGAAGAAGTCTGACTGATGTTTGCTTGCTGATTTTTAGATGTATTCCTGCTGCTGTTTGAATCCTGGACAGAAAATAATGCAGTTGTGAGTTGACATTTACAGCTTTGCGCTCCTTTTCCTGTTAACTAGAGGTCGACTGATACTGGATTTTTAAGGCCAATATAATAACAGTTTGTTAAAGCAGGATAAAGCTGGTAGCCGACTCAGACATTCTGGATAACTGAATAACCAACTCCAAGTCATTAATAAATGGTAAAAGATTTCAGAATGAGACTTCTCCTTTAGTGAGATTTGGACACCAAACAAAACGGATCAAGCGAAAGGTACAGACAAACATTTAATTTCTCTGTAGGGTCCTTTACGTGATGTTGTCAGACACTTAAATCAACAGTCTGCACCTGTCAGTGGAAAAACAGGCACTTTTAATGGACACAAATTGATGGGGTACACCTGCCCCGAGTGGTGACATTGCAGCCTGTTTCCCAGCTGCCAGCTGCAGCACTCTCTCTATTCTGAACCAGTTTCAAACATTATTGCACTGACGAGTCACTTAGAAACAAAACCACGGGAAAATAGGATCCAGGCTGAAAATTACTGGAGTCTCCATTAAGTTATTGTCACAATATGGGTGGTGACATTCTGAACACATCACATGTTAGGCCAGTCAGAGAAAGTCTACATCGTTACAGGATTTAATGAGTGCAAAGATTTGTTAAAGGCACAGTCTGTCATTTTTGACCCAATCAACTGTATATTTGACTGTGAATATATCTGTAATTTAAGTGTTTGAGCAAAGAGGAAAAGTCATCACTTTACAAAACTATCTGTCAGTCATTTTGACCCTCTGACCCTTTTGTTTACACATGGATTACAGACCGTGCCCTCAACAGACTGCACTGACGGTGCATAAGCTGTGATGTACCTACTTGTTAAATAGGTGGTTGTCCACTTTGATCTTACTGTAGGCTTTAAAGTCATCTGGCATCAGCATTACTGGTACAGGCACATTACTTAACTCGTTAATCTGAGGGAGAGAAGTGAGAAAGAGAGATCAGAAAAGAGCCTGGTGGCGAGAAGAAAAAGCTGGTATACAAACTAACAGACTGTATTATTTTAATAATACAAGAAATCAGAGCAGCAATATGCAATTTCAATAACAGCTTGAAATTATGCTTAAAACAGACTCCTACACAACGTACTCGACTGTTGTGCAATAGCTCCAGTCAAACGAATCAAGATGTGCTTTAAACATGTCATCATTAAGGTAAAATTGAGAAATACGGACATGGTATTTTGTCCTCAAGTACTGCACATGCTGATCAGTAAAAACAGCTGTAACACACTTCAGTATCCAAAAACAATATGCATCGTCAGTTTCATGTGACCCCAAACACAATCTGCCAAATCTCTGTGAGCGTTTACCAGCAGCAATCATTAACTCTGGGACCAAAGAGCAGGAGTTTTTCTTGCTACTGCTGCTAAACCCCCCCGAGTCCAATCTTATCTGCTGACACACATCCAGGGCAAAAGCTCACACTGGTGGACTTCAGAAAACTCCTTGCAGATTATCAAGTAAACAGCCATACAAGGGAAACTGGGGGGAAAGACTGAAGAGATAACACTACCCTAGGGAGAAAGTTGAGTCCAACAGCGTTTAAAAGAATACTTCAACCACAAAATGACCACTTATACATCAATTACTGGCCCTGTGTTACCTTGAATTCATGAAGAAAACTCAGTGTATCTCACATGCCTCCACTGTGAACGGAGAATCCAAAAAAAAAAGCACCAATTCTTAATGAACTGAAGCAACCAGGGTCTGCATTTTATAACAGAAAAACAATGTCACAGGACTCCTGCAGTGTTATCCAAGTCTCAGTCATCCAGTCGTATGCTCAGCACCTCCCAAACACACGCATTTTCACTAAAACCGTACAATTTTAAACAGGTCAGTACAAAAAGTATCACACACAGACATGTGTGCATGCATGTGTTTAGGTCGTATTGAGCATACGACTGGAAAAATGAGACTTATTTGAGTTGTGTAAGTGTTTGTAAATGGATGTTTTCATTTAGTTTTGCTGTTGTTACTCGTGGCCCCCCAATAATTTCAAATCATAAAGACTACTAGCCTTTTTGGATTCTCCCTTCACCGTGTAGGCATATGAGAAAAACACTTTCCTCACATATTCAGAGTGACAGACGGTGAGTAACTGATATAAAATGGTCATTTTGTGGGTGAAGTATTCTTTTAAGGAGCAATGAAGTAATAAAAGATGGATAAACTGAAAGAGGCAGCAAAGGGGCAGTGCACAGTCCTGGCAGTGCTGTTTGGTAATTTACTGCACGTTCTTTTCATTTTGAAAGTCAACTCCTGATGGTGCATTAATGTTAATGCAATGAAACTGTGCTGCTGTTACCGGTGCGACAGCTGCTTGGTACAATATTTATTAAGCACACACACCCAAATGAGTTCATAAACAGCAAACCTGACTGAAATATCATGTGAGTCCAAGCTTTTACTTCCACATTTATAATATAAATAACAACAAAAATATCTTATTTATGTCAAAAACAATTAAAAATGTATATTTCATTCCACACAGTTGTTGCTTGTACATCAGCAGTACATACATTTTTCGAAAAAGAAAATGTCCCGTAAGGTAACTTCCAAGTGAAAGCCTGTTAAAGTCACAGTTAGTAACTTTTATAAAAATAACTTTTTGTGATTGGCTTTTTGCTAAAACTGTTGCTATATCCTGACAGTAGTACATCAGACAGATGATCTGTGAAAAAAAACAATCATGTCCCTCCTCCTCCTTTTAGTGCTGCCAATTGCATTTCTTAAAATCCACGAACGAAAAGAACAAATCAGAGCTAAGGAGTCTCTCACGCCGCTGTCAGTCATATCAATCACAGCTCGTGAACTGCTGTCAAACTGTCAAACTAGGCAGTGCTGTTCAAACATGAATCAGGATTGTGTTACTGCACTGCCTTTTTCTCACCTCAAATGTTTTCAGACACATATTTGAGCACACTGTTTAGCGATAACATGAAAAAGTTTGCTCCAGGAGGTGGGCGGTGCTTCGATTTGGCTCAAATGTATTCCACACGGCAGCCAGGTCACAAACTTTCTTATTTTACAGCTAAACAGTACACTAAAATACCTTTCTGAAAACATTTGAGGCCAGAAATGGGCAATGCGGTCACAGGATCTCGATTCATATTCGATTAGCACTGCCTTGTTTGACAGTTTGACCGTAGTTCTTAAGCAGTGATTGAAATGAGTGACAGCTTTGATTCATGTTTTCGTTCAAGCAAATTTCATAGAGGAAATATGATGAAAAGAATGAACATATTTTTTCACAAATAATCTGCCTTATGTTCTACTCCGTGGACAGTTTCACCCAATTTGATTTATTTTTTATAAAAATTACCAAGTGTAGCTTTAATTGCATGAATTCAGATGTGTGCGGTAGAATTTAAAAGTGACATTTAACTTTAAAAAGTATGAAAACATACAGTTATTGAGTTGTTAAAAGAAAGTTTATATACCAACACACGGTGACCTTTATAAACGTTGGACTCTGTTATGGTAAAGGTGTCGGTTAATAATGCTGAATGGGCTCAGTGAAAGAGCAGTGCAGTAAACTACAAACACTCCCTGAAGTTGAAGCTCTGATAAACCTGCGTGGGCTGCTGACATGACGTTACAAAAAAATTCAAGGGATTAAACAGCATCAAACAGGTGGTGTAGTACATCATCTAAACGCTAACTGACACTGCGTGGAAGTGAAGTCGTCCGGCATCACAGGTAGGGCATTATTAAAAATGCATACAACTCCTGACTGGAAGGACTTTGAAGAGAAGTCTGTTTGATGTCTTGAATCGGCTTCCCACCCACACCTCCAATCCAGGCCTGTGTGCTGCACCCACACGCCCACTGCCAAAGTTCACCCACTGAATACTGGATATGCTGCAGTGATAACCATATCATTAGCTGCTTCCTTAATTCCTTGGTTGCATGCATTATATAGTTATTTATTTAACAGGTAAGCTATGGTTTGTGGTTCTTACGTCTTGCTGAAATCAGCGTCAGACACACAAACACATTTACACTGTTACAAACAAATCTGCTGTGGCTGTTGTCACTACCTGCTCTTTTGGCAGTTACCCACCTTTGAGTTATTGCTAATTACTGGAAGTTTTTATGTTTGGAAGAAGAGTCAGTTTACTAACCAGTCATGCAAAGTGGTATCAGACACTTAACTTTAATGCATTTTAAGACCTTTTCAAGGCATTTTTTAACCAATTTTAACATTTTTTTTTCAATATGTTTTTCTTATTCAAGCATTACAGGTAAATATGAGGGTTATATGTAGTGTCATGTGGAGGTACGTTTAATGTAGGAATATGGTCAGAGCGTGTTAGTTTAATCTACATTTTGGCATGTGTTGCCAGTACATTTGACAGTATTAGGTTTAGCTGAAGGTTTTAAAATTTGTAACATCAGAAAATGTGGACTTAAATGCAGAAGAGTTAACTCATTTTGACAAAAAGATAGATAAATTAAGTTAGTTACATTAAGTATGTTTGTGGATATTAACCTCACAAACTCAAATGTAAGACTGATGACTTTTAAAGCCTAATATTTATCAAATTTAAGACCTGTTAAGACTTTTTAAAGACCTGCAGACACCCTTTACTGCCATTCGATCCCGACAGTGCCAGTCGGAAAGCAATGTACTGAGCCAAAAATAAAGGATGTGAAAACGAAATTACACCTGACTGTGGCAATGAACTCACAATGCAGAATGATGCAGAAACAGAAGCTCTCAGTGAGAGCAGGTCAGAAAGTTTCTACCCAGGTCATAGTTCTCACACCTGAGAAGCTGCTTCTCAAGGATCAATGAAACTGTGTCAGAGTGGGTGTGTGACCAAACAGGTACTGGGTGTATTGCACACTTGGCAAGAGCAAGCTGCTGGTGCAAACCCACTCCATCCATCACTGGAGTCGAATCTGCCCCTCACTATGCTTTTCATAGCCCTAGGCAGTCTCAGCCAAAAGTGAATGTGATATATTTCTCTGCTCTATTTATAGGGAAATGATGTGATGGAATAAACTGCAGCACTTGGATGCAGGCACCGGGCACTGGAGCTGCAAATGCAAGCTCAGATCAGGTTTATTTAAACAATAGGCAGGCTGCTGTCTGCAGCTGTGGGGCTGAAAATCTGTGTAACCTGCTGCTCCGGCTGCCTGTCACACCCCTCCCACTCCTCGCCTGCACTACAGCAGCCGCAGCTCACGACTTGGCTCCAAAACAGCACACCATCCATGATTTATGATAGCAGATTGGTAACGATGTGCTTTAAGTGAAAATGCACAACGTACAGCGGGTATGCTGGTTTTAATAACCGCTCCTCAGCTGCAAAGAGTTGAGCACACACACACTTCAATCCCTGCAAAACGCACGCTTCAGGCACAGCAAGCCGCGGCTAGCTATCAAAGCATCAGCTACAAACTGCATGAAGACGAGCACCTCAGCGTAGAGTCAGCCGACAGATTAACGTCCGAGCACACTACTAAATGCTTGGGAAATATCCACGAAACAGACAAACTGTATGGGCGACTGGAAGCATCAAAGCTGGCTTGACAGATGAGGGCAGCTGGCTAACGTGTTAGCATGATAGCTAAATCAAAACAGCAGCATAAACAAACCGCTCGCCAGCGACAGCGAGACGTTTAAGATGTACTTACCGTATGGTTGACACCCCACATTAAAACGCTGAGAATGGGCTCACTTGCACGGAATAATTTCACTTTCTGTCCTATAAAATGCTTCTTTTTCGTCTTGGTTTTGCTAGCGCTGACAGGCGCTGCGCTGGTGCAGTTGGATGACATGTCTCAGGCTGGGAATTCAGGGTACGCAAGACGGCACTCACTGTCGCTCACTGCCCCCACACACAACAACAAAAAAATCGCAAAGTTAAGAGCGTTTAAAAAATCTATAAGTGCATCGTGGTCGTCGTCCAACTCGCAGCGAGTCTCTGGGTAAGGTAACTGTCTTGTTGGGAGTCAGCGGTAGAGCATTTTGCGCCGTCACCACCCTTCCTCCTCCCGAGCAGGCCGCGGTGGAGTCCAGAGAGCAGCTAGCCGGCCATCAGGCAACAGCGCAGCCTCTCTCTTTAAAAAAAAGCCACCTGTGGAGGTGAGCACTCGCCGGACAGCTCCTCTCCTTTCCCTTTAACGTCTGTAACACAAGGCTGGTGTGATGCTGTTTTATTTGTCGGTGAGTAATCCCATCATGATGCGCCTCAGATTGTTGTCAGTCACCAACCAGCGCTGCGTTCGGGGTCTCCTCAAGATGGCGTCTGTGTTGCACTTCACAGTCAACAGTGCCCCCAGCAGGCCGCCGGGAGAACTGCAGGGGTTCCCACACCTTACCTTGGCCCAGCAGCTGGATCACACACAGGACAAGGAGGGAACATGGGCTGCAGACAGGAGGACTGAGAGACTGTTTTTATTCATTTATCACACATAATACAATAAATATAAACAATACAAACAGTATAAACAAAATCAGCATATGCATTATGACTGAAAAAACTTCCTCAGCTTCATCTAATGTTGAATAACTGCTTCACGATATTCAGGGTCCATAAACATTTATGACTAGAGTTTACTCACTGTTAATGCAGAAGTGCCATAAGCCAAACGTACATAAATCAAAGGAAATGTGAAAATATATGAACAGGACCATAGATGAAGCCCTGTGGAAAGATCTTTGTCAAGTGTTAGTAAAACTGGTCTAAATTTCAATAGCAACACTCTTTTTAAAAACATTAAGATTGCATTTTCTGTTGCAAGAAACTAAATAGCCCTGTTTGTTTGTTTGTTTGTTTTATTAAGTTCCCCATTAGCTTTTGCATAGCAGTAGCTATTCTTCCTGGGGCCTTCATAATTCTTCACGCGACAATACAAAGCACACACACATTACACAAAAACAACAACAAGACAGTACACACATCTAAACAAAAACACAATACAAGCTCCAATACTGAATCATCACATCCAATGAATGTTGTCGTCACACTACAAAGATGCCCTGACCCTGAATGAGAAATACTAATCCCTTGATAGGAACATTTTGAATTCACCTCCATGTCCACAAGCAGATATGCATACAAGGACCATATCAGTTATCATACACAAACAACAAACATTTTCATATAATCTATTCATAACAATCAGCACAATCGGAAAAAAATATCAATTACTAAAGGTCTTTGTTAAATAATACTCACCTACATTATGTCTCTCATGGTATGTCTTATTTTATTTTATTTTATTTGACTTGCTGACATTGTCAACAAGGTAACTCTTACATAGGGGTGGGGGGCTGTCCTGTTTAGTTCTGTATTGTTATTCTTTTGTGTAGATATCCAATATAAATGTAAAAAAAATCATCTGAAGTTGCACAAAGAAGAGGGGAAGAAATTGAGGCTGATATCAACATTGTTAACGAGCTAATGTGGGTGCTATGAGCACAGTGTAGTACTGGTTAATATTGCTATATGCTATCAAAGTGCAATGTCAGCACAATTTTTTATGATTAGGTCCAGTCACACCTCTTTCAACAAATGAATATAAATTTTGAAGAGCATTCATTGAAGCACTTTTGTACATTTAAAATGGCACTTTGGTGAGGAGCGCATTATGACTTCTTTAGGACTCGAAACTCAAAGTTTAGGACTTAAGGCTTGGCCCAGGACTTGCCTGTCTTGACTTGGGACCTGAGTGAAAAGACTTGAGACTTATTTGTGACTTGCAAAAAAATGACTTGGTCCCACCTGCCTGTACTACATTCTTATCAATTTAAGCTGCCCTCTAAGAATAAAAAAAATAATTCACTCTTGTAACCCTCAAAAACAGCTTTGTAAACCATTCTTTTGAAAACCAAAAATTAATTACACATTTTTAAATGTATACTGGCATTGTTTCACAATTTAACCTCAACAATATAAACAGATCTCCTTTTAATCTAATTTTTTTAACCTTTATGTACAGTAAAAGTACAAGTCTGTCCATCACACCCCTCTGTTAAATGTTTTGTGGTAGTTGTATTTTTCACATTTCTAAATTCCTTATTTGTTCAGTCATATTTAAGTCAATTATCAACATAATAATCATATACTTTATTTATATAGCACTTTTCTTGACAAGGTCAACAATGTGCTTTTCAGAAATACACCAGCAGGAACACAGTTCTTGTGGGGAAATACTGTCTTTAAATGTACAGAGTCCAAAAACAGTTAAATAATTAAACACCAATATTTTGCAGAGTGGAAAGCCCCCCCATGTTGCTCAAATGTTCAAACTGGAACATGGAAAAAAAACTGCAGCCTTTACCTTAGTATCCTCAGTGGTGGGTATGGCCATGTTTGTAACAGCTGTTGCAACAAAATCTGTGACCTGTCAGGTTCTGTGTCACTAGAGATTCAAAGACCGTTGGAGGAGAGCAGGTGAGGAGTGAATGCTTCAAAGACCTTAGTCCTATCACAAATTCGATCCTATCTATAGCATTTATACGAGGTCATAAATCTGGGCTATAACAGCTTTTGCCACCACTGTGTTTGATAACAGATCACAATAAATTATGTCACCTTGGTTAAAGCTGTTGGTAAAGTAGCTGCACTTTCTCAACAGGTCATGAATCTGATGGTCAACAAGAACCCTTTACAGTTTTGTATACAAATAAATAAGAAATCAAATTTCAATCATATTATGTTTTTATTCAGGTAGAAGATCTGGAACACAAGTTGAAGAGAGATATAGGACCCACACACAATGTAATTCACCAAGGCAACCCACCACAGGTTCTGATCTGACAGCACTGTACCGAGACTATGGGTTACCTTCACTCAGGAGCTGGATTAACAGCAATATAATGCAGAATTACACCAATTTCAAATATTAAGACATTTTCAAGATAAAACTCAATCAAGTGATGTGATCAAGTTAACATTAACAAGTTAACATTAGTTTCAAACTTTCTCACATGATTGTAAATGAGGGTAAACTAGATTTTCTGAAGAGGAGACACTGAAAATGAGTCTGATTAGTCTTCTATTCTTCACTAACTGGATGTTTACAGCTAATAATTCCACTGCTGGTTATATGTGTCACATGTTTGATGTTAAAACATTACCTTTAAAGGGGCCCTCCACCCATTTCAAACATAAAGCTCATTGTACTCATCATGGTTAGTACTTTTGTGAGGAGCTGTGTCTGGTCTGAGAAAATAACTCTGAACCCCTTGAACAAATAAATCTCAGTTTAGGCTTAGAGATGACAAACTCACACTACGAAATTCTTTCTGAACCTGTGTGGGCTGGTCTGACTGTCATCTCTTGTTTTTGTTTACTTTGGCTTGCTTATCAGACTTTGTTTGGTTATTTTGATTTGGGTTGTGGTCACCCTGATAGTTTTCAGATAAACTGAATATGTTTTCTGCTCCTCTTGGACTCTTTTTCATTTTGTTGGACCTCTTAGTAATGAGCCTTTCTGAGGGTTGTAGCAAAGGCATCAACCCCAACAGAAACACAGCAACAGGTCATTAAAAACACCCATCTGAGGCAGTTAAAAAGCCAGCGGAAATAAAGCAAGGACTCGACCAGTTTTGTTGTTTGTTGGTTTCAAACAGGGGTCTGCAGTGGCAGGGGTCTCGCTCAGGTGTCAAACCCTTCACCACCCCCTCCACCTTCAGATGACAAAGTCAACTCATACATTATGTCACTTTAGAAAAGTCAGTTTTATACATATGAAACATACAAATGTAACACATTTATAATTTGCAGAAGCAGCAACATTTTCTTCTGACGGCTAGGCTGTAAATCATGAGGATATATCTCGTGAGTTCCCACAGCTTTATGGACATGAGATGTTAAGTTGCTGGATTATCCTCTTAAAAAAAAAAACAACATGAATGTAGAACTACAACACAAGATACATTCAGTTGTAGTAAGTTTTCAGTTGTTTGGTTTTTGTGTTTGTTTTTTTAGGAGACTACAATTTTGATTGCACCGAACCCAAAGGAATAAAAGATAAGATAATCCTTTATTACTCCCACAGTAGCAAAAGGGACGGTGCAAAATAATAAACACCAGTAAAGAAACACAAAGCAATATAATAAACAAACAGTATAAAAAATAAAATAAAATAAACAGACAGGCTGAATGGCTGAATTCACATTATCGCACACAGGAAGTATAAATATTGCACATGAGTGATGATATGTGGGCTGCTCAGAGGAGTGTTGGTTGTAAAGTCTGACAGCAGCAGGAAGGAAGGACCTGCTGCGGTATCTCTCCATGGGAGAGGCCGCCTGTCACTGAGGGCGCTGTCCAGTGTTGTCAGTGTCCTACACGGGACAGGACATGTTCTCCATTAAGGGTAATAGCTTAGCCATCATTCTCCTTTTCCCCCACCATCTCCACGGGGTGGAGGGGCCATCCCAGGACAGAATACAGTTTCCATTAGCATGACTACTTTTCCCTCTAATAAAAAGTTTTTTCAGCCTGTATGTTCCTTGCCTCAGTCACCATTTACCCCTGTGCACTGTATTTGCTCCGCCAAATGTCCAGTCAGTCAGATTTCCGCCCCATTAGTAGTGTTGTGACTGAGTCCTCAGAGAGAGCCTCCATCATATGTAGAATGTTTACATCACTCACAAGGTGGAAGTCAGTGGGCTTAGAGTTTGCATTAAATATTAATTTTGTAATCTGACCCCAGAGGGCTCTCACAGGGTCTGAGAAGCTTTGATGATTGCCTGTTTCCTCAGGGAACTGCTGACTCTTCATTAGTTTACTGTATTGTTAATCAGTATTGTTAGTATTACCCTTTATATTGTAGTTATAGTTACTTTTGCTGCCTGTAAATGTGTGTTGCTTTCAAGGGCGTAGGTTTGGTTTCAACACTGAGGGAGGAAGGGCACATTAGAGACAGGGTTTCTGGGGATCCTCTGCCAAAAAATCTTCAGCATGAAATACTTATTTCCTGCATTCTGGTTAATTTGTGCATCAGTTGATGGTGTTAATGTCTTAAATAATGCCAAAATAAAAGTCCTCTGCTGCTTTCATGTTTTTGGGTAGCAGAGTTACCTGCAAAAAGAAATCTCCAGTCTCAGATTTTGATGGTTAATTTGACATTTATGACTTTTTCCACAGGAATCCATCTATTATTATTAACATTAATAGTACTTTATCCTCCTGAGACCCTGTGTCCTCATATGGGGACATCACATTTTGGGTTTTCTGCACCTTATACTACATTCTGCTTAACTTAGACCTGTTGTCCTCATTTGTGGACACTCAGTCTACAGCCAACACAAAGGTGGACAAGGTGCAAAATCTGATCAAATTTTGTGATTGAAACTTAATCATTTGTGCTAAATAATATCTGCAGTTTGATATGGCAATGAATTTGACCAATTTTAGCTACAGTAACGAGAGCTAGACTATGGATTACTTTAAATGTTTTTATGGATTACTGTAAATGTCCCATGTTTATCTGTTCTTTACACACAACATCTATTGCACATCTGTCCGTCCTGGAGGAGGAATCCCTCCTCAGTTGCTCTTCCTGAGGGTTTCTACCATTTTTCCCCATTAAAAGGGTTTTTCTGGGGGAGTTTTTCCTTATGCAGCATTTACACTTCTGCATTTAATCAATGCCATAGCTAGACGTGCAACTCCCCAGAAATGTAACTACATGTCATGGTGACGCAGACGTCCTGTCTATTTTTGTAAGCTGAAATCATTTCCCTCAGTGGAAAGGAAGCTTTTATTTACTTTTATTTCACAGATAAGAAACTATAAATTGTGAAGACGATAAAGCCTCCACAGAAATAGCATTTGAAGTCTTGTGTGATTGTCTGTTATCTGCTGTGAGAGTCCGAGGACAGAGGGATGTTGTATGCTGTAAAACCCTCTGAGGCAAATTGTGATTTGTGATGTTGGACTTTATAAACAAAATAGAAAATTTGAATTGAAATAAAATCCTATTAATTAGGGAGTACTCATTTGAGAACATTAGGACTAAATTATTGTTCTGTTTGAGGACTTTTTGTTATGTTTTGTTTTTGCACATGTTCAGGTATTGAAATAATTGTTTTTAACAGTTTTATTATTTATTGCACACTTGTGACCATTAAAATAAACCCATCGTCCCCTTATGAGGACATCTTCTGCGTCCTCATATGAGGACATCCCATTTTGGGTTTCCTGCAACTTAAACTTCATTCTGCTTAACTTAGACCTGTTGTCCTCGTTTGTGGACACTTTTATGCTCAGACTACAGCTGATCCCAACACAAAAGTGGACAAGGTACAAAACCTGATCAGATTTTGTGGTTGAAACTTAATTATTTGTGTCTGTAGTTTGATATGGCAACACATTTGAGCAATTTTAACAACAGTAGACTATGGATTACTTTAAGTGTTTTTATGGATTACTGTAAAGTTACTATGTTTATCTGTTCTTTACACACAACATCTATTGCACGTCTGTCCATCCTGGAGGAGGAATCCCTCCTCGGTTGCTCTTCCTGCGGTTCCTACCATTTTTTTTTCTGCATTAAAGGGGTTTTTGGGGGGAATTTTTCCTTATCTGCTGTGAGGGTATGTTGTATGCTGTAAAACCCTCTGAGGCAAATTGTGATTCGTGATATTGGGGTTTATAAATAAAACTGAATTGAATTAAAATCCTGAGGACTAAATTATTGCCTTGTTTGAAGACTTTTTGTTTTGTTTTTGCACAACAGTGTTCAGGTGTTTAAATAAGTGAAACAGTTTTATAATTTATCACACACTTCTAAAAATAAACCCATCATCCCCATATGAGGACATCTTTTTTCCCCCCAAAACTACATACTGCTCAAAAGACAATGCTTAGTTTTAAATACTTAAAAAGAAATAAAAGATGTGTACCAAACAAAAGCTGGGGTCTCAGGTGGTTCTGTTATTTATTCGAAGAAATAATTAAAATGCAACGAGACCTTAAAAAAAAAAAATAATCCAATTAAATTCCGTCTTTGTGGGACAACCCACAGCTCAGGCCCGGGGACATGAGGCCTGCAGGGCCTCTCTGGGTAATGCAGACAAAATCATTTACAGTCATAGTGAGACAAACAGAGGGCGTGGCTGCTCTCTGTCCTGTGCAGCTTATTGAAATTAATTAATACACAAAGGTAAAATTAAAAAAAAGAAAAACAAATGTAATGGCGGGCCCGTGCAGGATAAATGAATGTGTAAAAGTCAGCAGGGCCTGCAGCCTGCAGAGGATACCCTGTATGCCCCGTAAACTAGGCGACAAAATAACATCACGTGATCCAAAATGGGCAGTCCTCTGACGGTGCTGAAAAAAGCCATTTTCTGGCGCTGCTGCAAATTCTGGCCAAGTCCAAATAATTTACCTGGATCCTCGTTGGGAGGAGAGGGAAACTTTTATGTCTAATCAGGTAGGAACGAAGCATCGGTGATCGCTCTTTATCGGCACATCGCGCCGCTGTTTGCTGAGGCGCACACAAAGTGCACGGTGTCACATTTTGAGTCTCTCTTGTTCGCCTCCTGATACAGCCCTGTCAGTGAATTTAAGATGGCTGCTTTGTGTACCAGTGTGATTTTCTGTGGCTCTGCACCCCCCTCGGTGGTGGTGTTTTCTCTGGATGTGTGTGGTTGTGGTGCCCGGTCGGACGGCGGAGCTCCGGGGAAATGGAAACGCTCTTTGTTGGTCCGCTGGTCGAGGAGCCGAGCTGATGGACGAGATGAGGCCACGCAGGGGCTGATTCAATAGTCGGCTGCTGTGTACCAGCACACAGCCTGCATTTAGCTGCACGGCTCCTGCCCTGCACACGTTATTTACCGCTACAACATGTCATTACAGTTGTTTTTGTTGGCCACCAGCGCTCTTTGTTGTGGTTTCACAACCTGCTGTCCCAAGGACGAGCTGCAGACATTGTCTGAGGGAGCTCTGTGGCAGCCACTCATTGACCATATGGGAAAGACCTAATAGTATTACCAAGCATATTTACATAGGCTCCAGTGCAGCACTGTGAAGCAAGAACCTCTCATGTTGCTGTGTGTTTCCTCTGCAGATCTGTCCAGATGGATAAAATGCAGCCAAACCGGATTAAAATCACAGATCTGAATCCACACCTCACATGCCCACTGTGCGCTGGTTACTTAATTGATGCTACAACCATCGTAGAGTGCCTGCACTCCTGTAAGTTCCTCACATGAAAGCATTACCTTACATGCATGCACAGTGTTTTAATAAGCATGGTACAACTGTATGCACATTATGGAGAGCTCCAGCTCATGTTGTGATTGTAAGGTGGTGAGCATCACACTGTGACCCCACCTCAGTGTTCATGTTTGAAACAAGGACCATAGAAAGTCAGTTCAAGGATCATTTGTGTGCACGATAATAATTTAATGCATGTGAAACATTGTTGATGTTATGTATGGATTCACCTCTACTGTAGAAGCAAAAGTAGTATTGTGTTATTACATTGAATTGCAAGTGTCCACTCCATGAACTTCATATTGACACTGTTGGTGGTACAGAGCAGTGTCTCAGCATCTGTCCGTGTCCTCTCTGTCCGTACAGTTTGTAAAACTTGCATTGTTGCCTTCCTGGAGACAAATAAGTTCTGCCCTCGATGTGACGTTCAGGTTCACAAGACATGTCCACAGCTCAGCATCAGGTAAGTTATGATGGTTTATATCATGGATGCTTTGTCTTAAAGGGACAGTTCACCCCCAGAAATCAGTGTTTTGCCTCTTACCTGTAGTGCCGTTTATCAGATATCAGCTGTAGAGATGTCTGCCTTCTCTTTTATTTATTTTGGAACAAGATGGCACTCAGCTTGTGGTGCTCATAATGCTAAAAGAAAAGAAAAATATTTGTAAAACCCAACAGCAATGTCTCTTTTCAGAAATCACGACCCCGTTACTCAAGATAATCCACAGATCTTGTTGTGAGCAGTTTCATGCAGGAACTATTTTCTTTCAACTGAACTCTGCTAATCATATCACTGTGCAGAAGAAACCATGTATCTACCACTGGCACCACTGAGCTAGCTAATGTTACAGCTCAGCTGAAGAGGACACTGTTATCGTTTACATCTCACGCTATCACGAGCCTCTCGTCCATGAGACGTACTTCCTCCTGTGCAGTGATGCAGTTGGCAGGTGTCGTTAGGTAGAGAGAAAGTAGTGCCTACATGAAACTGCTCACATTAAGGTCTGTTGAGTATCTCAAGTAAGTGGGTCATGATTTTTGGAAAGAGACTTTTTTGCTTTTTTTTTAATGTATTTCTTGGCACTTTGAGCACCACTAGTTCCATTATATTTGAGAGAAGTCAGAGATCTCTACGGCTGATATCTTCAACACTTGGCAACTCACACCAAAACAATATAGACTGACAAAGAGCACTGCAGGTAAGAGGGAAATATATGCATTTTTAGGGTATTTAAGGTTGAACTGTCCCTTTCAACACCTCCAAGTACAATGAGTATCATGCTTAACAACGTGAAATTTTTCTTTTCTCTTCCAGAGCAGACAAAACTCTACAAGATATTGTATATAAGCTTGTTCCGGGGTTATTCAAAGGTACGACCAGCAGCAAGCTCTTAGTCTCAGCCTTTGTCATAATTTCCCATTTTATGATGCATCTCTTTGCCAATGGACAACTTCTGTTTTTGATCCCAGATGAGATGAAAAGGAGGCGGGACTTCTACGCAGAGAATCGTGTGCTGGAACCAGGGGAAGTGGTGGAGACGTTTAACATAGCAGAGGATGAAATCATCAGTCTGTCCATACAGTTCTATGAGAGGAACAAGTGAGTCAATCATTTCTCATTTTTGCAGAAAACAGCCGTGAGAATTCCAAACGTTGGATGTGTCTCCTGGAAAGACATTTCTGAGACAGGTGTAAAAACAAAGAAATGAAATTTTCTAATCACACACAAAGCAAACAATAGTTTTGAATTACTTTAATATAAAGCTAATGCCTAAAGAATGAAGTAGTGAGATTTATAAGAGGGAACAAGCGCCGTATGAACACTCACACCTGCTGTATTTCTCTCTGAATATGGTTTCCAACATGTGTGAAACGAATTGTTTAACACCTTTTTTGCATTTAACATTTGCCTGCAGAAATAATGAGAGGCAACATTCAGAGATGGAAGGAGACAAGGTAAAGCCTGCAAGCCTTACACACTCCACTTTTTAATGTGGTTTTCTGGTCTTCAGCCTGGATTTATGTGTCCCCCTTTCTGCTCTGTGCTTTGTTCTCAGTCCAACGGTAAACGCTTCCTGCAGTGCCCAGCAGCCATGTCCGTCATGCACTTAGCGAAGTTCCTCCGAAGCAAGATGGATATTCCAAACAACTATCGGGTAATTAGACATTTTGTACCCATACACAACAAGTCGTGCTGAATTGGTTGTGTAGCAAACTTCAAGGTTTACTTTAAGGTTGCGTGCATTTGTCAGCCTTAACCCTTAAAAACCTGAGCAAATTGGCCTGATTCCTTTCAAGAACACACAATGAAGGCAACGAGCAACAAGAAATGACCCAAAAATTGTAATTTGTAAATGCAAATGTAAATGTAATTTTAAAAATACAATTATAATAATTATAAATATATTTTTCTGGCATTTTTTAATTTCTTTTTAAAAATAATTTTCTAATAATTTTCCCCTCTCTTTCTTTTCTTTTTCAGTTTATTTTTCTTGTCGCATTTTATTATTTTCCTGCAATTTGCTGGACATTTCTCACCAAGTTGCTCATAGCCCTTTTAGTACATTTTTGAAAGGAACCAAACCAGTTCGTTCAGGTTTCAAAGGGTTAAACGCTTGTTAAAGGCGTCTGAATGCAGCCCAAGAAAACTGACGTCTCCCCAGGTTTCAAAGGGTTAAAAGAGCTCTGGCAATCAGTACTTTGATATGTGAGCTGTCAGTGCAACATGATAACTAACAGAGCTCCAAACAGACCAAATCAAATGTGCCCAGACTGAGGGGCATTTCTGCAGAAAGTGCAACATCATTAAAGCTGCACTGTTATTTTGCTGTAAACATTGGATCAGCTGGTTGTGTGTAATGTGCAAGGGTTCACTCGTAGTGAGAAACCCACAGACAATCGTCACCAAACTCCTCAAACCTCAGTTTTGTTTCACTTACACTGTCTCATCAGTCTTGTCTTCAGCACTAGCAGGCAGCTGTTTGCAGTGATAAAGCTCTAATAAACTCACTGTGCACAAACTTTCCAGCATCATAGGAAAGAGTTGGAAAAGTTAGTGGATCATTTAGCAGCTAAAGAGCCTGACGTTTTTTTTTCAGGAGGTAGTAAAGACCACAAACAGATCTAAAGAGTAAATATTGGACTTATAGTCATCACAAACATGACTCCAAATAAATGCCAATGTTGCTCTGTATCTGTTGTATGTTTAAATCGGACAGCTGTTTGCTAAGACATTCACCGTAACAACTGTGAGGTGATGTCGTGCTTACAGTTCGTTCCATTACCTAATTCGCCAAAAAATCAATTCAAGGCAAGAAGAGATTGTGATAGGTCATGATAGGAAAAGCGCAGGTGTTACTAAAAACAATAGCTCTGTTTAATGCTGCATTTCCACCGCATGGGACGGCACAGCTCTACGCAATTAGACACACTGTTTTTTGCTTTTCCATCAGCACAAGTTGTGAATAGGAGGTCTGGGTAGCATTTAAAAAATTATGACACCAGGACCCTTAAAGTCATACCAATACTAAAAGAATTCCTCTTTTAAAATAATTCTTATTTTCATTGCACCACAGGTGTACAGTATAGCCATGTTTTTAAACGTTTTGGTGACATCTTGGCATGCTGAAATGCTAACATAAAATACACTCATGCTCAACAACCAATCGACAGACTGTATGTGTTGTAGCTGCTGCGGTCGAGGGCCAATCACAGGTCGCGTTAAATCAAAGAAGGCTTGCAGTGATTCGCTGTGAGCAAAACAATGATAATAGTCTTTAGCTGGGAACAAAAAGGATTGAATGCTGATTTTGTTTGACTGGAGAGGTTTTAATACTACATGTATTATCTCAGTCATTACCCCTTAAAGGTATTGAGTGCTGATACCCAGCCTTGAAGGTTATCATCTGGTACCTGGTTCTGTTTTTGGTACCATCCCAGAATCGTCATGTGCATGACACGGAACATTCTATACACTTGCCATTTTTAAATAGCCACGCTACTGTCAATAGAGACCACATTTGTTTATGACCTGCACCAGATTTTAAAACATGGCCGCCCACAAAACTGCAGCATACATTTTGTACACTACACTGTACTGCTGACAAAGTGCAGACATCATTGCTGATGAAGGGCTCCGGTGTGTGTCGTGTTGAAGATGATGTCACGGCAGTGTCGCTATGGTGATCGGCTGAGAATCCGGTCAGCAATGAGGGGTACTATCTGCAAGTGAAAGTGAAATGGAGAAAAGGACTGGGTACCAAACGTGAGTCAGTTTGAGCTGAATCATGCAGTGGAAATTAGGCATGAGTGTCCCAGTGATGTGGCATTCACAAAAACACGACCCTGGAAGTGGCTCATCTGCGTGGAATAGAGTCATAGTTATTTTATTAATTACACCTGTGTTTTTGTTGCTGTGACAAGTCAAAAAGAAAAAGGTCTAAAACAGACCAGCCTTTTACTATGAATCTTATATTCCATTCCAGCCAATAGATCCCCATACAGCATAAGGGTATCTTTACGATAGTGGGAATCATTTAAAGATGGTATTTATTTGTGCACCTTGCTCCCAACAGCTCCAGTGCAGCTTTCAAAACACTTTCTGTTGTGTCCTTTCCTCTTATGATGCTCCTTGATCAAACCTCTCAGGAAGTGATGTTATTACATGCTGACAAAATAAGCCTGATCTTTGTTTTAATGATGGGCCCTCTAAGCGCAGCAGTGCCAGTTATCTGAAGGTAGAAACACAGATCTCAGTGCCATGTTTTCAACTTTTATACAAACGTAATTAAAGCCAGTGGAACAAAAGCTTGCCTGAAAGCAGGATGGGATGTCAGGAGTTGCAGAAGGTTTGCCAGTACTGGGGTGTTATTCAAGTAAAGCCGTGATAACAGTCTGTTAGTGAGCTCTATGTCTATGTTTTACTTCAGCGTCAGCCCAAAAAGTACAGGTATCAACCCTGGAAAAATCCACTGTTGGGCAAGTGAAGTGCATCACCTGGTTGAATTAGATAATTCTTCACCACCCATCAGGACAAAATGCAGTAGAGCAGAAACTAAACTTCCAAATTGAAGAAATCTAAACTACAAAGTGAAGATATGACAGGTGTCAGTTTTCTTTACATCACGTTGTGTTAAGTGGTTTTCGACCTGTGTGTTACAGGTGGAGGTGTTGTACGGAGATGAGCCCTTGAAGGACTACTACACACTAATGGATATTGCCTACTTCTACGAGTGGAGACGAGTGAGTGGCAGTTTTCATACCTTTAACTGAAGACCACAAATGTAAACCTGAATCGTGATTATTAATTTGATTATGTAACAGGCGGCCAATGGGAGCTCTTTCTGTGAACAATGAGGTCTGTCCTGCAGTCATTTGTTTTTAGATGGAGATACTCGAAAACACACTTGTACAAAGTTTGCCCTTCATCATGTTAATATTGAACACATGTTTTTACGTGGTCCGACTACATTTTTTAGTTTGTTGCTTTTGTCATTTCCTCTGTTTTAGTTTGTTTGTTTTAGCTGTATTGCTGCTGCAGTGGCGTGATCGTCCACCAACAATCATCAATTAATTATTTATCTTATTGAGTATATCTGAGTTTTCATGTTGTTGACCACTGGCTGTAAACTCTGTTTTTATGTGTAAGTGCTTGCAGCTAGATTGGAATATTCTGGGTGTACAGAGTGAGCTGTTAATTGTCTGTGTGAGATAATTTAATGCAGATTGATGTCATGAAATGAGGCATTAAATGAGCAGTTCCTCCTAATATCAAACCCCCTCTTCATCAGTTATCTTTTGGTAACAGAAACAACTGTGATATTTGGACGAGGGTATATGAAAGGATGAGGCTCGTGATAATTTATATTTTTGTTATTGTAAACAAACCCCATGAAAAGACCAAAATCAAAATACTCTCCTCTCTTTTCCATAGTAGCGTCTCTGTGGCTCTCAGCTCAGGCCCATTCAGTCTCACTGAATATGTGAATCTTTGAAAAGTGGTTAAAAATGCTGTTTAATTTTCAAAACAGGCTCAGCAATTCCGGTAAACAGGTGGGCACTGTTTTTACCAAACGTTTCTCAAACTGGAGTAAATGGTGTGTTTGTTGGGGACTATTTTCTGCACTGAATTAATACACACCAGAGTCCTGCATGGGTCTGATTTTTAACATCCGCTTACGCCCTGGCACTGTGACGTGCATTAGACAGAATCGTCATGACGTCAGGCTGACAACAAAAATCACTTGCAGTGATTTCAGTTGTGGAGATATGTTAGCTCGGCAAAGTTGTTTATTTCTGTTGTCACTTTGAGCTGTAACTGTAACATTTAAAGTTCTGTAGTTATACATGGTGGTCCGTTCTGCTGTGGTCATTTTATGTACGTCTTTGATTAACCAATTCTACCCGGCACGGAAGCTAATTAATGTACTGCTGTGGATGGGGGACCCTAACTCCAACCACCTGAACAGACCCACCTTGAAAAATTAAACCAGACGTGGATTTTCTGCCAGGGGGTTATTGAAAGCAAACATTGTGATTTAATCTAGGCATTTTGGAACATTTTATGTATGTGAAACTAATATCACATATTTTACGAAGGTAATTCAGGAAATACAATTTAAATGAACATTTTTGCATATTCTCATAATATTGGGCAGCACATCTCCACAGGTAACATGCCTGTTAGTAACACACCTGATTGAAGCAGCTCTCGTATTCCACTTGTTAAAACATTAAATTAGCATGATTTTCTTTAGATTTTTTTGGGGGCGTTTTGCCTTTTATTGGATAGGACAGGCTAAGTGTGAAGGGAGGAGAGAGAGGGGATGACATGCAGTAAAGGCGGCAGTAGCTCAGTCCATAGGGACTTGGCTTGGGAACCTGAGGGTCGGCGGTTCAAGTCCCAGCCCAGACCAAAGCTGGAGAGGTGCCAGTTCACCTCCTGGGCACTGCCGAGGCTGCCCTTAAGCAAGGCACCGAACCCCCCAGCCACTCAGGCCGTGGGCCCCCTCACTCTGACATCTCTCCATTTAATGCATGTATAGGTCCCGTTTGTGCATGTGTGTGTATTCGGACCTGTGTGTATCTGACAACAGAGTGTAAACCTTGAATTTCCCTTGAAAATCCCTTGCGGGATTAATAGAGTATATAAAAAAAAAATAAATTAAAGGGCGCAGGCTGCGGGCACTGTGGCAAGGACATTGCCTTCGTATATGGGATACCTGTTCTACCCACTAACCCACAGGATGCCCCAAATTATCTTTATTTTAATTTCATTTTAATATATTTATCATCCCACACTTGTAATCAAACCCACGTGTTCTTTGTTTTAACCTGAGCTGAACCTGGAATGAAATTAAGACAAAATAGCACCCGCAAATCACCTAATGTTTGGGTCACCCAGCAGATACCAGACCTGATGAAGGACTCTGATACACACTCGGTGCTCTTTTGTTTACAGCAGCAGGAGAGTGTATGTGGGATTGAGTCTGATTAAACCAAAGTGTCCATGTTCATGGTAACGAAAGAAAACATCACTGGAATAATATATCAGTCTCTGACTACACAGATAAAACTTGAGATTTATGACAGTGAGGAGATTTTTCACCAGTCTACCATTAAACCTTTGTAGACAGAAGGTCTTCTCTTTACATGTTTCTACAAAATAAAAACCCTGAGCCATCCTAACGATGTGTGTACCTCTGTGCAGACTGGACCCATCCCTCTGCAGTATCTGGTCAAACCCACCCGGAAGCGCAGGAGGCCGTCCCAGTCTGCTGCCCAGGGCCACTCTGACGGCGTCAACACCAGCCCGACGTCAGAGAGCGACTCCCAGAGCGACAAAGTCCACAGTCCTGCTGCAGCCCAGCCACCCCGAGCCTCCTCGCAGTCCAGCCCTGCGTCCCACAACCTCTCCCCCGCCATCCAAAGCTCCAACGGTACCACTGTGCCCAACAATACTCAGCGACACACTCTCGCCTCCAAACAGGGCGCCAACGCTCGGAAGGTGACTGTCAACGGTACGAGCTCTGGGGCCGGCAAAGAGGAGGCGAGGGGAGGCGACAAAAGCGGTTTGCCCCCGACGACCTAACGTGTGCACGGGGCAGCGGGGAGGACAGTGTTTGAATTGCTCCCTTGTTTCTTTCTACAGAGCAAAAAGACGAGCTCGGGCCTTCTTCCCTCTGGACAAACAGGAGGCAGGTTACGGTTATCTTTCAGCAGGAGAGACTGAAAAGTGCAGCCAAATAGACACTTGTATGTATGTAAGTGAGTGTGTGTGTTTATGTGTGTTAGACTAGAACAGTGCACACATACAAACTGTACAGTATGTATCAAATGTGAGCATGTGTGCATACATATGTATAAACTTATCTTTTATACAAGATATTGTAATCGTTTTGTATTGTATATGCAGTGGGTCTGTTTCATTTCATACTGTAGTTCCATCAATGTTGATTTGGCTCCATAACACTTGAGACAAAATGCTGAAAGGCATCGCAGTGTCCGTCACTGCACAAGTTGGATGTAAAGAAAAAAAACTCTTCTCCTTGCCTTTGAACAGTCATGTTAATAACTGCTGTATACGTGTCCAGTAAAAGCAACTGCTCATCAGGTAACACAGGTACATGAAACTGTTGATGCACTTTGTTAATTAAGGTCAGATCACGCAGTCCAAACCGACGAGTATTTTCCAACAGGTGAAGCATTTATATTTACAAAATTTCCAAGCACTACCATGCTCTCGAGCAGACGTTTGTCAGCAGACCATGTCCTTTTCTCTCACGGCAGTCGAAGAACTCAAAAGGGATTTTGAATATTTGGCCATGTATGTTGTAGTTCCATCAATTTCAACATTCCTTTTGTTTCTTTTCAACAAACAATGATACTTTTTTATCAGCCATATGTGCATGTTTTAGGTCAATAAAAATGTTTACTTACTATTTTTTTCTGACCTGACTGTCCTGTTTATGATTCTGTATGTGCAGTCCATCAGGAGCAGGATGAATGTGAAAGAGTGACTGTCTGGAGGGTGAAAAATCAGCTGGTAAACATAAAGATCCTGTCCTCTATTTAAAGGGACTAAGTTAAGTTTTACTCAAGCAGCTTGTTAGAATGTCAACACCTGTAATTTTAGTAGGTCTTTACTGTGTGTGCATGTATCACCAAGTGCCAGTAGCTCAAGCTGGAAGCCACCTGGTGGATGATACATAGAGTTAGAGTGCATCTCGTGCTGCTCAAAGTTTTGATGACTGAGTGCCAATTTAGGGAGCCAGTATATGACTGAGGGCCACACAGGGAAAGTGCAGTTGCAGGTTGTCCACAGACATCGCTAACTTTACCTAACAGCACTAGCATTGATGACAGAATGTAAATCCTGCAACACTCATGAGGTGCCGCTAGTAGCTTTGTGTAAGTTGTCATCCCTAACCTGACAGATGCTTGTTAGCAGTTTGATGCAGCCTGCTAGTAGTTTGTTAAAGTAAGCCATTAAATGTTTAAGTATTGAAAAGGACTGCAAATGATTAAAATATAATGCATGCATTTTATGTCAAGTTTGGGGGCCACCCAGTATGTTTCAGAGGGCCACCACTGGCCCACAGGTTGCACTTTGAGCAACCATGCTTTAAGTCAGGGATGTCCAAAGTTTTTTTGAATCGGGGCTGCTTCTCGCATCACATGGGTGATTGGGAAAAAAAAAGAGACAAACGCAACTGTTTCATCTTTCAGTGAGTAAGTATTCAACAGACTTCAAAGCCTAAAAGCAGCAGCCCTCACTGTCAACTGATGTTTCTTTGCTGTTGCCATGTCTGCAGGAAATGTCTGCTGTTGGTAACCATCCGTTTGCTTGTTTACCATCTGTTTATGAGAACACAGTTCCGCCAGGGTAGTTCCTGTTTGGTGCATGTCTACAAGCTTTGATAGTCCTGCCATCACAAGGTGAATGAAAAACACATTAACCAATATTGTGTGGTGGGCCACACGTAGTACATTTTGACAGACAAGCCACAGGTTGTTTAAAATAGGTCCGAGGGCCACAATTAGCCCCTGGGCCAGACTTTGAACATGCCTGCTCTAGATTCTACCTCGTGGCACACAACAGCCAATGTGTGTGTGTGTGTGTGTGTTCATGGCAAAATATGGTCCTTGTGACACTTCTTGTAGTGGACTATCACAGAAGTGGTTTTGAATACTTTGGCAGATGTTTATATGTCTGTTGGTATTTCTGTCTGTGAACCACGCATGATGGATGCACAAAACTCTACAGGAGGGTGGCTGAGATTGAAGGCTGAGTTTGAGGATGGGTATGGCCTGAAAGCAGAGAGGAAGTAGGGAAGGGGCCTCTCCTCCACTTTATGCCCCTGCCCAACATTTGCATGAAGTTGTGCATCACTGTATCCCAGTTTCAGTCAACCATTCCCGTCCACTGATCCAGCACAATCTAGGACATATTGGATACATCTGGCTCATCTCACCTGTTCAGCCAAACATTTTCATTTCTCTCATGTCATATGTGGCACTGCAACACAAACACTGATTTAGCGTTGTGGCTGGTGCCGTTACAAGATAGGCTCAACTGTGTCATAGTATAACACATTCTCAATACTAAGGCTCTGTTCATTTGAGAAAAGTGGTGTACAATATTACAGGGCATTACCAGGCTACACTCAGCCCCTTCTTTCAACAGATTCCCCAAGCAGGTCAGTTTTTTCAGTTTGTTTTTATTTGATAGCATTAACATAGACGAGTTAGGTCAACCCAACTGGCAACTCATTGTATATACTATTCATTTCTTGATTTAAATTAACAAAATCATATAAATACATCCCTGAAAAGTTAAAAAGGGAAGATAGGGTCACATTTTATATCAAGAGAGGAGGCTTACCATGTGGCCCTGTTAGTTTGTGACCTTATGGAGTGAGCCATAGTTGTTTTGCACTATCGCACCCTTACATTGACTATGGGATGAAATTATACATTGCTTTATGAACACACATCACAGTGTAAAACTTCTACAGTTTTCTCTAGATTGTCAAAATCTTAGCTATAACATCCCATCTTAAACGTCTTTTTATACAAACTTCCAGTGCTGTTTATTTGCAACATTGCCCACATTGGCCAAAAACAACAAAGATCTTTTAGCCACCTCAGTATGTACCGTATGGTAAAATCTCCCTCTGTGCACAAACCTCTATTATATCACAGTTTATTATCATATCGCCTGACACTGTTGTTAATGCCACATTGTCTCCACCATAGAAAAGACAGACAGCAGGACAGATGAGGATTGTTTAAACTTCTTCATCGCCACTCTCTGGCGATCACTGAGATAAATACTGACAACACACAAGGGTTCAAACACTTGTCATGATAGATCAGTTTGTTCTGCTTTCATAAAGTGCACTGAGGTACAAAAATGTGAACACAGCAGCAACATTAATGCTCACTACTAAAACAGCTTTCCTTTTCAAGAGTCAGTTGGTTCATGTAGTGGGGCAGAGACAATGAAGTCCTGCTTGTGCGTGCCGTCACAGTACGGTGGGTTGTTTGTGTGCTTGCAGCCACACAGCCAAACTGTGGCGTCTTTCTCTGGGACAAAGCGTAGCGGGGTCAGGCCTTTGGCTTTGGTCTTGTGGGCTCCGTCGCAGAAAGGCTGAAATATAAATACGTGATCAGGGAGTGTACAAGGTGTGTACTTCAGACAGGAGTGATAAATCATGAAAACAAAGATGGTTTTACCTGTTTCTTGCTGTGTCCACAGGTGCACCATGAGTAACGCTTTCCGCCAATCAGCTCCACTTTGAAGGGTTTCTTAGAGGGGATGACAGGCTCTGGAGGAAGTGTGGAGAGCTGGACCTGCGGACAGAGGCACAAAATAGTACTCAGTTTGCTTTAGAGATATGTAGTAATACTGTAAGGTACAAATACTCCACTGAAGCTACAAATTCGGCATTGTAAAGGTTGATATTAAAAGCTGGGGTAGGCAGTTTTATTTTAGCATCACTGAGATAAAAATCCAGGAGACGGGAGACTTCAGCCAATCACAGGTCATTTCAGAGAGAGGATGTTCCTATGGGCTGTGCTACAAATGCAGATGCATGTGCCGTCAGGGAAAGCCTGATTCAATGGCGAAGAGTCCTGCAGAGAAAGTTGCTACTCCAGCACTGGCAACAATGCTCACTCCTCACCACTACAGACCATCTCACTGGGAGGAGAGCAGGCAGCAGCTGCTAACACGGACCCCCAAACAGCAGCCACAGAAACCTGAATCCAGCCAGTGCAAACCCCAGCTCCAGGGGACCAAACAGCCCCGACTCCCCGTCAGATCAGTAAACTGGCGCTGCCACTTGCCACCAGCCTGCTGTGACACCCGAAGCTGTGGGGTTTGCACTGGCCAAATTCGAGTTGCTTCAGCTGACAAGCATAGCTCCATTTCCCGAGCTGCTGCCCACTCTCCTCCTGGCGAAGCAGTCCACAGTGGTGTGCAGTGAGATGAAGGGTGGCTGTGGAGTGGCCAGACAGCTGATTCTTGTCTTATTTGTGGTCTGATAAACAGAGACAGACAGAGAAAGCGGGACGAAGAGAGCTTGAGCAAATGCACTGTGCACAACTCTACAATTAAATAAGATTAAGTAATACTATGTAAGGGAAACACTGGGTTACTGTATGAATCATGTGCATATGCTCATGGTCATCTGGTGGGAGGAGCTTAGGATAGAAAGGGAAGAGTGCAGTTTTTTGCCTTTTCCAAATTTCTGCCCAGCCCAGCTTTAATACTTCAAAAGTACTCTTCTTGAGTTATGCGCAGGGTTTAAAGGTAATATTAGTGTTCAAAGCTCCTACATCCCATGGTGCACCTTTATGTTTTCACTTATTTGGCCTGATTAGCCCTCTTCTCAGGACTGTGTGGGCATGTGCAGACTGCTTCACTGACATCTCCATGACTGTTTGGTACACCAGTTAAGGTGGTCTTATTTGTTTATGAGGTAATTTGGTAATGGTCAACATGAGCACAAATTAACTGGAGATGGAAACACCTGTGTGGGTGTGCACACTTTTAAAGCAGGGTTTAACAAATGCCTGGTCACCCCTTTCAGGTGTTTTCAGCCATTTAGTCTTTTCTTAAGCTGGGTGAGGCACTGCTGAATATGTGCTGAACACTATAATTTCAAAAGAGTCCAAATTGTAGCTTAACTGTGCCCAAGTCTATCAAAACTACATGAGTGCTGTCACAGTGCTGAGGAAAGGTCAAACCAGGTTACAAACAGCTGTGCAGGGCTCTGATGTTACACATTAACTGACACTACCATCTACAGTTCATACACACATATTGTGACTGCTGCTGTGGGTTTTATTACTGTCCTGTTTATGTGCAAATAAAACAAACTTTTGATGAAGGAGTGAAATGTACAGTGTTACTGACTGAAATGTGTTTGCGGAAATAATTCAGTCTAAAGTACAAATTAACTACCTCAAAGCTGCATTCAGGTGTACAACATTGTCCCAATATGGAGGACACATGGAGACAAAAACAGTAGGAGGTATGACGTAACAGCCCAGCTGTAACAGAAATGTCATATTTACAAAAAAATAGGAGCTTATTTAAAATATTAATTTACCTTGGAAGCTGCCATGGCTGTTGTCCAATGTTGCCTCAAGGTTAAACTAATCCATTTGTGGTCTAGTTTGGTCACCAGCGTGTTCATTGTACCAGTGACAGCTAAACTTCACCCTCAGTCAGGTGCTGCTCGAGCTGCGCGCAGTTAAACAACCGTGAACGTGATTCAACGAGTGGTGACGTAAATACGTCACAGCTACAGGAAGTAGAAAAGGTCAGTCAAACAGAGAAATAAAAATAAAACAAAAGCAGAGAAATAGTGCAACACGGTGCAATGTATGACAGCTGGCCAAGGGTAGGCATTGGAAGAGTCGCTTCCGGTAGAGTCACGTGTTAGAGGCTGAGCCAATCAGGAGGCGGATCTCGGTCAGCCGCAGATTGAACGGAACTGATTTGGTTAGTGTGGAGCAGGCTGCTGCAGCTGCTACTGAGGACACATCTCCAGAGACAGTATGATGTTTGTATCATCTTACAAAACAAAAATGACTGAACCCTGTTGAGATGTTATTTAATTTAATTCAATAAGCTTTACTGGCATGACATTTCATGTGTGTTGCCAAAGCACAATTACAATTTAAGACAGTAAATTAAGAAACATTAACAACAGTGTATTAATACAAAATCATCAAATTTTAAAGAAAAAAAAAACTATACTTTACTAAGTAAAGGACTGAATAAAAAGACAGTGTGAGATCTGTGAAGAGATGAACTGCATATGTATATAGAGCAGAAATCTTTTTCTAACAGTCTGGACTTAGTGATGTTTTCATCACCTTGCAGTAAAATTATTTTTTAAAAAAACCCTTTGTGCAGTTTACATTTTATATTTAAACTTTAAGACAATAGAGTACAAATAATTAAATAAATACTGCAATTAAACACATTTTTAGAGAACACTCAGTTTCAGGTCATCATGTTTGTAGAGAAATTCGGGGACATATAATTAAACAACGTATGTTTTTTAAAGCAATAAATAAAAATGACCAACAATACGGTATATTAGTCATACTTGCTACAGTGGTGTGCAAAAAATTAGGCACCCCTAATCAAACTGCCTTTCACAATGAGTACTCCAAAGACATAAGCTAACCTGATCTCTGAATGGCAGATACCTAATTATTTAAATTTTTTTAGCTTACATTTAAGAGCCATACCAGTTAATACTTATTTTTGACTTTCTGCTGAGAAACTTGAAATTTCTGCTTTGGAGAATTTCTCCCTGTCAGAACACCTTGAACTCTCTGGCTTCCTTGCATACACGGTATATTTGAAATCTCTCCACACTGTGTTGGCCATTTCAAAACCTTCATCCGTCTTTCTTGATGGTACGTCATGGTTGATTTTAAGGTATGCTTTGGACCATTGTCTGGCTGAAATACCCATCATCTCTTCAACTTCAGTGTCTGAACTGACCTTTGAACATTAGCCACTAGAATTTCTCCACATTTGGTGGAACAAATTCTTCCTTCCACCTGCACAGTATTTCCTGATCCCCCAGCTGCCACACAGCTCCAAAGCATCATGGATCAACCTCCATGGTTAGCAGCTGTCGAGGTGTTTTTCTTAATAAATGCTTTGCCTTTTTTTCTCCAAACATGCCTGTCTTTGTTTGTGACAACACGTTTCAATTTTGGTTTCATCAGTCCAGAGCTCAGTGTTCAGAAAGGTTTCTGGTTTTCTGTCTTCTTTCTTTCTTGCACCTCTGCAAAACAGGTCTTTGTTGTTTCAAATACGATGTTTGAATGATTGATTTTAATTTATTTACTAAATCAAAATACAGTACACAAACAAGCATACAGTACTAAAATTCATAAGGATATTGCAGTCCTAGAGTTTAGGCTAGGAGGCAGGGAGAAATGGGAATGACATGTCGTCAGTATGTTACTTAAAAGATGCATGTTATTAGATTTTTGCCAATATCCAGTATGTAACAGCTCATTTGACCAATAACTGATATAAATATCTATATATCAACTTTTTTCCCTACCTAATTTTAGTGATCAAGTCTCTTCTGTAGTGGAATTAACATCCCATTTTGCATACATACTTTTATAGCGATGACCCACCAGCAGATGGAGACATGAAATACAATACTTTTCAATGTATGTGATATTCTTTCATTGTGCAAAATAAGAAAAATTATGTTGTCCGATTGATTTTAAAGCCACTATCGCCCAATACTGATGACATGTCGATATTATTGTGCATCCCTAATGCTGCTAATGTCCCATTTTTACATTATTACACCTAATAAAAAGACAAAAAAATATTCTACATAAATAAAATACAATAAAACACACAAACCAGACTAGAAACTAGAACTGTCCTGGAGAGGATGTTTCACTATACCAAATGTTGTATTATTGTCTTTAAACTAGACTGCTGTTTGCAGCTCCTGTGCAGTGATGTGTGTTTTTCTAAGTACTTTGTCACCAGGTTTTGGGGCCATTCAATCTGACACTTGTTGTCTGACACAAAACAGCTGCCACAGCCAGATACTTCAGAAGGCAGGGAGTTAGTTCAGAATAAATGGGCTGGAATTATATTGACTTGACCAATTAAAGCCCTTATTAGTAAGTCACCTGGGTCTGGACCTTATCGTAGTAGTCAAAGGTAACAAAGATTAAATGAACAGGGTTCCTCAACTTTTGCACAGGGCCTTTTCCCCTTTTTATTATTTTGAAACAGTAATTAAAATTTAAAGAAATATCTGCACACATCTTTGATGCAACACAAGTCTAACTTTCAAGTATGTTTTATTGGGTTATGCATTTGCATACAACATTGTGGCAAAATCATATGTTTAAAAACAACAACAACAATGTAGTTATACAGACAAAAATATCAATCTGACAAGGAATGAAGAGGACAAAATGATGCTGGACATCACATCTCCACAGCTACTGCAACTGTTTTGTGTTTGATTTCTATTACAGTCACTGCTCCGTGGTCTCCGAAGGGACAGACGTCTTTAACGCTGTTCATTTAAAGACGCCTTTCACTGACTTCACTATATCCCGGAAGATGACCTTAAAGTGTGAGCCGTCGCAGTACGGTGCGTTTTTGGTTTGCTTACAGGCGCACAGCATGACTGTCCTGTCTTTGTCAGGGGTGAAGCGTAGAGGTGAGATACTCGGAGCTTTGGACCTGTGAGCTCCGTCACAGAAAGGCTGAAAGAGAGAACACAGGCTGTAAAATCATCTTCAGTTTATACAAATGTCTTTTTCCCACTGAAACCCAGACTGTTCAGTCTTCAGTGTTTGTATGTTAGCTGAGCATATGTTTTTAATACTCTTGATTATTTTGATGTGATTTCACTCTTGAAATTTCTCTTTCCCACCCTTTCACATGCTATATCAGAAAAAACACTCAGAGAGATTTGAATACATATTCATGATGTAAACTTCCACAACACCCTCAAGTTTGTCCCTACATCAGTCTGTGTACTCACATTAGTACAGGAATAGCTAAGACACATGTTGAAAACACACAGACAGTTGTCTTAATTACATTGTATTTGAATTTAAAATGAAACAAGGTTTTATGCTATTGTGATGTTAACTCCAACACTAACTTTAAGTGATCGATAACAGCTTTAAAATTCCCACATTTAAAGCAAACTGGGAAGGAGCCTTGCATAACACTCATCTTTGCAGCAAGGATGTTTGCATATATTAATTTCTGGCATCATTTTTGGACTTTGAATTTAAAAGGCAGCAGGAGTTAGCAAACTTAACAATCAAAATAACTATTTTTGGCCAAAATAAATACATAAAACTGGAGCAGCAAAACATCTGAGCCTTATAATAAAGGTAAAAAGGCCTATTGAGTATAAATTATCTATAAGACATTACTAGAAGGTCTACATGAGCATTCGTAAATATGTGTTACCACATGACGTGGATTTTCTGCAGTGGGCTGTGAATGATTTTTTTTGGTACTTAAACTTGTTGCTGGTGTTTGTGGTGGGAGCAAATGAATCTGTCCACACACTATCAAATCCTCTACTTGACTTACTTTTTGGATTTGAAAAAAACATAGCTAGCCCGGCAAGTTAAACTAAATAAAGACTAACCACCACTACATTCAGAGGAAAGGTGCCAGGCTGTAGATGTATGACGCACAACTTAGTTGATGAAATGTTATGTTACTTTTATTAACCCTTTGAAACCTGGAGTGACATCACTTTTCTTGTGCTGCTTTTAGATACCTGCCGCAAGTATTTTAAACCTTTGAACCCTGAGCACATTGGTGTGATTTTTTTTCAAAAAAATAGGAAAAAGGCAATGAGCAGCTTGGTGAGAAATGTTCCACAAATTGCAAAAAAAGGTAATTTCCTTGTTTGTTTTTAACTTTCTTAGACTTTCTTTTTCCCCCTTATTTTCTTGTTTTTAATTTTCTCTTTTCACTAAGTTCTCCCTAATTTTTGGGTCATTTTTTCTTTTGCTGCTCATTGCCTTCTTCTCGTGTTCAATCAGAAATCAAAAATCAAGAAATCAAGCCAATTTGCTGAGGTTTCAAAGGGTTAATATGATGTATAGACTACACATTTTTACAAATGGACAATGTTTGACTCACTGAAGGCCTACAGCAATAACAGATGACAATTAAACTATTGAAAAAATTTTTTTTTTTCGTTAATAATCTTTTGTCAAAGCCACAGAGAGCCTTTAGAGAGGGGCTAATGAGCTGCAGGTTGCCTATCCCTTGTTTAAAGAAACATACATGCTTGTACAGAACCAGGTGTTTGTGTTCAAGTGGTCAGTGCTCACTAGTTATTTTGGCCCAAAAGCAACAAAAGATTAGCAATCATTTAACATAATGTGTCCTTACTGATGGGGCCTGTATCACGAGATGTAAATGGTCAGTTTACAAAGATCTACCACTGCTACAGTCCCTTTTCACAGCACATATTGTGGCATACAGAAAGAAAAGCACAGGTGTATTTAATGACATTAATTATGGCTGCAGTCTGTGTAGGTGTGTCAGCTGCAGGGCCCTGCCTATTGTGCACGCTGGCTGACTGTTTTATACGCCGAGACAAGTAAACGGAACGAGGCTGTTGTTAACATGATTGGCTACACCTGAGGTCTTCCTGCTGAGACAAGTCAAAAGTCTGCCATGTAAAAACCTCGAGGACTTCTGGAGGATTTCTCAAGTTAGAGGGTCACTCAAATCCAACATGTTATCTTTTGGGCTCAAGAGATAATTGCCAAGTTTAATATCTCTTTTGTTATGTTTGCAGTTAATCTAGTTTGACTCGCTCTTTTACCTGACTGGGGATGGCTGCATACATCAGCCTAGTTTGCTGACAAACTAAAAAAATGACCTCAGCTGAAAGTTTTGCATGATCTTTACTGTCATTCACAGGAAGAAATTTAGGTCTCCACCACCAAACTGCCTCTCAGAAGGTCGTATGAGGTCATGTGCGAGCTCTGAGTTTCGCATCACATCACATGTGACCTTCACCACTCTGAAACTCGGAGTTTACATGTGACCTCAACGACTCTGTAAGGGTTCACACCCACACACAGTTGATTAGACAGTTGTTAGCCTGCTACTCATCATCCACTATACTGTAGGCATGCAGCTGCTTATGATATTTAAGATAAACTGGTGGGAATGTAAACTGGACATGGGCAGCAGTACATGAGCTGCAACTCTTAGTCCAGCACACCACAGATACTCACCTGTTTCTTACTGTGTCCACAAGCACACCAGGCGTAGCGTTTCCCAGCAGACACCTTCACTCTGTAGGGCAGCCGGGCTGCAGGGACGGCCTCTGTGGACTGCAGGCAGTACTGAACCTGCACACAGAATTAACCATCGCATGTGACACAGAGCACCTGGTGATAATTACAGTAAACATCAGACAGATCAGTGAGCATGCAGATTTTTAATACATCAGAATACACAGTTCTACACTACTACTGGTTCACTGATAGAAAATAACTCACAATTCAAACAAAAACTCGCTTTGTGCCAACAGATAACCATGAACAAGGACAGAAAATAGTTGCTTTATGACACATTTTAGAAATCTGCATCTCACTGACTTAGAAGGATGACTGAACTAGCCTACTGGGCCCAGGCCCTGGGGCCCAAAGTGGCCTTCACCTGCAAGTTGTCATTCAAATGAACAGAAATTGAACAGGAAGACACTCAAATGACCACAAAGAGATGCAAAGGAACTGAAAAGAGACAAAAAAATAACAGCCAAAAACAACCATAAAGAGACACAAAACAATCATATGGAGACATAAAATGACTACAAAATGACAAAAAAAGACAAAATTACCCCAAAGACACACCAAGTTAACTCAACAAGACACAAAATTATGTCAATAAGACACAAAATTACCCCAAAGACACACATGATTACCTCAATAAGACACAAATTACCCCCAAAGACAGATAAAAATTACCTCAATAATACAAAATGACCCCAAAGACACACAAGATTACCTCAGTAAGACTCAAAATTACTCCAAAGACACAAAATGAGCTCAGAAACACACAAAATGAGCTCAAGGGGACACAAACAACTAGAAACCGACTACAAAACAACCACAAACACAAACAAACCTTTGGAAAAAAAATGCATAATGACAATGGAGAGACACAGAGTCTGTGTGTCTTGCTTGTAATAGAGGTGGTGGGGCCCCTTACATATCTCTGCCCAGGGACCTATCATCTTCTGATCAGCCCCTGATCACCGTTCAACAAAAACGACCCCCGCCCTGCAGCTGTAGGCTACTGTGTTGTACCTGAAGGCGTGTTGGGCACAAAGCATCGGTGCTAAAGGTGAGTTTAAGGTGTGCCAGGGTGTGTGTTTGCATTCATAGTCATGAAGTGTAAAAACACAGATCCTTCATTGTGTCTTTCTAATCATGACTCAGCACTCTGAAAAAAACCCGCTAAATGTGCGACTCGTGTAAAGGTAATAAGAAATCAACTAATAAAAACAAATCCTGAGGCTTCAGCATGTGAACAGTAAACACGTCTCACCATCGGAAAGGAAACAGGTCGTCTGAAGGTGCGCGTGCATCCTCCCCGCACTGCGACCATAAAGCTGTTAGTGATCATTTCAAGGTCAAATGAAAACCAGGATTTAAGGAACAGCTGCTGAAAAAACTTGGACGGACTTGAATAAAAGTTACAACATGGCTCCTGCCCCGCGACGCTTCAGGAGACTGGTTGGTGACTGTAAACAGCTCGCGTGCTGAAGCCACGCCTTCATAACCTCACACACACCGCTTCCTCCTCCTCACTGTGAGTCATTCATCAGGGGAGACCGGGGACTACTGGAACACTTTATTCACTCACAGACTACTTGAATTATACTGGTCATCTTTTCATTTAAGAAATATATGTATATATACTTAGTTATAATACACAGATATTTTCACTAATGAGCACTACATGTAATGGAGGAAGTCAGAGTGTTACAATGGCGGCAACTGAAACACACAAGAAAACAAGTAGTATTATACAGTCAGACTTAAATCCACTGTACAGATAAAGTGACAATGAAATGAACTTTGCTTTTGCAGACTTATACACCAATCAGCCAAAACTTTAAAACCACTGGAGGGTGAAGTGAGTAGCATTGATCATCTTCTTACAACGTCATGTGTTGCTGGGAAAAGTTAGGTTCTGGCACTCGTGAATGCCACTTGACACACTCCTCTCTGGATATGTGTACCCACACACATCAACGCATCCATCCATCTTCATCTGCTTATCTGGGGCCAGGTCATGGGGGCAGCAGGCCAAGCAAAGCACCCCAGATGTCCCTCACCCCAGCAACGATTTCCAGCCCCTCCTGGGAGACCCTGCGGCGTCCCCAGGCCAGACGAGATATGTAATCCCTCCAGCGTGTCCTGGGTCTACCTTGAGGCCTCCTAATACACAGGTGCCGACAAGGTACCCCCCTGGCAACAGTGCTCCCCTATGACACTGCCCCCCCCCTAGCAAAACAATGCACCATGGGACACTACAAAAACTGCTCAGGAATGGCCTGAGGAACGTGACAAAGAGCCTCAAGGCGTCAACCTGTCCTCCAAATTTCCCAATCTGATCGAGCACTCCTAGAACGTATCAGTACCCCTGATCCACAGTGTCTGGCACCAGGGCGCTGGTCATGGATCCTTTGAGTCCTGTGGGTTGCCAGGTGGGGTACCAGCATGTTCCACAGATGCTTGATTAGATTGGGATCTGGGGGCGTACTTGGTCTGTGACAGTGTTTGAGAAGGTGGAGCATGCCAGGTGGAGTGTCTCAAGTGGCATTCACATAAATGCCTGGACCCAAAGTCTCTCAGCAACACACTGCATTATAACGAAATGATAAATGTTATTCACTTCCTCTTTCAGTGGTTTTTATGTTGTGGCTGATCAGTGTGTAATATTCACACTTCCTGTCAAAATCTAATATTGTTTGAACACATTTAAAACACGTTATTTTATACAAAAAAGTGTGTTTATTGATGAGCTGCTTTATTAGAACAAACATTTTTTTGATGCACCCTTTCTGAAAGTAACTTTACATTTAAATTTAGTGAAATATCTTCATTTTCTCACAGGAACATGTCAAACAAGGTGCCTGGGGGTTACAGTTTGCCCCTTATATGCTAGCACCACCTATATTAGCATAGGTTGTTCATGTTTATTTTTAACCAATAACCTAGAGATACAATTGATTTAAGTTTGAATTTCAAGTCATCTAAACTCTAGACAGCAGAACAACACTGTATATCCAAAAAGTTTCACACCTTTCATACCTTTAAGGAAGTTTTTTGTTGAAAACTTCTGCCGAGGTGAAATGATCCTGTTTCATTTCCACAGGCAGAGAGAGTCCTACTCAGCTTGTGCAGAGTGTCATCAGTCTAGCTGGTTTCTTTTCACTTTTTGGAGGAATTTAGTGGATTGCAATCGTACCCTGTAACAATTGCCCTGGTCTCCTCTAAATTTAAAGGCAAAATCCGTTGTGCAAATAGTAAAAGAAACCAGAAAAAAAAAACCAGCCTGATTAGGCACCCTTTGTAAAGAGTTTCTAAAGTGAGACTGAAGGCTTTATTAATGGCTAATAAATCATTTACTGATGCTTTACAAATCAGTAGAAGGCATTAATAAGAACAAATTTTGGTTTCTATTTGGTGTTGCAGTTCTAAATGTTGTAATTAATACATCCTCATTAGGGATGCATGACAGTTTTTTTTTTTGCCAATATCCAATATGCCGATATGTAACGACTCATTTGACCAATAACTGATTCTGATATCCACTTAACCCTACTTTTTTAGTGATTTAGTGATCATCAAGTCTCTTCTGTAGTGGAATTAACATCACATATGCATGCATACTCTTATGATGCCCCACCAGCAGATGGAGACATGAAACACAATACTTTTCAATCTATGTATGTAACATTCATTCATTGTGCAAAATAAGAAAAGAAAAAGCATGTTGGCTGATTCTATTGGCTGATGTCAGGTGTTGGCAATTCTCATGAGTCACATAAGGCATTAATGAATGCTTCATTAACTATTAATAAAGAGTAAAGAGTTACAGCTTGATCATTTATAAAGGGTTTCTTATTTGAAGGTTGGTGTTAATACCAGCAGAAGGGATTTTTCATGACCTGGCAACCCGAGTGTTCTCCTTACTATTGGCCCTAACTGATGTGGAGTCAGTAAATGATTATTAACCATTAACTAATGTTTTACTCCCTACTTCTTTGCAATTGAAGTCTTGTTAGTGGGTGTTACCAAACAGTTTGTGTATATCCTTTGGACCTGCGTTCAACCCTGTTAACACCACAGGTGGTTGGAAAGTTATCTCAATATTCCTGAATCAGTGTGATGGCGTACAGAAATGTGTGTAAACAAGCAGCTTATCAATACCAAATTCAGATTTTTTAAAAGAAATTGACATGAGAATCACTTTAAAATGTTAAAATGCCATTTTTGACCAGAAAGTTTGAGATTTTAATGTTGTTTTTTTCTTTTATGATTTCTTTTAAACACAGTTTTAAGTCCTACTTTCAGGTACCCAAACACAAGTTCCAGTATGGCACCAAGCGCAGCACGTCTTCAGTCTAACAGAATCCACCTCTTCAACTGACAGAGCACATCTACTTCAATATTAGTTACTGTGTAAGTTATATCTACTTGTACTGACCTGAAACCAGTTTAATTCATTCCCACTTTCCTCTCTCTTCACACTCGTAGACTAACGACAGATAAGTGATTCAACACCAGAGAGAAAATGTAAAACAACTCAGTAAAATACATTTATTGACAAAAAAAGTTGTCTTAATCCGTCCTTTTAATTTTACACACAAAAATATCAAAATACTTTACAGGGCTTTTAATCTGAATATTGTCAAATTTGTTTTGATCAATTCTCTCAAACAAATACACTGTACAATGACAACATGCTTGTCCTTTTTAAAATTCAGTGCTCATTTCATTTAATTTCTTTTTTTTCCAGGGAACAATGCATTTAAAATTATGCATAGTTATTACTTGGTATTTAGCAACACATTTGAGAGACGTCACTGCATTTCATGCAATTCATATCCCAATAGGTAACTCGCTCTCCGTCAAACCTCATTCAGAGCTAGGTGCTTAAATGTTGTAATACATAAAAGATACACAGTACGACATTCAGAACATGGATTATCTTGGTTACCCAAACTTCAAAGCTTAAAAGAATGAATGTGTTTTTACACAAACATATTAAAGTATACAACTCGTATTCCAACAAAATTGAAAAGGTACTAAAAAACGATTTACAATTGGGCCCAAAGCGCCCCAGTGCAACATGAGAAAGAAACCGCTTCAGAAATCCTTCGCAACACTCTTCAGTCAATCTCTTGGACATGGTCGTCTGTCTGGACTTCGCCTCAGCTGAGAGGCGACTCGTAAGGACATACTTGGTAAATTGCAGACCTCCCTTTTGGAGTCATGTCAACGCGTTGGCTCATGTCTTCATCAACATAATCAACATTCTCCTTCTGTCATTGCTACAGTATTTATCACAGACTCGTGAGCTGCTTGGAGTTCCTTTCTGACGTCTACATTAGCTGCTAACAAAATAACCTAGCACTCAAGATATCACATGTATGGGAGATCATGTTCAAGATTGCAAACAGAAGAGAGAAAATATTTTAAATGACAATATTGTTAAAGAACACAGGAGAAAAAACATGATTAACATAATCCCTTAGTTTGCGAAGAGCCTTTGTTAGTAAAACTGAGCCGAACAGAGGCATCGTATGATAAAGTGGAGTGGAAGGAAAGACAAGCTTAACATAGTCTCTACATTGGCTTAAGTCAAGATCTGGGCTCAAACGGCCCTGCAGTTAACGACACTGACAATTCACCGTCTTCTCAGTGACGCTAACAGCTACACTATGCATCACACACTGTTGCGACAGCACTTTAACAATAGTTTAATATTAGTTTATCTTGGCCGTCCCCTGTGACACCACTGTGCAGGCTTCACTCTATAAGTCCTCGTTTCTCAGTTCTCTGAAGCACAAACAACTAAAGACCATTTAATCTGAACACAAAAATTACAATAGAAAATTATTTGACACTTTAGTTACCACTATACGGTTATTCACACATTTTAACTCTTGAAATCATCAGTCAGCTATCAAAAGTATAAATGGGTTTAGGAAGAGTGCTTTCACTTTACTAACCCTCCTTGTACCCCAGATAAAAAACACTATCAAAGAAAGACGACAAGAGAGTTAAGCCTTTGGGCTCGTGGTTTTCTCTGTAAATCTAGCATCATTAAGGCATTATCTATCCAGTATTGCTAAAAGAACAACTAGTTGGTGAACATGAAAGGAATATCTATGTATGAAAGGAACATAAAAAACCGACACTTCAGGAGGAGGAGTGCAAAATACTCACATAAATCAAAAACCTGTCAGTCCCTAGTGGCCTATAAGTACCGAGCGTCCTTTATAAAGTGTTGATGGCTAATTTGCTCTGTTAGCTACTAACATGCAAAGTGCACACTTGTTTAGGAAAAACAAATTCTTACTTACAGTTTCCAAATGTTTGGTTTTGTCTGCTTAATCTCGATAGCAACTGGAAGGATATAAAAGTCTTTAGAAACTCTTCTGGTGGTTCTGAATAAAATCTGGCGCTCGCCGTTCACGTCTACTCCGCTCTCTAGTGGACGAAAGCGCCGTTTTGGACACGGGGGTTCTGTGCCATTTTTACGTTTACATTAAGAGTTAATACCTTAGAGTTAACATCAAGATTTTTGGTGGGCATTTATATCCAGTGAAGGCTATTGCGGTAATGAGTCAGCACAAAATCTCAACAATGGAAAAAAGGTGGAAAGATCTGAGGTAATAACTAGCTTAATGTTGAAATGCCGCTAACCACACATCGGAAATGACAGTATATTTATCCTTTACATAATAAGTGCCTGTTAGAGGCTGCAACATATAGAAGATCTGGATGAAATTTGGGCAGGGGTGAACACAAAGGGAAGACAAAATATCGAGGAAGACAGTTGAGGTTGCGAGAAGTGGCAGACGTCTGTGATTCTCACTGACTGAATGGAAACTCCGGTTCAAGCCACGGCGGGAAATCGTGAACGGTCAGTGCTTGAGAAGTCAGAAGGGAGACGCTCTGACCTTGAGTTCACGCTTCAACCCGAAAGCCTGTACAGTGCCTGCAGGGATGAGCAGGAACTCTGGCTCTGCCTTCATAAGCAGCCCCATTGGTCTAGCTAACAAATTAGTGCAATTTAAGAAGAGACCACTGTATCCATGCTCTCTGAAAGCTGCCTACACAAAAACCTATGAGAAGAACCTCTGATATAAAGAATTTCAAAACACCAAAAACTTCACCTTGACGTTTAAGTCCATCCTGTTATACATTCATAAAAGAGGGTGTAAGATAAAGATGACAGAGAAGGAAAGACGTTCAAAAGTCATGAAAGTTGACCTCAGTTCTTCGAGGGGGCTGTGATGCCCCCAGCATCTTCATTTGAGCTGCTCCTGTGAAATCATGAAACGTCACCCATTCTTGTCTCCACCCTTCTCTCCTGCAGCCTGAAAACACAATTACGCAATGTTTGTTGAGTTTCTCAAACCGTAACATACACAATCATAATGAGGAACCCTGCAGCTTTACTCACGCCGGGCTTGTGAAGTGCATTGTCCTGCAGGCCGAAGAGGCTGCCTCCCTGGCCGCCCTGCAGGGGCGAGGCTGTAGCTGAGGACAGCAGGTTGGGTGACTGGGCGATCATGGGTGAGTTTGGGGTGGAGGTGAGTGCTCCTGTCAGCGTGAGGCGCTGTAGCTCCCTCTGTCTCTGCTGCTGCAGCATTTGGCACACCATCACCTGCTGCTCCTGGTGGAGGGCAGGAAACAGACATTCAGGAAACCTGTGACTTAGGAAATGTTTTACTCTTGAGTACGTTTATATTGTTGCATTGCAAACTTTGATGTGAATTCTAGAGGTGGGAGTAGAGTAGTAAAGTTTGCATGTTCTCCCAGTGTCAGTGTGGGTTTTCTCTGGGTACTCCAGCTTCCTCCCACAGTCCAAAGACATGCAGGTTAATTGGTGACTCTAAATTCTCTGTAGGTGTGAATGTGAGTGTGAATGGTTGTCTGTCTCTATGTGTCAGCCCTGAGATAGTCTGGTGACCTTTCCAGGATGTACCTCGCCTCTTACCCGCTGTCAGCTGGGATAGGCTCCAGCCCCCCCGACCCTGACAGGATAAGTGAGTACGGAAAATGAATGGATAAATGAACTACAGTTGATTCAGTTTCTGGTTTTGCTAGTCTGGTCCAGTGTACTTGTAGCTCAAATCGATTTGATTTTCTGCAAACTGGCTGAACTGGTCCTACAGTTCTGGAAAATTAAAAAGTAGCCTTCATCAGCAACCTGTGCTGACAGTGTCACAGCGCCAAATCCAACTTGTACTGCATTAGTAAAAAGCAGTATGACAATGTGCTTAACATATGTTTGTTTATAACCAGACTAACAGAGCCGCTTGTGTCTGACAGGTTTTAAGCTGAGCATGGCACACATTGTGTTTGTTTACTATAAAGGTTATATGTTTTTTTAGGGTGACAAGACTAGAAAATGGCAGCTAGTTTCTCACAGAAAGATAAAACTGTGTCAGTATGACAACATTTTGGATTTGAAGCTGACGAAAGGTAATCTAATCTGCTGTGAGTGCGGTGAAGCGCCGCTTTGAGCTGAACTTCTGTCAGACGCCCTGTTTCTATTTCTTCCTATCGCCTGCTTTAAAAGCTCTGCAATGCTCGTGGAATGACTGATTGATGAAGATGAAATGAAGAATTATATCAACAACACATTCTTATTTCACTATAAAAACCAAAATAAGGTGGCAGCTGGCCAGAGAGAGATCGCCTGACAGCTAAAAGTTTTAGCTGTTGGCTCTATTTTATGTCATTTCCAGTAAATATCACAAAGTAAAATGTGTTTTCTGTTTAAAAAGTATAAATGTAGGAAGATAGCAAGTAGGCTTCTCATCCATCTGTTAAGTGGTCACGTCTTCAGTCTGTTCTCGAGCACACAGCTGATAGGTGTGTGGTTTGTTCATATCATGGAGGAGAAGTGCATTTTTAAGGATTCAGTGTGGACAGAGAGCTCTGATGTAACATGATGCACCGCGATAGTTGGACATTTGTTTGCTGTTAGGACATGGTCATTATGTTCCACTTTGGAGCACCTGTTGAGTCAAGTGTGACACCTAGTGGTAGAATCTGGTATATAGGTCCAGTCCAGAGTTTGGCTTCATATCAAACCGGTTTTCAAATTTTTAGACCGCCCCAACTTTAATGTGTACATCTGTATGCTTTCAAATTAAAAGTGTTTCAAGTTTTTTTTCCTCCTTCTCACGTTCCATGTTTGTGAGAGACCTATAACAAGTGGCCCAAAGCTCTTTCTCTTCTGGAGGCAGCTGAACCAGTGCAACATATTGAACTCTTAACAGCTCAACACTTATATGGGGGGACAATGGAAGTGTCCAGTTTACTGAATGTACCACAATCCTCCAGTGACCATAAAAGAAACCAGTTCTACAGTTACTGGATTTCCACAGTGTCTGACTGGCTTCAAACTGCACCAGACTTTTACCAGTTTGCAAGTCAAATAAGAACACTCACTGTGGCTGGTTTCCTGTTGTTGAAAGGGAGATACACAGTGACTCATAACCTCAGCGACTAGTTAGTGCCAAACTGCTGCAGATTCTTTTAACCATATTAATATTTAAAGCAACAGAGTGCTGCAGGAGGGAGTCCTAAAACACAGAAATAGGTTAGCATCTCTGCAATTCTGCTCCCTCGTCTTGAAGTCAGGGGGTTTTTGGTTAGACGCCTGAAAGGTCTGTGGTTAACACAAGCTTGAGAGACTTTCATGTGTTGTTCTACGACATAAAATAAGTCAGTCACAAAATTCGCCTACAACCGTTTTGTCTTCCTGAGTAGTATGTAAATCAAACAGGGCCACAACATGGCCAAAATACTCTAAATCATCATCACAGAAAATGCAAATTGTGAGAACACCAGAGAGAAAAGGAGACTAAGTGTTATAAAGAGTGTCATTACTGGAGTGAAGTTCTGCGAGGTGAGGAACTGCTGGATCTGCTGCTGCTCGAGAAGAAGCTGCTTCTGCTGCTCTGACAGGACAGAAGACCTGAAACACAAGCAGTGAAACACATCACAGTCACATTACACACCAGACAATGCTCCAACACTCAGGCTGATCAGTCCACACAATTACAGGCCTTTCCCTGGTTCACAAATACCCATCAGCTGCCTGGCATGATGTCAGTGTCTTTAAACAAAACAACAATTCATTTTAAAGAGGCTGATTTAAAGAATGAGTGGGTACATACGGGCTCACGCTCTTGGGAAGCTGAAAGCCCTGTGCCAGTGCCTGGGGGTTGAGTGGTGGAGGCTGGGGCCGCAGAGCGGGGAGCGTGGGCTGAGGAGTGTTCTGCACAGGAGACTGGATCACACCGTTCAGGCTGCCCGGCACACCGTTCATGTTTAGCTGAGGACTTCCTGCGAGGGATGACATGAGCCCACCCACCATGGGCAGAGAGGAGCTGCCAGCCTGACTGATGGTTCCCAAACCATCGCCCAAACCTCGACTCAGGCCGTTCAGCAGGGGCTGGCCGAAGGAGGCGGGGCTCTGCTGAGGAGGAGGAGTACTCTGGAAAGAGAGGGAGGAGCTACTGCGGGACGGACTACCAGAGTGGAGCTCCTGGAACAAAGACATGAAAAATCATTTGAGCTGTTTAGCTCTTAGCTCGTTCTTGATGTGCACTCTGCATATGCCCCTCAGCTCACATCCACTCTAATACATTTTAATTTTAAAATACCTTATTAAACTAAAACAATCTCCAACACACAAGGGTTTTAGCACAGTTTCAGGTATAATCTTTGTCCATATAAACTCGGCTGAAAACGCATATCTCATGACCATTCATATGCACTGGGCATGTGCATGCTGATGTAAACAGGAAGGAGACTGTCTGCTCTGCGGCTGGTTGCTTAGTTACTTAGTAGTGATTTCTTTGCTTGGACTGATGAAGAGGTGGAACTGTCACTAAAAGTTAGGAGTATAAGGCCATCAAGGCAGAGGAAAAGAAATTGGAAGTTTTGCAAAGCAAATGTGTCAACATATCAGAGTGGTAACAGGAGCGCTATCCATCGCCGCAGCCGCCATGACAATGGAGAAGGATTACTCACAGAAGAAGGATAAAAATTACAAAAGCGATGTGGGTCTTGCTACAATGTTTTGACTTGACAAGCTGTGAGTGATAAGATCTAATTGTTCAGAAAGGTCTCTTGTTTCTGCCTGTCCAGATTAAAATGCAACCTCAAATCACAACAGGGTCAGCAGCGTTTTCAAAGGTCTCAGATTTAGGGGTTTCAAAACACCAAAGTAGTGCGGACACTAGGAACAGGGATAGAGAAACTGTTCCAGCTGAGAACCAGTTTTCAATTGTCCAATCCATTGGAACTGTTCGCCTCCAAGCTCATCAGTTGCAAAACTGTGACGCCAAACTCATGCACTTGAGTGTGACATCACAATGAGTTATGGCGGAAAGGAAAAAAAGGTCCAAAGCGTGACTTCATTTCATGAAAAAAAGATGACAAAAGTGCTGCTTGTAATGTCTGTAACATTATAATTTAAAGTAAGGGTGGAAACACCAGTACTATACTGAAACATCTTTCATGCAATGGGCTTAAATTCTAGGTACGCCATATATTTGACACACTACACACAAGTACTACTGCTTCCCAACTGAGCAGCATGTCCACTTCAGAGGGTAAATGTTGTTATATAACATTAGCATCACGCAGGCAGGCTTAAGAGATTTTTCTTAAATGAACATTAATGCTGTTCAGACATTCTCTCATTTCATCCATTTTAGATGATGACCCGAGCAACAGGTGTGTCTTTTTATCTACTCTGGTAATAAACTGTGTTCAGACCCGGAAATAATAAAACAGTTGTGTTGTCACTGAAAACCTGTGAAGGCCTACTTTTTCTCCAAACACAAAATTGATCATGAACCAATAAAGGTATCAATAAAGAATAAGACTAATAAGCAGAATCGCTGATGCAGTTTCTATCAATAAATTCCCACCCCTGGTGAATACTAGCTGTAAATGTGGCGAAACGTTGTGCACTTGAAAAAACATCTCATGAGTGTGGTAGTAGCCGCAGGTTGCAGTGAAAAAACCCTCGTAAAAGGTACAGTCAGTGTAAATGTTGAGGGTTTCACACCTTTCTTGTTACAAGTAAGTTTTACAGGCAGAAATGTACTTGCTGACACTGTGTGAGCAGGTTTGTGTGATGTATAGGAAAGGGTGTACAGGTTCTCACCTCGGACGAGGTAACAAAGGAGGTGTCATTCAGGAAGCAGCTTTTGGACAGGGGACTCTTATTGGTGCTCAGGGGGTCTACGGAAAGGGGCACAAACACAGGGTGAAAACTACAAAGTCAAAGATTTACATTAACCACCATGTTTTATTCTTATTTTCACTGATATTAAAATGCTATACATTTAGGATTTTCACATCAATAAATCATTCATGTTCTGTTTGTATCATATTTGTGTATGAGTTCATTGTAAAAACTATCTGAAGCCTCTATGTTACAATTTAAAACATAAAAACATGGCATTATTTCATAGGAAATCAGCTGCATTGATTCACGGCACTGAGCGATATTGCTTTTATCTAACAAAACTATATAAGACATGCTGATTTCCAGTCCAGATAATTGAGCAGTAACAACCACTCTGAGTTTACAGTAAGCCGTTTTGTCAGTGGAAAGACAAATATGACCGCCAGCAGAGTTGATGTGAGATGGACGCTATCAATCGTCTTACTTAATGAGTTCACTGTAAGGAGTAACAACTAATCTGACACTAATACACTGATGTTTAAAAAATGTTACGTGCAGGTGGACTGTTGTGAGGGGAGGGAAGAGGACGGCAGATGACTCGCAGATGGGGAGCACACTACATGACATCATAGTAATAGTGTGTCCACAGGTTTCGATGTGACAGTTGGTGAAACAGATGAAGAATCTGACCTTGTGTGGATGACAGGAAGTTGATCTGGGCAGAGGTGTGCATGGAGCCATGGGCGGAATGAACATGTGGAGGGAAAGACACGGCCAGGTCCGTGGTGAGCAGCTGCAGCCGCTCCTTCTTGGCCGTCAGGCTGAGGATCTGGTCCTGAAGGCGCTGGTTCTCCTGCTGCAGGGAGTGGAGCGACTGGAGCATCTCCACAACTACAAGAGGAAAGGAGTACAGATAAATCATCATACAGAAACAGCACCTCAATGCAGGTCTGCTCCCATTATATATAACATTTTGAAGAAGAGCATTAGCTCGAAATATTGCTTGTGGATGTAGTAATAAATTGCACTACAGGAGGGAGCTACAGTGTGCGGAGCTTTCTTCATGTTTTACAGCTTCTATTATGTGGCTGTATTCTGAGGTGGGATGAGATGCAGAGAAGTGTCCAAATGTGTTGAAGGAGGTTAAACAACACGCCAAAGTTTGGGGGAAAAGGCATAATTTTGGCAAGGGAAACCTGAAGATATCTGAATGAAAATGGATTCTGTAGGAACCCGCGAGTCTTGCCTTTACAGTCGAGCCAACTTTATGCTAATCCCAAGCAGCTTCGGGCAAACACCATGCAGTTCTTTGCACGCATGTGTTATTTTTGCCTATTGTATTTGAATATTTCTGCATATGAGGTCCCTAAACCATCTTGGAAATGCATAAACTGGGTATCACTGGAAAGCTGAGACTCTCTTGGATTCAATGCGCCCAACTCTTTCTCATGTTTGATGACGTTAGTCCACATAGTAGCCATTTCATTGTAGTGAGACAATTTTTTGAGACTTGACATTTCTGTGTAAGATGGCCCATTGCAACCTCTATGATAATCACAGCCTTATGAAACTTTAGAGAATGTATGGTTTTCATACATATATTGACAATAGGGGGTTTCTTTGCAGCTTCCAGAACATAAGTGATCGCTATCTCACTGCCGAAAACTGCAATTATTACAAAAAAATCTCCAGATTTCAAAGGTTTTTGCTACCAAATAAAAGCATGGATTTTTCTCGTGTTCCTCATGGTTGTGGAGTCTTAGGGGCCGTGAACACCAACCCCTTTTTTTTGCATTGGGAGCACTGTGTATTTACACTACCTTACAAATGGTAGACGCTTGAGGAGGCGGTGAGCATTCTGCACTAAGTGCTGCTAACTGGGCGTTTTTTTTTCCCTAAGCGTTGACGGTTCAAATGTTCAACTCTACTCTGCGCCCATTACTGTGACTTTTTACCCAGCAGTTCACAGTGGAGGAAGGACAAACACCACAAAAAAACAACTGTTACATCCTACATGTACAAGTGCTGAACAACAACAAAGGAGAAGTATATACTGTAGGATGTATATTAAAATATGCTTCCTCTCATGAATCCACAGACCAGTGGGTCCGGTCCTCTCTCCCTGCATGATTCAACCTTCCCCTCATCCAGAGAAAGTACTCTACCTTATGTTGACATGTTTACTTCTGTGGATATTCCGTATCATAGGAACCAGGCGCAACCAAAGTGTCTCAGTACGCCTCCGAAGCGCTATTCAACGCTCCCAGTTGGGCGTTTCCTCAGGAGCGCCTGACGTTTTCAGCTGGGAAAAAAAACACTTTGGCGGAAACAGGCCTACATGTGTTATTTTAGAGGGATTCTGGCCATTTTATATTAATTCTGGAGTGGTAAAAAATGATTAAATATAGCACCAAATCTGTGTAACAAATGGTATCAACCCAAAAAATGCTGCAACAACTAGACATAATTGAGCATGGGAATGGCCATCATATACTTACATAATGATGTTCTAAGCCCCTGTACACTGTAAGCTTTCAAAGTTTGAGCAAGCGCCTCACCAAAACACAATGTTTATCACGTATTTATGAGTAGAAAATCTTGGAACAGCGCTGAACTGCATCTCATGTAAATATTGAGGTTCCCAGCTTTCAGATGAGATATACCACATATTGTTGACATGCCATCTCCCCCTAAAGATCCCTTGTTCCCTCTCAAAAAGACAAAAATGGGTCTATGTGGGTCTAAACAGATGTCAGCCACCTTTACTTTCCCACAATGCAATGCTCTTCCTGTGATAGATGTGAACACTGCAGTTAAGTGACACAAGACGATGCAAATGAGGATTCATACGTGTCTGAAATCTCAATTTACTGCTCAGTACAAACTAATTAAGTGTTCATTATGTAGAGAAAAGTCGTAAGTTGCTCCACTCTGAGAGGTAGAGAAAAAGATAACAGGAGAATAAGGCTCTGTGTGCACACAGCCACATATTCCTATACTGGGTGAACCACAGGTACATAAGGGCTTTGAAGGTTGGGAGCTACAATAAAATGCCGTTATCACACACTTACAGTAGCTGCTACTGAAATAAAATACTTCTGGAAAAAAATTAAATTCCAGCACATTTTTTCTGTAAAAGAAGGTTGAATCTGTACACTTTGGAAATTAGACTTCAATCAGGAATCAAGTGCCGACGTTAACTGGTGATTCCTGGGCACATACTTTTATATCTGGTGTTACTTTACAGCAGTGCCATCAGGTCTGAACTAGAAATTCAAGCCCATCCTCTAAATGCTTTCTAATTGATTTTCTATGGAGCTGTCGGTGCAGCGTGCTCTGCATCACATACTGGGGGAACAAACACACTTCTCTCTCATTTCTGGAAGAGCAGTTAACACTCATTAGTCTAAAGTGAACTCTCCCTGGGGCGCAGAGAAATATATTTAAGGTGGAGACTATAGGACATTTCCGTTCACAGAGGATGGGAGGCTATGATGCGTAAAAATAAACATAGTTAAGAGACATTAGGAGGGCCTGGGGAAGACAGAAGGGTTCAAGAGAGACAACAGAAAGATAGTGGTAGAAATGGCAGAATAAGAAAACTGCAAGAAGTAAGAGGCAAAATAAAACAACACTGGGTGGAGAGAGAAAAAGGAGCAAAGAAGAAAGCAAGTGTCTGCTGATGATGTCCCCAGAGAAAATGTGAGTAAGAGCAACCTGGTTCAGGAGAGAGCACAACAGAAATTAAATATAGAGAAGGAACACGAGAAACAAAGCTGCTTTTAATATTGTCGCAGCATGCTTTCTCTTGCTGTGCTATTTTTTGTTCCTAACAGCGTCCACAGGCACATTCATCATCTCTAAATAGTACCAGGTCATGTTCTCACAGAGAGACTGCAGAGTGCAGGTAAACAGAATCATGTGCACTTTACGAATGGTATTTGTTAAAATGTGTATTGCAGTGGTTCCCAACCCCTTTGGCGTTAGAGCCCTTCACCTCTTTCACAACAACCCTCCCTACTGTGGACCCATTTTTGAAAGTTTTAGATGGGACAGGGGATCTTTATGGGAGATAGCAGGTCAACAGTATACACCACATCTGAGTGGCAAACAGCATCTGAAAGCTGGGAACCTGAGGATTCATTTGAGATGCGGGTCAGCACTGAGTCAAGATTTCTACTCATAAATATTTGATAAACATCATGTTTTGGTGAGGCGGTTATTCAAACTTTGAAGGTTTAGGATGCATAGAGGCTTAAGCAGTTTACACTCACCAGCCACTTTATTAGGTACACCTTGCTACTACCAGGTTGGACCGCCTTTTGCCTTCAGAACTGCCTTAATTCTTCGTGGCATAGATTCAACAAGGTGCTGGAAACATTTCTCAGAGATTTTGGTCCATATTGACATGATGACATCACACAGTTGCGAATCTTCCGTTCCACCACATCCCAAAGGTGCTCTATTGGACTGAGATCTGGTGACTGTGGAGGCCATTGGAGTACAGTGAACTCATTGTCATGTTCAAGAAACCAGTTTGAGATGATTTGAGCTTTGTGACATGGTGCGTTATCCTGCTGGAAGTAGCCATCAGAAGATGGGTACACTGTGGTCATAAAGGGATGGACACGGTCAGCAACAATACTCAGGTAGGCTGTGGTGTTTAAACCATGCTCAGTTGGTACTAAGAAAATATCCTCCACACCATTACACCAGCAGCAGCAGCCTGAACCGTTGATACAAGGCAGGATGGATCCATGCTTTCATGTTGTTTACACCAAATTCTGACCCTACCATCTGAATGTGGCAGCAGAAATCCAGACTCATCAGACCAGGCAACGTTTTTCCAATCTTCTATTGTCCAATTTTGACAAACCTGTTTACCAGTTTCCTGTTTATAGCTGACAGGAGTGGAACTTAGTAGTAAGTGCAATTGTTTTTTTAGCAACTGCATGGCGAGCACTTCTGCTCTAGAAAAGTACTGAGAAACTGTCATATTGTCAGTATACCTATGAATGCCCTCTGAGTGCCCAAAGTGTCTACTTTATGGTTATAAAGTTCAGTGAGGCTGTGATTATCTTAGAGGTCACAATAGGTCATTTTATACAGTGATGCTGGTTTTGAAAATGGTCCCCAACACTGAAATGGCTAACAGTACTGAGGGGGCTGATACATGAACACACATTAATACAACTGGGCTCACTGAATCCACAACAGTCTCAACTTTCCAGTTTTAGTCCAGTCCGGACTCCTTAGTAACCCCAGTATGCAGAAATATCCAAAAACATCATCTTAAGAATAGGCGAACATAACGCATTCATACTGTGTGCAAAAATCTGCATGTTTTTTGCCCGAAAAATGCATGGGCCCAGCATTAAGTGGGCATATCTGCAAAGGGGAGACAAGAGGGTGCACACAGAACCCATTCTCAAATAGATATCTTAAGGTCAGAGGTCAAAACACTCCTGTGAAAATGGCCATGCTGGTTTTTCCCTCAACAAAATTTAGCCTAACTTTAGAGCACTTTTCAGCCCCCTTACCGACAAGATGGGGTCTTTCACTTTCGTATGATACCAGTATCTTTACTAGCTTTAAAATGTAGCCTGACAGGCACTGTCAGCCCATCACAACTCCCCAGAGCCCTGAAGACGAAGAGGTCAACTGAAGCTATTTGTGACCCCTCATCCAAACTTAATGTGAGCAGTTCAACTCAAAGTTCAACCCTTCTGTTTCAGTCAAATGGTTTTTAAAGGCCTGAGGAAGGTGACAGTTATCCAGTACTTCACCAAAAAAAATCATCTTGTGACCCTGAGCTTTATCGTGGAACCACGAGGGAACCACTGGTTTATGTGTTTTTTCCTGGCTCACTCACTGTTGACTCCCATCTCTCCATTGCCGTGTTTCTCCAGCAGGAGCTCAATGTGGGAGCTGGCCGGAGGGACGTTCTCTGGACGGGCTCTGACTCCTGCACCCAACCCGTCCCTCTGGTCGAACAGAAGAGGAAGACAGCTCATAGGAGACCTGGGTGTGGAGGAGGAGAAGAGCAACAAAGAGTCAGAAAAAAGTCATTGATTCAGCCACGCTGGGAAACTACCAAAGAGACCCTGTGGCTGTGGTTAGTGCTTTTTTTCTAATCCACACAGTCACTAGGGTAGTTAGCCAGCTGCTATTTACTTCTTGTTTTCTGTTGCTGGTTACAGAAATAGAAACTGATCTGACTACAGCTACAGTTCAGGGAAACTTAATCTGAATGATGTTTCATTTGATGGATGAACATTAAAAACAACATAACAAAATAGCAGTAAAAATGAAATGAGACATACTGTGAAGAAAGACTCTCTCTCGGTGAGTTCCCCTGACATGGGAAGCGACAGTCATCGAGGTCGGACTCTGAGAAGGGGGGAAAATTATCATGAGCTTTACTTGTGCTTATTTTCAATGAAAGGCGATACAACATGGAGATTTAATGTGTGTCAGATTCTGAGAAAGAGAAAATATCTGTGTCACATATCTAAAACTAGCTTCAGTTTCAGTGCAAATAAATCATGTTGATCTCTGCACTGCTCTCACCTGACAGTGAGGTCTGGCCTTGGGTCAGTAGTGGCGGCAGTGTCGGGGCTGTGGAGAGACAGCTGGCGAAAGGCTGAGTGGAGGTCAGGCTATAGGAGGTGCTGGAACCTGGATGGACCTACGAGACAGTGAACAGTCAACAGCTGACTGACAAAGAAATCTGGAAAGGATGTTGGTAAGGAGATGTCCTTCTCTTTATACAATTGAGACACTCTTGTCTCTTGGCAAAATAAGTAAACTTACAGCAGGCGCACAAAGTGTTCACTTCAAAACAGAATGTGAGATTCAAAATCTGCTCTAAATAATGGTGGCACGAAACAAGGATTAATACTATTCAACATTTCTCACTGAAATTTTTGGATGACACTGACAAAATTATCAAAGAAGTGCATTTTGCTGACAAAATAATTTAATAACATAACAAGGGCTGCAGCTGTCAGAGACATGAAAAAGGAGCAAAAAAATATTTTTTTGCTCTCTAAAAGACTTTGAAGAGTCATTTCAACACTACATGTAATCACGTAGGCCTGCAACTAACAGTTATTTCCATTATTGGCTCATCTGCTGATTATTTTACAGATTATTGATGAATAGCTTCACTTAATGACTTCTTGCGCAATGCAGTATGACATATCTATTTTATGAACTGCACATCTGTTTACTTCCTGTCAACTCTACAGTAATGTTATCTTCACTCTAACCTTAGTGATCACAGTGCTTTTTTTTATCCTCAGTTTAGTTGCTTCACTTTTGACTGCTGGCTCTGTGCGTGTTGTTACAATTTGCTTTGTATGTAGTGGTTTTGATCATTTTGATAATCACCTCAGTGACTTAGATAACCATTAAATATGTTAGCTAGTCACTCAGTGACTACGTTTAAATGCACACTAACATTCCACTATTACTCCAGATGTGACAACATTCAGAATTTGATCGGGTCACGTTAACGGCATATTCCTTTTGGCTGTTAAAGGAGCATTTTTTTGGACATGTTGACAGTGCATTCAGAATATGTGTCTCAATTAATTTTCACAGCAGTTAGTGACACACTGCCTCTTGCCTTTTTGGGGTCAACTCTGCCTGTTGTACACAAACCAACTTGTCAACAGTTTGCAAGGCTGCAGTACAGATACATGCCCAAAAGAAAAGCCCACATTTCGGGTTGGAAGGAAAAACACACCTACTTTTAAACATTATGAAAGACTTGGATATCAACAGATTTTTGGATATGCACAAACATCGCACTGCTGACAGTTTAAAGAAGGTGGTTGATGGAATTAAGGAGGGAACCACCAATGCAAACAGCAAAATGGCACAAGCAGCTCCAGCTGTTCCAGTTTTCCATTTCTTGATGTGATAAACAACATTAATTAATTGGAGTACACACAGCTGCATGTAAATGGAAATGTTAGTGGAATATTTATTTTCATATGCCATGTAAACAGCTTAGTAGGAATAAGGGCAATAACCAGAATATTTTGTGCACGTAAATGATGTCAGTCTGGCACCAACATTAGCATGATTTTCAAATCTTAGCTAACGTTAGGTCGCTATGTCTGTTCACACTTTGTGTTTGGAAAGGTTGCCAATAATCACAGTACCTGACTTACACCGTCTTTTGAAATGGAGCACTAAAGACAGTTGGTACAAGTTTTCTCGAAGGGCTTTCTACCAGAGAGGGATTCCTCAGTTAAGGTTAGAAAAAGTCATAGTTTGGGTAAAAATTAACAAATTTCTGTCAGAAAGTGCTTTCTAGGACCTTACAAGGAAAACTTCTCCCATGCACCCAGTGAAGCTCAGTGGAGCTGACAGTGGTAATTTCAGTAGCTAGAGCTAGACCAGCTAACCAGGCTAACCTCGCTATTAAAATGATCCAAAACACTACATACAACAAGAAAGAGTAATAAATAGTATTAACAATATGTACAAGTGAAGTTAAGTAACTAATTTAGGATTGAAAAAGCAGTGTTATCGTTAAGGTTGGAGGTGAAGGTCATGTTACTGAAGAGGTGACAGGAAGTAAACAGAAAGTCACAGTATGTTGTGCAAGTAGAGAATAGTAAGGAAATAATTCAGGACAATAAAATTATAAACAGGGTTCCCACATATTTTCATGGATAACATTTCAAAACTTTTCCAAGTCTTTTTTAAGGACCCATTATAAAATTTGATGAATACAAAGTGTAAGATGAACAGAACTGTATGGTATACTTTACGCCAATGTTAATTATTGTATGAAAACTAAACAGCAACCTTTTCCAATCTCTAATAGTTGGTTATGTTCGTTAGACTGCATAGACGGTTATCCATGGAAGAGTGCTGCAAAATTCTATGACTTTTCCAGAACTTTCAATGACTTCATCAAGACTGTGGGGCCTCTGGCACTACAGCTTGTTTGTGGGTGCAGTTTCTTGAATTCTGTCCATTTTTATGAATGTGCATAATGACATGTTGGGTATTTCTTGTCTTTTTTTTTGAAGATTTTTTTTATATTGTATTTATTGTTTTTTTGTGTGGTATGTAACAGACCTCTATCTGTGTCCCTAATAAAGTCATTATTGTTATTAATATTATGTACTAATTTCATGACTTTTCCAGGCCTGGAGAATAGTGAAATTCCTTGACTATTACAGGTTTTCCATGACTGTGGGAACCCTGAATAAATAAAAGTCAGAAAACTGTGAAAAATGCCCATCATAACTCCCCAGAGCCTGAAGACACATCCTCTCATTGCTTAATTTAACCAACTAACCATGAAGAAAATTAGTTAACTGTCACATATGACAAAGAAAAGCAGTAAATCCTCACAACTGATCAACTGAAAGCTGCGTATGATAACTGAAATGATTTATTGATTGTCAAGATAACTACAGATTCATTTTCTGTCAATCAACTCATTTTTTAATTGACTAATTGTTTCAGCTTTATAATAATGTAATGCTCATAATGCCACAAAAAAAAAAAACAGAAAATAAGACACTCCACCCCGAGACCCTTCATGCTGACTGATCTAAATCTCTCTCTCTGAATTACCTGTATGTTTGAGACAGCGTTGACTGACGGAAGTGAGAGTGAGGAGACGTGGGATGTTAGGAGTCCTGAGGAGAGAGGGGTGCTACACATGCCCCCTCCAAGGGACAAGGAGGTACTACACACCCCTCCACCCAGGGAGAGAGGTGTGCTGCAGACACCCCCACCCAGTGTAAGAGGGTCCTTGAGACTGGAGTAGATACCTGAGGGATCAGAAAGAAGAAGTTAAAAGATGTTCACTACATCACACACTTTCATCTCAGAAGACCCCAAAAGTCAACAACATATGGCATCCGAGCATTCGTATACACCAGAGAATCAATCTGTAAGTAGGGCAGGAAATCTAGCACTCTAGACATGTGCAGCACACACAAAAACCACTATCTAGGACAATATTCTAATTTTTAAAACCCTGTGTATGAAAAACAGAATCACTATCTGGTGACTTATGATATACAGATAAGCTGCAGCAGTGGTGCTGACATGACACATGTGTAATGGAAACATTTCAGCACTTAGGAATCGAGCTGCAAATGAACACACCAAAGTGGTTTTATCTTTGTGCTCTCACACACAGGAAGCTAGAGGGCTACCACACACACCCACTCGCTTAGACTCACCGGAGCTGAGCAGAGAGTTGCCACGGCTCGTGGAAAAACTGCCTGCAGAGGAGGAGGAGAAAGAAGAGGAAGAAGAGGAGATGGCGGTGGGAGGCAGCGTGGAGGAGAAGGTGGAGTGGGGGATGGAGGACGGGCTCGGGTAGACAGAGGAGGTTAAGGCTGGAGGAGGAGGCGCTGCGTGGTGATGGTGGTGGTGGTGCTCATCTTCCCTTCTCTCTCGGTTCTTGCTGCCCCGTGGCCGCCCTGGACCATGGCTGCTCTTCTTGTTGCCACGGTGCCTCCTCTCTCTGGGCAGTGGTGGAGGCGTGGCCTTGTCCTCCAGGGCCGCCTCCTCCAGGATAGGCGGCGTGCTCAGCTGAGACGGCTTACAGATGGACTTGGAGGGCTTGTAGTCCCCCGAGGAGGAGATCTTCCGGATCTTGCTACTGCTGCCCAGCCCAGACGAGGAGGTGATGCGCATGATGGACCCAAAGGTGGAAATAGTGACTTTGTTCTCGAAAGGGCTCGAGTTGCCCTCCGACCTGTCGTGACTCTGCGGCCCTGCCAGTGGGCCATCTGCAGGAGTCAAAGCTGGCGGCTTGTGGTATTTACTGTCCTCCTCCTCCTCCTCTTCCTCCTCATCTTTGTCCTCCTCCTTTTCATCGTCCTCTTCGTCCTCCTCCTCCTGGACCGCTGGCCTCCTGTGGCGCTCCTTACGCTCCTCGCCACTGTGGTCGTCGCCCCCTTGGTCGTGGTCACGCTCCAGGCGAGAGGAAGATGAGAACTGATGGAAATCCTGAGCCGAAGACAGGGAACCACCTCCAAGAGAAACACAAAGTCAAACTCAAATTAAATACTGCTACCTGCAGTCTGTGTGTCACCTTGTCAACACTTCACTCTGCCTCCTGTTTCACACAGAGAATCATACCTGTGTTGAACGGACTGGAGGAACAGGAGGACGACGAGCAGCTCTTGCCAGTGCTTCCTGTCTTCTTACTTCGATGACTGTGACTGTGTGAGCTCAGCTTCTTGGACTTTCCGTCGCTGTCCTTGCTGCTGTGGTGACTGGAAGATATCTGTACCAAAACACACAGGTCATTACAAGATTACTTCAACTGCTTGCTGAGTGTCCAGCATGTCACAGTGTCACAAGTCGTCCTGTGGGGCGGCTTTTTATACCTTTTCTATGCTGCTGGTCGTCACTGAAGAGCCCAGGCTGTCAGAGGACTTCTTATGGCGTTCCTTTTGCCGGATCTTGTCTTTATGACTCTGAACAGACAGAAATACACAAGGTTCAGGTTTGATAAGAGCAGAACCAGGTCCTACCAGCAAAAATATGCATGTATGCACACACACATTTTCTAGGGCTACTTTTTTATACACTAGTTCCAATATGATGCCATTTTAGCACCAATACCCAAATTCTACTTTAGATACCTGCCATACCTTTTTTTTCATTTAACAAATAGACAACACAAGCAGACAGACAAGAACTTCACCTCCACAAAACTGCAAATTTTTCATCTAAACCAGAAGCTTTCTGATCAAACAATGTGTGAACATGACTTTAAAGCTGTCAAGTTATTCACTGCCAGCCTTTGATACCTAACACTTTACCTAGCGCTTTGAGTTAAACCCACCAACACTAGTGCTTACCTTCCTCTGTCTGTGATGGTGATGTTTGTCTTGTGGCGGAGAGCTGGAGCGCCCCCTCGTATGACTGAAGGAGCTACTTGTATTTTCACTGGAGCGCAACTTCTTCTGCTGTAAAAACCAAAAGGAGAACATGAATGTGAGCATTGTGTCACACCACATCAGCCCCTTAAGAGTCTTGCGATATCGCTTTGGTAGCAATGAACGCATATTCAACCAATCCCTGTGAATGTGCGCAACCCTGCATTTTTTTCCAATCTCGCAACTTTGTTTACTTCAACTTTACAAATCATCGTTTCTTGTGAGTTTTACCAGTCATAGCAGTCCCCTGCATAATGTCACAAAGTTTACTTCCTTGTTTTAGGTTGTGAAGATGCACTGACCTGCAGCGTCAACGTCTCACATTTACCAACAACAACTGCTGCTGAAGACGTAGCAAGGCAATTCCCTGATATTCTGCACGAAAGCAGGGGTGGTGGAACACAAACTGACATGACTGACAAACATATTTTCACTGCAAAATACTCCTGGAGAACAGCTGACACACAAACGATGTACGAGACAAATCACTGGGGATTCACCGATTTATTGGCTGAACATCAGTATCAGCTGATATCCGGCTAGTTGACTGCCATTGGCTTGTTGGCAAATAAGATCACATTCTCCGCTGGCAGTGGCAACCGGATATTTTTCTGTTGTGTCACATCAGTTTGCATAGGCAGGGCAAATTGAAATAATGAGCAGGTACAAGAGGAACACAATGACTGTTCGGCAAATGGGCTCTGTGATCTCACGAGATGGTTAGTAGCAGCTGGTGTCCCGTGATCCCAGGGACAACAGAAAATGTGTTCGGATTAAATGAGATCTTCCTGGGGACGCCTTAGGGACGACTATCAATGCATTAAGGGACACACCCTGTTGTTACCCAGATAATGCTACATTGTGGACAACAAATCCGTGTTTACATCGGCAGGATGAGAGCTAGTTAATGTTAGCTATTAGCCGCTGGTGGCCGGAACTAACAGCTCACAGAGGTTGCATTGAGTTCCACTATGATGCATTCAAGCTCTAGTTAGTAAAAAGGAGTATTGGGTGAACATAAATTTTAACACTCATGATGTGTTTAATGTAATCCTGTAAAATGTAGTTTTTGGTGAGAAAGTTTATATTAAAGGTTGCTTCATAAATCTGTATGATTAAATTTGTGCTCAGTCAAAGGTATTTGATGAAGGGCTTATTACTTTTTTATTATTATTTTATTATTTTTAAATAATGCTTGAAGGAGCAATCAAAATGGAAACCAGTTCATGATGTGCGCTTTTAGATAGGCAGATAAGCCTCTTGTGTTGGTGCTGGACTCAAACAGCCCCTCGTAAAGTCTGAATGGCTGCCCATATCTCAGTAATTTAACAGGTTTGGTTTTGTGCCCCATGACTGTTGTTTGCCCGACCAACAACTGAGCCAATCAAAGCTCAGTAGGTGGGATTACGACAGGGATATCATCTTTCTATGCCAAGATAGAGCCAAAGATAGAGCCAAAAAAAATGTTGTCAAGTATGACAGTACAGGCTGTTTTAAGTCAGAGTTAAAAAAAAAAAAATTACAACATCAAACTGCTCATATTGACACAACACACTGAAGTTGAACAGTCCTAGCAACCATTATTGTAGCGTCTGTGTTAAATGAAAATAACATTGACGGGACGGATATGTCAGTCACAAGCAAGACTGGATTTTAAATTAAAAAAACAAGATGCCAACTCAGTTTGATTATTAGGCTCCTGAGATTGAAATATGAAAAGATATTACACGTTTAAGAAGGTGATAATAAAAAAATCGGCAGTTACATTTACTGATAACCAGCAGTTGTAACACTCAACAATGCATTTAAGGGAGGATTCTGGGTAAGGACATTCACCTCTGATGTTTGTAGCTGCTACCCTGCTCATCAATGTGGAGTTTAAGGTGTTTTTAACTCTTTTATTTCTCTATTCCTGTGATGTTTTGAGTGAGGACATTGGTTTGCAATCTCTAGTCTTTTGTCCATCTTACCATTTTGTTGTAGTGGTGCTTGCAGTAGCCACAATATTTCACGTTGTCAGCTTCTGGACCTTCTTCCTCACACAGCAGACCTGCCATCTGAGCGCTAAACATAGGGTGTCACAGGATCAGACAGGAGAGGAAACAGGAGAGCACACACACACACACACACACACACACACACACATACACACACAGACCCTGACAACGACACCTGGATGTCGCAGAGTCACTTGAGAGCTTTTGTCATTTATAAAGACAGGATGGATCAAATGTCAGATCTCTGCACACAAAAATCTGTGTCGTATAATCCTCCAGGCCTGATTTTAGGCTTGAGTTGTCCACTTCTGTATTGTGGCAGACATCAGATGCAGATTACACAAGAATACAAAGCAAAAGGGGTAAAAACGTAAAAAGATAAGGAGGTAAAGTGGGAAAATTAGTGCAGACATGGTGAAACAAATACATATAAGGGAAATATCAGCATTTTGAAGCCAGCTGTGGAATATTACAGGCCATTCTTCCTGATGATTGCCGACTGTTTCACAACTAACTGCATCAGTTGATAAGTAAAATCAATCATGTGTTATCTAAAATCTGATTAGGTCTTGACCCTTGTTCCAAACAATGTCATGCCTTATTTATGGCACAATGTCTGAAGTATTCCTGCAAGATCTTTGCTGCAGCTTTTTCATGAGCATAAAGAACTTAATCATTTCTTGCTGACCAGCTTGCTGGAAGAAAAAACATCATCATACTGTAAAGATGTCCGGATCTGATTTCAAAGATCAGTATCAGGGCAGATAAAGTAATTTTTCAATTGACTACCATTGGCTATATTTAGCTAAATAGAGCCTCATCCAATACTTTGTTTTACGTTAGCTGTCACACTGGTGATTTACTTGCTTACTTGAAGCTTTTATGCACAGCCATACAACAAGTGCAGCTGCTGTCAGCTCTCCAACTCCACTTTGCTGAGCTCCTGTGTGTGTAACAACAGGGATTCAGCCCCGCCCACAGCGAAACACCACACGCCAAAACTGACAGAAAATGCAATATGAGACTGTTTACTTATGTTATTAACCACCATTATAAGCACTTGTTTCATTTCAGCTCAGTGTGAGTCTCTTGCATTTGCTGTCATCTATGGCGCATGGTGTTTCACCACTCTGCTGAGTGGGGAGACAGACAACCACACTCACCACACCACTGCAAATGCAACAAAAGCCCCACATGCAAAAAGCCAATAAGAGTAATGTATTTGTGTAGCCTCATCCACGCAGAAGATGTACGGCCAACGAAAATAAACACTTAACAGAATACAGTTCATTCAGGTAGGCTAACTCAGTTAAGGCTGCACCAATGCAACAAAAACTGGAGAACAGTCTTATAAAAAGGACGGAGAAATTCCCTCAAGACAACACAGCCAAAAAGAAAAAAGGGGAGGGTTTGTTATTTTATACTTTACTTGTAAAAATAAATAAATAATACAAAAATAAACCCTTAAGAAACAGCTTGGATGCAGGTTTTTTTTCCTAATGCATTGCAGAGCTGTAAAATTGTCATGCAGTAGATTGATTTTAATTAATATTAAGTAACTCAACTGTGAATTGTGAGGCTGTATTATCTAGGAAAATAAAAATATGGGCAGATATTCAATACTAAATGACACAGATTGGGATCGGGGGCAAAAAAAACTTGATCGGGACATCCCTACGATACTGTAGATGACATATATCAATACAACTCATACACACAGCTTCATACTCACCAGGTTACATGGAAAGCTTGTCTGCAGCCCTGTCTGTTGCAGGTCATGCAGGCTCCACATGCAGCCTTGCTCTCCCTCCCATGGTCCTCACAGATATAGCAGGTCTGAGGAAGCAGTGCAGATGGAGAGAAAAGGAGATGAAGGAATAGAAACACATCCGTTCTCAGTTATAGTGGCAGATGCTACTTTGCCCTATGAACGAGCAAAGTTGACACAAAAACCTTTTGTAAAACATGCTGTTTTTTTTGGAAAGCCGAGCAGCCTTTTGAAGGAGCAGTGTTTCCAGGGCAAACTTGTACATTTATGTTATATGGCCATTAAAGTGAACCGCTGTGACTGCAGTGGGGGAAAGTTAAACACTCCTTAATTTGAGTGCAGCCGCAGCTTTACTGTTTAAGACGAGGAAGTTTTGCTTGTCAGGACAACAGATGGGGACTTCAAACAGGACACACTTTGCTCCATGCTCGCCGCTTTGTACAGTAAAACTGTTGACCAGATGTTTGAGAATGTTGAGAAAAAAGCCGACACTGAAGAGCTTGTGGCTCGCTGTTTTCAAAAGACAGCTTTCACTTTGAAGTTTTTTTTTTGTATTTTGTTGCTACTAAAATTAAAAATGTACCTTTTCTTGTCATTTGCTTCTAATTTTAATACAATAGGTGAAAAACGGTTTCATGATGAACTGCAGGGCACTCGCACTGATGCAGCAAAAACATCTTAATGTGCAGCCAAGATTTTACAGATAATTGATTTTCGAGCTCGAGGCTGGAATCAGCAGTCTTCACTGATGTGTGAATGTGCACACACGTCCACAAATTACATGTTAGCATACACGAGCAGACAAACATTTGCACGCACAAACAGAGGTTTTGTACCTCTTCCTCAGCTTTCCCCCCGTGAGCGGGGCTGTCTGGTGGGGGGGGTCGGAAGAGGCCTAGCAACAGGTGCGGGACAAAAGAACAGCGGGCTCTTTACCTTTTTACTTCAGCCCTCTCTGTTTTGCCTTTTCTCTCCCCTTTCCTCTGTCTTCCTCTACTCCCCACATCCTACCCTGCTCTCTGCTCCCCTCAGAGGATGTCGGCTATGTAATGAAAGGCCGGAGACATAACTACACCGAGCGTGTAAAAGGAAGAGTGGCTTCTCAAGTTTTCACTGTCCATTGTAACGCTGTCTAGGAATGCAGGCTGCAAAATCTGGATGAATGGCTCTGACTGAAAAAGCTGCATGCAATTTACTGTAGCTGACACAGTAATATGAAACCAGGCACTCAAACACTCACATGTGTACATTTATATGCAGGCCTGCGCACACACACATACACACACACACACACACACACATTACATACACACAGCACGTCCGCCACTGGCTGCTCAGTCTAATGAGTCCATGCGTCAAATATTGATTTCTTTGTAATGTGCATTGCTTTAAAAAGGCTGCTCTGGTGCACGCTGGATACACCGCTCCCTCGTTGTGTTATACACAGACTGCCAAGTATCAAAGCCTACGCATAAAAGAAAAAAGGTACAAATGGATACAGTTACAAGACTGCTGATGTATGATAAAGCTATAACAGCCTCAAAGTAGCCTGTGGTTAAACGACATGCTTTAAAAAGTAAAAAAAAAGAAGACATGGGCAGAACATTTCAGGAGCCCCCCCTGAATGTCTGAGCATGAGTGTATGTGTGGTGAAGGTTATGTCCAGTCTGTTTTCCATAGGTCGTCCTCCTCTACACTCGTGGAAATAAAAGGTGCTAACTAGAACCATATATAGTTCTTTGGCCTTTGCCAATAGGAGAACCTGTTTTGATTCCTGGTGGAGCCCTTTATGAAGGTTCAATCTGGAGTTGCTTTCAGGAGGTTAGAACTAGAACTCTGTGAAAGGGTTATAACCAGAACCATCTGTGAAAGGTTACAACCAGAGCTCCCTTTGAGAGGTTCTACAGAGAACCCTTCTGTGGTGTAACGTTCCCTTCAAAACCTCCACTACCCCTTTTCACTTAAGCCCTGTTTTCCCTGTGTAAGGTGCGGTACAGTTCAGTTTGGTACACTTTTTTACCCGTTTCCACTGTGAAAAGTTGTGGATGGTACCAATGGAACCGTTCCTGTACCTGTCCCCATTTTTGGTCCCCCCTCTGTTGCGGTACCTAGCACACAGATCTGGTACTATAAGGAATAGCTGTGAACACTGCAGTCCATTGATTGGTCAATAGTGGACAGTCGCTCTGCTCAGGGTCGAGTTGTGGCTGGTTTTGAGGCTCACCGTAGAGAGTTTTATTCGTTAACTGTAACTATAAAATAAAATAGTGTTTTGCTGCCTCTATTCAATTCGCTAGGGCCAACTGCAGGCAAATTTTAAGGTGGAATGTTAACTTGCAATGTTACTCAATGTATGAGTTCACACCGTGAACATCAGCAAACTTTTCATCTCACTGTGACAATTTTGACCATCACTTCAGTTTTTATATGACATACACTTTTAGTAATGAGTGGATCTTCAAGTGTTTATATATATTTATTCTGACCAGGTTATGTAATCTGCAGGTATTCTAATCCTCACTCGGAGAAAAAAAAAGGGTCGCGGTGCATTGTTACTGTGGGCTCTGGCAACACTAAACCCCCGAGCTTGCCTTAGAAGGACTAAATGCACAAACCTGCTGAGCCAGACTCTCACTGCAGCCTGTTTTTATTTTGTTATGAAAATGTTTGCATGCAACCCCATTCTGTGGACAATAAACGAGGTGCAGACTTCCCTCTGTGTCAACAGACAAATACCGTAAGTATTTGGTGGAAACGGGGCTTAACATGGAACCTACTCCGTTTCGCTTCCTGCACCTAATTTTGAACCGTTCAGAGCGTTTATAAAAGGTCAGCTGGACCCAAAAACTAGCAGGTTTTTCTTGACTTGAAGTGCCAACTGTGACAACATCAGTGGGCGTGTCATATTCAACAGGTTGGAAAGAGAGGATGGAAAGGGCAACAACTGAAAAGTCAAGTGAGAAATCTTCAGGAAAAAAAAAAAAGTGCCATGGTCTCATTAACAGTTTGTCCATACTTTTTTTTTGGGTAGAAAAAAGTACCCGCAATGACAGAACACAAGTTTGCAGCTAATTGATGTAATTTGCGTTTTTGCTACTGCTGTTTACTTCCATTGCGCATTATGAAGACACATCCTTGGAAACAGTGGTTCCACACAAAACTTGTGGAAATGCACACTGGTTCGCTTGATAGCACAAGGTTTCAAGGAGCCTTAACAGAACCAGTTCAAGAATCTGATCTGAGTTGGTAGAAAAGGGGTATCTGGGGATTCTATCTAAGGGTGCTTATGAGAACCCACCCAGTAGGTTTCTGCCGAGAACCCTTTTATATTCAAACTGTTTCATCTAGACCAGTGGTTCCCAACTGGTCCAGATTTCTCCAAAGTCATTAGTTTAAGGTCCACACAGTGTAAGACATTGAGCGTCATGCTTGTGTTTGGCCATGTCATGTCGTTTGCGGTCTTTGTTGAGTAGCTGTCCACTAGTCGCTCACTCTACAGCAGGGAACAGCACTTCAAAATAAAAGCTCTGTGCCAGAAATTCACTGTACTTGAAAATGAAGTGTTTTTTATAAACTTGACAAATTTCAGAGCCACTTGTGGTCCATTCAGAATGGACCGCGACCCACTGGTTGGGAACCACTGATCCAGAAGCAACCCATGGGTTTCTACGAAGAACCCTTTACACACCCAGGCGGGCTCTAAGACTAGTAACTGACTACACTACCCACAGATCTCTCCCACTAACCATGGTTTAAATTAACCAGTTAGTCTGGGGCCAGCAGTCTAAGGTTTCAGGGGGCTCCCGAAGGGCTGAAGCTGATGTGGTCCAGCTCAACCATCAACAATCATGGTTGACAATCATGTGTTTATGGGGTGAAGAAGTGCCACACACTCATACCTTATACCACCAGTGAAATTCCAGGAAGGTAAGAAAAACAAGATACTGCCCAAGCCTTGTGGAGATTTTGTGACATCACTACTACTACAGCTTTTACTATTTAAACTGCTCAGTAGGTTGGGGAACTGAAACTTGGTTCCCAAATTAGAACTGAATATAAAATGCTGAATACTGGGTACTTGTAAAAGGGGAAAAAAAAAGAAATTCGGCAGACCATGTGGTATTGTATGGCAAGAAATTATGGTTAAAATATCAACTATGGCAGAACACAAGTAAAATGAATTGATTAGGGGGATTTCAGATACATCAACATTTAAAAATGCCATCTGAAACATGGGTACACATTTAAATAATGTGAGGGTGAGGATCCTTTAACACCCATGCTTTTAACAATCCATGAGAAACTCTTTCCTCAAAAAAGAGTTCTTCAGAATTAAATGGTTCTGGGTACAACCTCAGCCCCACAGGAGGAGCCCTTTTGGAAACCTTATTTCTAAGAGTGTATGTGTTTGGACTGTGTGAGATCCCACTATCTTTGTATTTTGTCAGTCATCATACAGCATCAAGCTGTTTCATTCATTATTTACATGGAAATTACAAGATGAACAGACAAAGATAATTCTGTCATGTAGTATTATTAATTAATGATGGTTTAACCGTTTATCGTTCTTTTTTTATTAATCAATTGAGTATTTTATCAACAAAATGCCAAAAATCCCAGAGCCAATGGTGACATCTTCAAATATATCTTTTTGTCTGACCACCTTTAACCCAAAGACATTCAATTCTCAAAACAAGGAAGTGCAGCAAATTAAGGAGGCTCTTATTGAAGAAGCTGTCACCGCTGACTGTTTGGAATTTTTGCATGACTAATCACATCACCACTCAGGATATGACAATGTGCTTTTTGTGACGAACTGTGGTAAAAATCCCTCTTTTAATTTTTCCCTCAACCTGCCTCATCTCTTTCTTGTTACGCTTGAAATCTCCCACGTTTCCCTGAATGACTTTTAACAACCTCCAGAGAGCAGGCGTGACCTTGCCACATTCAGCTCTGGCTTTGTACAGTACGTGTAGGTGGAGAGAGGGCGACAGTGATGTGCAGCAAAACAGCTTTTTTCTCGTTAAGGAAGAAACAAGAGTTGTGCCGTTTCCCAGATGTGTTATAGGTGTGTTGCATCATGGTTTGTTGAAGCTGCTGTTGTTGGTGGGGAGATGCCTTTGTTGTTGTCTTACATGATGGATTACTCTCATCGGGATTGTTGACACTGATGAAAAGTGTTTTCTAAAACTTAGGCCCTGCTCTGTTTTCTTGAGGGACTGAAACCAAAACTGATGTATTCAGTTACAATCTAACTATAGGAGAAGAATTTACAGCTACAAAGATTTATTGTAATTACTCCCGAATTAGTTGTGTTACACCAGCTGGGGTGGGCACCTCCCTTTCTGAAATACAAGTGCCCAATATAATACCTGAATCTGAGTACAGATACCAACGCTATAATTGTTCTAATAGCTTTCTTCTAAACATATGCTCATACAAGATTAACTCAGAACAGTTCCAGTTTTTTGAAGTGGGTTTGTATGAGGGGGCAGGACCAAAATGAATTTTAACCACTTAAAAAGACTCCCACCTAAAAAAAACAAACTATTGTTTGAGTGTACACTATATTAAAAGTATTTTCACTACTTTACCTCGATGCCAGACAGCCCTCAACAGCTTCAGTTCTCCATCTATGCTTTTGTCACCACTAAACTCCATTGAGGAAAAAGTCATTTTGGACACCTTAATAAATCAAAATCGGTTGAAGTGTATGCTATGTTTAGAACATTTTTATTGCTTTACTTTGCCACCAGTCAGCAATTTCCAACTGGGAACTGAAGCCACTCTATCGCTCTCTTCAAAGCCAGATGCCGTTTAGAAAAACAGTAATTTAACATCACAGAACACTTTAAAAGAGTCACAGAACACTCCTTATAGATTTATTTTTTCTATGGACAGCTTGATTTTATCTATCTTATGTATGGTTATTGTGGTTGTGATTGTTGTTGGCATTGTGTTAAGTGCCTTGACTGTCCCTTGTATGTTGAATTGCACTGCAAACCAAATTTCCCCTTGAGGGACAATAAAGAACTGAACTGAACTGAACTGAACACACGCTGCTGGTCTACTGCTGCCTTGATCAGTTAGTTAGTTTGTCTTATTGTGTGACTTTGGCATTAAAAGAGGTTAGTTTGGATTCACCAAAGTCACACAATAACACAAACTAGCTGACTGACTGATGCAACAGTAGACCAGCAGCTCCTGAGTTCAGAGGGCTAAAATGACATTTTCCTCAATAGACTTTGGTGGTGGTGAGAAAAGCATAGATGGAGAGCTGAAGCTGTTAAGGGCTGTCTGGCATCAAGGTAAAGCAGTGAAAATACTTTTAACATAGTGTACACTTAAATGATAGTTTGTGGGACTCTTTTTAAGTGGTTTAAATTAATTTTGGTTCTGCCCCTGTCAACAGCAGTATATTTCTTAGCTTCTGTGGTGCCCCTTCTCCAAATTGGAGGTGTGTCGACTGACATCAACTGTAGGTAATACACTGACTATGAATAAGTGCCTCATAAAACCCCACTTTAACCCCACAATAAGCCACAATTTTAATTGATAAGATTCCAAGTTGTCCAAACTGGTCATTGCCTACATAAAATCTAAGATAGGACAGGTACAGCATGTGTGAATCTGATCATTTGGTGCCATTTTTTGATATGTAAGACTTTTCCAAACTTGTGCTACAGACATCATTTGGTTGTAAAGTCTTAATGTTTCATACTCAGCCTTTGGTGCCTTATCACCTACTTTCTAACACTCAAGGAGGACAAAACTGATTCTTTTCAGATCACATCAGGTACAGCAAAATCATTTTCTGTCCATTAATACATCAAGGAAACCAAACTGTATATGCTGGATTTAAGTTTCAAAACTGAGCCTGCACACTGATGGAGCCCTGCAGACTAACACTGGGTCACTTTACAATGTGTTTCAGGTCTTATCCAGTCAACAGTGTCCGTACCTTGATGTATCTCTCATGTGGGACGTACTGCAGGATGATGGGCTCCATGGTGAGGACGTTGGCAAACTGCACCTCGGGGATGTAGAGTGCACACACAACGTGGGCCCAGCCTGACGGAGAGATGGGCAGCAGATCAGTGACATGACGGAGCCACTTATGAATGATGTGGAAATCAGCAGCTTTTCCTCTACTTTAAAGGAATACTTCACCCACAAAATAATAATTTGTATGCCAATTACTCACCCCGTGTTACCCTGTGCTGAATTTAGGGAGAAAACTGTTTTTCTCACCTGCCACCAGTGAACCAGGACTCCAAAAACAGAGAAAATTCTTAATTAATTAAAGAGTCCGTGTTTTAAAAACAGCAGAACTATATCAAGACATCTGTTTACAAACTCTCACAGAACTCATGCAGTATAATTTAAGTCTCATTTATCTTGTCGTATGCTCAGTACTTCCCAAACGCACGCATTTCCACTTAAACCGTAATATTTAAAACACTACCACATGCCTTCACATGCCTGTGCTGTTTATGCAGAAGTGTTTTAAACATTACAGTTTTAGCAACAATGCATGTGTTTGGGAAGCACTGAGCATGCAACTGGATAAATGAGACTTGGATTACACTGCACAAGTTGTGTGAGAGTTTGTAAACTGATGTTTAGATACAGCGTTCTCCTTTCACTCCAATTCATCGAGAACTTTCTCCATTTTTGGATTCTTCGCTCACTGTGGAGGAATGTGAGAAAAGCAAAGTTTTCTTCTTGAATACAACAAAACACCGGCTTTATAACTGACATACAACTGAATATTTGGTGGTTGAAATATTCCTTAAAGGCAAAGAGGCGGTCCTGCTGCTTCATCCACTGGCTGAGCATCTCAGGGAAACAGCAGGACAGTGGGCGAGATTTACCTCCGCTGTCGGTCCTCTTGAGGGCACCATCTTTGTGGGGACACAGCTCACACCTCTGGGGCAGGACAGGAGAGAGCAGAGCTGGTTGTGAGTGTGTCATTAATCATAACAGATGATGCAGGAATGATGGATGGATGCGTTGTGTCATGTCGTGCGTTGACATACTCACCACGCGTGCCGCCCTCTCCTGTGATTCACACTTCCTGCAGAACCACGGACCGGTGGGAACCTGGACAATGCCGTAACATGCTGGGACAGACATGGACACACACACACACACAGATAGGGACGTTTATGACACCATTTTTGTATTTTTCCAACACATACATGACTGTAACACACTTTTGCTTTTACATTTTCCATTGTCACATATTTTACACATATCTTCATGGTGCTGTCATGTCAGTAATATTAACTGTGGCTGTCATTTTAGTCAGATAACATTTGAAAAAGAAGAAGACAGTTTTAATCCACCTAGAACTTTAAATTAAGATTGAATATGAAGGAAATGGACCCAGTGAGGACATCCTTCAACTCAAGCTGCTGCGTCAGCTCCTGGCTTCTCTTTCTTTATTGCATTTTACAGCACTTTTGCTGACTTTAGGAAACAAATCATCTCTACTTGGAAAAATTAACCTGCAGATGAGGGCAGAGTGAAGTCAGCCAGGCATAAATCTACACAAGCCCCACAGAGTTGGTCCAACAATCGGTCACAGGGCTGATTTCTGCTCTGAAATATGATCCTGTAATAAGTTAACTGCTCTCCTTGTTGTCTCATTAGGGCAACAAAGCAAGTGGACACAAGGTAACATAATGTCCAAACCGGCGGGCCTTGCCGGGGCTGTTTTGTCGCAAAAACACGCCTCTTGCAGATTGTCGTGAATCCAGACAAGCACACACACAAACACACGCACACACGGACCTGAAGTGCCATCAAGGCGCCATCCAGGCTCGGTGTCACTGCGCTTGGCCCTGTGTGTTTAATCATGTGTGCTGAGAGGAAACAACAAACAGCACGCCTACCTACCCCTCCCACATACACAAACACGCACGTAGACAGACCTACCCAGAAACCTACCGACCTACCAGCACCTCTGGCTGCCTCCAGCCGCCGGCTCAGCCGCCACAGCTGCCCGGTAATTACACGCTAACAGCGGCTAATGTTACCTTGGTGAACGGCGACGCTGCAGCCGTGTCCATCACAGTAAACCAGAGGGTTCTCAGCCCAGCCTCGTTCGTCGGAACACACGCAGCAACCTCCAACCATTTCCCGCATGCTGCTCCCATACGAAGAAATGTATTTCCCCTCCCGGCAATGGCTCAGACCTCGCCCAGGCCTGTCAAGTGGTCGTCCCGCACTTTAACGCCGCACCGGGCATAGTCGTGGGCCGCTTTCGTCGCGCACTTTTAGCACAGCGGAGAGACGAAATCTCGGCGTGGGGTTTGTGGTGCTGCTGCTACGTTTTTTCCGTGATGTCCTCCTCGTCCCCATAGAACCGATGCAGTGCGCATGCTCAGATATAGCCAAGGTAGCAGTAGCAAAGGTGGCAAGTTATTGTTATTTTCAGCACCAGCCGCTTTTTCACCGAGTGTTTTAAGACCCTGTCATATTTTTAAATTCCTATAAATGCGACAGTGTGGTGCATCAAGGCCGCTCATCTGCTGAGGAGGTTTATAAATTAGATCAGTAAAACATGTGGATCAATCAGTCAAAACCGCTGGCTGCACTCTTTTCTCTGTCAATTCTGTTTCAACAGCGCCATCTTCAGGCTGTGCTCAGAATAACAAGGCAACAATTACAAGCTATTTCACCATCCAGTGTCCTGACGTGCAATGAAAAACATCCTCAATGTGAATGATACACCTGCTTTAACATTTCATTTGACTTTATTCTGTTTTTGAAGACAGTTGTCTGCATCTGTCTTATTTATCTGTGGACTAAAGTCTCTCTGGTTGCAGCCAAAACAATAAAAATCACACAGATGTGTCATTCAAATTCCAGTTTGTCCAATTGACTGAGGTTTCATCACTCAAAATTTATTTAATTTCTCGGTTGCTCTCAAGGTCAGTCTCCAGTCATGGATGGATTACTGAACAAGCCTACAATCACAGGCCAAAGGCCCAAAGTGTCAGGGTCTTCACCTGCAGAGTGTAACTCAAATTAATAGGTACCAACAAGGAGAAGATAGAAAAAGACCACAGAGATGTAAAACAATCACAAAAAGACACATAATTGTCAAAAAATACACAAAATGATCTCAAAGAGACTGAAAATAGCTGCAAAAGGGGCAAAATAATCAAAAAGAGACACAAAGTGATTTCAAAGAAATAAAAAGACCCAAAATGACACAAATAACCTCAAAGAGACACAAAAACAACTACAAAAAGACACAAAATAAACATGAAAAGGGGGCAAAACAGTCAAAAAGAGACACAAAATGATTCTAAAAAATAAAAAGATCCAAAAGGACACAAAGTTACCCAAATAACAACACAAAATTACCTCAAACTGGCACAAAACAACTTTGAAAAGACACAAAATAACCATAAAACAGGGGCAAAACAACTAAAGAGTGACAAAATAAACAAAGTAACCTTTAAAAATCCACAATTACCTAAAATAGTCACAAAATATCTATAAAAAGGGTAAAACAACCCCCAAAAATATTCAAAGACCACAAAGAGATGTAAAACAATCACAAAAAGACACATAATTGTCAAAAAATACACAAAATGATCTCAAAGAGACTCAAAATAGCTGCAAATGGGGCAAAATAATCAAAAAGAGACACAAAGTGATTTCAAAGAAATAAAAAGACCCAAAATGACACAAATAACCTCAAAGAGACACAAAACAACTACAAAAAGATACAAAATAAACATGAAAAGGGGGCAAAACAGTCAAAAAGAGACACAAAATGATTCCAAAAAATAAAAAGATCCAAAAGGACACAAAGTTACCCAAACAACAACACAAAATTACCTCAAACCGACACAAAACAACTTTGAAAAGACACAAAATAACCATAAAACAGGGGCAAAACAATTAAAGAGACAAAAAATAAAATATAAAATATCTATAAAAAGGGTAAAATAACCAAAAAAATATTCAAAATAACAAAAAAAATACACAAAATGATCTCAAAGACTTAAAATAATTACAAAAGGGTCAAACAACCAAAAAGAGACACAAAATGATTCCAGACAGACATAAAATGACATCATTACCTCTAAGAGATACAAAACAACTACAAAGAGACACAAAATAAAAGGCATCAACCACAAAGTGACTCAAAATAACTACAAAAAGAGGCAAAACAACCAAAAAGAGATGCAAAATTATTTCAAACAGATATAAAACAACCCTAGAAGACACAAAATAACCTTAAAAAATGAGCTCAGACACATAAAACGACTATAAAGGGAAACAAAAAACTAAATGAAGGGGCAAAACAACCAACAGAAGACACACAATTGTTTTAAATAGATATAAAACAACCAAAAAGGACACAAAATAACTTAAAAAAAAAAAACAGCACAAAATTACCTCAGAGACACACAATGACTACAAAGGGACACATACTGACTATAAAAGAGGTAAAACAACCAGTAAGAGACACACAATGACCACAAGGTGATGCAAAATGATCAAAAAAGATATAAAGTGTCCATGAAGAGACACAAAATATACAAAAAGAGGCACAATCACCACAGTCTGTGTGTGTTTCCAAACCTAGGAGAGGTGGTGGGGCCTTTTACATGTCTATACTCAGGAGCCCATTGTCTCCTCCTCCTCCGCCCATGTGTCCAGTGTGTTGTTGCTCCAGTTAAAATACATCAGCATGGATTTCATTTGAATTTTTGGCTGTCCAATTGACTCCTGTGATTCAGTCAACAGATGTCACCAGTAGACTCTCATTTCGACTGGACTTGCGTCAATGCGTCTTGCTTTATGACTCCTGTCTGTGACTGGCTGAGTAAACTCTGTCTGGTAGGCTAGTTTTACGGTGGAAATGGGACTTCAGACAGATCACAGAGTTTGGGCAGAAGCAGAGCTTTCTAGAAGCTAAACCCATCCCCTTTTCCCCTATATGGTTCTTTAACATTCAAAGGTGATGTGTCAATAATATCTCAATGAATCCTTAAGCTGTTTCTTATCCTCCTACATCACCACAAACCACCCCGATTTAGCTTTCTGCATGCAAACACACTCTTACTCAACAAACTACTCAGAAGAAAAATACCCCGAAGTCAACCTCGTATAATTGGAAAAAGAGAAGCAGCCCAGTTGTTTTTTTGAAATGGATGACTGGGCTTTTTAATCTGACGTATGGACATGAAGCTGCAGTGACAGTTTGTCTCTCAAGTGTCACTTCTCTTCAAACCCAAAGAGAGAAAAAAGGGAACTGGCACTGATGGAGAGAAGAGATAGCGCGGTAGCAGCTGGATGAAGCTAACACCCTGTTCTGGTCTGAAGGCAGCAGGGCGTGACCAAGTCCCTCTGCTGACATGTGGGCGATGTACATCCACATTCATATGCACAACACTACCTAGACACTGACTTAGTGGCTGGTCGGAGCCTAAACTTCCCCAGAAGACACCGCTTTAGCTGTCAGCGGCAGCTCCTACAGATTGTCATTTCAAAAATTCCCACAAACCCTCCATTTGAGCAGAAATGGTACACTCTCACAGATAAATTCCCATATGTAGAGTCTTACTGGCAGACATTTATTACTATCTATTCTGTGGGTGAAGTGAGAGGTAGGTGGGAAGAGTGAAACTATTGATTGAAATCAGTTCTGCTCATTCTGTTATTGAGCTTCCCTCCGGTTACAGAAGGAATAAATACATAAAGCTGTTCATTTATTATGGGACCCCCTACTCCATTTTTACGGGCTCCTATTAATCCACTTTGGGACCCACTGCTGTGGAGCGATACATAATTCACTGTCATGCAATACCACACTTCCTCCAGCAGATGGACGCTGGTGTGAGGCTACTTCAGATACACTAACATTTATTTCCTCAGCATCCGGGGAAGAAACGGCGATGTCTAAATCCCATGATGAAATTAGGAGACAATCCTTTGACAAAAAGAAGTGTCATTTCACATTTTACCGCCATTTGATCATTTTAACATCACACCATTTTTAGATCCTGCAGAGGCTCGTCCTCTTTGTTCCTGATGTAATGCAACATAACAGCTTTAACATGCTTTCAGAGTATCTTTAGGTCTTCAGTCGCACCTAACGTTTAATTTAGACCTACCCTGACATCTATATCCCCCTTACCTCTGTCCCTCTCAGATAGACTAATCTGTGCTTTCTATATATAAGCCTCTATTTCGTGTGACTGAAACGTCTCTGCAAAACTGTGAGCCATTTCTAACTTGCGTATAATATTCAGGAGTGAGAAACCAACACATGGTGCAGAGCGAAGTGATGTCCTTTGAAGCCGTGAACTGCACTTCTCTCAAAACCACAGCCTAAAAGGGAGACATGTGACCTTGTAGATAATAGGATCTTTTTTTCTGCAGTCTTGAATTGGCAAGTGTTTTTAACAGAAGCTAAACTTCTCTCGACAAGGTGCTGGTCTAATGTGTGTGATGAAGGAAAAGAGAGGTTATCTTTTATTTGTACACCTTTACACATATAACAGGTAGAAAACACAACAGCAGATACACAATAAATGCATTCATATTTGCTACTTTGTTGAACATTTGTGAATATATGTGGCATATGTGATATAAACAGTTGCTACAGCAGGGATAAAGAGGAAGTAGAATTACTCCCGCATAAACACTTTACAGGCCATCTTTTCAGATGAGTACGGTATGACTAAAAACACTCTGATACATGTCACACTCCTCCTAACGTCTCTCTCAATCTCTCCTTCTCTCTCTCTCACACACACACACACACACACACTCATACATAAAGGACAGACAGAGAGAGAGATAGCTGCTACTTCATGCTTTCATTTCTGATACCACCAGTTACTTATATGAGTAAATCTGTGTATGCGTGTGCTCATACAGTGTTATCTGTCTGAGCATTTGTCTCTGTGTGTGTGTGTGTGTGTAAGCATGAATGAAAGCTACTTCAGTTCTAGGCGGTGCTCGCCGCGGGCTATGTGGGAAGAGAACTCGTAACGGTCCCGGCTGCGGTGGCCGCAAACGTTGCACTCGAGTGGGTCGCGGAAGCCGTGGCACCCCATGTGGATCGTGAACATGACATAGTCCAGGAAGATCACCCTGCAGTGGCCGCAGGAGTACACCGCCCCCGGCAGCGCTCCGCCCTCCCCGTCAGCCCGCACCACCCGTAAAGCCTCCAGCAGTGACAAGGGGACGGGCTGCGCGTGCGGGTGAGGGATGCCGTTCTGATGGTTCAGCCCCCCCAGCAGGTGCCCTAAGTTGTACATGACAGGCTGGGACATCTGGGAGCCGTCAGTGTGGAACGAGTCCATACCAGGCGGCGGCTGGGTGGCGTGAGGGAGGCCCAGCAGCGGCATGCCCATCTTGTGGCCGTTAGTGAGGCCCATGGGGTTGATGTCGTTGCGTAACTGGATGGGATAGGGCCTGCGAGAGGGAGCTGGGTCGCCGTCTGGCCCTGTGAGGATGGGTTGTTGCTGATGTGGGTGGGTGTTGGGCTCTGGGGAGGCTGGCGGAGGCTCCTTGACGTCAGTCCGGTAGACCAGCTCCCTGTTAAAGCTCAGGTCCAGGCAGACACCGTTGTCGCCTAGACCAAGAACGCATGAGAAGAAAGAGCACTCAACACTCCGCAGCAAGAGGTTTCACATACTTGATCCAGACCAGAGAAATACCACAGGCAGCAAGCAGCAGTTAAAACAGTTATTGCTTACAGATGGAAGAAGATCTAATAGGGATCCTACGGGGTCCTCACTTTGGTGCTGAGTAGAGGCAATGAGAAAAACGTGCACCCCCAGCAGGGCAACACAAAACAAAACTTACACAGTGAACTGGAACATGCCAGATTCACAGGACAGAAGAAGCTTTAAAGCATCCTGAGCCAGCAGTTGAGCTTGGAGGCATGAGAGGACAGAGGGCTGAGAGGAAGCAGACGACGCAGACGAAGGCCTCTACTGCAGCTGCAATGCAGGAGTATAGACAGAGAGGCACCTGCTCACGTTTCTCGCCTCCCGCCTGTTCTCTCTCTCTGTGGTTACTTCTCTTTTCCCCCTGTGGTTGTCATATTGAAAGATCTCACTTCATTTGTCGAGCTGATAGAGAGATGGAGTTTTTTTTTTTTGCCAATACACCCTCGTTTTGCGAGCAGCTTGAGGGTTGATTACGAAACTACAACCCAAAGTTAGGCTTAACCAGAGAGGTGAGAGCCAGCTATCGAAAATCATTGTGTGTGTACGGCCCTAAAGTCAGCCATTTACTGAAACCGTTATCATTTATCACTGAGGGAAATTATCTGTGTTTAAATCAAATCACACAAAGTAAGTGAGTTTCAAGTACATGTTTTTTTCTGTCTCTCTTGTTTTTTTCATATGTATCCATTTATTAACCATGCATGGTTACCAATACCCACCTATGGCACAATTCTCGCAGAGAATTTAGGACAGTGGCGACCACTCTTGGGTGTGTGCAGGTATGAGGCAGGTACTCTGCCCTCAATTCCTGTTTGGCAAGAGATGGAGGCCAGCAAAGACAAACAGACAGACAAACAAGTAGCTTAGACAGACGGCTGGAAACCATTAACACGACTTCTGTATGATACAAAGCATAAAGCACATGTAAACAGAACACGGCATATTAAAGCTGCAAAAAATAGTCAGAAGCCACTAAGATAGCATTTAAGTAGAAAATCATATTAATCACATTAACAAAATGCAGGCTTAATCTGTTGTTTAAATCTAAAGTAATGCAAAAAGCAGCTTTAAAACTACATCAAAAGTCTCTTTCATGTGCTTGAGGTCAGCACCTTCACTCGTCTTGTTCAAGTCTGCACTGCTGCTCTTACCAGTAAACTTCTGTGGCATCGAGCTCTTCCGTTTGGCTACGTTGCTAGCGAGCCTGTCGAGCAGCAGTGCACGCTCAGTGCCCATCTGAGTCCTGGAGGTCTGGCCGTCCTCTGTTTGACAGCAAGAGCATGTTAGAGAGTAAGTGCAACAAGGAAATGAAGATCTCTTCACGATCAAAAAGTATCACAAGTAAAAGTAGAGCAGCTGTCCACCTGTTAAAGCTTTTGAACTTATAAAGTGAAGTTAAAAAAAAATCCTGCAAAACACGCCAGCTGCTCAAAGCTGAGTCAAACTGGGAGGAACGAGATATTAATTTGAGATCAGAACCTCCTTTGACCTCACTTCCTGGTGGGGTTTGACTTCACCAGTGCAGGAGGGGAGACCACAGGATGAGGATGTACTTCCTCACCACTACGGCACTATCAGGCATAAACTTACGACATTTGGTGACCACACAAGCGGAGCATTGTCTGTGTGTTGCAACCGTGCAACTGTCCTGTCAGTATGTAAAGCCATTTTTTGGGGGGGGGGAGGTTATAGAAATAGAGGTGTGTGTGTGCGTGTGTTGAGTGTCTGGGCTGAGACATTTGCCCTACATACTTGGCTTCCCCTTTGCCGCTGCAGACATTAGAAGCGGTCTTCATATGCCGACATTAGAAACGGTCTTCATACGCTGTGCCTCCACACCACAGCAGCCATAACCTATTTAGCTGTAATGATGGGGTAACTGCTGTAAGCTCATTAATTTAATGAGGCTATAAAAACAAGATCTGTTTGCAATAACAGCTTTAATTGTGCGCTCCTTATGTGCAAATGAGTTTATGTAGACTGTGCAGCGGTCTGATCACATTAACAGCTATAAGTGTGAAGTGTGAGTTTACATGTTCCGTGAAAACGTGTTGGAGTTTCAAAGATGTTGCTGATGAAGCGAGTGACACAAAGTGTCGCTGAGATGAGTGCACACTCTGTGCTCACCTCTCTCAGCGGGACCTTTGCTCTGAATGTACACATGGCACCTCTCTCTGTGCTCTTCGAGGGAGCTTCGCTGCTTGTAGCTGCGACTGCAGTGGTTGCACTTGAAGGGTTTCTCTACTGTGAGCAGAAGTTTCAGTTAATCACCAACACATTAAACATCAACACCATCTAGCAGGTACAGCGTGTATTATTTCCTTAAGCGAGTGGTTTCATACAAAACTGATGATGCACACATTACAGAATGTGTGGTGTGGTGTGGTGTGTCTGCAGGTAAAACACGTGAACTGAAAGTGAGTGAGTAAGTTTCCAGAGGTAAATGAGTAAGATGTCATTATGTGATGTGTGTAACTGTATGAGAGTGCATGGCAGGGTGTTACTGGAAAAGCAGTGCAGGCTCAGCAGACCTCGTGTGTTAAGATTCAAAAGGAGTGAGAAACCAAAAAGAAGGAGTGAGAAACCAACCAACATGATACTGTACACAGGTGCATACAGTATCAGTGCATGTGAGCAAATGTGTGGCTGGCTGGTACCAGAATGGGTGCGCAGGTGCCCGCTCAGAGCATCGCGGCGACGGCAGGCGTAGCTGCACATGGGGCATTTGAAAGGCTTCTCCCCGGAATGCAGTTTGATGTGGCGCAGCAGGTTTCCCTTCTGGGTGAAGGAGGCCCCGCACTGAGTGCAGTGGAATGGCCTCTCACCTGGGGGAGGTAAACACACCATGAGAAACAAACCTGAAGCTTGAAACGCAGAGCACCCTCACAGAAATATTTCTAAGCTTTTCCCTGACCTTTCAAGGACCCATAACAAAATTTACATGATCTTTCACATTGTATAAGCACATGGATAGATCTATATGTACTCCAAATGTTTATTATTGTACTACAATTATTGTAAATACTAAACAAAACATCACATATTGATGCATATCAGAGTTACATTTTGTCAGAACACAGAAAATAAAGAAAATAAATTTGCCATCATGTTGCATTAAGTGGAAGGTTATCTACGGAGGATTCATATAACAATTAAGTCCATTAAATACAACAAAATTCCATGATTTTTCCAAAACTTGAAAGGATTTTACTGACTTTTCCAGGCCTGGAGGGTGAGATTTAGAAATCCCATGACTTTCTTTCTTCTTTCTTTCCATGACCTTGGGAACCCTGAACATGACGTTTGCCTTTTCATGTATTGATCATGAAACATTTTTTAATGTCACATTAAAGTTTGATCATTGTAAATTACCTGTCACTACAGATTCACTGTGTTGGGTTGATTTGTTTGACTGTGTATGACTTCGTAAGTGGAAATTTTTCTGAGAAATAAACTTTTTTTAATGATAAACTCTGGTTCTTGACCCTTCTCATGTCCCCATTTTTACAGTGAGTTGCGAAAAACACACCAAATCATTCACCATCTTCAAAAAGGGAACAAAGCAACATCCACGGTGATTGTCAGAAACCTAGAAACGACGTTCTCACGACTCAAACCACACAAATGCCAAACTCATTGTGCACTTGACTTCCCATGTCGAAAAACACAGCCTCATGAGTTCCATCTGAAGGCGGCATTACTCTACTAGTCAACTCTATTCCTCAGTAAAATGATGAGTAGAGTTTTCTGCTAATGAATGATGATGTGTACAGAAGTGGCTCTGTATTTCTCCACAGTGACAAATATGACTACATGTGGATAGACCAGGGGTGGCATTTTAATTTTAAAGGTGGGAGTGAAACAGTTAACGCGGGCACAAATTATAAAAGTGACGCCTATAGACTTACATGAAAGGAACTTAACATATGATGGTTTGTTGGCACAGTTTGGACATTACATTGGCTAAGAAACTATGCACACAAAAAGTGAAGGTAGTGCTGAAAAGCAAAATGTGTAAAATGAGGAGTAAAATGCTTTTTTTTCATGTTAATATATAACAAACTATGCAAAACTAAACAGTAACACTTTATTAGGATAGTTCACCTACAGATAGTTTAGAGAGTATTTGCAGAATACAGCATATTTGTAGAGATTCAGCAACTCAGCTGTTTCGCTTTATTATGTAGATGTTTATCTACAGAGTACATGTGACAAGTCATTACATATTCTCAAAATAGTTTGTCGAACCGTCGAATACTCAACCTACGCTGCACAAGTATGTTAATGAATCTTCACATTTACTGTACAGATAAACATCTACGGAATAAAGTGCAACTGTTGAAACTCAAATAAAAAACTCTTCAAATATTACAAATACTCCACACCCTATCTCCATCCAAATTAACTGTTTTAATCTCTTATACTTTTGGAGATACAGCAATAATTAAATTATAACTCTATTTGCTGCTATGTAGCTCAACATTTTAAAATGTATCTCCTCTTACAACGTTCTAACTCGACACTCCAAGCCTCACCGTAACAGATACTGTTACTACTTTAAAAGGTTTAGAAGAAGTGTGCAGTTTCTCTTTGTTTTTAAAAAGATAACATTAGTTTTCAGACGGTAAAAAGTGGAGAGGTGCAAAACTGGCCTCAGAAAAAGTGTGTCACCTGTAAATTATGCCACTGGGATAGACAAAAAGAAAGAAAACATTTACTAATGTGAACATTATTTTCCAGTGTTCTAAACACGCATCATATAAATAAGTGAGTTATTACAGGAGTTGCATAATTAGTGGAAAAATAATGATGTAGACGCACTATGATGTGCTGACCTATCTGTTTACCAATTGCATGTGCTTCATATTCAAACAACAATAAAGGGTATTTCACAACCTCTTGCCATTGCTACAGCACTGGTTAAGACATGTGCGTCATGTATGATGCAGACCTATGTGTTCCTAATTGTAGTTACTCAATCAAACATCTTGACCTAGTCAATACAAGGCGCTATCTTCCAATGTTATCGACAGAGTGAGGATTGCGCAACTGTTGTGTTTGAGGTCAGGTGCTCTGGCTGTGTTCCTGTGCTTACCCGTGTGGCTGCGCTTGTGCACCAGCAGTACGTTGATGCTGACGCAGGACAGGCCACAGATGTCACAGTTGAGCTTGCCTGTCGCCTGGATGCGGGGGGCCACAGCTCCAGGCGCAAAGGTCCCTTCTGCACCAGCCACTGCTGCTGCTGTATGGGCGTCTGGCAGGGCTGCGCTGTCGTAACGCGAGCAGTCCACCAGCGACAGGTCCTGTGGCTCATTCAGGGCATCTCCTTCTTCATCCCCGTCCCTGTCGTCATCGTCCTCCTCTGTCCTCTCCTCGTCAAATCCTTCCTCTGTGCCATCCTCGCTTGCCCCCTCTGCTTCCTCTTTTAGCACAATCTCTCTTTCTTTTTCAGCCTTGGGGTACTGCTCGTTATCTTCCATCTCTTCTGCCTCCGTCTTTATCACATCTACGCAAAGAGGAAGCATGGGACAAGCAAAGATTACATTTGGAGTGACATTTGATGTAAACACACATGACCGATACATGTGATAAAAAGCAGCCATTTACAGAGATAAGACATATGGAAAGATGTGTAACACATATACAACAGTGCATATGTGTCTCTTACTTCCAAACAAGGCACTAAATAAACCTGACACTCCAACCAGAATGTGAAACGCTGTCACTTCTACATTTGTATTTATAGTTGATGTTTTGATATTAGCTCGAGCACATCTCCAAAGTGTGGGTAGCTTAATTTGGGCTGATAAATAGTGTCACAAAGAGATTCAGAAGATGTGTGCTCAAGATAAGGGGAAGGCATTTCCTCTGAATACACAGAAACTAGAACCAGGGCAGGAGAGAGAGGCAGCAGTCGCCTCTCACAGACAACACCAATTCCTCATCTGCTTTTAAAAAGAGATTTCAGATTGACTGTTTATTAGAAATGCTGCAAATTCAGCATTAATCTGCACCTAAGGTCCTCCCTTATTTCCTCCATCAGGCAGCAGAGCACTACTTCTAGTTCTTTTAATCATATCCAAGATTTTCCTTCTAACCATTTTCTTGGCCCTATGTCCTTACCCCCCCATAGGTCAAACTTCCACACCATACAGGATGTACATTTCTCAACATCACAACTATTGACACACACAGTCCCGAGCGTGGCCTGGGTTTGCAGGACCTCTCACCTAGCCTTTTGCTAAGTGTCAACGAACCCTCTGCGTACTCAGTTCCATCCAGAAACCACACTGTGGTCTTGGCGGTGGCTGGTGATGAGCTGAAGAGCAGCGCCTTGTATTGTGGAAAGCGCTTAGAGGTGCTATGGAAACTTTGCACACGCAGAGCTCTGAGAGGCCCGATATAGAGTCCAGGGTCTCAGAGCAGTGAACCGCAGGCTGTGCATCAGACGCAGAGCAAAGCTTTAGGAAGTGCACCCAGCGGGGCAGATAGGTGGCAGTCAGAAATAAACAGGAGAGCTGTCTGTAACACCAGCTTCTTTTTTTTTTTTTTTTTAAAGTGACAAAATAAGGGACGCCACAAGTCTGAGAGAAAACATTTCCGTACTCAAAATATCATGTGTGAAACAAGGTGGTCACCATTTAGAAATGTGAAAAATACTTGGTGTGAGGGAAGCTATAAAGAAATACTCTTACTATCTGGATGGGCAGGGAACAATATCAAATTTTCACTACATGGTTATTGTGGCCAAAAGAGTTTACAATAATGATTTACTTGCGATATCTACATAAAATTGGGAAAAAAAGCTATCAAATTAATCTTTCACTTTGTTTATTTTGTCTCTTTGTTTTGGCAATCACACTCGAAATACAAGTGTAGAGAGGTGGAGTGAGAATCTGTAACCATAACTACACAACATCACACAAAAAGAGCAATTACACTTAATGGATAGTGAAAAGGCAACCAAATGGCGGGGGAGGGAGACAAAGCAAGAACAGAAAGAAAAAAACCCAACAGTCTAAGAGGAGCAACACCAGATTACTGCAACACTCTACCAACAATGTTAACGTATCATATTATATAATTAAGATGTAAGTATTATTGAACAGTACATGACGCTGCAGTGAGGAACAAAACCAGACTGAGGTTGACCTGGCACTCATGTTATCGCTCTTACTCCATCCTAACAGAGCTGCAAGCAGATGAAATCAAATTCTGAGAATTATTTGCTGATGACTTTGCACTGAATGGAACATGATGATGAGCACCAGTGCAGGAGACACAAAAAAGGAGGCTTATACTTTACTCCAGGATTACCAGAGCACCCTTCATGATGCCTGTCCTGTCTCATCAATTGGATGACATCCAAATGGCTCCAACTTCAAGAGCTTTTCCATAATACATCATCTCTTTCTCTCTAGTAAACAGCATCTAGTTTGCTTTCTTAAAATAAATGGTATTATCATATTTCACTGAACTCAAAGACTAAAATCTCCTTCTTGTTCCTATGAGTTGAGAAAAACGCTTAACATAAGCAGAGAAATGCACAGTGGCCGCGACAAACACAAGAACAGTATTTTAGTTACTTTGTTGGACTTCACATTTTTTCCAAACGGCAGCGTTAAACTCGATTAAATCGCAGCTAGGGTGGGCAGTGACCCATTACAAGTTACTCACATGAGTTAAGAAGCATTTTTTTTTAAAGGAATGAGTATTTTTAATGGTCCTTTTTATAAACTGTACTCCTACTCTTTACTAGAGTACATTTTTGCTTCAGTAACCTACTGTTTACTTTGCTACATTTGCCACTTATACCTTTGTTAAAACTAATCTGCTCTACATGCAGGGATTGGGTGTAGGAGTTGGGGGCTTGAGGAGCACCTCTTCTGCAGATGCCAAGTTTCCAGCTGCGTGGAAGAAACAGAAGCACCACCTGTCTTTTGACAACAATGCAATGATGATGGCAGCTTCTAGCAACAATCCCTGACTACATCTGGTCACACTTCTTACACTAAAATCTAAAAAAGGCAATAGTTACATGATGAAGTGCTTGCCGTGTCTCCCAAAAAACACTGAGATCTCGCTTTAAAAACTCCTCTTCTAACCCCCGCAAGCACACTGTAGTAGGTCGCACATACTGTAAGTGAAAATGTAGTAAGCTAGCTAACGTTAGGTGTGTTGATTTGTCATGTGCAGTGTGTTCTTTGATGTTATGATAAGGAAGAAAGGGGTGGTGAGGAAGAGATGGAGAGAGTGGGAGATTTTTCATATCTCACTTGTAGAGGCTAACCTTGTTTGACTGATTAGCCTGTCTGCGTTACTTTATTGAGGAAAAAGTTTGATCAACACGTGCTGTTTCTTCATTATTTCACTGTCCTGCACACCCCGAAATATTTAAATGGAAAGTAACTTGAACAAGGGACTTTTTTACTTATACTTGAATAGGTTTCTGAAATAGTAATTTCGCCTTTACTATTTCCTTTTATATCAGAGTAACTGCACTTTTACTTAAGGATAGATTTTCAGTGCTCTACCTACCACTGAATGTCAGAGATCGTAACACCATCCCTCCCACTTTCTCCAACTGTGCGTAATGTCCGTGGACGAAAAAAGTGACAGTAAGATGCCGTGTGGCGTGATGGCTAAAATGCAAAGCGTAATGGAAAGATGTCAAGCGTGTGTGAGTGTGTGGGGGGTATCTGTGTGTGGTGGTAGGGTACGTACGTGGATCTGTCACACCTTCAGCACACTCCATTCCATTCTCGCTGAATGAGTTGTCTTCCCTCTCTTCTTCCTCCTCCTGTGGCTTCACATCTGCAACACCACTGCAAGTGTCTGAAAAGTGACACGTTGAGCATGTGGAGATAATTTGTGTTACTTTTTGTTTCATTTGAGGAACTTCAAACCAGTAAAGTACAGTTCTCTTTTAGAATAATGGAATTTTAAAATCAATTTTTGAACAACAGCCGTGCAGGAACACTTCTTCATCTTGCTGCTGGGGGACAACTTATGGTCTGCTATCAGCTGCAACCCGCACAAACCCCTCCGCATACACAGCCTCAGCTTTCAGTACTCTAAAGTCATGTACACTCAGGCAGTGCGGTTGGCTGGATGGTGGCAGCTGTGGAGAAATGTGAGCAGCCTGATCACGTACACTTTCACACTAGAGACAAGGAATCATACACTCACCCATCCCGTCTCCCTCTGGGGTGCTAAATTCAGGATCTTTATCTTTGTTCATGATGACAGAATGTTCTGCGGAGAGGAATTACAATATTTGCTTAATGAGAGGTAGTTTCCAAATATGTGTAACCACTTCAGATTCCTTCTCATGGCGCGTTCAGAACAAGACAGGTTTACAGAGCAATAAAGGGAAAGAAGACTTCAACACTGTAAAAAAAAATGGCGTGTTTGTTGCACACATTCAAGATGTGACATTTTATTTGACACACCGACACTAATAAACTTTTCTAAATACTCTTGACTCTATTAAAAATGTCCCTTACTTTTTGTACAAACATGTCAAGAAACAGAAACAACACTCTGCATCTCACTGTTCCTGTTGGTTGGACAGCAGAAAGAGAAGTTTATAAAAAAAAAAAAAAATGGGGGTAAAAGCCCACGGTTGACTGCTCGACCCTGTCACTACATTTAGCCTTATGAGAAAGAGATGATGTTCACTGCACATGTACTTCCTGCCAGGTCTGTACATAGGAGCAAGTGTAAAAGAGCTTTCAGTGCTCACAGCCAGTGAAACTCCAACATTAGTTTAAAAGTGAATTAGGAAATAAGAGATCCAGCTGTGCACTTTTAAAAAGCCGCTTTAGACACCCTGTATCAGCCTTGTTTGAACTTATAAAAATCAAGATAAATACTTAAACAATGTTTATCACAAGTGTAACTGTAACAAGAATAAAATACTGTAGGTACTTAGAAAAGTGGTTATAATTCTCAGAGCCGTAACTACTCTTACATCACATTCAGTGAGGAAAATACAGCACTGACAAACTTTCTCACATAGTCAAAATGAAATTGAGAAGCGCATGTCTACAAGTTACAATTAATCCCAAGCTACTTCTTTGGTTTAATAGTTTGTTGTTAGATAACGGTAAGTTTGAGTAAAGATGAAATGGTCTGACCTGCTTTTTGCTCAGCACCCGGAGGAGACTGCTCTCGCAGTAGGAGATTCCACACTCCGCCACTGGACTTTCTCTGAATATGGAATATACGTAACGTCACTACGGTGAATTTTGGAGCTATCCCTTAAAGGAACAGGAACTTATTTTGACAAAGGTCGAGCAACAAAGACCAAAGCATGTTTATACAGCAAAGTAACAACACAAGCGAGTAAGATGACTCCTTACCGTTTCCATGATCATAACATAGACGTTCCTTTACTAAACCGTAAGTCTATAAGTCTGTCTATAACACTGTGCGATTATGAGTGAGACAAAGACCTAAATATGGGTTCTATCTCAATTCAGGCGGCCCACATGGTTTCTGACTTGTTTCAATTTAAGGAGCTATCACTCCATCTTGTGGCCAAACTACAAAGCTACTTCTCAGTCTAACTTTTTACTCCCAGAGTTTGTACAAAATAAAATAATTTTAAAATAGCAATGGTACTGTAGATCCTTTAACACATTTTTGGTTTTTCTAGTTGGGTGGGTTGCATACCAAATTTTGATGACATTAAGCTCTTGTTCATGTTGAGTGTAAAGATACTTAGACTTTAACAACAACTACATGCACTTTTTAAACTTTAGGCATTTTTTAAGGGCTAAAAAACATCAACTCTGGAAGTTAGGACAAAAACAAATTGCATAAAAATAGAAAAAATCATATCATACTGTCTTACCTATGGAGCACTGGATGATGGGATGCCCTGATGGCCTCTGGGTTAAGGCACCAACCATGAACAGCAATGTCACCGGTTCACAAGGGCGCCTGTTTGCCTTGGAAAATTGTGGAGACATAAGGGCTCAGATGAAAAAAACACTTTTTGAAATGGTCTTCAACATATGTGATGTTAGGCAATGCAATCTGAGGACTGATACGAGGTCAGAGTAGGTAATTACAGCAGGCCAGGATAAAAACAGGCAAGTCTAGGCCTCTACCAAGCACACAGGTTTTGTTTCAGCACTGGGGGGGCAGCTAATATGAAGCAGGGGCTCTGATGGTCCTCCCCCGTGTCAAACATCTCATTTCCTGCATTCTGGCGTGTTTTTAATGCACCAGTTTATGGAAATGTCTTGTCTTCTGAAAATGTCACCAAATTCATCATTTAATAATAAAAATACAATGGAATATAATGCACTAAGGCTCTCAGGCATTCAGTGTGGCTGTCAAATATTTATTCTCATGTAGATAAACTTTTCTTATTTAATATTATCCCTGCTAAGTCAACACACATGTAGACATGATTTACTCTTCGGTCCTATTTTGTTTGAGGAAGTAACCTCTTTGCACATGTGGCACCTATTTACATCGATGACGCATTCATTTATTTTAATTAATTTAAAAAGCCCTGGACTTTAATAACTCGTGTTGTCGTGCTCACATGGAGAGAATGGAAAACATGGTCAAGAAGAAATTGTGTCAAAAATTTATAAAGTTAAAGTCGGTGCTGCACATTTTGGGGGGGATTTTTTTAAGCTTACGTTACTTGTTTTTGGACAATAGATATTTGTTTCTTCTATATTTACACTGCATTGTACGTTTTCTAATTGTGCAAATAAACCTCTCTCAAAGTGTTCTCATTTGTTGGCTGAAATTCTTGGTGCAAGCTTATTTTAATAAGATTTTTAACAAATTATGCTTTCAAAAACTGATGGGGACAAAATCATCCATTTAAAAAGTGGTGGGGACGTGTCCCCAGTGACTCCTGTGCCGGTTCATGTCTGGCCAGAGAATCTGGATGCAGATCATTCCCCATCTGTCCTTCCCCTCACGGGCTTAAAGAGTCCCAAAAAATAATAATAATAATTAAAAGACAATGGATGAAACATGTAAACACATCTGTTGTGGTTCAGTTAGTCTGTTACAAAGATTGTTGGAGAACTATGAAACTACAGTCACACACACTCAACAGCAAACATCCACAAAACAGCATTACCAACCACTGCTAACCTCTGAGTAACATCCTGAATGCTCCCCCCGCACCCCCAAACACACACACACACACACACACACACACTTAATTGTGCAATCCAGTATTGTATAATGACAACAATAAATCCTTGAATCCTTGAAACACACTCACAGTAAAACACCTCATAAATGACACGTAATCAAAACTGTTGGCTTTCTTGCAGAACCAGCGAGCAACTCCACTAACTACTAACTGCTTTAGTGCGTTGTTATTTCAGTCAGTCGAGCTATTTACTCGAAACCGACCAGATGTACTTTTTCTTTTAAGTATTCAACTTGCAAAGCAGAACGTGGCAGAATCACAGCAAGTCCACTGATATCTTGATTAATTTCCGATCACATACTGAACAGGGACGGATGAGGAATCTGGGTGCCGTGTAACTAACAACACACGCTGCGGCACCCACCTGAGTGGTGCACGGCCTTGTAAGGCTTGGCTCCGGCCCATGGCCCGCCTATGGCAACCAGCTACCAGGCGGAGGAAAAAAGCTGAAAGAAAGCACACTCACAAAGGCATTACAATACATGCTGGGTTTCCATGGCAAAACGGAGGCAAAGGAACACAGGAAAAAAAAAAAGAGAGAGACGTCGACCAATAAAAGCCATGATTCAAAACCTTTAAGGCTGGGTGTAGGGCATGTCTGCACACACGGGCAAACAAGAACAAAGTAACAAGCTGATTTACAGACTCCTTCATGATCAGAAACACACACATGTATAATAAACTGTCCCGGTTTGCAGCGTTGTTAAAACTTATCCTGCGATCCCACTGGTGGGAGGCTTTTTTAGGACCGGTGGGGGCAGGGCGGCAGAGACGAGGGGGGGGTTAGACTGTCCATTTGCCTTTTATAGCTGCCCACTCCAGTTAGTAGCAAGAGAGAGAAAGAGCGATCTGGGGGCAGACATAATGAGGGGGGGCAACAGCACAGATTGGACTGACCCCTGGATGCACACGTATGCAAACACACACTGAGACCTTGGTGACGGAGCAGGCATGACGCTGTTTTGTTGTTTGAACAATGTTTCATCCTGAAGGCATAAACATGTGTGTGCTGGGCATTTGGGGTTGATTAAAGTGGGACAGCACCGATGTGTTCTTTGTTTCTTAGTTTTTACGGACCCAAATGTTTCATCAGTGCAAATCAATACAACGAGTGATTGTCACATGAAATAAGTATGACTGAAAAGAATAATAATAAGAGGGTGGGAGAGAAAATGTGTAATCTGTGTGTGAACAAGTGAGAGGGCGATTCAGAGTTTTTTGTTTTTTTTCTACATGCACTCAGGATTGAGAAAGGACAAGTGAGGGAGAGTGTATATAAGCTTGTGTGTCTGAGTAGGAGAGAGCTAGAGAGTAAGACAGAGGGAGAGAGCTTTAGCCTGGCTTTTCTCTGCTGTGCCTTTCAGCTCCTCTCTCACTGTAGAAAGAGGCGTGTCCATGGACCAGTATAAAGTCCAAGGAGAGCCACTCGTGTTGAGCCATTCTCAGGAGCGAGTCCTTTACACTGCACACCAGCAAGAGGAGGAAACTGCAGCTGTTACTTAAAACGCTGCCTTTTGATGACCTGCTTTGCGTTTGGACACTTGTAGACAAGATTTTTTGGTGTTTCATTAGAGGGCGGGCGAGCCTCTGGACTCACACTCGAGGAGAGAGCAAGACTCACCTGAACACAGTGGTGGATATCCTTCCTGCAACTGTTCATTCCAACACAACAAAAAGTAGTTCTTATCACCACTACATTCGCCAGCCGAGCAGATCACGAGCAGGCTCCAATTTCTGCGCTGTGAAATTGAATCAGAGGAACCGAGAAGCAATACAGCAGAGGCATTGTGTCCCTGCAATTGAAACACTAACCAGCTGAAAATATCAAAGACCATCCTGGACAAAGCGTTCCTCTCAAACCTCCCTTGTTTGCTCTAAAATCTGCTGTTGAAGTAGAAAGTGATCAAAAGCTGCACAACACTCAGAGGAGAGGGAAGCAAAGGGGAGCATACACGAGGGCAAAGGATTGCGTGCAGGTGCCGGGGCTGCCATGGTGCGTGGAGGTGGCGTGGCAGTAGCTCCGTCCTGCTGGAGCCTTTGGGCATTTGGCACCCTGTCGCTGGTGGCACTGTGCTTGTCGGACCAGGCCATCCGCTGCCCGGTGTGCTCCGAGGAGAGGCTGGCCAGCTGCCGTCTGCCGGAGGGCTGCGAGGAGACGGTGCGGGAGCCGGGCTGCGGCTGCTGCCCCACCTGTGCCCTGCCAAAAGGGGCTCACTGTGGCGTCTACTCGCCCCGCTGTGGCACGGGCCTCCGCTGCTACCCGCCGCGTGGCGTGGAGAGGCCACTGCACTCGCTGATGCACGGCCAGGGGGTGTGCACTGATGAGAGAGAGGTGGAGGAGAACTCAGGTGAGAACGAGGGGGTCGGAGTCTGTGTGTGAACTGATGGCAAATACACTTCTTTACACAGGGCACTTCTTCTTCCTGTCAGTAATTGTCAACTACAATTAGGCTCACAGCACCAAAGCCTTTACAGCACATACGATACCTGCAAATGTCTATGTCGAGATGCTCTCATAGTGTGAAGCATGTAAAGCTGACCTGACCTGGCGTCTCTGCGTCCCTCTCGCTCTGTGGACCCATGGCCGAGCAGACCAGAATATTTTCTGTCTCCGCTCGCTGGGCCTTACCTGAGCCGGGCAGGGTCAGAGTTGGGGGGGTGTGACAATGTGCTGCTTGTTTACCCTAATCTCGGCTAAGCCCTGAACCAGAGCATGCACACACACCAGCTCCTCACGCATGGCCTGATGGGAGAGCGCACACAGTCCCTCTGCTGTCTTGCGGCCGCTCGCTGTGAAAGGGGCCCTGCTGTAAGACGCAGAGCAGGCTTCAGAGAGGAGAGCGCTGTGGTGATAGCTGAGGTGGGCGTGTGTGCATGTGAGTGTGTGTGAGGAGTTTCTGCTGTGTATGTCTGCTGCATGTGTCTGCACTCAGCAAGTTAGTCGCCTGTCTTAGTGCAGGAAACATGCATTTGGTTAATGCAGATGGTGACACTAAAAATTCCCTTTCCCAGCAACTCTTGGGTGTGCAATTACCATGCCTATGTTAAACTGAGATCCTGCAGGTAGTCCAGCAGTGCAGGGAGTGAAATAAAATGCATTGTGGTGGTACTGGGAATGTGAGAGTGTGTGCATGTGTGTGTGTGTGTGTGTGTGCGGTGGTGGGGGGAAAGTGAATATGTGTGTGTGTTTGTAATGGGAGGAGGTAATAAAAGCTGCTGTATGAAATGACTGTAATGGAGTGTGGCCAGTCTGGGGCTATTAGAGCTCTCTGCAATCAGTAATTCACTTGGTGCTCTTTCATGGACGCCCCCATTCCTCCTCCTCCTGCTGTTGCTGCAGATATCTAACTCTTCTTCTACTGTCGATCACACTCTTTTGGGACGGCTTCTTATTCTCCTCTTTGTTGCTGCATTCCTTTTGCAAAGAACAAAGTCTGTTTCCACTTTCACACAGTGGGATGTCTAATACTGGATGTCTTATCTGCAGATCCAGTTCCAGTTCACTGCTTTGACGTTAACTTCTGAAACAGCCTCTACTGTTTGCCTTCCTCTGCTCTCCACAAAGGGAGTGGTGTTGATTTCCATTATGCCATATGAGACAATTGTTATAATGTGTCGCAGACAAGGTGGTTCTTTCATTTGTTCCAGATTATCAGCTAACTGGCCTGGCGTTGCTTCCACTGAGCCTAGGCTCCCAGACAGTTACTGGTAATGGCAGTAGGCTATCTGCTAGTGCCAGAACACCAAAGATTTGGATGAACTTAACCAATATAAAACTCCCAGGACTCTCATCTTCACTGCAGCATCTGTTTCCCCTGGCCCTGGGTGCAACCCCCCACCCCCCCAACAACAAGCCTTCGAGCGCATCGCCCACCGCGTCCAGCTCCTTCATGAGGATGAGCTCATCGGCACTCTTGCTGCCAGAGCTGAAATGAGAGCCTTCTGCTCTCTGTGCAGGGCCAGCATAGGTTAGGCCGGCACATAGCATGACTAAATGGAATCAGAAAGAAGAGGAAAGCTGTTCAGAGCATGATAAAAACGGAGGGCTGTCTCAGCTTGGCCCGGCTCCGGCCGTCCACACCAGTTTATGTTGCAGAATGTACTCCCTGAACATTATTTCTGCTCTTTGATGCTGCGTGTGTCCGATCTACTGGCCCGGAACTGGGTTATAGTGCACGGGGGAGTCTCAGGTCCTTTCTCCGGGGCGGGGCGGCAGTAGATGGAAGATTTTTTGGAAAGTTCATAAGTTTTGCTTTTGGTGTTCTGTAATCTGAGTGCAGAGTTCTGTTTGCCTCCACACTCTTTCTCACCCCTGGAGTCTGTCATAACAAAGCGGGGAAGCTCTGCCCAATAAATCTCACTGTAAATCAATTCTTCTGGGCAGCAGCTCAGATCCGCCGTATAAGAATGTTCAATGTAAACTATGGTAGCAGAGAGACAATCAGAAAGGCATGGGGGAGAGGCGAAGAGCAACTCCAGTCACAAGCAGGAGATTTCCTTTGTGGCGCATTCACCGTACTTATGCATTATTAAACAAGGGGGTGCATCTCCTGAATACATGTCTGACACTGCCCCACTCCTAGCAACAGTGAACATGCTAGATAAAAATAGAAGAGGGTTTTTAAAAACCAAGAGAATTCATAATGAAAAGGACCCAGGGAGAGAGGCAGATCTCGACAGCCCGTTGAAGGGAATTTAGGGTGTTGAGGCTAATGGTTACAGCTCAGCATTTAGATACTGCAACATAACACTTCTATCTCAAAGATTTACACTGCCTCATGATTACCACTTAATTTTAATCTACTAACTGCCAATGAAAGAAGAAGCTAAGTAAATATAATTCAGGAAATCAGGCCGGCAAGAGTTATGAGCTATCAGATAATTTTCTTTGGTCCAAAACTGAGTATTTCTCTCAAAAAATGCAACAACCTTAAGGCTATTCTTGAACCAAATTTCCATAGCAACAACAAGCACTACCCTGCATCTTATGTCAAGGTCTAAGACAGCTTTAGTGCATCCTAATATCCCATTCTTAGAAACCCTCTCTATCTTAATACTTAGAATAAATCATCATGCGTGTGTTGGCATATGCTCCCGCATTCCTGCCGAGCCTGCCCCGGAGTCGTATTCAAATGCTTCCCTCGGACAGTGAAACGGATATTATTTACAAACTGATACAGATGTCAGATATGAAAAGTCTCACACCAACAGGCACCGAAGGAGTTGCATGAATGAAGCTGTCGATGGAGCCCGGCTCTGTCCAACTACGCCCAATTTACTGTGACGCACGCAGGTCTTTATGAAAGCAGCATGCTAACCTAGATTTTCCTTTCTCCCACGAGCGAGGACTCCTCAGCACGTTTTGGGAGCTGTGAAAAGATGTGGATGTATTTTTGGGGGTGCTACACGAGGATTTTCCCAAACCCTCTTTAAGCAGATGTCCCTTAATGTTGTGTATTTGCTTTCTTTGGGTTGTGCAGCACATTTGTACAGCTGGGGCTCTCGTGCAGGAGTAAATGTGATTAGCCCCCTTCCAGTGTTGGAGCTGAGAGATACATAAACAATCCAACATTGTGCTGGCCATGAAAAAGGCCTCGTCTGAGGAGGACAGCGAATCCTCAAGAGCTGAGATTTGAACCTATTAATTCAGAAAGAAAAACACTGCAGCTATCTGCAAGTCAAATCTAGATAAATTGTTATTTTTAATAATAAATGTACTGTCTGAGCACCGGCCATTCACGCCTTAAAAGGAAGATTAAATATTGTATTAGCTACTAATATCCAAGATAGTACAGCTCTTCACTGGCCTGTAGAAATACTGTAGTATTCATCTCCTCTCCTTGCACTGATTCTGTACATTTATTAAAAAAAGAATCCACTCAAAATTAAGTTAATGATGTAACTCAAAATAGTTTGACCTAATTCACTTCAGCTGCAAGTTTCTCTCTATTCATAGATCTACTCATCACACACAGTTGTAGTAGTTTGAGGGCATCAACAGGTGATGTATAGCTGAGATCGCCCCGCTCACAGATCTGCAAGCAAATAAATCTACAACAACTCAAAGTAGTGATGGAGTCCGGCTGACGGAGTTATGTCCCAGAGGTTAAAGATGACATATAACAGCTGAGTTCAGGTTATATTGCGGGATAAGTGGCACAAATTCTGATGTCTTTCAACATTTGTTTTATCTAGATGAAAAACAGGATTTCTTCCTTAAAACAGATGAAACTATGAATCTCCGGAGAGGCGGTGAATGTGGGAAAAACCTCATGCTGCACTAAAGTTCCCAAAACACGTTTTATTTTCATCATGCAGTACAATGTTTCGATCCAAAAGATTTTTGTCAGGATAAAGAATAATGTTTATTCTGATGGAGGTCCATCTGGAAGAGTCTCTGTTTTATCCTTTATTCGTATTTTTTCTCTCTGATCCACACCTGTGCGCGTGCCTGCGTGTGTGTGTGTTATACATCTGGCTTATTGCAGACAATAACAGTTTCAAGCCTTAGACTGAAATACTGCACATTTCTTCAAAGTAAGTATAGGCAAACAAATTGTTTTCTTAAATGAAAATTAATAAACTGCTAGATGGCTGCCTTGGCTAAGAGTGATGGTAGTTTTATTTTTGGCTTCGGTTTCTGTGAACTCTACAGCGCCAATAATAAGCTGAATATTCTCCTCAATACAATCTATAATATCACTGAAATGAAAAAGGCTTTGTGCAGTTTGGGATTGAAAGTAGGCACGTGGATGTTTAATCATTTTCATATTTGCAGTTTGTAATTATTTTCTGGGTAAATCAGGACTAAATCAAACGGGACAGTAAACTGCTGCTACTCTGCTCTCTTTGGAATCAAACTCACAAACACGTCGTATTTCTCGATGTCTGTTTTGACTTCAGTTGGCTGGGACGTGGCCAAAGCAGCATCAGGCAGAGCAGCAGCAGGTTTCATTTTCACAAAGGTTGCCTTTGTGATTCAGAATTGATTTAACTTTCTATCTTTCCTTTGACAAATGACACTACAAAGAATCCTAAAATTTCCATTGGCCTTCTTACAGCACTTGCTGGTAGTGTTCTTACGATTGCACTCGACATAAACTCCAATGATTAACTGATTCAAAGAAATCTTCTGCCTGGAAACGAGGATCCAGTGTTGACTGAAGAGAACAGTTTCTTGGTAGTAAGCCTAGTTGACTTTTGAGCTCGCTGCCAAACTGTTAAAAAAACACTGTGTGACACACAACACAAGTGCATTTTGGAGGAGTACTCTCCCCAAAGAGTGCTCATTTTTCAGGAGATTAGTTGCTGTCAATACAGTATAATCTGCTCTCTCTAGCGTCAAGGAGAACCACAACACTACACACATTGTTTTTTCCGTGTCTTGTAAAATTGGGAATTTGAAATTCACATTCCAAGCCACTTGAGGCGAGTTTAATGGACTGATGATAAGTTAAAATCAGGCCAATCCCATTGTTTGTAAAACATAAATGAATAACATGGCAGGACAGGAATGACCTGAAGCCAAATGATGTCTGTACACTGAGCAGTGGCTCTTCTCTGCACTGAACAATGAGGATGAATTAAATGTAGAACAACACAAATAACATGTAAATATATATATATATGAGATAAATAAAATTTACTGTAAAATCTCACCACTGCTCTGCAAGTTCATCTCTCTCTCTTTTGTATTTTGGATATCTGGACTTTCTTCCCCCACATAAACGTTTTTAAGAGTAATTTAACACCAAGCCCTGAAAGCAATGTTTTACTGCCCCCTGTGGTTAAAAGTTTTCAGTGTGTGTGTTCGGTCGCAAATATACTATGGTACACCTATAACTACATAAGCTGCGCCTGTAACCACACCCAACGATGCTACAGAGCACTAGGACTGCACGAAATGCAATAAATAAACAAATAAAATTGCGATTCTTTTGACAGATATTATGATTGCGACATGAGTCGCGCTTTAGCAGGACTGGTGTTTTTTGCATTAAACTTTGGTTGAAAAAATATAACAAATAATGATAAATAAAAATGATAATGACGTGATTTTTGTTTTTTGGTCTGTACCTAACAAGCATGTTCCCCTACATCTGAAAAATGATTTTTAGGACTGGACATCTCTGTAGCAACACATGGATTCATTTATGGTTGTGTGATGGGAGACATTTCACCTGCAGCAAAAAAAAATGCAGCTCCTTCAATTTAGACATTGCAACTGGCCATGATGCATATAATATCTAGATTAATTGTGCAGCCCTACTGTGTACTGACACACCCTAAAGTACATTCCCTGCTGCAAAATTAGAAGTTTTATCCACTAGAAGTCAGCTATTTTATAGGAATCCTTTACATTAGCTTTTTAAATATGTACTTGGTGGTGGGGAAGGGCAACATATCAATATTTTATGGATATCATGACATGAGATCTTATGTTAGAGAGCTTAGATTTTGGATGTCGTAATACCGTAAGTTTGTCTTTTCCTGGTTTTAAAGAGTTGCATTACAGTAAAGTGATGTAACTTTCTAAACGTAGACTGTTCTAGCTGTTCTGTTATTTGTCTTAATACACTGAATGCACCAGTAGTCAACCCTACAATAATGTCGCAATACAGATATTGACGTATTTGCAGGGTTTTCTCTGTATCACTATGTATGGGACATTTTACAGCTGAAAAATCTGCACTATTACACATTCTCAAATTTCGTGGTACTCATCAGCCATAACATATGCCAATACGGATATGAGCTAATATTTGCTGGTACATCAGCCAGCTTTATGCTCTGTAAACAAGTTACTCAGCACCTCCTCTCAGTGTTTTCCAACTTGAATGTAAAGGCTTTTTTATCTACCTCGGTTCATGACTGCTGTAGCTACCCTCGGTGTATGTGTACTGAACAGAACACAGATAAAGTTGCTAGTTATGAAAGGGTGCATCCAAGGTTTTTGTACAAATGCCTCACATAGTGGACTCTCTTTTGGCTTAGATCCAAGATCTAGGCTAGTGGAAGAATAAACTATAGGAAAGTACTCTGCCAATCTCGCTGAGCGTAACTAAATATTTATTTAAGGAGGATATTTGTCTTTGGGGTTTACAAGTTCAGCCTCAAAGCCACAAACAGTGGAATTTGAAATCTGACGAGCCCTTTACTTCCTAATGTCACTGTTCTGCGAAGAGAAGACAAATATTTAAACAGAAGACTTGTCATAACGCACATTAGATGATGTAACCGCAATGAACTTGTGAATTTGTGTTTGTTTGAAGCACTGTGTCTGCCAGACTGCTCTTTTTTATCCCATTATGAATGATGCTCACACGTCACTTGGACAGTGCGACGAATACATTTGCAAGTGCGGCAGCTGATATGGGACAACAAATACTTGATTGAGCAAGCAGTGCAGTTTGTTGTGTAATAGATTTGGAATTTGTCAGCTAAGTGCTAACATAATGGAGCTTTGTGTTCACCGTAGTGTATCGATCAGTGCTGTATCACAGTGATTACATGTAACAGCACCGGCTAATGACCTCATACTAGGCTATTCAAATAAGACAAAGATTTTATGAATGAATTTGATCATGTATATAACCTGCTGATCATCAGACAAGTGGTGCTCTTTCTTAATTTCTATAACAGGTCAAGGCTTAGTTTCGCCTCATTATAATGAATAAAAAGACTGGTGAAGGCCGTTCCTGATTCTGAGTATGAGTACAGTATGTTTACTCAAGATCTTTCTTTATCTTTGCTGTGCACCTGTGACTGGCAATACACTGCAAAGTATCAGCTCTAGGGCTGATAATGCACTGCAGGAATTATATTTCCAAAGCCAAGAGCTGCTGATCCAAATCAAATGAAACCACACAGAGAAGTGGCAACTTCCTCCATAGAAAACAGCAGTGGTAGCAAACAGGACATGCCACCCCTGACCCACTTCTAAATCACTTTGGCTCGCCCTGTGAAAAAAAGCGTGGAATCGGAAAAGTGTGAACTGGCGAAAGAGGAGAAAGAACAACTTGGAACAAAGGAAACAGCTGAAACCCTGTTGGCTCTTGTGGAAAAAAGTGCTGATGAGCGGGCCTTAACAGCAACAAGACTAAAAATACAAACAGCCAAGAGACACTTCCCCCCCAGACAGGCCGAGCCAAGCAACATGACTGTCTATGAAGTTTAGAGAAACATGGCCGGCTTCAAACTCCTGTCACTGAGCTGTAAAAAAAAATCTAGTCATCACCGGAAAATGGCTCAGGATCAGTATCCTGAATGCAGCAGGGCCAGAACTTGCTCAAGAACTAGTCCTGCGAAGAAAAGCTTTTACTGGTTTGGATTGTGTGTATGCATGCTTTCATGCATTGTAGGAAAGACCTGAGGAAAGGCTGCACATTGCACAAGATCAAGGGGGTTACAGAGCCACCTTCATTGTCTCCTTGCCAACAGCAATTAACTGAATGCCTGGCAGTGACCTTAGATATTAACCAGAGCTCAGATCTGGTTCAATGATCAGAGCAAGAACAGCTTCAAAACGGTAAAACCACAGTTTGAAGTGCTTTGATTCCAGTGCCAATCTGTAAAATGCCATGGGTTATGAGCAGAAAGCATCAGACTCTGCCAAGTCTTACAAGCCACAGGTGAAAAAGCACCATGCATGTACACACAGAAAGTCACACACAACCCTTATCCCTTATTTGCCCATCTTGTGCCCCCCAGCCACCAACCAGTGCGTGCACACACACACCAGCACACAGTTGTGCCCACTTGTGACAGTGCAAATACCTTCTAACAACCTCCATCTGGCACAGAGCGAGGTTGTTGTGGAGGGGTGGAGAATGAACAGGGAGGGGGGCATTTCCTGAGGAAGCAGCTGGCTGCCTGCAGGGCCACAGAGCTGCAGAATTATAGGGATGCAAAGGTGAATGTGGCACAGACCACAATGTACAGAGGGTGGCAGAACAGGGGTGGTATCATTTAAAAAGCCTCAGAGCTCGTGGCATGGCTGTGGTGCAGCAGTTGAAAAGTACCAGGGCGAGAGCTGAGGTACAGATTACCCCCCAGAGCGGGAACATGGCTCTGTGTCCTTGAGGTTAACCTGGCCTCATTTTTAGCCTACATCTCACCATGTTCAGCTGTATGGGATGTTATGCAGAAGGACAAGGAGGGAAGGCAGAGCAGCTCCTTCTCTATATCTGACACCCATACTAATCATTAAAATAATGGACGTTGCTCTGAATAATGCTCATATCATGAAAACGTGACATTATGTTGCTGATAATCAGGTCTTATAGAAGCAAACAAACTGTTATTCTAATACTTTTGACTTTGCAATGTCCACCTTCTTGTCAAATTTAAAGGGTCAGTTCACCCCAAAAACACATATATTCCCTCATACCTGTAGTGCTGCTTAACAGTCTAGGTTGTTTTGGTGTGAGTTGCTGTGTTGGAGATATCGGCTATAAAGATGTCTTCCTTCTCTGTAATATAATGGAACTAGATGGCACTCATTTGGAAAAACTTAACATCATTGTCTCTTTCCAGGAATCATGAGCCGTTAACTCAAGATAAATCACAGACCTTTTTGTGAGCAGTTTCATGTAGGAACTGTTTTCTTTCTACTGAACTACACCCGCCAACCGTATCACCGCACAGAAGGAAGCGTGCATCTACTCATGGACAAAAGGATCATGACAGCGCAAGATATTAACGATGCCATCCCATTAGCTATCTCAGTGGTGGTAGGTTAGCTAACAGTAGATGCATGCTTCCTTCTGCGTGGCGATACGGTTGGTGGGTGTAGTTTGGTAGAAAGAAAATAGTTTCTTCATGAAACTGCTCACAACAAAGTCTGTGGATTATCTCCAGTAACTGGGTCATGATTTCTAAAAAGAGACACTGCTGCTGAGTTTTTCAAATTTATTTTTTTGGTGCTTTGAGCACCACAAACTGGGTGCCATCTAGTTTAATTATACTGGAGAGAAGGAAGACATCTCTCCAACACTCAGCAGCTCATTCCAAAACAATCTAGACTGATAAACAGCACTACAGGTGAGAGGTTTTTTTTTTTGCTTTGGAGTGAACAGTCCCTTTAAGAAACTAAAGTATTACTCCTTGTTCTTTAGCAATGGAGAGGCAGGATGAGATCATCCCTGAGCACCCAAACAACAGCAATATCCGGTGCAGTCCACAGGACAAGCGCTGCATACAGAAGACCCTGGCCAGACACCCTCCAAAATCCACAAATCAGAGAAGCAACACTGCCAGGGAGGAGACCAAGGCGGCGCTGGTGAGAGAAACAATCCTCTGACATCTTATCAGTTTCACAGAAAACTCTGCAGCACATGCCTCAAACCCCAGCAGGTGTTTCACATTAAGGCTTTATAGTTCCAAAGCCACAAGCGTAACAGTGAGGTTATAAATGTACAAATTAGTTATTTACAGACCGTAACCTTTAATTGCGGTCTTGCGAAATAAAGTACAGGTGCACACTGACATTAACATGCAATTTGCTTTTTTAACATTGGCGAGAGCAGGATCATAACATCCCCATTAATCAGTAACAGGTTGGTTTTGACCACATTTTAGTACATTCATTTAACACAGGAATGTGTGACATGAATGCACAGCAATGCCACAACCACCCACTTATAGATCTTTTTTTATGTTTTTAAAGACTTTCTGGGAATGCAGTTGGACTGGCTGTGCAGACTGATTAGAAAATCTGCCAGAATGATGCTTTCACATGCAGTCATTAGTTGACTTGTGATTTCTGTATAGCCGACCCTTAGCACTATTTGCAATTACAGCTACATGCACAAACAATAAAAGCAACCCAACTGCCAGGAAAAAAGCAAACAAACCCCGGATATGTTACATTTGCATGTCATTATGCAGCAGATATGTTAAAACTTTCTGTTTCAACAATGCAGTGGTTAATGTGTGGTTAGGTGTAGGCACAGAAACCACTTGGTTATGGTCAGGAATACATTATGTTTGGGCTTAAAGACGCAGTTAAGAGGCAAAATCCACGCTGGAAACACAGCAATCTCTTGGTAAAAAACAACCGCTTTTGGTGGCACTATCCTCACCGACAGGTCACTGCAAAATGCCCACGTTTGGTGCATGAAAACATGCATGCAACTCAGCAATGACTTTGCGAGTTTTGTTGTTTGTTGGTCTCAAACAGTTGTCTGCAGCTTGGTTAACATCTCGCCTCGGTCCACCCTCCCCTCCGCTTCCTGATGACAGTCAGCTCATATACTATGTCACTTTAGAAATGCAGATATAACACATGTAAAACAGTGCAAATGTAACACATTCGTGGTTTACAGGAAAGTACAATGACAACATTTCCTTCTGGCATCTGGGCTGATATAAGGGCGCTGACACAGTGTCAAATTAAAACCTGTGTGATGTTGACTTTAGCAGTCAACCCACACCAACACTTTGACTTCAATAAATAAGTTATAATGGCAACACACAGTGAGAAATTAAAGTTGGGAATCCAAAAACAATACCTGTTTGCCTGGTGGCAATTCTTAGATTGCACTTAAACTTTCTCTTCCTTCTGAAAAGCTTTGTTGAGATGCACATGTCTAAATACATATACGTCTGGAACTCTGCTGATGTGTATAAACACCAAGTCAAAAATGATTTCTCCTACAGGCTCCGTGTCGTGCTGAGCTACAGAGAGCGTTGGACAGATTAGCATCAAATACCCGCACACACGATGATCTCTTCACAATCCCCATACCCAACTGTGACAAGAACGGAGATTTCCACGCCAAACAGGTCTGTGATGTCAAGCACACGCTCGTTATGAGCTTCATTGATTTACTGAGCTATTTGGCCATGTGTACTGGTGAACTGTGAATCTGTATGATTATGCCAATAGAAATAAAAATGCCTATCTTTAAACTGTTCCCTTCAAACTACATCAGCACTCCGTGGGCCAAAACACAAAACATGCCTGCAGCCGATGAAATGTGGTCTTACTAGTTCAAGATCAACACAAAAGTGTCTCCAAGCAGACTGTCATGGCGATGCCAAGACTTTATTTTTCTAAGCTCACATGAAAAGTGATTTCTCTTTCAGGAATCGAGGGTTGAACGTAACGTGGTTTCCCCTAAACCAATAACCACTTTATTGCTGTGATGGATGCAATTAGCTTTTGGATGCAGTTGTTTTTTGTTATTCTGCCTTTGCAAGATTGGGCAACTATGCAGATAAGACTGAGAGAATCAGAGAACATAAATACACAGATAAGACTGCTCTGACTTGTACTTGCAATCAAAGCAGCAGCAGACGCAGAGTCAGTGATAAAAGGAAAGCTCTGCTAAGGCACCAGTCATCAAAAGTCTGAGTTATGTTGATTGTGTAACATGGTTAAAGTATCTCTGCCTGCTCACATTCACAGGCATCTGTTTACTGTTTAACTAAAACTGCAACGTGATAAAACCCTATTGGGCAGTAAAGCACATGTCGTAAGGGACAACTGGCAATCATTTTATGGCAGAGTTGCTCTGAGATTGTTAACTGGTCTTGGAGGCTTTTTGAAACTCTAAATCAATACAGAAACATACAAAATCACCCAATAAGTTTTGTATTACAGGAATTGTTAAAAGTTCACAGAATCTAATGGGCTGTAACTCAAATAATTTATTTACTGGAAATTCCTCTCACAGTTTGTTAAAGGCGACTTTAACTGCCAGCTGGATGTAGCTTGCCTTAATGCATGATTCTGTTTTGGGATTTATATTATATAGTACATATATTTTTACAATTAACTCTATGCAGGACAAAGCCACAAAGCCAAGTACTGCAAAACAATGAAAACATCTTTAAAAGCTTAAAAGTCAGGTCTGACATCATCTTAAGAGGATTATGGCCCTGCCGATAGAGCGCTGACTGCTCTTTCAAGATAAATAAACTAGCCTGTAACCTCTTATCTAGTGCTTAGTTTTATATAAACCTGTGTTCATTGATTCTTCAGGGCAACGCAACAAGCTGTAAACAGAACACAAACACAACGGCAAATTAACACCTCAACCAAGCCAGTTACAAGCAGTTACCTATTTATTTATCTAGCAGAGATGAAGCAACATTAGCCGGGTTTGATACTGACCATAGCCTGGTGGCCCATGGCCACAAGAAGTCACTGTGTGGCCACCAAATATCACCTGTAGGTGGTTCTCTGTGGCCGCTAAGGTCTCTCTTAAGAATGAGACTGTGTGTCAATAAGATTGCCTAAATAAAAGCTAAATAAGAGAAACCCCCATCCTGCAAACCTTTGCCAATGCAACTTCACAGTTACGAAAACACTACTTGACGCTGGCTAGCTACCAATATGTCAGGGCTACTGAAGAATGGTTTCACCAACGCTATGTTCCGAGATCTATACTGCCATGAGTACACTTACACACAGTACTCTGTCCGCACTTACAGAGTGCACATATTTCAGCGAGTAAGTGCTGTTCCGATTCATTACTCTATGGCGCACTTACATTTCATTACTCTATGATCACGACTACCGCTGCGACTCGTCAGTGACGTCACCTGCCAAAAAACTGGAACAGATGGCAGGTCAGTGGTTCCGCCCACTGACCTGTAAGTGGTCCCGCCTCTTCCGCTACGTAGCTAAGATGGCAGCCATTGAGTACGAAAAGTGTACAATGTTCCACACTCTAAATTTGTAATGTGAACGCCCTCTGTACCCAAAGTGGGTACAGTAAGTACAGAAAGTATGGGTATTGGAACAGACGGCAAGCCTTCTCACACTGCTGATGTGATCCTTATAGAAGATCCAGAAACGCAAAAGGTGCACTAAGAAAAACCAAACGGCAATCAAACAATTACGATGGGACTGTGAGATAATATATGTAAGGAAGGCTGTGATAAGGTTAAATGTTAATTTGCCTTTTCAATATTGTTTTTATGTAAGTTTACATTTGGGCCAACCAAAATGTACTTTGGCTACCAAATTTAGGGCCTTGGTGGACTGTGGGTCCAGTGCTTTAAAATATGAGCGTCTATCTCTGATTAGCAATAACTGAGAGTCGTGTTTGGATCCGCCTGCAGGTTTAAGTCTAATATTCACCGTTTTTTAGCTCAGTTTTGCTCCCCACCAACTTCTGAGGGAAGTATCTGTCTTTTTCAGCTGCTTCATGCTGCACTTTGTTCTCAAATGGCACTGAAATCAAAGCACTTGCTAATGTTGTCAGTGTGCAGTCTGGTGCTGAACATGTTTAGTAAAATTAGCTGTAGAGGGTTTTTTTGTTGAAAACAGCAGCTGAAAATATGCTGAAAAAAATGTTGAAAGTGAATCAAAACAGTGAAGTTGCGAGCAGTAAAACCAAAATGATAATTTAAAGAAATGAAACATCATACAAAATATGATGTATACTTGTAAGTTAGTACCAACCAATTTTAACCAATAATATCAATACATCTACCCATGAATCAATGTCTCTTTTTTAGCTGCAAAAAGATAAGAAAAGGTTAGCTAGCTAGCAACAGCACGTGACAAAATATTGTGGTTACGAGCCCACTGGCCAGAATTCATTCACTCTGGGGAAAGTGGTATTTGTGACAACCCCAGACTACATGCAAGGCATTTTACAGTGGACTGCTGCAGCAACTAACGTTACATGAAACATACAATAGGCTTCGTCTTTCTCGTCATATCCCGCCTGCCTCTCCTGTTAAACTCGGAAATACATCACTATATTAAAGCTAAAAACTCAAAATGCCATTTCATCTGGACTTTAAGGGAAGCGGAGTTGTGTAATAAGTGTCTGTGGGATCGTCATTATAAGCAACACTTTTCATATTACACATTGTAATTTAATCCACTAACGTAAAAAATATGAGCTCTAATAACCGAACATGTAATTTAAGAAGCTGTTTTATGTTACTAAAATATTCTATGTAACTTTTTCTGCCCACAGTGTCATCCTGCACGTGACGGCCAGCGGGGGAAGTGCTGGTGCGTGGATCAGAAGACTGGCATGAGGCTGCCGGGTCCGCTGGAGCTGCGAGGGGATCTGGACTGCCACCAGTTAATGACTGCTACCCTGAGGGATTGAGTAGCGGAGTGGCAGTGGGGGGTGCAGGACCAGCTGAATTCTACTGGTGCTTATTAGTAGAACTACACGAGGAAAAGGACTTTGCTCTAAAGCCTCGCTTCACCTGAGGCCAATGGTACTTGAGCCTGCGCAACAAAAAAGGAAACCATTGAATTGAGTTCTTTTGCTATTTTGTTTCTGTGTGTGAGAGTATGTGATCTCTGAGTCTTTTGAGCACTTGTTGTGTATTGTTTCTACTATGTGAACTTAAGACCGATAGTCTTTAGACACATGCGCTTTAAAGTTACAGGTGGCAGAAAAAAACCTTCCAATAACAGTTGTAGATGTGACCTTTATCAGAGCGCAAAATGTGTTGTTTTCTCAAGTCTAACTTCAGTAGAGAATTCTTGAAAAGTAAGAAAATGCATTGACCCCACCAGATAATCAGACCTGAGATACAACAGGAGCTGTTTGTGTTATTCTTTCTGGAGCACTAGATCAGTTGGAATTGCTGCATCAGGACAATCCAGACAGATGATCAATTAAAGGATCACGTTCTAGTTTTTCACACAGTTTGTGTAATTGGTTGTAACGTGTGGCTCTTATTTGACTGTCCCATATGTCGTAAACCCCACCCATCTGGTAAGTAGGTTAAAACAAACACAAGTCTAGTTCAGCGACGACACAACAGTAGCAATAAAAGATGGGATGAGAACAACAAATACATCAAAAAAGAAACGGGAAACAAAGGAATGCAACAATCCCCCGCCTTGAGTTACCAAATGATAAGCCATAGCTTTTCACAACGTCAAGACAAAAGTGAAAAGTGAGATTAGTTTGAACAACTGTATCTCTGAAAGGCCAGAGTAGATTTGCTTCATCACCCCGTGGTTAACTCTGCTTCCTCTCTTTGCCGACGAGCTCTCTCTAGCATCGTGGTCCAGAGGGACTGGCAGCGTAGCAGGGCTAGAAACTCTGTACACTGCTGATAGGATAATCTTATTTCTCCAGCTGGTGCTAAGATGCCAGTGTGACTTTCATGTTTGTATGAATATGCTTCAACATACAGGATTTCTCTCCAAACAGACTGCTTGGCAGAACTTTGGTGGTGCTATATACTGATTGTGCCAAAATACAAAACACAAAAAAAAATGGCTTCTGCACTTTTTGGGCATTGTTTAGGATTGGAACAGAAGACTGGGATTTTCAGGAAGTGGAGCAATTAGCATCAGCAAGTGTGAGGATCACCTAAATGTGTGACCATCTGCACTAGCTACTGGCAATGGCTGCTTTCCATGTGTGTATTCAATGTTATTGTTAAAACATAAAAGAAACATCCCACATTGGTGCAGCACTATCACTGCAGCTGACTGGCTGAATGTGTTATTGGCCAGTGTTGAACATTGCAGGCGTGATGTGTCTTAAATATACAAGCAGAGTGTAATAAGCTCCTGGCAGCATAGCAACACCTAGTTAACATGAAGCTTTGAACGGAGGAGGTGTAGCAGTAAAGATAGCTTAATGATTATGGGGAAACCAGAGTTTCCTCTGTCAATCTGACAACGATAGTTCTCAGTTTTCATATCGTCTGTAGGGCATCACACTAATAATTAAAGGAGTGTATTACCAGTGCAAAAGACCTAGCTACTCCTCTGATATTTTAGATACTGTGGGCGAGACTGGTAATACTCTCATATCAATTTGATTGTACTGGTGGTGCGTATTGTGACTTCAGGTGAGAGCAGCAGGTTTAAGCTAATGCTGGTGTTTGTCACCAGCAGATATGGACAGCCTGCTCGATCTGTCCCATGGGAGACTTTGCTTATTATTAACTCAAGCACAAACTCATCTTGTGTGGATGGACGGTCATTATTAGTGACACAGAACAACATAAATTTTAGCCTAACAAATCGTCTGTGTGTAGATTACAGTGCAGTAACATCCGATATGTTGAAAATAAAATAGATTATAATGAGACAGATATTCACAGCTACTGTCACACAATTAATTTTTAGTTTTTTGTTGGTTTTTGTCTCCACACTCTGATTTTACCTCAATGTCAGGTAAGCTTTAAGTAGGACTATTTGAGCACAACACACTTGAGGTGTGGATTTGAGTCACGTGACTTGGACTCGAGTCAGGCTTGAGTCACAAATTTGATGACTTTTGACTCAACAAAATCAAAGACCTGCAATTCGACTTGGACTTTTACTCCAGTGACTCCTGACTTGACTTGGACTTGAGCCTTCTGACATGAAAATACTTGCCCAAGCCCAAAGAAAAAAAGTATGTTATTTGAAAAGTGTGCCTGAATCAATTCATTTCCCTAAATTTCCTGAATTAACTAACATTTATGCTATTCATTCCCAGCAGGCTAAAACTTAATTCCCCAAATCTGCTTTGTTTAAACCAAACCAACAGCATCAAATCAAATTGCAGGACAGAAGCAGGAAGAACTTCCAACAAACTAGTTTCAACCAATAAAAGCAAAATTTTAAAGCTTTCATGATTTTTGTAAAGTTAACATTTATTACTATATTGTTAAAATGGCATTGTATCTGGTAAGGAGCGAATTATGACTTGTTTAGGACTCAAAACTCAAAGTTTAGGACTCAGCACTTGACTTGGGACTTGAGTTCAAAGACTTTAGACTTAATTGTGACTTACAAAAGAATGACTTGGTCCCACCTCTGCGACACACTAAAGGGAGGTTCATTCAGCTCCACACAAAAATTAAAAAGTGCCATGAAAACTATTATTATCGTTATTATTATTAATATTATTATCATTATTATTACTATTGTTACTATTATTATTATTATTATTATGCATTTTTTTGCACATTTTTCCATATTGAATTTGATCAAATTCTTTTTCCTAAAAAGCGGTAGTACACATAAATAGTGGGTCAGAGAAAAAAAAAAAAAAAACTCTGGTTTTGTTGCCTCTCTTATTTGGTTATTATGCAAGGTAAAGGTAGTAAACCATAACCTTGAGGTGTAAAATGTAGTTGCTTTCCCTCAATAATCTCAACCCAGCTAACTGTGGACAGCTCATACAGGCCAGTCGATTCCCAGAATAATCTGACAAATGTTTTCCCTTATGTCTCTGATGTATCATCAGTGTATGCTGACGGCACTTAGGGGTGGGAGGGTAAAATTATGGAAAAAAATACTTATTTGTGCACAGAAAAACTTGGAGGGTGTGTTTTAGTGCACTTTGTCTTCTGTCTTTTTGCAACAAAACTCACTTAAAAAATTGGAATAAAAATCTTTGGAAGAATTAATCAGTTTTCTGCAGATGCACATCCTATATAGATTTGTCACGACAAACTATTATTAAACTATTTAAACAAAAATTATCTGAGGTAACTCTCAGTCACTGACAGGACTACATACTACGAGGAGTTTAATCACTGAAGCCAATGGTAAATTTGCTGGAAACAGTGTTTTGCCACTCCACTTTTACTGGTCACTAAAGGAAGAAATGTTTCCAAAGGTATTTCACCAAAACACAGACGTGGTATGGGTGGAGAGTCATAGCTACAGCTTAAAAATGTCAAAAACCAAATATCCTAAAACTCATTCCAAAGACTACAGGCAAAGTATCTGGAGACATCAATACTCGTACAGTGAACTGCATGCACACAAAAAAGTTCCAGTAAATCCTATTTTATCATTCATCAACTAATGAAGTGTTACTAAACACACTCAGACACATTTGTTTTTGTTTATTGTAATCTTTGAGAGAGATGGCAAAGGGTAATGGCTTTGACTTTGTAAAGGCCTTCTAACTACATAAACGGTGTATTTAAGCTATAGTATGTTGCTTGATCTCTAACTTTGCTGTACTGAACTGTAATTGCATTTCTCAAGAATAGACTGTTCCTGTTTGCCTTTGATATTATCTATTAATGTGTAGAAGATATAAAGTAACGTTTGCATGCATACAATTGGACTGGGGTTGGAAGCAGCGAAGGTTTGTGTATCTTGTCCAGAACAGGACCGTTATACTGAAACACTGAAGTGATCAAAGAACTGAAATATAGAGTTTCAACCAATTAAATGATCAGTCACATTGTAAATGTTTACCTGATGACAATGTACACATTGTAATACATCAATTAAAACACTTTAGAAACTACAATTGTGTTTCTGTTATCATTAGTAGCAGTTGTTATATTAGTATTAGTGGTGGTATTGTATGATTTTAGCTTATCACAGATACATTGCTAGCAGCATGCATATGCCATATAGAAGTATGGAAATGTCATGCTGCAACTACTTTTTAAAATAAAGTTGTGCTGACGTAAATAATGATTGGAAAACTTATTCCAATACTTGTGTCACATAGACAAAATATCAAACGTACAGATAAATTAAGAATGAACTAGTGGATAAAGATGAACTCGTCACTTGATACTAAACATATATTTAAATGCAACAATTTTGTTTTTGCCGCCGTTTTTCAAAGGTTTCCGTTAATGATTTCAGACATTTTATGGACTTAACAGATATATTAATGTCAAATTTTCTTCTTTTCCAAGATGATCCCCACACCTGACCAGTGTGGCGTATCATGATGCTGATTAAACAGCATCATTACTACACAGATGTGCCTTGGGAATCATGATAAAAGGCCACTCTAAAATGTGAAGTTTGATCAACACAATGTGACAGATGCTCCGAATTTTGAGGGAGCATGTCATTGGCATGCTGACTGCAGGAATGTCCACCAGAGATGTTGCCCATTAACTGAATGTTAATTTTACTACCATATGTTGCATTTAATGTCCTCTCTATGAATTTGGCAGTACATCTAACCGGCCTCACGACCACACCAATGGGTCACGATGACAAACTGCTGTCAGGTCAAGACCCTCTTGAGGTGGACGAGCATGCAGATGAGCTTCCCTCAGACCGTTCCTGACGGTTTGTGCAGAAATTCTTCAGTTGTGCAAACTAATTGTTGCATCAGCTGTTCGAGTGTCTGGTCTCAGACGATCTTGCAGGTGAAGACGCCGGATGTGGAGGACCTCAGCTGGTGTTACTACATGTGGTCTGTGGTCGTGAGGCCATGTACTGCCCAACTGAGAGAAACAACTTTGGAGATGGCTTACTGTATTGAAATGTACATTCAGTTCCCAGGCAACATCTCTGGTGGACATTCCTGCAGTCAGCATGCCAACTGGCACGCACCCTCAACACTTGCGACATCTGTGGCGTTGTGCTGTGTGATAAAACTGCACATTTTAGTGTGGCCTTTGACTGTGACCACCCCGAGGCACATCTGTGTGGTAATGATGCTGTTTAATCAGCATGTTGATATGTCACATCTGCCAGGTGGATGGATTGTCTTGGAATAGGAGAAGTGCTCACTAACACGGATTTGTATGCCTACATCAACCAGTCAAGTTGCAGTTTACATTGATGTCTGTCCAGACCTATATAACATATGTAATATGTAGCGAAGACTTTGAAAATGTAATAAAATGTATTAAATGTATTTGTTTTGCAAAACATGGACGCTTCACACACATCTTCAGCCCAGCAGCACGATCTATCTATCATCACAGTTTCAAGGTGGACACCCAATTCTGTCAACACTTCAGCATCCATCCAAATGTCTCCCCTCTGTTCCTGAGTTATGGCGTTTTGGCCCAAAAAGTGTTTTTGCAGTACAATATGATGTCACAGTAAAGCTGACCTGTGTCACTCCATCATTTTACCCTAGCAGACATTTATGTGAAACTTTATTATAATTTATTATAATATGAATTCTTGAGTTATGGCCATTTTGTGAGGTCATGGTGACCTTTCGCCACCAAATTCTAATCAGTTCATCATTGAGTATGTGGACATTTCAGCCAAATTTAAAGTAAAATTTCCTCACGGCTTGTCTGAGATATCGCATTCAAGATAATGGGACATACAGTCGAATGTGCAGATGTACAGAATGACAGACAACCCAAAAACATAATGCCTTCTGGCCACAGCTTTTGCCAGCGTGGAGGTATAAAAATGTATTTACCATCAAGGCTGCCACAATCTCACATGACTTTATTTAATGTTTAATATAGTTCAGTAAAGTTTATTAAAGTTATGAGGTTTAAGGGCTCTTTGAGTGTTTGAATTGTATTTATTTAAACTCAAATATAACATATTTGCGATGTGTTTGTGTTGCTTTTAGTTATAACTTATATTAATTCAACTGCAATCAAAGCTTAGTGTTTAAACTACAAAGGATATATGAGGACATATGAGAATAAATGAAGACATATTGTTATCAGAGTTTATATTTATATTGATAAAATTATTAACTACTTCAAATGTTGAGTAGCAATGATAGCAGTAGTGTTATCAGAGGAAGTGACTATTTCTTTATGTGATTTGCTGGGTAAGTGAAGGACAGCCTTGTCCACCTTTGAGCTCCAAATCAGCAAAGCAGCCATAGATACCGTGATACAATCAAACAGGAGACAAACCTTTGGACATAAGGTTGCAAGTGCATGACAGCATATTGAGCTGTGTGAGAATTCTACACAGCTCGTCAGTCTACCTGCTTCTTTTATCGAATGGTAAAAAGGTCAATATGTTGCCTCCAGGCCAGAGACAGAAAACAAAACATTTACAGCATTGCTGATCAACACGTGACCCGCAGGCCAGTGGCTGCCTCAAGAAACATTTTGTGCAGCTGTGAACATGATATGCAATGTGTGCATTAGCTTTTAATCATTTGCTGTCAATTTCAACACTTTACTTTTCATAACCTACATTTTATACACTACAATGTCACTGCATCAAATCTGTGCCCCCCTAGCAAGTGTCTGTCAAGTTAGGGGAGACAACTTGAAGAGAGCAACCTGGCGACGCCTCACTAGTGTTGCAGGACTTTCATTCTGTTATCAGTGCCAGTGATGTTAGCTGAAGTTAGTGATTTCAGCCGACAACTGCACTTTTCCCGTGCGGCCCTCAGTCATATGCTGGCTCCCTAAACTGGCAGTCAGTCATAAAAACTTCCAGCACCCCTGATTTACAGTGAACTTCATAGAATTTATGAAACCAAACAAGTCAGCAGGACGATGTACCATATGCTGAATGCTGGTTTGACAGACAGGTTACATCATAATGTTATGATACATCATAATAATCTGACTGCGGCAGCTTCTAAAAATACCTCTACCATCCACCACCAGAGTAAACTTTCAAGTCTGCTTAGTTCCACTGCCTGAGTCTATTTTGAGGAGCTCTACTGGCTTAAGAACTGCTGCATTACAAGAACAGCTTTATGGGTTTTCCTCTGATTGATTCAAAATGTCACAGGCCCCGTTCTGCCTCTGGGCATCCACAATCCCACAGCTGTGCCTGGGAGGCCCTGTGTGAGTGTCCGTTAAAGCTGCACAGTAGCTTACAGGAGGCATGTGACCTTCGTCCTACCTCCAGACGTACTCCAGCACAGGTGTCCTGACGCTAAGCAAGGTCCTGCCCATGTCTGGTGTGGAATCTGCTCCCTGACCCATCCATACAGCTTTCTGGCCATTGCCTGGTGAGTAAAAAAGAACATGAAGCACCACACCTGCAGATGAGATCACAACAGTGTCTGCATGCATATTATACAGGATGCAGGTCAAGCAGAAATAAAATAAGCTCTCAAGTGTGCAGTGTAAACAGAAAGAAACGGGGTCACAATGAACACAATCAATTAACAAATCCAAAACAAGTACTATTCAGGTTGAATGGACAGAGATGTAGGCTAAATCCTGCAGGCTTTGGATTGTTATCTTTAGGGAACACACTATTACAACTACTGACCTGGGCGGCTCTCAAACAATGTGAACAAGAATGCTAAGTATTTCAGTTCTAACAAAGAGGGAGCAGTGAATAGGGCAACCTTGACTTTCTCAAAAGCTTAGTGGCCTGTGAAGCCTCCTTAATGCAACTTACCGTATGGTGACATAATAATCATTATGTTACATAATAATTCCAGCTTTTTAAAAATAATATAACCTGAAATTATCACCTACATGAAAAAAATGCGTGTAAACTGCAGATCACCTGCACTGACATGGCACATTTTTGACATGAGGTCATGTATTTTGCAGACAACATGACAATGAAGATCAGCTTTTTGCTTCTATTCATCTCAACTGTAAACATACAACATTATGTCTCTGATAAGTCTGATAATAATGCACATCTGCACCTTAAAGATGAAGCTATGTAGGTAAAATATGAAGTCCTATGTAGCTGCGCTGTTATGATACCTTCTCTTTTTTCTGAATGGAAAGACAGTTCTTGAGGAAAGAGATGTTTCTGATGTCATATCAATAAGTGAGAGCCGCAGCAGTGACAGCTGAAGGCGACGAGCATCAGCATCGAGGCAAAGCACAGCTGTAATGAGGAGAGGGTGGGGGTGCAATTCTGGAAGATTCTGCAGGAATCTTACGAGTGGACCCCATTTCATTCGTTTATTGTGGGTACTGTTTCTCTGAGCTAGGTGGGTTAGCCTTCCCTGTCAAAGCCACAGCTGTGGTGGGGACTAGAGGTTTAATGGTGAGTTTTATGGCCATCACTTTAGTTTAAATGCTTTCTTGTCACTGTCAGAGTCTAAGGGAATTTGTTTATCTAGCCGTGCTGGTTTGACTTGACGTTGCATGCTAATAACATCTCAGAGATGTCATTTTCCTTTTCATGTAGGTAGCTAGGCTATGTAACCAGCTAGCCGCCAGCCTGCTAACGTTAATTAAGCTGATGAGCCAGCTAACAACATAATATCGATTTTCTAGCAATTGTTATAGCATTATAATCACAATTTAAGTCACGCATGTTAACTAAGGCTCTGTTTATTGCTGGCGTCTGCTGCTGGCCTTGCTAAGGAGGAACAAGTTACAGCAGCTACATCACTAGCTACCAGCTAGCATGAATACATGCTAATGTTAGCTTGCTAGCTAACGCGCAACACGCACGGATACGGCAGAGATGTAGCGCTAGCTGTCAGATGAACGGTGGAAACCAGCCAGCCCTAACTACCAGTGCTATTTTACCTATTACTTTATCCAAATAGTCGTAACTTTTGGGTATCTAAAACAAATGAACGCTGTCACGGGTTTTTCTCTGCTCACATGACATGCTATATCCAACAATCTGTCCTGCCTGTCAGTGTTCTCAGTGACATTAAGCTAACTTGAAGCTAGCGTCGTTGCTAGCCAGCGTCATCATCGGCATCTCTTTGTTTTGTGCAATGTATGAACCACCCTGTGAAAACAGATCATCTCATGAATAACATATAAAATGCTCTCCTACTCTAAAATATTTTCATTGCAGAGCCAATGATTGGAATTGACTGAAGCCTTCACCCCACTGCAAAGATGTCAAGTAAGGATCTGGGAGTGTTTTAGCTAGTAGTGATGTGAAGCCCTTTGTGGGTGATGACATTAAAATGTATGATCAGATACATCAGACCTGCTGTTTTCATAAATCTGTTCAGTAACACAACCATGACACCTCTGTATCACAGCTGTAATAAGGATTAACAGAGATTAATTAGATTATTTCATGTAGAAATTCACTATTCTTTGGAAGAAATCACTCGGAAATTGTGAAGATTGGCAAGTTAAATTGTAAATAACTTGCCATATTACTGGATATTATGGATACATATTACTGGTGTTTCATTTGGACCTTTTTCTTTCACAACAGAGAGACCATCCTACGCCCCTCCTCCTCCCCCTGCCCCTACAACAGTAAGTATTCCTAATTAGTGTAACACCAAATATTATTTTGGTATCCCAGGTCAAGCTGATGTTGCCGTATGGAGACTTAATATAAGTACATGCTTTAAAATTTATTTTTTCAAGAGATCTGCTTCTTTTGTTGTATCCACTTGATGTGCTGATACACCAATGCTTCTGAAAAGGTGATTTCTTTATAGCCTCAGCATGAATGCAAGTTTCTTTATTTTGCATTTTCCCAGCTTCTTTCATTGGTTTCTTTCTTTCTTTATTTTTTTGTCTTGGGTCCCCCCCTCCCCTTCCTTCTTTTATGTCATTTCTCTCATTCATATTTCTGTCTCATTTATTTCCATCAGCAAATGCCCAACACTCCCGGGTTTGTGGGGTACAACCCATACAGCCATCTGGCCTACAACAACTACAGACTGGGAGGGAGCCAAAGCAGCAACAGTCGGGTAACGGTATGAATATTAACGTAGAGAAAACAAGGAGACCAAATATGTCAGGCAGACCCCGGTGGAGGAAACAAAATCTGCAATCGTTCACTTCCAGTTAAGCTTCACACGACACTGAACAGTACGCTTGCTAATTCAAAGGAAGACACTGCAGAAGCCTCTCTGAGCAACAATGGCATTAGAGCTTTTCACAAGATTGACCTTTGCTTTGCTTAGAGCAAATTAAATTAGATATATTTTTTGCATTTCCACTGTCGTAAGAGCAGATGCTGCAGAATAGTCAGAATGAGAAGCCTCACTCATTACTGAGAATGAATCCGAAATTCATTCCAACCTCCCTCTGCCGTCTCCATCACAGTGCAGGCTGGCTAAGAGTCCATCTGTGTGTATTCAAATACCACCTGCCTTTCAAAGTCTGCGTTTTTTGACAGCCATGTAAAGTAACCCATGCCATCAGTGTTGCCATGGCATTACAGACTCGCTGCATGGCTCTGGCTGCTGAGCAGTAATTTAGTCGCTGCATGCAAGCTGTGGTTGGCTGACTCTGATAATGGCATTATGGGCAAATCTCAGTTTAAGTGAGATTTTTTTTGTATTTTTTTTTCACAGTCAGCACTGTTCCATTGTACTCTGTGGGGTTCCTGGCGTGTGTTTGGCCTCAAACTGTCATTAATTAAACCGGGTTAATTGAAGTGATAAGAAATGACTTTGATGCATTTAGTATTTTATTCCAAATCACATTTTTTAAACAGTTTTATGTCAAATAAGATGCACCTGCACACAGGTTTATAAGATGTACTCAACCTAGGTCAGCCATAGTGTTTAAATGGATGCCTGGTCACTCAACAGCAACTGTGTCTTAAGGTGACTGTTTTTCTGTCTTTACCAGAACTCCTCTGGAATAAATATCCCAAAGCCACCCAAGCCACCCGATAAGCCACTGATGCCATATATGAGATACAGTCGGAAGGTAAGTACACAGTTTGTAATTGCTGCCTTTGTCATGTGCTCTGCTGGAAGACAGGGATGCATTGCTTTTAAGATATTGTGTCAGCTCAGAGTAAGTAAGACGTACATTTTGTTTCAGACACAAGTAGTTGTTTATCGAGGTAGGTGTGAAGCCAAATTAAGCCAGGCCTTAGCTAGGACTGTCTACATCACATAGTGGGATTTGTCACCTTGGAGATGGAGTTTAAAGCACACGGCCTCCTCTGGTTTGTGACCTCTCTGCAAAGAGATAACCACTTATAGCCCCTCCAACCCAACCCAACCCCACACCCATGTCTGGTTCTCATCACCAGGTTTGGGATCAAGTAAAAGCCTCCAATCCTGATCTGAAGCTATGGGAAATTGGGAAGATAATCGGTGGCATGTGGAGGGACCTCACTGATGAGGAGAAACAGGATTATTTGAATGACTACGAAGCAGAGAAGGTTGGTTGTTTTACAAGGGGTGTTTATGGGGTTTTTCTGATGGGTGACCAGTGGATGTGTCTCCAACAGTTGTGGGTCCCTCCAGTCATCATTCCTTCCTTTCTTACAGTCCTGAGTAAACCTCTTTCCTTATCTTGTCGTAGTTGATAGAAAGGAGGGTCCACGTTGTGTGTGCTTGCCATCTCTGTTTCCTCGACATTCCTGTCATCTTTTCCACCGTAGATTGAGTATAATGAGAGCATGAAGGCCTATCACAACTCGCCAGCCTACCTGGCCTACGTCAATGCAAAAAGCCGGGCCGAGGCAGCTCTGGAAGAGGAGAGCCGCCAGAGGCAGTCCAGATTGGACAAGGGCGAGCCTTACATGAGCATTCAGCCAGCGGAAGATCCAGATGGTAAGGCCAGTCAGCTAAATGCTTTGTCTCCCAAGGTTTAGAGCAGTGTGACAGAGCTGTAATTACCATAGCACGGCCACACAGAGTTGCCAGTCCACACACCCAGAGACTGTTATCTTTCCCCCCTCCTACACTGCTGCAACTGTCCACACTTTTGGTAATGCTACTGTTGAGATGCAATTAATGCTTTTAAGCTCCAAAATGAAACAATATTTGTCCTTGTTTTAAACAACTGTTTAAATTTTGGAGGTATTCCTGGCATTGGTTTGGACGTAATTGCAAAATTTACATTCTTTTCTGTGTTGTCATAAGACTGACACACACACACACACACACACACACACACACACACACACACACACACACACACACACACAAGCAGAAGATGAAGTTTGAGTTACACCCACCTCAAGGAAATGATGCTTGTCTGGGGTCTGGCAGGGTTACAGTGGAAGATAATGATGTACAGGAAAACTGCAGATAAAACCATTTGCTATTTAGAAACACCTCAGACCATAAAAATGTCAGAGCTGGTATCCCAGTGGGTTGTGTTCTCAACAGACTGCACGTACATCAACGATTAAATGAGGTTAAGCTCTCCAGGTGGCTACATACTCAGAGATTGTGCCTTATTAATAAACACAGCCTTAAAGAAATTCTACTCTAAGCTGCTATGTACTGGTTTCTCCTGTTCTGTTCTCAGCACCAAAACAGCTCTGACATAACATGCCTGTTAGACACATAAAATCAAAATTAATCCGAAAGTATGGATCTGTCATGCACTGTTGTGATAAGTATTCAGGAGGTGCCTTGGTTTTAACATCTTTAATGCAAAATAACCTGAAACAACATTAGCTGTTTGCACAGTGTTGTTGAAAAAAGTACAAATTAGTGAGACTGAATTCTGATGAATTTTGTATCATAAAAGAAACGTAATTCTCAAACACCACCTCCAGAATGTATGACCTCCCTTGACTGTTTCCTGTTGTGGTGTCAGACTTTCTGTATGAGCACCTTTGAAACTTTCAACATGGCAGCTAAGATTCATTTCTGCTCTATGGAAAGTTTCAAGGGTGCAAACATGGCTGCACATCAGGGACAGGCTCAGGTGATGAGCGCCTGTGTTGCGTTACGCAGAGATTTAGCAAAGTTTTGTCACAACAAAGCCACGATGCCTTATACATGATAGTGGTGAACAGTATTGGCAAAAATTAAAAGGGGAGCCAACTGGTAAATAACTGTGCCACTTGAGAAAACAATAACATGATTTCTAAAAACTGTATTGTTTAATATAATTGTGATCCAACTGTATATCTACCTTCTTAAAACGGTACTAGTAATCTTATTTTTTTTTTATTTAGTATAGACAGATTAGATTCACTCATTTGGTATGTTATGCTTCTTTAACTGTTCAAATTAATAGCAATCAGTTCATAATTACACTTTCATGATCTCATAGATCCTCCGTAACATGTTAGAGTTATCTGAGTCTACCAAACACGCCTCAAGTTTTTCCACACCTACATGCGTTTGGTTAATTATGTTTCAATGTTCTCATTTACAGAACTTGTGTTGAAAAATAGTATGACTCACTGGATGTAGACTGTGGCTATACACCTGCCATTTTCCAGCTATTTAGACCGGTATTCTCCTCCCCTTATGCTGTCTGCAAGTTACTGTTTTCAAAATCCCCTTTGCTACAGGAAACAACAACAACAACCTCCGAGCTAACAACCTACACAGTGAAAACAACAAGTTCTGATCAGGATTTCAATCGTGCAGTAACCTGCTTTGTTCTTTAGGTAAATTGTTAAGATCTTCAACAAATAAAACAACTTGATAACACACTTTGGAAAAGCTCAGACTCCGTCTCACAGGACTCTCATGCCCGATGTTAAGCCAGCCAGTCAGAGTTGATTTGCCACATCTTTTTATCCTGGCAGCGGCATGCGTCAGTGACACAGACATCACCAATTTACCCATCTATTCCACCTCACACAAGCTTCTGCGACATCGTCGTAATAATGATCTGTTCATTGGAATGTCAGTGCTCGCCTCCCCACGCGCCCCACAAGCAAATTTTCCACCAAAAACAGTCCCACAGTGTTTTGTCTCTATAGTAGAATAATACCAGATGCTTCCAGACCTTTCTGTAGTGCTGACACAGCGCTGTGCAGAAACAAGACTAGCTGGAAAGTAACAAAAATATTTTTGTTGTCTTGAAAAAAGTCTTAACTGACTTGAGGATGACTGTATACAGATACATTTATCTTCGTACATCCTAACAAAGCCAGAACAAAGAACAATAAGAAGGGATTTTTAAAATATAAATTCACCAAAATACATAACAATGCAGGCAGATACTGTTAAGTTGTAATCACCAACTATGTTTACATGCATAAAATACCCAAGGTTTTGCCTTTACTCTGTAAAAGACAATATTTCCCACTAAGCTGTTTACATGGCTAATGACAGTGAATATTCCACTTATACTCCTGTTTACATTAAGCAGTGCATACTAAGGTTAGCATGCCCAAACATGTTGTTTATCACATGTAAATGTGAAATGTGAACGGCTTGAGCCACTTGTGCCCTTTTGCTTCTTTCTTTCAAAATAGGATTTTGTCAGACTTTTCCACCAGTGGCAGACTGGCTTGGCGGAGAAAAAACACAGCCTCTCTCCTGTAGTCCTTTAGCCACTGTCTTGAAAAGGGTGGCGTTGCGATATTTGCACATATCCAAAAAATGCTGCTATGTGAATCTTGCATAATGTTTAGGCGTGTTTCTCCTTCTCAAAAGAAATGTGGGTTTTTCTTTTGGGCATGCATCTCTACTGCAGCCTTGCAAACTGTTGACAAGTTGGTTTGTGTACAACATAGCTGTGACAGCACACAGAGCTGGCCGTAATCAGTACAAGAGGCCGTGTTGTAAACTGCAGTAAAAACCCCAGTTGAGATGCTTATTCTTATGCACTCTAAAATCAAAATAATATTGGCATATCCCACGTCCGGATCTGACAAAAGCTTCATTTGGAAAAAGGCCTAACTCGGAATATTCAAAAGTAATATACTGTTTACATGCACCGTATCAAATTCAGAATACTGTCATATTTAGAATAATTGTGGAATATTAAAGTGTGTATAACAGAGTCATTGTCAAAGATGCCTATGAAAGTAACATAGTTCTGTATTTTATTCTGCATTTACAAAAAAAAAAAAAGGTTGTATTTGGATCCATCTGGAATTCTTTATCACTGCAGTGTGGAAAAAGTAACAAGGGATGATTATTGTCTTAAATGTCTTTACTTTCTTGCACTATGATCCTGTATTTAAATGGAAATGGAGTATACATGTAAGACGAAAAAGTACATTTGCTGACGAATGAAAATTGCAGACTACATCTTGAAACCGTCCACATACAGTGGGTTATAATTAACCGCTTGTCCCATTCGCCTAACAATAACGGTTCTGCTTTGCTTAAGGATGTATTTTGACATAATGGCCTATACTTAACTCCAGCTCTGTATAAATATTGAGCAATGTCCTCCGCATGTTTATAGTGTCTTGATACAGCAGTATTTGCATCATTTTGTTTTGAGTCATGTGTGCTGTAATTTGCAGAAGCCTCTCATACTTGTGGATGGTGACTGTGTAACACATGTCTTCTCTTTGCCTGTTGACAGGTGTATACAAATCTATTTTCCACGACAGTCATAACAAGTCAGATGTTTTTTTATGTCTTCAGATTACGACGATGGGTTTTCAATAAAGCACTCAGCCGCGGCTCGTTTCCAACGCAACCACCGTCTTATCAGCGAGATCCTCAGTGAGAGCGTAGTCCCAGATGTGCGGTCAGTTGTTACCACTGCTCGCATGCAGGTCCTTAAACGTCAGGTCCAGTCTTTGATGGTACACCAGGTACGGTCAAGTCCTCTAATCCTCACATAATGGTGGCATTCAGCAGACGGTTTTGTTTTTTATGGGTTAATAATGTAATAACTGTGGTGCCTCTGTCTTGTGTCACAGAGAAAGTTGGAGGCAGAGTTGCTTCAGATTGAAGACCGCCACCAGGACAAGAAAAGAAAATTCATCGAAGCCACAGAGTCTTTCACAAATGAGCTCAAAAGGGTACGGCATCTTTTACATCGAGCTTGGTCATCACTCACTCGCACACAAGCTTCATTTTGCATGTTTTTTCTGCGTGCTGCCTTGCATTCCTTACAGCCACCAGCTGCTGCTAACTCCATCCACATGTTCTGGCCATCATATATCTGTCATCATTTACAATTTGCAGCCCCCATAATAACAACTTTGTTCTGAAATGAGATGCAGGACTGTGCAGTTGAATGCAGTTTCCACTGTTCACAACAGGTGGTGCCATTTGTCCTTTACAGAGTTTACTGCAGCATCAAGTCACTGACACACTGAGAATAACATTATCAAGACTGAACTTGTACTGAAACATTGTTGTACTTATGAACAGAACTGTGTGTTCATTCAGTTACATAATGTCGTTAAATTAAATTGTTGCTTTGTGTCCAACCTGCACGTGCATGTTCAGCCAACACTGACCTTTGTAAAGTGAAAAGAACATCATTTTAACGAGCATGCACAGCTTACTCAAAAGTCCAGCGACTGTTTTCACCTTTCTACATTAATCCCATCATTATTGTATTTTAAAGCTTTGCTGTATGAAAGTGGAAGTGGACATGGAGAAGATTTCTGCAGAGATTGCTGCAGCGGAAGAGGCAGCCCGCAAACGCATGGCAGAACGTGAGAAAGATGCAGGAGACCGAGGTGCGAGAGAGGCCCCCACCTGTGTCTTAGCAGAGGAAGAAAAACACATTTGTGCAACACATGGCAACAAGTCCCAGCAAAATTCTCTCAGTGAAAGCAGCAACAAGGAGGGCGAGGACGCAGAATCTAACACCACAGATACACCAGGTGAGCCACACTAGTCTGAAGTTGTGGCTGTGGTGCTATCTGACTCAGTTGCAGGGATTCGTGTTTAATAACATTTAAAGGGATACTTTGCCTGACTTAGAGGCAGCTCATGACAATGTGGGTAGTATGAGTAATTGAGCAATGTTAAACTTTCCAGTCATCTTACCAGGTCTCTCAGCTCATTCATGTTTTGTATCATTCAGCAAATTTTTGCTGGCTATAGGGCTGTTGCCCCAACTACATATTGTAGCTCATTTTTGTATGCCCACCTTCCCCCATGACACAAAAAGCATAGAGAGAAGCAGATTGAGAGCGAGAGAGACACCCCTCTCTGTGTGTCAGATCAAGCAGTTAAACTTGGCAGTGCTAAGTAAATATAAACCAAGATCCTGTTACTGTGTTTCCCATTTCTTACCTAAAATCTTTGCAGAAATATATTTTTTACTACCTGTATTACAAGATAGTTTGTTTCTACCTGGCACATATTGTTTTTCGGGTTTATGGTAACTGGCTTTATGTCACCCACCAGTGTTCATCGTGCGGTGCGGTGCATCCTGATAGTAAGCAAAAGTGAAAGACAACCCAGTTTTGTGAGAAGACCATCTTTCCAGCAGTGATATATTTCTTTAACATCATGTAATTTTCTTACTCTTTTGACTCAGGGAAGCCAACTTGTAGAAAAAAACTCCTGCACGCGTCTAACTTGAAATTATGATTTTAATGCGGCAACGTTCCGGTGACGAGACCTTCTTCAGGCAAAGTTTTGTAACAAAGAGAAGCCATCTTAAGGAGTGGCTGTGGCTGCAATCAGTCACATTACCAACATGCAGTAGAAAGGTGCAAATACCAAGCATCAATCTGTGTAACAATCAACAATATTATAGATAGAGATAAAGGAATAAAGAAGTTAACATTAAAAACTGCCTTGTAACAATCATAAACATACCCCAAAAAGTTCTCAAGCATTAAGCATCTATTCCTACTTAAGATGGCGATGCTTTATTACGCCTGATGAAGGTCTAGTCAGCGAAACGTTGCAGCATCAAAGACAGTGTGCGGGAGTTTCTTCTACAAGTTGTGTTCTGCTCATCCCTCTCCTACGCGCCTGTTTGGAAATAGATGTGCGAAATATTCCTTTGTTCTGACTCAGGAAAGCCGAAAGCCTCCGAGGAGCTTGAGGCTCATCCAGGCAGTGAGGAGGGGACAGAGGACAAGGAGAGCGTCCCAGAAGGAGCCATGGAGGAGGGAACCAGCGACAGCAACACAGGTTCAGAGACCACCTCTGCTCAGACAGAAGATGCCCCGACCAGTGAGCTACCAGAGGGGCCCAGCCGGGCAAGAGCAGCCCACTGAGTCCAGCACCTGACTGTCTGTGAACTGTAAGGCGTCCGTTGGCCTCTGATATCACCTTTCAGTAACATATATTGCACAGTATCATCTCAGTTTGTCAAAGCATTTGAAGAACGTCTAGACGGGCTCAGTGTTTAACAACCCTGAGGCAGAGATGATGTTTTAGTTGTGTTTAAAAACACCAAGCCTCACAGACATGCGCTGAATACAAATAAATGAAAAATGTAAAGCACTTGAAGCCGACAAAGCAATGGTCCTTTTTAAAATCAATGGCTGCTAAGTGCGCCACAAAAGCCTGCTTGAAAGCACTATATTTCCTCCATAGGCCTCATTGCCATTTGGAAGAACCCATACAAGCCCTCTTCAGCACATACTGATACATATCTCTAGCACTATGTCTGGCAGATCCCAGATTGTCGCAGATTAAGACTGGCTATGAAAAAAGCTGTCACATGAAACAAACATTGTTCAGTGTTATATTTAACTTTGTCCTTTGTATTGTAGTGTCCTTGTTGCTTTTATTATGTTTGCATGTTGCAGTTTTTTTAAAATAAGTTGGCATACTTGTGAAGAGCTGGGTGACCATCTCCTTGGCAGGAGAACATTTGTTTACTCTCTGTATCAGTATTACAGTGACAGTATTGTCTCAGGAGTTTGTAGTCATTAGTAGTAGTTATTTGTTATTTATTATCAGCATTTTTATTATACTTGTGTATCGGTTGTCCCAGCCCATCCATAAGTATATCACATGATCATCAATGCTGTACAATGCTCAACTACCAGTGTTCTCAAGTTTGCTAGCTGTCAATCAAATCAAAAGCAGTACGCTTAGAACATTTCTGTGTTATGCTCAATATTGCAATTTTCAGCCTAAAAACTTTTAAATGTACCGTAATTGTGTACACAGTGTAACGAGGTTTGCTTAAACATGGATTTTCATGTCGTGAAACAGCTTGAAGAACAGTCATAAACATGCAGTCTTAAAATGAATTTCCTTTTTCATATTTATACCAATAAACTTTTCTACCCTGAGCAAGTTCTCGCTTCAGTTGATTTCAAAAAAATAATGCAAGGTGATTATCTTTGAGTATAAACAAATATAAATGTACTTTTACAGTACAAACAGGCATCATTTACGAAATGGGACTGCCTATAAGCAGCCCTCACCTCTGACATCCTGAGCAAACATGGAGGTGAATGAGCTGAAACGGTGGTGGCTAGCAGTGCCAGCTGTGCCAATGGTGCTGACAACAGCAACAGTGTTGACAAAGCTGACAGTAGGGGTAACCTGGAGGGTGGGCACTACACTTGACTCGTGTTCATTGACATGCATGCGTGAGACCTGAATACAATGTTGGCCCTGTTCATTCCTATGAAAGTTTCTCTGTGGCGCATGAAGCTAAAAAAGTTCGACTTACATGCGTAAAATTACCATGATCATCTGCACTGAGTGGTCCATAGAGCAGGTGCATTCGAGACTTTCACCAGCAGAGCGGCTACCTTATGGTTTAGCCCTCAACTAACTTGAATAGCGATAAAATGATTTAATCATGCGGCTCTTCTAGACTTTCAAAATGCTATCTGACCGAATAGATCAAGCCTCAATAGTGAAACAAGCTGTGATGCTCAGAGAAAGTATCCACATATTTACAGATGTCTCTTTCAAGATGTAAGTCTATGAGCTAAAAGTCTTTCTTGGTCCAGTGGCATCGTGTGACGAAACCTGCGGTTGTAATTCAACATCTATGTCAAATTTGCTTCAAAGCTTAGCACTGTTCATGGGGGGCTTGGCACAGCCGGCCCAGCTACAAAACAAAGAACAGAGGGACTTGTATTACAGCATACAGAGATGGTGTGACCTCATTCTCTACTCAGGATGCCATTACTCCACATTATCTTTAATAGCAATAGTTTGCTGCTATATTAATATTCAGATCATCATATATACAGTAGAACCTTCAAAATGTAAACTAGTGCTTTAAACAGAAGACTACAAATCTTCTTGATAACATTACTGTAAGCAGTTGTGGTGAATAAAAGATGAGGAACAAGTAAGCTGCACACAGGTATGCAGGAGCTTCAATCAAACTTTCACAGTTGCATACAGTGTGCTTGCATAGCTATTTGTCCTTTGCACAGTATAGGTAAGGGAAGTGGGTAAGATGAGAGGGAATTGTTCTGATTTCCTGTTTTCAGTGCAGAACTAGCAATCCTCCTGAGAGACCCATTTTGTTTTTGACACAGTTCAGCATTTCTGTCTAAAACAATGTCCTGCCAGGAGATTTGAGCTTAATGTGTGGTGATGCCAACAGTTTCAGCCTCTCACGAGAAGACGTAATGACTGTGTTCATACTACTGCCATTTAAATGTGAAACATGTCCCCTACATTGCAGCTTGTCAAGTTTTGTACCGTGTGGTTAGCACCGGCTCGAGTGAAAGCTAGAAACCACAACCGCAGAGATACAGGTGTGCAGAAGCATGTGCAGATCTTCTGAGTTAGTGGGCAAAAGGGTAGTTTTGCAAGGCCTTATCTGCCGTCCGGCACAACAAGGCTCTGTTGCCATAGTACTGTACACTATATGTACAGTACAATGGTAAAAAAAAAGAAATGCTGTTGGAAATACAACTGAATAATTCCCAATATTAACAGAATTAACTTTTCATGAAAAGCAAGCTGTCTCATCAACACTTATATCTTAGTAAATACTTCATAAAACTATGTATTGACTGTGTATTTCCTCTTGTGAGTACAAAATGACATTGAACATTAAGTGTTTCCGTTTGATACACTGAAAACCACCCACAAAAAAACTGCCTGATAAACTGTGGATGCGTATTGTGGTTATTAGTGTGAAAACAAAACTAAAGAGTGACTTACGGATACAAAAATCATAGACACAGAAATAAACAAAGAACAAAAGTTCAATGTACAACATTTAACAATACAAAAAAATAAAACAACACAAACAAGACTGAACGTATAACAGTAGTACAAATGATCATAATAATTAATAATAGCAGCATTCAAAACAGTTGACAATTTATGATAGAAAATAGATAAGTAGAATAAACCAAAATCATCACTTTGCGGTTGTATGCTTCCACAAATCAGTCAAGCTGCCTTTACAGTTTACATCAATGTGTGTGAAAACATGGATGCTTCACACATACACACATCTTCAATCCAGCAGCACCAAAGGTCTATACAATCCGCAGTTTTAAGGTGAGCACACAAGATTACTGTCACCAATTTGATATCTGAACAAACAACTCCTGTTCTGTTCCTGAGTTATGATGTTGCATAATGGCCAGAAAAGTGTTTCTGCAAAACATTATGATGTCACAGTGAAGTTGACCTTTGACCTTTCAGACATAAAATGTCATTCGTCATGTCAACCTATGAGACATTTGTGCAGAATAATGTCATAATTAACGTATTAATTCTTGAGTTGTGGCCAAAAACGTTTTGTGGGGTCACAGTGACCTTGATTTGACCCACACCCACCAAATTCTAATCAGTTCATCGTTGAGTTCAACTGGATGTTTGTGCCAAATTTAAGGAAATCACCTCAAGGGGTGTGAGTGTATGGATGGACAACCGAAAAACGCCTCCAGCTACAGCTAACATGCAGGCATAATAAAAATGTCAGGGGAGGATGGGGGTCCTCAAGAGCAACACTGACCATAGCATATCTGATGAGCACATAGCGCACCAAGGGCCATCTAAGTCTGAGTTCCACAACATTATAGATGTTTTTTTTACCATCTTCTCTCCTGCTTTTTTCAGTGCTGCATTCGGAATAGTCAGACTGATATTGGGCGCATACCAAGTCCTGCGGAGGTGGCCAGCCCATTGTTGGACTGGATCCCTCTGGAGCAGCCCCCAGGCCCTCAGGAGGGGTCTTGCTTTGTGAGAACTGCTAAGTACCGTAAATTCAAATGTGATTTAAATAAGAGTGGTCCAGTCCTCTGTCATCCTGTCCACACTGCCCCTGCCACCCACAGGTGCAAGAATCTACAGCAGGAGTGCCCATCCATGAAGGTGTTTTAAGTAGGAAGAATGAATAAGGGGAAAATGCTACTACTACTACTACTAATAATAATAATGATAATAGCAATAATGCTAAAATAAGGGAGGAAAAAAATGACATGAATAAATATATCAAGAGTGAGGGTGTGGGTACAAGAGCGTGAAAGACAAAAATGAAAGTTACGCAGTTACATGTGTATGTGTGTGTGTGTGTGTGTGAGTGTGTGAGCGTATTAATAACGTGTTCGCATAGCTATGGTTATTTTAGAATAGTGTAATAAGTAAGAAAGGTCAGGCAATAAGTAAGGCAGGTGCTGGGTATATATTTGAATATAATATACTAATAATACAGCGGTAGTAACCTGATGGAAAATGGTTGCTGAGCGTTATCAGAAGTATCTGGTGACTGCAGTCAAACTGTCACTATCTGACAAAAAGCCACAGGTTTCCCCGATTTAACTAATTTCCATAAGATGAAAAGGTAAAAGCTTTACATCTCCGCCCTCGCTCCTTCTCAGGTAGTTCATTTCATAGAAACACGAGTTAATGTCAGTCACATTAAATAACGGAAGATCAAACCCACCAACTGTGGTTGGTTTGATTAACAAAAGCTCTGTATAGGTTGACACATGAGTTGTGCACGTTTTTCTTGAGGTACACAGTTATCAGACACAGGTAGGGACTTGAAGCTATAAACTCCAGGAAGTGGTTATTGTTTTATCATTAGACAAAGTGGTCAGTCACCATATTACTATGATCGCAGTACACTGTAGTACCAATTGTTGAAAAATAACCAATTTTTTGGTTCACATTTTAGATGGAGTCTGTGGTTTTCACAGTTGTCTCACATGATTCCTCGGTGCTGAGGAGAAAAGTTTCAGTGCGGCAGTCTTTCTCTTCATTTGAACAAAGGGAAACCACCATCAAACACACTCACTCATCCGTGTCTTTACCTACAGCGTACTACTCTCAGTCAACATGACTTGCGTCAGAGGTGAGTACCTTATCTGAGTTTAACTGAGATAGTTAAAAGGTCATTGTATATGCTGTGGTAAATGAATGTGTGTTAACAAATTTATTTTGATTAAAAAGTTGACCTTAAGTAACAATAAAAAATAATCACAGTATTGTTGAAACAGAAGCTGAAAAAAGTAACCTAAAATTCGAGGCTGTATGAACTTTTCTGGTCTCAAATTAATCATTTATTCTGTCTAACAAGGTGCATATGTATATGTATGCATGCATATTAACTTACTTTATTCCTGTTGTTGGTTATTGGTGGGGTTTTTTAAATATTTTATATATTAAATTTAATATATATACACACATCTATTTGTCTATCTCCAAATACTTGTATATATATACACTGTCATAGTCCTTCTATTCTTTACCTTTTTTTATCCAGCTTTGTTATTGTTTTTCTTAGCTGTTAAGTCAATTTGAGAGCAGGTTCACTGAGAGCACTGAGTGAAGTAAAGTACAGTAAAGCTGATTCTAACCTGTGCTACTACACTCAACATGGCAATGTGTAAAATGACTGAAAGCGTGTCAGTGCTGTAATTGTTTTATCCTCCTTAATAGCAGCAATGACTGACATCTTTCATGTCAGAACACGCAACTAGGAGTTTTACCAACCTACCAAAGTTATCTGACTTATGCCACATACTGTATTCACGTGTAGTAAATCACGTTATGTAACTGTGTCAGAAACTGCACGCACATAAAAATAGGGAACCAGGTCTTTTTTTTTTTTTTTTTTCCAATGAGCTAGTTTAAAACCACATCACCACTGGTTACACAGGAAGCCTCTTACTTCTAACAATAAGCATGTTATTGTCACCACTAATTTCAAAACATATCAAAACAAGCACAAGATAGCATTTAAAGGTGAACTCTACCATTTTATCCACATAGAGGTCCATTACTGATGATAACAGTAGTTTTTTGTGGGAGGTCTAAGAAAACAACATCAATTGATTATTTCTACACATTTATAACAGAAAGTCTGGGTTATTAAAGCTGTAGTTGGTAATTTTTTTATAAGATCAACTTGTCAGATTTCTGAATCTGTCACTATATTCACACAGCTGTACATGGGACAGGTAATCTGTCAAAAAACATCATGTTCCTCTGCCTCCTTGTGGCACTTCCAATAGCATCAGCCGCAGTGGATCGTAGCAAATGTCATTAGAAGCAACCAGATTTTTTTTCTCTCTTAATCTCTCTCTTAAACATATGACATATGACCCTAAAATAAATAAATAAATAAATAAATAATAATAATAATATAAATATTTTTTTCATAAAAGTTACCAACTGTATCTTTAACTAAGGTTGTGAAGTTTGAAAATAAAGGCATGTCCAAGGCAAATGCTACTGGTTGCATTTTCAAGTTTAACCCATACTAGTGAGTAAAATTCAGGATATTTTAACCTTTTGCTGCTTCAGTTTTTACTCCTTTTTCTGTAAATCTCTCCCTCGTGTGTCCCTCAACTGTATGGGATTACAGTACCCCTTTAACTGTTCATTCTATCACTCTCTAACATCACACATAATGATTATCCACACAGCGCTATGCTTATTAAGGATATTTTCAATCATACTATTACAGTGCTTGATCTGAAATGTACTCAATCTGTTTTTCAGATCTCCAAAACCTTCTGCCAACTATACTACTGATATGGTTGATGAATTTTAAGGTAAGAATGAAACACAACTGCAGCACCTCTTATTACAGTTGTAAACATTAAGGATATGATGTTTGTAGCAATATGCGCCCACTTAGAGGTTAAAAGCAGCAGGTAACTAACCACAACCCTCCACTCACGAGCACCATTTCCTTTAAGGAAGTGGTTAGTAAAGGTCTAAAGCAGGTAGCTTGTTTTTTTCTCTGATTTACCTATGCAAAAGTTGCTTCACTTGCTTGTATTTGATCATTTAATTTTATCTTTGATTACAGTCTTGCTTGACTCAAAATGACAACAACACAACCATCAACGCCCACGTGGATTACAACGCGTCCTACCTGAACTACCTTTATGATAACATATCCGAAGTGGATTATAGTGACTTTCCTGAGCTCTGTGTGAAAGAATCCAACCGCCAGTTCCGCCGCTGGTTCATGCCTACCTTCTACTCCATCATCTGCTTCCTGGGGCTGGCAGGGAACCTCCTGGTCATCCTCACCTTCTTCTACTTCAAGCGTCTTAAGACCATGACAGACGTGTATCTGCTCAACCTGTCCTTTGCAGACCTGCTCTTTGCTCTGTCGCTTCCCTTTTGGGCAGCCAACTCCATGACAGAATGGCTACTGGGCCTGCTGGTGTGCAAAGCCATGCACACTATTTACAAGGTCAGCTTCTACAGCAGCATGTTCATTCTGTCTTTCATCAGCGTGGAACGCTACTTCGTCATCGCCAAGGCTGTCTCCGCTCACCGCTACCGCTCCCAAGCTGTGTTTCTGAGCAAAGTGTCATCAGCTGCCATCTGGGTGATGGCACTGATCTTCTCCATACCAGAAATGAAGTACACCACAATAAATAACCACACCTGCACCCCGTACTCCAGCAATGCTGACAAGCTCCGCGTAAGCATCCAGGCGAGCCAGATTGTTTTTGCTTTTGCCCTCCCGCTCTTGGTCATGAGCATCTGCTACAGCAGCATTGTCCAGACCCTTTGCCAGGCTCGTGGCTTTGAACGGAATAAGGCCATCAAGGTGATTCTTGCTGTGGTAGCCGTCTTCCTGGTCTGCCAAGTGCCTTATAACCTGGTCTTATTTGTGAACACAGTTGTCACAGCGCAAGGAGGAACCATGGACTGCAACTTCGAGAACAGACTCCTCTATGCCACCGATGTCACCCAGTGCGTGGCCTTCCTGAGATGCTGCCTGAATCCCTTCGTCTATGCCTTCATCGGTGTGAAGTTTCGTCATGACCTCCTGAAGCTACTGAAGGACTTGGGCTGCATGAGCCAGGAGAGGTTCTTCAAGTATACCTGCGGCAGGAGGAGGAGCTCAGGCGCCACCGACACAGAGACCACCACCACATTCTCTCCTTAAAGCTGTTTCAGAGTGGACAATCAGCTAGTCACGCCTGCAGGCCACCCAGTGGACTGTTGAACATTAAGATAAAAGTCTCAAAACAAAAACATATGTTACATGTACATAGCAGAGGTTATCAAAAATGACCGTTTTGTGGTGTTTTTTTGCTCTTTTTGTTGTTGTTTTTGTCTTTTTTTTTATTTTAAGGTGATTTTTTTCATCTTTTTTGCCTTTTTTTGGATGGGACAGATAAATGTGAACATGGGGAGAGAGGGGGGACAGCATGCTGCAAAGGGCTGCGAGTCAGTCTCAAACTGTAGGACCCACGTAGGACTCAGCATACATGGGGTGTACGCTCTACCAGATGAGCTTCTGGGGCACCCTATTGTCAGTTATGACCTAAAGAGAAGTGTCAAAAATGTCAACAGTTGGGAGATCTACAGTTGAATTCTGGGAACGATGCAACATTTAAAACATGTGCATTTGCCCCCTCCATAAAAACAGGAACGTAACAAAGGACTTTTACACCACAAATTGATACAGACGCGGCACAAATTGCCAGAGTGCAGGAAACTACATGTTTGATGCTCAAAATTTTCCGTTTTATATGTGCCCCTCCCCCGGTGTTGAAACAAAACCTACGCCCTTGGTTGAATGCACATATCCCTCAACCACAGCCATCATTTGAGCCCTTCTTTCAGCCTTGTGGCTTACATGCAAGACAGAAATTGGCACTTCCACTTGTTGTCTCTGCTCATGCTGTAGGCTGCAAAGGTACTGGTCTAATACGCTATCTAAAACAGAAAAAATATTAGGTTTGGAACTGAAGATGGACCCAGTGTCCCTCATCCTGGGTCTCCCAGGAAGATATGTAACGATAAAAAACAAGACTGTGTTCTTACTCAGGCTGCGAGGAAGAGCAGTGGATTAATGACAAAGTACCAGCTGTTAAAGAGAGTGCTGTTCGATTTAGTGCCATTAGAATACGTTAAATGTATATTACTTAAAAAAACAGACCAATTATATACAATTTGGGAACCCTACCTGAACTAAGCAGAGCCTAATTTCTCTGCCATCATGCTGCAGGGATTTTCTTGATTGTACATGTTGCACATTATCACTGTAATCTCTGGTATTGCGTGTTTGAATCTGAGCTGGTACTCTGTGTTTTTGGTTTGTTTCTGTTATATAGTCTTTTGTACCTTTTTTCTCTCTGTGGAGTTCATATGTATCCATCTTCTACTTGCTGTAAAAGTTAAAAAAATAAATAAATAAATATTTTATAAATAAAAAGAAAAGAAAAAAGAAAAGAAAAGACCAAACAGGACTTTAATTTGTTTTGTTTTGGTGACAGTGTTAAGTATTTTGATAAATGTGTGAAGAAGTTTATTTACTCAACCATCTGAAGAGCACCAAATCATTTACATTAAAGTAATTGAACACACCACAGTCTCTAATCTGTGTTTTAAGCTATTTACGTTATTGCAAGAGAATTAAATAAGGTTAAATTGACTGAAGCAAGACATCAGATGTACACCATCACTAAAATGCTGCATTAAAAGAATTAATGTGGATTAAAAACATACTTTCCTGAGTGGGACATGAGGAAGTGCCACCAGCCATACACTATATAAAAAGAAATACACAGAAAGAGATAAATCATTCATTTCTGACAAAAACCCTGTGAGGACATTATTCAAAATCTGAATAAAATCTGAAAATGATAGATTAAATCTTAAATGTGACTGAAAGCCAGTGATGTGACATGTGGACCAGAGGAATTGTCGAGTTGAGTTTTCGTCGAGTAAGATTTTTGATTTGAAATTCAACTTTACACAGTACGTTCCCCTCTGCAGCAGTGAGATGAAGTCCTAATGGTGTCGTGGTAAATTATGCTGAAGCCTGCTATGACTATGATCAATTATTGTAATTAAAAATAACTATAAATAAGTCTATGCCTGACAAATTAACAAACTCTGGTGAAATGAAAAATGAACATTTTTGTTGTTTAAGTTCACGTATATGTCTATTCACTGATTCAGTCATCAACCAAAATTTATCTGAATTGAAAAACTTTGCTTATTGTGTCAAATATTGCTATTTGATAAAAATGCGATTAATCGAGATGAATTAATTACAAAGCCTCTAATTAATTAGATTATTTTTTTAATCTCGTCCCACCACTTATACTAACACTTTACAAACACTACAACAATTGACAGTGATATAGCCCACATGACACTCATAATACATTCTAGTTTCCCACGTTTTTATACATGTGAATGTAATGAAATAGAGACAGTACACTGTTTGACATTGATTGTTCCTTAAGTAGCCTCTGCTAGGATACACCACTTCCACAAACTACACACAATACTACAGCACACAGTAATACTAGGACAAGTATTAATCCATCTATTTTCTAACCGCTTATCCTCTTGAGGGTCGTGAGGGGACTGGAGCCTATCCCAGCTGACATTGGGCGAGAGGCAGGGTACACCCTGGACAGGTCGCCAGACAGACACCTACGGCCAATTTAGAGTCACCAATTAGCCTATCCCCAACCTGGATGTCTTTGGACTGTGGGAGGAAGCCTGAGTACCTAGAGAACACCCACGCTGACATGGGGGAGAACTCCGCACCCGGGATCGAACCGGGAACCCTCTTGCTGTGAGGCGACAGTGCTAACCACCACACCACCGTGCCACCCCACCAGCAGTAATAATAATGGCAATTTGTTAAGGTATACATACAAATCCAAGTCAAAGGCTGCATTTAGATTTAGGAACTGCCTTACCCCATACAAATCAGACTTCAGTTTGAGGCCCTGGGTAGAGCTGTCTCTGTGCTACATTACTTTAAGACACCAGGCTATATTACACTCCACTGTTTCAGTCACCAAGTAAAAACTAGTGAAACAATTTATATTGAAGGTAAGTTAAAGATTGCTGAACAGAAAAAAAGGAATATCATCAGAATAATACGCTGGGCCAGAGATATTGATGGTTTCCTATACAGAATCAGAAGTGTAACATCTCGAGTGGACAGTAGATAAACATGTCTGATTGGTCAGTTACAGACAAATGGGCATTCATCAGTCAAGTAAAACAAGCTAAAATGGTGCGACGGAAGTTCTGACTGTGTTGATATTCAATAGAAGTTTAATAACAGAAAAGAGCGGGAAAATAACGGGGGTGTTTATCCTAAAAGCAGTGAGTAATATCATTAGGAAGAATCAAACATTCTCGTTTGCTTCCCAGAAATGAAACAAACCTGACTTCCAATGCACTTTTTTAGAAGAGTTCAATTACAGCCCTGTGTGGCCTCCAGCTATAAACCTTACACTGCTGGGATGACATCATCAGTGGGAACTGCAGGGAAAAGTGATCCTCACTGCTGATAGGCTCACAGAAAAAGGGCAGGGATTTCATTTAAAAGTAAAAGCAAGCAGCATGCCCAATGTCAAAGTAAAAGAGTGAAGAGTCTGAGAGTTAAACAACGTTACAGCCATCGAATCTTGACAAGAAGAAAATAAGGTAAGAAGAACTCTCTTTACCTTTACTTAAGACACATAATCAGTTACAGTAAAGACATGCATGGTCAGTCAGAGTATCAGCAGCTTTGAACAAATATATCAGCATTATTTTACTTTTATTGGACTGATCCTGTTCATGATTTACGTAGTGTTTAAACTGTGTTATTATTGTTATTATTATCATTATAATTATTATCATTATTATTTTTATTATTATTATTATTATTGTTGTTGTTGTTGTTGCTGCTGCTGCAGCAGGTCTTAGCAGGGACATAAAAAGCTACTTCAGAGCAAATTATGATGTTCATATGTATGCTTGCATTTACTAAATTAAGAAATGCTGAATAGTCAAAAGCTGCATTGCACCTCATGTGCCAGTGGCATTTCATGGCACATTATTTTTGGCTTTGTGAAACTGAGCAGGTGCTTCTCAAAAGCAAAAAAATCTTAATTATCTGTCTTTTTCCAAATAGAAAAAGCAGATTTTGTGTGTAGACTACTCCAGAAATGTTTTGGCTGTTGTAGGAAAACACTAATGTAGTCATGGTAACCTCCAGTCAGCCAGGTGACTCATTGGGCACCACTCCTCGTCTGGAACACGGACAGGGAGATACAGTGTGAGCTGATCATCCCCTGACACGCCCTTCCTGAGCAGCTATTCATGCTGATATCAGCACTGGAGTAATTCACTCATTTACTCAGCTTGTGTCATTATTCATCAGCAACATGGGGGAAGCCTTAATATACTGACTTACACACTGTAGGACACGTACTTAGTATTTATTGCTCGAGTCAGTTCAATGAACTAATGAAACCTTTACCATTAAACTATACTGAAGTAAAAGTCCTGCATTTGAAACCCTACTTAAGTAAAAGTGTGCAAGTACTATAGTATCAACAAAATGCACCTCAAGTCGTTAAAATAAAAACACTGGTTGTGCCGTAAAATGTTCCCTCTATTACTGCTACATTAATTGTATGTTCTATTTTACTGCTGTAGATGTTCAAGGTTGTGCTACTTTTAACCCTTTCGTATACTGTTGGATAGTTTCACCTAAAGCAATGCATTATATTCTATAAGATCATCATATGATTGTAGCGTTGCTGTCCTGTGAGATCCATTAATCTCTAAAAAGTCAACTTTTTATGATGTCAGAAAACCAGCCCTGCCTTCAGCTTTGTGATGATGCATTTTCCAGCTGATCCAAAGGGTTTTTAATGAGTTAATTTATCTTAAGAAGTAGGGCTTTTTCCAACACATCTGGAAAAACATGGTTCTCACTGTGCAGGAGGGTAAGAAAAACTGCAGAAATGTTGTGCAGTAAAAAGTACAGCATTTCCCTCTGAGATGTAGCACAGTAGAAGTATAAAGTAGCACAAGGTACAAGGACGACACTTGAGCAAATGTACTTAGTTACATTTGACCACTGAATCATCCAAGGCAACAATAAAAAACTTAAGATGCACGTTTATGTAGGGTGCATTATCGTGTTCAAAATGCACTTAATTTTCTGTGAATAGGAGTACCTGGGAAAAACTTATGATGGATCTGTTTTGCAAAGAAGGACAAAAGCAAGGCTATAATTACAGTAAAGACAGTGTAACTGATCTCTCTCCATTGTATCTCTGTCGGCAGTAATCCCAGAAGACAGTGAGTTCTCCTAACATGATGCCTGCAGCTAAAGGCATGTCCCAAATGATACCCAAACACGTTCTAAGAGTGGGTCAAACTATCTGCCTGGACCCGGCGCAGCAGACGGTCAAACAACACCCCATTGTCACGGAACTCAGCAGTAACCATGGTGACCCCGAGCTTGATATTTCCCTGGATAATCTCAACCAGCTCATCCTGGAAATGGATCCGACATTCACACCCATTGAGGTCAAGAAAAGTCCCATGTGCATCAGCCCTCCAACAGGTACGACTGTAAAGCCACTTTCTTTTGTTTCTACACTATTCAGACATCCATTGCTATGTTATAACTCTTTCTTACTTCTTATTTGTACATTATTATGCAGTGGATACATTCAAACTTTACATTTCAACAACAATGTGGTTGATGTGGTTATGTTTAGGCACAAAAACCACTTGGTTATGGTGAGGAAAAGATAATGTTTTATCTTAAAATACAAAAAAACCAAAGCAATGTCTTGGTAAAAAACAACCACTTTTCGCTGCACTATCCCCGTTGAAAACACAGCAAAGGGCCGCTAAGAAACACCAACGTTTGATGGCGACAGGTCGTTTGAGGACGCAGCAATGTCCTGGTAAAAAAATGACTTTTTTTGTTTGTTAGTTTTGAACAGTAGTCTGTGGTGGGCTGCAGATTGGCAGGCATCTCACGAGGGGGTTACGCCATTCACCATCACCTCCACCTCCCCATGACAAAGTCGGCTCATATACTACAGGAGTTGGGAACATTAATGATGCATGTGAAATGCGCAAATGTAACATTTGTGGATTGCAGAGAAGTACCATGCCCACATGTTCTTCTGGCGACTGTGCTGAAGTGCAACACATTGCAGCCTCCAACGTGCAGAGGTGTGACACAGAGCACAGTAAAACTACTCACCCCATAAAACAAATAGTACACATAGCCTGGGACTTTGGAAATTTACCCGCCCTTTTTGAGATAGTTAAATCTCTTTTTTCATCACGGGGTAATTGCACCATTTCAGATGTTCTGGGATTACTGCCAATACCAGTACCACACCCTGCACATGTCAGGCTACAGACACAGAAAAGCTCACTGAAGTAGACGCACATGAGGGTGGTACATGGGTGTCTTCACTCAGATGTGCTCTGATCAGAATGTGTGCACAAGAGTCAACAAAGCATATAAATGGATTTCCTGTTGCTCATCTTTTCTTGAGAGATGTTTAGTTGTATATATGTGAAACAGAAAGCTGTGTGTGTTTAAGGAAATCAAGCAACAGTGAAGTGAAATCAAAATAAAGTTCATTTCATCAGGCAAAACAGCAAAAGGTATAATTCAAGCGCTCTGTTGATGACTCCTTACCTATTGTTACAAAATTTAGTATTTCCCCTGAAAACAAGACTCACCACAGCACCTGCCTATAGTCACAGACACATTTTGCTATTTCTGTTTCAACATTAGTCATTATTATGTAACTTCGGTTGCAGACGGCACCTGGCACACGTTGACCACAGGCTACAGCATTACCCTGGGGAAATGAATTCACTGAGTTACCGTCAACACAGTGAGGCAGACAGATTCTTATGTACACAAGAACAAGTTGGGACTCCGCTAGCTGATACGGTATCATCGCAACAGCAGAAATGCACAATTCAAAGCATCTAGTTTGGAAGGAATGACCTGAGCTGTGCAAGCAAGTACCTGCATGAGAAATATCAATATCTACCAGGTGAGCTTTAGAAATGGTGTTTACCTACGGAGGCCAAGCCCTTTTAACTAACAGAAAACCACAGCCTGAGGTCAGAGAAATCATGGCACACAGAGGGTTTTTCCACTGATGGTTTCATGACATTTTATCGACTGTTTTCAGTACCTTTGCTAACACTTTCCTCTCCCTTTTCAGACGACTCTGATGACGATGTCTCCCAGTGCGAACTAGTCCCGAGAGGATGTTCTCCCTGCTCCCTGCCCACCGTGGTCCCAGCTGTGTCACCCAGTATACCCATCCCTACATACAGCACTGTCAGCTGCAGTCCCCAAGGCACAGTGGTGTTCTCCAGCTCCCCTACATCCTCCCTGCCTCCGCTGCCATTTGGCAGTGCACCCCGGCGACATGCGTCACCAAAGCCCGACACAACCTTTTCCCAAGGACCCCTGCGCTTGTCACGCTCAAACAGAAATAGTGCTACCTCGCTTCTCTCCACGTCAACATGCTCAGACACAAGCTACATCCTTGGCAGGTAAGACTCACAATCAAAGCAAGGCCTGCAAACCTGTTCTTGTTCGTGTTTGTGCAGTTGAACAAAGGTTTTATAGCAGTAATAATAGCACTAAACTTAAAACCAGTCTTATTTAATTCCCATGATGCAAATTAAAGGACTGTGAGGACCTATTATGCTTTCTGGATCATATTCCTCCTAGAACATGTCCGGTTGTGTTTAGAAGCTTTTATTGGTGATTTTTTTGAGGTAAAAAGTGCCAGACGCCAAGATACCACAGACGTGGAAACGCTGACCAATCAGAGCACACTAGTTTTTTCAGGTGGGGGCTTAAAGAGACATAGGTGGATACAGGTGTTCCAGCAAAGACAGTATGGGGAAAATAAAGTGTTTTCTGACCATTACAGCATATAAACATGTTCTAATAGAAACCTTAAGTACAAGTAAGAGCCTAAAATTAAGCATAACAGGTCCTCTTTAAAGTTAATATTTACTAATACAGCATATTGATCCGTTCATTTGCATATATCCTCCTTCTCCTTCCATAGCAACCTGTCGCTGACCAGTGAAGACACAGACTCTCCAGAGTCCATCCTAACTGGCACGTCCATCTCCTTCAGTGACGGCTCCAGAACAGCGCCAGTTGATAACAGGCACAGCCCAGACAAACCGCCTCTGTTAAGGCGAGGACATGGGCTTCACAGCAAAGGAGCACAGAGCAGTCCTGCTTCACTCTCTAGTTCTTTAAACGATATTCCTGTACTGCTCGTCAACGGTGCGCCACAGCCGGATCTGCACATCCAGTGTCCCGAACCAGAAACCGACCTGATTCAGAACCTCCTTGCGTCCAACTCAAAGCCATCGTCTCCTCACAGTGAGTCCTACATCTCATAGTAATCTATTTTGCTGGCAGCTTCCATGTTTCAAACAGCGTTTAACGCCACTGTCATGTTTTTATGGGTGTTCAGGTTATCAAGCCCGTTTTTATGGCAGCCAGCCCTCGATGAAGTTTGTCATGGACACTTCAAAGTTTTGGTTCCGTCCACATATCAACAGAGCAGAAGGTGAGATCTCAAAACACTTCAGACATAACTCAACGACAACATAATAGCTTTACTCAAGTTTTGAAGTTATTTCATCCTGCAGGATCTAGTGTTTTCTTTTCATCCTAGACGTAGGTCTCTGCAGCAGTACAACTACAGAAAAAAACACACATTTACAACTTCCTCTGAGCATTTGCTTTGCTGTTTCATTCATTCTAGCTGAAGCCCTGGTAAAGGACAGAGAAGCAGGAACATTTGTGGTGAGAGACAGCACCTCCCACAGAGGCAGTTTTGGTCTGGCTATGAAGGTGGACCAATCGACCGTCAACTTCACTTCTAACGCCTACCCAGGTAAACTTTTACTAGTCAGGGCAGCGGCCTGACTGCTTTTAAATCACGTGCCATTGTAAAAGTCACAGCAGTGCTTGGTCAGATGACGGAAAGGAGAAGCTCATGAACGCCACAGCTACCACAATCACAAACAAACAACGTGAGCATAGTTTTGCACGGCGCGGCTGTCGTCATTTGTCTATAACTAGAGAACTGAAAGGCATGAGGAGTCACTTACCCAACTCTGCTGATGTGAATGGGCATGTCTGATGATATCCAGCTCTATCTGCGGCGGGGCAGGAGACAGTGCTGTTATTTTTTCCACCCACAGTATACGCTGCGTAAACACAAAAGAAAACCAGCTGTTTATGGCAGTGTAAGCAATCCAAGAGGAAAAAATGGACCTCACTCACGAAACAATTTTGAGGCTTATTTCATTTGCAGATTTGTATTTTTTAACTTTTTTTTTTTGGAATGCGGAATATGAAAGACATGTGAGCCCTGTGTCGGGCACTGAGACCATTTCAGTGTGCAGGCTCTGAGCACGTTAATATTCCTCTGCTGAATTATCTCTCGATCGATTAGAGATTGCAATTATTCTTGGCTGAGGGACGTCACTAGAAGATTTTCTCTTTCTGACATCAGTGTTATTTTGAGTAACAACTTGCTTAAATATAGTCAAAATACAGTGTTTTTGCCTTTAATTGATAGGACAGTTAAGTGTAAAAGGGTGAGAGAGAGAGGGGGAAAGACAAGGCAACGGCCGTTGTGCATGGGGCGTCTGCTCAACCCACTACGCCACCGACGCCCCAGACAAAATTATTTTATAAGATTATTTAAGACAGAGGATTTATAAGGGATGTTGAAAGAAGGAGATCTGAAATAAGTCAAAGCTTGTTACTTAAATTACCTTCAAATGGACCATTATATACTGCCAGTGCCATCACTTTTTACGTATCAGTATCATATACTGTACATTTACTTCGTGACTGCACGTAACTTTATCTTTTTCCTGATGTCTGTCCCTTCATCAAAACAGGAGAGAGCAATTCAGATGTTGTCAGACACTTCCTAATTGAATCATCAGCCAAGGGTGTACGCATCAGGGGCTCTTCTCAGGAACCATATTTTGGTAAGTTAACAGCCAGCATGTAGACTTAGTTACTGATCAACAAGTGATTAATTTCCTTAAAACTCACTCAATATTCAATCGCCTACTCAGTATGAGCACATCCTGGTCTGGCTCATGATGCCACACCAGAATTGACTCAGCTATGTCTGGCCTCTTAAGATGTGGGTGGGCAGCAGTGGGTGGATTTTAATCTTTTTTCTTCAAGAGTATGAGCGCACAGGGTGTGTTCTCACGCCCACGGAGCCATTATTAATGTTTATTGTGGGGCTCTTTCTTTCTTTCTTTCTTTCTTTCAGCTTTCATAGAATTCTATCTTGTAAATCTACCTCTGTAAAATCCCCACATAGCAAAAAAAAAAAAAACAAGCGAGTTTCAGTTTCACCTAAAGTCATATCTTACCCTGACTTTTTAAAACTAGATTTGATCCTAAAATGGGCCAAAAATTTAAATTTAAGAAAACACTACACTGCAATCGCCCCCTATTCTTTTACATTTTAAAATACTGTAAGTGAAACATTTATATTTTTATTACCTTTTATGGTCCAGAATAAGAAAGTACTTGTATTCACCATAGTTTTTTTGTGTGTTATCTTTACAGGTAGTCTTTCTGCCCTGGTCTACCAGCACACTATCTCTGCTTACGCTTTACCCTGTAGATTACTGCTCCAATCCCAAGGTAAGCCACTACTGTAACACACATTGTCTATGTGTGTGTACATGTGAGAAGGTATAAAATGAAAACTTAATCTCTTATTTGCCTACACAGATCTGGGCACAACAGAACAAGAGAGGACAAATGACAAACAAGCATCAGAGGACAACAATAAGACAGGTGGGACACAACAACAGCGAAGACTATAAACTCGATTGACATGCTTGATTAGCATGTTATATTAATGTCCAGGGTTTTCTGAATTGTCACCTGCTGCCTGAATTTGTTTTCCTTTACACAAATAAGGACTTTTACATCATACATTGGTTCATTCAAATTCACCAGTGTGCAGGATCCTTTTACAAGATTTTCATTTTGGCGCTTTAACAACAAGACTGGCCACTGTGCCACTTTATTTCTCTCAACAGTGTACTGGTTTATGCATCATCATCCTGCACATGCTAAAATCATACCCAAATATTTTTTAGATTTTACAGTAAATTGACTTCTTTCAAAGTGGGACATCTTCCCCCTGTGAATAAGATCTATTGGAATCTTAAAAGTTTTCTTCCTTCTACTACTAATATTTGTGTTTAAAAAGTTAACCATATCCACATTTTAGCAATATCAAAGGAGAGGGAGTGCTCTTTACTTAATATCAGGACGACTGTGTTTTGGCTTTAGGCAGCAGGTCACACCCATGCTGATATTCAGTATAACAGCACGACCTCCAGTGTGATAATGCCTTTATACAACAGTCACTCTGGCGCAATTAATTCCTTAACAGCGACACGTGACTATAGGTTTAAACCTGATTATTTAATCATTTTCATGGCTCCGCTAACGCAAATAGTTCCGCGACAGGCCTTAGACTGGACATGTTACCACAGGCCTGCTGCTTTGTTTCATGTACATTAACCTGTACGTTTCCATTTATTGTGCAATCACTGAATCATGAGTCTGTTCACACTCACTTTATTGGCATGTGTGACTTTTGATGAGTAAACAGCTTGGTCAGCATGTAGCCTACCTGGATTGCGACATCGGCTCATGTCACATGAGCGCAATTAGAGGTCTCCTGCGGTTTATCCAGGCTTCTTTTCTTCAATTCGTACTCCTCTGGCAACCATTAATATCTTAACACAGACATATTATCCGTGTAAATATATTAATCTCTACGGTGCAATGTTTATTACGACTGTTAATGTCGGTTAATTAACGGTTAATGTAATTAATGAGCTCAAAGTAGAACACCTGTGAAGCGGAGTGATACAAACACACTTTAACGTCCCAGTGACGTTGTAATCTATATCTTGTCCAATCAAATTACTGGGTCGGAACTAACTGCTGTATAATGACAACACCTTTAGACTAAAGGACCTGGCAGATGGATAAATGCAACTAGGTGTGAAGTATTCAGTATTTAAGGTGAAAATACTCGACTACAACTAAAAATATAATCAGTTAACATGTGCTTAAAGTACTCATTAGGCTGCTATATTTAAGTACTTGATTGTCATGAGGTATATATGCAATATTCTATGCTGTAGCTGGTCGAGGTGGAGCTAGTACTTTATGTGGAGTCATGTAGCTTATTTTTAAAAATGTATATATTTTTCAGTATTTATTGATATGATAGTGGCCTGTATTTTGTATGTAGAATCTGCAAAGCAGTCATTGAGTTGTAAAAGTATTGTGGAATAAAAATTACAAAGTATAAAGTACCAAACTGGAAATACTTAAGGACAGTACAAGTACCGCATAATTGTACTGAAGTACAGTTCTTGAATACTTAGTTACTTTCTACCACTGCCAACCGAGCAGCCAACCAAGTACTATATAATTTCTATATATGCTGAATTAAATCTTTAAATTTGTGAAGAAAATATAAAATAGTACTCTACTTTGGACCTGCATTAAGAAAACACAGCTTTGGTTAAGGTTTACTGTGTTTCCTGTTAGTAATAAATATACACAGAAAAAATGTAGATGCAACACTTTTGTTTTTACTCCCATTGTTTTTTACAGGTTTAAGTTTAAGATCTCTGAAATTTTGGTCACAGATTTGTTAAAATTCATGTTAGTGAGCACTTCTTTTCAAAGATAATCCATCCACCTGACAGGTGTGGCATATCAAGATGCTGATTACTACACAAGTGACCTTGGGATGGTCCAGTTAAAGGCCACTCTAAAATATACAGTTTGATCACACATCACAGTGCCACAGAAGTTTTCAGGGAGTGTGCCACTGGCACATTGGAGCATTGCTGACTGCAGGAATGTCCACCAGAGCTGTTGCCTGTCAACTGAATGTTAGTTTTACTACCATACACCGTCTATAATGTCTCTTCTGTGAACTTGGCAGTACATCCAACCGGCCTCTCAACTGCACAAGTTGGTTTGATGAAAAACTGCTGTTAGGTCAAGACCCTGGTGACGACGACAAGCATGCGGATGAGCTTCCCTTGTGCGGAAATTCTTTGGTTGTGCAAACCAATTATTGCATCAGCTTTTCGGGTGGCTGGCCTCAGGCGATCTTGCGGGTTAGGATGCTGGATGTGGAGGTCCTGGGCTGGTGTGGATACAAGTGTCCTGCTGTTGTGAGGCCATGACCTGCCATCATGGAAGCAGTGTGAAATTAACATTAAGTTCACAGGCAACAACTCTGGTGGGCATTTCCTGCAGTCAGCCAATGGTACATCCTCTTAAAACCTGTGACATCTGTGGCATTGTTTAGTGTGATCATGCTGCACATTTTAGAGTGGCATTTAATTGTGATCATCTCAAGGCACACCTGTGTAATAATGGTGCTGTTTAATCACATTTTAAATCGTCTTTTTTTCCTTTGAGCATGAAAAAAAGGAATGTGACCAACAATCCAAGATGGACTTTCACCTAATTAAATATACCATGTTTATTTACATGTGTCTGTGCATTCAACCTGTATTCCTAATCAAACCATTCCAATATCTGCCTTCCCCATAGCTGCCAATTTTGTCTATCTGAATGCTGTCCCCACTGAGATGCTGACGGGCCCCTGTGCGGTGCAAAAGGCGGTGTCCTCCACATTTGAGAAGGCCCCGGGTTCATTCACACCAGCCATAGTCAACCTGAAGGTGTCTTCGAAGGGTGTTACGCTTACAGACATCAACAGGAAGTAAGAAAAGACACATCCCTCATCCTGCAACTGAGATTTTTACTCACATAACACCACAAAATCATGGTGTGTTTGCGTGTGACACTTTGTCAAGATTGATCATTTCTAACAGCCTTAATCATTTCTTCACAGACTCTTCTTCAGGCGCCATTATCCTGCTCACCTGCTCAGCTACAGTGGTGAAGATCCAGACAATCGACTGTGAGTATGCAGCAACAAGCCCTGAAATCAAAGAAATTCATTTCGAAAATGCTATTCACTTGTGATGAAAAAATATTGCGTAACCTTTTTTGAAGATGGTAATAATTAAACATATGACTTTCCTGCTATGCGTCAAATGGCAGTGGAAAAAAATACCATGCGTGCACGCTTTCGTTAACACAGAATACCAAAGTAGACCACATCTTTTAATATTCTCATTTTTGTACTTTTACAGGTGGATGAGAGGTTCCAGTTTTGGCGCAAAGTAAGTTTGAACTTAAATTGTTTACAAAATCAGAGCTGCATTGCCCATACGATGATCCATAGAAAAACCTACCAGGTTTCAGGCTCATCTGCAATACATACCTTATACATAAAAATTTCAAAAGCACTTCAACTTTGTTTGAAATCTAATCTAATCTAAAATGTCTTTGTCCCGACAGGTTGTTTGGCTTCGTGGCAAAGGGAGTGGAGGCTGGCATGGAGAATGTGTGCCATGTCTTTGCAGAATATGACCCCCTGCAGCCTTGCAAGAAAGTCACCGAGGTTATTCAGGCTGCCATATCCAAGCCATAGACACACAAGCACTGAGACAACATAATACTACAAGCCGCCTTAAGGCCCTACATACACTGTCTGTCTTACACTGTACTTTTGTCATGTAACCTGACCAATATGGCGGACACTGTAAGTCATTACTGCTGTGGTTAAACTGGTTACTGTATCTGCTGGGTTACAAAACCAGAAAAACCTGATTTCTACATGCTTGGGATGACCCAGACTCGTACCATGGTCATGTGATTAAAGTGATTTTGAAAAGGCAGGTGCTACTGTTGCATATATGAAGATATACAAGACTGAATGGCTGTAAAGCAAGAACATAACGGACAAAGAACCACAAACTTGTGACTGTAATTAAATGGCACTCTACTACTGTTAAAATATTTTCTAGGCAGCTTGTAAAAATGCTAAAACAATATTTTTGTAATATCTCATCATTGTAATGTAAAATGCTGTTGTAGAAAATGTTCCACGTTCCATAGGGCATGGAGCTGGATGTTGAATTATGTTGTGAAGCTGTTGGGTCGGATGTAAACTGAGGTGTAAATCTGCACTATGCTATTACATATAGTGATGGGGGATTTTGAAGGTTGTGTTAACAGACTATAAGAAAAACAGCTGTCATATTGGCCTTTCATTTCGAAGCCAAAACTCTGCCTATACCCCAGTTGTATATTTCTGAATGTATTTATTATGCTGCACTGTAAACATTTCTTCTCTGTATATTCATGTTGTTATGATGAGAAATAAACATGCTGAACTGTTGAACTTGTGTCTGTGCATGCTCACAGATGTTAATGTCTGACAGAAAGACATGGCGTGCGTCAAAGTGTGAAAAACGGAGCTTTATCTGTTCCTTCACCACATCATCAAAGCCTGTAAACATAAAGGAAGACACTGTGGTTAATTGCTTTATGTCTTCTAGTAAATCAAACAAAGATTTACGATGATAAGCCTTTCACAGAAAACACGCAACAGTCTGCACGTATTTATTTTTTTATTTTAAATGATAAATTGTTAGATAAAAGCATAATGCTTCATTCTGAAGTTACAGAGCTCCCAAAATGAAGTGTGCTTCATGAAGCAAAGCAAAATCAAGCACAGAACTGCATAGATAATATCTTTAAATATTCTCAATATATTCTGAGGCACCCAAATGCAATGCACAATGGTCCTTTTCTTATTATATTTTTTTAATATCTTTGGTGCCAACTCAAAGTTTAGCATAAAAACTCTTAATCTAAGGTGTAACAGATAGCATGTGCTACACAACCCGGAGTTGAGCATTGAAGATACACTGCAGTGTTAACTATTTACAAATACTGCCCTCCTCTGGTTAAGACAGGGAATCTAAATTCTCTGAGACACATGGTGAGTGTTAAGAGCCTCACTGTTATTGAGATCACAGTGAGCATTACTTTCTTTTTTTTTTTGCGATAATGCATCATAAAATGTAGCTACATTATCACTTTGTGTTGCAAGATTTTTTTTCTCAACATAGAGAATGAACTGCAAAGACAAAAGACCCGCAAAGTACACACAATCTGGATATCTCTCAGTGCTGATGTTCTTCTAAGTGCTGTAGGTGTCTGCAGTGCAAGCATTTAGGGACTGTAGGGAAATTATTAGGGCCTTTTAATATTTTCACTGGAAATGCAACGCCCCTCTCCACAAAATCTTTAAGTTGTTGCTCTTTGTAAAGCCTCTTTGAGTATCCTGAAAAGTGCTATATAAGTCCAATGTATTATTACTGACTACAGCTCTAACGGTCTTTGTCAGCCACGTGTGTATCGTGTGTAATGTCCCTGATGAGCCACTTTGAAGGTATAGCTACAGTGAGCGGTACAGTAAACAACAACAAGAGTAAATAAGTTACCCAACCCATTAAATCATCAGACTGAAGAAGCAGAGGCAAACATAGAGAAACCCATACCAAGACAAACTCAGTGCGGATGTCAGGAGCCGTTATTTGGCAAAACTGTTACCTGTCAGCGACACTGATTCACATGCCCTAACAGCTAAAAGTTGCTAACCCCACATTGCTGCCTTTAACCTCGTACTTGGATGATAGAAACGATCTTGTTTATGGTATTAGTGTGCATACCTGTGAGCAGATCAGACACTATAAGTACGTTGAAGCTCATGGACATTTCACCAACATTTCACCTCTTTACAACTGTACTTCTTTCATATCACATAAAAATGGTTGCCTGAAATTATTTATATTACAACGTCTTTGACTGATGTAACTGCTGTCTTCTGCTAAATTTGGCGTCATCTTTTACTCAGTGGAACTCCAGTAATGTGTGTAGGATTTAGTGGCATCTAGTGGTGAGGTTGCAAAATGGAAACTTCCACTGTGTGCCAGCCATGTAGAAAAACTACACTGTCCACGCAAATGGCCCTAACTAGAGCTAGCATTTGGTTTGTCGGCTTTGGGCTACTGTGGAACAAAATAATGGACTCTGTGGAAGACGACCTGCTCCATATGTAGATAAACGGCTCATTCTAAGGCAATGGGAACACAACGATTCCTATTTTTAGGTGAGGATAAACTAATGAAAACGTAACACAGGATATTATATTCCATTTCTGCCCCTAAATCCTACACGCTGGACCTTTATTACATCGGCAGTTACAAAAAATGTTAAAATGTGCTGTTAAGGTGGACGAGCATTATCTGGGAAACATCGTGTTTATTCAATGTGGAGCTAAAATTAATACTGAATTATATTAAGTGCTAACTGAATGAGTCAGTATCTCTTTAGGAGTTGTGAGAAATCATAATTATGTGTTAGAGGATGTTCACAGTAGGCAATCAGTTACATTAGATATAACAAATATTAAAAGAGCAAGCTTATCACGGACACCATTAGTTAGAGAGGGGAAAAAAGACAATTTGGGCTGCAACTAAGTGTTTTTTTTATTGTTGATTAATGTGTTGAGTTTTTTCTTGATTATTTGATTAGTTGTTTGGTCTATAAAATGTTAGAAAATGGCGAAAAATGTTGAACAGTGATTACCAAAGCCTAAAATGATGTCCTCAAATGTCTTGTTTTTCCTATAAGCCAAAGTTTGCTGTCAGTGTACTGTCGTAGAGGAGCAAAGAAACCAGAAAATATTCATATTTAAGAAGATGGAATCAGATAATTTTAAAGTTTTTCTAAAAAAATTACTCAAACCGTTAAATCAACTATCAAATTCGTTGGCGACTATTTTAATAGCTGACAACTAATTGACTAATTGCTGCAATGCTTTTAGACTGTGATAAAGAAATCACCACATGTTCAAAAAGGAGTAGGAAGAAGTAAAATGATCTCAGCCTACCTTTTTTTTCATACAGTATAATTATTTAGGTAAGTGAAATTATTACTGCTATATACTTAAGCATAAAAGCTAACGCAAAAAAATAAACTTTTACATTAAAAAAGCAGAATACCTCAAAAATGGCAATCAGACCCACAATGTACTTCAGTATTGGCGAGTTCTACATCATCTGTCAAAGACCAGTTAAACTCGTACAACTCATTTTTCAACCCTTTCTCATCCCAGGTCATTAAATACCGACAACCTGTCACACCCCGTTTGGCGTCTAATAGCGCCACACAGGCTGCACCAGCCGCACAGCTTAAACACATTATAACACGTGGTTAATGTTGTGAAGCTGTTGGGTCGTTTAGGTTTAGAAAAAAGATCATGTTTTGGGTTAAAATAAGAACATATGTACCATAATGTCACGTAAATACATCAGGTGAGTTACGTCAGTGCGCAGATGACCAAGCTTAAATTCCAAACGTTAGGTTAAACAACATGGACTTTTGGTTTCACACAGGACATGGTCCGGTCTCCTGGATGAAAGTCCAGTTGTGTTTGACCCATCAGCCTCGCCTTCCTCCCACAGTGCACTGTTTTGCTCTTTATATTATGTCATTTGCTCTCAACGTCATATATTGCCGTGGATGGGTTTATATTGGAGATGACTGAAAGCCTGATCGTCTCATAGAGACGCCACAGCTGCCTTTGGCGTCGATATCACACGCCAGAGGGGTGTGACAAAGTGGTGATATGTGATGCCCTGGGAATGAGAACAGTTTGCATTTCTCCTTTAATAAGTGCACAAAGAATTGTGCTTTTGACAAACGTAACAAAACAATGTGTTCTTTTCACTGAATAATCTAGCCCTGTTGTTTTGTTGTTTTGCTTTCTCTTGAGATGCAGAACAAAGTGAATTTTGGGAGCATCTATTGTGACAAATTAAGTGCTAAATGGAGAGATAGCATTGCAATACTTAATAATCCTCCCCCTCTTCTGCAACCCCCCTCCCCCTAATAATTTTCGTACAGTCTCTTAAAGAAAGAATACAAAAAATATCCACCTTTAGATAGTTCACAGCAGCTCATGGTTATCTGTGACTTCACGCCTCCATTTATCTCCATCTATCTGTGCACTCAGCCTCCTGTACCAGGTGTTAATTGGAATTAAATGCTGTAGTTAAGCAGAGTCATACAGGTCGATATAATCTCTTTTGTCCAGTGACCTCATACTGAAACAGTGAGAGACACTTTTTCTGATCTAGAAATATGTTTACATATTAAATTGATATCCTGTGTAAGGTCATGAATGAAGGTCTGATATATGCAATGTGGGTTTTTGACACTATAAAAATGGCCCCATTAGATCAGCACAAAAGCCTGTAGGGTAATGCTTATCCTGCCAGAGTCAAGATTAGATGAGAGAAAACTTTCAGTCATCAGCTGTGATGCAAAGTTCAATGAAGGTTGTGATTTGAAAATTCATATTAAGCGTGACAGCAATGGATGGTAATATTCCAGTCCTCAATGACACAGCTGTTATTTCTGTAACTTCAACATCACCAGTGTTACCACAAACATCTGTGAAGCAGCGTTGACTCTGGCCAACCGGTGAGAGCTACTGTGTGATAGTTGGGATGCTGCGAGATCTCTTCATGATGAGACGCACCTCCACGTCAGGGAGGCTGTCCTGTTTAGTCTGGGCACACCCCTCGTCTGCCGCAGCCATGTGCAGGTCGAAGCGCAGCGACACCGACTTCTTCCGCAGCTTGGGATTCCCTCTGAAGAAGGAGCCCTCCCACTGCTTTATCACTTTGTCGATCTTCTCTGTCCTGCAGGGGAAGAGGTTAGAAGTCACAGAACATTTTGCATTATCAGATTACTTGGAAAATGCATAGACACTAAGATTAAAAAAGTTTGTATGGGTGTATTTTATGTTTTAGGTCTGTATTCTGATGTGTCATAATGTGTTTTCCTTTGTACAGGAACATTTATTGTTTGTGGTATGCATCAATGATTTTCTTGCCTTTGAATGACGATGTCAGCTGCCAAAAGTCTCTTTATTTACTTACAGTATTATTGTGTGTCATCTAATCCCAAGTGGGATGGGCCATTTCTATGGAACTATGTGTCATAAGAAAAGTCTTCCATTCTTTCATTTCTGCATGATACTCCTGGTTGCAAAGTAACACCAGAGGGCAGCAAGGGAGAACACTTCATCTGCCTTAGATCTGACCTGGTACAAGAGCTACATGACAGAATATGCACCTCCTTTGTAAAAACATGCAACCAGTCTGGCATTGAATACTGAGGATCAGGGCCTGAGATCTTTGCCATTTCATCCAAACTAAACTCAAAATGTCTGTCTGAAAATTAGAGACTAGAGTTCTTCACAGTCTACCCAGACCCAAGGTCTCTAGAACCCTACACCATACATGTTCAGGTCCACGTTTTATTATGGTTTATCATGTCTGGGTTGGGTCCCAGGTCTGTTTATCATTATGTGTACTTACTGAGTGTATCAAAGGAGACCCCTGATTGGCGCTGATCAAAACAGAAATGCATGAGTAGTGTGTGTGTTTCTTGCATGATGACTCTTGGGGTGAAATTACAAGAGTGAAAGTAAAGTGAAAAAAAAACGTTGAGCAGTAGCGCCAGACGGGCAGGTGCATCTCACAACAACAACAACAACAGTGTTTTTATTAGCAATTTTAATAACCAGGTTTGTCCAGACCATAAAAAAGACCTGAGACCCGCCCAGGTTCCAGGTGTCTCTCACCTCTTTCAAGCACCAGGTCAGGTCGGTTGGGTTCTATCTTGGTCCATTCATTCATACATTAATTTTACGCTAGGCTGGAGCCTATCCCAGCTGACACTGGGCGTGAGGCGGGGTATACCCTGGTCAGGGCGCCAGACTATTACAGGGCTGATACATAGAGACAGACAACCTTTCATGCTCACATTCACACCTACCGCCAATTAAGAGTCACTGATTAACCTACTCTGCACTGTGGATAACCTGGAGAAAATCCACAGTGACGCATGGAGAGCATGCAAACTATGCACAGAGGTTCAAACCCTGCACCACCATGCTGCCTATCTTGGTCAAGTTATATATATATTTTTTAAATTATCAGGTCCAATTGGAGTGAATCTCAGAGTAAATTTCCCAGGTCATGTTTGGGCTCCATCATTTTGGACAAGTAAAGACCTCAACTAGAGACCCTGCCTCTGTAGAGAGGTCAGCAGTGTATATGCAAGTGTGTCACTACAGAAACAGGGTAGACTAACAGATGATTGTTTGTAAGAAAAAGGGCAGGTATGAGCATCTGTTCAGCTTTTAGACAGAGTCGCAAATGCGTTCAATAAATGTACCAAAAAACAAAACTGGCAATGTAAGATTTGGCTTGTATGAATAAATATGTGGCAGAAGTTGGACACCATGGGCATAAAATGACTAATTACTGCGTTTAAGGTCACCTGGGGGCAGTGCAACAACACTGTAAAGACAACATGGACATATCATCATTGTATAACATTGATATGGTGAGCTTGTTAGCAAGCTGGTGCCTATTTGCACATTCAGCAGACACAGTGCAACATTAGCATTCATGTGCTGTCATGTCTGTGGCCAAAGGTAGTGAAAACACAACCACTTCTGTTGTTTGTTGGTCTAGAACAGCGGTCTGCAGCTTAGCAGGTGTCTTGCCTAGGTGTCACACCACCCACCATCCCCTTAACCTCCCGATGACTAAGTGAACTCACACACTTCTTCACTTCAGATACACTGATACGCTGATGGGAACATTCAGCTGAATGCCTTGATTCTGGAGCATTACCTGATAAAGTTGTAGATTAAATTGATTTATTTGTAGGCATCAGGAACAGCCTTACTGGGGTACTTTCAACAAGATAATGCTTCTTGTCATTTACAGAAATTATAAAGATAAGTATTCAAGGAATGTTGAGGAAATTACATTTGATGGGCTGGCCACCAAAGCCCCTTGATACTGGTAAAGAATCAATCAAGTGACAGAGTGACTTACACTGTGATCTTCTGCCTACAGACAAAATAAATATTCTGACAGAGTGACTGCATATGTGTAGCTCTCTTTGGACACTATGCATCCCTGCGTGTCGCTTTTTGGCTGCGTGCATGTGGCTGGTAACACCTGACTGAAGAATTCCGCCCATGTCTGGTCCAACAATAACAGGTGCCACACCCTGAAGACTCCACACCAGGCCAGTACTCCACATCAAACAAGCCAGTAAAGGAGGAAAATTCCCATGAAGCGCTGAGCTGAATTACTCATGGGAACCTGTGCAGCCGACTAAACGTTTTATGCCTCGTAACTTGTTCGACGTGTAATGGTAATTCCTTTGAGAGATTGTTCATCTTGCCTGCTGGTCCAGACGTCGCCGGGGCGGGGAGGACGTGGATGGTTGTGTAATCATGGACTAATGAGTCAATAAATAACTCACTGATTCAAAGCTGGAGAGGTGTGAAGGCTTCAGGAGATTAAGCAAGCAAGAAACTATGTTGTTTCGCAGTCAAAGAGGCATTTATCTGGGTAATGTAGAACGGTGGGTTCTAAAGTGATGCTGTTGGTGCTTGCTGCACGAAAATGCCTGCATGTCAGACTGAACCGAAGGTGCTGACGACAAGTCAAGAGGGGGCAAAAAAATCAATACTTACTCAATGGTGCCGTGACCCTCTGCGCTCTCCCGCACCACATTGCCCTGAAGAATCTCCTGAGTCTTCACAGTGGAGATTGGCAAGTCCTTATCTTGCTCTGGCTCTGTGAGGAGACATTAATGACAAATTATAACAAGATATGACTGTAGTGAAACAGTGTGTGTGTGTGTGTGTGTGTGTGTGTGTGTGTGTGTGTGTCCTACCTGTGAGTATCACAAGGCTTTGCTGTCGATGCAGTATGCTTTTCTTTAGCTCACTGTCTGCTGGGAGCAGTGAAGGTATTTCAGGCAGGGGCTCAGACTTGGGTTCATCTGGAGTGACAGCGGGGTCACTGAAGCCGTTCTCCAGTCCGTTCTCTTTAGGCTCCTCCATGGAAGACCTCCAAGGCCGCAGAGTCATCGGCTGCCCATTTCGGCCCATGTACCTGCAGGCAAAAGGGCAGAGTACAGAGTGATGACAACCAGGAGGCATGTGGGTTGCATGTAGATGCATGCCTGTGACGTACATTTAGGAAAAATACCCTTGCTCACTTTCTTGGAAAAGAGTTAGATGATGAAATTAATATCCCTCTAATGAATATCAAGCTACAAATCAGACAGTTAGCTTAGCATGCAGACAGGAAATGGAGAAACAGCTCCCCTGTAGCAGAATGGGACTGTCTGCCAACACCACCCTAAAGCCATGTTTCACACTTTAAAATAATGCCCTTAGAGCCAGGATGTGACCCATACAGACATGTACCTAAACCCTAGACATGTTTAGTGTTTCCACTGCAGACAGTACTCGTAAATGTAGGGGGGTGGGTGTTACCAGATGCTAATGGCACTGCTCCATCCAGCTCTCACTGTATTTCCTGTTTACTGGTGATGTAAAGGAATGTCTGCACCTTGTTGGTCATCCACGGGGTTGCATGCCAACATTTTAAGAGCAAGAACAAGCTGAAGTGTTTACAGTCTCTGTCGCAATCGATGGGCTATTTAACAGCGAGTTTAAGCTTTGAGTCCTTGTTGAGCGAGGCTGACAGTTCTCTCTTGACCAATCAGCAGACAGGTTTAGCAGCGTTCCTGGCCCCATTATGTAGTATTGGATCAATGTGCTAGGTACCTCAATAAAGAGGTGACAAAAAATGGTACAGCACTGAACAGATCCATTGGTACCATCCACAACTTTTGAGAATGGAAACACAAAAATAACCAGTCTAATGTGTAACGAACTGAACTGAACTGAACTGACAGTGGTCTGAGGTGGACTATCAGAGGGGCCACCATTGCTGTCTTCACTGTCGGCCTCTGACTATGGTTCTATCATTCAAATGTTTGAGTTCTATCATCTAAATGAACTAAAACCTTGATCTTGACAACACAACCAAAAGAAATAAGCTCCAGTTGCCTTTGTTTGGCTACGTTGGTGGGTCTCTTAATGCACTCAAATCTCCATCTTCCATGCTGTCTACTTTGCTGTATGCATCATCACACTCCTTTACATCTGTGAAGCCTGGACCACCCACATCACTGACATCAAAGCACATCAGATGGTCCATATAGCAGTGATTCATTAGAATCACCTGACAGAAGAGGGTGTCTCATATTTAACTTCATGCTAAAACCAACAGCAAGAGTGTTGTGCATATAATTATCCAACAGTTATGCTGACATGGGCTTGTCAGGACAGAGAGTCCTGCAAGATTCTGTACAGTCAGTTATGGCATCCATGACCAGCAGTTAGCAGGAGGCTAGAAAAGGGCTAAAAAGATTGCGAAGAGATGTAAAACTACTTCAAAAGGCCTACGACTCTACTAGGCTTTCAAAGTGTTATCTGACCTAATGGATGAAATTCTCACAGTGAAACGAGTCATTTTACAAGTCCTGACGCTAAAAAAATCTATCTACTGATTTACAGATGTCTCTTTCACAATGTGAGTCCGTGGGAAAACACTTCCTTGGTCTAATGGTATCATGTGACAGACCTGGAAATTGTAGTTGAACAGTCTGGCCACTATGTTAAATTGGCTTCAAATCCTGGCACACTTCTGGGGGCCTGATTCCTTTACTCTTACCTAATCCTCCTTTCTTCCTACTTTTTTACTTCCTTCACTCGTTCTCATACATGAACTTCTTTGCACAGCCTGAACAAGACCCAAGATGATATAAAAGTATTGTACGCTGACCCTTCAGTATTATCTTAATGCCTTTTATTTGATTCATTTACAACCCTACCCAGAATGGACGCTTCACTAAGAGTCATTTTCACTATTGTACGAGGACGCTCTCATCTCTTTGTTTTGTCACAAGGTGCTTTGAGCCTCCACTTGTTGACCACTCAGTAACCACCCAACTCAAACATGAACAAACAATGCCAATTTTAGATGGCGCATCCTGTCTCTCCTTGCATCAATGACATTAGTCAAAGTCACACCCTGCATTAATAGCATCTTCAATCTCAGCGCATGAGGAACACCAAAGGCAGCTCTCCATTCTGTCTGTAACCTGGCAAGAGTCAAAAAAACAAATTAACTTCCTCGAACTATAAAATGACAATCACATGGCTGATGCAGCCAATGTGCTAATTTGTAAAGGAGTTGCATGTGAGATGTCTACGATAATTAAAGGCCATGCCAAAAGAATGGAATATTCCCTAATAAAACAGCTTGACGCCAGCAGGGGAAGAGTTATGAGAGCAGACAAAGACGAGTCAACTGTCTGGATTCTATCAAGACACAGCTACAGTTTTATTGGAATTTCTTGTCAATTTCTCACCACTGTTATTACATATCACAACACATGAAATTATCTGATTGACAGCTATCTCAAGGAATGATTAAGAAATTGGTGGTGTGTCCAGTGAGAAACCAAGTGAACATTGAGTTATTCTTAGGTACATTGTCACCATGTTTATTTTCCTAAACCTAACCTCTGTAACTGTACGTTAAATTTGTAGCTTTATATTGAGTACGTAATGTGACGACTCTTGTTTTATCCTAACCTATGTAACTTTACATTAAGTTTGTAGATTTACGTTAAGTACGTAACAACACGATACATGCCAAACCTAACCTGCGTGACTTCACATTAAGTTTGTAGATTTCCGTTAAGTATGTAACGAGACGATACGTGCCAAACCTAACCTACGTAACTTTACGTTAAATTTGTGGATTTACGTTAAGTACGTGACAAGACGATACTTGCCAAAGCCTAACCTGCGTAACTGTACGTTAAATTTGTAGCTTTATGTTGGGTACGTAATGTGACGACTCTTATTTTATCCTAACCTATGTAACTTTACATTAAGTTTGAAGATTTACGTTAAGTACGTAACAACACGATACGTGCCAAACCTAACCTGCGTAACTTCACATTAAATTTGTGGATTTACGTTAAGTACGTAACAAGACGATACTTGCCAAAGCTAATCTGCGTGACTTCACGTTAAGTTTGTAGATTTCCGTTAAGTATGTAATGAGACGATACTTGCCAAACCTAACCTACGTAACTTTATGTAAAATTTGTGGATTTACGTTAAGTACGTAACAATACGATACTTGCCAAACCTAACCTGTGTAACTTCACGTTAAGTTTGTAGATTTCCGTTAAGTATGTAATGAGACAATACTTGCCAAACCTAACCTACGTAACTGTACATTAAATTTGTAGCTTTATGTTGAGTACGTAATGTGATGACTCTTATTTTATCCTAACCTATGTAACTTTACATTAAGTTTGTAGATTTACGTTAAGTACGTAACAACGCGATACATGCCAAACCTAACCTGCGTGACTTCACGTTAAGTTTGTAGATTTCCGTTAAGTATGTAATGAGACGATACGTGCCAAACCTAACCTACGTAACTTTATGTAAAATTTGTGGATTTACGTTAAGTACGTAACAATACGATACTTGCCAAACCTAACCTGTGTAACTTCACGTTAAGTTTGTAGATTTCCGTTAAGTATGTAATGAGACAATACTTGCCAAACCTAACCTACGTAACTGTACATTAAATTTGTAGCTTTATGTTGAGTACGTAATGTGATGACTCTTGTTTTATCCTAACCTATGTAACTTTACATTAAGTTTGTAGATTTACGTTAAGTACGTAACAACGCGATACATGCCAAACCTAACCTGCGTGACTTCACGTTAAGTTTGTAGATTTCCGTTAAGTATGTAATGAGACGATACTTGCCAAACCTAACCTACGTAACTTTACGTAAAATTTGTGGATTTACGTTAAGTACGTAACAATACGATACTTGCCACACCTAACCTGTGTAACTTCATGTTAAGTTTGTAGATTTCCGTTAAGTATGTAATGAGACAATACTTGCCAAACCTAACCTACGTAACTTTACGTTAAATTTGTGGATTTCCGTTAAGTACGTAACAAGACGATACTTGCCAAACCTAACCTCCGTAACTTTACATTTAGTAAAGTAAGTACAAAATGTGACGACATCCAACCATGTCTGTTTTTTGCCTAAAACTAACCTATGCAACTTTACTTGCCTAAATCTAACCTACATAACATTACGTTATATACGTAACATGACAGTGCCAAACTTTACCTTAAATACCTAACTTAACGTTACATATGTAATGTGATGACGCCATTCCAGGCATGCTAGCTAATTCATTAGATGTCATACAAATCACTGTATGTACATTTTTGTAAGATATCGCAACCGTTAAATGAGGATACGTTGAGTGTGTAGTCTGCCTTTTATATGCAATTTGCTATATAATTATGAGTATTAATGTACTGTCTTTTTGTGTTTGCTCCAATGTTCTTTTTCACAGTTTCTGAAGCCGCGTCAGTGTTCTGGGAAAATCTTTTCAACACTATCAATTAGTATCCTGGCTGACGCAGAAACCACAAAAGAATTCTTTCCTGCTTCCTGTAACGTTTTCATTCCTGTCTCTGACTCTTGCCCTCACCTGCCCTCTTCACGCTCCAGCAAACGTCGGTAAGTGGAGATCTCTCGCTCCAGCCTCATCTTGGTGTTGAGGAGCTGGCTGTGGCGCTGACGCTGGGTGGCCAGCCCACTCCTAACCTGCTCCAGCTCGCTCTCCAGCCCAGCTATCACCTGGGAAAGGTCCTGCAGCTGGGTGGAGTACATCCGCTGGGTGTTCTGTAGGGAGCTCTCCAGGCCTTTCTCCTGAAAAACAAAAAGCAAGAAGGCTTTTAGAATAGTGACCACACATCTTTATCTTTATGTTTTTTAATAACTCCACATTGAATTTAAAGAGGCCTGTAGAACATAATAATGTTCTAACTGTACATAGTGTAATTATGTGTATTTGCATCCTCCCCCACTGCTTTCTCATAACCGACAATGCCAGTATTGTTAGTTAGTTTGGTCTGGCCATGCCCTCCTATGCCCAGCTGCTGAGAGCTGAACCGAGGTTTCTGTAGTGTTGAGCTACAAGGACACTGTCATGGTTTATGGTGTATGGTGTCATGTATTAAGGACACTTACTGTATGCTAGCTACTGTTAGCATAAGCTTAAAGTACAGCTGTGCCTTGGTAAAACCTCACAGATAGTGAGGGGTGGACCGATTATTTTCACAGTGTCGATTCCTCCGAGTTGATACATGTAAATGTATCAAACCTTTTGAGTTTTGTTAAGCTTTGCAAAATATGGGGTCAATTTCTCCATGACACACCCGCCTCCAAAACCTCTCTTAAATGCATTAACAGCCATCATGTATAATCTCACATAAATAAAGATAAAATATTCATTTTAATTTATTGATTTAGCATCCTACTTGAATGTAGAGAGACTACGTAAGCTCAACACGATGGTGAAGTAACATCACTGACCAACAATCTGTCATTGTTTGAGGGCCAAGTACCAGACATCTTGGTAACCTCCACAGCCCTGTGCTGCATTTATGTGATGTTGGAAAAGTTGATTCCCCAATTAGATTTCATGGCTAACCTGATCTGTATCCTTTGCTCTTCATTATTAACATGATGTTAAAATGGTGTAAGCAATAAAATAAAACACATTCTCTTTATAACATCCCTGTTGTTTTCACACTGCAACTTAAAGCTGAAGTCGGATGAATGACTGTTTAAGCGGACACTAGAAAGAGTCAATCAAAAAGCTTCTTTGTTTATTTTCACTCATCACTAACCACAGAGCAACTATCATGACTGTGGGTTCTCTAAAGTCTTGTTATCACATTTTAAATCACATTATCTGCAGTTCTCACATTATCAGTTTGAACAGACCACAATTGTGGTTTTACATACAGCTAACAAACTACCTCACTCTAGCAATTAATAAATGGATGCAAGATGTTAGGTGAAGGCTAGATACTAGCTGTCCTTGATTTCCTATATTGTTTCAAGTCTCTGCAAATTATTTTCATGTTAGTAAATATTACATCAAGGAATCAATAAGAATTAAAGGTTGGTTAAAAGTCTTATGGAAAGAAAAATGAATGGTAAGACTGCAAGAACACGCAATCTGTATTTAATGGGCTAACATGTTTAGCTTTACTGTGTGTTATGCTATATTCTGTGCTACTATTATGTATGTATTCTGTGTTTTTAACTTGTCATTATAAGTATCTTATAATTATTCTACAAAATAAACACATGCAGTCTGCCACTTGCAGTGAAAAAGGTGTTATCAGTGTGATGCTTGGGAGTTGGCCATGGTGATGGGACATGACGTGTGTTTGCTCACCATGGCATGTAGGGTCTCGATCTCCACCTGCAGGGAGTGCCACTGCCTTCTGGCCTCAGCGAGCTCAGCCCGGGCCTCCCTCAGGGCAGCACCCCCGAGGCTCACCTGCGTCCATGCTGCCTCTTCCTGGGTGAAGGGACAAGGATCAGTTGTTAGAATAGGCACAAGAACCCCAACACCACCACGACCACAGCCACTGTCTCACACAACCATCCAAACACATGGTCTCAATTTAACTTCAGTAAACTCCAGCCTCATGGGATAATATGGAGGAACTGTTGTCCTATCCCAAACACATGTGCACTTAATGTGTTGCAGATGAGAGTTTGCGGATTCTTGGATTAATATATGTGCACGATAACAAAACAGGCCTAGTAAGAGAAATGAACAACCACCTTACACACAGACACACACCTTGTTGGCAACAGTTCGCTCCCATTGAGACTCAGTAAGACAGTCAGAGGAGAAGCAGCCACAGGTGGTGCTGTTGGAAGTTTGTGCTTCAGTTTAGGTAAACCGACAGTGGAGCAGACACCCAGGCCTGCGTGTACACACAGCTGTACAAGCTGTGTTGACACACTGTACAGCTGTTAGGCGCCTCACACCCTCTGCCCTCGCCCCCGTTCAAACGCAGTGAAGCGGTGAAGCTGTCTCAGCACAGTTATGACAATATTTTGACAGTAAAAACAAAAGAAGATGACTCAAGTTATGTGAGTTATTCTCTGTTTAATTTATTACTCCAGTGATTCTCGTTTTCTCTTCAATGCATTAAGTATATTTTTAATTAACAGGGAAATTATATGGCAAGCAAATCTGGGCAGAGATAATCCTACATCAGCTCTTCATTACTGATAACATTTGGATAAAGTTGGATGTCAGTGGCAAGGAAATTATTATTATTCCATCTGTCGTCTCAGGCAGTGATGGAAGAAGTACTTATTTACTGAAACTAAAAAGTACTCATTATACAGAAGAGCTCCTGCCACAGTGTTATATTATTATATGTTATATTACAGATTTAACATGTACTACAAGTAGCATTTTACTGTTGAAATTAGTGCAGTTGAGGTGGAGCTTATTTAAACTACTTTAATGTGCTGTTTGGTGGTTTAATCTATAACAAAGTCAAAGGACTGCTGCGCCTACTTAGGACAACAAAAATGTTTATCTTGGGTGCGTCAGTAAAATGGACAATCAAGAGAAGATGGCAGAAAAAATACCCACACACCAGTTTAACTGAGCTGGACAGCCACAAAAAAGGTTCACAGGCTGAGATCAATGCCAGAAAATGGCAATTTATTCAGAACATATGTGCACAAACAAAGGCTGCTCAAAGTGCAAGAAAATAAAATTAAAAGGTGATAAAAACGGCAGAAAACGTTTCAGTCAGTGCCACTGACGCGTGCTTCACAGAACAGATATAGGCACAGACAGATTACTACCAGCTGTGATGAATCAGTCAGCTGGTGCCGCTCATTAGATGAGATCAACTCTGAGGAGCAGAGGCTCCTAAATCACAATGACCTGTCTAGTGAGTACTGTACAAATCACAACATCCTCAAATACCAATATATAATAAAAGAAGAAAAAAAGAAACCATAAATATACCATAATATAATAAAATAACAGAAAAATAAATACATATTTTAAAAGAATATATGAAAAAATAAATAATAAGAACAAAGAAAATATGACAAAGAATATCCAAGAGTATAATCTATAACAATGCTTCACATCTTATTTGTTGATCATATGTTTTGTGTCTAAAATCTTTGTAACTAAAATGACTGCCTCGTGGTTGTATGCCTCTGCCAACCAGTCAATTTACAGTTTACATCCATGGCTGTCCAGACTTCTATGTATAGTTTATGTACAGCCATGATAGTTGACAATGTTTCAGATATGGATGTTGCTGCAAAGAAGCTGCAAATTCTCAAACACGGACGCTTCACACTCATCCTCATCGCACAGTATCACAATTAGTGTCACTAATTCAGTATATAACCAAATGTTTCCCTCTCAGATCTTGAGTTATGCTGTTGAGTAATAGCCAGAGAAGTGTTTTTGTAAAACATTACGATCCCACAGTGAAGCTGACCCTTTAAATTTGGACATAAAATATCATCACTTCATTATCATATCCTATCCTATATTTGTGTGGAATTTTGTCATAATTAGAATATGAATTCTCGCTCAGAAAATTGTTTTGTGAGGTCACTGCGACCTGTGATCACCAAATGCTAATCAGTTCATCTTGAGTCCAAATTGACGTTTGTGCCAAATTTGAGGAAATTCCCTCAAGGCTTTCTTGAGGTATCATGTTCACGAGAACGGGATAGACAGACAGACAACCCAAAAACATAATGTCCCTGGCAACAGCTTCCCCAAGCACGAAGGCTTAACTAATAACAAATGCTGTCAAATTTATTAAAAAGTGAGTAAAAATAGACAAAAGTTACAATATTTTTCTCAGAGATGTTGTGAAGTAGATGTGTAAAGTAGCACAAAATGGAAATACTAAGTATAAGTATTTTTAAATTGCAATTAAAGGTATACCATGCAGGAACTGTTGGCTACTGTTTGTAAACACCACTGCTGGGCAGAGCAAAAGTGAAAGACAACCCTAGATTTGTCCACTTGGCATTTTGCCTCGCTATATTTGCTGTGTTGTGATTTTTGTAGCTTCCTCTTGGATGCGTGCTGCTCATGGTCTGGTGCCTGGTCACTACCTTTGTATAAAGTCCCGACCTCATCTGCTTGCTGTGCCCAGGAACATCTCGCACACAACAAAAATCAAAAGAAAATGCAGATAAATTCAATGCCACACACGTATAGTGGGTCATAAATGATGATTGAGAGGGATTATTATTGTATGAGTTTATACATTGTTAGGAAAATCCTGCATAGTATACCTTTAAATACAGTGCTTGTGTTATACTTAATCATCACTTTTCAGAGCTGATCTCAGGTGATATTTCATACATCAGTGCTGTGATTTTGACAGACTACTGGTATCTACATCTCTGTACACACCGTTAATGATTTAATGTTTCTACTATGACCCACTATGAGGATTTTAACAGTGCCTCTTCCTTTTTTGACCACTAGTAGTGCTACAGAGCAATGATTTTACAGGTGGGCCTGTTTTGTTTGTATTGTGCACAAGCCTCAGGACACACATACACGATGCAACATATGTTTCTGTCTGTGGTTTCACACTATTCTACAGATCAACAGTTGGCATCCACTGAGAAACACAGCAACATGCCAAAAAGGGCAGGTAGGAAGTCTACAAGCTTGGAAGCAAACATGGAAGCAAAGAATGCAGAAAATCAGCTATGCAGATGTTTTATGATGAAGGAAATGAGTTGAACACATTCATGACCTCAAGGATACACACAATGTGTTTTTATTTATTTATTTGCTCATTTATTTATTCTCAGGGACAGTACACTTTGATCAACATCATTGTAAATGTGCCAGTGTTAGCCAAAAGGCTAATTATCAGCTGCTGTCCCTCCTCAGCCTGATGTTAAATTGGCCATTAAAACAGCAAATAAAACACATAAGAAAACAGGATAAAAAGCTTATAGAAGTACAGCAGCACCATGCAGAGTAGGACATATGAAAAGCAGGCAGTAATACAAAACAATAACAAGCAAACAATCAGGACAACCAGTTGAAACATGACAACAAAAAGTCACATTATAGAGGGCGTAGCACAAGCAGACAATCAGCACAAACAGCTGACAACATACAGTACAATCACAACACATTACAGAGGAAAGGTAAAACCAAATGGGACATAACTTTTGTTTGTTTACACAGGTTGCCTTTAAGATTAAAAAGATTCACTGAAGTGAATGATGGAGGTCCTGTTTATGTGCCTGCATCAGGATTTTGAACCGTAGTGGTTGTAGTTTCGACTCCAACTTTGTCAACTCATGAAGTAAACAATATAACTCTTCCCAGGAAACTCATCTTTAACCTGTGTCATATCATTCTAATATAATATTCAGCTGATTGCGTGTTAATATGCTCAGTGCAGCCCTTTTTACTCCAGGAGACAGAGCACTATTTTAAGGTAAATATCCTCCATGCTAATTATGGACATCATGCAGGCTTGACTGCAGCATTTCGTAACCCTCACTTTAGTGGAAGAGACAGAGAGGCTCAGATGTAAACAGCGGCATTTCAGAGAAACCTGCTCCATTTTAACACTGTGGTAGCTTTTAGCCCTTGGCCAAGGCACTTTATTGTCGCTGTCACACCAAAGTCATTGTGCTGTGGCTCAGGAACACTGGGGTAAGAAAAGGCACCCAGACTGCGTTTTCTTCCATAATAAAAAGGAGGACAGTCAGGCTAAAACAACAGTAGAAAGGCTTTTACTTAGATATTAAAAATGCTGCGGTTATACGAGATAAAGGATGCAAATGTTTGCAAGATTCGTAAATGAGAATGCTGAGGTTGTAATTTGGCTCATAAATATTTAATGAAGATCAGAGATCATTCACTCAGAGTAGTAGCTGGTGCTGTAACACAATACTGTAACTGTGTGTAACAGTGAGAAGGTGAAGGGAGTGAGGAGACAGTCACACACAAACACACACAAACCTGCATGAAGGCAAACACAGATACACACAAAAGGCAGAAAGGCATGGTGAGTTGTAGCCCTCCAGCCTTACACCACCGTCAACAAACACTAACCATTTAACTCAATATACATCACTCAGCCTTGCCTGTGGGACAGCCTGGAGTTGGTCTGAGGGTGTGTCTGCCTGGCTGCGGGCCAGGACAACATGAGAGAGGCATAGAGAAAAAAAAAGATAAGTGAAGATGCAGGAGTGGATGCGTACCTCACTGAGAACTCCTCCGTGTGTTCTGGATGCTGCTGCTGCTGCTGCTGCTGCTCCAGAGCGGCTGGGCCCGACCAAGCCGGGGAGTGGATTTGACGTGGCACCCAGGCCGAGGTGTCTCTCGCCCAGGCCGGGAAGTCTGCCCTGGTCGCACTGCGCTCTGATTCGGTCGAGGAGCTGGGTGAGCTCCATCCCTGTGCCATCCTCCTCCTCCCCTCCTGCTGCTGCTGTGGCCGTTACTAACAGAGCATCGCAGGAGTCGGCCCGCTGCAGCTGCAGAGCCCGGGCTGCCTGCAAACAGCCAACCAGATGGATCAGAAGGGGGAGGGAGGGGGGGTAGAGAGAAGGAGAGAGAGAGAGGGAGAGGAAGGGTGAGAGGAGAATGATGTAAATAGTGAGAAGATAAAAACAAGACAAAGGGGGAGATGAAACTTGATTGTGAATGAATAGGTGAATAATTGGGAAGGAGAAAAAGAGGGCAAGGGTGATGTGTGTGTTTGAGTGTGCGTGGGGCCGAGAGCTGTGGGACAGGCCACGCAATGCAGAGGCAGGAGAAAAAATAAGAGTCAGGTATTGAGCCTTACATGTGTGAATATGTGTGTGTGTGTTGTATGCAGGAAACAGCACTAAAAGTGAGGGAGCATTAGTCAGCAGGAATGAGGAAACGAAGAGGAGGAGGTAGGAAAGGAGGAAGAGAGAAGGGGTGGATGAGGTCAGGGCAAGGGGATGAGGAATTGTTAGATGCTGTGAAACGTAGCAAATGCCCACACACACACACACACACACACACACACACACACACACACACACACACACACACACACACACACACACACACACACGACAAGACTATAATTATCAGGGATAGAAGAGAAGAACAGGGTACTTGGCTCTTCTAGTTTAGATCCAGTCGTCCTGGTCACAGTCAGCATCTCAAAAGCCCTTTTCCTCATTATCTGTGGACAAATTTATGGACCTGTACTTCAAGGCATAATTCCAAAATTTTGAAGTGGGGATGTATGAGGCAATTATCCATAGTTAGTGTATTAAATACAGGAGATGGCAGTCAGCATACCCCCAGTTTGGAGAAGCAGGCTGAAGAAGCCAACCAATTTACTGATGTGGATGGGGGGGCTGCAACAAAAACTGATTTTAGCTACCCCAAAAAAAGTTTCACCAAAAAAAAAATTGCAGATGAAAGCCCTTTCCAACATGGAAGCTGTTGACGGCTCCAGTTCCCTGTCTTTGCTCTCATCAAAGCCACCAGACCCCTTTGAGAAAAACTGTAATTTAAGCTCACAGAACGTGGTAGTTGCTGGTCTATCGCTGCCTTGATTGGTTGTTTTGTTTGTGTTATTTAGTGAGTTTACTAGCCTTTCTTATACCCAAAGTCACAAAATAACACAAACAAAATAACTGATTGAAGCAGTGGTGGACCAGCAGCTCCTGTTTTCAGCCATGTTAAATCTCTGGTTTTCTCAATGGAGTCTGGCCTTCAACAGAACAATATAATGGCTTCAGTTCAGAACAGGCCTGTCCAACAGTCCCACCATCTGATTCAACTCACTATCATCTGCAGGTTAGTTAACATCTCAGCATGTCATCACCACAGAGAGAGGAATATATACCCTCAGCTCTGACTGAACAACTACCATGTCAGTCACTGAACTTTTGTCCAATCTGTTCTGATCCAAACATGCACCTCCTCGTTATGACCAATCCTCTGCTACCTCAGGAATCACACCAGGAGAGACATTCCTACCAGTCACCCTCCTCCAGGTGTCTCAGTCATGGCTAATATTAGTGTTTAAGGTGCACAGTGGTTCTTAATTTGCAAAGCCCTCTACACAAACTCACTCACCCTCTCCAAAAACACTCACTGCAGCAAACTGCTCTTAGATGTCACATTTAGACACCTCATTCAGCCACCACAAGAGACTGCTTGAGGCTTGTAAGTGGCTCTCACTCTGAAAAACTAAGTAGAAGAGAGACCAATCCTTACAGAAGTTTGGTTCAATTCTAAGTCCAACAAACTGCCAGCAATAAAGATGCTCCAACTCCATCTTCCAATTATTCAGGTAAGTTCCTCCAATCCAAGTTCCTATATGTGGCCCCTAAACTTTGCCTTGGTGACTGGATTATACAGCCACCAGGTGTTTGCCAGCAAGGCACTGATATATCTGGGCCAATTATTTCTGGCCCCTCACTTGAGACCATTTTGTCTTTGGCGAATGGACCAAGAACTTATGTTCCTGACAACACTGCTCCCAAGGCCACTGGAGCACACCAAACGAGGGTTACAGGCTACAAATGTAATCTGAACTGTATTAACATTCTTATTTTCTCCATCTTATAAAAAGACATTGACTCAGCTGTCAGGCTGTCATTGTAACGTCTTTTGTATTTTCTGTGTGGGTGAATAAAGGGTGCATGAAAGACTGTGCCTACAGATGGACAAAGAAAGATAAACAGGCACAGTGAAACAGACAGACAGTTGATTTGGAAGAGCAAAATGAAAAAGAAAGAAAAAGATATCAAGCTTATGCAGTCAGTACATTTAGTGACCTCAAACTCCTGGTGCATCTCCTGCAGCTCTGTCATGGAGTGTCGAAGGTCTGCCTGCAGCGATATGCTGCTCTGATCCGCCTTCCTCTTTGACTCCCTGAGCAGAGCCACCTGTTGCTCCAGACGCCTGGTGTTCACCTCCTCCGTCTCACACCTGTGATGTCAACAGCCAAGGCCATTCATTGAGACCCATTCAGTGTTAATCATTTAACTATGGCATACAATTCAGTGACATGAAATCCTTTAACAAACACAGAGAAAATACATTTATTCACATAGAGTGCAGCTCAAAGTCAAGCGGAACGTTTTTATTTTCCTGAAATATTGACACATTCCTCAGTCCTGCCAAGTCTCAGGGGAAACTTTCATAGTTATTTCTTACATTAAGACAATTATTATTTGTATTATGTATGTTTTAATATGCAAATGAATGAATGATCTTTATTGTAATTGCACGTTACAGAGCAACGAAAATTGTTTCATTTTCAGCCCGTCCAAGAAACATAAAAAAGACAGTGACACATAACGGGGAGGACAGGAGCGGGAGAACTGTGGGTTGCCATACGAACGGCGCCCCATTCGTGAGATGTTAGCGAGATGTTAGCAAATTAAATAGGTGCTTATTTGCATATATTTCTGTAACAAAAATTTGAATATTGGATAAAATCAGGTTCAAAATTCTTGTTTCAATTTGTTGACATATTAGAGTCAAAGGTTTCAGAGAGATAATTTTGGATATCTCATTTTATCACTCAATAAATCAAAAAACACTGTCGACAGCTATTTAAAAAAATCTATTTTTGCTGTATTTTAGTAATAAAATGTTAAATAAATCAGGCTATGAGTGATGTATAAACAAAGTCCTATGTAAAAAAATAAATAAATCAGGATATAGTTGGTAATAATATGAAAGTCTGGTAAACAGAAGTGCTCCTAAAGTAGAGATTTCTGCAAGAGTATGAGGAATAACTCATTTTTAAAAAATGTCCTTTGAAGATATGTACTGTAAAATTTTGTATATTTTTAGCACAAGACAACAGGCCCCAGGGCACCGACATGCAAAAGGCCTCATCACCTCTCCTACATAGGAGCAAGACACAGACTCTGTGGTGGTTTTGCCTCTTTTTTGTGGTTGTTATGCATTTTTTTTATAGTTTTGTGTCACTTTGCTGTTATTTTGCATCTCTTTGTGGTCTTTTTTGTCTCTTTGTGGTCATTTTGAGTCTCTTCCTGGTCGGTATGTGCTAATTTGAGTAACCATAATTGCTATATCGTAGGCAACTGGGCAACTGGGCTTCAAGAAACGCAAGCAAGTCCAGCTGCCTACGATATAGCACTTATGATTACCAATTTGAGTAACATTTTGCAAATGACATGATGATAACATTTTGGGCCCCTGGGCCTGTGCCCACTTGGCCCATTCAGTAATCAATCCATGATTTTTAGACCAAATAAAACACTACCGGTGAATAGGGTAAAAATTTCAACTAACAAATACCATCATGAAACTTTCCTGACTGATTACTAGCATTAAGACAATTTTTTTTTTTTTTTTTTTTTTACACGTTTTCTGAAATTTTATGCTGAAATATGCAAATTAGGCATAATCTTATTAAAAATGCATTTTATGCACAGAAATCTGAACTAAAATAAACACCTTAATGTGTATTTTGGATGTTTTCCTTCCACTAGTCTGAAAGAAGACATGCTATGGAAGCCCAAAATCTCAAAATTGACCAGTGCATGAAATAACTGTTTTGACCTGTAGTGTCTCATCTTAAGTTTACTTAAGAGGGGGGTTTCTGATAACAGCTAGGGAGTATTCACTAAGGTGGTTGAAGATTGTGGTTTTAGCAGAAAGATGGTGTGTGAAGGAGGGTGTTGCAGAAATCAAAACTACAAGAGACAGAATAAAAAAGACCTTGACATCATTTAACTGTGTCATAAACAGAGTCCAGAGTCTCACAGACACTCAGCTAGTCAGGAGACACATCAGGTGGAGCTATAAATAGAACAGGTGTATTTATTTCAAGCTGCAGCGTGTCGCCACTGTCCTTCAGGGGTTAATGGCTAACAGTGGAGGGTGTGTGTGTGTGTGTGTGTGTGTGTTGAGGGTGGTGGGGGGGCTCGGTGTCACTCTGCATCAATACATAAGTGAAAGTGCCGACGCGGCACAAAGCCTGGCCTGGATTTGTATGCAGGTTGGCTCACAGGAGCGGGAACTGGCCTGAGTTAGATAACAGAGGAATGGAAAGCATTGCAGCAGGATGAAAACAGGATGTCTTTGGTAGTTATTCTTCACCCATGCTTAGTATCCTGTGATGCTTTTATGGCCCAGTAATGATGAGTCCACATTTTCTCCTTGCATGTATAACTATGTCACCAGTTAAGACACAAAAAAGCTGTATTTTTCCTCCTCTGTGCTGCACCTGATTATTTTAGACATTAATTGTGTGAATGAGTGTAACATGTTTATGGGATGCCATCTCATGCCTAATATACTCATCAATAAGCCCTGTATTGACTGAGGGAGAGGAGCGATGGAGCTTTCAGGAAAACTACAGCCAAATACAGCTGACCTGGCCTGGATGGCAGCAGCTCTGGACTTCATGCTGTCAGACTGTAATGCCAGCTGGGCATTCTCCATCAGCAGGTTACCAACCTGACAAAAACAAAAAGATACAATAACATTAGATTAGACAGAAGGTGCAAGAACAATACGTAATTCTTCAGCTGTCAGAGTGACTTTTGTCAGGGCTGAGGCATTTGGCTGAGATCTTCTAAAAAAGTGAGACTTCGTTTGGTTTAAAACACTGAAAGTTTTTGGGAACAACAACTGATATTTGAACTGTATGTCCTTCATCAGAAACTGTACTGTGACATGGGTATAAATGTGATCTCAAACATTAGATTCTATATTCTTATATTGTGATTTGTTTTACTACCACCAGACAAAAATAATAAATATCGCTCTTTTATTTGTTCTAAAGGACATTTTTTTTCCACCGGCAGGGTTTTTTTTTCCACAGCAGACATTTTGACTTGTCATTGTTTAAACAAGGACAACTGGAGGAATAACCTTTACATCAGCAATGACTATGCATCTCCTTTTTAGTAAGTTTTGATACAATTTTTGTGTCACTCCTGTTTAGATGATTGAAGCTTGCGAATCTAATTGTAGTAACGCTGCTAAAAATTGCAAAAAAAAAAAAATAAAAAAAAAATTGGTGGCCTGAGGACGAAAGCTAACCTAATACTGGCTCACTGGATTTCAGGGAAGGCACAGGTTTTCCTGGGATAGGTCATTTGAGTAGTTTTGGAAAGTGGAAAGCCAATTTCAGGTCAGATTAAAACCAAAGACAGGCAACATTAAAATGTTGTAAAGGTTCTGTATACAAGCATTTAGGGGTAATTTAGGGGGTATTTTCCAACTTCTAACCCTATTTTCCCATGTTTGTGTTGTATTGAGTGAGACCGGCGAAACCAATAGCAATCCTGATCCTGCGGATAACTGAGCACTGTCAATTAACGTCCACTAGAAGTGCTTGTTTATGCCGCTGACAGGCTCCGATTATCATTCAAAGTGTCTACGAATATATGAAAAGGATCTCTACAGAGTGCGAATTCTTTGTCAAAGAGGAAAATTCTTTATGTTGAACTAGAAACAGCCTTGAAATCGCTTTCGGCAAACACACCAGACTCTGTTTAAATAAGAGGTAATTTAAGTGTGTATAGAACAAGCATATTTTCCACATCTAACCGGGTGAGTTAAGGTTTTATTTCTAGCAAACCAGAGTTGGTGATTAATGGAACAGTGGAGAGACTAATGAAGATGACTTTTGTGATTTTAATTGTGTTTCTGTCAACTCTGAATGAAGTGTGTTTTAGGATGATAAAATTGCTGTTTATTTAAATGGAGTCTGGAGGATTTAAGGAAAGCTTTAGGGCTGTTTCTGGCTAAAAAAAAGGATCTTACTCTTCATCAAAGACGTCTGTCTCTGTCAGGATCCTTTCAACAATGTTGTTAGACACATATAATAACAATCTGAGCCTGTCAGTGGCAAAAACAACCACTTTTAGTGGATGTTGATTGACGATACGTCATTGTCAGCAGGGATTACACTGCAGCCTGTTTTACTGCTACTGGCTGCAACAGTCTCGATCAATACTGAACCACTATCAAAAATGGTTTTTCTGATTATTCTCTTAGACACAAAAACATAGTGAATAGGTCCAGGATAAAAAAATACCATAGATACCCTTTAAAATAGCAGCAAACCACTATTTGCTATATAGAGATATAGCGAAGTAATGGTGTCATGAAGCAGAGAGTGAAGTGACGCTCCCTTTACATGCATTGTAATGTGAGCTTCACTGTGGTTTGTTAAGGTAAGCTGAGGTAAACTGCTCATTTAGCCCTTCACTAACTTGACTGGGGATAAAATGATTCAATCATTTGACTCTTCTGAACTTTAGAAATGTTATCGGATTAAATTAATCAAATCCTGACAGTGAAACGAGTCATACTGCAGGGTTGTGACATCTATTTTACAATGCTAGTCTACTGGTTTTTGGGCCCAATGGCATCATGTGATGGTACTGGAAGCTGTAATTCCATGTCTGGCCACTATGTCGAATTGGCTTGAAGGCCCAGTGTTGTGGAGGCTAGTTTTAGCCCCTTTAAAAGCCTTCTATCATATTTCGGCGATTAAGTAAATCCATTAAGGTCTTGTGTGAACAAGCTAGCCACACATCAATCAAAACTGTTCAGCAGTAATTAATTATTATTTTTAGTCTCCTTTTTTATCCTGAATACTGCTTCAGTAGACCTCACCACATCTGACTGCCAAATGATATACGTACTGTCCGTGGAATAAAGCATATATCTTACCTCAACACAGGTGACAAATGACTGTATTTAGCATTCACAGTCACTACATTGTACAGAGGACTGTGTACAAATGGCCAAAACTGTACCGTCCTTCACAGTTTCATTTGACTCTCTCTGTTCAGCAGTACAAAAAGGAGGCACCTGGTCTCTTATCACACACACAAAGATGTTAACACACCTTAATTCCCTTTGTTGATTCCAACACTTTCAGAAAGAGACACACCCATGTTGAAGGCAAGCCTAAGATAACCTGGAATATTCCATAACGTTTATATCATAAACACACGCTCATTATGAGGATGTTTTATTACACCGCCTCATTTTTGATCCCCAGCGAGATGAGTGAATCAGTACATCGACGAGATACTTAACGTCTTACGAGCTGAGCAGCAGTCATTAAGTCTGTGCTGTAAATCCTTAAGAAGATAAATAGCAAAGTAATCCTATATGTTAACATTGAAGCATCACCTGGATCACTGAACAATGCAGAGTTCCGTCATAGTCATGGGAACATCAGCCAAACTTTGAAGAAAAGCTGGGTGACGTGTTGAGCAACGAGAAACAAGAGCCATTAAAGTGTCTGTCAGTGACACTTACTCATGCAGAAAGTGACGCAAACACCAGGGAGCAGTTAAAAACCGTTAAGTCAAGTCATATGAGATCACCATACCGGTTAATGGTCTACTAAGTGGAATGGCCTTTAAAGTAAATAAGAGTGCCGCATTCTTTTGTGTGTGTGACAGCAGGCGTTGTTTCTGCGTCTCACTGGCTCAGGTGTAATGGCACACACACTTCCTGCTTCTTCTGCTCTGCAAAAGTTCATTTAAACTGGAGTTACCTCTCACTCATGGATTTATAGACACTTTGAGCACTTATTTCTTACACAAGGTGTCTACAGGTATAAACAGGTTAAGTTTTTTAAGACCTTTTCAACACCACTTTAAATGAAATTTCAGACCAAACTTGTGATGGACATACGCACCAAAACTAAAAATATGCTCTTTCCAAGTAAACACAATGAAGTCAGTTCAAAATGAACAGTAAGGTAAAATGACAGTGATGATGTCGGTGAAGATTCTCAATCATGCAGGTCACAGTACTCTGAAGTGCAGCTAGACTAGACTGAGTTTCTTGAAGACATTTCGCCTCTCATCCAAGAAGCTTCTTCAGGTCTAAATGACAGGTGCAGAGTCGCAGGCTTTAAACTCTGTGTGGGTGTGAACCCTTACAGAGTCGTAAAGGTCGCTTGTGAGTCGTTGACACGCTCAACCATCATGCGTGTCCTTAGGGTAAGTTGGGCTCAGGTGTGACTGGGTGTTAAGTCGTCTGGTGTCGTAGGCTACATCCTCTGTTTAATGATGGTTGTTCCAGTTTGACATAGATGGCTCTTTCAGCACTTTCAAGAAACTCAAGCAAGTCCAGTTGCCTACAATATAGCACTTAAGACACTGATGATCCTCTCTGTGCTTACTGCTGTGTGCGGAAAAATAAACGAACAAGCAGCCTGGCTAGCAAGGCCTTATTTTTATGATGCAGACTCGCTGCATGATCGAAATTCGCAGAGGGGCGAAAATAAGGGCACTGCACACATATAGGTGTTAAGACTGTTTTCCTGTTGAATGCTTCCCTCCTGTTAAAATGATGTTTTGTGTAATAACAACACAGGAAATTCTCATTGTGATGGGACTAAAAAACATTAAGATCCATCCAATCTGAATTTTATACCTTTTAAGACCTTTAGTTGTCTGGAAAAGTTTCAGTATTCATACAAATATCTCCTAGTAAGGCATTCATTTAGAAATATTCCATTTTTTACTTTTTAAATCTATTCTCTTTGACATGCAAAACCTTGGTCAACATTTTCACAACTACGACGTCTTGGATAATTTCCAGCCTGTGTTCTTTTTTAGGAGCATTTACATTAAAGGAGCAGTGTGTAGGATTTAGGGGGGATTTCGTGGCGTCTAGCAGTCAGGATTGCAAACTGTAACCAGCTAAAACTTCTCCCAATTAAAATTCCTCCAGTGTTAATTGTTCATGAGGTTCCTCTCCAAAACAAACAGACCTGGTGATTAAAACCAGTAAAAACACCTTAGAAATCAGAGTTTCTTCTACACCGTTTGGCTCGTCGCAGACAGGCTGCTCACCCAGCACCTGCTACGTGTGCTCACCTTTTCTCTCTGATAGTTTAATGAGTGCTCGTCTTCTTTCAGATCAAGACTTTAAAAGAATTATTACCATGAGCTGAATTATCTACAGAGGTAGCTTGCTTTCCAAAACAAATCACATTACACATCAGTGTTTCTCTGATGCTGATGGGTATGTTGGAGCCAGACCGCCATGTACTCACCTTTTATTTCTGGTAACTTAAGAGGTTTTAAGAGGAGGTTTTTTTTTTACTAAACTGTCCGCAGAGGTCTCTTCCTCTCTAAAACAAACAGGCCTGGTGATTAAAACCAGTAAAAACACTGGCACTACCTTCTCTCACCTTCTCCTTGATGTAGAGAGATATAAACTGTCTGCTGTGGCGTGTACGTAATGCGATGTGTCTGGTTGTTTGCATGATGTTCTCAGGTGGTGAGGGTGTGTACAGAACCATATATAGAGTCTGTTCAGCATGTGATCACCCTGCTGCTGACTGGATTCAGAACAGCTGCAGCCTTGTTAAAAGCCCCGTACAGTGTGTTACACAACAAACCTGATGAAGCCATGGGCGAAACATGTTGTTTGTAAAATCTCAAGTAAAGACTGAATTAAAACAAGAAGCAATTCAGCCCTCTTGTGTGTAGTGTGTCTGCTAATTTGCTATAAACCAGTGTTTCATTTGGCCGCTCTGGGCTACTGTAGAACAACATGGTGGTGCAACATGGCGGACTCAATGGATGAGGACCCGCCCCCTATGTAGATATAAATGGCTCATTTTAAGGTAGTGAAAAGACAGTGATTCTTATTTTTAGGTGATTATACACTAAAGCGAACATACTTTTTATATTAGGTGTCATTTCCGACAGTAAGTTCCATTTAAATCCTACACACTGGACCTTTAACACATTTTCAAAAATCACCAATAAGCATTTCATTGGTCTGTTTCAAACCTCTGTTTCACCAGAATGACATTTTTTACAGAACTAAGTCATGTGTCTTTAGCTTGATGACAGATAAGTTTTAGTATCCAGTTGGTTTTGGAAAAGGTTTTAGAAGTCAAGAAGATGGTTCTGTTTCTCCTGGTGCAAAAACATGACATTCATAAATAATCAACGGAAGTTTACAACTTTTATAGCCTCAAACCCATGTTTGTTATGTTTAGCCACCATGCATTGTCAGTCTTTCAACACCACCTTTATGAGCGTTAAAGAGTTGTTGTTACATGGTGTCTTTCAACAGTGAAATGTAACACCGCCAGCACTGGGGCGGTTTTCTTCAAACTGGAGTTGCCACTGCCCTTAAGCCACTTTACCCGGTCTTTAAGTGAACATGCATTTGAGGCTGTTCACATGATGTTGCATGCAGCTGTCAGCAACATTAGTAATCCACTGTGTCTCTGTTTTGACTGCAGTCATTGCCGTTTGATTATACACACCTGCCTCTGTTGTCTGCCAGCCAATATGGCCTTGAGCTGATGTCATGGAGCACAATAACTAAACAACAGCAAAGCTGCAACACTGTCATATCTTTGTCTGGCAAACAGCTGTGCAATTTCCAACATTTTTAATAGCCAGAGTGACTTCAAGTTATCACCTGATAGCTAAAAGTCTCTCCAAACAAACAGAGTCTGACCTGGGTACGGAGCTCCTTGACAGTCTGTTCCTGCTGGGACCAGTCCCGGGAGTGTGAGGTGCTCCTGACACCCCACTCGGCTATCTGAGCCTCCAGCCGCTGGTTGGCCTCCTGCAGCCTGTTAACCTGCTCCAGGAAGCCCTTCAAGCGGGCGTTCAGACCCCACATGGTATGACTGGAGTCCTGCAGCAAGTCCATTGAGACCTGAGAGAGCGCACACCAATATGTTTACAGGCACACAAAATGAGGCGCTGACATTTCCATACATTCAAATGAAACGGCCAATAGTGCCTATGATGGCTAAAACATTCAGACAGGACGCGACCGACAGACTTGTGTTTCTTGCAGGATACATGCACAGTCATACCAAGTAATAACTTTCACAGCAAACACTCCACCACCCGTTTCAGATCACACGCTGCCAAGGCGTTTACTAGGTAAATGTTTACCCAGTGATACTCACCTGAAGCGACGTGGCCTTCCACGAATAAGGCACTGTAAGTGTAATAACGAGGCGGTCTGTTCTCCTGGTCACACTGAGCTGATCCACCACTCCCCACAGCTTAGCCACATTCCTCTACAGCGGTCGGGTCAACACTTTCTCCTTCCCACTGTGTCCCAGGTCATCAGCAGCGGGCCCCTGAGACAGAGCACACAGGCTGCCGTTAGCCTGCCGATATCACCGTTTACAAGTCCGGCTGTGGTCTTCAGGGTCATCCACGACAGGGATGTTCCTCCCTGTCCCACCTCGCCCCCCAGGCAGCATGTAGGAGAGGGGAGAGCAGTGGGGGTAAGCACTGGACACAGTGCTTACATCACCAGCACTCTGGGGCCCTTTGTGCTCTCTGATCCAGGATTACTGAGCTGCTTTCAAACAGGCAGCAACACAAGCTGTGGAGGGAATGTTCAGGGAGACACAGTGACAGGACCTGTGTGTGTGTGTGTGTGTGTGTGTGTGTGTGTGTGTGTGTGTGTGTGTGTGTGTGTGTGTGAGAGTGTGTGTGTGCATTTGACTGGTGCTTAAATAAGAGGTTACCATTACATGTACTATAATTACTGTGAAATCTGTGATCCTAAACTCAGCTCTGGAGTCAAGTGACACAAACTCTGTGCAGAGTTACCTCTTGCTCAATGACAGTGCTGGCTGGTTTTTGAATAACTGAGTGTTTGTGTCTGTCTGGGTCAAAGGTTTCATCTTCTAAATATTATAATGCGCCATTTAAAATTTCCATGGAGACAATGTACACAGATTCTCCACAACCACAGCCCTTTGTTTCAACATTATGGCTTTATGGCCTCTGACATTTCCATGGCTATCTTGTACATCCTGCAGATGGCAGCATCACAGACATGGGTACTGTACTGAAAATATTTAAAGTGTTGTGATAACATGTATGTTTGGTTAAGCTTGGGTGTGGTATGAAGATTTCAATGAATGTTTAAATGCCGAGCTATGATCCGAATGTAAACAAATGAGTCGGCACACTATCACAAAAGAATCAAAACACAAGATTGTAACATGGCATGGCTCTCCAACTGATTGACAGGTCCATTAATGCAGAGAATAACGCTATACAACAACTCAGTTCATGTAATTGGCACTACTTTCTGGACCACTAACATGAAGACTATAACAGTGGCTACTGTGGCTACAAGTGGATATCCAAGGCTAATGCTAAAATGTAGCAGGTTCAGTCACACCAAAACTGTCACAGTAGGTATTTTACTAATTAAACATTTAACTGTTGACTGACAATAAGAATTTTGAATGATTAATACTATCGGTAAAACAAAATAGAGATGGTGAGACAGCGGAGTCTGGTCCTGACCAGGCTGGAGTCATTTGCTGCCACCAAGGCAATGCCATGATGTTCCTCCAGGGAGAGAAGCATTCCTCAACAAGCTAATAATCCACAGGCAGAGGTGGACGCCTGTATCAGAGCGATCAGTTCAATGCCTGCTTGGTTAGCATGAGCCAACACAGTAGCAGCGGCTAACATCAAACACCGGGCCATTAAAGATTTCCAAAAAACTCCCACCAACACTGAAATGGCTCTACTTTTTCATTAAACCTATTAGGTAACATAGGCCGTGTGATGCTTACAGTTAACCCAATCACATTGGGTGTAAGGGGTGTGCGGACTCTCAGTGTCCCAGAACCGAGCTCACACTCCTGCAGCAGTAGTGTCATCAGAGGGAGCGAGAGTGAGCAAGGAAGCACTTAGCAGCACTACACACAGCTCAGTTTTAAATTATCATCCCTACATCACAGCAAGGTTAATCTTGCTTGATGACTCAGTGAATTGGCAGTTAGTTGGTGAATCAGCTAATTGCTAACATGCTAGCAAAGTGAGACCATGCTATGCTTGTCAGTCAGAATCAGCTTCCAAGCTACCAACCTTGCAAACTGTCAGTGAGCCAGCTGGCTAGACCGGTCTCCATCATCATAATACTTCGAATGATGTATTAAAGAAATGTTTTTGAGCTATTGACTGCTGTCTCATCACTGTCTGCAAACCAATCCTCTAATGTGGAGTAGATTATTATCCAGCAGAGAAGGCTAAATAAGAGTAGATGATGCAACACAGGTGATAAAAGCTTCCTCAAAGCTCTTCCTTACCTCAAAGGTCACGGGCCAGGCAGTTGCTATCGGTCAGCAGCACAAATTTGTTGTTCACAGAAGCTGAACTTGTCGAAAAACATTTGTGTTGATTTACTGTGGCAAAATTTCAGCTTTTTAAATGCTGACGTGACATGAGTGTTGTCAGGTCACAGCAAAATACACTGAAAGTTCACTAACATTAGTCAATATTAGCCACCTTATGTTACTGGTTTTACAAGACAAAGTAAGACTGAAGTGGAACACACACACACGCAAAAAGGAAATCTGCCTTGCAGTTGTATGCCTGCCCCAACCACTTGAGTTACTGTCAACATTAATGTCTGTCTAGACATACAGTACATGTTGCAATGACAATAGACAATGCTTCAAATATGTAAATATGTTCCTGAAAAGAAGCTAAAAAAACACGGATGATTCACACACATCTTCCCCCCGGCAGCAGAGAAGATCTATACAATCAGCACAGTTTTAAGATGAGCACCCAAGATAAGCGTTACCAATTTAGTATCTGACCAAATGTCTTTCCTTCTGTTCCTCAGTTATGACGCTGAGTGATGGCCAGAAAAGTGCATTTGCAGAATATTATGATGTCACAGTGAAACTGACCTTTGACCTTTTGGATATATAATGTGATCACTACTTCCTCTTTTTATCCTATTAGACATTCAAGTGAAATATTGTTATAATAAGCCAAAAAGGCGGTTTGTGAGGTCACAGTGACCTTTGACCACCAAAATCTAATCAGTTCATCTGTGCCAAATTTGAGGAAATTCCCTCAAAGCGATCCTGAGATATCACATTTATGATATCATTTACCTGTTAGGGGTTGCAGGGGGGCTGGAGCCTATCCCGGCTGACATTGGGTGAGGGGTGGCACCCTGGACAGGTCAACAGACTATTGCAGGGCTGACACATAGAGATAGACAATCATTCAGTGTCCTGCATGTCTTTGGACTGTGGGAGGAAGCTGGAGTACCCAGAGAAAACTCACACTGGGGCGAACATGCAAACTTCGCACAAACGGGGTTTCCCGCCCTGGGTTTGAACCAGGAACAATCTGTGCTGTGAGGCATTGATGCTTACCACTGAACCACCGTGTCGCCCAAAACGAGTTTTTCAACTTTTGATTTTATTAGAGGAAAATTATTTTTGTTTAGTCAAAACTTACATCGCCTCACTTTAAATGTTTGCTCAGTGAATATGAATCTATTTTGATATGGGGTTTCAGTGTTTGGAGACTCTTATACTTTCTAATGTGTTTCTCTGTTTCTAATTTGTCTTCAAGGAGCCGGTTTTGTACATTTGCAGACACTGTATGAGGATTTGCTATTCAGATGATCTGAAGATGGCAAACAAGCCTGCCTTGCTGGGAGACAGGATGTTCGGATTAATAAAGGAGAGCCCGCACTTTTATCTGCTACATTCATTGTACAAATATTGTCTCTGTAGTCTCGTCTTTCATTCTTTGCACAGAGCAAGGACAGAGGAGAAGTAAGCAGCTGACTTTCTCATGTGGCTTTGCTGACAGTCTGCCAGAGTTGTGGTTTCACTCATTTGTATGGTCAGAAAAAGAACTGATTGATTGATAGAGAGACAGAACAAGTGAGAAAGAGAAAGAGGAAGGACTGTGCATTATAGGACCGTAAAGTAGGGAAATGTGTGGGAAGAGGGAAATGTTAATGGAAATTTGTAATTAAACACACACACACAGCATGCTGACTAATCCACAGTGCCAGACAGGACTGCTGGGACACTTACCGTCATCACACTCCCACAACCTCTCTGGGCTGCTGTTGGCAAAAGAGCAGCGATGATGATGACGATTAATAAGGCTGTTAGTTAAAATCCTGGAAAAATAACACCTGTCAGGGCGTTGCACGAAGCTCTGTTCTCAGTGTCTGGGACAAATGATGTCTGCTGTGACTGCAAACAGGGAATGCCACCGAGCCGGTTTTGAGTTGTCATGTTGCTCCCACGTAGATCAAAGAAATCTCTCGCTCTGTTGCACGACATTTGCAGGAGTGTTTGGCCAGAGGAATCACGTAACTGAGGGCTACTGGGAAAAGCAGGTAATGACTTGTTAGTCAAATTTCAGGAGAGGTGGAAGCGTCAGAGGTGGACACTGCCTACAGGAGGATAAAAACAAACAAGTCAGCCTCAGATTATGGGTTTAACACTGGCCAGTCTTATGAGCTCCCTCGTGTACCTGACCTCTGTGACTTTACATTCCTCTGCCTCTGTTCCCCGTGAGGGTGGGCGCTTAGGAGCTCTTTGATCGTTTCTCTTCTGATCCCTCGTTTTCTGTACAAGGATCATTTGACTACAGGCGTTTGACTGACAAAAAAAATAAACACCCATTATGAAAACAGACAACACTTTGATCCATTCTCTAACAATTATAAAACAAACTCCATGCCAGAAGGTTGCTGTCCGGACATGATATCACTACGCAAGCCTCTTGAGTTTTGGATTGGAAGGTATTGTGGTTTAAATCCAAAACCACAGAAGGGATTATCTTCACATAAACTCTTTACCAGACTGCTGTAGGGGCTGTGTTCCGCTAAATCGGGTTTCATGTGCCTCTGCTTGATATGTAAAGGATAAGAGTCGGTCTAAGGAATACCACATTACTCAACCTGCAACCCACAGGACTTTAATATACCTGCCAGGTGCTCATTATCTATGCTTTTACTGAAAATAATCATTGCAACCATTGTACTGAAACTCTTGTACTCGTATTAAGAAACCAACTCTACTGTTTCCGTGTACTTTAAGGACTTATTTTAGCATCTCTATGCTCATTGTTTCGGTTTTCTCTTCCTCTACTTTACTGTTCTGGTTCAGTCTTATTGGTCTCATGTCTCATCAGCTTAAAGTTTTAAGGAGAAAAGCTATGATAAACCTCCTGTATGCTATCTGCTCAGCATCAAATGGCAGCCCAATTTTGAAAGCCATCAGTCATCATCTAAAGCCTTTGTGGTCGGGGGCTAATATTTTGGGCTGATCCAGTGTAGCCAGCGGATATTCGGACCAAGACTTCCTCCTCCATGTGCCTGCCACTTCGGCTAATCTCTACAAACAGATTTGATTGCAGATGGATTTACAAAAAGCTAAAATAAAGCTACATTGGGGTCAGACAATAGCCAAGGGGTTCTACGATTGCATTTTGGCAGATGTGTTCTGCTTCCCCACACGAACTGTTCACCTGCCACTCAAACATGATTATAAACATAATTTTCAGACTACTGTTTATGAAGATTAATGGCAGACAGTCAAAATTAGTTACTAACTCAGTGTTGCAAGTATAAAGCCTAGGCTTAGGCTGTATATATTTTTTCATACCTTCATACCATCCTGAAATTGCGGCACTACCTTATGCCCCACCTTAAACAGCGACTTTGCTGCGTTCCACAAGCTCAATGTTCCTTCTTAAACAGAGAAATACAATGGCAGACCTTCTGAATTCAAGTTTCTCTCTTTCATCAAACTAAGATTATCTTAACTGTCTTGTTAACTCATCATAAAACACACTTCATTCAAACTCAACAGAAAAAAACAAAATAAAAAAATCACTGAAACCGTCTTGGTTAGTCTATCCACTGCTCCAACAATCACCAACTTTGGTTTTGTCAAAATAAACCCTTAATTCACTCAGTAAAATGTAAAAATATGCTGTTTTCCCCGACAGTATTTCTTACCATTGCGAGCCAGCTGTTTACAGTCCTGTAACGTTATCCCCACCAGAGGCCAGTAGACTGACCTCTAATGGTGCATGATGTGCACTACATGCAACACATCCTCAATACAATACCCACTACAAGTTTAACAAAGCGCATCTTAGCACATCTTTATTTTTGTCTTGGAAATCATACCGTCTGGATTTCTGGTATACCTTAATACTGTGATACCGCCCAAGCCTAATAAAGCCCACTTGAATAGTCACGAGATGTCCCTGGATTACGTCACATGCTAATTTGTATATTTGGGACATCATTACCAACTATTCAAACATAAACAAGATTTTAAAAAGGGAACATCAAAATAAAGTCATGCTAAACTTAACTGACTTTGACTAGATTTATCATTAGCTATTTTTATGAGGGCAGTGTAGACTGTGGATCTGATGTATCATCAAATAGAGAGATCCAAACATTGGAAAAAAAATGAAGCTTAATCAGGCAATTAGTTCAGGGCAAAAACAAAGGAGGAGTTCCCTAGACAAATAATGGGGACCAGTGATTGGTTGTTGGGTATGCTCATTTGTGTTTCTATGTGGGTGATGATTGGTTGATTGAATGTGTTGCTGCTCTCCTCCGCTCACTGAACACACTCACTTCAAAGAGCTACACTCTTCAAGAGTCTTCGAGAGAGGGACTAAGGTTTGCCCCTCCACCAAAAAGCAGCTAGAGTTGTCGCTAGGCACTAAAGGGGTCCTAAAAGTTGCCAATGTTTGCTTACAACCAAAGGCGGCCCTCACTGTCCCATCATCTAGAGCTGTTCATCACTCGTACCTGAGCCACACAGTAACTTCACAAACACACTCCAAGAATCAACAGGCCCATCCTTATCTTCCCTCCGACAGTATCAGAACCAGAAGGTGCACATTTTCAGCCAGGAACTTTCCCTTAGCTCTGTTAACCCTCCACACCTCCGACTTTAATGCTGATCATACCAGCAGCAAATTATGTGGTTGCCGTCTAAATACGCTACCAGACATACATCATTCCATGCATTTCAAGGTTTATTGTCTCAACGACAAACATGGCATATGGAAGAAAGAAATTCCTTTAAAGGTGTTTTACAACTGTTCAATAAAGGGAACTGAAGGGAACGGCTTCATACTTCTGACACATTTGTGTGAAACAAACAGACAGCTCCTCCTGACTGCCTGGGAAAGATGGCTGAAAATAAAACCACACAGAGTTTATTAAATAGCAATGTGTCATTATCCCACGCTGGTTCTCATACAATCATGAAGGACCACATGAAGACGCAACAAATGAAACTAAGTTCGTTCTAAAGGATAAGCTCATTTTTAACACATTTCATGTTAACAAAAGGTTAATGTTAATGTTTAACACCTGAGGAACTCAGTTAGTTAACATTATAGATAACCCATCAAATATTAGCATTATAATTAAAATGGAGCACTGCGACAAGGGCTTGAAAAACTATTATCTTCGTCATAATTCATTTGACATTTGAAAGCACCTCGGGGTGACACCATACTTGCTTCTCACAAAACAATTACAATAGGAGTGCCACACTTAGCTGCCTTTCAGTATGATGAATGACAAGGATGGGCAAATATTTCAAACAGCTCAACAAGTTAGGGCCGTTAAGGAGGGGGCACTGCCCCACCCACAAAGATATGTGTTTATCAACCACCTGAACCTGACCAGCAAACCGCCAACTTTAATCAGGACTGAGGGCTGAGACAAGGACAGAGCGCCAAAGCGTGGGTGTTTGAGAGACTGAGAGAAGGGGACAGAGAGAGAGGGGAAGAGAAGGCTGGACTGTAGACCTTTTTTCACAGCAGACATTTTGACAAGTCATAGCAGGAAAAAACAGGTGTTTTCAAGAACATTCATGATAGCTGCATTCCATTTAAGGGAGGCTCTGTCCATGCTGGCTCACTGGACTAATTTACTGGGACACTTCATGGAACTGAGCCATCGTTAATGTTATCAGTTTCACCTGTGCTTTTCCTGCAATGACAATCAAAATGTCTGCTGTGTAAAAGGTCTGTTGCACACAGTGTTTCTGTAAGTTCTTCATAACTACTCAGAACGCTGCTTGGTTACTTTTTGACACGCCCACCCAAACCCCTGATATTTATTGACCAGTAAATTGAAAAAAAAAACAAGATGTTGGGTGGCCCTAAACTTGTGGTTATGCCTGGAAAGGTGTTAAGTTAAAATGAGAAGAGGCACTTCTTTCTGTGATAACGTAACAACATAATGAAGCCAAATTATCATGATTATCATGTCATTAATAAGGCATTTGGGGACAGCAGGGTGGTGCAAAGTGACACAGAGACCTGAGCTGCACTTAGGCTTTGGTTTTTCGATATGTCATATGACATTTTATCTTATCTATACAATATGAGCAAAGACAATATCCGAATGATTTAGGCCTGACACTACAGCGTAAGGGCAAAGAGGTTCATTAAAATTCAAAACATGCCACTTTGTTCATTATGAGTCCACTCCCCTCTAAATCAGGGCTGGGTATCACTGTGTATTATAATAAAAAAAATACAAAATCATTACCAATATCAGTTCCCCTAGGGTGATAGCAACACAGATAGAGTACTTCATTTTATACCTTTTTTCTTTATTCCTTTTTGATACCTATCATGTGTCATGAAGTCCATTAACTACTTGATTTACTTTCCAATGTTTTTTTTGGCATCTCGGCATGCTGAACTGTCGACTCTGTAACATACACCTTGCTCCACTTCACCACACCAAAGACTATCGGTTTAAATGAAAGAACTCAAGCGTATTGGCTGCAAGCAACACCATACATATAGTTTTTTTTCTCAATCTGGGTACAAAAAAGGTAAAGTTTCTGTTGTTAAGAAAAAAAGTCGCTGACTGATGGCTTGAAATATTCCAAAAACGCCATGATGTTACGTTATAGGCTACTCCAGTGTCTCTCTAACCTAATTTCAGCTTATTAGTGTCAGCTAAATCTGCCATCTCTGGCAAATTTGTGTTCCTTTTGAAGGACAAATGCATCAGTAGAGGTTAAAAACATAACAGGAGTTGTTTTTTGACATGGTCCTGGCCACCTGCTGAAGTCCAAAAATCCTTAAAACTCTGATTTGGAGTTTTCCTGCTTAATGCTCTTATTCACCAGCTGGACTTTGTCTGCTATTTGGTCCTAGAGAGGTGGGTTTTAAGTAGGTTTATCATAGAGTTTTTTTTTGGGGGGGGGGTAACAGCTGACCGCTGTGTCTGGAAAAGGCACTGATAACTGCAATGACTGTTAATAAAATCAGTAAAGCTGCTGCTTTAAAACCAAAACAATGAGCCGAAAGTCACTCAAACGCTCTGCGAAGCTGAGGAGAAAAACAGCTGTGCAACCTCTTTCACATTACACGTAGTGATTTGATCCATTGTTCATATGAAAATATTGATTATAGCAGCTTTAAGCCTTTATGTTAAAGCCTAGCTTCAGCTCCTGTGTCAGTCTCTTCATAGTCTAATATCTCCTGCCATTTTAACCTTGGTTTAATCTCCTTTGTCCGCGTACCCGTAGTTTAAACCTCTGTGTTGTAAGGCAAATGTCAGTATGTAAAAAAAAAGCTTATCTTAAGACTTGTCTTGACTTTGCCTCAAGGGGCATGAACATGTCAGCACTATTCACAGTTCTAAAGAAATGTTTGCGGAGAATATAGCTCAATACTGTTATTAGTGAAAATTGCCTCAGCAGAGGTTAACTGGAGGTGTCCTAAATTTCTAATAAACTGTAAGCAAATTAAAGGGTAGCTCCAAACAACCTAACAGCTTAAGAACACTTGATTAAAGCACAGCACCCGCTCATCCACCCATTAACTACAGTATGACACCTGTCAGTCTCATGTAATTGATCCAATTCACATGGTCCGCACTGGTAATTACAAACTATTTAAATGATATATCGATGTGTTTTTATAAGTGTCGAAGAACAAACATGCTTCATGGGAACTGGAGCCTATTCAGTTTCAGAGTGATTATTAGAATTTATAACAAGGCCGCTGACAGCTGCTATGGAAAAAATAATAATACGGTCTAAGTTACCTTGATGATCCAGGAGTGTACCACTGCTGCTGCCAAGATAAATTTTTACCTGCACTGCAAAACAGTTTTTTGCACAGTAGAGCATTACGAGCATGGTAGCAGAAAGAGAGGGAAGGATTCCTAAACATGACTGTAATATCAAAACACTGTTGCAGTCAGGATCCTAATGCAGCATCCCCGTCTCGTGCATCTGCCAACAGTGGATCAGACAGCGTGCTGTGTTTTTGTGACTAGCCTCTGCAGAACACCTGTTGCAAATCGAGGTCACTTGAATTAAAAAATGCTGACAGACTGGCCAACACAGACCTGCCAAGATATCATCAAAACACAACATGGCATGAAACGATTATTATCTGAGGGAAACAGCAGGCCTCTGTCTGTGTGTGAAAGGGGACTGTGGAAGAAGAAAATATTCATGACTTCAGAGTTTGGTTAGAATGTGCATTTTAAGTCTCATCAGGGGTTGAACTTTTTCATTATCATTATCATGCATGTCACCCAGGGGAGACGCCTGCCAAGCTGCATACCAGCACAGACCACTGTTCAAGATCGACAAATAATGAAAGCGGTTGTTATTTAGCAAATGATTGCTGTGTTTCCAGCTGCTTTTTGCTTTGGTGTTTTGTAGTGACCTGTAGCTGTTTGTCCAGTGGGGATATTGCTGTGAAAAGGGCATTTGCTGCCGGGATAGTGGCACAAAAAGGGGTTACTTTTTAAAGAGACACTGTTGTTTGTCCAGCTGGGGGTGTGCCCCCAAAGCTGGGTATTTTCAGCTAAAACATGATCTTTTCCTACCCATAACCGAGTGGTTTTTGTGCCTAAACATAACCACATGTTAATCATAGCGTTGTTGACACATAAAGTTTTAACTTATCCGTGACATAATACCATACAAATGTAGCACATTCTTGATTTACATTAACATACAATGCCAACATTTTCTTTGGTGATTGTGTTGTTATTACAACACAAATGAGTAAGACTGTACACACAAGTAATTGCAGATGTATGGAAAAATGGCTTCGCTGTCTGTAAAGGCAACTGTATGAGAAAAGCTGATGTTAAGCTGCTCTGCGAGACAACCCACAGAAAGAGGAACATTAAAGATCGAGTGAAAAAGTAATATGCAACAAGTCCAATCTCTTAATGTCTTAATGTAACAATATCCTCACCTCACCTCGTATGTGAGCTCGCCTAGTAGAGCAGATCTTATCAGTAGATCAGCAGTTTCATTGCGATTTCTTCATACTGAATGTTAACATATCCTTGGGCGGTGTACTGAACCCCACATTGTGCGTGATTGTGTATGAATGTTCAACTGAGTCACACCTTGTGCAGTAGCCTCAGCCACCCTTGTGTGAATGTGTGTGTGAATGTGTGTGTGAATGGGTGAATGTGGCTCTGTAGTGTGAAAGCACTTTGAGCTGTTGGAGGACTGAACAGGTCCATTTACCTCCTTTGGAGTTTATAGAAATCCATGTGCAAGCATGAACCTAATGAGGTCAAGTTGCTGACCCAACTTTTGACATCAGACTATGCTGGAGACATAAAACCGAAAGTATACAAACGTGCTTACCTTTAACAGCTTATGCAACAGCAGCAGCACCCTGAGGCAGCAACACTGAAACAAATAAGTTGTCAATCAACTATGTGATCTTTGAGAATTGTGCCAACACCTTGTAAGATCATATCAGTTTAATTAAATAACCTCAAAAACAAATGAGCTCCACTGCATGTTTACAAAGCACGATGACAGCAAACGGTTTTACATGCATGTGTGGGAGAATATTTATAGCAAGTTTGAAGAAGTATCACAACTAGAGAGGTGGTCTTTTCATACGACTGGACTGTTTGTATGTTAAATGCTCAAGCACCTGCCCTTTTGCCCTCTGTCTGGATAAGTGCTGCTTTAGCAAGGCATGTTATTCATTTATCTTATATTTCATTTTTTAAATTTAGCTGTCATCAGTTCTCAATTAAAAGTGTGTTGTATACCCGACACCTGCATTTGAGTCAAAGCCCTGCCCCTCTGTCTTCAACTTCTCTTGTGGCAGCTGCACGCAAATCAAGCGCCCTGCAGATCAGCATCATGTCTCCCTGACCTACCTTCACGGACAGCCAGGTAAGACAGAGTTTGCCCTACGCCTCCTCATTATTTGTCACTGTTGTGAAATTAAACCACTATTAAAACATCTCAATACAGCCATTCTAATTAAAGCAATAACCCACCATTAAGCTTAACAACAAGTAAGCTAGCCTGGCGTAAAACCACACTGTCTTCCTCTAACTCTCTGGCAGATTCAGGTTCACCAACTGCAGCAGGTGTGAGCAGAGAAAAATGCAGAATTACTTTCCCACTTCTACGCGTCTTTTTAAACCAAAACTCAGCCTGAAATAAAGTTCATGTCTCCCACATCGCATGTCTGATAATTAATTTAAACAAAAATGACATGCAGTTTGAGGCTGTGCTGCATAAAGAGCGCATAAGAGCGCAAGGGAGGAGAGGAGGAGTCTAGAGCTGTTTCCTGGGATTCTTCAAGAATATTCAAAGTTTATTTAGAAGATAATGAGAAGGATTAGCGCCTGACTGCCTGAGGAGAGGAGAGCGCACTTAGCCTCATTGTTGCAACTGAACATTGGCCTACTTTGTAGTTTAAAGGGTAGATTGGGTGGTTTATTATTTTTATTTTTCAGAACACAGTGATTTTTAATTCTGTGGTAACATTTGTTACGTGTGAATGGTTATTAACTTTAAAGACCACTGAGGTGTGCACAATGTGACATTGTTTTCTTGCCTGTTATAAATAAATGATAAATGTAGAAAGTAAATGTGTATGTGTAGCAGCTGCGACATGTATATAGTATAAATATGTAGATACCTCATATATAAGCTAGACAGAGTTTTTCCCTGCTCATTACTTTGCGCAAATGTACTGTGTGTACTTAGGCCTCAAGCTCAAGAAACCCTCTGGTGCCGGAAGATAAAAACCTCCCAGTAGGGTGTACTTTGTGTATGCACAATTTTTTTTCCATTTTTTCCCTGTACCAGCACATCGAATAAATAAATAAATAGCTAGCCTCACTATGAAGACTCGAGACTAGCCATCGCTATTGAGTTTGAAAAGGCGCCAGGCCGTAGACGTATGATGCGCATAGGTGACGAGATGTTAAAACATTTTTTTTATTCAGTGTATAGACTACACACATACAGGTCGGCACGGTGGTGTAGTGGTTAGCACTGTCGCCTCACAGCATGAGGGTTCCCAGGAGGGAGCCTTTTTGTGTGGAGTTTGCTTGTTCTCCCTGTGTCAGCGTGGGTTTTCTCTGGGTGCTCCAGCTTCCTCCCACAGTCCAAAGACATGCAGGTTAATTGGTGACTCTAAATTGTCCGTAGGTGTGAATGTGAGTGTGAATGGTTGTCTGTCTCTATGTGTCAGCCCTGTGATAGTCTGGTGACCTGTCCAGGGTGTACCCTGCCTCTCGCCCAGTGTCAGCTGGTATAGGCTAGGAACTGGGAGATTTGGGTGCTGGCAAGATGGAGAGAAGTTTACCACAGTTAATTCACACATACTACCCACATTGTTGTGATACAAAGCTGGTTGAAAAGTGTTTAAGTGTCCCTTTAAGCAGCCTGATAGTGCAGGGGCCAATAAATCACCATAGCAAGCCCCGCCCAGACAGGTGGACAGTGAAAGACTGTAGCCAAGTGTGTGTGCAGATCAATAAAACGACACACACGCCCCCATATACGCCCCCTGGCGTTATGGCAGATAGATGTAGAATACAGTTAACAATTGTGCCTCTGTGCCTGAGTTCAGTAAAGCCAGCTAAAGCCTCCACTACAATGAGCAATGTATGAATGTGTGAATTCTTTTTTTCAGTCAAGCAATGTAAAAAAATTATAACTACAAAAGTACGATTAGGAAGTTGACACGTAATCCTATTATTTAGGTTTTTTGTGAGACAAATTTTTGGGTGAGGCCACCATACCTTAAAGGTTGTTGAGCATATTAGCCAGACTGTCCATGAAAGGAGTATTAATCTTTTATTTCCGCCTGAGCTTAAGTGTATCAGACAGGCTTAATTAAAGCTGACAAGCTGAATGAACAATGCCTCACACGCCTATGTCCCTATGACAGTCGTTACACATGGGGAAGTGAACCTGAATGCCTCCAGTTATCCGTCACGCCCTGTGCGGTCACACCTGTGATGGGGGCGAGCAGCATCTTTCCACCTACCTGTTCGGCCGCTCCCACCTCCACGGAGGAGCCTATAAAGTCCATCCTCCAGGCTGCCTCTCATCACCAGCTCCTCCACCACTCCTGGGCTTTGACACGTTTTCAGTTTGACAAGTCTTGAACGCTGCACGCGAGCCAGAACAGAAGTCACCATGAGCACAGTTCGCTATTTTTCCTCGTCCTCGTCCTCTGGGCCCGCACTGATAGGCCCCAAGCGGGCAGTGAGCGTCTATGCCGGTGCAGGTTCTAGAAACGTCAAGATATCCTACCCCACCAATAACTATGGCGGTGGCTTTGACCTGTCAGGGGCGCTCGGAGGTGTCGGAGGTGCCGGGGGCGCAGTGGGCATTTCAGGGAGCGAGAAACTGACCATGCAGAACCTCAACGACCGCCTGGCCGCTTACCTGGAGAAGGTGCGCTCCCTGGAGTCTGCCAATGCCAAGCTGGAGCTTCAGATCCGCGAGTGGTACGAGAAGCAGACCCCCGAGGTCAGGGACTACAGCAAGTATGAGGCGATCATCGCGGACCTGCGCAGAAAGGTAAGCTTTATCCTCCCGACATATTTTGTTATTATTGAATATTAGTCTAGGGTAATCAATAAATAACATATTAATTACAACAGTGGATGTAGGTAAGTTTGGGGACGGGGTACAAAGCATTAGACAGCTGTTATTTTTACAGACAAATTTGAGGTTATATTATTAAAAACAAATATAAAGACATAAAGATGAACTGTGTATTATGTTATAACCAAACAGATTGTAGAAAATCTTTTATTTCCATAAAGAGTCCTCATTAATTTACCATATGCTGATTCACTATTAAATTATAGTCAGGGTCCAAGGGCAGAGGGATGTCATATGCTGTAAAGCCCTCTGAGGCAAGTTGGGATTTGTGATATTGGGCTTTATAAATAAAATTGAATTGAAGTTTAATTCATGATATAAATAATACATGATATATGTATGTGTGTGTGTGAGTTAATGTCAGAGAGACAAAACCAAAACTTGTCTTTTTTCTTTTTGTTTCTCACCTACAAGACTTTTTATGAACAAATGTGATAACTGTTCGAAGCCATCCGGATTTAAAGCAGCTACAGTAGAGTGCAAGTCAGGTGTAAAGAAAACTACTATAAACAAAACCCCTGTGGCTCACATCCACATTTTAGATAATAAAGCACTGACACACCTTCGAAGTTGTATCATAGCGGGTTAAAGAACTACTGACAATGCTTCTTTTCTTGTCTTTTCTTTAGATCAGTGCTGCCACACAGGACAACGCCAGGCTGATGCTGCAGATTGATAACGCCAGACTGGCAGCAGAGGACTTCAGAATCAAGTGAGTGGAAAGTTACGTCAGAATTAATCAGCCCCGTGTGGAAAAAATAAACTGTATAACTGTTTTATAATGGCACAGGTCTGAAACCTGACAGGTGTAGTAACTTGACATCCCATTTGTTCAGTGGTTCCAGGCTATGTGGACTTATTGTCACGGGGTGTAACGGTCAACAGTGAAATGAAACTGGTGTAACTGGTTTTGGTGGAGCTGCACTTTGTATTTTTTTTTTTTTTTTGTTGGTGGTAACATCAATTAAGCGGGTGCAGCAACATGAACCGAGCCTTTTTTTTTTTCTCTTGGCAGGTTTGAGAATGAGCTGGCAGTGCGCATGTCAGTGGAGACAGACATTGCCGGACTGCGCAAGGTTCTGGATGAACTGACCATGGCCCGCTCTGACCTGGAGATGCAGGTGGAGGGCCTGAAGGAGGAGCTGGTCTACCTGAAGAAGAACCATGCAGAGGTGAGAGGTCTACTGTTTAGGAGTAGCACCACACCGTGTCAGTGAGCTCAGACACCAATCGTCCACACTAGGAAATAAAACATCAACCTTGTTCAGTGTTTGGTTTCTTCACATGATCAGGAAGTAAATATGACACATCCAGTATTCTCATAGTTTCTGGAAAGCTTAACGGGCATGGTTCCAGACAGCAGAGTGTGAGGACAGTCTTAACATAGTTTTTCATGAGACAGTTAGAGAACTATTTGCTAAATGCCTCTGAGTGTTATCTTTAGCTTGTACAAACAACAGTAAATGCAAAACTTGTTGAATTGTCTCTTGTGTGCCTTCAGGTTGTGTAACCTTAAATTAGGTGCTGCAACTAGCCTCAGGGTGCTGCCAGAAACAATGACCCAGATGTCAGTCTGATTTATTGATGCTGAAAAAGCTGATCATCAACATGAAGGAATACATGCTTACTTTTACTTCACTTTGCTTTGTACTATACGTTTGCAGAACATGCTTGCTAACTTCAGCCAGCATGAGCCTCTTGTGGGTTTTATCTTTGACCTACCTGACCTTTGACTCTCTTGTGCCCCCTGTAGGAGATGGCGGCTCTACGTAGCCAAGTTACTGCCAGCTCTGTGAAAGTGGAGGTGGACGCCAAGCCTCAGGAGGACATGGCCGCGACCATGGATCAGATCAGATTGCAGTACGAGGGCATTACTGAGAAGAACCGCCGTGAAATGGAGGCCTGGTACAAGGGCAAGGTGAGGGGAACGAGACGATACGTCATGTCTGCGTTATCTCATCTCATGTCTGCATGCAACTGAAAATGTGTCCTTAAAATCAAGTGATTACCATATGTCCTTTAATGTCTTCCAGTTTGATGAACTGAACAAGCAGGTGGCATCCAGCTCGGAGACCCTCCAGACCTCCCGATCTGAGATCAGCGAGCTCAAGAGGACCCTGCAGGCCCTGCAGATTGAGCTGCAGTCCCAGATCAGCCTGGTAATTCAGATCCCATATGCGCAGATGCACACATCCATACTGTAATATATATTTTAATGCAGTAAATTCACCACAGTGTAACATATCAGCATCACCACCACCAAGTCTGTCATCTCCGATTTGTACAACACACCATGAAAACATATTTTACAACATGTTTTATTTAAGTGGTGCAGGGATGATGTTTTTTTGAAGGCTGATGTGGAAGTTAGCCCCGCCCTGGTTCCCTCGACAAAAAGCCGATATATTTCAGAAAATAAGCGCTGTGGCAGATAAAGGTTTATGATGCTTACATGTTTTGTTCAGCAAGACCTACCCAAATGAACACAAGCATAAATGCAATCGCCAGAGGTAAAAAGCTAATGTTAGGCTATAAACGAACTACAATACAGTCACATGACTTCAACGTTGCCACTACAGCCAGGCTGTAAAGCCATGCTCAGCATGATGACGCCCTCTTCTTAGCGACCGCTTTTTTTTAAAAAGACAAATAAACCTTTAATACTTACGAATAGTGTATTTACTGACACATTATATCATAAAACAAAACATGAAAATCCTTTACGCTTGTGTGACCTTATTTCAGGCATCTAACCAAATCCATAAAAAAAACTTCACTGACTTCAAAACAAAGGAACTGGAAGTGCAGAAAAGCAAACTAGTTTCCGCATTTTAGGATTAATTCCTGCAGCACTCTATACACCTCATAAATACTCAGTAAGTCAGTTAACCTGTCAGTCACTGTCTTTAACAACTTCCTCACTCAGTTTTTTTTTTTTTTACACCTGAGGCAACTTAAGTGGAAAGAGGACTTAGAAAACAAGCAGTAAGTGCTCGGCAAACTCATAGGTCTGCCTTTGTTTTTCCTCCCGTGCAGAAAGGTGCCTTGGAGGGCCAGCTTTCAGAGACGGAGCACCGCTTCAGCCTGCAGCTGAACCAGCTCCAGGGCATGGTCAATTCCCTGGAGGAGGAGCTCAGACAAATGAGGCTGGACATTGAGAGGCAGTCCAATGAGTACCAGGTGCTGCTCGATATCAAGACCAGGCTGGAGATGGAGATCGCAGAGTACAGAAGACTGCTGGATGGAGAGGACATTAAGTAAGGGGATTTTTTAACGAGATGTTTGTCAGCTTGACATATGATTTATCTGTAGCTGACTAAGGCAGGCAGGTAAAATGTGTGGATCTGTGGGTTTAGTTCTCATATTAAAGGAATAGTTCAACATATTGGGAAATACTCTACTCATGTTCACGCTGAGAGTTGGATTAGAAGATTGATATTACTCTCATTTAACTCTTGGCAAGAAAGTGAATAAGCCTAGTCCAATGTCACAATGCCTCTTTATTAATTTGTCACTTCTGTCTATCTTCTAGAAAATCTGTTGTCACCACCACAGTCAAGGAAGAAGTCAAACGTAAGTTTACATCACCACTGTATTTTGTTTTTAGCTCTTTGCTCGTAAAAAAACACATCTTACAGATTGAACTTTATTTTGTTTGCAGATAAACCAGTCATAACCCAGAGGAGGAAAGTGGTGGTTGAGGAGATCATTGATGGAAAAGTGGTGTCCCGCACGGAGGATGTGGACACAGAGGTCATCCAGAAGTAGACAGACTGGATCCCAACAGATCTGGGTCAAATGATAAAAATTAAGTAGGAAAGAAATTAGCTTCAAGAGGCCTTCCTGTATTTTTTCTGTTTTCCGACACCCATCTGAAGCACACCAAAACTAACCAGGGAAATGTTTTATTATTTCACCCAGGTCTGAAATATTTCTCCCTCCATATATTTTCTGCAGTGTTGATATTTATATTTACAGTCAGAAAATGTGTAAAATAAGCAAAACCAATGTGTGAGAATGTTGGAAAGCACTGCATTATATACTGTGCCTTTGTTTTTTTATCACTTCATTTATCCAAAACCTGGTGAAAACTATGCAGACACAATAGCAGGCAGAGTGAGCCTCAGAGAAGAAATACACATGAAGAATTGAGACGGTTTCTTTTCTAGTCACGTGATTGAATTCCAACATGGTGTGATAAAAAAAATGATATTATCTAATTTTGTGACATTTTTATGAGGAAGAAAGATGATAAAAAATAATTTTGTGTAATGTGAAATACTTTGGTCAGATGTAATGTTTGGAATTAGACCACTGCCAGGTTGATTTCCAGTCTCTGTGATGTCTTTGAATTAGGACCACACTTCCCATAAATCTTGTGTGACACCATCTTTGGATCTTTGAGTTTTTTCCTGAAGAGAATAAACACCTGCCCTCCTCTTGCTTCATCTACCTTTGCATACATATATGACAGCTATAAAGCAGACTATATAGAGACTACTGTGTACAACTGCAACTGCAAAAGTTATATTGCTCTTTTAGAATCTAACAAATAGCTAATGAGATGGTTCCTTTTGTTCGGCTGCACGACTACTGTTATTTTGCCACTCAGAGTATTTGCTTTGTGTGCTTACCTTTATCCTTTGTGCAAATATTTACAAAAGTTTACACTGAGAAAGTTCACTTAACCATTAAGATATTTCTGTGTAATCCCTCCTTCAACGCTTTTTAGTGTTGTGTTGGCTTTGCTGCGATGGCTCATTTCCCTTGAGGGAATAAAGTGGAGGCGGAGGAGTTTACAGTCGGATCAGTATAATTCATTACCTTAACTGACTCTTGTAGCTTTTGAGACTAAAACAAATAACCTACATGTATCCTCTTACAAGAGAGAAGCTGAATTCATAAGGATAAAACACACCTCTGCTCACTTTATGACACCTTTACAGCAGGGTCATTGCTATGTTGTAACCTAAAAAAATGTTCCCCAGCTCAGTATTTGCTTAATTTTGACATGGGTTAGGTTAGAGGACTAAATACATGACTCTGAGAATGATGAAACTGTTCTGGCACAGGCTTTTGTCCGAATATAGTTGCACTCTGTTAGAAGAACAGTTGAAACATGTATTGTAACCCAAGCTAATTGTTATTACAAGAATAAATCAATTGAAAAAACAACAACTGAACAATTAAAGAATGAAAAGGGCTAACTAAGGGTTAGAAAAGAGGCATAAAGCCAGGTTTAATTCCTACTTCTAAACAGGTTAAGGTTAGCAAAGAGGTCAGGATCTTTAGGAAAAACAGACCTGGAAATGAGGCCAAAACATTGTAATCTTACATTTTAATCTATTCATGGCCATTGTGTGATATTTGCATGTACTGATATGAACATCTCTGTGTAACTGACCTCAAACATAATGTACCACCTAGTAAGTGGTGACAAAGTTTATAATTCTCTCTCTGTGTGCATGCAGTGTTTCCAAGTGTCCACTAGATGTCAGTATGTTCACTTTATTAAAGCCTTGGATATGGAGACGTCCACCTGTGTCTGGGAATGTATTCAGCAGCAGTGTAGTTACTTCCTGTAAAAAAAGACACTTAACCTATGACAGTATTTTATACCATTATTGAATATTATAGAAAAAAAATGTTCTAAGAGTCACTGACGACAGAAAACGATGTTATCCCTTATAAAGCATATTTGATAAAGCCTCTGGTTTTAACAGGGGGGGTTGGGTTCAGTGTTCCTGCTATGGTTATTTTCAAATTAACACCCAGAGCACTTTTTTAAATTGAATAAAATAAATTACTTCAAATTAATGTTGGGTGTCAAAATGACATTACATTTACAAAATATCCTGCTATTCTATCTATCTATCTATCTATCTATCTATCTATCTATCTATCTGCACCATCACAAACAATCCTCACTTCTTATTTATTCCTTACATCGTTGTTTTGCACAGCAGGGAACATTTTTGTATTTCCTCAGTATCTCCTGAGAGAACGAGACAGTGCTCAGTCTGAACTAAGGGTTGCAGGGTGTTTGCATTGGTGGAAGAAGTATTGAGATCTTTTACTTGAGTAAAAGTAGCAATACCATAGTGTAAAAGTACCCTGTTACAAGTAAAAGGTCTGCAATCAAAATCTAACTTAAGTAAAAATGCAAAAGTATTAGCATAGAAATCTACTAATGTACCAAAAGCAAGAGTGCTTTCAGAATAATATAAATCATATCATTGGATTATAATTATTTTTACAATAATGAGTTTGTCAGTTTAATGTTACTGTTGATAAATGTGGAGCTCGTTTATCATTTAACCTATAATATCATTTAGATAGATAGATAGAAACACAGATACACATATGGATAGAGAAAATAGGTAAAAGAATATAACCATAAAAATAAAAACACACAGGAGTGAAATGAGTCGTCCCAGGACTGCTACAAAGAGCTGTAACTACAGTAGATATGCTTATGATGGTGGTGCAAATCTGTGGTTGACAGTGCATGTATTGCAATGTAAGGTGATTAAATTAAATTGAATACTTTGCTATGGATAATATGAATGCAAAGAAGATAAATATATGTACAGATACCAGTACAGATACTGATTTTTTTTTCTCTGAAGAAGGTGCTTAAAAGTAAAGAGTATTGAAAAAGGACACCTAAAAAGTATAAAGTATAAAGTATTTTTGCATTATTTGAATCAGCAAAATAATTAAAGCTATCAAACAAGTGTAGCAGAGTAAGAAGGACAATATGTCCCTCTGAGCTGCAGTAAAGTTGAATTGTGAAGTAGCATAAAGTAGAAATACTCAAAGTGCCTCAAACATGTTGGTGTAAATGTACTTAGTTACATTACAGCCCTGGTTTTGTGCTGAGCTTGCTTTTTTCCCCTTTTCACTCAGTGGAAGGAATTAGGTCACTGCTTATTTGCACCTGTTCAAGTTAGGGTTTTTTTCCAAAAACAAAATTTGCCAAATAACTTCTGGATTTTTCTTTGTATTTCACCATTATTCAGCTATGAGATTTTCATTGGGTGCTGTAGGACATCTTTCATTCCCTGTCTGTCCCTGTTCGACACATGGATGTGGGAAAAGTTTAGAAACATGTTGTTCCACCATTAAAACCAGTAACAAACTGACTGTCACAGCTCTCATGCGTTAACCCAACAACCTGCACATCTAATAACTCTGCATACATGTTATCCTATTAACTATATGTTTGCTGATAGTAGGCATTATGAGAGCTGAGTGAGCTGATTGAACACATCCTCCATCTACAGCACAGAGCCATTAAAGCAGAGCCTCTCCCTCCTTACAGACTGCACTCAGGGTTTATTTATAGTCCGAGGTCTGCAGCAGAGATCTGCTCACGCTGTGGCACGACTCTGTCACTCAGGGCCGGTGGTCCCTAGTCACGACCGAAATGATGACAAAATTCTGCACCACGGGAAGCTGACGTCACCGCGGTACAGTCACCTCCTCGGTGACGTCACGTGACGGAGGCTGGGTGACAGCAGCCGGGGTTAATGCCATCTGCTGGATGGACTCAGACACTCACCCAGCATTACGTCATCGGGGAGAAACCGGTGCCAGCTCGGGATCGGTATAGCCTGAGAGTCTGGATCTGAATGCAAAACGAGCCGAGAAGAGGAGGAGGAGGAGGAGGGCTGGCCTGTAGTAAGACTGACCGAGGCTGTTATTGGACAGGGAGCTCCAACATCTTTAGATGACAACAGCATAAACACTTCAATAAAAAAATCATACTTACAATTTACTTGGCTTATCCAAACTATTAAAAGGGGATATACAAATTGAAATAAAAAGACTCTATATAAAGTTCCCAGTGATTTTTAATTATGACAGCTGAGAGTTGTTTTCTTGTTCTTTATCATTAAAATAAATATGTGTGTAACTACGTGTCCATGTCCATACTATGTAGTTTTCCCCTTTTACCTTATTGTCTTGTCTCCACATATGTTAAATAATCCTCAAAAATGTAAAAAACAAACTAACTAAAAAACAAAACAAAACAAAACAAAACAAAACAAAACAAACAAAAAAACCCAAAGACAAATCCAAGAAAATACAAGATGAGATAAGATAAAGGTACGACAGCAGAAAATCTCCCTTTTGGCAAACATTGCCAACACTGATAATGATCCGTGTGCATTGTCCCTGTAAGGAAATTGAAAAATAAACAAATTATAAATAACATAACATGACATATTCGAGTTTTCTTATGGCATAAAACACCATTTCCAGTTGTATATTAAGCCAACAAACACACACAAAGACTTGGGCTTTACATAAGAAACATGAAGCACAGTAACATACATAATACGTATCATAAAAATAAATTAAATGACACGAGATGTATATTGCATGAGTTTATTAAAGCTGCATATGCAAAATATAGGCAAAAAGCATACAAAGTATGTTTAATAAAATATCGTGACTTGTGCAACTACTGCACATGGTGCCAAATTGGGGGGGGGGGGACTAGTTGGTTACCTGGTGTTCTGATTGGATGTATTTAAATGTTAGAAGCTCAGAAAACCACAGAAAGAGCTGGAAAATAAGATGTGTGTTTGCTGTTGAGGCGAGCTGCTGTCCATGGTGCTGAAATGGACGAACACTACAGCACGGACAATTCAATCATGCGCGTTGTGTCTGTGTCACGAGGCTACACATGGTTTATAAAATATGTTTTAATTGAATGAAAAAATACTAAAAAAGTATCGCGAGAACTGTTTGTTAAATATGTTAAATATGGCTGTGGCCCTCGTGCACTTCTGAACTTTGTGTTCCAAGTGTGCGTGTTGGATGAAACACTGGGGTGTGTGTGTGTGTGTGTGTGTGTGTGTGTGTGTGTGTGTGTGTGTGTGTGTGTGTGTGTGAGTGCAGCCACAGTAAAGGCTGCTTGCATGTGATGATGGTGAGGACCCCATTCTCACATGAGTAAGCGCGCCTCCGCAAAAAAAAAAAAAAAGAGGGGGGAGAGGAAGGAGGAAGAGGAGGGCTGCATTCCCATTGACTGAGAGAGAGAGAGAGGGAGAGAGAGAGAGAGAGAGGGAGAGGAGAGAGAGGCAGCACGGACTCCGCCTATACCGCCCTAACATCCAGCTCCAGTCCGACGACGGCACCACAGACCAGCCGTGTGATCCAGGGGCCCCCTCATCTCGACTCCCGGCGTGAAAAATGGGCTCCCCGTGAATCCGGGCGGTGGAGGGCAGAGGCGGGCAGGCGGGGGGTGGGGGGGAACGACGACGAGAGAGTGGTGGGAGAAACACCCAGAGAGGACAAACAAAAGCACAACCGAGGGTGCCTGCAACCATGAGCGGCTTGCACTATTCGCCAGAGCTGCGGCTGCCGCTGCCGCTCTGCCCGCGGACCATGTCGTGAGGTGTGGCTCGGAAACGCTCCGGGGAACCTGTCAGCCGAAACGACTCGCCGAGGAGGAGGAGGAGGAGGAGGAGGTGGTGGTGGTGGTGGTGGTGGAGGGGTGGTGGTGGTGGAAAAGATGTCCGCCTCGGTGGGGCCCCAGGGTGGCCCTCGCCCACCCACCGTGCCGCCATCCATGCCGGATCTGCCGGACCTCAGCCATCTCACCGAGGAGGAGAGGAAGATCATCATGGCAGTGATGGCTCGGCAAAAGGAGGAAGAGGATAAAGAACAAGCCATGCTAAAGTAAGCGCAACATTTCTCCCTTTTCTGTGGAAGTTATAACGCATAGCAGTCCCTGTTAGGGAGACGTCCCTTGTAGTGATCAACACCACACACCCATCACATCTAGTGCCCAGTAGCCGATGCGCTTGTCTTGAAGAGGTGGTGTGCTCCCAAAAAATGTACCCACCAACATAACAGCAGCTGTTTCTAAAAGAAGTCAGCATCATCAGAGGGACAGCAGCCGTGTGAGGCTCGATGCAGCTGGAATCAGTCAATAAATTAAAAGAATATAGAGTCACAGTCAGTGGAGATGACCCGAAACAGGGTCAAACGTGTTACAGGTGTAGATTGGGCCGTGAGGATGGGGTGTGACAGTGCTGGTGGAGATGGTGGTGGTGGTGGTGGTGGGGAGGGGTGTAGGGGGGGATGAATCATAGCATTATCCATCCTTCACCCACTCGTTTTCATCAATGGGGACTGCAACCCATCCCTCAGTTTACACATCCAACACCGCTCTGATTTTCCTTTTACGCACGCATGCAGGCTGGAGTGGCTTGTAGATTTTTGCAGCCGCGAATGTGTGTGTACGTCTGTGTGTGTGTGTGTGTATGTGTGTGTGAGAGAGAGAGATCGCTTTGACAATAATGGCAACAACAATGACATTATAGCTCACAGGCCTGGAGCGACACAAACCGTTTTATAAGCCCGACAGACGGACGGTGGTGAGGCGGTGTGTGTACGATCGTTTGTGCTCCCCTTTGGCGGAGAGAAGAAGATGGGGTGTGGTTGGGAATCTTAGCAGCCCTGAACCGGACACGATATAGATTAGAAAAGAGACCGGATATATTATTCCACCTTTGAAAACCCTCTAAATATTGATCAAATGACGACCCATCGCTAAGAAGTGTACATAAATAACCAGTGATACATTACAGAAGGATGCCATACACAAACTGTGAGCCACTAAAGGAGCATTAAGGGGAAATGACAGGAGGTAGCTATAGCTCACTTTAAACTCACTGATGTGCTACAGCTGCCTCATACAAAGCCTTGGTTACATTGCAGTTTGATGCCTCAGGGGCTTTCACCACAAGCAATGGCAATTTGAGGCAGCACAGCCGCCACTGAGCCGTATCCACACCTGCACTGAAACATGTGAGGGCCCTGTCTCTCTCTCTCTGGCTTCATAATGAAGGATATTGCCGTATAGCAGGCGTGCAGCATCCCACAGCACTCTGGCTTGCTTCAATTCTAATGGCTGTTTTCATTTCCTGACTGCAGCCTAAAGGGAAGCTGTGAGAGCCGCATCGGGAGAGGAAGTGATGTATTTAATGTTCCATGAGGCACAGGCTCAGGTTCAGTCAATAATGGCTTCATCATCTGGCTAACCATTGATGGGACCAGTACACCATGGACAAAGGAGAAATGGGGTTTTAGAGAAATATGCAAATAATGCCCAGTGAGCAGTGGCGAGGCCGTGTTTAGCATCTAGTACAGCATGTAGAGGCAGGGGAAATGGAAGAAGAGAGAAGAAAAGAAGATAAGGACAGTTTGGCCATTTTATGTCATCTCGTAGACCTTTGTGTGGTTATGTCATTTAATTTCAATAAATCTCAGACAGTGGCCGTGTATTTGTTAAAAAAAAGGCACACATCTTGTCACATTTGTGCAAAGCAACCATTCCTCTGAAAAAATAGACCAAGAAGAAAGCCTAAAGTCAGAGACTGAGGATCATGGCACTCACTGACACACCAATTAAAACAATAACTATTAAAATTATAAGCAACTTAAATGATAAAGTCCCTCAAAGAAATATCTTAGTGTTTCCAGGTCACAGTTCACCTGATGAACTTGATGACGTGATGAATCTGCGTCATGGTTATTCAGCACCACCACCAGAAAAAATGTTAGCTTTGTACGTTCCTACAAACCGCAGATACTATACATTGTATGTTGTTATGTAGCAGATAGGCTCAAACTTTCGTTTCTTTATGTTTCTACCATGCTGTGGTAACGTGTGGTTAGGTTTAGGCACAAAAACTACTTAGTTGTGGTTAGGAAATCATCATGTTTTGGCTTAGAATACACAATTTTAATGGTACTATTTGGGCTGGAAACACAGCAATGTCTTGGTAAAAAAACATCTGCTGTCAGTGGCACTATATAAGCAGGAAACGCAGCGATGTCTCGGTCACAAACATCAACTTCTCTGTAAAACATCTCTGTAAAAAACAGTTGCTTTTTGTGGCACTATCCCCAGTGGGAAAACAGTGACCTTACACTTCAAAATACCCAAGTTTGTTGCCTAAAAACCTGCTGGAAACACGGCAATGACTTGTTTAAACTCAACTGATTTTGTTGTACGTTGGTACTGAACAGTGGCCTGCAGCTTGGCAGCTGTGTCGCCCAGGTGTCATGCCATCTACCATTCTCTTCACCTCATGATGACACAGTCAGGTAATATGCTACATCACTTTAGAAACGTTGATATGATACATATGAAACAAATGTAATGAATCCGTGGTTTGCAGAAATGTATAGTACCAACATTTTCTTTAGGTGACTGATGAGTTTTTAGCTTTGGATTCAACTAAGGGTTAATATCTCTCAGATACCAATACGTCATAAGTAAAAACATGCGGGTGCGTACTACAGTAGCTTCAGTGATGAATCAAATGGCTATGCTGTAAATGGCATCTAATGGTTTAGGTATACGAGCAGCAGCGTGAGCATACATGACATCTCTGTGGAGTAAATAGTCATGGGTTAATGGATTGAATACTTATTTTTCTGTTATTAGGGACGAAACAAACTCTCTTAGTGTCTTTCTACCATCTTTATTATGATGATTTTGATGCAATGCATTACCTTAGTTGACAAAGTTACATTTGGTTTCCGACTTCCAAATCATTGGTAAACAATCATATTGGTCTGGTGTTGTGCTTGGTTATTGGTTATGTTGGTTATTTCTGCATAACAGTCAAACCATAAGAGTGTTGCAGGTGGGATTAAGAAGGGGGCCGTCCTCTTGTTACATAGAGAGCTGGGTGCATTCCTCAAAAATAGCAACAGAGAAAAGGCAAAAGACGTGAATGAGATCAATATATTTATCCAGCTTATCAGTAGAGCCCATTCAGACCTGGTATTAACATGCGTTTTAGTGATCTGAACACTAGTGGACAGCCAAGACACATAGCTCTTCACACCTATGACTATGATGCATCTCCAGCTGCAGGCTTGCTAGCTGCTCTGTAGCATGCTTGCTAGTCAGGGTAGCAGTTGTGTCAGTACAGGTGGAGATATCACTGTCAGCCGAATTCAACATGTCTCCTTCTATAGGGCAAAACAATGAATGTGCATGTAACACCCAGTTCAACTCAAAATAAAATAGGTAAGTTATAGAGCTTTTAGCGCCTTTCACCAAAACTACCACCACATACTACTTGCATGACATAGTCCTCATCAGGGACACATCAGGTCAAATTAGCGTTTACACTACAAAAGATATGTGGTCAAATGCGTCCCAGATCACCTCAGCAGGTGGTTTGAGTGTTTAGACTTGTATAGCGCTGTCCACTTGTGACTGGATCACCCAAAACACATGTTAACACCAGGTCTAAATAGGCTCTTAAACAAAATAACAATTCTTAAACTGGCGTATTTTTCGATTATAATGAAAAATGTCACTGCTCCTACAGTAACAGCTACCACAGCTTCTGTGTCAAACTAAAATCAGCTAACATGCACAACATCAGGCTGACTGGCTGAAGAGAAATGAAATGACTACTTAGTCTGATTATCTGGCTACTAAATAACCAGCCCAGTTGCCGGAAGAAAATGTGACATTGTATGTCTCAGTAAACCATGACATAGTATATGAGCTGACTATGTCATCTGGAAGTGGAGGGGCTGGTGGATGGCATTACACCTATGTGAGACACCTGCAAAGCAGCGGACCACTGTTAGAGACCAGCAAACAGTAAAACCAGTTGTGATTTAGCGAGTCATTGCTGTGTTCCCAGTGGCTTTTCAGGCACCATGTGTGGGCGTTTTGTTGTGACTTGTCTGTGTTTTTCCAGTGGGAATAGTGCCACAAAAAGCAGTTGTTTTTTACCAAGACATCACTGCTTTTCCAGTGGGGATTACACCCCCAAAATGGGGTATTTCAAGCCAAAACAATATGTTTTCCTAACTATAGCAGTTATTGTTGTGCCTAACTACTTGTTTAAATGTGAAGTTTTATCATGAGGTGCAAATGTTATTAGGCCATTGTTTGCACAGGCCACTATGAATACCAAAAGTTAAATTCATGTATCAGTTTCTGCTCTATTTATAATCTTTTAACAAGGTCTTTATTAAAGTCTGTATAATTTTCCTACTGCAAGAAATGTGTGGTAGCAGTCCTCCTCACTATGAAACTTCTTTAACAAATCCTTCAGCTGCCTTCCCACAGCAGTGAAAATTCACCTCCCTAAGAACATTCTGTACCTTACGTCAAGACTATTCACCTGGTCAGTACTGTCCAATCAGATTGCAGCGATGCCTGAGACCTGAGCAGCTGGTAGTGATAAGGTTATACTGATACTGAACTTTATCTGTCACGAGTCTCACCTCCAGCATGAGAGAAACCGAGGCGTCCCAATTTGCTGCTGAGCCAGAGCACCTGGTTTTGGGCTATCAGTGAGAAGTCAGCACCTGGACTCTCCGTCACTGATTCACAGCGCTAACTAACACTCTGTCCATGTCTAATACATGATAGACTTCAGAGACTTCCTTCATTGACTTGCTAAACCTCCATTGACTTCCTAATCCAGAGGATGTTAGTGGAGGGGAGCTGTCATGCAGTGGGGAGTGAGCGAAATGCTGAACGCAGCAGTGACCAACCTCTTCTACGCTGTGACGTTAAAAATCCTCCTCTTAGCACAACAGGAAATCTTTTCTCTGCAACCTAACACTCCAAGTTTCCGACCACCCCTGGGAGCTTTTGAGGTTTCCAAAATGTAAATATAGAAATAATGTGTAAAATATTGATGCGCTCAGCAGAGAGGTTGTAGACATTTTAGACGGGGGCGGATGCACAACTCAGGGCCTTAAGGTCGGAGAGGCGGGTGTAGTTAACAGGGGCACCCACTTGTATTTATGCAAAGCCGGAGCTAAAGTATAAGTAAACATTATGAGTTGTAGTACTCCTTGAATGTACTGAAACTCATCTGGGTTTTATTTTTCAGTAATATTTATCAAATGCGTTCACACTTTTCTGACACATTATACGGTGCTGATTGGCTGGAGCTTGTTCCTTCACACCAGATGGACAGAAGAAGAAATCAGGACCCAGGGCACAGAAGGAGGGAGAGGAGGGAGGATTTAGAGGTTTTAAGGATTAGAGCAGTGGAAAGAGAGAGAAAAGGGGGAGACAGAAATAGTGGGAAGAGCTTCTGTAAGGGTCGTGCATACACACACACATACACACACCGCTAATCTCTTTACCAGGGCTCCCCAAGGCTGCAGGCTACAGGGTGCATCTGGAGGGCAGCGAAGCCCCCGTCCATGCCTGCTGTCTGATATGGCTGCTACTGTCCACCAAGAGGACAATTGCAGTTCGGCGGTCAAGGTCAAGAATGGGCTTTAATTTATAGGGTAAGCAGGTTGACTTAGATTTTAATGTGGGATTTAAGAAGATAGTTAAAAGCCAAAATATTCTCACTCCCTGCACGTGAAATACCTGAAGCTTGGTGTGGCCCTATGAATCAAACTATGAAGCTCCAGGTGCCCCTCTAACATCAGTTTTGGACCATCAGGGATGGCATGCAAAGTGTCTTTTCAAAATAAACTTCCATGTTCACAGGAAAATGTACAGTTTTTGGTCTGAATCAGGGACTAATTTTGTTACCAAGCTGTATAATTGCCTAGAGTTGGTTCGTGTTCTCACGGCAGCATTTACAAGCAGATCACATAAAATGCTTGCGGGAGAAACTTGCTCTTGATTGGTCAGAATTTCCATGCTGGAAAAATCCAGGAAGTAAACAAAACATTGAAGAAGAGTACACTTGCAAGATAAATGTGACACTTTCTAATGTCACAATGGAGGGACAACTACGCAGGTTGATTTCAGCGCTGCTCATCGTGGACTATATTGCTGTCATTGTTCATTTGAGTCAAAGCATACAGTTTGAAAACGAGGCGCGGCTCCAACTAGAAAACAATGTTTTGATGCATTGGATGTGCTGAATGTGCATATTAAGGCAGTACAGGAGGAGGCGCACATTAATAATCCTCCAGGACTGTAACATGCTCATGTTTAACCCAAACAATGTGTCATGTGACTGCAGTTGGTTCGGATCGAGGTCGGAACACGTTCTCACCACAAATGAACCGCACTAGAATTTGGCTTTCACTGGATCGAGACCACCTCTTCAAAAGGTCTCAGTCTGGTTGTTTTGGTGCACACCCGAGTGTGATTGCTGTGTTCACACCTGCCCAAACAAACTGCTTTCAGGGAGCAAACGAGCTTAAGTTAGATTGAACTGAACCAAACTGGGCAGGTGTGAAAGCACCCTTAGTGTATGGTTAGCTGCACTGGCTAAACAGTGACGCTTTGCACAGCACTCATATTGTGGTTACTGCTGATATTGGGATGGTGAGGACACAGAAGCGTAGTGCCAACACTGTGGTTCTCTTTCTGGTAAACACTGTTAGATCTGTTATCACTGTTACCATTATTAAGTGGTGTTTATAGAGTTAGCACTGTTAACTGCTAGCTGCTGGCTCATCCAGAGAGTTTAAACAGTTTTCTCAGGCCAAATAGTACCATGGCAGCAAAAAACAACTCTTTAAACTAACACTTAATTAATGCTCCTTATGTTGCTGATATGCTTTTACCAGCCCACAGCTGTCTATTATGTCCTCTAAGCTTGTTTTATACGTCGGTCCAATGATAATATCACAGGACTGACTATTGACTGTACCTTACAATCCTGTTTAAAATAGATATCCCTCCTCTTGCTAGGATAGTTTTAGCTTGTTTGCACAGTGGCTCATTGACAACAGTAGCAGCTAGCATTATGTCAAGTTACAAAATTTTGTCTCTAGAGTAAAAAAAAAAAAGATTCCCACTAAACACAATTTGGTATTTTCAGCTGAGATAAAGAGAAACATTTTTCCGAGCAGACTTAAGAGTTTCAAGGTTTCTGTGAGAAAAATGCTAATGTTGAATTATGGATCAGGTCTGAAAATAGCACACACTTGGAAGCAGTTCCTGAAATATTTAAATATTCAGTTCACTGGCTGCTGTTGATGTTCTGAACCTCGTTTTTTCTTGTTAACCTGTTTCAGTTTTGGCCCACTGTGGAATCCAACTAATTACAGTGTGAAATGCAGATATAGTGTGTTTGTGTGTGTGTGTGTGAATTTGATCATGCATTTTAATGTAATTGAGAAAGCACTCTTATTTTTACATAGGTGAAGACATGCACTCACACAGGCGTATAGACTGCTCCTCACACCCACCCTCACATACACACAGCATCTATACAGGACGTCTGAGAGCATGTGCACTGCAGTACTTAGAGAGGCTGCACACAAAATGCTCTGCAAACCCAGATGGTGTTTCTGTTTTCTCAGTCTGTGGATGAAAGCTTGCGGGAGGAAAGTACGCTCTTGCAAAGACAGAATTCCTTTGTTACTGTACAGTTTGTCCTGTTGCTTTGCAGCCAGCCTCCACTCTTTCTCCAGACAGCTGGAGAGAGTGTGAATCCATGTGCTCCATATGTGTGTGTGTGTGTATTCAGAGTGTGCTGGATTGGATCTTCACACTTTGCTCTTAATTAAAAGAACTCGAAAGCAGTCGGGTGTGTCTGCAACACCTGGAGGACTGGAAGCCGGTGGGGGGTAATGGTGTCTGCGTGTGTGTACATGATTTGTGTTTGTGTGAAATCAGTGTGTTTGAGTGCGTCTACACATCTGTCATCTCTGCTGCATGTCTCAAAAAGCTGCATCTTGTGTTTGCTTCTCGGTTTTTCACTGTCAAATGAAAGCTAAAAAAGCTAAAAAAAAAATCACTCACTGGGGCACTTTTGGGTATACCTCAGCATGCATGCACACCTGTGTGTGAATACGTATATGTGCATTCATGTGTATGCTTTTTTCTTTTAATATGGACCAGAAAATGAGTTTGAAAGCCAAAAATTTCTCATGGAGGTATGTGATTTGTATTAAAACTCTTTAACAAGCATCCCCTTTTATGCACCAGCTCAAATTACAAATTCAAAGAGGCACAACAACAGTAAAAATGCAAGATATTACCTTATATTTGGTTATACTCTTCTGTCTTGTGTGCCTCCATGTTACAGCCCAGTCGCCAGAAGAAAATGTCGGCATTGTATGTTTCAGGTTGTGATTTGGGTGTTTTTTTAATGAACTACTGGGGATAGTTCCACGGAAAGCCTAAACCTTGCTGCATGTTCAGCTGGGATAGTGCCGTTGAAATACTAGACTCAGTTGCCAGAAAAAATGTTGATGTTGTTCACTTCTGCAAACCACAGTTACATTTGCATGTAATGATATACGTTAATACTTCATGTTTAAACACTGCTGTTATTTTCAAGATGGCGCCGCACCAGTAGCATCTTGTTACAGCAGCTCCTGCTCAGCATTGAGCTTTTTCTTTTCTTAAAATACTATATATTTTCATGCAAGCTAGAAATGCAGCGATGTCTCAGTAAAAAATAACTACTTTTTGTGGCAATATCACACCGCTTGAAAAAAACAGCAAAGACAGCATTTCGTGGCTTAACAGCTGTTAAAAACCCAGTCTCACTCCAAAGTTGTAGAAATACAGCGCTTGGGCAGTGACTTGCAGCATCAGACACTGACAAAAAAAGCTGCCCTTTAACGTCAGTATGATACGTGACCGGTCACCGTTATAATTTAACAGGCGCTCTGTGACGTCAGGGTGGAAACGGGGCAGGACAAGAAGGAAAGTTAAGGTGGTGATAGTCTGAGTGGGGTAGGTGAGAGTGGTGGTGGGTGGGTCCAACAAACACCAAACCTTCACCAGAGAGAGCAGTGTTCCTATCCCGTAAGATTCCAAAGCCAAACCCTGTTCTTTTTTCCTAAACCTAACCATGTGCTTTTGATGCCTAAACCCAACCATGTGAAAAAAAAACATCAATTTGCATTGTTGTACTGATGTAGTGCATTTATTTGGAGACTGTATGTAAACGGTAAATTTCCTGTGAAAACAGAAGTGTATTTTGAAAGAAGACAATACATGTAACAGGCAGAACTTGACACGGTGTCCCAGAATGTCAACAACCAATGCACCCAATGTACCTTTCACACCGTTTCTGGACGTGGAAAGTCCATGACCAAACCTTAATATGTGACAAGGTTGGAGAGAGAATGTGTTGTAGAAAACAGCAATGTCGGGGTAAAACACAACTGGTTTTGTTGTTTGTTGGTCTCAAAAACTGGTCTGTAGCTTAGCAGGCGTCTCGCTGAGGTGACATGCCATGACAAAGTCAGCTCATATATTATGTCAATTTAGAAACATTGATATGTTTCATATGAACTGTGCAAATGTGACGTATTTATGGTTTGCAGAAACGTACAATGCCAACGTTTTCTCCTGGCAACTAGGCTGTAATATTTGAGTGCCCGTCTTCTTTTGGCCATGCAGTGTATATATGATAAAATCAATAGCTGTGTTTTCTTGTCTCTTGTTTCCCCCTCTTACCCAACTGAACATGTCCTTAAACCTCTGAGCTATCTTTGCTCTTTTACTATCTCGCGCAATTTGGGAAACAGCCTTGCATGTGTGTGTTTATACAGCTGTGCTGATTTGGTTAATCATTAGCTAAAGCAGCAGAGACAACGGGGACACAATGTGACAGAGAACCAGCACATGGCCTTTCTCACTCGCTCAGAATGGGAAGAGATGGTGTGGCTGGGTGGGACTCTGAGTGTGTTGAGAGTGAGAGACCTGAGCGAGCCTCGGTGAGTAGCCTCTTTAGTGCTCTCAGACCTCCCCGGCATTAAAGTTTAATGAGAATGCATTCTACTTGGGCTGACCAGGCTCTCTACATCTCTCTCCCTCTCTCCTTCCATCTCTGTCTGTGTTTGTGGTCAGAGGAAGTGATGGGATTATATCATGAGTGGCCACACACAACAATGTTCAGGACTCAAATTTGTATCATTTGGTAACACCAGTCACTGCCCAAAGAAGTGTCTCTATGTGCTTATTTAAAGGTCCAGTGTGTAGGATTTGGGGGGAATTATATTACAGAAATGGAATATAATATTCATAACTATGTTTTCTTTAGTTTATAATTGCCTGAAAATAGAAATCGGTGTGTTTTTGTGATCTTAGAACAAGCCATTTATTCCTATACATGGAGCTAGTCCTCTCCCATGAAGTCCACCATGCTGTTCTACAGTAGCTCAGAATGGACAAACCAAACACTAGCTCTAGTTAGGGCCATTTGCTTTTCTGTATTAGCCACCATAGTTAGCAACCCTTCTATGAAGAAAGTGCTAGAGAAACACTCATTTTTGTAAACATTAAAACTGCTTTATTCAGTGTTTTTACTGGTTTAAATCACCAAGTCCATTTGTTTTGGAGAGGAGGAGACCTCTGAGAATAAGTCAGCTTACGGTAAAATCCTCCTGATCGTCTGGACCAGAGAAAATAGGTGAGCACACAGTTGCAGGTGCTGGGCAAGGAGACTGTCTGTGACAAGGGCTCACAGCATAGGAGAGACACTTATTTGTAACATGAACTGCTTTATTTAGTGTTATAGAGTTGTTTGTTGTTTGTTTTAGAGAGGAAGAGACCTCTGCTGAGATTTCATCTCTCGGTAAAAACCTCCTGAACAATGAACGATGAAGGAATTCTAACCAGGAGAAGTTTCAGCTGGTTGAAATGTGCAATCCTCACCACTAGATGCCACTACATCTCCCTAAATCTTACACACTGCTCCTTTAAATAATTGCAATTACACCCCAATACAAAACTTAGGGAATGTTGCATGTGTGCATGACTGGACAAATAACCAGTAAACAATTATAAACTGCATTTATTGCAAGAACAAAACAATCGCATAAACATGAGCATTGCTCAACATTTTGGATTTAAATAAAGGACCACCAATACCAATTAAACACAGTTATTTTTAAAATGTAGCTCACTATGTGTCGAAGCTGCTGAGAGGGAGTGAGGGGATCAGAGGTCGCCCATAATTACTCCTCAACTACCAACTATAGCTTACGTCACCCAGCAGGCTGCATGTGAGGTCAGAGACTTTCTGTACGTGTGTGTCAGTGTCTTAAGAGAGAAATAAACAGAAGAAGAGGGCAGTGCAAAGTGAATTTTATATACACAGTGACGCGGGGGAGAACATTTTTATCAATTAATTGGCTTTGACAGAGTGGAATCCAATGTACAGCACTGAAGATATGAGATACGAGTGAGGTATGAGAGGAAAAGAAATAAAGGAAATGGAGGGATATAAATGGAAAAGAAAGAAAAAATAAATACATGAGGAGGAGAGAGATGGAGTGATAGACACACACACACACACACACACACACACACACACACACACACACACACACACACACACACACACACACACTCAGGAGTCCATGCCAAAAAAGCACTCTGCTCCATAAATACGAGTAAAACACTCACAACATCAATAAAAAGAGTTATCAACATCTAAGCACTGGCTATAGGAGGGGCTGCTTAGTCTGATGCTGAAGACAGGCTCTGGCTTTGTAGCTAAAGGACTGTGTCTGTGCAGTGATGGAACAGTACAGGGAACAGACTGAACTTCTGTTGAACAAGACAACATCAAGTCTGTTTGTTTAACCTTTTCAGACGCACAGGCCATCCCGTGACGCATAGAGTGTGTTTATTTTATTGAGCAAAACGTCACTAATTTAGGAGCATAACCACGGAAAATAAAATGCTGCAGTCAATTTGTGGAAGACTGAGCTTCATCCATGTTATTATTATTGTAGTTACACACACACACACACACACACACACACCCCCGAAGAATAGAGTACCCCCAAAATCGCAATATCAGGTGGCGTGAGAAGGAACTGAAGCCTAATTACGGTATGCAATTTGAGAAATAAATATGTAGAACCCAGGGTGGGGGAGCCCTGTGCGGACCTTGTATGTTCTTCCCGTGTCAGTGAGGGTTCTCTCTCGGGATACTCCAGCTTCCTCCCACAGTCCAAAGACATGCAGGTTAACTGGTGACTCTAAATTGTCCGTAGGTGTGAATGTGAGTGTGAATGGTTGTCTGTCTCTTTGTGTCAGCCCTGTGATAGTCTGGCGACCTGTCCAGGGTGTACCCCGCCTCTTGCCCAGTGTCAGCTGGGATAGAGAGGCCTCCAATAGGATAAGTGGTTATGGAAAATGAATGAATAAGGGTTAGTCGTTAATTTAAGGGACCTGTCTTATTTTCTCTTTTGTATATCTACTATTGCTTTTTAATAAAGCAAAAGTTTCTTATCCGATTACTCAATTAATCAATGGATTAATCTGTAGAATACTTGATCACTAGAATAATCAACAGCCCAAACCTATGCTACTTTATTTTAAATTCAAGTCAAGATCCCAATCTTTGTAAATAAATAATAAATGTATTGTAAATAAATGTTATAAATGCATAAATGCAAACCATGCATGTGTTACATTTGCACCTTATTATATAGCAGATATGTTGAAACTTAACATTTTAACAATGCTGTGGCTAGTATCTGGTTATGTTTTGGCATAAAAAACACCCAGATATGGTCAGGAAAAGATCATGTTTAGGATGAAAATACCTGGTTTTGGTGACTCAATCCCAGCTGGAAACATGGTGATGTCTCAGTAAAAAACAGTTGCTTTTTGTAGCACTGTCTGCCGTGGAAACACAGTGACAGGTTGTGACAAAACACTGCTGTTTGGTGGCTAAAAGTCGCTGAAAACACGGCCATGACTCACTTACAAAAACAACCAGTTTTGTTGTTTGTTGATCTCAAGCAGTGGTTTGCAGCTTGGCAGCCTATCTCATTTATAGGTGACACGCTATCCACCATTCCCTCCACCTTCTGATGACTGATGAAGTCAGTGCCTACACTACATCACTTTAGAAATGTTGATAGATATGTATAAAACATACAAATATAGCGTAACTATGATTTGCAGAAACATACAGTGCCAACTTTATTTCTGCCAACTGGGCCACTCACAATCAAAGACAGACTTAGCCTGCCCCATATGTTGTAGCGTATGGTTGTTGTTTTGGAGATGTACAGTAATAAGGGATCGCTATGGTGGTAAAATGATTACTTCTCTCCCAAAACTTCATAAAGTCTATCCTCCAGACACCAAACAGTATAGATTCTTCTCAAAAATAAATGATAGAGAGCACAGCAGGTTAGATTTTGTTATTGAACATCGCTCCCCTAAAGCTGTGTACTAAACCAGCAGGTTTATGCGTCTGCAGCAGTCAGATGTGGCTGTAACGTTGGATCCTGGAAAGAATGACAGCTGGGAATCAAACCCTATCAAGCCAGGGAGGATTGACCAGATTGTTTGAGAAATTGCTGCCCTATAGATAGATACACAGTGGCCATCTGGGTGCTTTATTTTTGCTAGCATTATGACGTTTGTACCGTTTTATAGCCCTTTGACAGCGACGGGAGCCAAATGTGTAAAAGTCGTCATAGATAACATTGTGGCAGGCAAACAAGAAAACAAAGAAGATGTTTGCATTTGGTCGAGCACCCATCTGTTGCTCTTCTTTCCTTCCCTGCCTCCTTCCTCCTTTTCATCACTTTCACACGCAACACCCCAGCAGACATGTTGAGATTTTTTTGACACATAACTTCATTTCCAATAAATGACTCATGTTCCTGCTTTTACAAACTGTTCTTGAGCAGATCTGTCTATTCTTTTTCTTCCTATCCTCCTCTTCTTCCTCCCCTTCCTCTTTCCATCATCCTGTCTCCAACCTCTTTCCATTATCTGCTCCTCTCCTCAAGTGGTATTTATAGTGGCTCCGGATGCATCGGCTTCTCTCCTCCGCTGGTCTCTGGCCCACGCTTGTTTCCGTCTTGGCTCTCTTTGTTCATCCTTTGCTTTTCCACTTGTTCTTCTTCTTCTATCTCCTCCTCCCTGCAGACACTCATGTCTTTCTGAGATGGGGAGACTTCTGGGATTGTGTATAAATCACTCCTCACCTGTTCTTCCTGTCTTCCTGTTTCCTTTTTTTACCCCTACTGTGTCTTCTCCCTGTATGTGTCTGCTTCCTTTCATTTACCTCTTCTGATCCCTCCGCCTCCACCCCTGACTCCTCCTTTCCTTGCCTCCTCACAGCGTGTGTCAACATGTCTGTCGTCTTCACGGTCTCTAGCTCCATCAGAAGCGGAGACATTTTTTGCTTCAACGCCCTCATTGTGCTGTCATGGAGCACTGGGACTGTTGATCCAGCATCTTTGTTTTGTTCTTTCAACTAAAAGATCCAGTTTGTTTTCTTACAACCATGGGCATTCACTAAACCCTGTCTCTGACCAGTGACTAACTAGGCATTGCAGTTGTGTCATGCTTAGGATGACACAAGGAGTGGATAGTCAGGAGTAATGCCCAACGAGGTGTCCATTATCAGGAATTAATGGCCAACATGGGGGCGTGTAGGCATGAATGTCTGTTGGACGGTTGCCACCGCAAAGGCCATTGTCTTTGCCTCCATAAAGGTAACCCTCTGCTAACTTGAATGGGGATAAAATTATTTAATTGTGCGGCTCTTTTAGACTTTCTTTACTTCCTCCCAGTTTTCAGAAATGCAGCCCAAATATCCCGGATACGTCCGCTGCCATCTTGCTCTGGTGATGTCATTTGGATCCAGAGTCTGTTTGCGCCGTAGCACTCTCTGCAGTATCGAGTTCCCACCCCTGACGAAGCGGCGCCATTGATCAAGAGCACGCGAATTCTGACACACAGCTGGCAATCATGAGGTCACATCCCCTTTTTATAGCATCAAATAACTAGTCAAAACCAGTATCAGAATATTGAACCCTTGAATATACACCTGGTGATCAAGATGTTTTGTCTCCAGTTTTAGGAAGCTGTCGTGGTGTTCATCTTTATATACAGTTTTTATATACAGTCAAATAGATGAAATCTCTCACTTGTGACACAACACTAATTTATCCACTGGTTTACAGACACCTCTTTCACAATGAAAGTCTATGGTGAGAGGCTTTTTTGGGTCCTATGGCATCATGTGACGGACCCAGAAGTTGTAATGCCACGCTTTAGCCGCTATGGCAAATTGACTTCAAAGCCCGGTGTTGTTCCTAGGGGCTTGGCTAAAACATAAACCAGCAGGCATCACATTATCACTGAGGTTGTGCCCCTATTTAGGGAAAGGAACATGCTCTCACACGAATACAGAAACAAGAAGATGCCAAAAAGCTGTTGTGTAACGGTGAACTAAGACTTTCACACTGAAATTTGAGGCATATAATATAACATGAATATTCCCTGTCAGTGTGGGAAATCTCTAAATGATGCTGGTGACAGTTATGACTTGATCGATGAATAGCTAATGTTAGCATGAGAGGCTGCTGCAGTACAGTCATACAATATGGCATCATCAGATGGTCGTCTCCAACTAAATCCCAGCATCGATCAAACAGTTGGCTATCAAGTGACTGGTTATTTACAGTCAACACTTTTAGGCTAACGATACCTGGTGATTCAGTCAAATATGTACAGATGTCTGAAAAAGCAATGTGTGGCCACTGTGTTGGGTCATTGATCCACCTGGACCAGGAAACACTAATGGGACATGACAGCGATCAACCTTAATTTATTAAGCTATCATAGCTCAGGTTCAGGCAACTTGCAAAACACTTATTAGACATGTCTATTAACAAATGTTCATTTAACAAGAAAAAAATGCACTTAAGAGGTTATAATTATTTACATTATTTATGTGTTGTTAGTAACATTATGTTAAATAAGAAAGGGGTGGCAGCTTCCTCTGTAACCCCTGACTGTGTTATATTGTCTTATATCGATTGCAGGATCCTGAATCACACTGAATCGAAATCATATCGTGACAGACTTTGTAATATCAGCAAATATCGTATTGTTGGCTGGGCTCAGCCTTAGAGATAGGGTAAGGAGCTCAGGACATCCGGAAGGAGCTCAGAGTAGAGCCGCTGCTCCTTCACGTTGAAAGGGGTCAGTTGAGGTGGTTCAGGAACCTGATCAGGACGCTTCCTGGGCACCTCCCACTGGAAGTGTTTCAGGTATGTCCCACTGGTAGGAGGCCCCGTGGTAGTCCCAGAGTACGCTTGAGGGATTACATATCTCATCTGGCCTGGGAACGCCTTGGGGTCCCCCAGGAGGGGCTGGAAAACGTTGCTGGGAAGAGGGACGTCTTGGGTGCTTTGCTTGGCCTGCTGCATAAACGGATAAAAATGGATGGATGGATGGATGGATGGTATCATTGTCCAAAGAACCAATATAATATTGTATAGTGATGAAACCAATGATTGCTTCTTTTCCAACATCTTGTGTCTCCTCAACTGAGAAAGAGTCTTCTGCAAGGCATCACCAGGAATCAGCTGATGAGACAGAAATAGTACTGCCCTACAGATATACACAAACACACACACACATACACAGCTTTCCCCTCTCCCCTCCCCATCCTTGGGCAATGTATTCATGCTAATTCACAACTCCACACCAACGACTGGTGAAGAGAGTGGAGACACAAGAGGGAGAGATAAAGAGAACAAGAGGGAGACAGGGAGAACGAGGGAGGGAGTCCTTGGACATGCTGAGCTGAGTATGTGAGGCCCAAGGCAAAGGCAAACCCATACATGTGTATATGTGGGGTTTCTGTCTGTGTCATTGTTTATATTTGTTTATGTGTATGTGAGTGTATGTAATTGTGTGATAATTTGCGAACTTGTTTTGACAAGACCAAAGCAGGGCTAGCCCACATCTGGCTCTGTGGCTGTCCCTGCTGGCCCGTGGTGTTGACCTAGAGAGAGGAGACAGCCACAGTTCGGCCGATTCACACCACTTGGACCCCCCTGGTCACTGTCTACCACAGCCACATGCTAACAGTGTTAGATAGTAACACATTACAGTCGTGCCAATAGGTTACTTTTTTCAGTAATGAGTAGTGTAACGGATATCTTGTTTTGTGTGTTTAGAGAAAACACTGGTCCAGGTCAGGACATGTTAGCGCAGCACTGGGGCTGGTGAGAGTATGGCAAGCTTCTGGTAAAAGAGTTGCATTTGACTGAGTAATATTGAGGCAAACATGGCGTCTGATTATTCTGAAGTCCTTTCTGGTGAGTCTAAGTTAAGATATTGCACTGATTGGCCTTCAGTCATGCAACATGGTGACCTCTGTGTAGATATAAATGGCTCATCCTACAGTGACAAAAACACACTGATTCTTATTTTCAGGTGATTAAACACTAAAGGAACCCTCTTCAATTTATTATATTCCATTTCTGCCAATATATCCCCGTTAATCCTACACACTGGACCTTTAATTGGAAAAGAGTTGGCAACACTGGGCCAAGTCTGGGCCAATAATGATGGCAAAAATACAAGACCAAACATGCGGACTCTGAGTGTCGCTATTATTCCACCATCACATGACTTATTAGTATGAGATTTGTTTATTATTCTCACCTGTTATGAAAAGAGTAGAGCTGACGTAAGTGTTATTTGACTTGGGAGACGTGGGTCTGCTTTGGTTGATGCTCCCATCTGTGTTTACGAGAGCTTTCTAGATGGCTGCCAACCATTTCTTCCTTCGTGGTTCTACAGCTGGTATGATGTAAAACAGGAGACTTGGATTTGTCTAGTCTTGCTAGTCATACAGCCAGTCGCCCATCAGCTCTTTGGCATGTTGATGTCACCAGAAAAAAAATCTTAATTTGCTGCTTTTCCAAACAGTTGATACAAACGGTATCAGAAGTGATCTTTCCCTGACAATAATCGAGGCCGAGGGTTGACTTAAAGAATATTCTGGTAACACCAAAGTTGTTTTACTCACATGCTGTGTCCTCTTAGCTATCTAGCTGGCAACTGGTATCTAGAAATCACCTTGGCTTTGTGTGGAGTTGGCTGTTTTAGTTTCTGCTCAGTTAGCTTAGCAGTTAGCTTAGGTTAGATTTTGATAGTTTGTGCAGGCCTGGCTGCAAACAAAGTCACAGTGTCTTGTTTTCCATTTTATTATGTGTTTAATACAGAAGATGCAAATTGGGGGTGTGGAGGATTTCGAGTTGTCAAAAGTATCCTTGGCAGGAAAGGTAATGTTGTTGAAATGTAACTTTGCACCTAGTTCTGCTACCACTGACAAATTTAACCTGGAAGTTGACATCAATTTGGCACAGTCACACGTGTAAAATTAACACTGGCAAATATTTGACTTCCGTTAACTTTTATTCAGTACAAACAAAGGGGCGAATAAAACATTTGCCAATGTTGGTGAAGCAAATTTGCACCTACGCATTCCATGGAGCTCAACCTTGTGAACGGCGATGTTTCAGGCTAAATCAAAGATGTGTGAAGAGGACATTGTGGGGCACTGAGCAGCGTTAGGGGTCCCCTGGAAAGCAGCTCAGCCTTGCAGTTAATTTTTTGCAGTGGTTATTTTTTAGTATTGCAGCGAAAAAATCATCTGCAGCCAAAAAAGCATTTTCCCCTTAGACCATAATTATAAAAGAAACGTCTGTAAAACTGTTGACAGGACAACTCGAACTGCAAACAAGGTTAATTATGACTCTGTCACAGGCCTGGTCTGTACAAACACTGGTATATTGTCTATCCAGGAAAGATGACACAACATGATTCAGGTTTTTTAAAAAAGGAATTTAGGGAGAAAACACATATTACAAACCAGACGTTAACCGTTTTTCTAGCTGTGTTGTGAATTTCTCTAGTCAGGCTGTTTTTCAAGTGAAATCGACTGAAGAAATAGTCTGTCTGCTACACTGAAATATTTTAGTGCTCCTTCACCACCTGTGATCTCAGGCATGGTGGCTGACCCCCGGGGAGGCAGCAGGCTCAGGCCTGTAATCGATGAACACATAGTAGAGTGAACACAGAGAGCATGTCCTTACCTGAGAGGACGTCTTTCCCTGTGTCTTCACAGAGTGATTACGTTTTTATTTGTATGGTTTGGGTCCTGCTGAGTCAAGGTTAAGACTGACATAAAGGCAGTGGTCGTGTTATGCATTTAGGTGGGAATGATGACAAGTGGGATCTGTGTGCCGACTCACAGGGCATGAATCTTGACTGTCACGTTGTCTATTATTAGGGTGTGAATTTTAAATTTTGGGTGGTGGCTGTGTGTGTGTGTGTGTGACAGAGTGATTGCACATGTTCAGTCCATACTGTGTAAGTGGTTAAGTCTGCATACAGTAGATGTTTTTCCAGTTAAATGTGTTGGTTTACAGCTCTCTCTGTGCACTGTTTGAGAAAGAGCACGTTACCTTCACATATTCTGAGTCACTGACATTAGTGCTCAGTCTGCCACTTATCAAATTAGGAGAAAAAATGGACTCGTGACGTTTGTTTTCAGCTTGTTGTGCCGCCCCCTGGTGAGCAACACATCAGTTAACTCAGGGTTTGGCATCTAAGAGTTGTGGGAAGAGGTGACCATTTTAAAAAACTGGAGTATGCAGAGATAATGTGAGTATCTTCACATGAAGGTATATGGGAAGATAATATAAAAGATCTGAATGGCTCTAACTTGTTAACATTTCAGAGGTATTTTTGTGTTTTATGACAAATGGACAGGAAATTGTCCAGACCTAACAGTAGGAAATCACTCAGCTATATCTGGAGATTTTCAGCCAAAGATGATGTGACGCTCGTCACTGCTGCAGAGCTCCTTTGTGATTTAGGCAGAGAACACAGATTTATTTTTATATTTAAAAAAAAAAGGAAAAAAAAGTCGCCTCGTGCAGCTTTAACAGTGCATGTCTGCTGAATGTGTGCAAGTGGTAGAAATACTGATGAAACCGTGGCTCTAAGAACAGGAACAGCTGGTGCACTGACACCCGCTGACACCCAGTGCTTGACGCCACCACGTTACCATGACAACCGGCTGTGCACCCTCTGTTTCTGACAGCTGTTCCCATGGTGCCTGGGCTTGGCTCAGCCTCTGGACTCCCATTGGCAGGATGGATAGCTTCTCGGGGTCAGGGGTCATGTTTGTGACGTCGCTGCCGCGGCGGTGTCATGTTGTTTTTCCATTTGAGTTACGTACGGATCAGTTTAGCTGTGGCTTGTGTCAACTCCAATGTCCATTTATCATTATTTATCTATTAAATCAAAGCGTACTTGAAACATTTTGAGCAAAAACATGCCCATGCAGTTCAAATTCTTGAGTATATTTAAATGTGCAGACAATTTGTGCTTGAAACCTTTGTGTGTGTGTTTGGAGGACGACAGTTACAGAATCCTATTGCATGCTTTATCACAGTATCTGTGTGATGTGTTCAAAGCACAGGGTGTCCTCCTCAGTCAAGCACAGCCAAAACTGGTGACGCCAAAAAAGATCAGAGTAATGGTTTAAATTAAACGTTGCTCTCATGGTACAGTGATGATCTTCACTATGTTAACTTATTTAAATAAACTTTAAAGTGTTCTGGCTCTGCATTATAGATCGCAGAGATGCTTTGATGTTGAGCCCCTCGGTTATTACAGATAGCTGTTAAGTCGCCTTGAGGCTTTACAAAATATCAGCATTTGAACTTAAACATTACATACTAAATATTTGACAAAATAAAGCACATAAGATGCAGTTATATTAAAAATATCAGCCTGAAGGTGCTCGGGCTATGTGCTACAAAGGATGATTCATTTTCTAAATTTGACATCAGATCAGTGTTTTTCCAGAAAATATTTCCTGTGCTTACATTTTTTAGACATTTCATTCAACATTCTACGTCACAAAATCGCTGTCCCTGTTCCAGCAATTCCCCGCGTCAGCTGATTGGCCAAATGTGTCCCAGTCCACCAGTCACCTCCCTGTTCCAGCTCTGTATGGTGACAGCCTGCTGTCTCCGCTCTAGCACTATTCAGAGACTGCAACAAAGGCACGGGTGAGGAGGAATGTGCTATTGGCTTCTGTCAACTCATTTCCTGGACTTGGAAAGTTTTTGTTCTGCAGTTTATGAAATACTTTCTCAGGGAGAGTGTTTACCTCGTTTTGTTTGGACAGCTTGTTTCTTCAGTAAAGACTGACAAAGACAAACCTTTTCTCAAACTCTGAAGTATTCTGTAAAAACACAGCATCGTTCCTGGACTTTGGAGAGGTCATGGTGGAGGACTGTTATCAGTATGATTTTTTCTACCCCGAAAAGCTGGTGACAACAGATCAGGTGTTATGTCTTCTACCTGTTTCCTACCCAGCAGCTGAGCACTACAGACAGGAGGACATGTCTGCTTTCAATAGATCCAGGTGATTGGACGTCAGTGTGAAGTGAATGTCTTTTGGGGTTTTTGGACGTTTGTTGGACCAAACAAGGAACTGGAAAGTTACTTCGATGACCTTTTGTTACAGGGTTTTTGTTGTTCCTGAAAAAGTCTTAAAGTCCTTTGAATTTATTAATCTAATAATAGGGCCTCTCAAGTATTCATTTTATGTTTTTTAACCCATTTTTAACCAGGTAAGTCCCGTTGAGATCAATGATCTCTTTTTCAAAGGAGACCTGGCCAAGACAGCAGTATACAAAAAAGTTATAGTCAAATAACCACACAATAAAAAACATAAAAGATATACCTACACACAATGACAAGAGCTAACTGATTCATTCATATTTGTACTCATTAGAGCTTTAAAATTTAGGCAGAGACCAATTCACGTAGTTTTGACTCTTTTTTAAGTTTATTCCAAGTGAGTGTAGCAGAGCACATGAAAGCTTTTGTTTCCCCAACTCAGTTTGTGCACTAAGAACAGGCTATTTAAATTCATTAAATGTATTGAAATGTCTTAAACAAATCATTCAAAAGTCTTAAAAATGCTAAAAAAAAAAAAAGGCGTAGGATTTTATGAATTTTCTGATGCTATACTGTAAAATTTAAAATAATTGATAACATCTGTTTTTTAATAATAATTTAGCAGAATTAACAGCACTCATATTTTGTTTCTGGCTGTGATGCTCAGAGCAGTTGGTGTTTCTCAAAGTCAAGGATCCTTCCTTGGTAGGAAGGATCCTACAGAGCCATGGCAAGAGTCCTTTCTAGCATTTAGTGAACACACACTGGAACAGGCTAACGAGAGTCCCCAGGTGTGTGTCATTGACCATCAGCCGACTGAGGAAGTTTCAGGATACTGTGATCATTTTGGCACTCTCTAATGTTGGTGTACAGTTTGAACAAATGTCAGCAGTATTTTCAGTCACATGACTTTTAGGGAGAATATATTTCGGGATTATACTTAAAACAAACAGGTATGCTAATGAAACTTTTGTGGCACTTCGCGCTCTATCACTGCTGTAAATGATTAATTTAAAAACATTTTTGTTTATCTTATTACGGTATCTGAAAAAATCTCATTATTTGGCAGCAGGACACATTGGAAAGCATAAATTCTGAGGTTTTTGTCAATATTTTTTCTGCTTGTATGAAAAAAACTCCTGGAGATTTTAATCCAAATAAATGATATATTTATCAAAATCCTGCCGCGCTCTGTTGGAGCAGGCTCCATTGAGGAGGCCCCGCCGTCACTTCCAGCAAATAGTGCACAAAGAATTGCGTTTACTTTATACCTACATGCATCCTGGAAAAGTCTCTGAGTGAAGGACTCTTTGAACAGTCCTTAGGTGGGATTTAATGAAATTTAGCCATTGAGGGATCCTTCCTTAAATTTGAGAAACACCCACTGTACCCTGGATGACAAAGAAGTGCAAAATGAATGAAAATTGGCTATTTCGCGGTTCCTCAAGATTTTGTGGCGGCTGAAACTGATACAAAGCAATGCATACAAGGCTCTGTATATATTTTAAAGACATTTTTCAAATTTAGCATGGTGGGAATCAAGGCAGTGGAATCGCAAATACAGAGCAACAAAAACAAATTTAGCAAGAAAACCCCCCAACAAGCGCCATTTTTAAATTAGTTTTGTTCCACTCTACACAAAAAAGTAATGTTTTATGTTTTTATGTTACAATACACGTTTGGGCAGAATTATCCTTCACCCTAGTAACTGATGTTGGTTCCTTTTTTAAAATTAGTATTGTAGATTTGGTCTTAAATTTCATTCACAGCAGCATTAAAAAAGTCTTAAATCTAACTTGCCTCCAGCTGTGGGAACCACTTGTTACTATTTTATGTCATTTTACAGACTTAATGATGAATCAAAAATAAAGCAGCTGCTCTACGACACTTTTATCTCAGGTATTTTGCACATGTTCTCACTCTAAGCCATTAATCAGTGTGCAGGAGGCCTTCAGTGTCCTGCTTACCAGTCTGTCTTCCACTTATACAACTGTATTTTGGGGTGAACAGGTTTATTTCTAGGTTTTACCTCAGCAAAAGTGTGAATGCCAGTGCACTGCATTGTCTTGATGAATTCCTTTCAACAAATAACTCACAGACACGACTGTAAAGTCAATGTGCTGCCAGGGACTTAGCTAGAGTTTGTCTGCCTCCACAAATAGGCAAATTGGCTGCAAAGCTGTGAATGAAGCCATCTTCTTCTTCTCTATCTCTCTCAGTCAGTGAGGTAATTAAAGCGCCTGTGTGGGTCCCCTATATGGGAGCCATGGTATGCTAATGCAGTATTCCTTTGACAGTTCTGTTGAGACAACATTGTGGGTGTTTTCACGTGGCCTGATTTGCAATTCACACTCGGGTTATTTCCATCGTAGGCATCCCGGGAGGCAGGGAGGGGAAAAGGCTGTGAGCCACAGAGAGCAAAACTGAGCTGAAGTTTCATTTAATTGCATGTATGATTTTTTTTTTTTTTTTTTTGAAAGGCACGTTTCAAGCAGTGCTCTAATTGCCAGTTATTTTGCTGAAACTGAGATGTTGTTCTCAAACATGTGCATGCACAGCACCGCTTTTGTTCCTGTTAGATTTATTTATTTTTAAAAATTATTCAGTTATTCAGAAATTCCCCCGCACTCTTTTCTGGTTTTGTTTTTGTGAATGTAGGGATATTTAGACAGGAAGGTCTGTCTGAACAGCACTGGAGAGAAAAGTGTATCGAGTGCAAAGAGTTTGTGAATGCCTGATGTACCACTAATGGGCAACTTTTCCCTCCTCTCCCCTCAGAACACTGCACCAGCAGTTTGAGAGCTACAAACAGGAGGTGCGTCGCATCGGGGCGGAGACGCGGCGTCAACAGACCCAACAGAAGGACGACGCGCCCACCTGTGGTATCTGCCGCAAGACCAAGTTTGCCGACGGCTGTGGCCACCTCTGCTCCTACTGCCAGACCAAATTCTGCGCTCGCTGTGGAGGGCGGGTCTCTCTGCGCTCCAACAATGTGAGAAACCCGACCCATGACCTCCACCTTTTTCTTTCTCCCTCTCACACTCACCTCATTCCTGCTGTAGCTGACGTACAGTTGGTCCTTCTGCTTCTGTGTCTGTTAACGTCTGCTTTGTTGCTTCCCGGTCACACTTTGGTGAGGCCAAAGTGTATTGGAAGAATGGCTTGGCACCAGTCATAGGCCCCTCAAGGCTCATTTCAAGTCCGAGACTGTAGTGTTGTGGAATGGTTCTTTAGCTCACTTGAACATGAAAGCACACCAGTTACAGCATCTGTGTTGTCCTGTGTCTCCTGTGACTGCACTGCAGCCATCGAGCAAGCATGTCGGACAGCGACAGTACTGACCTACTCAAGCAACATGTCTAAACAAAGTGAGAAAAGGAGGGTAACAAGGTTCAGAGGACGACAGCTGTAGACAGGTTGTATTGGCAACTGTTGAAATGGATTCCAGTATCCTTCCAGTTTCACAGCAAAAAATGTCTAAATGTAAAAAAAAACTCTTGCAGCATCATCGTCTTCTTTAGTGTCTCTCTACTCAGTTTGTTCCAAACATGTAGATTTTTTTCTATTCCCCCAAAATTGCATTAGCTTTTTAATTTTTAGTAGTTCCCAATGGCAAACGTAAACATCTTACCTCACTACTGACAAAGGAAGACTGTGCAGTCTACTTAGCCATATAAATATGAACAGACAATGGAGCCACCATTTAAGCCTACAGAAGTAAATGATTGTGATTTGTGTATTCCATTGTCATTAGATATTTGTTCTGAACTTAAAAAATTGTGATATGTACAAACCATTCTCCAGAAAAAAAATTGTTTGTGCCTGCAAACCACAGATATGTTACAATTGTACATTATTTTGTAGCAAATACATTGAAACCTTAAATTCTCAACAACACTGCAGTTAACATGGTTAGGTTTAAGCACAAAAAAACACTTGGTTATGGTTAGAAAAAGATCATGTTATGGCTTAAAATGCCTCCGTTGGTGGCCAAAAAGCAGCTGTAAAAGCAGGGAAGGGTCAATGAAATACACATGGTTCGGTTGCTCAGACACAGATTGTAAATGCCACAATGTGCTGCGAAAAACACTCAGGTTTTGTTGCCATATACCACTGGGAAATGGCTCAAATGCCGCTAAGAAACATTTGCAAATGGCTGCCAAAAAACGTCCAGGTTCTTGACGCTGGTGGATTTGCTGCAAAGGGCTGCCTGAAGACAACCGGTGTTGCTCATATACCACGTCACTTTAGAAATGTTGCTGTGATACATATGAAACATGGTTTGCAGAAACATACAATGCCAACATTTTTCTCTGGCTATTGCACTTGTAAACAAGAGCCTGAAACCATTATAAGTAGTGTTGTGAGGCTGTACTTAAGCACAGCATTGCTTTGAGTTAAATACTAACGTCAGCAAGCCAACAAGCTCACAGTGAAAATACTAACATACTGATGTTTAGCAGATATTGTTAACAATGTTATTTTTAGATTAGGTATGCATGCTAAATTCTGCTAAGTAGGTATGTAGTCATAAACCAAAGTATTTGACCGGATGAAGATGAAAATATATATAACACATCATGACTAAGAAGAAAAACAAATCAAACAAACCCACAATGCACTGTAGACACTGAGCAGAGCTTCCTCTGAGGCTCTGGAGGCCTCATTATTATAAACCAAAGGTCCACACCAAATCACCAAATTACAACCATTCATTTGATCCAGTTTGGATCAGTGTGGCGTCTACCCATGAACCAAACATTTTTGTACTATTTTAAGACCCGGCCTTCTTTTAGCCAAGCATTCTGCGGGCTCCGACCCAAGAGAGAGGACCTCCTCCTGGGTATCTTACCTGACTGTGGGCCCTCCACCCTTGGCCTGCTGGTCTCCAATCTGTTCAGGATCCGCCTAGCCCAGCTGGGCCTGAGCTCACACTGGCAGCACACGTATGTAGAGCTCACAGACCAGTGAGAACAGCGGATAAAGATAGTATCCCTGTTGGTGAAGCCATTGATATTACTGTCATAGCAGACAGGCTGTTAATGGAAATACAGAGATGAGACCATCATGATGTAGAGGCAACCTATAAATAAAACAAATAAAGTAAAGGGTTTATTTGAAGGGAAATTGCACTTAAAATAACATCAATCAATACAGCCTTTTAGACAATAAAATAATAAGTGTTTTAATATGGAATTGAATTCCTTGAGATATTGGCGTCACTTTTAAGTGGAATTTCAGGGGCCTGAATAATTTAGCTCATTCAAAAGAATAGAAGAGAAGTGCAGATGCAATATACATATGTGTTAATCATTGTTTAATGTGTATCAACATGCCAAGAAGCTTTACCCTCTTGGTAGATTTTTTTGTATGTGTTTATATGAGAGTGCATTATCTGTTAGTCTACACAAGTGTCACTCTGACATCATGAATCAATTAATCAATGAATACATGTGTGTCCTGTCAAATTAGCTGGGTTTAGAGGACACTAAGCACCAAACATATTCAATACCTGGTTCCTTTACATCAGAAGTGAGGCTAAGTCATTATTTTGCAAGTGACAAGTAAGTCTCAAGCCCTGGCACTCAAGTCCTACATCAGTCCTAAACAAGTCATAACACCCACTTTACCAAATGTAATGGCTAGTCCCAATTTAATGCCTTGTCCCTTTTACTAGCCCGGCGTGGCAAGTCAAATTAACGCAAGTGTCAATATTCTATAGAAGTTATTGGGATTTATAAAACCAGGTTGCCTCAAATTATAAGTTTTACGGTAATAATACACTAAAGCATCTTTATCTTCAGTTTTTGACCCTCACACTGCAATTTGTTTTTGTTGACTGCTTCATAGTTTTTGTACGCAAACTAAATTATCTTTGGTAATCTTATTTTCCAACTGGCACTCAGTAACATCACGTTAATTCGTCATGTGGTCTCCTGTAACTTGCTGAATGCTGTTAGACTGGTCCAAACAAAGTGTATCTGGAGGTGTCTACTTGCTGGGAATGAATAGCGTTAACGTTAGCTGATTCAGGAAATGAAGGGAAATTAATTGATTTGTGGCACTTCTTAAATTTGTGACTTGAGTCCACACCTCTGCTTGACGTTATGCAATCCACTGTCTCCACTTGGGGATGTAATTAAACTGAAAATACGTCTCACATTAAATTAAAGTATGTATACTTTTAGAAATGATCCTGGCCTTTTACAAGGATTTCAAACAATGCAACTATTTTATTTATCAGTGTCATCATTTAAAATTTAATGCTGTACTCAACCCAAACAGATCTGAGTTTCTACACTCACTGAGCAGTTTAATTCATAAATCCTTACAGGGATAAGAGAACACAACATGTAAATGGTCTCCCATTTCTTTTCTGCGAGTGAGAGTTTTTTGTATGTGTGTATAATGTGTGGGATGGAAGTGAAGCTCTTTTGGTCTCTGCGGCGCTCGCCTCTGTCCCGGGTCGTCCAGGCCGGCCAAGCAGAATAACAGGGTTAGGAAAGTGTTAGCTTTGTTTCATTACATAAAAACCTTCTCCTGCCTACAGTGTGCTTATTTAGCCCACATCAGCAGCACACTGTGTTTTCCTCAAGTTAGCAGTTTGCCTTTTAAAAAGACATTAACAGTGTATTAATATATACTGTGTGCTGTTGTTCAGGAGTATAAATATACTGTATGTTTGCTTCATCAGCTGTATCCATGTGGTGTTTGAATGGGCTACATACAGCTGGTGAAGAGGGAAGCCAGAACTACAAAGGATTTTAAATATTTGAACATAAAATCTGCACTAAAATAAATGTATTTTCATATTTACCTCTTGTAATTTCTAGCCATGCAGGTAGTAATTTGCCCAGGTTTTGAGATATCTGTTGTCACATTCAGCCAAAGAAATAGTCCCTATAAACACTAATGAGATAAAGAACTGAGTAACCAGGATGGGCTGTATCCACATCAGCATTTTTCTTTGACAGAAAAGTGGTGAAGGGGCGATGGGAAGCACTTCATAAAAAAGCACTTCCAGCATCTTTCTGATGATGCTACATAAACAGGGGTTTGACGACACAGCTAACAAGCTTGTGCAAGATATCACTGTATCAGTACATTGATAAAAGCACAACACTTGCCTCCGACATTTGGCGTCCGGCTGGTCTGCTTCCATAAATGAGCTTTTCTTGTTAAGTTTTTTGTTTGATATATGATGTAGCTCAGATAAGCACGGCCAGAGCAAGCTTCTCCATTTTCTTGGTTATGAGTGTCAGTGTCAGTAACGACACCACCATGACGCCTTTCTAAAAAGATCAGAGATTTTCAACTATAAGTGCTTGGGGCAGCTGCACACAAAAGGTGGAGTGCTCTGAAAAAAGACAGGACTGGAGGCAGCCACATACACTCTTTCTTCATTGAGAACAATTTAAAAAAAATGCTATGTGGACACACGCCCTTTGATAATGGTGCTGTAGTTCTACAAAAAGTACCAAAACAAACGAAGGTCAAAAAGATTTTGAGATTTCTCATGTAGAAATGATAAGATAAAATCATGGTCACCACACTTTGTTATGGTTGTGAGGAAACCCATGAGAGGTGACTCGGTAGTCGTTGCCTTTTTTAAATTTAGCTTTGTGTAACCTGGACAAATTTGACAAAAGGTTTACAAAAGGACCTCATGCACCAACGGGCTTTAAAAATATTTCTAAACATCATTTAACACACCTTATTTCAGCCTGTTAAATAGACTGAATTCCAATGAAAGCCTTTCTAAAAATAATTCAGATTTAAAAGACACATACTACATGATACAAATCACTATAGCGCCATAAGGGCTCTGTTAAACTGCAAACAATAAAAATTATTGGCCAGAAATATGAGGCAATAAACTCGTATATGTTTCTAAGCAGCTTACTGTAATAACTCATCAATTCCTAATGACAGGGCTGTGCAGTGCTGCCCTGTGCCCTGCAGAAGGCATCACAGCAACACGCTGTGTAAATGCCATCCAAACACTGATTAGGCCACAAAGCTTCGCCCCTGCTTGACATTATAATGAACATACTGTATTATTGAAGAGGGACTGGCAATAATAGATTCATTAATTCATCACACTGTGTTTACATTTATTCACCGCATTCCTTAAAGGGACAGTTCACCCCCAAATCGAAAATGCGTATTTATCCTCTCACCTGTAGTGCAGTTCATTAGTCTAGATTGTTCTGGTGTGAGTTGCAGAGTGTTGGAGTTATGAGCCGTAGAGATGTCTGCCTTCTCTCCAATATAATGGAACTAGATGGAACTTAGTTAGTGGTGCTCAAAGTGCTAAAAAATGCATTTGAAAAATGCAACAGCAATGTCTCTTTTCAGAAATCATGACCTGGTTACTCAAGATAATCAACAGACTATGTTATAAGCAGTTTCATGTAGGAACTATTTTCTTTCAACTAAACTACATCTGCAAATCGTATCGGAAGTGTGCATCTACTTCTAGCTCACCTAGCACCACTGAGCTAAGTGATGTCACAGCTCAGCCATGGAGGACACCTTTAATGTTTACATCATGCTGTCACGAGCATGATAACGCTCGTCCTTGAGCAGATGCACACTTCCTTCTGCGCAGTGATATACAAAAAGACCTGGTCAGATTTAGAGTGCTGGCAGTGTATAGACTGAGGAAGGAAAGGAGAAAAATGTGCTCCATGTTGCTTTTGGTGTCCCAGTTTCCTCTTTTGCTGAGGAGCTGTGACACATCCCGATGTTATCACGGGTCATGAGTCATGCCAAGGTCATGCCAAGCTGAGTCATGCATGTCGCTGCAGCCTAACATGTCAGTGGTCATATACATTCACATACTGTTGTCCCCACCGCCTTACACTCTGTCACTGAATATGAAGTATCAATTCTGCACAATGTAATTAACAAAATGTTTGCACCACATCCTCTTTCCCTCTTTTCTCCTTTGTTCTTTTCTCCTTGTTTCCCCACAATCTGTCCTCTGTCCCATTTCACAAACTCACCCTCTCGACATCTCTATTCTTATATATCTTTTATGTTCTTTCGTTTCTTTCTCTCCTTTCCTCTCCTGCTCCACTTCCACCGTCACTTTTCTCAATGCTCACTGCTACCTGGACTGCATGCCACAAAGGAGGACAAAGTGGTTAGCATCTTTTTTTGTGTTCTCTCTTTGCTGTGAATGTGATGTTTGTGACACCCAAAGGTAAAAACGCTGGCTGTATTCAAATCTGGAGCTGAGATCTCTCTTGTCTGTTTACAGCATGTTGACTTCTACCCTGGAAAGGTGATGCAGAATATTTTGTTTCCTCCATATTGGCCAAAGCTACAATTTCCCAGCTAAAAGAGAAAGGGTTGAAAACCAACAATATCAGATGCAAGAGAGCAAGCTATCGGATTGGAACGGAGCCAGTGTGTGTGTACAAATCCACTTATGGATTACTGACTTAACTGAACAGAGGGAGTCCCTGATAGGTCATGGTTTTTGTTAACTCTGATTTCTCAGAGCGTTTACTGTACTGTGTGGGGTGGAGCTATTGTGTCCTCAGAGGATTTTCTCTCCAGTGTAAACCCTGACTAACTCTGTGTCCGTTGTCTGTCTCCTCCCCTTGCAAAGTGTCTCATAGTGAAGGACAGGGTAAGGCTTGCTGGGTGATGGATTTTGCTGCATGGGTCACTACTAATGTCTCCCCTTCACACTTGGGTCTGTGCTCATTCACAGCATCAGAACAGGAATTCAGACCCACTATCAGTTTTCGCCACACAGATCACTGTAGTTAAGCGGTCCCAGGGCAGCCGGCTGGTGATCCTGCATCACTACTCTAATTCTGAGAATGAATGCAGACCCTGAAAATCAGCGGGTTAGCAGCGTGAGCATGAACCATAATACAGGGCGTCTGACCCTTCTGACCCATCCTGACCCCTCTTCCTGTGGCTGTAGGCATGGCTGTGCTAAAAGGGGGCCAGTGGATACTGGTTAAAATCCTTGACAAAAATGGGAACAGGACATTGGAATTTCAGATGGAGATGGCATGCATATAAGAAAGCACTCTACCCTACAGACCATTTATCTGAATGCATAATGAATGCACACTCATGCCTGTGCATGCTTTCCCTGCCTGTGTGTTTGAGACCAGACCAGCCTTGCCATGGGGAGACGGGAGGGGCCCAGGTATATGTTCCACTTTGTCCACTTCCCTTTAATGCTTGGTCACTGCAAGATGTCACCAAAGTGTTGTTTCTGCTGAGGCCTGTCAAAGTCAGGGATGGTGAAGAGGAAGGCAGAGAGTTTTAGTTTGGGATGTCGCTGAGCCCTTGAATTGTCAGTAAGAGGATTCATTGTTTGACTGCGCTTATGTATCCAGATAGGAAAGAGAAAAGGTGACTCATGTCCTTCATACAAGCTTTTGGTGTGCTGTTTATGGTATCAACCTGTAGACAGTGGTGTGTTTAGGTGGAAAAAGTAGTGGGACAACAACTACTTCGGACAGATGCAAAACCAGAGAATTACAGAGTTTACCACAGGAGGTGATTTCAATGTACCTGTTCTCCTTAAGTTCCCACAGTTCTCCCGCTCTGGACGGGCTGAAACTGAAAAAAAATTTGTTGCTCTGTAACATGTACAATGACAATAAAGATCATTCACAATTCACAATTCATTTTTGTTTGCACTCTCAATTTGGGTAGCTATGTTTATATTGCAAAGCAAGCCCAATTTTACCATGTTATCCTGCTGCTTTCATATTTTGTAATCCTCTTATTAAGATGCTTGAGATCCTGAAAACCTTTTCTTGACCAGGTGCCATCCCCTTTCAGAGGACACACACAGGAATCGAAAAAGTGTCATACTCTGATAAGCTAGCAGTTAGCTATATTTTGCTGGAGAGCCACTCCACCAACAGACAGACTTTTTAAACTTATTTCTTTATACCAACTACAAGCAAATGACAGCAACAGTTACAGATAAATATCAATCAATCACTTCATTTGTCACATGAAATTTTATGAGGCTACATCCACACTGATTTTCATTTTAAAACACGTAACTTTTGCTATGTTTATGCCTAGTGTCAACACTGCTGCGACACTTTGGAAGCCCTAAAGCAGAGACCTCTGGAAGCACTGCTGACCCTGTTTTAGTTGAAAAATCCGGGGATAGGTTTACGTCTGAATGGGCGGAAACAGAGACTTTTAAAAATGATGACGCAGCCCCCTGCGTTTGCTCCCCAACTGGCTCTTAGTCGTCATGACAAAACATCATAGCTAGACCTTTTGTGATTTCATCCTTCTTGTGCAGGTAACGTTACTTCTTTACCATCGCCATTGCTTCTTCCAGCAGCAACGGCTCCCAATCTGTTTTTTTTTTTTTTTGCTGCCTTGACTGCCTTATACTCATGTGTTACTTTAGCCACAGTTACTGTACCGGAGTTTGTAGGTTCAAGTCTTACTTTCCGTCATCTCTGTGGTATTTGCTGTGACTAAGCAACCAGCCCCAGAGGAGACAATCTGATTCCTGTTTACACACGCCCAGTTTACGTGAATGGTCATGTGGTATGCGTTTTCAGGCGTGAAAAAATGGATGTAGATTAGGCCCTTTTTTAAATGGTGCTTGTGTATACAGAGATCACTTTCGTTTTTAAATGTTGATTTTAAAATAAAAACATTAGTGTGGATGTAGCCTGAGATACACAGCTGGAACAGAAATACCTATCCTGTCTGTAGTAATGCAATGCATAGTTTCTCATCTTTAAAAGAATGAAGGGAAAACATGTTTTTTTGGCCTTAATATCATAGTTTGCTCTCAAAACATGATACACAATACTTAATGTGACTGCAGTTACTTAATGTTCGAACTCATATCCAAGCAGGTTTCTTAAACTTGAAATCAAAGGATAGAATCTAATATTTTTAAATCAATTTAATTTCATCATTAAATGCTGATATTATCAATATTTGGAACTAAAGGTCACTTACTGAGTTTCTTTGTAAACAGAGCACATCATTAAACACCAGCAGTTTCAAGCTTAAATCAGTTGCAGTGTGTGAGGATAGAAAGCCTAAGCTAGCTCTGAAGTGTGTGAAGAAGCTGATGTGTATTTCATAGCGCTCTCTGTCAAGCTGCCCTGCCGCTGCTGGTGCTATAGCTTGTTAATGGCTGAGTGTTTGTTTATGTGTGTTTAATGTCAGCTCCAGATGGCTTCCAGAAACTGAACAAACCGCTGACAATCTGTCTCCTTTGTAGAGGAGCACTGCCTCCCAGTGGATAGCAAGCAGGCGCTGGGTCCTAGCACACACAAACACACACACACACACACACATACACACAATATAATATTTTCAGAATGACCCAGAAAGGCTGCTGTATGTAGAAATATTTCATATTTGGAAAGCAAAGATAAGAGAATCAGTTACACTTTAAGCCACACACTACATCAGAATCCCTTCTATAGTCTTTTTAGTTTGACAAAAAGTACACAAACAGTACAGAAACACACACATTATAGTGCTAAATTACAGTGTATAATATCATTACACATTATATAGCTATTTTTAACGTGATGTACATGCACATGTTTAATGTGAGCTTGTTAGGAGACTGCTTGGAGCCATTTCCTCTGTTTTTTTTTAACTGTTTGGTACCTTGTGTGGTTTGAATTAGCTTATGACCCACAGTTTACCACTAACATACACATACGGACACACACGCTCAGATTCACACTTATACAGCCGCGCAGAGTCTCGCTTTCTTACTGCATCAAGCTGACACTGCACTTTTTACCGGAAGGGAGGATGCACTGCATAATCTCAATCATGTTCTCAGTACTAGATGACTAACCCTCTGCTCTCTCCTCCTCCTCCTCCTCCTTCTCCTCCTCCTCACACTCCACTCCTCTCCTCTCATACACTACTGTTCCTGTAGTAGCCTCGGTAACGCTCTTTGTTTCCTTCATCTGTTCAGTCTAAAGCATTTCCATTTAACTCTTATCCTCCTCCTTCACTGTCTATCTCCATGTCTGTCTTTTCTCTCTCCCTGTATGTCTATCTTCACATGCAACTGTATACATTTCTTGGGTAGGAAACAGATGTGTTTATGAAACTGTCAAAAGCCCGATTTTGGAGTTGACAGTTTGCCTTCACAGCCACAGCCTTTATGTCTAATAATAGACCTCTGTGGCTGGATCTGGCAAAAGCCAACACACTCAAGACAAGTCTTTAATGTTCGTAAAGTGATTTGTAATCCTGCTACAGCTGCTTTTATCATCACCCTCACTGAAAACTCATGACTGTCCATGTGTGGATTAGAAGTTTTGGGCATGATTCCTATCAGTAAAAATTGCATTGTAATCACTAAGTTAATATCCAGGTAAAGCAGTGACATCACTAAAAAGATGTCTGATGAGACAAAAAATATACAGTCAGACAATACACTTTTTAAAACAATGTCCCAGTTTAGTTTAATTCCCAGAAAGACATTGTCATTATGTGAGTTGCTTTTCCATTAGCTGCTTTAACTCAACAGTGTATTTCATCCAGCATTTGTTTCATTTAAACATTTTGCTCAGGTTTACTATACATACTCTAAAATCAATGTGCTTTCACAGAAATGCGTGAAATGACTACGACCTCTTTGTTAGGGACCAAGCAGTGAGGCAAAAAGGACGTAGCAGTTGTTGACAAAACTGTGGGTTTTTATTTAACAAAAAATGAATGAAAATCTACAAACCAAGAAATGAACAACAAGGCCTATAAAAGAGGTCAACATGACATAACTATACTCAAAAAGGTGTTAAATGATGGAGCACATGTAGTGGCTTGGCCAAACCAAATATTACACGGGTAACCAAAGTGGACAGCAACTACAACTAAATACAAAGCAAAACTAACTAAACCAGCACATGGTTTGGTCCAATGAGTTGGCTCCAGGATTTAAAAGTCCTCAGCCCACAGCCACGCCTTTTGCTCCACCAGAAAGGAACCTCCCCAAACAACCACAGTAACTCAAAGACAAAAAACAGATAAGTAATACCAATCAATCTGCCTGTATAAACTGACAATGCTAGAATATGTACACTTAAATTAAAGAATATAAGGTTAAAAGCAAATAAACAGATTCTAAATTACAATTGTGGTGGTGGCATAGTTGGGTTCAGGCATCAAAACTACTTTATTAGGTTTAGAAAAAGATCAGGGCTTCCTTTAAAATAACTGTTATTTTATTTTATTTGTTACATATAGGTTGTAAGTATGTTGTAAAGTGATGTAAATACGTCACATAGTGTATGTAACTACATAGATTATACATGCGTTAAGTTAAAAGAGGTCAGGGTTGACTTTTAGTTTCACACAGGACAGGAACAGTGGTCTCCTTGATGAAAGTCCTGTGTTTGTTTGACCCATTCACTACCCCGACCTCCTCTCTACATTGACTTTCATACTCTTTATACTACCACTTTGGCACAACAGGAGGAGGTCAGGGTGGATGAAAGGCTGCAACAGAAAGTCAGATGAACACAGGAGACTGCTATTTTCATTTCTGTTTGTTAAAATGTTAGCATTCTACGTTTCTACAAACCACAACTGTGTTACATTTCTACATTTTAGTGTAGCAGATGTGTTGAAACTGTATGTTTCAGCAATGCTGTGGTTAATGTGTGGTTAGGTTAAGGCACAAAAACCACTTGGTTCTGGTAGGAAATGATCATATTTTGGCTAAAATACCGACTTTTCATGCAAGCTAGTAATACAGCAATGCCTCTGTGAAAAGACAGCTGCATTTTGTGGCACTATCCCAAATGCAGCAATTTCTCAGTAAAAACAAAAACTTTTTGTGGCAATATCACAGGTGGAAACACAGAAACAGGTCACTAAAAAACAGGCCATGTCTGGTAGCTAAAAAGCTAATTGATTTGCGACAAAAAACAAACAAACTAGTTTTGTTGTTTGTTGGTGGTCTGCTGCTTGGCAGGCCTCTTGCCTAGGTGTCCTGGAGCTCACCATCCCCCTCCACCTTCCACTGACAAAGGCAGTTTGTACACTAGGTCACTTCAGAAACAGTTGATATGATAAGTATGAAATGTACAAAGGTAATGTATCTGTGGTTTGTACAATACCAACATTTCCTCTAGCGTTAGGCTAGATAGGCTAGTTTTTCTAACCTTTACAAAAGACTTATTTTAAGCTTAACTAAATATTTCCCTAAAGTAATTTTTGTGCTTAAACCTAACCAAAACCACATCAAAAACAGATTTATTTTTACAACTGAGATTTGTATGGTTTTGAAAGGCAGAAATGATGTCATCCTAATAGGTGCGTCAGATCAGGAAATACTCATTTTGTCATTTTGGAGGGCTGTTACATGCAAAGTACAATATTTGTTGTTTATCTTAGAGGACTTGTTGGGTAATGTAGAGCCCTGAGAGTGTCTTCTTTGCGATCTTGAGCTGCTTTCCTCTCAGTCTTCCTCACCACTGAATGCATTCGGCCTGCTTGCAGAGTTGATCTACTACCTTATTAGAGGAAATGGAGCATTATGTCTTTTGCGGTCGTCTTTCTTCCCACCATTCAGGATTTACCATTCCCTGAACGATGGCAGTTTACACCCAGCCCTGCCTCATATGTCATTCTGTCGAGGTGTGTGTTTGTGTGTAAGTGTGTGTGTGTGTGTGTGTTGAGGGCAGGGTCACTGCACACGCTCACTGAAAGCCAACCACACCCTCCCCACTGCCTTGCCACCCCCAAGGCTCCCATTTATTCTGCCCATTTAAGGAAAAGCTGATGTTCACACAATTCGGGCCTAAATGAATGCTGTTCTCGCCGTGAGCTGCTGCTGCTGGCAGAGCTGCAGACGCACGCCTTCACCATTTTGTCAGCAGATGGATGGAGCAGCGCTGGGGGCGGGAGATGAAGGGAAGAGGGTATGGGATAGAGAACTATGAGTGACAGGTGTGTGGTGTCTTCATTTGTCAAGTCAGCCAGGTGTGTCAGCTGAGCTAGAGTGTGAGGAGAGATGAAAGGAAATAAGAAAGGAAATGAAAAGAGTAGAGAGGGGAAAATGGAAGAGAGAGGAAGGAAACAAGGAGATGGGTGGTAAAAGAGGAAAAGAGAAGAAAACAGAGGGAAAGGAAAACGGGAGATGAAAAAGGAAAACTGAGGGGAGGAAATGGATGGAAACGAACACAGGAGCTGCTGCTGTAGGGCCGCTACGAAGTCCCTGCTTTATGCCGCAAATGCATTTTTACAGTCAAACAATGGTGGCATCATGCTGCCCCAGTGTGTGATTTTGGACAGCACGTCGGCATCCCGGAAGCAAAAGAGGAGTGACGGGCGTGACATGTAATACAACAGCGTCCGCCTCTTGGTGTGACATACGACATATACGTCAGCAGCACTTTGTAGAAGAAGATGATCTACTATATTAATTCATTCATTCATTTTCTGTAACCGCTTATCCTATTAAGGGTCGCGGGGGAGCTTGAGCCTATCCCAGCTGACATTGGGCGAGAGGCAGGGTACACCCTGGACAGGTCACCAGACTATCACAGGGCTGACACATAGAGACAGACAACCATTCACACTCACATTCACACCTACGGTCACTTTAGAGTCACCAATTATCCTAACCTGCATGTCTCTGGATTGTGGGAGGAAGCCAGAGTACCCGGAGAGAACCCACGCTGACACGAGAACATGCAAACTCCGCACAGAAGGGATCCCCCACCCTGGATTCAAACTAGGAACCCTCTTGCTGTTGTCATATACGCGCAGGCCCGAAATACACACACATGCACAAAATTTATACATGCATTAAACAGAGAGATGTCAAAGCAAGGGGGCTGCCCATGGACAGACCCCCCCCTAGCAGTTGGGGGTTTGGTACCTCAAGGGCACCTCAGCAGTGCCCAGGAAGTGAACTGGCACCTCTCCAGCTGCCAGTCCTACGATCTGAACCGCCAAGCCTATGGTTCCCAACCCAAGTCCCTATGGACTGTGCTACAATATGGCATAACATGGCAACAACAATCATTTATCTTCCCTGTTACATCTGATCTCATCCTCATCGGGTAAGAAAGTCCCAGACCTCATTGTTCTTCTTAGAGTTAGCTGCTGACTGCTGCCAGCTGCTTTTTAAATCTTCTGGCAGTGGGTTGCATGTATAAGACTTCGGCGCTGGTGTTACCTTCTCTGTTGCCTTAAGGCGGGACAACATTGTCCCCCCATTCCATGATTGTACCTTCTATCAAGAACAGCGAGGCAGCATAATGACGTGAAATTCCATCCATGAACAGGCAGTGTAAGAGAGGGCTAAGGAAATAAGGTAAGCAAGGGAAAGGGAAGGAGAGGAAACCCATGCTCAGGATCACATCAGATAGAAGCAGTGATAGATACAGTGGTAACTCGAGGCAGTTTGAATGGCATTTGTGCTGTTTTTTTTTTTTGTTGGTTTTCTCTGCTGTTATTGTCCTTCAGTACTGACACACACACTCTCTGTTTCTCTGTTTTACAGGCATACACACACACTGTGTTGTCCCCCTTTCTCTCACTAGCTCTCCGTGATTTGGTTACCATGGAGAAACACATTTTTTAGGCAGAAGGAGGTTGACATTATTACATGAGCGAGATGGCACTGCTTATTCTCCACACACGCAGACACAAACACACACACACATTTCGCCTACAGGCAGTCACCCACGCCACACTCTTCTAGGCAAGAAGGTTTCAGAAATGTCCTACATATACATACTGTACACATATCTGCACATACAGACACATTCTCGCAGCGCATCGCGCTCCACAGCGTGCAGTGAAGAGATGAACTTGAGGTGACACCAGAGTGGGCTGCCTCTGGACCGAGGGAGCTGATTGGTCGGCTAAGCTGAGGGTCTGACATCATGCTCCGGCTGGTCCGGCAGCAAACACTGCTGCAAACACATGTGTCACACACACTGTAGGTTGGAGCTTTTGTATGTTATTTATATAAATTCCCCCCCACACACACACACACACGCTCACACACAATTAATTCCCCCTACAATATCTCTCAGGCTATCCAGGAACACAGAGCACAATCACTCCAGTGAAGGATTATATGTATTATATCCCGTGTGTGTGTGTGTGTGTGTGTCCTATAACTTCTTTATTGTTTACTACCCTCCCCCCATCTGCACTGTAGGCTTTAAAGCACGTAACAAACACATGGAGGCGTGCCATTAGAAAATGAGATGTGTTTTTAATGTCTCTTTGGTTTGAGAACACACTGGGCCATGAACAGTCGTCCCATGATGCGCCTTGTTCTATATGATGCTCTCATTCAAGGATTACGTTTGTGGATTAGAACATTTCCTCCTGTTTGTTGGCAGCAACCAGCAAAGCAACCTATAGATGCTCACAGGCCATCCAGGTGCTGACTGAACCTCAACACTGGGGCTTGGTGTTTTCTATACAAGTGCTTATGTGTTACTAGAGTTTCTATACCTGTTCCAAAATTATATCTTACTTTAAGTAATATAACTTATTTTTTCTAAAAAGCCACTTTTGAGTTTCACAAAAGAAGTCAAGTTCCAGTATTGTCCAATTACAACCCACTCACCAGAAAAAAATGTTGGCTTGTACCTTTCTGCAAACCATTGGTACATTACATTGGCACATTATTATACTCATGAAGAAGGGGAAGAAGAAGATTCTTAATTCCAGATTTCCAGATTTGGTCCAGATATCTCCTTAGTCATCAGTTCAAGGTCCACACAATTTAATATATTCAGCGTCATACTTGCATTTGGCCATGTTGTTGAGCTAGTTTGCTGTCTCTCTCAAGTAGCTGTGTTAGTGTCTCACTCTACAGTGGGAAACAGCCCTTTAAAATAAAAGCTCTAAGCTGGTTATTCTACTTAAAGTACTTAAAAATGAAGTGTGTTTTTTACAATGTTGACAAGTTTGTGAGTCACTCATTCAGAATGGACTCACAACCCACTTTTGGATGGTGACCCACCAGTTGAGAAGCACTGTACTACATCACTTTAAAAACATTGATGCCATACATATGAAACATACCAACATAATGTAATCAAGGTTTGCCGAATTGTACAATGCTACCATTTTCTCCTAGTGACTGGGCTACCAATTCTGGAGTCGTTGTGTGATTATATGTTTTTTGGCACTAGAAAATGTAGCCCAGCTCTCAAATGTTAGATGTTCTCTAAATACATGCAGCTGTACAAGAACTTTAAAAAAAGAAGTAGAAAAAAAATACAAAATCTGCAAAATGTTAAAATCACGATCTAATTATCTGTCTAGACATTAAACTTTTGGTACTTAAGTTTTTGGTAGATGGTTCTACAGACACATTTCAGCAGGAAGTACTTAAATTTGATACCATCCTTCCATCCATTTTCTAACCGCTTATTCTCTCGACGGTTCGCGGGGGGGCTGGAGCCCTATCCCAGCTGACATTGGGCAAGAGGCGGGGTACACTCTGGACGGGTCACCAGACTATCACAGGGCTGACACATAGAGACAGACAACCATTCACACTCACATTCACACCTACGGACAATTTAGAGTCACCAATTAACCTGCATGTCTTTGGACTGTGGGAGGAAGCTGGAGTACCAGGAGAAAACCCACGCTGACACGGGGAGAACATGCAAACTCCGCACAGAAAGGACAGTTTGCCGTCTGAAAATGGGGCGGCCTTTCGTAGGAGACAGAGCGGACCGTACACTCATTGGAAGATCTGCGATTTGATCTTCACCTTCTCCAGTACATATGTCTGCATGTTCTCAGTGTTCCTCAGTAGAGATAAGCAAGTACATCATTATCTGTATCTGTATCTGTGTCTGTATCTGTTTAACCAACTAAATTATCTGTACTTAGAATGGGCGGTGTTTGGACCAGAAGTGGGTGGGGCCTAATCAGAGGTTGTTATTTTAAGCCTAATATTGATATGGATTGATCAGAATTTGAAATATTCAGAATTTATAAGAAAAGTATTTATAGAACAATCTCAGAATTCAGCTTCAGGTTATGCTTGATCGAAAGAGTTAGAGATTTAACACAGTTACCCAAATGAGGATTTTCTTTTGTCATGAGTACATCTATTACGATTTTACTCATACAGTACTTGGATTCATAGAAAGTACAATATCTGTACCAGATATTCATTTAATCCAACTATTTGGCACAACCCTAATCCTCAGGCACGATACTGAACCCCAAATTTCTCCCGATGGCTGTGCCATCAGTGTGTGAGTGTGAAGGTAACTGAGTAGCAGGTGGCACCTTGTGTGGTAGCCTGGGGCACCATTGTGTGAATGTGTGTGTGATAGGATGAATTTGACATGTAGTGTAGAAGAGCTTTGAGTGGTTAGAATACAAATGCAAGTCCATTTACCATCTGAAATGTGTCCTTAAACCCAACTACTGAAAACTATTAAATATCGAAAGTTTAGATGAAATGTTAAAAAAGGATTTGTAGATAAATATGCTAAAATCTTTCAACTCAAGGTGCTGAAAAAGGGTTTCATATTGGCATCAGAATCCAGTAGTTTTAATAACCTGAAGGTTAAAAATGGATTTAGCAGTTTAAGGTTTAACAGGTATTCTGATTTGAATTCAGAGGTACAATTGGTATGTTTGTTTCTATACATTTTACTGTACATATAGTAGCTTATATCCCATCATGCACAGGGAAAGAAGGCAGGGGGTTGGGGCATCTGGGCTTAATCTCTAACCTGTGTAGTTCTGCCTGAGGGGGATGATGGAGTCGGGGGGAGCTGCACTGTAGGTTACAAGTTGTGAATTGTGAGCTGTTGTTGTCATCTGATGATGAGTTGAATAATGGTGAGGGGCTGAAAGGATTACTGGCCACTGCTAATCTGTGGCCCCTCAGCTGAGGTAAAGAGATGGGGAAAGACAGAGAGAGAAAGAGACTGTAGTGTGTGGCTGGGCGGCTGCCCGACAGCTGTGGGCCGTGCGGGCAGCTGATTTACTTTAGATTAGTCTGGACATGCGCCAACTAGGATTCAATCAGGCCATGATGAATGTGCTTTGGCGCGCTGAAGGCTAACTGCTAACTGCTAAACTGACTGCTAACAGTCCATCCCCGTGGCCGTCAAGGAGTAACATTTTAGGGTTTCCGGAGATCCCAGAGGGTGTTTGTTTTTTAACCTGTGCCAAGGTTCTGCAGTGGAATACCAGGGACGACTGTGTTTCCTCTTCGCTTTGGATTTATTCTTTAAAGAATAAACCGGTGGGATTATAAATACGGAGGGAGATAAATCCTGTTTTTGTGTTGTCGGAGTGAGGTGATATTCAGTAGCCATGGCTACATGTAAGTATTCAATGTTGTCTACAGTGTTTGATTTAAAGAATAAAGACTCAAATGTTACTGTACATGCTGGTGGTCATCAGTCTTACTTTGTGATGGTGCATTACGTAGAATTTTAAAGCCTAAATAACAGCAAATCATTGCCTTCATGTCCAAAGATGATGCTCTGACAAGAATTGCTTTATTCTCTCTCCTTTTGGATGAAAACAATACCTATATAGTACAATTCGAAGTTCGTTTTCCTTTTCTCTTCTTCCACTACAGCCTTCTTTGTAGCTCTCTAAAGTGAGATGTTTTATTATATCACCAACATGAGCATAATGGATCAGTCTACAAATAATACATCTTATTAATGGGTTACAGTGCAATAAGAGACATAAAATTCACAGCAATGGGACCACAGGGCAGGTGAAACATGACCTCTTAAGGGGGTTCTGTAGTTTATTTTTCAAATAGGAGTTCAGAAGGTACGATAGCCTGCCACCAAGCTGTGCTCACAGATAATGGATATGTTGAAACAGCACAGTGTGTCATGTCTGAGTGCTCTCTAATATTTGATTAGCTGTAGCAAAGGAAGGAGGGGAGAGCTTGTGGGGGAATACCTTTTTCTTTGTAAAGATGGCTAAGTGCCGTTTATGTGAGCTGAAAGATGCTATAAAAGGTGTTTGTGAAAGTTGTAGACAGATTTTTTTTTTTAAGTCTAGGAGAACTGTCTGCTCTCATACAGTTAACAATGCTGCAATTGTCTGTTGCTGGGCTTTATGTTCAATAAAATTTATTTGTGGTGTGTTATTTGTAATTTGTGCAGAATTTTGTGTCACAGGCATGCCTAACCACTTCCTGTTAGGTGTTCCTCTTATTTAAAGCTATACTATGCAGGATTTCTGGTTACTGTTTGTAACCAGCTTGCCAGTAGAAGTAAAGGCCGACCCCATATTCACTCTCATCACCTTTCTATATCTAAGTATTTTTCTGTGCTGTGTCTCTTGGATTCTTGCTGCTTATGGTCTGGCACCTTGTTGCCACCTTTTAATTAGACGCCAATCACACCTGTGGGGGTACACGCCCATAAACGTACCGAACACAGAAAATCCAAGAAACCTACACCACCACACACATGTAAACGGTCATAAATGAATTTTCAGATGGAGTACTTCTGTATAAGTCTATTTTTTAGTAAAATCCTGCATAGCATATCTTTACTGTTTTTCTTTAATGCTGCTGAACCCAGCTTACAAACATGTCTGTTCTTTCAACCCCTGTAGGTAATGTGGGTATGCAACCTGTGCCGTAAACAGCAGGAGATTCTTACCAAATCAGGAGAATGGTTTTCGGGGTCAGGGGTGCGGCCTGGGAGCCTGGGCACCTCCGTGAACAACCCAGCCACTGGAGGTGAGGCCCAACGGGACAGGAAGCTACTCCGCTCCAGGTCCCAAGCCCCACCCTCCGGCACCAACACCAACGCGGGGCCGCCGGACGGGACACAGCTGCCCGCTGGTGTCACTGGTGCCAAGGGTGCTGACACCATGCCTGGCTCCCGCTCCCAAAGTGAACCACCTAGAGAAAAGTAAGGCATTAAGATACACACATTCTGTGATTCATCTTTATGCTGCAGTAGCTGCTGCTATGTTTGACATGTACAACCTGTACATTTTTCATTAACATGATGGGAATTGGAGAATGGGAACCATATTTTTTAAAACCCAGAAAGCTAGGACTACTTGTTGGCTAAAGCTCCTGTTGTTTTTTTAATCCCTGGGGTAAAAAAAAGAATAGATCTGTGTCTGTTCTAGCTTACCCAGTGGAGCAGCTGGGTCACAGTTTTTAGTCTTGAGAGGTCTTTGATTCAATCCCTTTGTTTTCATCAAGTGGGTGAGTAAGGTAAGAGTTGCTGGTTAGTAGAAGTATTAATCTCCTCCTGTAAACGTGACCAAGGTTTTACAAATATAGAAAGGGATGTTCTTCAAACAGGATATGTCAGCACAAAAACAACTCTTCTCAGCCTTGTTGAAAATGGTAAAGCTTGGTTAGTGGCCCCTACACGTCAAAATATGACTCGCCAGGTACCCCTCCTGCATCAGTCATGGACATTCAGGGACGGCGTGTCAATTAATGCTTGTTACATATGTTTTTTCTTTTGAAAATAAAGTTCAGTCTTCACAGGAAATGAACAGTTTCTGCTTAAAGTCTTTTTCAATTTAATCTTAGAACGTAGGTTACAAAAAACCTCGTGTTTACATTTACAAAAGTACGTGGTCAGATTTAGACAAAATCATCATATGTCCTATAACATACATCACTAGCAGAGTACTCTACACGTACTAGCACATTATGCTGTCATTAAAATAACACAATTACTTGGGGTTTCACATGGAACACAAACAGCAGGCCCCTTGGTAAAAAAGTCTGGTGTTTGTTTAACCTCCATTCCCCACCCTGTGCAGACTTTCTTGCTCTTTATACTACAGTAGTTGCTTTGAGTGTCAAAATATTCAGCCGCCCTTTTGCGTCTCATAGCACCACTAATGAGTGCCTCTGTGCACTGATGTCTGATGCCGAGGGCCTCTGAGCAAACGTCAGTATTTGATGAGTTAGGAATGAGATGGGGTTGGTGTTTATGGTTATGTTTATAGGCTATACTACACATTGGTATAATAAACCCTTTTCTGCTACAGGAAAAGGCCAGTTTCCCTCCATGAACAAAATGGTAAGGGAGGAATGGGGCGTGGCAGTGGCCGGAGACCTGCTGGGAAGTTGCCATCTCAGTCATCGCTGGATGAACGAGTGGTTCCTGGGGAAAGAGGAGAGAGACGCTTAGGAGACGGACGGAGGCTGGAGAAGATCCATTCTCAGGACTACGAGGATGGGGAGGGGAACTTGGGTCGTCCAGAAACACACAGGAGACGCCCAGAGGATGAGGAGCAGAGGGAGCGCCAGCGCCGCGAAGAGGAGTTCCAGAATCGGTATCGTAGTGATCCTAACCTGGCACGATACCCGGTGAAACCGCAGAAGGAGGAACAGGAGATGCGCATGCATGCTAAGGTGTCCAAGGTCCGCCACGAACGACGACACAGTGATCTGGCTATCAATGAGGTTGGACTGGGGCCTGAAGGAGGAGGTGGTGGAAGTGGAGGGGAGGTGCCTGAAAACCGTCTGGCCAGGAGGGGTGGAGGTGGTGAGGGAGATCACAAGGCCCTTTTAGAGAACCACCGAGCCTACTCTGTGGATAGGACCGTGGGGGGTGGAGGGGGAGCTCCACCTGGAGGAGGTGGAGTGAGATCAGGACCCCAACCTGGGGGACCGGTGCCTCCAGACTGGGGCCCAAACAAAGGTCGCCTAGAGCCCGGTACAACACGGACACCAAGGGACAAGGGTGGGGATAACCTGCTGAGGAAGGACTCTCAGAGCTCGGACCAGTCGGAGTCTTTGCGGCCGCCCCCTCCACGGTCATACAAGAGCAAGCGCGGAGTCAACAAGAGGCAGATGTCCATCAGCAGCTCAGAGGAGGAAGGCGGCTCCACGCCCGAGTACACCAGCTGTGAGGACGTGGACATGGAAAGCGTCAGCGAGAAAGGTCAGTCAGACAGATGTGCTCAGTCCACTAGCTTACTAAGCTAAATCTAGCCACACTTACCTTGCACTGTTCGCTGTCATCCATTCCCTTACTTTAGACACTGTTCCTTATACATATTTGTTGAAACTACTTTTAAGGTCTCTATTTTCCTACTCACTAAAACATGTTAATGAGCTGCAGCAGCTCTCACCTAGCTCACATGCTCACCCTTAATCTGCACACATGAGCCTCATTTTGTCTTCCTGAATAAGAACCAACCTTACTTTTGATTTCTGCCTTTGTTATATTCTCATCATCGTCAAGAGTGCTTTCAGACTTTTACTCGATAACCTACTGTATACCTAGTGTAGAGTGTAGAGTGGGCAGGATTAGAGTCACAGGTTTGATGGCTAATTGCAGCTGCTAATTGACGTGCAGCTAATACTCTGAGAGACAGAAAGATCCTGACTGAATGACTGGACAAATGATCGGATGCACTGTAATATTTTCCTTCTTCCCACACTTCATGATGATAGCTCCCTAGCCCTAGCATCTAAAATAGCCTTGGTAGTAGAATTAGGATAATGTGGAAAAAAAGCAGAGAGATATTTTGACTCCGAAGATTATTCTAATACCAGCACATTCTAATTTCGGACTGTAAAACTATACGATAAGTGATAGGATGAAGCACCCACCCAGCATACAGTGAATTACTATCCCTGTGTGTCATCTACACCTCTGTGCTGCGGCTAAACCCTGCTGCTCCCAGGACAGCTCTCATTTATTTGGAGAGTCCCTGTGATTTAGGCCAGCAGATTTGTGGAATTAGGTCAGTGGCTCGCATGCTACGTAATGCTTCGCAAACAGCCAGCTGCACCAGCCAACCATGGACCACCAGCTAAAATCTAGCCTGGCTGTGATTGCATGCTGCATGGAAACCGCTGGCTTCTCGATACCTATGTGCTTTGCTGCTCGCCGCTGTTAGAGAAGCGATGCTAGGTCGTGCTATAAGCCACGGGAGAGCGTCTAAGTTCAAGAGGCAGTAGGTAGAGTTAGCTGTGCTCTATCAGCTTATCTCTATCACCGGTCACAGAAGGGGCCTGTTCCAGATGTTTTAATCCAGATTACTATAACTCAGGGACTGGTAATGGGTAGATGGTGTGGATGGGGATTATTAGCTGTTTTAAACACTCTTTAGCTAGCTGGGCCTCAAAACAGGATGTCTCCTTTTACTCTCATCTGTGGCATGAAGCAAGTTTTGCCGGATAATGTGCAGTATGTTTCCCTACATAGATGCATTAGGTTAAGTAAGATGGTAACACAGGATCAAGGCTTCTTTTTCTGTTTTTAGAGGAAATGGCATTTGAAGGAATGTTGTTGCGTTGGGGCTGGTGTCAGCTGATTACATGATTAAGTCTAGACGTAACAGTCTTGGCAAGAGAGGCTTTGGTGTCAGGTGATGGTCTGGATGTTACTGTGGGTTTATGAGATGTGATAAACAGCCTCATATGATGTGCCTGCACTTAAAATGCCTTGTTAATAAAGTGATAGGGCCTCAAAATTAAAACACTGGCATCTTTGTAAGACTGTAACCCTCCTCCAATTAATAAGTGAAACAAACATAAATGCTATTTCCATTACATTTTCCACAATGATTTCATTTGTTTGACTGGCACTTAAAGGGACAATTTCCCCAAAAATCAAAAATACACATTGTTCCTCTTACCTGTGCTGATATTCATCAATCGAGATTGTTCTGGTGCTGGAGATATCGGCCATAGAGATGTCTGCATTTTCTCAAAAGTAACCAAGAAAATACATTTTAAAAACTCAACAGCAATGTCTTTTTCCAGAGAGCATGATCCGATTACTCAAGATAATCCAGAGAACTTGTTGTGAGCTGTAGGAACTATTCATGTTTTTTTTCTGAACTATACCCACCAACTGTATCACTGCACAGAAGGAAGCATACATCTACTGCTAGCTCACCTAGCACCACTGAGCTAGCTGACATTCCAGGTCAGCCGAAGAGGACATCACTAATGTTTAGGACACATCTCATGCTCTTAGGACCCTCTCGTCCAGGGGTAGATGCGCGCTTCCTCCGGCGCAGTGATCAGTTGGCAGATGTAGAAAAAAAACGCTCCTACATGAAACTGTTCACAACAAGGTCTATGGATTATCTATGGAGTAACCAGGTCACGATTTCTGGAAAAAGACTTCACTGTTGAGTGTACACTTTGAGCATCACAAGCAGAGTGCCATCTAGTTCCATTATATTGGAGAGAAGGCAGACATCTCTACAGCTGATATCTCCAACACTCGGCAACTCACACCAAAACAATCTCGATGGATAAATATCACCACAGGTAAGAGGAAAAATATGTGTTTTTGATTTGGGGGTGAACTCCCCCTTTAATCTCAATATGCCCTCTTCTTCTTCGGTGGTTTATTGGCACTAGATTAGAGAATTAGCGCCACTAATTGTTTGTTTCAATGCATCCAACTCCCAAGATTTAATAACAGTAGTAGAAGGAACTTTCTGGAAATTTGTTGTAAATGTGCACTCAGTTTTGATGGAAACTTGGCCACTGACATATGATCACCTTTCAAGGTGTTGTGGCAAACTTAGCAAACCGTTTCTTATTTATATTATTAACAGTTACAACATTAGCAAACATTTGGAGTTGTGTTTTTGGCCACCTGGCAAATCCAGGTCCAACATTTAACCTCCTAACTTGTTAATATTAACATAAAAAGCTTAAAGGCTTCACTCCCACTATGATCATCATAAAGAAATTAATAGGAATAAACAGCCAAGCCATATTTACGGTGAAGTACCGTAAAACTTCAATTAATAGCCCAGCGGACTAAAGGAATATGAATAACTTACAGGGAAATTGAGGAATGGACACATCATTTGAGGTAGCCAACAACCCGGTTTTATACATCTGAAGAGCTTCTATAAAAAAAACATAGAAAAAAGAACAGCTTGGCAATAAGGCCAGGCACCTAATTGAGATAGGCATTTATTTGTCAAAATGTGTAGCCACACCAGGTTAGTAGAAGGGACAAGGCTTTTAATTGAGACTAGGCTTTTAACTGAATTTCAAGGTATTGAAAACAACATAACAGTGACATTTTATTTTATTTATTTTGTTTAACCTTTATTTAACCAGGAAGTCCCATTGAGATTCAAAATCTCTTTTACAAGAGAGACCTGGCCAAGGTAGCAGCCAATCACAACATTTTAAGATGCAACAAATACAACATATTAAACAGAAAAAAAAAACAAAAAACATAGAAAATTCCACAATAAAACAACATACATACAGACAACAACGGATACAAACAACAGACATATGACCTCACCTAACATAATGAATATTATGAATTTATGTAGACCTGTGAAACATTCTGTCAACTATATTTGACTGGTAAATAAGTTGTAAAATGGAGTTAAGCGTAGAGCACAAGCATTGAGGCATTGCATGCATACAGCTCGGATTACAAGCTTTGATTTTTTTCCAACACTCATCACAAAACAGACATAATGTATAAGAGGATGTTGTTATGTAATTTTCATGCAGAAACCGTTATGTATATGTTCCAAGAATCCTCTTAGTTTCCCATTCTGCTCAACAAATTGCATCCCACCGGATGTACAAGTGTATCTTGGAGATGGAGGCTTTAATGACACAGCAGGTTTGACTCTGTGTTTGAAGTAAAATGGAAGCAGGGAGTGATTCGATGTAATTGGGTTACTTCCTTAGTGTAAAGAAGAAAACCAAGGTGATAATGGTGCCGAGGAAATGGAAGGGGAAGTCTGCTGTTGGGATGACACTGCGTCCCAGTGCACTTTAGCCACTCTTGTGTGTAATGTGTGTTTGTGTGTGTGTGAGTGTATGAGATATCCCTACATTTACCAGAATTACTTCAAAAGTGCCCAGAGGACGAGCATGAACTTGTTATACTGTACTGTATGTGTTGGCGCAAAGAGCATGTGCTATGATGTGGAAATAGATGTTCTTTAACAGTCACTGTTGACTCTTGGAGCATTTGTTGTCTCTCTTTTCCATAATGTAGAGCATCAGTGCAAGTGTGAAGTTGAGAGCAAAGCCGTTTCTTTAACTCTGATGCCAAATTCTGATATTTAGCTCTTATGCTTTAGATTTTTTTGTAATGTTAGTCTCTACTGTGTTATTGCTAAAAGCAGCTTTGATCCAGCACCATCATACAGGATCGTGGTTAGCCTAAACTTGGTCATTTTAGTCACTCAGGAATTCACAACCTATTACAGGAAGAATGCCATAAATACAAACTCAAAGCATAGGCAAAGCTCTTAGTAATCTTTAGGTGGGAAAAATGTATTAGGTGGGTACAAATAACTTTGACTCACTGGATGTAGGCTGTCAGTGTTTGGAAAGCTATATTAAAACCAAAATTTACCAAACTACTACATATTTCCCAGAGTACATCTGAACTACTCTCAAAAAAATAAACTAGTTTAAAAAAGTAGTTCAACTACATCACTGAAATGATCACAATCTGAGTCTGGAATCTCATATTGTTATGCAGAGGTACAACTAAACTGACACTGAGTGAAGGTGTGTTTGATTAGGAACTAGAGCGAGCCAGTCCTCACCTAGGCAGCCCAAGGATATGTTTTAAAGAGTCAATAGTGAGCAACTGTCGGGATGGAATCAGGAAAATTCGTAGTGTTTGATCACAGACATCTTGGTTGCAAATCAGAGGCAATTGTAGTCGAGTAACAAGTTATTAAATGACACCTGTGGCCACGGAAATGTAGCATGGTGCCATATTGTTTCGCCAAAAAGACATAATTAGAATACTATGAACATGTGGTTTGTTGTTAACAACGTTAGCTCAACATCATGTTACGCTCTCTGTATCAGTCTGGACTCGCTGCTGCACCAGTGTTCGCCATGACAGACAAACTCCTTCAGCCGAGCAGCTTAACAAAACACTGGGGAGCACTTCATCACCAACAGAGCCAGTTGGTGAATCCAGCTTTTGCCAAATCTACTCGGAAGAACGGCGAAGGCGTCTTTTCCTCAGAGAAACTGCTTGAGTGCACACGCTTGTTCTTGTTTAATTGTTGTATTGACTCCATTTTTGCAAAACCTTCACTTATTGCTGTGTTTACTGTACCAACATTAGAGTTAGCGCTTGTTGCTTTTGAAGCTGCCATTTCTGTTCTGCAAGCTGCAGCCTTCATTTTATGTCATCTATTACAACTACAACGTAGTCCCTGATTGGCTGCTTACATTGTCAGATATAGTTTGGATCCCTGTTTGGCCCTGATTACATGTTAATTTCTGGAAAGTGTTCGGGGTGGCAGCAGGGCCAGACTGATACAGAGAGCGAAACAGAATGTGACTCATGTCATCAGGATGGTCTTACCAGGCTATAATTTAAGTACATGTAGGTAGCAACTCCCCAACACTGTAGAGTTTGGCTATAAGCCAGGATATTTTGGCCGACATTCTCCTCTCCTTCAGCTACATGCCTTTGACAGTTTTCAAATCCCCTTTGCTTTGAGCTGAAAACCTACTCACTGAAAATGGCGACTTTTGATGAAGGTTTGGATCATGCAACAGGGCGTGCTTGCTTTGTTCTTTTGGTTAATTGTTGAGAGGATCTACACCAAATAAAACATCTTGTGAACGCACCTCGGAAAAGCTCATACTCCGTCTCACAGGACTCTCATACCTGATGTTGATCCGTTTTCTGACACACTGGTCGGAGTTGATTAGCCACATCTTTTGGCCCTAGTAGTAGACTTTCCCATTTTTCTTGGTCCATTCCACAAGCTTCTGTGATATACAAATAAAGTTATCATATCATTGTAATAATGTTCGGCTACAGTCACATACAGCCAGTAGATTGTCTGTAGTTTAAAAAGCTCAAGTGAGCTCCTCCAGAGCGAAAGTACAGTCGAGCTTCACGTTTAGGCACCAATTATCAAATTATATTAGTCTTTTTTTAACCAGTAAAAGTTGAATCACACAGTGCCTTTATTAACTCTAATACCTGCAGAATTTGTGTAAGGATGTAAGGTTAGGTTGAAGTTACCACACCTAGTTGAAATGAATGTAACTTCATTTGTCACTAGTTTTAAATGGCACTAAAAATGTAATAAGAGTGACACTGAGTGAGCACATGCTGCTATTCAGATTGTTATTTGACGAGACGTTTTGGTAGAGGCGAGTGTAAAGCAGTTTGACAGGAGTTCAAGATCATGTGATGTAGAGATTTTTTATATATGTATATGTTTATATTTATTAATGTTGGAGGGATTTTGTTGCGCTTGATGATTTTAGTGGCTGCAATTGGTAAAATAGCAGATGGAGCAGAAGAGGAGTACAGGCTCTTTCTCTCTCTCTCTCTCTCTCTCTCTCTCTCACACACACACACACACACGCATATACACAGACACACACACTGTTTATCAAGAACAATACTACGTTAATACCTGCAAAGAGCTGATGCTTTGATGTAGCATCAGTTAGAAGAGCAGCCCAGATTTTGTAATCTGCCCGGCGTGTTCATTCTCCAAAACCAAAAAGCCCTACTCAGCACTTCAAACTGTGGAGTCAGCATTTATCCTCTCAAGCATTCTCAGTGGACTTTCCGATTTCAGATTAGAAGCACTGGAGTCATGTCTACTCAGACTTTTTCCTTATTTTCTGATCTCCAGAGCAATTATTTTCCATTTGATTCTCAGTGAATACGACTACAAATGTTTTTGACAAACAGCAGTTCATGTGTTGCATGCTTTTTTTTTCCCATAAAGCTTAACCTCTACTCTCTCCCTCCCAGCTCTCTTTTGCCAGAAACTTCCATTGAATCATTCATCTCACTCTGTGCCAGGCTCGAACATTTCACTTGCCTTGAAACTGAAGTTCCTCAAAGTTTTTTAAATCCACATCGGATGTCATCTTGCTGTTGTTTTATTCCCGTGGTGGGAAAGTGGCCACAGATCTTGCAGGCTTCTCTGGTCTGTTGCTGGGCCAGTTAGTTCTCCTACTCGAGCTGACCATCTGTCAGTGTTAATAAGAGCTGGTATACTCTGACAATCACTGGTGTCTTTGTTCCTGGCTAGCACAGTTTGACTATGAATTAATTTTTGTAGCTGTGGTTGTGTAATGACACTTTTATTGGCTTTTCTAAGTACCATTATTATATAACTTTTTGTGTCTTTGTAATTCTGTTTCCTTCCGTTTAACATGCAATTTCCAAAAGAACATAGCATTTTAGTCAAAACAGGGAAAGTAAGGAGACTGCAACAACTGTGGAATTTGGCATAGTATGTGACTGTGGAGCCCCAAAGTCCTGAAAGGTTTTTTTCTTGTGTGGGTATGTGCAAACTAGTAGAATTGACAGGCCAGTCCGTCCATTGTTGCCTCATGTACGCTCTGATTGAGGTCTAATAGACCAAAATACACCAAAAGCTCAACAATAAAGTGAAACACTGCATAGATGTAAGTGTGCAGAAATTTTCTCCACCAGTTTGGACTTATAGATGTTTCCAGCACCTTGCCAAGACCAAGCTGGGTAAAGTGGTGGATATGTACATCTTGTGTCGATGTGTGGAGGGGCTCAGGGAATTCTATAAATGCATTCAACTCAATCTTCATAATAAATGTTGGCATTTTACATTTCTGCAATCCACAACTACTTTACATTTGTACCTAATTATGTAGCAGAAACATTGAAACTTTTCTTTTTACATTTCAACAACGCTGTAGTTAAACTGTGGTTGTGTTTAGGCACAAAAACCACTTGGTTATAGTTGGCAAAAGATCATGTTTTAACTTAAAATACTTCGTTTTGGGGGCACAATCCTCACTGGAAAAGCAGTGATGTCATAGTAAAAAACAACCACTTTCTCATGGCACTATCATGACAGGAAACACAGAAATGGGTTGATAAAAAAACAAGTTTTGTTGTTTGCTGGTTTTGAACAGTGCTCTGCAGCCCAGCAGGCGTCTGGTGGATGGTGGTTGCCACACCATCTAACATCCCCTCCACCTATCAAAGAGAATGTCAACTTATATACTGTGTCACTTTAGAAACGTTGGTATATGTATGAAACGTACAATGCCAACATTTTGTTCCAGGGCTGATACATTTTATGTATTGCCTTTGTGAAGTGTATTTGATTTGAATTTTTCAATTTGCATATATATGTAATTTCATTAAGTAGTCCATTTCAGCCAAAATGCAAAAATGGAAGAACAAAAATAAACAGAGAGGCTGTCATGTAAATTGATGGATCTATATATATTTAAACTTTATTTTTGAGTAAGAAGTTTTTTGCAGTCTTGTATACCAACGTAAACCAACAGTGGTGCCATTTATCATAACATTTAATGAAACATAATTTTGAGCAAGTATTTGTGTGAATATCCAGTGATAAGCTTCTTCACCACTAAAACACCAGGCAGCACTGATGGATTATTATGGAGATGCAGCCTGGTCTCACTCCCAGAGCGTCAAAATAAGCATTTTGGGCAGTGTCGGTATAATGACGATGTTGATGTTCTGTGTGAAACTCAAGTCAATGTTTAATTATTTTGTTAGTCATGACTCACCTGTAAGTCATGTGAGCCTACTGCTGTGACTAACATCAACCATGATTTTTTCCTAACCCTGACCAAGTAGTTTTGCTGCCTGAACCTGACTGCTGACCACTTCTCTCACGTGAGTTGATTAACATGACTAACTGCTGCGTTAAGATACAGTGCACAAAGGTTTCTGCCCAAGCATCAAAACATGACGAGTGGGGATGAGTTCACGGCGGTGATGTGAGGCTAGATCCATTGGAAAATTTGTCAAGGTGTAGCTGGTCAATACATGGTTCTTGCCAAAAGAGGAATAGCTTCAGGCATATGTTTAGAAAAATGACCAATGAAGGGGAGGGAAGGATGTAGGAGAAGGACAGGGAAGACAAACTAAGAGGTCTTACCCGACGATGAAAAAAAGAGGCCCTAACAGTATTGCCCCAAACTGTGTCAAAATCTGTCTTTGTTTTATATGTAATATTTCTTTTTCCCAGTTTTTTATACCTGAAACTAAAACTGTCGAGTGTGATATACATTTACTGCACATAAAAGACGCATTCATCCCGAGAGAGGCCAAGTAACCCCTCTTTCTCTTTCTCTGTGCAGGTGACTGGGACTGTCATTCTCTAGATCCTACAGTGTGGCATGTAAGTTTCAGCAAAACATGACATATTCAGAGCATCTGTGCTCCACCTACGCCCTGATTGCTTACAGTATCTTACATGCAAAGAGACACACACAGTTCTATAGTGCAGTAATAAAAACCAAATCAATAATGTTCACACACAATTACATGTAATTAACTGAGGACAGTTACTATTTCCTTCTGATTTCTTCCCCACATTCTTCCTTACCCTCCCTCACAATGCTTTAAAACTCTTTCCTGCAGCATCCAGTTACATGGCAGCCATCCAAAGAGGGTGACCACCTAATTGGACGCATCACGCTAAGCAAGAGGTCGGCAATGCCCCGCGAGGCTGGCTCCCTCCTTGGCCTAAAAGTAAGCAGGGAATCACTCAGATTCAGACCTGGATCACACCTAGCTTGTAAATGATTTGTTAGTGTTTGTTTTTAAGTTCAAGCTTGAAAAAGTAATGGTTTCTAATTCCTGTGACAAACATTAAACACAAATATGCAAAGTGGTGCCTGTTGAGCAAATACTGAATTCCACAGAAAACAGAAAAATGCTAACATGAACTTCTGTTTCCTTTCTGTTCTTTGTGTGCAGGTGGTAGGAGGGAAGATGACAGAGACAGGGAGACTTGGGGCCTTTATCACCAAAGTCAAGAAAGGCAGCCTTGCAGATGTTGTGGGACACCTACGAGCAGGTGCGTATATTGCTTCTATGCAGGAGCTACTGTATTTTATGTACACACATTCTAGTTGAAACCTAAGATATCAGTAGAAGCCTAAAAATCTGCATAATATGGGACCTTTCTTGATTTTAAGATACAATTATCTATTCATAACTGGCCTTTTCTAGTCAGATATACTGTTAGCTTAGCCTCAGGCTGGATCATCATTGTGTATGTCGGCCATCTTGGTTCCAGGTGACGAGGTGCTGCAGTGGAATGGGAAATCGTTGCCAGGAGCAACAAAGAAAGAAGTGTACAACATTATCCTTGAATCCAAGGCTGAACCTCAAGTGGAAATAGTTGTTTCAAGACCTATAGGGTAAGATTAACGTCATCAATGTGTAATAATTACCATGAAAGTACTTGAGCGATTGTTTTGACAGACACTTTTGGTATGTCTCCTTCCTTTATCTCAAAGCTCCATACACCGAATTATGTCCAAAAACTTCTTGAGAAAAGTGTATAGAGCATATCAGTAAGTAGAGCTGATTTGATGGGTGGAGCCCCTTCCCTTCATGTCTTCCCTGAAAGCCTGAGATCCAAGAGAAAGATCCGTCTTTCCAACATTCCTTTTCTCCTGTACTACCCAACATGTTCAACATGTTAATGTGTCTCTGGTTGACTGCTCGCTCCTCTTCTGCCGTGCAACTGTCTGTTGACATGAATCTTTTACTCATTCATTTTTAAAAGATGAATGTAATGAAAACTTGAGTCCTGGCTGTGTATTTACATTGCAAGTATCATGACGTATATTCTGCGCTTTTAAAGTTAAAGAGCTGACTTGCTCTTTTTTGCTTTTTACAGAGACATACCAAGAATCCCAGAGTCATCCCATCCTCCTCTAGAATCTAGTAAGTGTTTATATGTATGTTATTACCATTTCTTTCTGCTTATTTAAGTTGCTCCTAGACAAAAATACACTCTTTACCTATCTTTTCAGGAAAGGTAAGCATTGCTTTACAGTCTATTTGTGATGGTTGAGCGTTGAAGGACCATGACAGTGAGGCCCTTCTGTCCTGCTCTCTCTGCCTGGTTAGCACAAGCTAACACAACAGCAGCCGCTACCATCTAACCCCGAGCTGTTGAGCAGTTAAATCAAAAAATAATGGGTAACCTTAGCTAACAGTTGAACAGTTGGCCCTGTCACTGTGTGTGACTCTGTTTCAGGTGCAGAGCTCACACTCCCACAGCAGTACTCTCACGAAAACCAGGGAAAAGACAGAGCAGCTCAAGGAGAGGCTGAGCGAATGTGTATGCTGTGTGTAGCCTTACAATAGTCAAACTTGTGGGAAAGTTGCGGTGATTGAACAAAATTACGACGTTGCACAGAATTTACGAAGACTTTCGAAGAAATTTGCATTAACTGTTGTGATCACAACATCTCAGCATCATGGAGGGGCTGCTTTATATTTCAAAGTGTGCTCTAATTACAAATTTAGGAGCTGATTGTGCTTTTTTCTCAATGTTATATAAGAACTACTGTTGTTCTCTCAAACAGCGGGCTCCAGTTCTTTTGAATCACAAAAGATGGACCGTCCCTCGATATCAGTGATGTCCCCTACCAGCCCCGGCACCCTCCGAGACCTTCCTCTGGTACTGCCTGGACAGCTCTCTGTGAGTATCTCAAAGATGATGCATATGATTCATGTCAATGGATTAAGATTGAAATGCAGCACAGGCCACAAATTTCTGTCCAAAGCCAACCCGGGCCCGTAACCGAGTTGTAACCAAGCTCAACCCAGACCCAACACGCATTCTGTTTTTTATTGTTTGAAGCCGACCCTTTTATGTACGAACCTGACTCAAGCCAGACGCAGTTAATGTCCTGAAGCACAAGTTTGTCCCTGTCATGCTATTGTTGTTAGCATGGTTATAGCTTGCCTGTATATAAACACAACCCATCATTTGTAAATATTTCTCCAAACCAAAAATGTCAAACTTGAGGCTTCCATACAGGAGTCTACAAACCAATGGGTGACATCACGATGGCTCCGTTCATTGTTTTTACAGTCTTTGGTCTGCACACATTTTTACAGGTGAAGCTGTGGTACGACAAAGTGGGCCATCAGTTGATTGTCAACGTCCTTCAAGCCATAGACCTGCCACCCCGACCAGACGGACGACCTCGTAACCCTTATGTAAAGATGTACTTCTTGCCTGATAGGAGGTAAAGTTATTGTATTGTAGCTCCATATCACAAGTAAAGTACATACATGACAAATGAGCATGAAACCAGCAGTAAGGAATATAATCAAAGGATTATCCATCTGCTTCATTGTATAGTTTTATTTAAGGCATGAAACATTTCATTGTATTTAATGTACAATTTGCCACTGTCTTTTAAGTTCATGTTCAGAAACAAGCTTACCCCCTTCTAATCTAAATTCTGTGTGTTTATGCTTTTCTTCTAGTGATAAGAGTAAACGACGGACTAAAACAGTGAAGAAGAGCGCTGAGCCCAAGTGGAACCAGACCTTCATATATTCCCATGTTCACCGACGGGACTTCAGAGAGCGAATGCTAGAGATCACAGTCTGGGACCAGCCCAGAGTCCAGGAGGAGGAGAGTGAATTCCTGGGAGAGGTGGGACATATTATTCATTTACTATAATATAATTATAATTTAAAAATAGCGCTTTTGCTGCTAAATGACATCTTTCTTATATATGGCTACCATGTGGGTGATTTCAGCTCAGTCGCCAGAAGATATTGACATTGTTCATTTCTGTAAACCACAAATACGCTACATTTAAATGGTTTATATGCACCATATTAGTGATTTTAAAGTGACATACGAGGTGGAGGGGGGTGTTGATGATGACTCAACTCGGCAATCTGCGTGCCAAGCTGCAGAACACTCTTTGAGACCTACAAAGTACAAAAGTGGTTGTGATTTAGCAAGTCATTGCTATTTTTCCAGTGGCTTTTTAGGCAAAAAAATGTATGTTCTTTGACTGAGACATTGACACATTGTTCTTCCAGCCAGGATAGTGCCATGTAAAGCCAGGTATTGCTGCTTTTCCTGCTGGGATTGTGTACCCCCAAACCAGGATTTTAAGTCAAAACAGGATCTTTTCCTAACCATAACAAAACTTAAAGAAATTTTAACAACAGAGAAAAAATATTTTAGAATATACAAAAATCATGAATGCTTTTTAAAAAAAAAGGTCTTTAATTGTTAAACTGGAAAGCTTGCTTACTATGTTAATATTAGCCTGGACTTTTATTCTTTGTGCAACTTCAAATATCAGATGAAGTTGGAAGTAATTTTCAATCTGCACATTTTGCATACTGCAGTTTGTTTTTGTTGACCACTACATAGTTTTGTACAATAACAAAATTATATATCTTCATGGCTCTCTTCTGCAACTTGACTGGATGATGTCTGATTGGTTCAAAGAGTGTGGATCTTGAGACTAAAGTTTTGACTTGCTGGGAGAGAACAGCATTTACATTAGTTGATTTAGGAAATGAAGGAAAATAAATTGATTCATGGCACCCTTTTGAAATAGCATACTTTTAAATCTTGGGCTTTGGGAAATGTTTCAAGTAATTGTAAGTCAAAAGGCTCAAGTCCAAGTGAAGTCATGAATCACTGGTGTTAAAGCCCAAGTCAAGTTGCAAGTCTTTTCTTGATATTGTCTAGTCAAGTCTAATGTCATCGAATTTGCGACTTGAGTCTGTCTCCAGTTGGAATCATATGACTGAAATCCAAACTTCTGCTACCTGGTTGAACTCATCATTTGTGTCCTCTGTTGAGGGGCCGCACCAGATCTGCTCCTGTTTATACTAAGGGTCAACAAGCCCAAAAGGTCAGGAACTTCCACATTAAAGATCCACGATTGAAGTGGTTCCACAAACACGCAGTCCCAGCTGCCTAAACATCTCTGAAAATCATCAGTGGATCCCTCTGACTCTTTTGCTCATGAATTTAACATCTCTTCCACCTTGTCCTTCTCTGTCCTCTCTCAGATCCTGATAGAGTTGGAGACAGCCTTGCTGGACGACATTCCCCATTGGTATAAACTCCAAACACATGACATGTCCTCTATACCTCTGCCCCAGCCCTCCCCGTACCTCCCACGCAGACACGTCCACGGAGACAGCCCCAGCAAGAAACTACAGAGTATGTCTGGTTATATACGGTATTTTTCAGGCTGTGTGTTTCTAAATATGTGCGTATGAGTTAATCCCTGTTTTGAACCTATAGTGCGTCTGAGTGTGTGGTCACTAACCTTTCCTTTACTGAGCTTTCTCTTTTATGTCTCCCAGTGTGGGAGACTGACAACAGAACCTCTCAACCTTACTCTGTCCTGTATGTGTGTGTTGTGTATGTGTGTGTGCGTGTGCAGGGTCTCATCGCATCATTGATACAGAGTTTGATGATGGTTTGATGGTAGTGACTAAAGGTGGGTGGGGGGCATGGTTACTGAGCATTTCCTTGTATTAGCCTGTAGGCGTCCAGCACTGGGTGAGAGAGCGTCTTCTTTGCATCCTCGCTCTGTCTATTCCTCCCAAAAACCTTCCAGCCTCCTTTTGGCTCCACTGTATGTTTTAGGACAAATTGCACCCAAATTAAAGTAATTAATCTCTGCTGTATCAGCGAAAGGCAACACTCCAAAAACTTTTGCAATTCATCATATTGCTACTGGACTGCAGATTTTGAATTGCGGTGTTGTAGTGTTCAGCCTTTGTAGTGCTGCAGTTCAGCAGTGTACTGTACTTCACTGAGGCTGCAGTGAACAGTTTCTCCTCTTCTGCTGGGCCGTAGAAAACACCGAAGCACTGAGTGCATGTTAGACTGTAGAGCTACAGTTGTTCACTGCCATTCCACTGAGTTTCCTGCCATTCTCCTGCATGCTTCTAGTCCTGCCCAGACCTCACTGAGAGGACACTGAACATGCACAGTAGAAGCTGAATTTGTGTTATTTTGGCCAATAGAATCACTACAACTGCTTTGTTGTTGACTGTTTCTGCTGTTGCTTAACTTCCTGTCAGATACACAAGGACCTGCTTTAAATATTCACCTTTTTATGGTTCAGTTTGGTCTTTTCAGATGCCAGATGGTTTGCCACATGAGGAGGTTAATTATGTAATCTCTGACGTATGCCTACCATACACCACTGAAAAAGTACTTTTAAAGGACTGAAGTCTGATACTCTCTCATATCTTAAGTCTTTGTGAGCTTTTACTCACAGACTATTAGATTTTGCAGATTGGGGATTTTGCAGTGTCACTATTTGCAAGACTACAACTTGATTTCCTTTGAGATTATTTCCCATCTTCTCCTTGTTGAAAATATTATACCAAATCCCCTTTAAGAAATATGACATAATAACAATTGTTTAGGTGTCATCAAAAACACATAACCCAAGAAACACAAGATAAAAGGCATCACAGTTCGATAATCCGTAAAGATTAACTGTATTGGCATTCAAACTTTACAACTGGATTTTGTCGCCAATAGCCTCTGTTGGTAAGCTGCGCTATTTTAATGGAAAGATAGACTGTAGGAATAAAAGGCGGGAATCAGAAGATTCTCACTAAAATAAGTGCTGGTTGCAGGATCAGATACGTGCCAAATTAAACACAGATTCTTGTTCACTTCACAGTGCCACCAGATTCTTCTCCTTTATCACAGTAAAAGAAAACCTAGGCTTGTTCTTGCTTGTGCGCATCCTTTACCCGGCTTGCTACTTCTTGTTTGGTGCTGGAGAGAGTGAACCTATTGGCTGTTGACAACAAAAAGACTTCAGATTCATATCTTATGTAGCTAAATCTACATGTCCGTATATCTATATGTCACAACAAAATGAAGCAAATATGAGTTCTGTAAATATTAATCTCATGCATTTGTTGTATTTTCTATTTTGATTTGTATTTTATGGATTAAATATGATCTACTCTCTGTAGCTGTGGTGGTTAAGTGTCCCGGAGGGGTTAAAAGTTTTAACTCTCATCTCATCTGGCACTCCATGCAGTTTGAAACAAGAACTGAGAGATGTAAATCTCACTGATCTCGGGTCTGACAGAGACGTTGCAGAAACAGTCAGCTCCTCAGGCTAGCTCACATGATGACCAGCTAACGTGTTTGCTAGGTGGTCGTTCGCCTGTAAAACATCCTGATGTGATGTTCTACAGTCTGTAAGAGAATGGTATCTGTAGTGGTAGACAGTAGCAGAATGCTGACAACTGGTGCATCCTTATCAAAGGACACACAACTAATGCCTGGATGTGTGTGTGTGTGTGTTTCTTTGTGTGGATCCATGAATCGACAAACATGTTTGTATGAATGTGTGTGTGTATGTGTGATTTTTTTTTGTCCTTGTGTGTGTGATGTATCTGTGCTGAATCCGTGTGAATGTGTGTGTGTAGGTGCAGAGCGTAACTCCAGGGAGAGAGAGCGGGGCAGTACGTTGGCTGTGCCTGAGCAGCAGCGTCCCGTCCAGCACCGGTCCCGTTCAGTGTCTCCTCACAGAGAGGACTCCTGCAGGGCTCGGTCACGGCCCGCACATGTGCCCATGCAAAGGTCAGCAACACCTGCCACAATCACCTGGTGAACTGTTAGCGGAGTGTGTGTCGCCTGTGGTGACACTGTTCCAGCATCAGCCAGTATCTGAAAGGTGGTCAGTAGGTCGATGATCTCAGTGTCGTTTAAAGGGAATATCCTGCAGAGTCTCAAGTATGCATACCAGATTAAATGTCCCAACAGTTGACATTTCATCTTTTTAATCAGACTGTGTGTGGTCTGCAACATTCTAGTGTTAGTGTTGACAGTACACTGTCCCAGATAGGACAAGGGAGGTGGTCAGATCAGACTAGACGTAAGGGTGGACATCTTGAATTAGCAGAATCACTAACTATGGACCAAGATTCATATCATACCTAAATAAAATCATAAATTCATGACATATTTCTGATGTTATCAGGAGTCTGGATGAGATCCACCAGAACCGCCACCACTCCCACTCCCCCTCCCGCTACCATGACTCCCACTTAGAGCACCAACGCTCTGGGGACTCGGACTACGAGTACTCTGAGGACAGGTAACCTGATACTGGGGATCATTACTGGTGTGGGGTGGGGTTATGACATTGTGTTTGAGTTGACTTTTTACTTGTAAAACATAAGGTTGAATAGCAGGGTGCACACACATTGTATTAGTGCTTCTAGTGAGTAACTGAGCGATGACTCAACAGCAGCTCTGGTCTAATCATACAGTTCCAAAATAATACTTACGGAGCCTTGACATGCTAATACTTATATCCTATAAAGGTTGACTCCTGTTTTGGTTAAAGCTACAGTTGGAAACTTTTTTCTAAAAATAACTTTTTGTCATATTTGCTGAAACTGTCACTGTACCCTCACAGTAGTACATGAGACTGATGGTCTGTGAAAAAAATCATGTTCCTTCTCCAGAAAGTTTGCTTCAACCGGTGAATGGTACTTCGTTTTAGCTCGACTGTTTTCAACATGGCGGCAGGGTCACAAACTTTCTCGTTCTACAGCTAAACAGGACACAAAAATGTGATTCTGCGAAGATTTGAGACGAGAAATAGGCAATGCAGTAACAGAATCTCGATTCATATTTGATCGGCACTGCCTTTTTTGACAGTTTAAATGCAGTTCATAAGCAGTGATTTACATCTCTAGCCACCAGTGTCATTAGATGTCGATATTTGGTTGAATTTAGGTTGTGACATTGGGTGACAGAAATTTAATGTCAGCACAAAGTCTAAAGGCAACGTCAATTTGACATAGAATACTGACCACAAATGATGTTGATATTTTGTTGGTTTTAAGTTGTGTTAAGAAACATATTCCAAATGTCTCATACCTGTCATCTTGATGTAGACTGACGTCATTTAGTCATAGGGTCTGGAGAACAAAAGCCAACATCTGCAAAATTTCATAATGTTGACATCCACACACGATGAAATTCTGACATGAAGACCCTGGAGCGACATCACTTCTCTTGTGCTGCTTTCAGGTGCCTTTTACAAGTATTTAAACCTTTAAACCCTGAACAAATTGGCGTAATTCCTTTCATGAGAAAAAAGGCAATAGATGGAAGATAGAGATAGAAGATTGAAAGCTTTATTGTCATTATATTTTAAGTGTAATGAGACTCCATTAGTGCTTTAAAAACAGATAAAAAAGACAACCAGCTAAACATGGCATAAATACAGCTATATACTTGCAAATGATAAATAAATAAAATAAATACAAACAATAAAAGACAGTGGTTAAAAGTATTGCACATGATTATTGAGCAACTTGGTATCAGATAAAAAAAAAACATATTCAAATTAAAGCTGGGAAAAACATATTTATAATTATTATTATTACATATAAAATTATGTTAAAGAATTATTGTAATTTTAAGCACTTTTCCCAGGTCGTTTCCTCATTATCTTTTAAGTTTCTTTCTCTGTTTTTCTTTGTGCTTATTTTCTTTTCTCTTTTTACTAATTTCTTGCTTTTTTTGGGGGTCATTTCTTCTTTCATTTCTCATGGCCTTCTTCCCATGTTTTTGAAAGACATCAAGCCAGTTTGCTCATGTTTCAGAGGTTTAACATATGTAAAGCCATCAGAAGCACCTCAAGGAGGATGAGGATCTGTCTCATGTACTACTGTGGATACAGTGACACTTTCAGCATATTTAACAAAAACTTATTTTATAAAAGTCACCAACTAAAGCTTTTATCAGTGTGTGTAATGTAATCTTACCAAACTAATGTCTACTAATACTACTAACAGTGTGAAACTAGTCATTGCAACATGAATGCAGACTGAAGTGAAATCTCAGAATTATGATTTCCTGGTTTCTCTCATTCATAAATTCACTTTGCCTGTCTGAGTTGCCATCCTCTTCTGTTGTGTTTTTCTCGGGTTGTTTCTCATTTGTTCACCCATCGTCATGGCAATGACAGTGAGGTCCTGGAGATGCACAGGTCTATCCGAGGCGGGAGTGCTGAGTGCCTGCACACAAACAGGTAAAAGTTTAAAAAACAAAAGACAACTAGCATTCAGCTTTATTTGAATAAAACAGGCCATTTCATCGTCATTTCCATCCTCACTATACTTTAACAACTCCATCTTAACACACTTAATGTTGATATTTTCAATGCAAACAGTGTGTTGGTTATCTTAAATGGACTGTAGCTACTGTATGTCTGCTTTAATGCAACCGCATGAACACAACATTTTAGTTGTCGCATCAGGATCAAGTAGTAGTAGCACACTCATAAATTCATGTCCGACCACTGTCTATCACCACAACACTCACTCATAAAAACACACACAACACACTGATCACTGTGTGAGGGGATTAGAGACCTGCTCAGTGGCTGACCTCAAAGACGGCAAAGCTCTTTTGATTAATTTCTTTTCTTTTTTTTTTTTGCATTTGATGTGTTCACTCATGGAACTTGTATATTTGTTTCCACTTTTCTTTTCTTGTCTTGCTTTACGATGCATGATTTCCACTTGTACAACCAGGGGCATAGGTAGATACAGCAACACGCTGCCCCCCAAAATGCCCCTGTTAGTAAACGGTATCCATAAAGACATTTACAGGTAAGCGTGTAGCGTGAAAAGCAGTTTTGCGTACCTTTCTCTGTGCCTGTCCAGCTTTCCCAGACTCATTTGTGGAGTTGGTGGGTCATTTAGTTGCAGCAGTGTTCTCTCAGTGCAATAAATGCCCATATGTGTCCCAGACCACTGTGCTGCTTGTGCTTGCTTTGGTCAGAGTGCGTGCCAAGTAGCTTTGTCATGGTGCTGCTTTAGCTAATTAAATGGTATGTGTTGCTTTTCCCTCTGTATTATGCAATCCTTTAAAGGACTATACTGGTGCTATTTCATGTTGTAGACCATTAACTGCAAACTTCTGACCATTTTTAAAGCATATCAGAAGTTTTAAGACTGATTTCCTACCTTCTAGGTAGCAGTTGAGAACAGGGAGTCACGGTGCAGTCGAGAGAGAGGTCTGCCATCTGGAATTTACAAGACGACTGCCAATAAAGTAGAGCGTTCACATGCTATGTTGTCAGATAATCCAACGTGCAAGCTAAACAATAAGGACATAATAATTACAATATGGTCATGTCTTTTTAATTGTTAGCTGAATCTCATGTCTGTTTCAAGCGACTGAGAACGCAACAACAAGGAAGCATTATTGAAACGCACTGATCTGCATTGCTGCTGCAGCTGGCGATCATTCGGGCTCATGGCCTGGCTCTAAATAAGTAGAGCAACCAACTATAGGTCAGTCAGTTCATTCACCATCAGGAAAATGTAGATGGATTCCTTAAATTTTGTGCTTCCCCGAGGATGAAGAATATTACTGACTTTTCCTTTAGCGCTGCTATGAAGTTGACATTTATGGCGTCTTAATATTGGATGGATTTTTTCTTTGTCCAACTTCGGTTTAGACCAAAAGCCTGCAAAACATTCCCATCAGCCTCAGCTGTGTGGTTTTCATCCTAATTGACATGCTAGCGTACTGGTGATGGTGAAAACAGTATGGGTATGACAACACATCCATCTGGATTAGTATATCGATTTAGTGATTAACAATCTAATATCAACCATACAAAATGAAAACATCAATACGTATTGTCATCCTTGAGATACAGCTTTATTTTTAAGTCCCCTGGTACGTCAGTGTCACAATTTCGGGCCAAGTGCACCTCCTTTCTAAACACTGAAACAGTATTAGGGGCCTTGTGCTACGCAGATAATAGCAAGCAGCCAACTAAAATGTACACATACCATGCTTTTTTGTACCCTCAAATCCATTGTTTTGAATGTAGATGAACGGAAGGCACACTCAAAAGTGAGAACCACACCGTGGTGGTGTGCATGCGTTCTCAAGTGCCTGCTTTTAAGTGCAATGGGTGCACCCTTACATGAACATAGTTCGGCTTCTGGAACGCAGCAACGTGCACCGAATGTCATGTGATAAGGAAGAACCAATTACAGCTGGCAGACATCTTTCGTGTCTTCTATAAGTATCAGTCTAAGTAAAGACGGAGCAGAAGTTGATCATTTTAGTGCAGAGCTATCCAAAGCTTTACATCTGTCTCAGGGACCATATTGTAGGTCTGATACACACCTAAAAACAGCCGAAGAAGCTCAGCTCAGAACTCTGAATTTCTGGTGAATAAACTATAATACAATGCTGGTTATGGTCACTTATTAACACCAGCAACCTGCCTCCATGCTCTTGAAAATTGGCACAGAGTTGGCACAAGAGTAGCATCCAAAAAAGATGTGGCATGTGTTCTGGCCCTTAGTCTTGTTTAAAGGGGCACTCTACCAAGCTTTGTCACATCTGAGAGAATTAGCCCAAATGATGTCATCATGTTTATCTTAGTTTGAGCTTGGAGACTACAAATAATACATTTATAACAGAAAGCCTGAGTTAAAAACTTGGGTGATGGCATTTGAAAAATGTTCATCAGTCTAACTAGCAGCAGTATAGGATGTGTAGGATCTACAGTTTTTGAGTTTGTCCCACATCAGGGACTAAAGTTTAAAGATCTCAGCCTCGGCTGCACAGATTTCATGTCTCATGTACCCTTAACTTTATGGCAATGTAATACTAAATTGCTGGGGTATATCTGTTGTAATGACTGCCTGGAAATTAGTCAAACATTTTGGAGGTGTTTGCAAATGGTCAGCATGATATAAAGAATATGTGAGTTGCAGTAAATGGGCTAAAAGATGCAAAAACACCAGTATTGTGCTTTAATATCTTTATTAAATGTTGATCCTGGTGTATAAGTGAATATTAATATGTAGCATACTCTGGCTTTCTCTTTCCCTTTACCTCTTAACCAGCATTAAAACACGTAATCATCAGTCATATTTACTGTAATGCCATGTAACCACCACACACACACAGACAGACCTCCTGTATAAGCACTTCTCTGTTCTGCTTTAATCCTTTTCACGGCACTCCTATGTATTTTATAGATTTACTGTAGCTTGGTTTCCTCGCCACGTGCCGCCTCGACGGCTTTAGATCTGTAGATTGTGTTATATAATCAGCATTACATGTAATCTCCCTATATATATGTGTGTGTGGGGTCAATCCACAGAGAGGGCAAGAGAAACTATCTCCACACTCTTACATAATGAATTCCTCACTCTGAGGTCAGAGACAGGAGGATGCAGTTCATCTCGTGTGTTCGTGAAGTGATTTGCTTTGTGCGGTGTTTCCGGTGATCACCAACGTCATGCAGCAGCTTATATTTTTTTTATTGAGGTACAGCATTGACTATGAGCTTGAAGTTGAGGCAGAAACCATAATTTATGTTGCACCGTAATGTGAGTGCTGCTTCTGTCTCCTTATCAGTTGCAACAAGCCTGCTTTTGTTGTCCTTCCCTTCTCTCATTTTGTGTCTGCTTATTTCTGTCAGCTGCATGTGTCATTTTTTGTTTTGCTTTGCCTTCCTTTGCACGCGGGTCTTTCCCCACCTCTTGTGGGCGGGCTTTGGCACACAGCTCCACCCTCCCCGCATGCCTAAAGAGCAAGCCGCCCCACAGACAGGAGGGGGGCAGCACCATGCCTCGTAGCATCCTTACACACCGTGTGCTCAGGTTCACTGATGAGGTCACAGTTAGGTAAGAACACTTCACACACCATCTCCTCCCTCCACCCACAACCTTTCCTTTCTCCCTTTTTCGGGGGACAACGCATAGCAGAGGCTTAAGCATGTCCTGGCCGAGCATTAAACAAACACTAAACTCCTAAGCCCTTGTTGCCATCCATGTGAGGCATTTGGCCTGAAAACATTATGTGCAATGTCATGCGATGACACGGCACCAACCATCTGTTGAAAGTATCTGTTGTCACGGTGCAGCATGACGTGACAAACATACAGCTGTGAGCGTATGCAGCGCAGAGTAAACGTGAAAACACTGGCTGCTTCTGTCCTCTTCACTCATTCACCCCCTCACACAAACACACTGAAAGCAGTCCCCGCTCCCACTTAGACCTGGTTCCCATGGCAACTCACCAACCTTCCATCTGAGTGGTCTCACAGTGTATGGCCGCGAGGAATGACTGGCTATGATAAATGGAGATACAGCATCAGAGCCATTACATGTTACTGCACTGTCTGATGGCCTTCCTTATTCTCTCTGTGTCTCACCCTCCTTCCCTCCGTCTCCTTTCCCTAAACTTTCCTTCATGTCTTCCTGCCTTTTTCTCGCTTTCCCTGTCTTTTCTTTTGTCTACCTCCCACTCATCACCCTTTTGTTCCCTCACATTTTTCACAATCTCTTCTTCCTGACACCTCTGCTTGCATCCTCTGTCCTTGTACATCTTGTCTCCATCTCTGTTTCTTTCTCTTCTTTGTTTCTCTCTCTGCTGCCATGTTGTGGCGGTGCAGCGACCTGCAGCCGTCGTTGGACAGAGTGAGGAGTGCCAGCACCACTTGTCTGAGACCAGACACCAACTTTCACTCCCCTGAAAGAGACAGGTATAAAAAGAAAAATGAACTCACATTAATCCACACATTTTGAATTTAATTACCACAAGATTCTGATATTTTATTCTAAAGATGAACACAGAGGCAGCGATCATAGACTGCTGAAACTGTCGTCAGTGACAGCTTTCAAATAATTTTCTCTGGACTGCGTGATTGAATCGTTCAACATTTTGGGTTCAGGATGCTGCATGTCTTCACACCAGTTCATATCATGTGTCCCTTTCATACATAAAGGAATTTGCCATTTCACACCTGCTGTTTAAATTTGGAATTTTATAAAATATCTTTTATTTCAGTCGTCTACAGATTTAAAGACTAAATAGTTATGTAGAATTAGATGCAACCCAGTGGCCAGAATATATGTTGGCATCGTACATTTGTACATTGTACAAATTTGTACATTTCATAGGTAAGAGAAATGTTTCTTTATATTTCAATTTACGGTTTTATGTTTTAACATTGCAGTGCCTAACATGTTGTTAGGTTGAGGCACATAAACCACTTGCTTGGGGTTAGATTAACAAAATATTTTGGCATGAAATACCAGCTTTGGTCACCCCAAAGACAGCTGGAAATGTCCCTATGTCTCACTTAAACATACCCAGTTTTGTCATGACAAACACGGCTGTAAATGTCTCAATGTCTTTTTAAAAATTACCCCAATTTGTGACCACAAACATGGCTGGAAATGTCCCTGATCTTGAACAGTGGTCTGCTGCTTGGCAGCCATCTTGCCTCACACCCTCCACCGTCCCCTCCTCCTCATTATGAGAAACTCAGCCTAAATATATGTAACTTGAGCTAATGGGGCTTTCACACCTGCCCTGTTTGGTTCAGTTCAATCGCGACTGTGCGATTTCTCGCACAAGGCATTTGATCTGGTCCTCTTGTAAATGCTGCCGTGAGAACTTTGTAAAAAAAATTAGTCCCTGATTTGGACCAAAGAAGCAAACTCTAGGTCTGAAAGCACCCTAAGCCACTGCAGAAGCATTGATATATGTGTGAAACATGCAAGTGTATTGTATCAGTGATTTGCAGAAATGGACAATGCCAACATTTTATCTGACAACTAGATGAGAGATTAACACTCCTCTCATAAATTTTATGGTACATATTAGGCTGCAGCTAACAGTCAGTTAGCTTATCTTAGCACAAACACTGGAAACAGAGGCAAACAGCTAGCATGTCACTGTCCAAAATTAACATAAAACACAGATTTACGCTTTGTTTTTTACCCGGATTAAACAAATGAAATAGAACATGTTCATCTGAGGGTTTACGAAAGGGCTGATAGCTAGATTTGTTAGCCACAGAGAGATCTGTTTGACCCTTTTTTTTAAAATTTGTATGCTAAGCTAATGTAACTGTTTCCTGGCTATTTTCTCCTCTGACTCCCAGCAAGAAAGAGATTAATTGTATTCCACAAAACGTCAAACTGTTCCTTAAAATAAATAAGATAGAAATTGTTTTGTTATTCAAGTTACAGTATATTTAGCACTTCGTACAGTAAGTGCTTGTAATGCTCAGATTTCTAGTCAAGTTGAATCCTTGGACTGATATTATGCCATAACACTTAAAGAGAATTCACAGTTTCAAAGTCTTTCCTGTCCTTTTACTCACTAACAACCTCTCCCGGTGTTCCTACCTTGCGATGCTCCTCCTCCCACCCTTCCGCCCCTCTAGGTGCTCCAACTCTTTGCCCCGCAAGACTCTCCCCAGCCCCAGGATCTTAGTAGAACATGTGGCCCCTGAGGAAGACAGGTATACCAGGCCTGCCCCCTCCTGCCGTCCCCAACTCTTGAAACACTAATGCTACAGCTCTGCTTGCCTGCTTGTACCTTCGAAGCCTTTCCTGTAGCCTAGAGCTTATTCTGTAGATGATAGCGTTGCACAGACTTGCGACTTGCGACTTTCCCTTTTCCTGTAAATATTTGTGGTCTTAGGCTGTGTGATCCCTGCACCTGCCCTCTCTGCTGAGCACCTGTTCTGAATTTCCCCTACCTCTATGGCTTGAAAGTGCTTTCTCCTCTCTAACACTTCTGCTGGTGGGGAAAAAAAAAAGTTTACGGAATGTGCAATTCTCAGCTATATTGCTTTTACAAACCACAAAAACCCTAACGTCTCAGCTTGAGCCTTTTACATTCTGTCCAACACATCAGTCACTGTTGAGTTTTGCCATTCTGTGGTCATTCTCCATATCGTGTTTGTTTTTTCTTTCTCTCTCTCTCTCTGTGGTTGCTGTTTGCCGCAACAGACAGTGTAGCAATTCATCAAGTCCAAACTGTCAAAGGGGCAGCAAAAAAAGCCTGGAGGGGGACAGGTAAGATCAGTCATTCATTCACTCACTCACCTTATTTAATTTCTTCTCATTACTGTCACTTCCTCTGTGCTCTCTGGGCGGATGATAACTAGCATCTGTGACAGATTTTTTTTTCTTTTAAGTCACAGCATGTGCAGCACATTTCCTTAAATCCTATCTTATCAGAGCTATAAACACTCTACAGCTCACGATCCAATCTTTGTGAAATGATTTTTACTCTTCAAAGACCTTTTTGTTAATGAATGATGTTAACAAACATCTGCTGACACTTGTAGCTTTGTAGGGATCGTAGCACAGAAGATGCAGTTGAGACTTTGATCCACCCAATACGGAAGCATTTAGACAGGCCTTAAACTACAACTAGATTTTATCAGCCTAGTCACCAGAAGAAAATGTTGGCACTGTAAGTTTCTGCACCATGAATACATTACATTTACATGTTTCATACATATCGTCTCAACATTTTTAAAGTGACATAGTATATGTGTGGCATTAGTTGTCCAGTGGTGGAGGGGATGGTGGATTGTGGGACATCTAGGTGAGATGCCTGCCAAGCTGCAGACCACTGTTCGAGACCAACAAAAACGGTTGTGTTTTAGTGAGTCATTGCTTTGTTTTCAGCAGCTTTTTAGGCAACAAACCTGTCACTGTCTTTAGTGCAAGGATAGTGCCACAAAAAGCGGTTGTTTTTTTACCAAGATATAACTTGGTTTCCAGCTGGGATTGTGCCACAAAAACGGGTATTTTAAGCCAAAACATGATCTTTTCCTAACCATAACCATGTGGTTTTTGTGCCCAAGCCGAAGCACTCGCTAACCACAGCGGTGTTGGAACGTAAAGCTTCATAATGACGTACACATGCAACATATTCATGGTTTGCAGATTTACAATGCCAAAATTTTTTTGTGTTTGCCACCACACTTAAGATATTTCCTTGCAGGTCAATTTAGAGTGCAGCAGCTGTATTGGATTGATGATTGTTTCAGTTTAATGCCTGGTGTACACTGTCTGCTCACCATTTTCATCATGGACCTTTGCAAAGTCTAAATAGCATTGCACACAGATATGTTGCACTATTTTCATTTGATTTTATTTGCTGTATTTATAAAGTTTTATATTTCCGTTTGTTTTTATTTGCTGATGGCAGTCGTATCCAGCCCACCTCTATCCTGAGGGGCAGTAGGGGGAGAGGGGGCCCGCTGAGGCCCTTTGGCCAGACAGTCCTGGCTGGGTCCTGCCCAAACTCACCACGGCTAGACAGGTGCATGTTACTGCCAGCACTACGCCTCTACTCCCCTGTGTGCTGATTTCCTAAATATCACACTGAGTGTTAAAACTGTATGCACAAGTACCACGTGTTAATGTCATGTCTCAGGAAGCCAAAATAATGTTATAGTTAATTCAAGAATGAACAACAGTTTCATGTTAGCTGTGGAAGGCATGTAAACTATTTGTATGTAGTAACTAGTAGAAGCTGATACCAAAGTTCATTGTATAGATGTACCATCTCAACATTATGACACAATAACTGGTATATATAGAGAGACTGAGATACTGTGCATACTGTCTGTAAACACACTCAGTGCCACTTTCTGTACTTCTCCTTCACTGGTGATTCTGATCCATTCCTCTCCTAACTTGACCTTTGACCTTTAATGCTGGCCATTAATTTATTGTCCCTGTGTTTCAGTTTTGGGCCTCACTTCAAATTGTGATTCATCTCACATAGCCAGACCTATCCTGCACTTTGTCAGCGCTTGACAAAGGTCCGGCTGAACCCATCAGGATTCAGAAAGTGAAAATAATGCTGTGGATTGTTTGTATGGTTTTTTTAAAAACACAGTTGTCTTGGGCGTCGCTAAGCCCAGGATGCAGCAACAGTTCTCTTGCAAAAAAGTGTCAAGAGACACCTTGTTTTACTGAAACTTTTGCACATGGGGAGGTGAGCCCTGCCATTAAAATGGCTAAATCCCTGCAAAAGAGAACACTACATAAAACATTAAAAGAGGTTTTAGCGTGTAGGTTGCTCACTGGGAGGTTGTTGTTGTTTTATGCACAGCGCTAAAACGAAGTGTAGAGAAAGGTCTGGCTATGCGAGAGTAGCTTCACATTGCAACAGGGATTTTGAAAACTGTAACTGTATTTCCATCTGAAATAGGTGGTCAATGGCAGGCTTGTACCAGCAGTCTACATCCTGCGATTCAGACTAGCTGGTGATGTACACAGTTATAATAATGTGTTTTTACTCCCCCTCTCCTGTCTCCTTGTGTCTTTCTGTTCCTGTCCGTCAGAGCACACCCTCATGGCAGCCCCTCCTCACCAACGGGGACTCCCTCATCAGGTCGCAGGGGCAGGCAGCTGCCTCAGCTCCCTGCAAAAAGCAGCAGTATAGAGCAAGGTATGTTGTCTGCGAGACTGGAGGTTCAGAGGGTGGGGGACGCGATGAAGTTGTGGGTGATGGGTCATGTAGGCACTGACGTTGTAATGCCATGTTAGGCACTGAAAATTACATTTAATTCTCCTGGTAGAGACGCAAACACACACCTCAAAATTAGACACAGCACCTAAAGACAAAGGTTTTCTGTTTTCTCTCAGTGATGTCAGTCAGGCTGTTTTAGCCCTTAAAAAGCTGGACCAATCAGATTATGGTAGGGCAGGTGAAAAAATTCACCAAGTGCTATCTGCTGCTCATGAGGTTATGAACTCAAGGTAACATTTGAAGTGATCTAGAAGACTCTGTTCCTCATCTTTGTGCAAGTAAATAACATGTAGATAATAAACCTGGTGAAAGAGGAAAATCTGTATCCACAGAAATATAATTTGATCACTCTTTACTCATGCAAAAGTTACAAAATAACAATTCAACATATTTTTATTGCTTGCTATTGTTCACTTAAGCTACCAGATGGGTGGGGCTTAATAGAATAGGATAGATCTTTATTGTCCATCATGGGTGGAAATTTGTCTTCGGCCCACCAAACTCAATAGACAACATTGTAAAAGCAAACAAATAGCTAGCACGACAAGCATATAGAGTCATTACAAAACACTTAACACATTAAATCAGCACATTGTCTGTCTGTGGTTTAAAACTCATCAATCACTTGGTTGAGTTACGGATATTGATGGCACTCGGGATAAGGGAAACCAGGACTCCATTTTATCTTGTTTTTGTATCAAAGTGATTCGTGGAAACAATTTTTGAAATTGTTGAAACTAAAATTTGAGAGAGTGCTGCAGCCGGCAGCACAGAAACAGGCTACATTATGACCACTCAGGGCAGGTGTTCCTCTTCAAAATTGACTTTGGCTCGCTCGCTAACGAGAAGTGTTGTTTTGAAATCTCGTGAGAGGTGACTTGCTGCAGGAAACAAACCTGAGAACTGGACAGAGGAGTGCCGGTAAGAGTGTTTTGTGTTTGAGTAAATAAAGTGTATCTTACTCTTATCTAAAAGCTTTTCAATGTCATGGCCGAATATTTAGCTGATTTCGACAATGTGTAAAAAGTCTGCGAGATTTCAGAACAAGACTTTGATTTTGGCGAGACTCAAACACAAAGCAGAGTAGAACAAGCAAAGGTTATTATTTCATTAATCTTTAGGGTTCTCTTTGAAATGTTGTCAGACACTTTTAATAAAAATCTGGCAAAAACAAGCACTTTTAATGGACCTAAATTTATGGGTCCCACCTGCCTCAAGTGGTTATGTTGTAGCCTGTTTCACTCAATGCTGGAACAACTTAAAAAACTGCTGTCTCCATTAGTCACTTACAAAATAGGGAAAAAAGGTTCCAGGTTGAAAAATGCTGGAGTTCCCTTTAATGTACAGTCAATCACAGATGTCACTTTCTGACAACTTAACATCCCTATATGATTGTTCCTAATTTGGCAAACTCAGCTGGAAAGACAGTGATATTTGTTTCTGGATTTAAGCAAGTAAGCATGTCTGTCTGAGCCTCCGACAGCAGTGTCCATCATGAGGAAACTTGATGTACTCAGTGCACATTATGCTCCACCTAGTGTCCAAAACCAGATTCTGCATCCTCAAGATACTCCCTGTCGTCTCTCTTGTTGGGAGTTTCTTTTTCCTGGTTTTCTCTTTCTACCTTTCTCCTCTTTAGTACGCTTGTATGTTTTATATCTCACTCTTCTTTTATCTGTCTCTTTTTTCTCAGCCCTTGCAGTAGAGGAGCGAGCCCAACAGCTGCAGATGAAAGTACATTCCTACCGGCCTTCAGCCTCCCACGACCCTGAGACGGACCTCAAGACCAAACGGGAGGTCAGCATCTGCGTTTTCCAGTCATTCTTTAGATCCCCTCCTCCTGCTTCTGCACTTTATAAATGATATATACTGTATGTCTGTTTTTCAGTTTGAGTAAAGTCATTATATCACTCTCACCCTTTCATCTCTGGGGCAGCAGTAGCTCAGTCCATAGGGACTTGAGTTGGGAACTGGAGGGCTGTCAGTTCAAGTCTCCATCCAGACCAAATATGGAGCCTGGACTGGTGGCAAAAGGTGCCAGTTTGCCTCCTGGGCACTGTCAAGGTGTCCCTGAGCAAGGCACTGAACCCCAAACTGCTTGAGGCGCCTGTAAATGGGCCTCTATTTAATGCATGTATTGATCCTGTTTGTGCTTGTATGTGTATTTCAGGTGGGTGTGTGTATGACAACAGAGTGAAAAAACTGAATTTCCCCTCCGACATTAATAAAGAAAATCTTCTTCTTCTTCTGTCCATAGATGTACGCAGAACAGAGGCGTAGCAGCGACAACATGTCGGCCAGATCGTCAGACAGTGATAATATGAGCGATGTGTCAGCCCTCTCCCGTGCCAGCAGTGCCTCCCGCCTCAGTAGCACCAGCTACATGTCTATCCAATCAGAACGACCTGGAGGACGACTCAGGTCAGTTCTCACTGGTCACATGTTCAGTTTAAATGTAAAAATTGCGTCAGATTTCAGTCAGTCGATCCACGTACAGTTAGTTCACAAGTAAGCCTAAATGTCTGGGTGATTTGGGGTTATATGTTATATGCATGCTAATCACTGTGTGTCTTTCTGTTTTATTTCTGCATGCCAACTGCTGCATGTTTCTGTCCTCCTGCATGAAATCTCCTCTCTCCTCACACACACTCTTAAACATATTGACACATACACTGACTACAAACTGAACTCAGATCCAAGTCATTAGAGGAGGAGAAGAAGGACAGGAGGATCTCGTGGGGGGTGGAAGGAGAGGAGGACAGGAGGAGGGCAGCAGGGAAGAGACGTTTCTCTGAGGAGTTGAAACGCAGGAGACACACAGTAGCTGGAGACACGGGGGAGTCCAGGTAAAGATCAATAGATCTCAAATGGTGAATTCACAGATGATGGCAGACGATCCATCTTCTCACTGTAGGATCCCCAGGATAGAATCCCTAAATCCCCATTCATTTAAGACACCAGAGCGCAGCTGAAACTTTTTAATGGCAGCAATTATAGACAATTCCTTATTGATCTCTGGAGGGAAGGTATTTTCTTTTTGCTTGCAGCCTCCAAAGGGAGGTCAGAGGTCAGAGCTCGATCTTGTGTACAGAGTCCTGCTCAAGGACACAAGCAGGGTGCATACTCACGGACACATGAGGTTAAACTTGGGTCTTCCAGCTGAAGGATATGTCCCTGTTTATTTGTGAGATGCAGTTATTCACATGTGACTATCTGGCTGAGTGGAAGCATTTCATTAAATGTGGAACACAGTGTCTCACTTTGTGTATTGTCACACATCCTGACCTTCCAAAGCATTTTCCTTACTATCATTCCTGCTCCTAAAGTCATCATCTACCTACCAAATGTTCACCCGTCAGTCAGAGATGGGCTGTTGGTGAGCTTTTGTTGTGTCCCGCACCGTTGTCGAGTGTTTTTCAGCTGATTCAGCATGTTGATTTGGTATTGGAGCTGCAGAGCCCGTCATAAAATGAAATCACTCTAATTGTCATTTCAGTTCAGTGCATGAGAAGAGAAACAGAAGTGAGGAAAGCAAACAAATGACTAAAGTCAAGGAGGCATCGCATAAAAAGAAATGGTTTTATTAAGTTTTTTGGCATTAAGCTCTTTAGCAGAAACCCTAAGTAACTGTTTGTGTTATTTTTTGCCAACAAACAGTAAATGTCATTCATTCTTTAAATATCGGGCTGTGTTGTTAATGTGCTAACTGGCTAACTTGCTTCTTTAATCTGTCCTGTTGGTCTTCCTTTTTTGAATGATAGATACAGACTACTGCCCCCTGCTGGTACAAAGACTTATTTCATCTCATGTGGGCGCAGACTGTACGTAGTGGTTAGTCATCTGCTATGGTTTTTGCGATGTGTCCAGGTGCATCTTTTTGGTCAAGACACAGGCGACGCAACAGTTGGCGTTTGTTACCACTAGATGTTTGATGTGGGTTTGGTTTGTCTTGGCCTTTAAGATTAGTTTACTCGTCACAGGGAGTATCTGTGGATCTTAAGGTTTGAGAAAATGACCCTGATGATGTCATCTGAGTCATCAGGGAGGCGGAACAGTAAATAGCCATTTAAATATATATTTTTTCAGCTGATTTTAAAAATGTTAACGAGACTAGATAAAGCTGAAGTCAAATTAAATCTAAATTAATAATTACATAACCAATTCAGACTTTCTAAATATGCATGAATTATCTTCATCTTAATCTTTTGTTTATGCAAAAACAAGAAGAGAATTAATTTTACAAACCTGATTAGATAAATGTAGAGTTTAAAATAAGCATATACATTTAAAAATTGTTGACAGAAGTCCCGCTGAGCTGAAATAAATAATTTGAAAGGTAGATGAAAATAAAATCTCACAAAAAATCCCCATGTTCTCTTTATGTGCACACACACTGCCACACAAAGGCACACACACACACACACCCTGCTGACCAGTAGCAGTGTGCTGACAGGGACAAACGACCCTATCCCAGTGGTCCTCAGTGGGCCAAGTGGTGATGTAGTGCAGCTTATTAGCTGGCTAATGTATTGAGGTCTGGGAGAAGGAGAGAGAGGGCGCTGGCCTTTATGGCCTTACCACAGATCAATCCAAATAGAGTGTTATAAAAGCACAGCCCCACGGCCTTTGACACACTTTCAAGAGTCGGGGGTGAGAAAAAAGAAGAGAAAGAGAAATGTGAAAGAGACAGTGGGTCCTCGCTTGAGTAGTAGAAACAAAGAAATATCCTCCTTTAACATTTCTATCGTAAACTTGTGTCCCAAAGTATGTGGACACTTGAAGCGTATCCAGTTTTAGAAGGCTATAATCAGATAAACGGTGAAACGCAAGTGTGAATTCAACAAAGGAGACGATGGAGTCAGCAGCCATTAATAAAAACCGGTCCGTCAGTTTCAGTTGGCCTGTAATATGGCTTATCTATAATTCACACAAGGGGTCAGTTTTTAGAGAGACAAGGGAACAGTATTAGTAATCTAGTGATGTACAGGGACAGCTGGCCTCAGGTCAGTTTTCACTCAGAGTGGTATATTAAGATCTGTATTCAGTGAATAGTCTCACATCTGCTTCAGGCCAGTTTGATAATAGCTTATGGAAGTGACGGAGCACATACATATGAAGGGAAACAGAGGTGGCGTGAGGCTGACACTTGAATCTCCCTTACGTCTTCTTCTACTACTTATGTTCTTCAATCCTTTCCCCCTGCTTGATATGCCTATATTTTGATATACTGCTCCTCTTTAATTTGATATAATTCATGGGATGCTGCTCTTGTTAGCTTTTTTGCCTAAATTGAGTAAAATTCATCCTTAGATTTCTCACCTTTCATTGTGTTGGTTGACATATTCTTAGTGTCACTTGCTGTTGGATTAATATTGTGTATTTTAAAAAGCTGACCTGTCAAATTTTCCTGCTGATATCCATATGTTTTTGAAATGACAAAAACAATTTAATGAGCATTTGCTTAGTTACAATCCAGCTTAGAAAAAAAGTCAAAAACAACAAATTTGATATGACTGATTTTTGTATGGGTTGCATACACATCCAATACTGCACATAAATGCATATCAATTAGCATTTTGTTCAATATTGTTTCTCCTTTCTTTTATATTTGTGTCTGTGTATGTGTACGTGTGTGTGTTTGTGCAATCCCCTCTGCATGATTTAGATCCCTCCGATCCCTCCTTGCATGCATCCTGTGTTGTGACTGCCCGGACCCCCTCCATCCTCCAGACCTAGACCGTCCCCTCCCATCCTCTTCCTCTGCTGCACGACCTTCCCTAACCCCCCTGCAGGGGGCAGTGGAGAGGCCTCAAACCACCCTCCCCCTTCCCAGTCGTTCACTTGATCCCCTGACTGTCAGGGGCCCACTGGGAGCGGGGACTATGGGTGATCCCAGCTATAGGGGCAGTATAGCCTGGGCTCTCCTGCAGCACTCTGACCCCCTCTGAGGGGATGGACATGAGGCGGCTCCTCCGAACGCCTAGGAGGCAGCATCGAGCGCTGGGCAGCTTCTGTCCGTGTGTAGTGGCTCGTTTGAGAGGAATGAACTTAAATACATGATATGATGTTTAGCTTTGGACTGCTAGAACACTAAATCTTTTCCTCCAGAGATTTGTGGCCCAGACGACAGCACAGTTACTGTTGCACCTAATATCAAACTACCAAACACTAATGTTTAAGTTTTAGCTATTTGGTAGGATCTCTCATCATCATTTCCCTTCTTTCAGATCCCAGGTGTATACTCATTTGTTATTTGATACACATGCTGTTTGATTAAACATCTTTCCTCGACCACAGTCAGTTTGAAATGTTATAATTATCATCATCCACTCCTTGTCCACCATCTCTAAAGGTACAGTATAGAGGAAGTTACTGAGACCTTAATAGCATCTCTGTCTCCATTACAAGGCCCACTTAGTGTCTTCTCTCTCCAGTCAGCAGATGCGATCATCGGTGGGCCGCAGCATGCTGAAGAGCTCCAGTGTGAGCGGGGAGATCTACACCCAGGAGCGTACCGACGGCAGCCAATCAGACACAGCACTGGGCACAGTGGGTGGCGGCAGCAAGAAGAGACGCTCCAGCCTCAGCGCGCGGGTGGTGGCCATTGTTGGCAACCGTCGCAGCCGCAGCACTTCACAGATCAGCGGCCCTGGTGAGTTACCATGACAACCCTAAAATAGTCAGTGGTGACTCTTTATCCCACGAACGATGTGTGATATGAATGTGGCAAGTTTTCTCTCAAAAAGAAGGTTTGGACACTGAATATTATGTACTTAGAAAGAAATATAATAAATATTAATATTTAGTTAATTGGAATAAAAAGTAAATGTTCATGACAGTGCAGTGACGTCAACAAATTCTTCAACCCCTACTAGTCTCTTTGATGATTTAAAAACTAATTGTTGTTATATTATATTTAAAGAACAGTATATTCTTAGACATATTTGCTTGAATGATGGGTGTCTGAGCCCATTACACCCAAATCTTAAAAATGTCCTTTCAGAAACTATTTGTTTAAAGTTATTTATTAAGTCTAGCCAGCAAACAAATATTCAAATTTTCTCCTATTTTTATGATTTCCCATTTTATTTACAAGTAACCAGTTCATTTATTTTAGCAAGGCTGCAAAAACTCATACAAATCATCATAAAATTGGCACCTTGAGACCAAAACGTCTCTTTCTCTAAATTTAATTAGTTAAATAAATAAATAAACAAATAAAGTATCTTGAGGGCATTATCCTTTGTTGATTGTCATAGTAGGGAGATCACAGAGGAGAGTGAGATAGATACGTAATGACATGAAACAACTGTGGCTGTGTGGATGCGAAGTGAAGAATGACCTAGAGCACAGACAACAGAGGTGGACAACTGCTGTCCCATCTGCAAGGACAAGGACCTGACCTTCACATACCTTTATCATATACTGAAAGTCAGGATATCTCGGCCTTTGCTGCACAGATTTTGCCCATTTTTTAAACATGTTTCTGGAGAGTCTCCAGACTGTATGCCAGTGCCATATTGAATCATTGGAGTGTACATTCAAGCATGTTTGTTCATTTTCAGCCAGAGCAGAGACTGCATATCCATAAAATTGTGCAGGTGCTGGAGCAAGAACTCTGATGAATGCACAAAATGTGCACATTTTTTGTTCCCTAGCATGTAGCAAAGTGCATTTGCACCATTATGATGAGTTTTGTCTGGAAGCCGGTTTAGTTTTGAATCAGCCTGGTAGCCAAAATAAAATGTTGGTATTGTCCATTCTATTGTCCATCAGCATTTCTAAAATGACTTAGTATATGAGCTGACATTGTCATTGGGAGATGGAGGGGATGGTGGTATGGTGGTGCAGTGGTTACGGTTGTTGCCTCACAGCAGGAGGGTTCCTGGATTGAACCCGCAATGTGGGGTTCAAGCCCCAGGGTGGGGAGTCCTTCTGTGTGGAGTCTGCATGTTCTCCCTGTGTCTCTCTGGGTATTCTGGCTTCCTCCCACAGTCCAAAGACATGCAGGTTAAGTGGTGACTCTAAACTGCTCGTAGAATGTGAGTGTGAATGGTTGTCTGTCTCTGTGTGTCAGCCCTGTGACAGTCTGGCGACCTGTCCAGAGTGTACCCTGCCTTTGGATGGTGGATGGCATGACAACTAGGCGAGATGCCGGCCAAGCTGCAGACAACTGTTTGGGTTGTTCTTTAGCGATGGGTCACTGCTTCCAGGGACTTTTCAGCTACCAAACATGGGTGTTTTTCTAGCAATCTGTTGTTTTTACCATCGCTGCATTTCCTGCCAGGATTGTGCCACCAAAACTGGGTATTTTAAGCCAAAACATGATCTTTTCCTGACCATTACCAAGTCGTTTTTGTGCCTAAACCTAACCACACATTAACCACTGTATTGTTAAAACATAAAGAAATGTTAAGTCTCCATCTGTCTGCAACGTAATAAATGCAGAAAGGTACAATGTGAACATTTATTCTGGCAGTTGGGGTTTGTTGTTAAATTGCTACTATAACCTTCCACAGAGCTTTACATACCTTTAGTGTGCCTGGATTGGTGCTGTCTACAACATGCTTTAAAGCCCAACAGGAACACCATGCTATGTTCAAACCTAAAAGCATTTACTTAAAACGACACAACATGTAATCTATGATTTAGTATCTGCACTAAATTATGAGACTGTGTTTCACATAGAGACAATCCAAAAGATCTGCCCAGAGGAGCAGACTGTACCGAAGCACCACAAATTGCCAGTGTCCTTTTGTTCTGTAAGAGACAAACCTCTGCTGCCCTCGCGCTCGTTATAAAGACAAACAACAAAATAATGTGTTTCGGGGAGTTTCCGAACATCGTAGCCAGCTGAGAGCCCCTCGCAGCTCAGCTTCCAGTCACAACAGAGTCTGGCTGGTCTGAACCCAGCGTGCACTTTTACCACAGGGGGGTGTAAGACTCATGATGAAAGCCAAACACTGTACTCCCTTTCTTTGTAGTGGACATAAAAAGCTATTAGAGAACATTAAGCCTAAGGGGGTCTCTCGCCGTCTCTCCCTGATGTAGCGGAAGAGAGGAAGTAGAGATAGCACAGAGATAAACCTCCTTTTGAAAAATCTTTCTTGTTCATGGGAGCAAAAGCAGGTAAAAGAGCGTATGTTTGACTTTTTAAACTTTAGGATTTTAGTGTGATTAAACACTTATTTCTATGACTGCTCGGGTTGTTTAAGTGCAGCTGACCACCTCATCTAGATGTAAAAATTGATCTAATTCCCAGCATGCACAAGGGATGATGGGAGGCTAAGAAATGCGACCACATTTTTCTTTTTGCACCAGACATGCCAATATAATGAGTCAGAAGGTGGACGCATCCCAGTTCAAGATGCCACACAAATTGTTTGGGTTGTCTTTCTGCCCAGCAATTTCCTGTTTACTACTGATTACCCGATTCAGCAGGACATGGGTGTGACTTTGGCCAGGCTTCAGAAAGAGTGATCATGGGGTCCCGATCTGAATCCCTAGGCTATCTTGTAATTTTCTACTTTTTCATCCCACAAGTGAATTGTTTGATATGAAAAAAGCTTCACCCCATTGACGAATGTGCTCTGGAAGCTGGCCCGCTCCTCTTTCATGTTTGTGCACAAAGTGGGTTAAAGGGAATCCTTTTTTCCAAATCCAAGTAATCTTTGATTTTTCCAAATGAAAGCATTTGGTGGGGCAGCGATGGTTTAAAGGGACTTTACACATGAAGTCCAGTTGACTGGTAATGGGTGTAATGGATGCAGCGACTGTAATGAGACCCATTGGTTTGTGGAGTTTGGCATTTTGGCCGTCACCATATTGGAGGTTTTAGAGCCAGAATTGAACATATTTGGATAGCAGGGTGGAGCTGTGGAGGAACAAGGGGTAGATCTGACTCATAGATTGTGGTGACGTCTCAAAGACAGTAAAGTGGCTTTCCAGTAAGTCACTACGTTGTTGCATGTCAATGAGATCTAACTGATGCGTGCTGTAGGCATCAGCTGTTTGTTCTTTCATTGAGTCCACACATTTCTCTTGCTTTTCCTGCTCTTATTACTTACATTCAACAAAGGTTGTACCCAGAGACTGTCAGGCAGAGTTAGGTAGCTTAATCGCATTGATTATAACTTCACTATCTTCTTCCCTGACGCCATTACCGCATGCAGCACACCTGGCTGCATTTCCCTGCCCATCCAAACAAGGCCCTGCTTGTATGCAACTGCCTCACAGTGTTAGTGTTCACAAGTGGTATTACAGCAAAATCAAACAAAGGCAAACACAAGGGAAATTGGTTCTTACAGACAGCCTGTCACTCAGAGTGGTCATATCCTTAATTATTCGTAATTCAAGCCTTAATAAAATGTTAACGGGTGAGTTATTAAAAAAAAAAAATCACCCTTGTACAGTTGTCGTGAATGTTGAAAAAAGCTATAGAGACCAAAACCGTTTTTTGTGCCAGGCTGTAAACATGTTTATTTCAGCTGTGAAGTTGGACATTTTAACACGAGGGTCTATGGGGATTGACTGGCTTTTGGAGCCAGCTTCAAGTCGCCATTAGAGCAACTCCAGCTTTTGGCCCTTTTGTCTTAGCTTCATTTTGTAGATCCCGGAGGTTGCTGCTTGAAGATGCTTTTTAGTTGTACTATGAAAAACATAGGGTCCAGCATTTGGGCCTGACCCATAATGCTGGATTCACATTGGACCTGGAAGCGCACCGATTTTCCGTGGAGGGCTGCCCGCTTCATTTTGGCACCCATGTTAAGCAATTTGGCTGTTCACACTGGACGTGACACAGCGCCAAGTTCCCTTGCCGGCTCACGATCTGACTGTTTCAGCATCTTGTCTGTCCCCTGTGATTTTCTTTTCTTAATAAAACACTGTGTGAGGCATCAGTGGTGAAAGGGTTTGAAAGAAAATTTTGACATTAGTCAAGGATAAAATTTAACATACTGACATGTGGGTGGTATTGATCTTCTCATCTAACGCTTGGCAAGAAAGCGAATAAGAGTACACAAAATGTCAATCTTTTCCTTTAAGAAATCATCTTGAATCTTTTTTTGCAGTTTATCAAACTGATCTATGAGGAAAAATAGCTGCTGTTGGGTGTCACCTCTTCCTCAGTGGATAACCATAGATGACTCTGTTTTTTCTTTGAGTGACAAGGGTTAAAATGTCTGTTTCAATAATGCTGTGGTTTAGCATTAGTTTTTGGGCACTTGTTTCATCATTGCTGTTTTTCAGTAGACTTGCATGTACACTTTCTGTCCCTTTATTGTAAACTGAATCGGCATGAGACAGGTCAAAAAGAGTAAAAAAAAGGGGCACGTCTGCACATTTTGTAAAGATAAAGGTGAGAAATTACCAACACAGCACCTTTGACTACAACATTGTGATTTTTCTTGTCTCTCCTCTTTGACACAGAGGGGAAGAGTAAGAAGGAGAAGGGTGCACCTATCCAAAGGAGCACAGAGACTGGCATGGCAGTAGAGCTGACCAGGAACATGAGTCGCCAGCCCAGCAGAGAGTCCAACAACGGCAGCATGAACAGCTACAACTCTGAGGGGAAGTCAGTAAACCACACACTCCTTGCTTTGATCACTTTCCATCAACACATCTACACTCTCACTCTTTAATCATTATTTTCTCTCCTAAGGGAGAATGCCAAATCCTTGTCCATTCATTTCTGTCTACTTTACATTTCCACCTGGACGTGACAGTAAAGTTTGTTTGCCAACATGTACTGAGGGATTATATCCAGGCGCACACTTCCATCTCTGCATGAACGTGTCAGCTGACTGACAGTAAACAGAGTGTAATATAATGAGCAGACTGTTAAAGAAAAAACTGCGGTGCAGTGAGGCGACGATAAAACACAAACTTTGACTGAATCAAATTAAGGCCTGGTGTTTTCTCTGATGGATTATCTCGCTTGGGCAATTTTCGAGATGTTTTTCACGCTGTAAATAATGACTGGCAGCAAATTGGTTCTCCTGAAGGCAGCAAAATGACTCTCAAAGTGTGCTGACTGCATGGTGATATTGGTCATTCATGTTGTAATTAATTCATGTTTATGTTTTTTTCTGTGTTAGCTTGATCTTCTCTGGAGTCAATCTGGGTGCCAGCAGTCAGTTCAGTGACTTCTTGGACGGCCTGGGACCGGCGCAGTTAGTGGGAAGACAAACACTGGCTACTCCAGCCATAGGTAAGATACCGATGATACTCTTCTCTTCTCTTCTCTTCTCTTCTCTTCTCTTCTCTTCTCTTCTCTTCTCTTCTCTTCTCTTCTCCTCTCTTCTCTTTTACTCTACTCTACTCTACTCTTCTACTGTCCCTTCTCTTCCCCTCCCTTCCCTATCTCGTCTCTTCCCTTCCCTTTCCCCTGCCTACTCATCTCCTCCCTTCCCTTCCCTTTCCTTCCCCGCTCGTCTCATCTCATCTCTTCCCTTCCCTTCCCTACTCATCTGGTCTCGTTTTGTCTCATCTCGTCTCGTCTCTTCCCTTCCCTACTCGTCTTATCTTGTCTCTTCCCTTCCCTTTCCCCTGCCGACTCATCTCGTCCATTCCCTTCCCTTTCCTTCCCCGCTCGTCTCATCTCATCTCTTCCCTTCCCTTCCCTACTCATCTCATCTCGTCTCGTCTCGTCTCATCTCGTCTCTTCCCTCCCCTACTCGTCTCATCTCATCTCTTTCCTTCCATTTCCCCGGCCGACTCATCTCGTCCCTTCCCTTCCCCACTCGTCTCTTCCCTTCCCTTCCCATCTCGTCTCGACTCGTCTCGTCTCGTCTCGTTTTGTCCCATCTCGTCCCGTCCTGTCCCTCCTGTGCCGTCCCGTCCTGTCCCGTCCCGTCCTGTCCCTTCCCTTCTCTTCACTGCTCATCTTATTACTTGCTTCTGTCTGCTTGTTTGTATGTTCATGTCTTATCAATATCATAAATTTTGGGGGGCTGAGTGTGCAGTCAGACCCTTGTGGTTTATTTTTTCTGATTATCATCATCATCTTCTCACTTGTCTGTGTTTCCCAGGTGACATCCAGATTGGCATGATGGAGAAAAAGGGTCAGCTGGAGGTAGAAGTTATCAGAGCACGAGGACTTGTACAAAAGCCAGGATCCAAATCCCTCCCTGGTGAGAACCTGACCAACCTTAAGATACCAAAAAGCAACTTATCCCTCCCTCCCTTTCAAGACATCAGTTACACACTCTTCACATTATTATATGATATACACTCTACATCCAGTGAAATCCAGATACAGCCAGCCGACGCTTGCCCCGCACTTTCCCTTCCCATAAAGATATAACCAGCTGTGAGATCTGATCTAGATTATATTGAAGAGTCGCTGTGTTCCTCACTAATGGCCTTTTTATTGCTTTGTCTCTGCCTTCAGCTCCATATGTCAAGGTCTATCTGCTGAATAATGGAGCGTACGTAGCCAAAAAGAAAACCAAGATTGCACGGAAAACACTTGACCCACTGTACCAGCAAGCACTGCTATTTGAGGAAAGCCCACAGGGTAAAGTCTTACAGGTGAGTCGAAGATGTATTTCTCTTCATCACAAAGTTAAATGGTTTTTTTAAACCCATACTGGTAAAATATGTTTTAGCAGGAGGAACTAGACTGCTGTGTAATTTGACAGAAAATGATTTTCCTTCAGGTGATTGTATGGGGCGACTACGGCCGCATGGACCATAAAAGCTTCATGGGAGTTGCACAAATCCTATTGGAGGAACTGGACTTATCAAGCACAGTCATTGGTTGGTACAAGTTGTTCCCACCGTCCTCCTTGGTGGATCCGACACTTGCCTCCTTAACGCGGCGGGCTTCCCAGTCGTCACTCGACAGCTCCTCCGGACCTCCCTGGGGTCCGATCCTAGTGGACCAACAGCTCTACACCGCACGACGAGTAACAAACTCATGAAACGTACTGTAGAGAGAAACAAACAAAAACAAGATGGCAGAAATGTAGAACAACAACAATCAGAAACAGTCAAAATGAGAAAGCTTTGTTGAGATCTGACAATCACTCCTGTCGCGGTTAATTTTGTCTGTTGTACGGAGCGCCACATTTCAGTGTTTCATATCCATTCAAAAAATCTCATCATGTTTCTCTGTGTATGCTGAAGAAGCAGGGCTGTCGAACAGACAACACGCAGTAGCTCTCAAGATGGGAGACAAAAAAAACAGTGTCAGAGAATCAAATGAAGCAGGGTGATTTTTAACTGAATCAACAATAGCAAAGAAATGTACGTAAGCATCGGAATGTATGGACTCGAGACAGAGGTAATCACCCTCCACACCTGCAGGGGGCGCAGTCCTCCCTGCAGTGGCCTCCTCCAGAACCCCAACAGACTGCCGGCACTCCTGCCCCCAGGCAGGGTGCCCCCGCATGGGTATTCAGTCTGGAAGCACAGGGCCTTCTTCTGGTGCCTAGACCTTGGAGCCGCATCACTGGTCCCTCTCTCTGTCGAAAAATCCTCTTTTCAGTATGTTTACCATGGCTGCTCTGAGGCCACACTGTTTTAGCGTGTTTGCTTTGTTGTTCATTTCTTTCCCTTTGTTACTACTGGCACAAAATGTTTTTACAGTGCGTAAAATGCTCATGATAATGTTGTCAGTCTGGTGTGTGCATGGAGAGAAAAACAAAACACAAGTGATTAAAAAAAAAGGATATAAAAACTATTAAATGTCTGCAAGTGTTATGCAGGGGGGGGACTGGTGATGATGACACAGCTTAGATTTTTACACTTGACAGTGAGATTAGCGTGCAGCGTTGTTTTCCTTGTTCCACCGCTGGCAAGCGTCCAGGCCAGTTGTCTTTGTATAGATGTATATTAGGCCTCCCAGGAGGTTGACCAATAAATAAAATTTATGTCACTTTGAAATATCACAAGGGTACAAACATCACTGTAAAAAAAAAAACAAAAAAGTAAACCCAAGAGCAAGATAGGACCGTCTAATTTTTCACATTTTTTGGGGAGTGCAGTCCCTCACCCCAGCACGTTTCTATCCAACCCTTAGTTTACATTCTTTTGAAATTTAAACACAAGCACAAGAGCTTGATTTTTTTACAACAAAAAGTTTAACTTTTTGAAAAAAACACGTAGTTAAAAAAAGAAAAAAAGCAACAATCCCGTCACGTTCATTTCTTTGTCTAGTTGTTGATAGACAAACAGAAAAAGAAGAATCGCTCACAGTTTCCCTTGTGCATCTCTGTGAATGTGAAAGTAACCAATCAGACTGATCTGTCGGGACTCCAAAACCAATGCTCATCCTCCGTTCGGCCTGCAGTCTCCGCCCACTGGGGAAAAAAAGGCGGCGGCCAGCATGACTTTGGAACCTGTTCCAAGCTGCATGCACATTTTTGTAAAACAAAAACAGATACAGGAAAAAAAGATAACTGATCTAGATACGTGTGTTAGTTCCACATACTGTAGGGCCGCTTGTATGTTGCATGCAGTTGTACAGTTTGCTCGTACTTGAATATTAAAGAGATAAAACCAAGAAACCGAAGCCATTCCCATTACGCAAAGACATTTGAACTCAACTGCAGTCAGTTCCACATCCCCCAGTCCGGTGCTGAATGTCTCTCAAACTAAATCCCAAGATTACCTTGATGTCTCTCCTCGACCCTCTGGAAGATGTACAGTACTGTACAGTGGTACTGAGCAGACCTCACAGCCCCTCTTACTGTTATTCCACATCATAGTATACCTCCAAGGGGCTGAGATGATGTATGAATAAATATGTACAAATCAGATCCGCTTATATGGAAATATGAATTATGTTTCAACATAATGATTTCAGATATGCTAACACATGAACTGTTAAGTTATATAAAGAATAAATACAGATGCACAGAGAGTAATACACTGTAAATACTCAACAGCCATTCACTGGGTTTTCATTGGGTTCAGTGATATTTGCAAAGGGGCCAAGTCATATAACGAGGAGCGATTAATACGTCATTAGGGACCATGCAGTGGGACGACACGAGACGATGGACTTGGGTCACAAACTGGCCGAACTTAAACAAACGGCCGCGAAAACTACAGGTGTACCACGAAGTCGTCATCTGAACACTTCTTTGTGCTTCAAACCCAATGTCCGAACCCCGGCCATGTTCAGTCCCACTTCAGAAGAGTTGATGACTTTTCTTTTCATTGTCCGGTGAAGCTGGTTTTCCTTTTTCTTTTTTCTTTTTTTTTTCTTTGTCAGTATTAACAGGAAAAAAAAATGCTGATTGTTTACAACTTCTGTGTTCCACTGAAACAAAAAGAAAATTAGAAAAAAGTAAAGCATTCACTGCAACATTACTTGTTTGTATAACAGATGTGGCTCAAATGATGTGTATGTTTTATATTTAAAAAAAAGTTCATTTTTATTATTTACAAATAAAAAGAATGTGTGGAAGAAAACTGCTTCTTCGGCTCGCCTTCATTTCAATGTCCCCCTCAAATCTCTAAATATTATGTGTCTTTATTTGTATTATTCTATACCTTTAACATGATGTCAAAAGGTCCGAGTGAAAAACTCATTTTAAAATGTGATTTACTGCCACGTTTATGGGAAAGTAAATATTTTCTTTAGTCTATGCTTCACTTGTAATGTATGTCTCAGCGAGGCAGCTCCTCATTGAACTGAAGGGATAAACGTAAAGAACAGTTTGACTTTAGTCATTAACACATCACATCATTGAAAATGTAAGATACATTTTGGTCAGATGAATAATAATAATAAGTTTAGTTTGACTCAGAAAATATTTTATTATGCAACATTTATGCAACAGTGGTAAAAACCAATTAGATTGCAATTTATTATTTTTATTAAGTATTGTGATAAAGTCAAAAATCATGTGGCATGTGGATGCCACTTAACACCCTCTACCCGCCCAAACACTGCTTCCCGGCCTCCTCGGATCAGACTTGTCTCTAACATGTGAAGTCATAGACAGATGACCTCTTGAAGGTGTCCTGTGGTGTCTGGCACCAGGGGCGTTGACTTCAAATCATTTGAGACCTGTCAGTTGTGAGGTGAGGCACTGGCACTTCCCAAGATGCTCAGATTGGTGTGTGGGAGATTTGGAGGTCAGGTCAACACCTTGAGCCTTTTTGTCATGTTCCTCAGGCCATTCCTGAGCAGTTTTCATGGTGAGGCATGGCTCATTTTTCTGCTGGGGGGGCCACTGCTATCAGGGACTACTGTTGCCGTGAGGGAGTTTTACTCAGCCCACAGCGGTGTTTGGGTGGGTGGAGAGCGTCAAGTGGCATCCACATGAATGCCATGACCGAAGGTTTCAGTTTTCAGTTCATAAAAGACCTCCCGGTGTCAACTATTCAGTTTTTCTGGTGAGTACGTTTTGTTTTGATGGTTTTTTTAACCAGTTTCTTGCCAGCAAAAAAAAAAAAAAAAAATGCATCAGCATTAATATTAGTTAATCACAGCTGTCCATGCTAACCAAGCTAGCAGCTAGCACTAGCTATCTCGCGCTCTCTTGTCCAAATATGGTCACGTCTGGCATCAAAAATCCAAGGTGGCAACACCCACAATGCCCAACTCAAGGCTTCAAAATGGGAGTCCACACACCAGTGGGTGGCTACATCCCTTATTGTAAACAGTCTTTCCTAAAGTTATGTAATTTTTTTTTCAGGTGGTTGCACTGCTCCCAAGTGGCCAGAAAAGTAAATGCAGTTTTAAGAATGCTTTACTTCTAATATGTGTTAACTTTAAATGCAGTAAGATTTTAAATACTACAATTTTACTTGGACTTTATTCGGTCATTCTAAGATCTTTTATCATCAGTGTTTTGTAGATAGAAAAGGTACATTTCTGGAGAGCAACAGTTTTATTATCAAGTATTTCTTGATAAAAGCACATTACAGCTGTGCACTACTACATATAACACCATAACTCCATGCCTGGGGTGTTACAGGGCGGCTCACTGAAGAGGAAGTCGAACCAAAACGGCCTCATGTGTGACCTCACATATGATACAGTGCAGCAGAGAGCTCGAGAGATTTATGTTCCACATCCTCTTGTTAAATAAGCAGAGGGCCCCCCGAAACAACATCTGCAGGCAATCTTAGCTCACCCTCCCACCATCCCCGCCATGCCAGCCGGGCCCCCCCCAAGTTCCCCCCGTCACAGCATCAGGGGTCACGACCGCCCTGTACAAAGCGTGGATATGGTCCGTGGTGGAAAAGAGAACCGCAGATCATACATGTCAGAGGCCACAATGAAATTTCCATGCTGCTCCCAGGAAATGGGTTAATCTATCTAATCAGGTCAAAGGTCACACATCTCCAAATGGAATACAAACATCATGCAAGTTAATTTTTAATATCATCCATTCAGATGACCTTCCCAAAGAAACCGAGTAAAAAAGTAAACAAACAAAAACTTTGGGAAAAAGCTGAATTACGTCTCCTGTCATGAAAAAGACTGTTTTCTTTGAGAAGTGTTCAACATGAGGCTGTATTTCTAAAGTCTTTACTCGGTTGGGACACATGACAGGGTCCATGGTTTGTTGCAGGAAACCAGCGGATCATGTGACCAGATTAGATGATAACTGTAGTCTGTAGGCTTACCACTGCTTCTCTCAAGAGGAACAAGAGGAAATGTAGAGTTCCAGTTCAGCATGTAAAGTGACAGAAGTAGTTGTGTCCTCAGTTTCTTTTTTTACGTAGGAAAACAACAAATATCAGAAGACATACATATTTTACATGAGTTTGTAGTGTTTACGAGCCTTTATTTAATGGCCCATTAAGGTTTGAATCACATGATTGTATGGGAAATCTTACTGTTTTTACCCATAGCATCTCACATTGTATCACATTGAAGCAGCATTACGGTAGTAAACATCATCTTTGAACCTACACTCAGTGTCCACTTTATTAGGTACACCTGATGCCTCTCATAATCATGGTCCAATTATTACTGTCTTCTACAACTTTCAACCATATATCACATGACCTTTATCAGCAGATCATGTGATTCACTTCTCATGACAACTGAGCAAACTTCATGTGCTGATGTGGTTGAAAGCACTGGAGTAAGTTCACCTTCAGTCAGACTGTTGTGTCAAACATTTGATAGCTTGTGTGGGAGCCTGTGTTTTGAGTATATAGTTGTCTGCTAATAATAAATGGCTCTGTTTGATTATTCTAGATGTTCACTTTATTCAGATGAGTTTTTAGTTCAAGTATTGTAGTGACACATATATTTCCCAGCATGCTGGACTGAGCAGTTTCTAGTTGTTGTTAAGTTTTCTGTTCTCTGTTCTCTGTTCCATAATGCAGTTTTCATTTGTTGTTATTGTTTTTGGTTTGTTTGCTCAGAACATGATGTTTTATGCTAGTTATTGTCGTGTGTGTGAATATATAGTTTGCACCAGTAGTTAGTTGGTTATCCGACTTCAGGACACCAGCTGTATTTTACTATTGAGTCTTGAAAATGATCTTTACCTGTCAGATAAACTCACCAGTATAGAGAGCTTCAACTTTTCATCTGGGTGATGGGTGAGTTAGCACTGTATTAATACAAATATTTTCTTTTTTGTGTTGTGTCTTGTGCAGGTATTATATTGTTTTGATTTGGATATACCTTTTTTTTATGCCTAAGTGGCTAACAATGGGCACCTGCTGTTGTATATAGAGGTGGATAGGTATAAGACCAGCATGCACCTGGGTGGGCAAAATGGTTTTTCAGAGACAGCAGGAGCCATGACTTCTTTGTTCTTTTGATTGCTTGCTTGTTAAATTCATCGTAGGAAATGCAGAACCTGTCAGAGGATAATGGATTTCTTTTGCCTGCATACATGACATGCCCGAGGTGCTTGAGTGGCCCTTTATTTTCGTTTAATTCAAGAACAGAATAGGATAGAATATAGCTTTATTGTCCACCATGGGTGGAAGTCTGACTTCAGCTCACCAAATACAGTAGACAACATTGTAAAAAGCAGACATTACAAAACACTTGAACACATTAAATCAGCTGATTGTCTGTCTGTGGTTTAAAACTCATCAGTCACTTTATTGAGTTAAGGATACTGATGGCTCTTGGGATGCATTTTTGGTTGCCAGAGGGACTCCACAGTGCCTCCCGGAACTGAACAGCTAAAACTGGTTAAACAGAGGGTGGGAGCTGTCTGCCAAAATACTCCTTGCTTTCTTCCTCATCCTTTCTGTGAAGAGTTAGGTCAAGGGCTTCTGTGGCGTACCGAGCATTTCTCTTGCCATAGTTAGTTGATTTTGACTTTACTGAGAAACAATCACTACAACTTGAGTAAGTCAAGAATAAACTTTTATGCCTAACTCCTAAACTTTTATGTACATTTCTCCCAAATTCAGAATGACACATTTGTTATCTTTGGAAACTTTCTGCACTAAAATTTAAAATCAGGTTTTGTGGGTTTGGACAAGGTTCGCCTGCACAGCATGAGACTGAAACAACTGACCCACCAGTTGGCCGCTGCTTGTATATTTGCTTCTGATTTACGGAAACAGAGCAAACAGCAGTATTTGAGAATGTAGAGGAGGAAATGAACTGTGAAAACATGCAAATAAAAATGCTGGCAGTATCTGGTAACAGCCTCATTCATCTTTTGGCCCGAGTCTTAACCCCTAGATCACCAATATCACATGCAACCTCCATTACACTGTGAGGTTCAGTGCCCAGAAAGGTCTTCCTGTGATTATGTAGTACCGTGTACTTCAAGGGGAAACTGCGAGAATCAGAACTGAGAGCACAAGAGCGGATTTGCATTTGAAACCTGTGAGACTGTGGTGTCCACAAAAGCTGTCTGGTGCTGTAACCACCAGTAGATGGCGTAGTTTTGTTGGAGGACAGAGGGAGTCGCTCAGTTGGTGCTCTGAGGCTGTGAAACCCCTGCAGGTAAAGTCCTGCACACTCTCAGCTTTTGTAGATTAAATATGAGAACACACACTCCCGTGCCCTGTGGCCCCGTGTTACTCACACACTGAGTATTTGTGACAGGATGCTGACTCCTGCTGATGTCAGCCGCACATAAATACTGAGAATCCACTCTCTCCTTGCCCCATTCACAATAACTTCACTGTAAGAAGTGTTTTCCTCTCGCATGTGACAGGTTGATGATGAAGAAGCTTTAGAGGGATATTGTGTGGAGTAAAAATAAGTCTAGAGGACAGCGTGCACTGTGCGCCTGTCAAGGGGAAGTCCGTGCGGAGGCATAACTGACATCACATTTTGAGACCACTTTCACTTTAGGCGACAGTGACACAAAGGAAGCAGTTTATTCAGCTTCTTGACCAAAAACCCAGCTCACTCTGAAGTCTTCTTCAAAGTGTGAATTGTTTGTTAGTAACACAGCAGCATCATAAGACAACAGACTGCTCGATAGGTTTGAATTAACTTCACCAGAGAAATGTGTCTCTCACGTGCTGTTTTCTTTCATTGGCTGCAGGACTAGCGGAGCAGGTGACAGACCAGCCTTGAAAGACCCAAGCTGCGAGGTCTTTCTTATGCAAATGTGATCACACATAACCTTATGAACGTTTACCATATTTACACAACACGCGCTGCTCAGTTTTCAGAAAAAGCTGCATTTGGTTACGGCATAATATTTTCTGCAGATGTTCAGTGAGCCGTCCTCGGTGGTTACTTTTCCAGCCGACCAAGTGGAAAATTCATCAGAATCCATGTTACCTGATAGGCTTTTCAAAAACGTGGTGTAATTTGGAACTTTTTCGGGAAATTAAATTACACCAGGAGCGACGGTTGCTCGTTGCATTTCTGCTGCCTCGGCGCCTCAACACCACCACCTAAAAAAACTCCTGCAGGCTATAAGCTTTATTCTTATGTGATGTGTAGGTGAGATAAAATCAAATTGTTTACTCTGACACCCGGTTCAAGATAAAGTCCCTCGCGGGCACGACCAGCACAGATGCGCATCTGCTGCCGTGGACGCGCAGCTCTCTGTTGAAGCAACAGGCGGTAAAGCGCACTGGGAAGAGAGCCTGGGCTGAAGAATAACGCTAAAAATATCTTCCCTCCAGCTCCGCCGGACACACACTGTATCTATCAGTTGTTATTTTGTCACATTGGACAGCACCGTGATCAGGGCAGGCGCGTGGATACCTTTACGCGCGGCGACAGCAGCTGTGTAAATGACTTGTGAAGAGGTCGATGCAAGAGGAAAGAGGGCGGTCAAAGTGTGACGGTAAACAGTGTGCCTTTCTCTGGCAACGGTTTCCCTCCCAGCGCCTCTTAGACTGCGTCTCGCACGTGTAATGTATTGTTCGTCCAGGGCACAGCTGCCGGCACAGGACACGCATGCTTGAAAAGACCATCGCGCACTTGATGCCCGCTTTGGTGATGCCATGCCCCGGAACCACAGCGGAGACGAAGGCGGCACCGGGCTCTGGATGAGGACGTCGCCGGGGCACCGTACCGAAGGCTACGGCTTGAAAGATGTGGAGTCCGGACGAAGGATGATGAACAACGCGGGAGACGGTTTGCTGTCAGCCTCCACCGCAGCAGCAGGTGCTGCCGGGTCCGAGAGCCTGAGGGGGAAGCAGGGAGCCCGGCTCAGCCTGCTGGGGAAGCCGCTCATATACAGCGCGCAGAGCGGCCGGAGAAACGTGCGCTACCGGCGGCTCCAAAACTACCTGTACAACGTGCTGGAGAGACCGAGAGCCTGGGCGTTCATCTACCATGCGTTTGTGTAAGTTTATCTCCATCATTTGCATGTGGGATAGTCTGTTGGGGAGCTCTGGAGTTGCACACCTGTTGATGCTGTTCCACCATCTCTGCAGGACACAAACACTCAAAATGACACAATGTTTTATCAACAGGGACAGACTATACTACACTTGACTGTATTGTCACTATATATATGTGATGGCTGACATGTTTAGTGAGACCATCTTAATGTGTAGCACAGGAAGAACACCTCTTTATTAGTGGCAATATCAAAGCTCGCAGAGGAAACCCTCTCTCTGCTGTTTGAATGAACCCAATGAAATCCTAATACAAGTACAGTGCAGCAGTCTTTGCTTTGCAGTGGATCTTAAATTCAAGGTTTACAGACTTAACTCTGGTATCAGTACAATTTCAGTTTCACTATGAATATAAAATATTATAGATTTTTTATGTTTTTCATTGACTTCTGCCTTTTTTAGGCCTTCAGCGGCAAATTAAGTTTCACATTTACACTGTTAAAACAAAACCCAGTCTCTTTTGACTCTCGAGGGTCAAGAGTCAGGAACATCTTTAGCCTTCTTGTCTGCTTGCCATCATTCTCGGCCTCCCAACCAGCTGCGTTTGATTTCCCGCGTGCGACTTGTTATGGCATCATGGACTGTCTCTGAGAGGAAGGAAGTTGAGACACATGCTGACTGTTGAGCGCTGTCTTTTTTTTGGTGTGTGGGTGGGGTATGTGTGTGTGTCTGTGCAGCAGGAGGAGTGGTTGGAACCAGAGGAGGGGTGGCGGAGCACGCACTGCTTGAGCTGTTGCACTTCATCCAAGCAGCTCATGAAACTGATAACTTTTCCTTTTAAAGCATCCTTGAGGCAGCAAATGATACACAGGATGGCACTAAGAGTTTATGTGCCTGGTGTGTGTGCTGTGTGTCATCTTAAATGTGATATGTTTAGTGATGTTTCATGAGGATGCTTTTGGAATTGAACTTATGGTAGAAATTACTGTAATTAACTGTTAGTGCTGTTTCAAAACATGCTGCTTTTTACAGCCAGTTTCACACTGTAGGCCTGGTCGCAGTGGAACAGCCAAATAAGTAGTGAAATACAAAGTGCAGGAAGGTTGGTGATGTAAGGACAACATTATTTAACCAGCTTGGTTGCTCAGGGGACAAAAAGTTTATTTACTTTATTCAAAAGACATATTTGTACCGCTGACTCTCTAACAACTGTCTACTTAGTTTACACCCCAACAAGGGAGGGTTAAAACATGAAAGCAGATGACACAACACAGCTAATAAGCTATGACAGCATCCTCCATTCTAGACTCCCCGCCTCGCTGTTACCTCAAAGGTTAGCACTGTTCAGACAGTTTGCCACTGGTCAGCTGTGTTAATTTGTGTGTCATAGTTCAGCAAAGGTTGAATTCCACACAGAGATACAGGCAGATTTACTAAGTCCCTGCTGGTGAATCCACTGATTGTGATAACTCAGATTGAGTGTAGCTGCTTTAACTGCTGGACTATGTAGAATGTGTGACTGGGTCTTAACTCCAGCAAGTCTCTGTAATCAGCCCAGTTTGCACAAGAACTGGACATCCTAAATTCAGTTATTTGCTTTGACTGAATTAGAGAAGCTGGAATTTCTGGCCAGTCAGGGTCCAGTATTTGCACAAAAGGAGTCTGTTTGACTTCCAAGATTTCCCTTTGATAAACTCTCCTTTATCTAAACTGCTGTGCATCATGGGCAACATTTTCTTTCTTATCTAGAGTTGTAATAATCTACATTTGAAAGCATGATTATTGTGACTATAGATTGCCTTTAACTCTTTACACAATGTCCTGTGGCTGTTATAAAATATATTGGCATTTTATGTTTCTGCTTATGTAGCGAATACTTTGAAACTTTTGTTTCTTTACATTTCTACAATGCTGTGGTTAGCATGTGGTTAGGTTTAGGCACAAAAAACGCTTGGTTATGGATGGGAAAAGATAATGTTTTGACCTAAAATACCTGGTTTTAGTGGCACAATTCCTGCTGGAAACACAGCGATATCACTGTTAAAAAAAGGTGTTTGGTGGCACAAACAAAAAAAAACCAAACTTTTTTGTTTGGCACAAACTTGGCTGGAAGTGCAGCAATTGCTTTTGGTGGCACAATTCCAGCTAGAAATGCAGTGATGTCTCATTTTTAAAAGAGAAAGGAAAATTTGGCATAATCCCAGCTGGAAATGCAGCGATGTCTTGTTTTAAAAAGCAACCATTTTCTGTAGCACCATTCTGCCTGGAAAAGCAGAGTTTGGTGGGGCAAACTCAGCTGGAAATGCAGTGATGTCTCTGTAAAAAAAAACACTTTTTGTGGCACAGTCCTGGTTAGAAATACAATGACGTCTCTGTAAAAAACAACTGCTTTTGGTGGCACAATCCTGGCTAGAAATGCAGTGATGTCTCGGTAAAAATACAGCCACTTTTTGTGGCACAGTCACTGCTAGAATCACTGAAACACAGTGATGTCTCATTTTTAAAAAACAACCATTTTCTGTGACACAATCCCAGCTAGAAATGCAGTGATATCTCTGTATAAAACAATCACTTTTTGTGGCACAATCCCGGCTGGAAATGCAGCAAAGGAAAACAACCACGTTTAGGAAAACAGCCGCTAAATAGCCACTGGAAACACAGTGATAGGTCACTTAAAAAACCACCCACAACAACTGGTTTTGTTGTTTGCAGCTTGGCAGGCGTCTCGTAGAGGTCACACATCATCCTGCATCCCCTCTGCCTCATGATGACGTAGTCAGCTCATATACTGTGTAACTTAACAAACGTTGATATGATCCGTATGAAATGTACAAATGCAACATATGCATGGTTTGCAGAAACGTACAATGCCAACATTTTCTTCTGGGGACTATGCTGGGATTTATAGTCTGTCTTTTCCATCTCCTGTCATGTCATAATTTCTCACAGTGGAGGATTATATTTATTGTGGTGTAAAAATCTTTCAGACATCAATTCAGTCCTCATGTTTTATGAGGCCTGTCCTGGCTTGGTGGTCAAAGAGGCTAAGTAATGACCGTGGGGGTCGTCCAGCTCAATGACGACTTTCCTTATCCTCTTTTATTAGAGCCATAACTTAAGAGAGATACCACTGAATTTGTACTTTGGTTTACAATCTGAAAGATTGAGTCAAAAATGCTAATTTACATATCTTATGAAAGTGTTGACTCACGCACACCCACAAGGATCCTCGGACTCACACTCTCTTCTCTTCACATGAGCGCTCATGAACGTTAGGAATGCACGGTCGGGTGGCTGGGAAGTTGGTGAATGATTTTCTTTCATCCCTGTGGCAGTGAGCTTGAACTGGAGAAATGGAGGTACTGAACTCCTACTCAGGCCTTGGCTCTCTCTCCTCTGATGAATACCGCTATGATGGTCAGTGGCCTTGAAAGTGGCACTGGTCTGCTGATATGACAATTGTTGCAGTTGAGAGCCTTGCTGTCACAGTTTTTGGCTGCAGGATAGATGATATGCATATCTGGCAGCTAATGATAAAGCTGGTTGTGGTTCACGTTTATTGTTACATGTAGCGTGCTTATCGATGTTTCGTTTAACCAGATTTCTCTTAATGGAGCGCTCATGAACTGCTCATTAGGAGCTAGTTTGCACAAAGTAACAAACAGAAATTTTCTGATTCCACTGAACTGACAACAGAGCCAGTCGTGTCCCTTTAGAGCCTAGGTTTGCTTTAGGCCCCTCTTTAATATTTTAACCACCCAAGTGTGATCCAGTGAAACAGGTGGTCAAAATGTGTTTAAAAACCTGTTGTATTATGAGCCCCCCCAGGAAAAGGTGCTGCCTTGTTTGCCCTTGCCACAGGCTGTTTCTGATCCCCACAGTAGCTAAAAACTTGACTGCTGTCTCTACCCAACTGATACCCGACACACTAGAATATCCCTCAGGCCATTAGCAAATTTGCATCCTCTCAGTTAATGAGGAATGGGTGTTTTTTCCTACTGCTGTGCTGCTTTGCGATGTAAAATGATTTTTACATAAAACCTGAGCCAACTGTGTCTTTAAATGGTCTGTAGTTATTTCAGTGTGAGCATGATGACTGTAATCATGAGAGGTAGGCTGACAATCAGTGAGATAAACTAAATGCAGTGCAATCAAGAATAGCGGCTCTGTGTGCTTTTTCTGAAAATGAAAAACTTTATGTTCTTTGAAATATCATGAAAGCATTGATATTTTGTTTCATAAATAATGTTTTTAGCACATCACCTGGTCTGCTGCTTTACTAACTGTCTTTGTACCTTTACATTTCTTGCATACATGAGAACTAAGATGCTTTCGGTTCGTTTGGGCAGGTGTGAACACAGCAATCGCCCTTGGGTGTGCACCAAAACAACTGGACCGAGACCTTCTTGAAGAGGTGGTCTTAGTCTGGGTACAAACAAACTCTGGTGCGGTTCGTTTGTGGTGAGAACATGTTCCCATCTCGATCTGAACCAACTGCAGTCACATGACACATTGTTTGGGTTAAACATGAGCATGTTACAGTCCTGGAGGATTATTAATGTGCGCCTCCTCCTGTACTGCCTTAATATGCACATTCAGCACATCCAATGCATCAAAACATTGTTTTCTAGTTGCCTCGTTTTCAAACTGTATGGTTTGACTCAAATGAACAATGACAGCAATATAGTCCACGATGAGCAGCGCTAAAATCAACCTGCGTAGTTGTCCCTCCATTGTGACATTAGAAAGTGTCTCATTTATCTTGCAAGTGTACTCTTCTTCAACATTTTGTTTACTTCCTCGATTTTTCCCACATGAAAATTCTGACCAATCAAGAGCAGCTTTCTTATTTGATCCGCTTGTAAATGCTGCCGTGAGAACTCGAAGAAACTCCAGGTAATTATGCAACTTTGTAACAAAATTAGTCCCTGATTGAGACCAAAGCAAGACAACTCTAGGTCTGAAAGCACCCCACGTCGATATGTCAAACCATTAGCAAACAGTTACACATCCAGCAGTTACACAGCAACACAAGCATTCATTTGGAGTGATGTTTGTGTCCACCTAATGAATGAAAGTCCAGTATTTTGGTTTCTGCCATCCCCTGAGAAAAATATCTGTCTCTTTAGCTTCTACATGCTTCATGATGATACTCACTAACTGTGTCTGTCTGCTGTTTGGTGTTGAACAGTATCAGATCTTTTGTACTGAGACACAGATGCCTTGTGCAGCTAAAATGATGCTATGAGAGCAATGAGAGTGAATCAGAAACAGTGAAGTTGCCAGACAGCTTAACACTGTGCTAAAAAAATCACTATAAAGCTCCATAAAGCTGAGGGGAGCTGCAGATTCAGGTGATAAGTCTCTGTAGGTTCATCACTGTTCTCACTGTCACATTGTCATTTGATAGATTGCTATTGTAAAATATGGGTTACAGCTGCTTTTAAAACATCCTCCCTCCTCGAAGGCACAGCACAGATTATTGGTGTCAGAAAAAAAGTAAGCACAGATAGGGTTAAAGTTGCATCTTGCTGCCCTGCCTCCTAAGTGGCTAAAATAGAGCTGGGGTAGGCTGAAATTTGGGAAAGACAAAATGAATAAATTAATTAAAATAAGACAGAATTTGAAAATTCACCCTCTCCTGCAGCTCTTTCCTCTCTGTCCTAAGCCCCTATACACATGCCGCATACAGTAACCCAGTGTTTCCCATACATTGATTTATTTAATCTTATTTCATTGTAGAGCACTCTGTTTGTCAGACCACCATATAGACAAGAATTAACCAGCTAGCCACACCACAGTCCCTCTGCCTCACTCCCTGCCTATGTAGACGACATCGCCGGGTGTCACGGCAAGCTGGTGGCCAGTGGCAGCACCAGGTCTTACTTGGTAATGGCAGCAACAGTAATTTTGCTGATTTGGCAGGGAGTCAGGAGTGTCCGTCCCACCAGAGCTGGGATTTTGCACTGCCTGGATTCAGGTTTCTGAGGCTGCCGATTGGGGGTCAGTGTCTGGAGCTGCTGCCTGCTCTCTGCCCAGTAAAGGGGTCTGTTGATGCAGGGAGTGAGGCGAAAGACAGATTGTGATTCAAGGCACTTGCTAAGGTTAGGTACATAAATACGAACTTGAAGCTGCAGTCATGAGCCTCTGATTCCAGTTAGCAAAAGGCTAAACTATCAGCCAGATTTTCTCTCCATCTCGTCAATATTGATATGTGTTTTGTTCGTTTATTGTCAGACTCTCACTTAAAGTCTCTTTTTTTGTAAGTTTGGCTTCTTTTATTTGGTTGCTTTGCAGTGTAGACAGTTGTTGCCAATGCTTGAACAGCAATTTTCACTGCAGGATTCTCCGCCATTGAATCAGGCTTTCACTGCAGGGTTGTGCAAGCACATCTATGTTTGTAGAACAGCCAGTAGTAATGCTCTCTCTCTGAAAGGACCTGTGACTGGCTAGAGTCTCCCATCACAGACTAAATTTTCTAAAGGTGCCAAGAGGAGGTGCAGAGATCTACTTTTCCCTCAGATCACTTAAATTACATTATGTTCGAAATTTTTGCTCACTGAAGCCAAAAATAAACTGCCTACCCCAGCTTTAATGCCACTCTAAACCATCACTGTAATACATATGATGATCAATTCTTGCCCTGATTTTAGAGCAAATATGTATTAAGTATATGTAAATGAATTTCCTCCAAAGGTGTAAGTTTTCATTAATGTTTTTTAAATTGCCCAAAAGTCTTGTTTAGTCTTATCTCTTTGCATTATGGGTAGAGTACATTTCAACATAATTTATTTACTTTTATTTACTACTTTAGATTTAGCAATACTACATAATGTACAACATAATGATGTATGTGAATTATATGTTTTCAATAGGTAATTGTTTAGGGTTAGAACCATGAAAACCAAGGTTTATGCCAGGACACATAATTTTATTGGCTTTATAATAAACTATAATCCTCTTTTATACCTCCTCTCTTCTTCCTTTTTATCAACTGTGTCTCATAAATCAGGTAATCGAAGCTGCTGTGGTAAAAGCCTTCATGTGTTGAAACTGCAATATTGTCATTTCTTCCTCTTGTTTGCCTTTGTGTGTGCACATGCGTCCTCATGAGGATCAGTGTGATTGATACTAATATGTCCAAGCTGTTCTGCCTGAACAGCTGAGGCGCTGTTTGGATAACTCACAAAAGTTCAATTTCACCTTCCACTGCTTTCAGGAGGCAATAAAAAAAAGGTATGTTACTTCCTTATCTGCCTCGTCTGAGCCGACACATTAGGAACAGGTCAGAGGAGCAAATAGGAGTCGGCCCTCGCAGCATCCAGTTATCCTCCGCTTGACGTGCTCACACGGCATACCCTCATCGGCTCTGATGCTTAAGGTGATATTTCACCTTCAACTGTGTTCCACTTTCTAACACACGTGCCTGCAAGTGAAATTACTTCTTGAAAATTGTAACACAAAGAACAAACACCAGGGCCAACTGTGTGTTAGCTGTTTAACTATTGTTAGATTTTCAAAATAAAAGCCAGTGGTAGAGTCACTGCAGATCCTCAGAGTGAAGGCAGTGTTAGCATTTAAATAGAACTACTTTATTAATCCCCTCATGGATTGAGGTGCTGTCGCCCCACTTGGCCCTGTAACTTTTATACTGCGTACTAATATCTTGCTCATGTGTGCCCTGTAATTCCTCGGCTTTACATTTTCCTATATTCCATACGGCCATAGCATACGTGTATATTTTTATCCTTTCCCTGTGTGTGACAGCAGCAGCACTGAGCCAGTCTTTGTGCTGAGTTGTGTTGCGCCTGGGGTCCCAGCCTGCCCTCCTTCCTGCTCGCACACACACATACACAGTGCTGCCATTCATCTCACCTCTGGATTAACAAGCTCTTATCCTTGCAAGTATGTTCAGGGGCAGGAAAAGTGTGGGGGGAAAGGATACAGTGTTCCTCCACCTCAGGTTTCTGAACTGGCACGCTGAGCTATCGGGGGGCACGGAGTGGTGACATGAACTCGCTGCTCTCGCTTGTTAAATATCTATCAGTCGGTTTATTGTTAGGAATACTTGAATTTATGGGCTGCAGTAAAGGATGCTGGCTCATCCTGAAAGCTGTGTTTGATAGGCAGTGTTGGGTATTTGAAGCCAACAGACACAATAAAATGTTTAGTAGACATCTGAATGACTAATCAGACGCTGCTTGGAATCCGAGTGCTGTTATGTATTATGTTTTGATCGTTTATGGTCCAGCCATTGAGATTCTGTCACTTAGAAATATCTGTTTTTCTGTGAACCTGGACTTCATTATCTCTTTGAGAGGCCCTCTGGTGTGAAATGAGTCTCAGCGCTGTTGTTGATTCAACTCAGAAACCCCTCTGTGTAGATGCTGGTGTATGCATGCATCCATATTTCAGAATCAGAATCACCTTTAATTGACAAGTAAGTGTGTACACATACATGGGATTTGACAGACTCTTTGTGTGTCTCATTGTGTGTAGTGCAGTAGAGCAGAGTGTAAACGGTGCTGGAATAATATTCACTGGAATTTTATTTATGTAACAGATAGCTTTATATACATAGTTTGATATGACAGTATATACAGTTTATACGACAATGCTTATATATTGAGAGTGATGATGTTAACATGATAAAGAACAGTGAGTGTTTTGATCATGGAATATATTTCTTACTGGTAAAGTGGGAACTTGGTAGGCCTGTCAGGATAACTGTTTTTTGGATGGTATATCGTCCCAGAAATAAATGGAATAAACTATATTATTGTAATTTTTAAACCATTGTATGCCCCTGATATAATAATAGCAATGAAAGCGATTCACTTTGATTCTTAAGAATGTTCAAACCTTTTTAGGAGTTGCCTAAATGACTCAGTTTGAGATTTAAGTTGCATTCACGAGCTCCTCGGAAGGACCCGTTTCCCCAGTTTGGAAGCTCTTCTTCTGACTTTGGTGTGTTTAGGAGCTTTAAGTTGTAATGTGGAAACAACATGGATGCTACCCAGAACATTTAAAACTCCTGTGTGTAGGATTTAGGGAACTATATTGGCAGAAATGGAATATAATATAATGAATATGTTTTCTTTAGTATATAATCACCTGAAAATAAGAATTGTGTTTTTGTTACCTCAGAATGAGTCATTTATATCTACATAGGGAGCATCTCATTAGCATTAGCAGCCCCTCCGCAATGAGCAGCATCAGAAAAACACTGATTTTTTTTTTTTTTTTTTTTAATGTGAAACTGCTTCATTCAGTGTTGTTATTGTTTTAAATCACCAGGTTTGTTTGTTTTGGAGAGACCTCTGTGGATAATTTAGTCCCCTGCAAAAACCTCCTGAATGTCTGAATCAGAAAGAAGATTACCACACATTAGGCGCGCCATCTGCAAAGAGCCGAACAGTGCAGGAAAAAGTGCACTGATTTCTAACATGAACTCAAAAACACTGAATAAAGCACTTTTGTTTTGGAGAGAAAGAGACCTCTGTGGGTAATTCTGCTCCCGGTAAAAACAAACAATGAACACCGAGGGATTTCTAACCTGGGTGATTCAGCTGGTTGCAATCTGCATTTTCTTTCTTTTTTTGTACTTGAGAACTGTTTAAATGTGTAATTTTCTGTAGATTTTATTTGTTGAGCTATTGATATTGTATACAGAATCTGAATCTCACTCTAAGTTACTGTCGTTGTTTACAAACTAAATAAATGAGCGAATTTTTGTTTAGTTTTTACTGAATATTTGAAGACTGTTTGGTTGACATGCATAACTATAGCTCTTATTTTGTTGCAGTTCTATTTTGAATTAATATAATAATAATAGTAATGATAATCATATACTTATATATATTTAACTCATTTCTCATATTTTAAAGAATATCGTCACAAAAACACCCTAAAATATCGATATTATTTTAGGGCCATATCGCCCACCCCTACGTAATGCCATGTTATAATTTACATGTGAGAATAAAAATGAGTTTATTACAATATACAGAAAAATGAAACCAAGTGATGCTTCTTGGACATCGATAGACAAGCTCAGGGAAGCTCCATGAACATGCAGTTACCTTCATCATCAGGCAGGTGTGCTGCAACTATCTCCGGGCATGGACGGCCTGGACGCCAGGGCTGTTTGCGGGTGTATTCACGGAGTGGAGGATGATGATGTTGGGCGATAAAACTACAAACAACGGACTTTTATTCTCGTTGCAAGAAGGTAGCGCACTAACAAGGACGGTGCCTCCGCTTCCACTCCAAACGCGTGGCGCAACGTTACCGGTAAGACATGAGACTGCGTCATCTTGGAGCTGTTTTGTTTCTCTGCAGATTTGTGCAAGTATACGGTGGTGGAGGGGGTAAATTGAGAATGGCTGCGCTGGCAGACGAGAAAACCGTGATGTTTATTATGACATTATGCTGGCAAAAACATGCCAAAAGTGACGTCAGCAAAATAATCGAGGTCATATCCATATATCGTGCGATAAGTCGATAACTGTAACAGGCCTGGTGGTGTCAACAGGTATGCTGCACAGGATTGGTCCTGACACTGTGGACTAATGTTCTAAACAATATTTTCCATTCATCTGGCGCATATGTTGTTAACCTGTGTGACATGAGGCCGTTTTGCGTCAGCACATAGTCATAGCCCACTGTCACCCTGTGAGAGAGTGACTCAATGGAAAGAGAAGCTTCTTATAAACACAGACAGTTTACTTCAGCTCAAGTGATGAAGAGAAACTGGCCGGCTTCATCAGCTCAGTAAAGACTTACAGCTGAGGTGTGATGCTTTACACTGTGTCAGTGTGAGGGTGAGGAGCAGAGGATGTGTAAAGGTGGCTGTGGGTATTGCATGCATGCACATACACTTTCCCTTTTGTGGTGTAACTTTGTAACAGCTTGACAAAAAGAAGTGAAAGTCTTACTCACATGAGGAAGGGCGGATTGTACTGCATGTGTTTACTGCAAATTGTTTCTGTGGTAGTTTATGCATTTAAATGTGTTGTGTGATGGTTTATAATGGCAATGATTATGTGGTTTTGTAACTTATGTATATTTTGTAATTTACAGAAGTACAGCTTAACTTTGAATATTAAAGGAGAACTAAACCTATTTTCAAAGTTCATACATTTTATTCCTATGGTCAAAGACGGTCCAAAAATATTAGTAAGCATGAACAATTCTCTCTATATATTTTTTTTAAACTGTGTGGACATTGACTTAGTGACTGAGGAGAGATCTGGACCCTGTTGGTGAACCAGTTGGGGACCACTGTTATAGATGACACTGAGAGCAGCCAGGGGATTGTACTGAGTATATGGGTACATTTTCTTATTCAGAGCTGAGAGCACTACAGTAGAATAAAGCTTATCTGGGAATAAAAAATAAAACAAACATTCTGTGTATCCACAAAATCAGGCTACCGTTCATTGTCTGTGGAGCAGCTCCAGATTTTATACTCGACGACATCCCAAATTGAGACTTCCTTGTCTGGCTTCTGGCTTTGAGAGAGAGTAGCTCATGTAACTTTCCTCATCCACTGAAATAACATATTGCAAATCTTAATTTGGGAGGTGTTCCCTTTTAAGTTCCTGCTTTTCAGTTGTTTTCCATTCATGTCACTATGATACAATGAAAAAAACTTCCATCATGGTTGATTGTTGGTTGGGAGGTTGCAGGCATTCCCTGCTTGGAAAGATATTCCTCTGAATGGGTTCAATGATGCTCCCACATCGTCCAGGAGATGGGTACCGGACAGTAACATGACTTTTGACAAAAAACATAAAGGCAGCTTAATTTCGAAGACCACCTCACTTTGCGCCCAGATTATGCACCGTTTCACTTGAAAAAGTTGAGATGCTCAAGCCCAAAACGCACCAGTGGTTCCAACTGGTCCAACAGCGGGGTCCAGATTCCTCCTTAGTCATAGTTCAAAGTCCACACAGTTTAACACATTAAGCGTCATACTTGTGTGTACCACATACTGTTAAGTAGCTGTTCATGAGTCACCCACTCTATAGCATGAAATAGCACTTCAAAATAAAAGCTCTGTGCCAGAAATTCACTGTACTTAAAGATAAAGAGTGTTTTTTTTTTTTTTTTACAAACTTGACGCACTTGCAAGTCACCTGTGGTCCATACAGTTTGGACACACGACCCACTTTTGGACCGTGACCCATCAGTTGGGAACCCCTGCTTTAGACAGTATGCTATAGATTGCTCATACAGGGCTCTTGGTGTGCCAGTGACTATTCCCGGCAGCAGGACAGTGTGTGTGGGAGTGAGTCAAAATAAACTACAGTGTGTGCTTTCATCAAGATGAAGGAACATGTCACCCAGTGCAACAATGAAGCTCATTAGTGTGTTTTTATTAGTTTTGGTCAAACAATGGAGCTCTGTGGCACAGAGGGATAAGATACTGTATCAGAGTTTGGATACACAATATTTGTAGGATCAGTGTGTACAGATGAAATTCTCCAGCTCTGAAGACGTGTTCAACACTGTTCTCTTCAGTCCTTCACATCGAGTGGTCTTCCTGTCACATCACTTCACCATGGTTGCCTCTTCAGTCTTCAGCTCAATCAAAACATTCATTTGCACTAACAGCTGACAACAGGACTTCTTGTTCCTTATTATTTTCGTTATGTTAAACAAATTAAACGCAGGATTTCAGCCATGACAGTGTTGATTAAATCCAGCCAATCGCATGCATGTTTTGTATCAATGTATGTATATGCAAATCACTGTGCCTGTTTGAATCCAATCAGAGGAGAGCCCAGCTGATGGGGATTGCCTGCTGTAAGGTCTCATGTTTCAGTCGTGCGTTTACTCAGAGGGAGTTCCCCTGGCTCCGCTTTCACAGACGACCTTTCTGTAAACACAAAGACAAGGCCGCGGTACAGAGCACGCCTTTACACATGCATTGCGGGTATTGTGCTTCAGCTAAGAGGAACATCATTTACCTAAACAGCACCTGTTTGCCTCCTTGACGGGTTGCTGTGCTCTGACACCTCTGACGCTTTCATGCGAGCAGGCAAGGAGACATCAGAGGTTTATTCACTTGTTTAAAAATGAGGCACATTTTCTCTGCTGTTTATAGTCCTTTCATTCCAAATCTAGGATGCCTCACTACCATGTAGTGTAGACTGATATTTGTCTTCAACAAATCCCATTACCAAACAGTAGGCATCATTACTGGTGAGCCTCCCACCAGTGTCAGATCCAGCTTCCTCCTGGCTGCAGTTGGGAACTGAACCTTCAATTGTGGCTGACTGTTATTTCACCTGGCAGCCCTTTGAGTCTGCCTGCCTGATGGGAAGGTTTTGTTGGTGATTGTCCCAGCCAGTCATTTCTCAGGTAGCGGCCTGTGTGTCAGAGCGCTCAATGAGTCACCTTCAGTGTTAGAAAAACACCCTTCCCTCATCTGCTCATATCATTACACCTTATGCCTCTCCATCCTCTCACCCCTTCATATTTACTGCGGTGCCTCCAGTGATTTCATGTTATTCTTTGCAGTCCTCTCGTCTACTCGTCTCCCACTTCCAAGAAAAACCTTATCTCGCACAACTGTAGAGGCGTTTCATCAGAATGACCTATACCATCAGCTGTGAGTGGTGTTCAAGTGTCGAGCGTATATCTCTCCAGAGTCTTCATCGTCTCTTCCCACTTATAGTCCCTTCATCTCTCTCCCCTGTGACCTGTGCACACAGTGCTGCTTGTTTGCATTTCTGTCATCACTGTGCCTATGTTAGCACTGTGGCTGAAGCCAGTCTATAGAACAAGTAGAGGAGTAAAAAGCATGACCTCTCTGAGCTCTGTCCTCTCCTCTTAGCCTATTTTTTATTGCTTTAGTCGTTCCTCGCGTCTGAGCTTTAGTCACAAATGTGCCGGCAGATGCTTGCCTCGAGGGGAGGGATACGGAGGGAGGCAGGCCGCTTGACTAATTCGGAGATGTGAGTGTAATAGTTCATCCGATATGGAGGGTTACGCAGGCAGATTGAGGCCTAATAACTGGGTTTATCTGACGACTGCTGAGGTGCTTCAGAGCGAGCCCCATGCAGAACTCACACCCACACAGCCAGCCTGCCTCCTAATGTGTTTTTATTCAAGTAACACCAGCAGCCCCTCAAAGCGTCGGAGAAATCCCAAAGTGAACAGGGAAGTCTTTTGTGTTGCCATAGCAATTGATGCTGCCATCTTGAGCTCTCTCAAGACTGGAATAAGACGTCTTGGATGGGTTCCAGTAAGCAAACAGAAATAAATCAGAGTGAGCGCTCCTGCCCGCGTGTGTGTTTCTGTCATCCACTGACCATGTGGGCCCTACTGGCCATGCTGTCACTGCTGTGCCACCATGGCCAGCAGTTAGTCACGGCTGTTACAAACCTAACCCCAACATACTATATTTAGGCATGCAGCAACCAGTTAAGTGTTCCTGGGTTTGTGGGTCTGTTGTGTCCCTGTGGGAACAACACAGCTTACCCTAAACACCCCCCACTGCCCTAATCTAATGTGGGTCTTCAGCTCTTTTAATTGAACAGTATGTTTTCTGGATTTCAACTGACTGTTATTTGCATCACTCTCCAGGATGAAGGAGTGGACTTTGGAAGCAGGATGTGACTTTTCTCACTTCTATTGCGTATTCTGTGTAGAATAAAAAACGGCCAAACATATCACCCCATTTCAGAGACAACTTAAACTGAAGCTAACATCAAAGACCCACAGTATCAAAATGCCTCCGGAAAGACACTCTCGGTTCAAAAATAGCACCGCTGTGGCTTGTTCTAGTGTGACGTAGGCTACACACTACAGTAGTCATAATGCGAAGGGGTCAGGGGTTCTATGCAAGGACAAAGGATTTACCACCATCTGCATTCACAGCCAGGGTGAACAAACATGCTGACGATTGGCCCTGACCAGGGTGGAGGGGGGTGGGGTGGCAGCACATCAGGGAGATACAGCCACCGGGGCCACACTCAGGGCACTCTGCTTGGAACGAGCCTGGTAACGCCGCAGCGTAGTTGGTGACAGGCCAGAGGCCCTCTGACCTCCCTGTCTTACCCGCAGGGGCAGCACTGCAGCTGGGTAGCAGTGCAGACCCCAGCTCACCCCCTCCACCATCCCCCACCCCCAACACAATGTGTAATGTGCCTCCATGCTGGGAAGATGTGACAGACAGAACGTTGGAGGAAAGTAGAAGCAGACAGACAGAGAATGACCATGTAAGTGAAAACAGAAAAAGAGGATGTAAAGAAAGTTGCTCCTTTTCCGGCGTCTGTCCGTTGCGTGATGTTGTCACTGCTTCCTGTTAACTGTTGCTTTACAGCAGTTCTTCTAGTAATCTCTAGCTGTTGCACAAAAGTAAATTTAGCCCCTAATGCCCGTCAGAATCAGCTTCTCCTCCACTGCGCGACAACGAAATTGCCTCTTTTCATGTGTGCTCACATTAAGTGTGATCAGTGTGAACCTGAAAGGCTTGCTTGCACTACATGTGATGATGTAAAAAAAACTATCATGAGTTTGCCCCTGCTCTCCCACCTTCTGCAAATACACTACAGCTCTGTGGCCTATATGTCCTTCTCCTCTCCTCTTGCTCCTATAGTCCATGTCTTCATGTTTAAGTTCAGACATAAATATCCTTGTCTCCACCAAGCAGTCCCCGTCAGTTCAGTTCCTTACACATTAGCATGGATATTTTTGTGTTACCATTGAGAAGATTTGTGGATGGTACCAACACAGCTGTTCCATACTAAGCCCATTTTTTGTTACCCCTCTATAGAGCTACCCAGCACACTGATCTGATGCTTAAAGTTGGAGGTAGAAACACTGCAGTGTGTGGACTGGTCAATAGAGAACCGTCTCTCTTGCTCAGGGCTGAGTTGTGGCTGGTTTTGAAGATTATGTAACCACTGTTCATACTGTGGTAAGTTTTTCAGACATCAGTGAACTATAACTATAAAATGAAAGATTTTTTGCTGCCTTTTCAGCTTTACTAGTCAACAGTTAGCAGCTATGGACTGAGACAAATATTATTTAATTTACAGTGCTGTTCAAAGGCTACCACCAGCAGCTCCCAGCAGCCTTTGAGGTGGCATGTTTTTTTTCTTTTTACTCATTGCACGAGTTGACAACATGAATCTATGAACACCTTAAATATGAATATGACAACATTGACAATTCAGTTTGTTTTTATTGGGTCTCTTGGGTGACATACAGTTTTGTGATGATTGGATCCTCAAACATTAAAAAAAATATGTATGATTTTTAGCTGGATTATGTGGGTTGCGTATAATGTAGTGGAACGTTGTTATGGTGCGCTCCAGCAGCACTACACTCCTGCTCAGTGCACACTCACTTTTTAAAATATCCCATCGAGAGAATCTCACTCCAGCCTGTTCTTTCTCATTGTCTGTTCTGAAAAAATGTCAGTGTGAAATCCCATTCTGTGGACAAAAATGAGGCGTTGACATTCCTCTGCATAGTGGGTGACGAGGAAGTACAACAAGAGCTGGACATAGCAGTGAGATCTAGGGTTTAGGTACATATCCGTATGGGTTACACACAGTTCTCAAGGTACTATACCGAAAGTTTTTGTTGGAAACACGACTTATGTAAGATCAACCCTATCCCCCATTACCCCATGTAGCAGTGAGTCCATACACAGCCCCTCTGTTTGAGAACATAAAAAGCTCAGTGTGGGAACCTCTGTGAAGGGCAACCTCACTCCACTCCAAAACGGCCAGCTTGGAGGCAAACTAGAATGCAGTGTGTGTTTGTCATGATCACCAGGTGACGCAGACTACTCAGACCATGACCTGTCTTGTCAGAATACTCTTTTAGAGTATAATAATGTATTCTAATTGGATGAAATCAGTTATTTTGTGATATTCTGTTATATTGTCATAGCCCAGATTCTCTTAGGTCAGTGTTTTATGGCTGCAAGTCACAAGTGTCAGGGGTCAACTCATTTCTGAGTCTGAATTCTGTGAGAGGGAGCCATGATTTCTGGTCAACTACAGTTTTTCCCATAGCTATGCTCCCTCCCTGAGGCGCACTGAACCAGAGAGAGTCCCCAGAACTATTCCAAGGCTTATATTCCTGCACAGCCACGGCCCAGCCAGTGTAATCTCTTATTTGTCTTCACAAAATTAGACAACGTGTACTGGAAACTGGTCAGCAGGGTTACAGGACTGAGGTTAAAGTGCTGAGGTATGGATGAGCGCCAGGCTGATTTTAACCATTACATTGCTCTGTTAGCACTTTCTTGTATCTTACTTGTCAGAACACATTAGTGGTGAGTTTGGCCGCGAGGTCACCTCAGGCGAAATCCTCTGTCATCTAGATACAGAGAGCGTTATGTGTGTGTGTGTTGCAGGAGGGGGGTTGTGGCTGAAGGAAGAGGAGATCACACACATGCTGCCGACATGAAGAGGTCTTCATGCGCCTCCACTTTTTGAACTGTTTTTTTTCCAGGCCTCTGGCTGTGTGTGTGTGTGTGTGTGTGTGTGTCTGTGTGTGTCTGTGTGTGTGTGTGTGTGCAACGTGTTTCCTTCAGCAGTGTTATGTCAGCTCCTACAGCTGCAGCAGTTCTGCCTTTCATAACTCTATTGCATGTACAGTATTTGAAATATGATGAGTACACATAATGTCAGCATCTTTTGTAAAGGGACTTAAACTCTAAAGTAAAATTAATCACATACTCAAACATCCAACGGTGGGTCACATTAGAATGACAATAAGCTCAACATATTGCAGTTACAGAGGAGCTCTGGTGATATGAATTTCCATCACAATATGAGACAGTATAAAGGCAAAAATCATTTGTGACCCGATTGCAGAAAAGGCAAAATTGTTTAAAACATCAGGGAAAAGAAGGTCCTTAAAATAATGAGGATCATTATTCCAAACAGAGGCAAACTGCAGCGACAAAGAGGAGCATTAATGATGTAGCACAATAGTGGATTTTCTTCCTTTAGCTGAGACCAATCAATGCATTAAGATTGAACTTTAAATAAAAAGGGTGTCATGTCCAAGAATAAGACGGGTATGTATCCATACAAGAAGCAGTAGGCACCCAAAGACTGATCTCTTTGCTGTCCGAGAAAGTGTCTTTGGGCTCACAATTAAAATACTGGTAGGTGGCCTCCGTCTCCTGATGTGTGCACTGCTACATCCCTAAGTAACCACAGTAAACCTCTAGAAAAGTGTTAGCTTAGCTCATATCAAGGAAGATGACATGACAGGTTCCCAAAAAAAGTGAAGCCAAAACATCTTGATCACGCCCTGGTGGCGGGCTGCAGTATACGTCATAATCCCAGCCTTTTACCAAAGGTCATTTCTGTCATGCTGATGCATGTCCAAGTGTTTATTTATCATATAAGCTTGGTTATAGTTATTTATTTGATGCCACAATAACGGGGTTTGACGTCATGATTGAGAGCTGTGTGCGCCAATATAGCGCTCGCTATCAGTGGTGCTGCTTGCAATTGGTCAGATGTCAGAAACTTGATACTGCAAAGATCAAAACTGTGCAGCCTCTGGCTCTAAATGACATCACCAGTGCGAGTTGGCAGCGACTGTATCCATGATATTTTGATATTTTGGGTAGAAGTGGAGACGCGTTGTCCATCTTTACATACAGTCATTGGCTTAGCCTAGAATAGAAACCGGGGTAACTGCCTGGTCCTGTCTAAAGGCAACAAAATCTGTTTACCAGCCCGCTTTAAATCTCTCATATTTACATGTTATATCATATATATATATTTTTAAATCGGTACAAAAATCGGGACCGTAAAAATGCCCAAAAGATTTTCTTACCTTTGGTCTGGACCAGATGAGGTTTCTCTCACTGTTGAGTCTTTGTAGTAAGCTAAGTCAACTGGCTGTTAGCTATAGGCTGTGATTATCTTCAGGACTCAGAATAGGCCCCCAGGAAGTGTGCCAGCCAATTTTCATAGTGCCTAAACAGTGGAATTACAATATCCGGGTCTGTCACGTGATGACATAGGGCCCCAAAAGACTAGGCTTATATTGAGAAAGAAATGTCTGTAAATCAGTGTATAATTTTTTTGAGTGTCACAACTCCTGCAAAATGACTTGTTTCACTATCAGGATTTGATCCATCGGTACAGTAACATTTGGGAAGTCTAGAAGAGACGCACAGTTTAATTGTTTTATTCCCATTTAAACTAGTGGAGCTCCAAACCGGAAACAGCTGGCTTGACAAATGGAAGTCTGTAGTCCACCTCATCTATGGGCCAAATGATGTGGAAGCAGTGCTGATTTTCCGAGTGGTGGTACGGTGGTGCAGTGGTTAGCATTGTCGCCTTACAGCAACAGGGCTCCCGGTTTAAATCCAACCCTGGGGAGCCCTTCTGTGCTAACTTTGCATGTTCTCCCCGTGTCAGCGTTGGTTTTCTCTGGGCTCTCTGGCTTCCTCCCACTGTCCTCCCTCCCATGACATGCAAGAATGGTTAATTGGTGACTCTAAATTGTCCGTAGGTGTGAATGTGAGTGTGAATGGTTGTCTGTCTCTGTGTGTCAGCCCTGTGATAGTCTGGCGACCTGTCCAGGGTGTACCCCGCCTCTTGCCCAGTGTCAGCTGAGATAAACTCCAGCCCCCCTGCGACCCCCGACAGGATAAATGGTCAGGGAAAATTAATGAATTTTGTAGGCAGCAGTTAAACCGTTTTGGCCTGATGCGCCACTGAGCAACTTTCATAGGAATGAACCCTCCAACACTGTATCCAGTTCTCTTTATACATCCATTACTTGGCCGCTCTCCCACTCATGTGATGTTGCTTATTTGTTTGACTAGCCTACTTGCTCTACTTCTTTCTCAACCAAATTCTCAACAGGTTTTCATGACTTTACATTGGCCCACACACCCTCAAAAATATGAAAATGGAAAGCAGCTTGTACTTTGAGTTTGTCATTTTTATGGGAGTAATCGTACCTTTACTTGAGTATAGATTTTCAGTACTCTACCCACCACAGCAGATATGAGAGTGGTATCAATCTTCTTATCAAACTCATGGCAAGAGGGCAAATAAGTGTGTTTTCCAAACTGTCAAACTATTGTCAGACATATCCAGTAGAAGTTGAAGTCTGACTTGAGTCACTGTTCCGTCTCCAGTCTACAGCTCTGGGTTAAGGGAAATGAAAATGGCCTTTATCCAAGTTTGCCTCATGACTGAACTTCTTGAAATATCTCTGATCATTTACACAATTATTTGCATCACATATCAGCAAGACAGATTCTTCCATGTTTATTGTAGGCTACTGCATGAGTAAAGTGATACATGTTGTTATTCTCACCTCTTCATCACAGCTGAAGGGTGGCCTCTCTCTTAAACTCTGCTGTGTTTACTCTGGCCTGGTTCCTTCTCTCTTTATGAGCTCTGACAGGAGCTATAGACCGGAGATATGATCGCACTGGTAGCTGAAACCAGTGCGTGTGTGTCAGTGTACTAGTATTAGGGACAGTTGCTGCTTTGAAGTATATAGAGAAGTGAATGAGTGTGTGAATGTGACAGAGACAGATAGCAGTAGGAGCTATGGTAATCTCTCAGAGTGTGTAGTGTGTTTCTTCTTTGTCATTTTCAATAAGCGTCTCGCAGAGTGTAAGGGAGGATGAGGCCACGGGGGTTCAACACTAGTATTTTTACAATATCTCAACTGTGCTGTACTTAATGTTCTGGAAGCCGGGGTCAAATCATGTCCACTCAAAATCCAGCGTAACCGATGTCGACTGTCTTACAGACTGTGCGTGAGAAACCTCGCATCCAGCCCCCTAAATCACGAGGAATCCCAGACAGCAGCTTGAGTGTCAGTTACTATCCCAACATAAGTCTGTTAAATTGACTCTGAGCTGCTGCCCGATGCTTTTGTTTGCCAAGTCATGTCTGCCTGTAGCTCGACAAATCAACTCATAAGTGTTTGTCTTTACAAAATAAGCTTGACCCCACAGCATGGCAGTTCGTGTGTCTGGGGAGGAGGCGGTGGGTGTAGGGGGGGGCTGGATTTTCGAAATCAAGCTGAGCAGGAACACAGAACAGCTGCTTGTTGGAATAACAGAGTGGCTGAAATGACTGCACCACATGGGTCATATTACCCACACGGGCTTTTAATAGGCTAGCTTGACTGCAGAGAGAACAGATTAGTATGGAGTACAGTAGCCTGATCACATATCATAGATGAAAGCGTTTTGAAAGGTGTGTTGACAGAGGAATATATCGCCTTAGTGTGTTCTTTGTTAAGGTGCATTGTGAGCTGAGAGGCTTTGGATGAAGCTCTTTTCCAGACACGTTTTCCCAATTTTTTTCCTATTTCCTATTTTAGAGTATGTGCTGTACAGTACTTTGATGTATATTGATACTTCATTGATGAAATCCTCTGGGTCTCAGCTCTCTGTTGGAATCTCCATCAGACTGGCTTGTCACAGCGATTAAGTCATGCTCCCGCTCCACTGGAGCTCGATTCTACATATGGCTACTGAGGTTTTTGGAAAAATATTTGTCAAAGTAATTTATATTTTAGCCTGGCTGCGGTGGTGAGGATTGTGAAGTAGAATTATTGCTCTTGGCAGTTTGCAGGGAGATGGAAAACCAACCGTCGTTATTGGTTTTATGGGAAAATTAAATATATTTTAATGAGAGATTTTATTCATAACTTATATTTAGATCTAATCCTCAAGCTATAAGTTCTGCATATTTGTGCTCCGCAGCTCCCATGTGCTCTCGGTGGCTCTGCGAAGCTTTATCCGTTTTCTCCTTCGCGGAAAATTGAAATTAAAGACACAGCCAGTTGTTTAGCACACACTCAGCTTTAACCAATTTCCTGTCACGATTAAGCAGTAGTGTACTTTGTAAATACCCCAAAACCACAGGCATTTCCAAATAATCTCACTTTAAATTGTTAAAGTAAATCATAAGTTACCGTAAGAGTGCTACATGTCTACAAACAGTATTTCTCTGTACTCTGAATGTTATTGTACATTCTCTACCTTTACCACCTGTCCACTACTATTCCACTGTGTTTGGTGTTGCCTCCCTTGTGTGTGTCATGAATATTCCTCTAAAAATGTTTGACTGGTGCATTACCACCTCTGACAGCCAAGTGGCAAACAAATCCCTTTTCCTTTTATTTGGTGGACCTGCAGAGAGGACCGAATGAAGGAAGGGTGCACTACTATACAAATCAGACAGTCTTCCACTACTGGTGATACCAATTGAGAAATATATTATATTTGTGTAGGATTATGCAAGATTTAAAAGTTTGAAAAAGTTGATTTCGTGATAACAGGATGATACAATACCATTTGAATTTTCTCTGAAAATTCTGTAGTATTACAATGATGCTGAAAATGGCTGAAAATAATAATGTTTTAGGTTAAAAATGTGCTTTTTGATGATGTTATTGTGTTTTGTTTTTCATTTTCACCCCTGCATATAACTTTCCCGTGTGCTTATAACCCATTGAAATGTACTTACCTCCACTGGTGGGTCAGTAAGAAAAAAAATGTTATCAAACAGACATAGTTAAAATTAAAATTTTATTACAGATGCCAAGGTTTAAGATACCAAATATGTCAGGGTGAATTCTTGGAACTCTGAATATTTCTTTTACTGCCATGAAAAACATTGAGTGTTGGATATTTCACTGAGTGTCAACATTATAATTTCAATTAAGGGCTGAACCAAGTTGTTCCTGTTAAATTTAATACTGTCAGACTGTGTGGAATAACATTTTTCTAGCTGAAAAAGCTACTCATGGGGAAATCAAAGGAGAAACCTGGATGTTAAGGGGCTGAGTTTCCTGCTGAACAGTCTCTTACAGATTTCTCAACAACCAGAAAAAAAGTTTGCCAATGTACATTCCTGCAAACCATAAATATATTACATTTTTATGTTATTATGTAGCAGATACATTAAAAAAAACTGGTTAACTTGTGGTAAGGTTTAGGCACAAAAACCACGTGGTTAAGGTTAGGAAAAGATGATGTATGGGCTTCAGAACCTGTTCATGGTGGCACAATCACAGCGAGAGAAGGCATCGATGTCTCTGTGAAAAGCAGCCGCTTTTTGTGGTACAATCCTGACAGGAAACGCAGTGATGCCTCAGTTAAAAATAGTCGCTTTACATGCACTGTCTCAGGGGGAAAAACAGCAACAGGTTACTAAAAAAAACCCCTTTTTGGTGGTTAAAAAGCTGTTGGAAACACAGCGCTGACACAGCGATGAATTGGATTTGCAGTTTGTTGGTCCCAAACAGTAGTCTGTAGCTTGGCAGAACGCGTCTCGCCAAGGTGTCAGACCATCCATCACCCCCCGCCACCTCCTGATGACAAAGTCAGCTCATATACCACTTCACTGTAGAAGTGTTGATATGATCCATGACATGTACATATGTAACATATTCATGGTTTGCCTGTGTTTACTGAGCCAACATTTTCTTCTGGCGACTGGGCTGTTCTCCAAGGTCTCTCTAGAAAAGCTAGAATGTTGTTTCCAATGTGTTGTCCTAACTACCTGACATTTAAAGCATCTCTGATAAGTGCTACCATCAGCATAGATGCTGCGGGGCTTCTCCCTGACACCTCTGCACACAACCACCAGCAATTTTTAGCATCATCCACAGTAAGGTTGTTCATTCCTAGTCAGGATTCAGCTTGTCCTCCCTTTAGAATAACTCCTTACAAAACAGTGGGTCTTTGTTGTGCAACCAGTATGGTCAGCATGTCCTTTATGTAACATGGAGGACTGTGGAAGGTATGCTGTCAGATGTGAAGTGTCAGAGGCAAGTCTTTACTGAACCCAAAACATAGCATCTTCACACGTCTATTCTGGTTTTAGAATGGCCGTTTGCCCTTTGAAAAACACCCATTGAGCCAAATGAAACCTTCACACTGTGGAAAATAGAAAAAAGCTCCCTCCCAGCTGGCACGTATTAAAATCCCACATCGTCCTAGTTCTTTCTTTCGAAACCTATTTTTTGTTGTTTTTGTTACTAATTGAGTCGAATTTTCCCCGACCTTGTTATGACGCGGGATTACAGAGAACCTCTTACAGGGTTAGGTTGTTTTTGACCAGTTCTGTTCCTTTGTGACTTTGGCAAGTGCACTTGCCAAAGTCTGGCTTAACTTGTTGTTTTGCCTCTTCCATTCATGCCTGGAGCCAGTGTCTCGGTTTAGTGTGAATTAGATACTTTCTGTTCATTAGTAGATACACACTGAATGGTTCCTACCATTTACCCAGCTGTTACTTATTTACAGTTGTCATAATATTTACAAGTATTTATACACTCTATCCAGTTTGGCACATACATGGTATTGATTTTCTTTCGGCAGTATGCTTGTATGCCTGCATTGATTCATATTCCAACTTTGTCACCACACAGTTTTACTCAGTGTTTTTCCCTCATTACAGGATCATGTTAGGTAAACGAATGAAATGCCTGATGAAAGCAAATCTGAAAATAACTGTGCCATCCAAAAAACACACTGGTAAGGTCAGAGATGGTTTAAAAATGGTAACTATATTTTACATCTTGCAAGACTGTTAACGCGCACATTTGATAGAGATTGTGGCATTTTGTTTATTTGATTATTTAACATGACATTTTGTTCATTTTTTAAAATAATGGATCATAATTGTTCTTTAAATCCTGGGTCTTCAACAGGGGGTCCGTGACCCCTAAGGGGTCCTCACAGTCACTGCAGGGGGACCTCTAAATAATTTAACTAATTAATTAAAGTTTTATTAAGTAAAATGTTAACGTAATTCATTAACGTAATTCTAATATATTATTAGAAAAGATAGATCAACCTATTCATAAAGACCTATTTAGTTAGTCCACAACATTAATGATAGGTTGACTGTTACCCATGAATCCTTGTGCAATCGTGAGCTAGTTAACACTACATCACTGTGCGGCACCTGCTTTTCTCTTTTTTGGCATATTAGCAAATTAGCTGTATTACTATGTCGAGGCTACAGACATTCTTGTGAGCCACAATGGATTGTTTTATAACTTTCTACTAGCCTCTGACACACCGTCCACCTTGGAAACCACCGTTGAAAGTGCAGAGGGGAGGCTAACGCACCCAGCCATGCTACAACTGCTGCTGACTTAGCAGCAGGCACACAAGGGAAGACCCGAAATCCCGAAATGTCCCAAGTGCAACTCAGTTTTATACAATATATGTAGCAGGGGGTCCCTGCTCTGTCTCTCTTTGAGTTAAGGGGTCCTTAGCCTGAAAAACGTTGAAGACCTCTGCTTTAAATTATTTAAAAATTCCTCCTGTTATTTTTTAAACTAATCTAAATGCAGCAGTAGCAGCCTGTTCTCATTCCCAGGTCATCAAATACCGACGCTTTGTCACGCCTGGCGTGTTATACAAACGCTGAAGGCGGCCATTGGCGTCTCTATGAGACATACCAGGCTTTCATCTAACTCCAGTGTGAACCTTCCATGGCAATATTTGTATAAAGAGCTAGAAAGTCCGTGTAGGGTTGGCAGAAGGGGGAGTCGATGGGTCAGACAAACACAGACCAGACCAAAAGTCTGTTTTAGAGTTTTAATTTTACTTAACTTGCATCCATCTGTCAATTCCATGATGTAGTTACGTCACGTTATGTGTTTTTTTGACCCGAACCATGATGTTTTATCTAAACCCAACCAAGTAGTTTTGTTGACTAAACCTAACTACGACTGTTTGCCAACTTAAACATCATATTACAAGTTTCGCCTGGAGACAGCCGTTAAAGTATGTGATGATCTGGGAGGAGAACACATTGGCAGTTGTAGTGGTAGTGATTAAACTGGAAAATAAAAAAAAATCCCTGTTTCAAGCTGTTTTTTAGTCTTCTGTGATATTAGATTTGATGTCTTTGGGTTTTGGATTGTTGGTCTGATGAAATAAACATTTGAGGAAGTCACTTTGGGCTGTGGTAGATGCTTTTCACTGTTTTCTAAAGTTTTTTAAACCAATGATTGAATTTATTTTAATCAGCAGATTCATTGACAATGACAATAATTCTGTATGTGGCAGCCCTGGGGGTAATGTAACCGCAGTGTAGTTTTATGTTTGTGAGTTGAAGGTGAAATATTTCATTTTTTAAAAGATCTAAGCTAGCAGTTTCTAGCGTTAGCAAACAGTAAACCATACCGTCTCTGTCACAATGAATATATTCTTTCAACCTGAGAGACTCTGTAATCCTGTATCTTGGCTTCTGCCTGGCTACTCATGAATAGAAGAATATAATGACTTTTGAACAGATTGCCCTGCCTATGCATACATTGTCGCTCTGTCTCGTTCTCTGTGCACCTGGATGAACGTTAATGCATGCCAAGCAGCTTCCTCGTCAACCATCTGCTGCTTCATCCTGAAAGGCCTCTGATCCTCGGCCTTATGCTGCCTCTGCTTGAACCACCAACCTGTCTGCCCTCCCTCTGGGGCTTCTGGCAGCGACCTTTCCTTTGTACGCTAACCTGAACATGCTTGGGCCGTTTAGTGCAAAGTTCAGCCTTTCTATCATCAGATCAAGCTCAAAATCCCTAAAGAACTGCAGGGAACGTGCTGAGATCAAACCTTTGATCATTGCATGATGAAACTCCCTGTGCAGTGGTTCCCAACCTTTTTTGTCACAGCTCGGTCAGTTGTACTCATGTACGCCTTCATCAGTACCACTCTGTCATGTTGAATTGATTTTACCCTGGATGTTATTTAGTGCTGCTAGTGTTTTAAATGAATTATGATTAATTAATTGAATAAGTATGACATACATATTAGCTATTCAGCTATTTACATCTATACTTCGACATGTTATTTGGGATCCCACTGTGTGCTGCGATGGGCTAGAACTCATCATGTTGACGTGTTAAAGTCAGAAGTGTTTAGGATTAGGGCAAAGAGGTCATGGTTGGGCTAGTACTAGGAAATCTGGGATATTATCTGAGATCAGAGTAGCAAACTAAGAGACAAAACTCACAAATGTGGTGCCAAAAAAATCAGGTTACTAGTTTAAAGGTTGACACAGTCCATGGAAGGACTAAGACATTGTGGGTGAGTGGATCAAGCACAGGACTTTCACACAGGAGACGAGGTTCTGAGATGTTTTTTTTCAGTTTTTAGGACGTAAACCTGCTGAATGCATGCTGTGAACATAAGCTTTAGCAGGATAGCTGAACAGACATGTTGGTGTCAATGTCATATCTCAACATTGCTAGGACGCTCAGGGGTATACACCCGGGTGTACACAGCCACATTGGCTATTTACACTTGGGTTTACAGGTTTAAATAGCATTGCTGGCTACAGACATCTGATGCTACATACAGCTGGGTGTAAATGGCCACCTCAGCTATTTCACCCTGGGTGCAAATAGCATTGTTGGCTACAGACACCTGGATGCAAATAGTATCTGCCTTAATTTTTTCCCCCATTATTTCTCTTTTTAAATCAACTTTCCACGTTCCCCCTCTGTGCCCCTGGTTGGGAATCACTACTGCACAGATTAATCTAGTCAGGTCAGGCAGTTAGGCTCATCTCTCTGTCCATGAGCGAGCTGTATCCTGTCCTCATCTTCAGTCTCTATTTTTCCTCAGCGTCGACAGAGTTATGACCTTCTCTGGCAGAACAACTTTCACTCCAGTGAACAGCTGCTGTTTACCCCTCTTAATCACAGGCAGCTGAACACCCACCAGACCACTAATGAATAAAATTGCATCATATCATGCCCTCCCCCACTGTAACGTAATGATGCTCCATGCTCAATCACACACTCACCCTTTTTAACTGGGCCCACCCACTGCTCTTATAGGCGTTTACAAGGACCGAAGCACCACGTCTTTGTGGGCAAGTGTCTAGAAGACTTGTCTGTCATGGGCGATTCAAGCTGTAAAACTACCACTAAGAGCTAATAAATGCACTGTTTTACACACTGTTTTCCTCTTACATGTATTCAAGCCCTCCAGACTGGCTTTTTCTACAGTGAAGTAATTTGCTGTTGTAAACTTTTAGATTGTTATGGTGTCTGCTGTTTCTTTAGAACTCAGAAGTTTGGTCAATAAATGGGAGAGAAAATGTGTCTGATGAGTGCGTGTGTAATTGAGATTCCTCCATTTGAGGATAAATGCGAAGCAGGACTCATTACAACTGAACCCATCAGTGACAGGGAGAAAGGGCTTTGTCTATTATGGTGCTGTAAACACAGTGTGAAGTTGCATGCTTATTGGCTTATCTCTAATTACACTGGGACACAGAGGACTAGTTAAAAACAGCCTTCAAATGTGGTCATGCAGGCTCTACAGACAGCAGCCATGTTATTGTTCTACGACAAACGTCACTAGGTTTTTGTCTTGAAGAAGGCATGTTCTCAATTTGAGTGCAGCATTGACAGAAAATACCAGTTAAGTAACAATTATGAAGTGAGGAGTCTGAGAAATGCCATGAAATAGATGTTCAGTTTTAACTATTTGTTGGTAGATTACGGTTGGACGATATGGCAAAAAATATCATCACATATTTTTTTCCCATATTAATCAATATTGTGATATATAGTTGATAATGCTGCTAGTTTGAAGAGTATTCTCATAATAACTGAGGCCTGAAGAGTGAGGGTAAAGTGGAGTGTGAGATGGACAGGTGGTTTGGTGCGGCATCCGCAGTGATGCGGGCGCTGCGCCAGACTGTCGTGGTGAAGAGGCAGCTGAGGCAGAAGTCAAAGGTTTCAATTTACTGGTCTATCTAGGTCCGAACCCTTGGTCATGAGCTCTGGGTAGTGACTGAAAGAATGTGATCGCAGGATATAAGCGGCCAAAATGAGTTTCATCATGGATACGTCCCTTTCAAACGTAAACATCATTGCCCTCATACTTCCATGTGTCCTTTATGGTGACATAGATACAGCCAACAGATGGCACCAGGCGGCAGAGTCAAAAGTTTCGCACAATAACAAATGAGGCCATGGTGGAGGAGATTGTAGTATTTTACCTTTAAACGGAGGCAACGTTGTAGATGGTCGTGGTCTCTGCGGCCTGTATATACATCCCGACATGTGGACGGAGACTTTTTTCACTATGTTATTGATTTGTTCCGTTCCACCATTATTTAAACTTCTTCATTGTCCCTTAGGGTCGTATCTTACTTGAACTACAGTGCACTGCCTCCTTGATCTCCGGTGGTATTCCTCCATTTTATCTGTATCTGCAAGCTTTCAGAAAATGTGCGCACATATGGATGAAATAAATGCAGAGTAGGGACTGAAGTCTCCGTCCGTCTATATCTCTGTATCAAACGTTGAACATAAATGAACCCTTAGAGATAGGGTGAGGAGCTCAGACATCCAGAGTGAGCTCAGAGTAGAGCCGCTGCTCCTTCGCTTCAAAAGGGACCAGTTGAGGCTTGGTTGGGGCGTCTGATGAGGATGCCTCCTGGGCGCCACTTGTTAGAGGTTTTTCAGGCATGTTGAACTAGTAGGAGGCCCAGGGACAGACCCAGAACATGCTGGATGGATTATATACCTAATCTGGTTTGGGAATGCCTCAGCATCCCCCAGGAGGAGCTGGAAAGTACTGCTGGGGAGTGGGACGTCTGGTGAACTTTGCTCAATCTACTGACTGCTGGATTGAATAACATCTGAATGTAAACATTTAACTTTGCAGACATTCATGCATAACAAAACAGTTCATGTTAGCTTGCCTTGCAACATATGAAAATAATGGTGTGGTCACATGGTTGGTAGCTTGTCAGGTGGTAAACTCATAGTCATCCAGAATTCATAGAGCCATAGTTACATCAGTAACTCTCTTTCCATCTTGGTTGGCACCAACTGACAGCATATTTTGCAGACCATCTCTATCTGTGCTTCGTCTGTGGTCTTTTTCTCAGCTTTGGAAGATAACATGAGTTCACTTTCAGCACTTTAGCATAACGAACTCTGTGGTGTGAAACAAACCGAATGTGAATCAAGAGGAGGCAGCAATCTACTGCGGACAGAGTGGCCGAAGACGCCACATACTCATACATCATACTGTCTTCCTTTTGTTAAACTTACGCGTAATAGCAATGTCATTGCTGACTCCAGTAAAATACATCCTGAAGTCTATTTTATTACTGCCGCTGTGGGCTCTGCTCTAAACTTATGCTGCTGTCCACTTTGTGTGTGTAGCGTTGCCCCGCCTCCTGCAAACAGGCAGCCAATCAGAGCAGATGCAGATAAGCGCGCCAGCAGACTGGCTGTTATCGCATTTATTCTTGTAGTATGATAGGCTGTTAGATCTATTCATATTGTTTATCATCGTTATCAAAATGAATTTTATCGCGATCCCCTATCAAGATAGCGTTATTGCCCAGCCCTATGCTATTTGTGACATAAAGGTCATGGTTGATAGATTTTTTGAATCAACTTTTAATATCCATGAGCTGCGTTTTTACCCTGCATGTGGGTTTGCCAATAAACGACAAAACTCAAATGATGTATGGAAATGTTAAAGTTTCAGAGGGCCAGGAGCAGAAGTACCTCACCCACATGCACTGTGTGGCTCCCTCTTTCAGCGCACAGTGCATCTAAGAGCTCAGCTGGGCCCGGCTCACATCTGCTCCACATGATCATTATGTAGGGCCACGGTAAATCATAGAGGGTGGCAGCAGCTCCATCGCCACTACAGCCTTGAGACACACAGCCACACACCAAGCCCATTGTATACGCTCTGCATGGTCCGTGTTATCATTATGGACTGAGTGCTGGAGGACACCAGAGAGACGGCCATTTCATGGCCGTGTTTGATTGATACTATGAAAAGAGTAACGCCTACACACTGTTATAACTCACCCTACCTCATGATGTGAGATGCTTGTGTGCTCACCGATGTGCAGTTCTTTTTTTCCGGAGGTAAATGCCACTTGGTTTGACATATTGTGTAATGGACCACTTAGTCTTCTCCAAGATGTTGAAACAGACTCAGCAGCATGTAGTATGTTGAGGCATACAGTCTTCTAAGGCTTAAAGCTTTGCTCAAGCTTTTTTTTTTTTTTTACAAATAAAAACATCTATTTCAAAACTAACAGTATTGCAGAAAAAAGTGGATTTGGCACTGCAGTGGCCAATTAAATTCAGGCATATTCTTGGTAGATTAATTGGTAATGAAAGCAAAGTATTTCTACTGTTTACATTGTGATCTTTGCCATGAAAGGTAAATGTTTGTCACTGTGATTCCTTCCTAACAGTATTATCTAACAGTATTATTTTATCATCTCACACATACCTTAAAGGGGAACTATTATGCTTGTTGCCTAATCCCAACCATGTGCGTTTGTTGTTGAAGGAAAAAAATGTCAGTCTGTGGTGTACCAATATAGTGCATTTATTTTGAAAGAGACAGTGTGTAAACTTTAAATTTCCTGTGAAAAAGGAAGTGTTTTTTGAAAGAAGACAATGCATGTAACAGGCAGAACTTGACACAGTGTCCCAGAACGTCAACAACCAATACACACAGGGTACCTTTCACCTTGTATCTAGACGAGGTCCGTGACTCAACGTCGATATGAGATGAGGATAGAGTGAGGATGTGTTGTCAAATCTGACTCACATCTGCTGAAATAGATATGAGATCCACCAGTGTGGGCCAAATTAAGGAAAGTGGTACTTTTAGGGGATGTAGAAAATGTGAAACTGTACATGCCATGTCTGTGTATACAGATATTTTTTATGGAACACTAGTGACAGAGCTCCAGGCGGACCTTGACACTGTCACAATGACTGCCTCCATTCCAGCCACATTTGCTCAGGTTCCCACTGAGACAGGCATCTGGTGGTCTTTGAAGTGTCATGGGGGAATCTTAAATAGTGCACATAAGGAACAGAAGTCGTAGGATACCTTGACACTGTCACAAGATCTGCATCTAAAGGCACCAATGTAACAAAACCACCTAAAAATCTCAGTCCCGTCAATTCCTAGCTAACTGACTGACAGTGATCGAATGAGGGGTTGGGGGGGTCATAAGACTGTAAAGGCACCCGGGGTCTCATTTATAAGCCTCTCAGGTGCACAAAAAAAGGCCTGAAAGAGGCGGATGCCACTTCCCACGCAAAAGTTGTAATCTATGTGTCAGCCCTGTGATAGTCTGGCGACCTGTCCAGGGTGTACCCTGCCTCTCGCCCAGTGTCAGCTGGGATAGGCTCCAGCCCCCCCGCGACCCTCAAGAGGATAAGCGGTTAGAAAATGTAAATGGATGTTTTGTTTTGTGTGAGGGTTAATGTTAGTTATTGTTGAAGTAATAGTTAACAGTTGTAATTAGAAAGCAACCTTGTCATGAGTATTTTTTATGATATAGCAGTCAGGACGGTGTTTGATGGTTGTAATGGTTATAAATGGTTGTATAATAAACCCCACAGTTTCAGAGTGTTCCTGCCATTTTCAGTTTTTTAAAAATTAATATGGCTTTTATGTTTTCATATCTCTGGTAAAATAGGACATGATATTGTTCATTGGTTAGAGCTGTCAGCATTAGCTTCTTAATTGCGATGAGATTATGGTCAGATCATAACGTGGGGTTTTTTATGTTTGTTTTTTTAACCTCATTGATGGCATGCTGCTATTTTAGTCCCTTCAGCGCACCATAATCAAGCCACCGCAACGGGTCTCTACTTCCTGCTGCTGCAGTAATGGAAAATAAGACATCACTGCACTATTTCAGTGACTCATTTCACTTATAAAAAACTCCCAGGTGGTTCAGGTGACGAGTCAAAAGTAATATGCACCTGCAGAGAGAAAAAAAAGTGTCTGTCAGAGCCACCGCTGCTGTTGGTCAGCGAAGAACGGTACGCCAGTTTTACCCCTGGCATCAGAGCACGATGTGGGTCCATGTTATTTAGTCCACTCTTGAAAAGCAAGCTCATGGAAGAAGCAGGATCATGCTGTTGATATTTGTTTCCCTGTCAGAGTTTCTCCAGGAGTTACAGTCTTGAAAAAGTGTCATTAACAGGCGGCTCGCTCAGTGTGTGACGTGCAGTTGCAGATAAAATATAGGCCTATATTAATGAAGGTTCATTAGTACGGTTTGTATTTCTCTGTAATGTAGCACAGTGTTAACAATGTTACTGATACTATTCTTTCTCACACCTTCAACTCAAACCATTGTGTTGCCCCGCCCAAAATATATCATTTAATAATTACATTAATATCGTAGACATGCAGGTGACTAGTCGACCAATGGCCCTAAATGACAACTATTGGTCAACTAGGAAAATTCGTAGTCGGGGGCAACCCTAGCCGAGACCAAAATTTTTTTTGCAGGATGATCCAGCATTTACTTTTCTCTTTAGCATCCCAGAGCAGGGGTCTCTTTGAAATGAACAAGAAGGCTGTGATCTACAATGCAGCGTTACTGTCGGTCTGAACACAGTTTTACAAGTCTGACCTCACAGTGCTACATGCACAGTATGGCTGATTTCACCACATTCATTTGGGCAGAACCTGGCAGACTCAACTTAGGGCAACACAGAGCAGAAGAATCATTCACATGCTTGCTTTCTGTAACACAGTCAATATTCATGTTCTTCTGGTCAGTATTGTGTGAGCTGAAACAGACACACTGAAATGTTGTTTAGTATTAAAAACAGTGTAGGTAGAAAAACGAGGAAAACATAAAGGGTGTTTCGCTTTTTGTTCTCAGTATAGAATGAAGGAGTGGATCATGTTGATTTATGTGATTTGAATGTGAAAGGCAGCTGCCTGTGTTGGCAGGCCACTTAGCCTTCATTGCCTCTCCCACACATTCACTGTCACGCTTTAAATTTGAACCCATCAGCTGTTTCACACCCTGTACTGCATTAATACACACACACAAACACACACGCATGTATCATCTAATACATGAACACAAATACTTACCCAGTGATCACTTATGCACACAAACACTCACACACACTTGAAGCCCACACACCTTCCTATCCATATGCACGTCCATCTATCCATCCATCTGTTCACACTCCACGTCTCCACCTACAGTCCATACACATGCATCCACTCTACATGCACATTCCCTGTGTGTGTTGTCACTGGTCACCAGGTTGGCTCCCATCTGACTGACAATGGCTTTGTGCATGTTGGACCTGTGAACCTATCGATGGGGGGGCTGGTGGTGTAAATATCCACATGTAGATGGACAACCTCCATCTGGGCGTCCACATAGCTACCATACTCATCGTCAGTCCCGCCCTTGAAGATTTCGAGGTGTAGGATGGCAGGGAGAAATCAAGCAGCAATAAACAAGATGATATCATGTTTTCTGTTGCTTGTTAGAGCTATTTACAGCTTTTTACAGCGATTTACAGCCTGACGAATCTGAAGTGTGAGAGAGGACTATAAAAACAAACAGCAGCCTCTTCACCTTCTATACTAGATGTTAAGTAAACATCTGAATTGAGACATAGTGTTTCAGGTCTTAAGCTGGAAGGTGTGAAACCATTCAGTGCCTTGAAGATGCTTTTTTGGTGGAGATGTGAAGTTCTGTATTTGATATTCTCAGATCAGAGTGCTCTCTCAGCTACTGAACAGTGCTGCTGTGGTGCAGAGTCTTGCTCAAGGACATGTCAGCAGGGTCCAGTACAGGATTAGGAGCCTGCTGGGTCACCTGGTTTAAGGCTAGTCTTTCTTCACCTCACAGCTACATATAATACATGCAGCTCTTGACACCTCTCCTTTATTTTTTGTCACTGCCACTTCAGCTATCATCACATACAGTCACTTTCTCTGCACACATATTGTATCTTGCATCACATACATTTTAAAAAGCAGTTTGCAGACATGAATGATGTGAAGGTATGCAGGATTTGTTCAGCTTGGACAATGTGTCATGTGGAATATCTACAACTGTATAGGCTATTTTCATCTGTCTGTCATGCAGAAAGGTTTGCTGACCCGATGCCCGTGTGGCTATAGAGGTTGAAGGTGCTGTCCCTTTGTTGACAGTCATTCCCAGTCTCTCTCTCCCTTCAGTTCCTGTCAGCTCTCACCTGCTGACTCCAGCTGGCTAATCACATACTGTATGTGCAAGCACACAGTCCTGGTATGTTGCCTTGTAATGTGAATGCTCCACTTTTATTAACGTGGGGATCATGGTGACAAAAACAAATAAAATAAAATTTGAAAAATTAAAAAATCATTGCTGCCTTGATAACTCGCCAGAATTACAAAATCCTGTATTATAGATGCTCTGCAGTGTATTGGGTTTTGATAAGCCTTCAACTTAATGCATCTGTTACTCAATCTGGAGCCTTTGTATCTCTCCCCAGTACATGTAACAACATGCCCCCACCTGTTTTCAGTTTAAGCGCCTGATAATCGGGACATTTTGCACAAACATCCACGGATTACTGCAGAAAAATCTTTATTTTGTATGACTCATCCATTTTTCATTTTTCATAACAAGTGACTGTAATATTTGTGACATTTAGTGCAGATTGTCCCTTGTGTCTGAGAAAAAGTGGCCTGTTCATGTTTGTTAGAAACCACAATTAAAATCATATTGTCTTATAAACAATAAGTATAGTATAGAACCTTAAGAAATATGTAACTAAAAGTTACAATGTCTATATGCCTGCTCAGGTACATTACTGTTAGCTATAGCAGCAGGCAGGTTTAATGGTTTCCCTAAAGAGACAGGCTATTTGTTATGTGATTGAGATGAGAGTGATGACGTCTATTCTATCGCTCATTTTATGATAATGACCTTCATCTCTGATTTCTTCATCTGGTTGGAAGACAACAAAACTTTGAGATTAGGTTTTGGAGTATCTGTTTTTTTTTTTTTTTATACTTTCCTGAAATTTCACCAAGGTATATAGTATATGACGATATTTGTATGCCATGTTCCTCAAGCTTTCTTAGCTTATGCAGTCTAACAAATAAAGTACAAAACTCCTCTAATGTCAAGAAAGGTACATTCTTACATGTTTTTCTTGTTAAACAGAGAAATACAACTGTACACCCTCTAAATTCAATTTTCCTTATTTCACTGAGCAAAGACTAACGTTAGCTTAATTGTCTTGCTAATGAATCATAAAACACACTTCATTTAAACTCCGCAGAAACAAAATAAACCTCTAAAATGTTAGTCAGTTGTTTACAGTCCTGTAACGTTATCCCTACCACTTGCAGTTGTCATGTTTGCCAGACACTACATACAATACATCTTCAATACAGCCTCTCCACGTGAGTTAAATAGAAAGATGTGTGTCTGTAATTTTGACAGTACTGAGAATCATACTGTCAGGATTTCTAAATAAATACCCTCGTGTACTGTAACACCGTGATACTGCCCAAGCCTGCTTGAGATGTGTTTGGAAAGGGAGACTGTAATTGGAAAGCTTGGAAGAGTAGATTTGTTTGTAATATTAAAAAAGGAAGTTATTTACTTTTCTGACAAATGTTTCACCACTGCAACAGTGCTTTTGGTGTTTTGTAAGTCCATGTGGATTGGGCACTTGTATGTGCACGACACATTAGATAATATAAATAACTACCATGTACAATCGCATGACATTTCTGACATAAGCATATAATTTAGTTTATACATTGAGGACATAAATGATGTGAAGATAGGTGACATTTGTCCACTTTGACAGCACAATGAGATATGTAGGGTTGCTGGAGACCCCTTAGTCGACTGAGATTGTTCGTGTCAAGCAGTCTTTTTTTTCTTTGTCAGTCAGCATGTAGTGTACTTCTGGGGACGTTGCAGCCCCCTACTTGAACATGGCTGACACGTCCCGCTGCACTCTGTTCAAACTATATGGAATAAAAAGACTGAATAATTACATATTAATATTGCACAGCCAAATCAAATTCAACTGATATAACTCTGAGTTGGGTACAGCACTAGTGAAGTGACACTATGAACAAATGTAAGGGCCATTTTCACCTGTTATGTGAAAGGACAGTTGTGGTAAAGCATAGCTTAAAAGACAGGATTAAGGTTAATGTAGATAAAACAGTTTAATTTCATTATCTTTAAAATTGAATTTCCTCTGTAAATGATGCACTCAAATGGGTCCCCCTGATCAGGGACTTAAACTGGAGGCTGCTGGACTGGAAGGCAACCCAAAGCATCCATCCACCACGACGACCTCTGTACTCTTGTCTTTGAGCTATTTTAATACCACTGCTGCCTGTTTCTAGTTGTGCCTCTTCCATGTAATCCTTTGGTGGTGGGGAATTATACTGTATTTCTCTCCTTTTTGATACACGGAGCACATATTTGCATTTTACGACATTATCGTTTCACGAGCAGGCTGAATATACCAAACCACAGCTCAATATTAAATACACAAAAGCGGAATTTGTCAAAGAAGACAGCTCTGGGTCTTTGTGTTGCAAACTTACGGTGCAGCTCGCAGGCTCCACGCAGGGAGAGCGGGAGAGAGAGGCAGAGCCGACAGTGGGCATTCATCCTCTAAACATCTACAGCCTTAATTAGAAGCCTAATTACACAGGGAAATGGGATGCTAGGGGAGAAAAGAGGGAGGGATGGAGGAGGCGAAGAGAGGAGAGATGGTGAGGAGGAGGTGGTGGCGGTGGTGGTGGTGGAGGGTGGGGGGGTCATGCTTCAGAATGGCAGTGCTCAAAAATAGACCCCCGCCCTCTAACTCCCCCCACCACCACCACCACCACCACACATCTCGTCATCTGCACCATGTGACCTGCCAGGGGACCAAAACACAGCAGCTGCACAGACTGCTGAAGCGGGCCCACACGCCTGAGTCAACCCCTCTCTTACCCACCTCCCTCCCCTCAGGAGCCTCCTCCATTCCCAGTCACACCAGCAAACTTAGTTGCCGCTGAATGCTCTCCATGTCTGTCGTGTCTCTTGAGATAGATAAGGTTTCTTCTCTCTTTTTGCCATGAATTCTGCACCTTTACCAATGAATTTCCAGCGACAGTGTCCCTGTTACTGTAAATTACCCTCAGCACATACAACTGAGACTGTGTACCTGCTTAGATAGATACCACTTGGTTTAGTTTTAACTTAGTCTGACTGTTGACATGTCATATAACTAACACTTAAGACACTGACCGACACGTGTCCACACATGCACACCCACACAAACACACACACTCGTATTTGTCAACCAGTTTATAATATTCCGTCTGCATTTTAGCAACACGTACAGAAAATGTCTTGTGTGTTTTGCATCTACAGAGAATTCTTCTTTAAATCTTTTTTGTCAGTTCTTCTAAGATCTGGACACTGCTCAGAGAGACTTTGGTGAAAACACTTATCCTGAAACAATACACATTGAGGGGGACAAAAACTGGATTTTGAAATATAAGAGGAGCATGCTTATTCCCCATTCCAAGTGAATATCACACCCCTGCTATTACATCGTCTCTCATATCACACAGTATCCTCTCTCCCAGGCCCTTTCTCACTTTCTCACCCTCAAAGCTGCTGCTGCTGCGGCTTTCCATCTGTCTCACTCCCTGTCTCCCCTCTCAGTCCCTTTCCCCTCTCTCACCTCTCAGCTGCACAGCCAAGCTATTTTCCCAAAGCAGTCATCTCTTAATTATTGACATGGACGTTAATGGAAGCCTCGAGCCTCAAAAGCCTGACATATCTTCATCATTACTGCATGTGGCTCAGCGCGTGCGCGTCCTTCTGAGGGCGCTAACAGCGCTGTCAGCAACAGCCACCAACATGTTGGTCATTCTTTTTGCCTCTGCTGTCAACATGCTGACCTGTTTCTGAAACATTGATGAGGGCGCCACGGTGAGATATTGCACAATTATGACATACCGTTACCATCACATGCTCGCTGCCAGTGCTGTCAATAGGTACGATAACCTAAATTTAAAGAATGTGGTCACATTGTAGGTGCGATATATAACTCTGGAGAAAGACAGTTAAATGTTGAGCCTCATTCAGGTTATCAAATACCGACGCTGTTTGGTAGTCTGACTGAACGACCAGCCCAAAGCATCTGTGTTTGGCAACCTGGAAATGAGACTCAGCAATCAATTATCTTCCTCCAGAGTTACATTCAGCACTTTAAAATGACCTAAATCTGTGTGTCTGACTTTTGTATCACAGGAAATGAAATTAATCAAAACAGAGGCTGCACTGATTGCAGAAATAACAAGGTAAATAAAAATAAATGAGACCCATCTTTTTCTGCAATTTTCGTTAAATGACACAAATGTGACTGCAGCTCGCAACATAAAATGGACTGAAGACCTTGAATGTCAGAAACTATCAATCACTTTGCAGTTTGAGTGCAAACCTGAGTGAAATTGTAGCTGGTGGTAATTCAATTTTTATCCAATTTTGAGACAATGATTTTTCTGGTTGTGTCTCATTTGTTTTTTTAGAGAAGGATTTAAAGGGATAGTTCAGATCTTTTGAAGTGGGGTTGCATGAGGTATTTATCCATAGTTGGTATATTACTTAAAGCACAGTAGGTGGCAGTTGTCATGCCCCCAGTTTGGGGAAGCAGGCGCGGCTAAGCAATGTACTGCTGTGGACGGTGGTAAAATGTATTTAACCACCTGAAAAAGTCAGTAACAGTTTCAGTAAACACTATATTTTGAATATTTTCAGGGCTTACTTTGCTGTCAGACTGCGATTTATGATGCAGAGGCCGTTAATGGCTTTAGTTCCCCATCTATCCATTGAGAAAAACACAAATTTAAGCTAACTGTTACTGTGTGACTTTGGTGTTAAAAGCATAGACTATAAAAGTATTGGATGTAGCTACCATGACATCACCCATGGATGGATGGATGGATAGATGGCTATTCTTGCCAGTGCAAAAGAGCAAGATTACAAAATAAGATAAATAAAATATAACTATTAAAAGTAATTAAAAAATATATGAAACAAATTGTTCCGCATATGCCCACACGCTATAATGGTCATTATGCTTATGGGTATACTGTCGTATTGTACATAGACTATCAACTGGCACAAGAGATTACAGTGTATTTGGTTTATGGACTCCTGTTTTAACGCCTAAAGTCCAGCATCACGGCCATTGCCGTTGCCGTTACCGTTGGTTTTTGTGAAGCTAGAGGTGTCCATATTTGGGAGAGAGGCTGGCACTGTGGAAGAGTGAAAGGTGGTTCTATCAACAGTCTGTCACTCAAAGCACACGCACACAACAACACAAACACACTTACCAATCACGTCAGTGTCAGACCAGCAGCGCCAGTGATCACATTGTTAAATTACTGTTTTTCTCAAGAGATTCTGGCGTTCAAGAAAGCAATATAATAGCTTCACTTCTCAGTTAGAAATCGCTGTGACGGCAAGGTAAACGGAGAAAATATTCCAAATATAGTGCACACTTAAACTGATATAGGTTTTTTGAAGTGGCTAAATTATGTTTTGCTGCTGACCCCTTCACAGCAGCACATTGTTCAGCCTCTGTGTCAGTACTTCAGCCTGCCTCTTCAAACTGGGAGCGTGCAGACCGACATCTACTGTATGTAATACACGGACTATAATAAGTACCTCTTGCAGCTCCACTTCAAAAGATCAGCACTATCTCTTTAGTGTATTTAATACAGTGAAATATATATACACTGACAATTGGCAAGTACACACACACACACACACACCTATAGAAACCCCTGCTTCTCTCCTCTGGCTCCCAACATGCCAAGGAATGCCAAACAACCTCAGTATGAAAGCACAGCAATGGAGGATTATGTTTTTTCTGTAAATGTGTTTCCATTTGTGTCTGATGAGGTGTTGAGTGATAACCCTCTCCCTTTGTGTGCTGCTCTGACTGACAGCCGGAGTCAGTGGTGCTCAGCTGAAAGCTTTAGTCTCTGTTGCAGACTCACACGGCTCTAAAACAGGAAGTGCATTTAGCACTTTCCAACACTGTTATCCCCAGACTAGAACTGCTCAGGCAGACTAACTGGTGATTCAGGATTACATTTGCATTATTACTGCGCACCTGTGAGGAACACGTTTGAAGCTTTTAACATTTCAACAACACAAACAGTAACCCTATAAATGTTATTTGGATCATTTTACTTACCCTATCATTTACTCATTTAGGTAATTCAGTCTCAGTCGATATACAGTGCTGTATGTTTATGAATGCTTTCTGACATTTTTGCAGTGGGTGTAATGCACTGATGAGTTTCAGATCGGTCGTCTGAAAGGGTAATTCCCACAGTGAGACTCAAACCAGTCAGCTGCTCAGAGCCAGTCAGGGCAGTAAAATTGAAACTCCATAAAATCAGTGATTTCTTTCTCATGTTAGACATGTTAGAAAATAATGAGAACTGTGTAGCACTGCATTGTAGACAGCTAAACTGCTTTTAATCATTTCTGTGACAAGGATTTATGGGCGAGACTGAAATCATGTATATATCATATATAAAAACTACGCTACATTAAATGTCAGGGTTTGTAGCATCAGTGTTGTTTTATTCGCGCCCTGTCAGCAATTACTGCTCAGTGGGTGTGTGCTTTGTGCTAAGCTGTTAGCTGCTGAACGAGAGTCTATCACTGCGCAGCAGCTCACTCGATCTTCAGCTGGGAGGGTGTGTGTGCTGTGCAACGATAGATTAGAGGGGTGGGGATCACCAGAAGATCCACGATACATTACTATCACGATACAATATTATTGCGATTTTAAATATGTTGCGGTATATTGCGATTTATTTATTTTTTTCAACTGTAAGTTTTGTCCCCAAAGAAAAATTTTGTCAGTGTCTGTTTTATCTATTAAGACACAGTGTTCAGACTGTTCATCGAGCTTGTATATTTGTTTATTCCACCAAATATTTAATACTCTGTCATTATAAAACTTGGCCCAATGAGCGACCCTGCCCAGGGGAACCTACTGGTTGTCTGTACTGGTTGTGAACGTTATAATTGTGGTTACTGTAGGTAGTGTTACGGTAATTTGAAGCATTCTCTGGCACAAGAGTTTCCTTCGGGATAAAGTTTGATTGAATTGATTTGAATCTCACTTCAGTCATTTTTTTTGCAGCAACAAATTAATTATATTATTCCAGTAGGCTTGATTTGTATTTGTAACATTAATCATTTATAGAATAAAAAATACATAATATATGATATTGATACAATATTGCCTCACAAAAATATCGCAATACTATGCTGTATTGATTTTTCCCCCACCTCTAATAGACTGTGTGTGCTACTGAGTTAGCTGCTGAACAAAAGTCTGTCGCTTTGCAGCAGCTCGTTCTTCGGCGTGGGTGGGTGGCTTTCTGCTACTGGCTCAGCTCCTAATGAGAGTGTGTTGCTTCGTTTCAGCTCCTTCAGCGGACACACCCTGACTGCCCAATTTTTTCCCAATTTTTAAAATCTAATTTTAAATACTTGGTGATTTTTTTTTTTTTTTTTTTTTTTTTTTATCACTTAAATTTGGCCGGGCGGTGAATAACACATTTTTCTGTGGTGTGAAAAACTCATTACACACATTTATTTTTGCCTCTCCCGGACTTTCACTGTCTTCATAGGGAGGTTATTGTGTGGTTCAGTCTGTTTGTTGGTTTGCAGGATATCTCAAAATCTGGTGAACACATTTAAATAAAATCTGTTGAGAACTTATCGGCCAAGGAAGAACTCATAAGTTTTTGATACAGATTGTGCCATTGCTATTTACAAACTAATTTACTTTTGGCTCGTACTGATTTGTTAAGAGAACTGCGTGTCATGTTTCAAGATGGTGCCTGTTAGTTGCCATAAAAGTTGCTCACCCAGTGCATACACCCAAAAAGTTTTTCTCTTCCTGGTCATCTTCCATTTTGTGTTGCTCACTGCACAAGCACATTAGTGAATATTTCCCTGGGCCCACTAGCTTGTACCATTTACTACTGAAAACCTTTCATACACAAAGATATATTTTCCAATTTCTGATTAAGTTAAACAACATTTATTCTTCATTGTTTGATCACAGTGCAAAGAGAAATACATTTCCTGGTATGTCCTAATCGCCAAAAGCCACAGCTATTAAATACATCCTGCAGTTAAACTGCATTTGAATTCGATGGCTCTTTATCTATAGTTGGCACTACAGCAACGTAATCAAAGTAAATGTCCATGAATCTGTGTTCATGAGTCTGAAATTTTGCATAATTTCTGTGTCTTTTGATGCAGACTTCAATCCAGATGCAGATTAAACATCTTTTTTTTATTAATAAAATTTGATTGTGCAGGTGGAAGTTCTTTGAGTGCTTTGAGTTTTGTGCTTGACTTCAGCTGTGATTGATGCCATGCTTATTGTTGTTGCTGCCTCACTGTTAAAGTTTTGACTTCAAAATAACTGTGCTGCTAGACAGGGTTAGTGGGCTTTGACATTACATTTGAAGGCCAGGGAGAAGCAGCGACGCCTCCAGTTTCCTGCAGTGATGATGTCACTGTCTGCCACGAATGGGGTGTCACCCTTCAGCAACATGATGTCATCTCCAACAATCACAAATAAATCCATGTATGGTCACAGGTGGCGGAGTTAGTTGATGCTTACAGAAATGTCTTCTGTGAGAATCAAGTCTGCATGGACATACATATTGATGGACCAGGACATCGCTACAAGACATATGGAAATGAGAAGTGCTCGCTGAATGTGCTTTGGAGGCATTAAAGTCTCAGTTATGACAGCTGCTATACACTGGGAGGCAACTGATTTTTACCAGTGGTGCCAAACCTGTAGGGAAATCATTTGAACCAATAACAAAGACGGACATGGAGGCATGGCCGACATGCAAATGACCATGCAAATAATTCAGTCCTCATGCTGCGATTTGTCTTTTTATCCTCCTCTCCACAAGTGTTCTCATCTCTCTCCCCTGCTTCCACTGCTCAGTAATTGGTACTATTCAGGAAGATGAGGAAGCAAAATGGAAGGTGTCAGTGAATGTGTGAGTGAGAGCAAAATAAATGCATTGTGTGTACCACTCAGCAAACATGTGGATTTGCTAATGTGCAGCCTCTGCAGCCTTTCAGCCGGCTTGATTGGACCTGAGAGAAGCAGCTATTGAAATTCTGCACAAGGATAGATGCTGCTATCTGTCACACAACATCTGAGGTGCTAAATAGGCTCTTTCACACCACCTGATGTGTTGTTACACCTCGGGTCGGGTGCGCTTTCTGCTTCAGTTTTAATCCTGGCAGCAAATGGATGCTCTGCTAATCTCAGCTCATTCCCATTTTTATTTGGAAATAATAAAAAAATCTGGGTTTTATCTCTCTATTAGTTTACTGATTGCCTAACTGCTGAGCATGCAGAAAATATACAATTCACGCAAAGGTTAAGTATCCAAGAGGCCAAGAGGCGATTAGCTTAGCCTAGCAAAAAGAGAGGAGCAGACAAACAGCTAGCCTGGCTAATATTCAAACTTATACATACCAGCACTATCCATGTCAATCTTTTTTAACACATACACAAACAGAAATGTAAAAATAACAGTTTGAGGTTGTAGGGGGGGGTTATGTGATATTTTCCTGGCGCACTATTAAGCACAGCTGGGCTAGGCTAGCTGTGTCCCCCTTCTTCCCGCCTTTATTTTTAGGCTTGCCAACTGTCCCATAGAATAAGGAATCACCCTGTAATTAAAAACTTAAAGACGTGCATCGTCTGACTGACTTAAATGAGTGCCTCCTTAATTAGAGACACAATTATTGATCCCAACACATCATTTACTTTGCTGTTATTGGCACTGTAACTGTTCATTAGTGTGACATTATTGTAGCTGGGTTAGGCTTTGTTTATTATGTTAGTGTGTTCTGTGAATTTGGTAACAGTGTGAGGTATTTATTCATGTATTTATATTTAAGTATGCTTTAAACTGTTGAAACTCCCCAGATCAGTGCTGAACTGTAAATTAGCTCTAAGTTTTTAGCACCAAATGAGTGGAACAAGTTACTAGACGTATTTAAATTAGATTTTTATGTTGTTGTTGTATCCGTCCTTCACGGCAGACCTTATTCTTGTTGTTTAACTTTTTCGTCTTTTTGCTGTTTTTATTGCCGTTTGAAATTCTTCATAGACGTTGCAGCTACTTGTTTGTTTTTATGGACTTTTTTCATGATTTTATTGAGATTGCTATCATTTATTTGTATCCTTCTAGCCCATTGAATGTGAACTCGGGGCATTGCTGTAAAAGAGCTTGATGCTCAGTCAATTTTCCCCGGATATATAATGGTTTGATTGATTAAGAGTTAAGATATTGTTAAATTTTAAGTTAAAATTTGCCTTTGAAATTAATAAAATCCATACCTTTTTGTCCTGTTTTATATTGTTGTTTTTTTTTTCTTCTTATTTTTTCCGTTGGCTCCGGCTTTACCGTTTTAAAGTAGCATTTAAGCGCCTGTATCAGAAAAAATAAACAATACCTAACTCTAAGACAAACGATATCATCTTCTCATTTAATGTACAGGCATGAAAATATTATCACTTTTCTCATCTTGCTCTCAGAAAGAAGGCATATTTACCAACATTTTAAACCATCCTTTTTCAGGTATTGTGGACACATGCTGCTAATATACTTTTCAGACAAATTCTCAGTAATGTGATTACTTTTTTGACTAAGTAATGATAAATATCTCATTCCAGAGCTTCCCTCCTTTTGACAGCTCATGTTATCTGAACATCATTTGACCTGTCTTTTTTATTTGGGGAGTTTAAAAAAGAGAAAACCACTACAATGTGTTGCTGTGGTTGTGTAGGTGTGCGCCTTTCTCAGACTATGCTGAGGTGGCTAACCTAAAACAGTGACTCTTTTCCTGTCAGTAGGACAGAGGATTTGACATATGAGTCACATTTATATCACAACAGCACATGTTTTCCAGGCAGATGAAAACGTAGTTATGTAATCGGGTACCGACTATACCAGGCTTATGTCCTATTTATGTCAATCTGAAAATAGAGTACATGGTGACAGGCACCTTCTGGGAATTTTTATAGTATAGTATAGTGTAGTGTAGTGTAGCATAAGCAGTGTTGTATTTTTATTGAAGTCGTAATGTTTATTTGACTTTTTTTAAATGCAGTATTATATTATGTTGATACATTTATTACATATCAGTGGGAAAGTAAAACTACTGCTCTTTAATGCTAATACAAAGTTTTGTGATGGCAGTGCAGCAGAAATATTCATATGAGTGGTGCTAATTATACAGCATGTACTCATTGTGTTTAACAGAAGGTGGTCAGTATATAAAGCCCTGTGTTTGTAACTATATGTGTGTGTAAGTGTGTGGAGCATACATGTGGAGATGTCCTTATAAAGTGTCCTCACTGGTACACTGCTGCCTTGTGGGGCCAAACTAATTGGAGCATAGTTCAACAAATGGAAAGAAGGAGCAGAGAAACAGAGGGAGGGAAATAGAGATGGAGCTTAGCAGGACAAGTAGATGTTATTTCAGCGGGACGGAGTGTGTATCACAATACAGAGTGTGTGTGTGGCCTCAAGACAGAGAAGATTAAGTGACCCGAATGAGTGAAAGTGTGTGTGTGGTACAGAGGGAAGTGTAAATGTGACTGAAAGTCAAGGAAAGTAGAATTTAAAAACTAGAATCAAGACAGGAAAATGATTTTTATCAACCCAGTTTGAGTTCTTGGAGGAGAGGCATCATAGTCACTCTTCAGATGTCAACAACCCTGCACTTCATCCTGTGCATGTCTTGAAAGCACTCAGTTTGTATACTCTTCGAAAGATTTTCTCAAGTCACTCAATCTGATTCTAATGCAGGCCGCCAGCACCAACAGAGACTCTTTGTTTGTTTATCAGACCGCTTTGACTGTTTTCTAACACTCAGCCCACATGGATAAACCTCAGTAACCCTGGACCAAGGCCGCTGGGCTTCTGTATAACACTATCAACACTGGTGCTGTAAATCCATATTCACAGTCAAGGAGCTTGCAGAGGCTGAAGCCTGGTCGTTCTGGGCACGTTTGAGGATTAAATCATTAGTGGGAATAACGAGCGATGGTGAAAGGGATTTAGGTGAGGGTGCAGTTTGTGTTGACTGGTTTAAGAATGGCTCTGTTCATTCATAAAGTAGCATTCATTCAGGATTCTACACTGCACCTGGTTGTGTTTTTTTTTTTTCTTAAGATTATTTTTTGGGCATTTTGCCTTTAATTGACAGGACAGCTAAGTGTGAAAGGGGGTGAGAGAGAGACAATGACATCCACTAAGCACTGACGCCCCAGGTTACTTGTGTTTATTATGAGAAAAATAGCAAATGATTCAACACCAACAGAGATCTCTCTGTGTCCGAAATAACTGCAAATAATTATACAGAGCACTCTATTTCTAGTCCTACATTACTGACTGTCCTAATTCTGATTGTGTGAATGGATCCTCTATGTAGTTAGGCATGTCACAATACCAGAACTTTAGTTGACTAAGACTTGAAATTGAACAATTCTAAATAACCCATTTTGATACCACAGTAAAAAAACCAAAACAAAAAAATAAATCTTGTGTACTTCAACATGCATTATTTTATCAAAAACATCTACATTTTCCAGTTCTCTGTGGGAAACCAGTGGATTGCCCCCTCCGGGTTTGGAGAGTTACTGCCTCAAGCAGGGGAGTTCAAGTGTCTCGATGTCTTGCTCAAGAGTGAGGGTAGAATGGAGGGCGAGGTGGGTCGGCGGTTTTGTGTGCCGTCTGCAGTGATGCGGGCGCTGCGCCGGACCACAGTGGCGAAGAGGGCGCTGAGTCGGAAGGCAAAGCTTTCGATTTACAACCCTCACCTATGGTCATGAGCTCTGGGTAGTTACTGAAAGAATGAAGCTGCGGATACAAGCAGCCAAAACTAGTTTCCTCAGCAGGGTGGCTGGGCTCAGCCTTAGAGATAGGGTAAGGCGCTCGTACATCCAGAGGGAACTTGGAGTAGAGCCGCTGCTTCTTCACGTTGAAAGGAGTCAGTTGAGGTGGTTCGGGTATCTGATCAGAATGCCTCCCGGGTGCCTCCTGGTGAAGGTGTTCCAGGCACGGCCCACTGGTAGGAGGCCCAGAGCAGACCCAGGACACGCTGGAAGGATAATATCTCTCACCTGGCCCAGGAGGAGCTGGAAAGCGTTGCTGGGGAGAGGGATGTCTGAGGTGCTTTGCTTGGCCTGCTGCCCCTGCGACCTGACCCCGGATAATCGGATGAAAATTGATGCATATGGATGGATTTACATCTTATTTAAATGTTATCATTAATCCCTGATGATCTGCCTTGAAGGCAAGTCTATGTGGGTTCATGACATTTTGGGGGTGAGGAATATATTAATATATAGTCTACAGTATACTAACATATTTCTCCTTTGTTGTTGCTGTTGTTCAGAACGTGTGTGTGTGTAAGATGTGACGGTTGGTCTTTTGATGGTTGTGAAAAAAGTGGCAGTAACGAGCACAACTCTTCGGCAATTAGGAAAAAACAGCAAATGTGCAGCATTTAGGGCAGAATAGATGCTCAGCGCCTCGTCAAGCTGCTGGTGTTTACAGCAGAGTGTAAATACGTGGTGCACCAATTGCAAAGATTTAAGAAAAAAACAAAAACAACACACTGACCCAAGGAAAAAAAAAAAGCTTTTATTTTTGACAAGTCACGGCAGAGCTGTCACTGCAGCTGCATGTTGTTGTTGTTGTTCTTTGATGCTGGTAGGCGTTCTTCTTCTTCCTCTGGTATTTAATGGCAGACTAGAACACTTGCAGGTGATATGCGAGAAGAATGACTTCAAGATTTTGGCATTGACTTGGTGCTAAACTATCGGTTCTTGTGACTTCCAATATAAAGTAGATTCCATGACATTTAAGCTACTTTCTGCTAACAATCCCACAATGCAATGCACCCATTTTGCAAATTACCACTGAATTTATCAGCGGCTGTCATCACAGAAGCAAAATGGTGATGATTAATAGGTGTCTGGAACCTCAATTTACAGCTCACTGCTGGATAAACTATTGAGTGTTTATTAAAATGGGAGTAATGGATAAATGAATGAGGGAGTTACCACATGTTCTGATAGATAGAAAATTACACACTGCATCGCTGAGTGTGTCTTTGTGTTAAAGTTGTAACCATTTATGAGGTCCTGTGGTGGCCTGCAGCGGCCTGGACTACTCTAAAGTGTAAATCACAGTTAATAAAAAAGGGCTAAAGAGAGGTCTTGTTTAGATTTGGCTTAATTGAATAGTTATTTTTTCCATTGCTGACTTCAGTTATTGATGACTTGTTATTATCTATAGTGCATAATGTATGTCTGGCACCACATGTATGAAATCAGAGCAGCTCCTCTTCATCGCAGCGGGCTAAATCCAACAAAGTAATGCATATTACTTGTTGCTTGAGGAAATATGGAGCATTTCTGTTGGACTGACTTGGTCTTTTATTGGGTTTGAAAAAAGCTCTGCAGTCCACCCTAATCCAATAAGACCAAATGTCTTACCTGTCTTGTCCTGAGTCAGTGCACCTTTGAAATATGATTACTCTTGGACATGAACCATCCACTGTACTACAGAAAGGACCTTCTGTTCAAAGTAGCTGCACTTTGTCAGTGATATTTCAGTGCTGATTGGGAAAGAATCTAATTAAAATTAATAAAAGGAGATTTTCTTTTTGGGGTTTTCTTTGATGTAAGAAAGAAGGGCCAAAGATAAAGTTGTGTGTGTGTGCGTGTGAGCAGCCAGGAGAAGGTCTCAGGAGTCTCAACGTGGAGGCAGCTCATTAAAATCTCTCTACTGCACATTTAAATCAGGTTTTGTAAGAAGTAGTTGAGCAGAAATAGTGTTAAGAAATGTTTACCTTAAATCAGCGGCTCCATGTAAATACACAAAGTGAAAGTAACAATCATGCTGCTGTTGGTGCAAAATACCTCAACGTCTCATGACTCATGGGCAGTTATGGGCAGCTAAATGTATCATGCTGCTGTAGCTCAGCCTGTAAACAAATAAACACAATAGGGCATGATGAGCATGTGATCAGCATTTGATTAAAACTGCACAGCGCGTTCAAGAATGATGGAGGTCTGCATTAAACAGGCCATAGCTATTTGAAATTGGCAACCCAGTTGTATGAAAGTTACATGAAATATGATTTTTTTTAACAAACATACAAATGCTTATGTGGAAAGTGTTTTTCAAGATTTTTGACAATAGATAATATGTGGAGACAGAAATGACCTTGGCCTCATAAATGGTCCCTTGGTGGCAGTATCGCCTCTGATCCGCACAATAAAAAAAACATGAATTAGAAAAGTTTGTGGCTGCCTAACTTTGAAAATAAATATATAAATAAATGAATAAATAATTGAATTAAATCTGAGATATCCTGCTGAATAGCAGACAAGCAGCCTTTTAGGTGTAGCCAATGAGCATAAGGCATCATGTAAACAATACAATGCTAAACAAACACTGCTGCATCAGTTGTCTTGTCTACAATATCACTGTTTAAAAAAAACTGGCAGCAATGGCTGCCAAACAAACATTGTAAAATTAAAGGAAAATATGCAGACTCAAATGAAGTGCAAAAACAATAACAAAAACAATACATTTACAAAAATTTTCAATCTTTTTTTTGGAAGAGAAACACTGTTATTTTACAGATTTTGGCAATGCCTGCTAATAAAACAAAAAACAAAACAAAACAAAAAAATCAAACAAAAAAAGTAAAATAATAGTAAAATACACTAATTTAAATCGCCTCAAACTTTAACATGCAGTGTGTCTAGATTAATATTTTAATATGTAATGTTAAAAACTGGAAAATGAAAAGAAAATACATTAACATTTTCAACTACAGCACCATTTAACAGTAGAAAATTTTCTTCAGATTCTCATTAAATATAAGCTGTAAGATTACTTTAACTGTCACTTGTCACTGGCAGTAACCTAGCTTGTGTTTTAATGACAGTAGGGTTGGTTTCCAATAGCTGGTTTCATTTTGGATCTGAAAATTCTTTGCTAGAATACAAATGCTTTATCAAACATTCAGCTGAAATGATCAGACCTCTGGTTTTGGTTTTCGTAAGTGTAATCATCTACCTTATCGCATAATACCTATTTCAGTAGTCCTTGAAGTTAAGCCTTCATTCATTATGTTAAACACTTAACATAATGAATCTATAGTTCTGCACCCTGACCCAATAAAAGGATATTAACGATCTCACTTTAGTGTCTCGTCCTCTTCCGTGCTCTCCTTCTAATGCATGTCTCTGTACATGTTGGTGTATGACGTCATCACTCTGCATGCATTACAGTATAGAACATAACGGCAGCATCGTGCCACGTTAGCTCTCGCCTGCTACACGCACAGTAGCATTGTTCAGTATAATAGTCTGTCTCCAGGGCATCGCTTCATTTCAGCAAATGAGCTTTTCCATTCGCCTCAGAGCCTCGCTGCGATGCCTCTGCACGCATCTTCTCTGCAAGTAGCCACCGAGCCTACTCTGTCTTTCCTTCTTCTGCAGCTCTGTGGAGCGAGGTTTACCTCAGCTGAACTGCAGCTGGTGCAGCTTACAGAGAGCGGTTTAACAGTGTACGCTTATAGCAATGCTTTGTCTTTGAATACAGTGAAAGTGACCTCATCTCCTGGGATCTTCTGGTATCCTACGGTTTCTTATTCCCACTGTAACCTATCATGTGAGCTCTATTCACCACCATATCTCTGTTCACCCTGTCTTTTCTTCTTCATGTGTCTCTCTGGATGTCTTGCCCTCAATCCTGCTCCTCAGTCAGGGTGTAGGCGTACTGTACAACTGATAATAAAATGCTCAAGCCCCTTTTTCTCTGGCCGGAGTGCAGTGAGTCACTGAAGGGCTGCAAGCGAGATAGATGTGTGTGACCCTTCAGCAGAGCTCTGTGTGAAGTGATGTCTGCAGGCGTGTGAGGGGGGGAGAAGAGACCTCTAAGTGACTGGCATGTACAGACTTTGATGCAAATGTGCACACACATACAGACCAGCCACACATAATATGCAATAAATCATCCAGGGTGCAGGGAACGACTGTTGTTGCCTTTTTAATGGTCTCTCATACTGAAGCGCAGCATGTCTGGGTGCTGGTGAGTCACAAGCACAGGTTATTACCGCTCACATCTCAGTGTGTGTTGCAGTGTGCATATGCGGGGGAATGCTTTTATGTGTGTGAATGTCACGATTTTAATGTGTGAAATTTCCAGATGAGAAAACCCACATTTTCCATGGTTGTCTATGCCCTGACCCTGTCGCAGCTACATATTCTGAAATAGATTTGTCATCGTTCATGTGACTGTAGATCCGTCACCCTCTGACCAGTGTCTTTACATGTGTGTGTGTGTCAAGTCAGGTACATGAAGATGCTTGTTGTTGTGCGTCACTGTGTGGCCTCACAGGTCATTAATGCAGTGGTGGTAGCAAGGGTCAAAGAACATAGCAAACGTGCGATGAATTTTTTTATTGTTTAAACGAGTCATTTAAAAATATTGGAATCATTATGAGGTTAAAAAAATGAACTCACCACTTGTTCCCCTGTCACTGTCTTATCTTTGATTCTGCTAAAACATGGCCTCTCCTGATTTGTCCTGATCTGCCCAGTGGTACTCAGAGCTGTGCAGGTCCATGCTTTATTTTACAGTATATCTTCAACACAGGGTGGCACGGGGGTGCAGTGGTTAGCACGGTCACCTCACAGCAAGAGGGTTCCTGGTTCCTGGTTGACACTAAATCGCCCCTAGGGAGCAGTAATGGTTGTCTGTCTCTATGTGTTATCCCTGCGATAGTGTGGCGACCTGTCAAGGATGTACCCAGCCCCCTTATGACCCCTGACAGGAAAAGCGGTTATGGAAAATGAATAAATAAATATTTTCAACACAACATCTCGGTCTCTGACCTCTGATCATGTGGCAAACTAACTCACACTAACTCACAAATCAGTGATGGATGATAAAGATCTGAGAAGGTTTCTTGACTTTGTGGATGAATAAATTCACTGCCAGCTCATCAAATATGGCAGCTTGGTCACTGTCCCTGTGCTTCAATCTGTGACACTCTAGGTATCCCTGTAGCGTCAGTTTCTGCTCATTACATGCCACATTTTCAAGATAAAATCCCCTCTTCGGCGTAAACACAGGCTTAGCCACCAAAACTACCTTAGGTTTAGGCAACAAAACTACTATAACTACGTTCTTATCGGAACTTGATGAGTATGTCAGGTGACGGCTATGTTACATGACACACAGCACTAACTACATTTCTGGCATTAAAAAACTCAAATGACCTTCAGCCTTACACTGGACACAAACACTGGTCTCCTGGGTGAAAGTCCAGTGTGTGTTTGACACATCCACCACCCCTCCTTCTTGCCCCACTCAGACTTTCTTGCTCTTTCTACAACATTACTCCCACAGATGGGAGTTAGCTGAAAGCCCTGTGCATGTCATACAAACGCATCAGTAATGGAGGCCAATGGCCACTGACCAGGCTGCTGTATTTGACGCCTTGGGAATGAGTGGGTTGTTTTTTCTGAATTTTGAGAAATGATGAGTTGATTGAATTAGTTACTTATTATTCAGGGATTGGTTTTGTTCCAGTTGCAGCCAGACTCATTTAATTTGGAGTGATTTCAAGACTAAAACTGTGTGGAAATATAGCCTTTGCCAGGCGACATATATATGCGTCTTCTTCATTTATGCCCAGTAAATATTTATTTCTTTGCACAATTTGTTTACAATTTACAAAACACTTGATGCTTTTTTTTAAATAGTTGTTTCTATCTATTCACCTTCTGTTCTATAGTTGTTTTTTTTTGCTGTGTATTTACTGGAACTGTGTGCACTATTAAGAGCAACAAAAACCGCAGACCAGTTCCTTGTCTGAGTACACGTACTTGACCAAAGAAGCTGAGTCTGATGTTTAACTACACCAAAGATAGAGGTGTGAATAATACAAACATTAATTAAAATAAGTCACAGTGCATTGACTTTGCTTAGATCTGATGAGACCCAACAATCGGATGTGTATTTTGCCAGTAGTAAATAGCATAGTAAAAGTTTGTGTATTTTACAATAACCAACTATATAGATATGGTTTCAATTTATTTTATATACCGGAGCATTACAGCTGTTGGCTGTGCTGATCTCAGTGCTGCATATAAACCAAAAGTGGCCAACAAACATCACAGTGTGAAATCAGTTAAATATAGAGATAAGCATGTGTTTTCAGATTGTGTGATTACACAGCTACTGAATGGATCTCCCACATCATCAGCGTGATCTTATCTGAGTCATATCATGTCTGTCTGATGTTGCTGCCCTTTCAAAGGTTACTTGATGTGTTACATTAGAGAAACATAGTACAAGTTTTAAAGGGATATTTTAGCTCTCTTCAACTTCCCCTTCACTTTCTTGTCCCCCTTTTTTTTTTTTAGAAAGTTCAGACTTCAGCAGTTGTGTAAAGCTCTGTCATGCTGTGCAGAATTCAGAAAGTCTTACTCAGCAGACATATTGGATTTTGCCAAAGGCTTAAAATGCCAACAGGCTGACTTGGATTTTTTTTTTTCTAAGGGAGTAGGGAGGAGATCCCACTTTAATTTCAGCAAGTCATTCAGTCTAGTGCATAACATGGTTTCAACCAGGCTTTAGGGAGAATCCAGCATGCTTCTGTAGCTTTCCAATAATCTCCCCAACACAAATTGAACATCTCATTTGAATATTCATGACTGGGGAACGGAGAGGCCTTTGGTCTTGCCAGCATCTTGGTGCAATATATCAAGTTAAACACTTGGTAGAAGTGCCTTGTTGCAAGAACATAATTTGTTTTCTGCTGGTTTATATCCGACAGAGTTTTATCGCTTGGGTTCCAAGGCATTGTAAACATTTAGATTAATTTCAGATGTAGCAGGAAGCAAACTACGTAAATGCTGCGTCCCATTGGCAGCAGCTCTAAAGGCCGCAAACTAGGGTTGCAAGATATGAGAAAAAATATGCAAAAACTTTCCTAAAATACAGCGATAACAATATTCCCTGCGATAAATAACCAGATATTAAAGTTTACTCAGTGTCTCAGACTTGCACAGCACCTCTGCTTGTGTCACGCTGTCTCTCCTGTATCCAAAATAGTTCTCGACAGTGCAAGACGTGAGCATTTATGATGACCTTCTGCAGACTCCAGAAGACGCACATACAGCTGTACCATCGATACCATTTCTGACAGTTCAATAAAAACAACCTCTCTCTCTGCATCACGAAGGGCAGCAGATCTCAGCACATCCTTTCAGAAGACGGGCCATTTGAGTGACTAAATGAATGTCACATGTGCAGCTGAATATGTGGAATGAGTCGTGGCACCTTATGCAACTCCTGTGCGCCGCTGATAACAAAGTGTGGCACAGAGAGAAACGAGAAAGCTTTGCCTCTGTGGTTATGGAGAATATGTGATGAGTTTGACCTTTAGAAGGATGAAATCAGCAGCCTTAAGAAACCAATATTTAGAGAGTTTATTAACACTATTAAAGCTGAGAAGGGAGCAACTCTCACAGCGATTGCACAAAGACTTATTTCTCAATAGCATAATTAAGGATTATTTTTGAACAATTGCCCCTAATCAGGGAGGTGCCTGCAGTTGTTGCAGCGCAGTGGAAAGCAACCAGAAAATTGTGTGAGCAAACAGGCGCGAGAGGAAATGAGTTCAGCCTCTCCACTGGCTGTTTTCCCAAAATGAGCAGGTAGCTGGGTGTCTGAATCGATCCACAGTTTTGATCCGTTTTTCAGCAGCACTGGGCTGTGTCCGAGGGATTAAAGTATGATGCCTGGTGTTACTTGAAACTGGTAAACAGTTGTTGTGCGTAGCTTAAGTGTTTTCAGCTGTATTTTTTATTGAATGACACATCCAGTGGAATCTGTACTGAGTTTGGTTTAGAGGCCTAAGTCATCTCAATGTCAAATTCTTAAGTACTGAATAGCAGAATGAAAGTTTTGGCTTGAGCCTCAATGGCCATGGACGCCAATCCCTCTCACTCTGTCTCCCTCTCTCTCGCGCTCTGTTATGCTGGGAGGCCCAGTAGTCGCAGCCAGCTGTTCCACTTCAGAGACAATTAAAACAATCTGTTCTCTGCTACCGCTGTTGCTGTTATTTCAGTAACGTATCTGTTTTAACCCGAAGCACCCAACCAAAACAGCCCAACGATCCACTTCCTGGTCCAGCTAATCACTGATATCAATTCTCCTCTTAAGACTAAATTAACCAAGACTTAAACTAATACGATTCTTCCTTTAAAGCGACATTCATCTGCTTTGTTTTCTCTTCCATCCACAGTTTATTTCTGACTGTCTATTGCTATTTTTCCCCCCTTGCCTTCAGGTGGTCCAACACCATGTGAGCTGAGAGGGTCACTGAAAGATCACAGTGTGACACACGCTAACACTGAATCATGAGCTTAACTGCAGAACAAATAAGAAACTACAGTATTGGAAAAGAGGCTTTTTCTGTCAAAGCTTTACTCTCACTTTAGTTTGGGGTCGCCAGCCGTGTCTCCACAGCACTGTGTCAGCGGTAGAGAAAGGTCGGGAAGCACACAGTGTGTTTGCTTTCGGGGAAAAATGCTCCGGCTTGTTTGTAATTCTTTAAACCAATCACAATCGTCTAAGTCCAGGATGCAGGGACGTTGCGATTGCAATATAGTGTTGATGAGGAACTTGTTCTGGTAGAACATTTGAACAACAGGAGGTAAGCACTATCATTAAAATGGCTAACTCTCCATAAAAGTAAACACCAGTACCCATTACAACCACAGATGATTTGCTAGCTGTATGCAGAGGTGCGTTCACAGGTTGCCTTATTCAGTGTAGATCTTTACAGCAAGAAGAAAGCAGGCATGCCTTATCGAACAATCCAAATCTTCGTCATTATCAGCTTGTAAGTTGTTAGCTCAGGGTTGATTGTTGTTAACTGTAGCAAAGCAAGCAATTTTGAAAACAGTAACAAGCACACAGCGGAAGGGGAGGAAGTAGCCGGCCTGTATAGGCGACCAGTGATGGGTTTGTGGCTACAGTCTACATGCTGTGAGTCTGATTACTCTCACGACAGATATTTACCTGTATGTTACTGCGTCTAGTCCACAGGAATTTGCTTAGGGTTATTCATACTGCTCATATTTGTACATTTGATCAAGATAGGTCATTGAATCATGAAGAAAGAGCTATGAACATTGCGTTCCTAAAACAGGATGAATGCAGTGCAATACAGTATTTTACATAGGCGAACAGTGTGGCACCTGGAGTAGCCTGGCGAGCTGTCAGCTGGCCACTGTGCTAATCACCGCCTGCCCCCATCACTCTGATCTTTCTCACTTATGCTGCATTTCTTATTATTATGTTCTCTCCATCATCCGCTGAAAGCCTGGTGACAGAGTGGGGAAATGGAAATAAAAATTGTATATCAAGTTGATGGAGACTGTGGAGGAGAAGCGAAATACAAATGGCAGGGAGTGTAGCGGGGGAGGAGAGAGGGCTGGAAGGCAAGGAAAAGTTACCTCTAATCAGAAATCAAAATTCATCCCGATGTTTGAAAATGTAAGTTATGTTTTCATATTTCAACCAAATCTGAATCACAGGGTGAGTCAGAGTTTCCACGGCTCTGATATGATACAAAAACTTTCTTTGATCATGAAGCTCAGTGTATTGCATAATTCTCTGGATCATCAGTGAAGTGTACGCTGCAGACTGAAGTCTCTATCAGTGACAAACAGAGTGATGCCTGGCTCATATAAACACAGGTTTAATGTGCATCAGCAGGTCTGTGTTATATATGTGTTGTATGAAATGTCTTTATCATCTCTGTGCTGCATTTTTCTATGCTAATCTGCATCTCTGGCCGGGCCTTAGCACTGTCTCACTGCCTCCTCCTGTCCTTGCAGCTGTCGTACTCGTACAACTGAAGTTACATCCGGTAACCACTGTTACTAACTCAGTTACCAGTGGAAACACTGGTCTGTTTTTGCTACTTCAGTGTAGGGGACTGTGATGTTTATCACAACTTCAGTAATATCTGCTGCCTTACATTAGACACGCAGCACTGCTCGCTCACCGAATCAGTTCCAGTCTGCATCTTTTCTATCTGTTATACTTTTTTACTTTTTATAGGCTATTACCTGTGACATAATCAGATCAATCAGATAGTGCTGTGGGCGGGACATGAGCGAGGCTAAAGAGTGGTGACTGCAGAGACAGGCAGCCGCAGCAAGGCCAGCTTTTTTTTTACTTTCATTTACTTTATCAGCTTTTGGATTTTAGATTTTTAAGTAAATAAAATGGTGCAGTGGTTAGCAATGCTGTCTCAAGGCAAGAGGGTCTGGGTCTGAACCTGTTGGCTGACTCTTGCACTGGGTCGGTTACCTGCAGGTAACCCATAAAACATTGTGTGGGTGAGCACAGATCAAACTGCTTTTTACCTGCGCATAATTATGATTGAGGATCATCATATTGGGCTGTTTTGCTGCCCCCTCCAGCGCTGGTGCCTCACGCACAGCATGTGATGCGCATCCCTGTAGTGGCGCCACTGCTTTAACGTTGACTCTAGATTACTCATAGATGTAAATGTGATAGTGAATGGTTATCTGTCTCTATGTGTCAGCCCTGTGATAGTCCAGGTTGTACGTCGCCTCTTGCCCAGTGTCAGCTGGGATTGGCTCCAGCCCTCTCGTGACTCTTAAGAGGTTAAACGGTCACAGAAAATGGATGAATGGAAAATCAGTATGTGGCGGTTAATGTTGATACTGTGGCGGGCCCCCACAAATAAATCAGTGTATGGGAAACACTGTGAATTTTTTATTTGTTACAAACCCTCACACATGTCGAGCAGCAGCAACGTCTCCTAGAAATTAGGTTTATATACAGCTAGTCTGAAACAGGAAGTACGTTTCAGGGAAACGTAGCCAAAAGAATCACTTATTCTATTAAGGTAATGAGGAAATGTTCACTGACAACGAACTTAACGTGTTTCCTGCCAAATACACTATACTGTCATAATGACTACAGCATGATTTTTTACTAGGAACCTGGAAACTAACCTGAGATTCTGGTGTCACAATCCTGCACTTTGTATATCAGCCATCCACCACCACCACCTCCCTGCAAATCCAGCACAGTGTATAAATGTAGTGTTTTCATTTGAAAAGTTCTCTGAACGTAAATCAGGCAGCGTTTACTTTGTCACCACAACATAATTATGAGAACAATTTAGTAAAATACAAACATCAATTCTAGGAGACTGGGTTTCCAGAGGACTGTTGACCATTTCCTTGTTACACTTTTGACCCTCCTTTAACGCCTCTCTGGTGGTTGTAAACTTTTATGCTCTGTGGTTGATTTTGGGTGCTTTTGTTGTTTTCCACTATAAAAACAAAAAAAAAAAAAAACCAGCAGCAGATTTTTCTTTTGCGTGTCTCTCTCCAGCTCTCATTTTCCGCTCAGCCAGAGTTTTGGCTAATGGAAATGCTGTGGAACCAAAAAGTCACATTACACTGCATCTGATGCCAAATATAATGCACAGATGCTACTGTAAAATGTGCTGCTGCTGCTGCTCTGTGACACTGTTGAATGGACTCTCGGTTATATAAAGCCAATTTAACGCATGATTAACAATTAACAAAACCCAGCTTTTCTGTCTGGGTGTCAGAGTTCACATTTCTTTCCTTTGTGATGGTATGAGACTATAATGAGCCAAATTTGGAAATCTGGGTGTTGTTTCCAGATGCTTAAGAGTTTTGGGTGTTGAGTAGGCCTACTAGGCGTGGAAACATGTGTTCTGACCTGGCATGTGTCTTCATCCTTCCCAAAATCCAAAACATAACTATTAATAGAGACACAGCAAAGCTGGCTCCTTGTGGATGGCAACTTTTACTCAGTTTTTTCCATCACAAGTCGGACATTTGTGTTTTGTTTGCTATACTTGGCTGTGATTAAAGATGTCTCTGTAAACAACTAAACCAAACACCTTCACTAAAAGAATGTACAACAGGCTCAAAGCCTGAGGTTGCCCCTGTCCCCGAGGGGCAACTGGTTTTGCTGCAGTAGTAATAAAAAAACAACAAGGGCTAAACACACAAGATTAAAACCACAACCACACATAATAAAAACACATTAATAATTGATTGCTTTGGCTCAGAGTTACTGTATTTACTCTGTTTTCATCCAGTCGGGAGAAACCTGAAGTCTGATCTGAAGAGGCATGCTGCTGCACATGCAGGAAACGTACATACACACGCACACACGTCTCTAAGTGAATGTCACCTTTGGGTCTGTGTGTGTGTCTGCATGTCAAACAAATGTAGCGTCTCCACTGTCAATGCGTTCCTGGAACCCTCACTCAGGCAATGTATGTACACAGTATACGCACACAAGAGTGACATTCAGCTTCTAAGCAGTGTAGATGTGCTGCCAGACAAAAGCTTGAGGCAGAATGCGTTTTTTTTAGTCCACTCAACGATATAAAACACAGACCTCACTCTTCTGTTGCTTTAGGTAGTGGGTGGTTAAGATGGGCTCAGTTGTTGCAGTTAGGGTTGGATTGTAACAAATGTGTTAGCCTCAGAGCATACACAATAACAAATGTTTCTCTCTCCTTGCTCTTATAATACAATTATTAACATGCACCAAACATTTAGGTTGCAGGTCTCGTACAGTTGTTATATCACCTTTAGCTAAATAGCAAAACTTGCCAAAAGGCTGAAATAAAACTTTGCTGTTGCCTGGTTAATGTGCTTTCTGCAGGCCGGTGTCTAAGACTGTCACAGTGAAGGAATTTTCCCTGCGTTAATTAAGGGTGGCTCAACAGGGCGGTGTTCGGTATTACTGCTATTTTTTGTCATTACTGCAAATAGCATCACTTTAGTGCTTTATAAATAAGCTTTATTGTAGGGCTATTATTAGCTGTTGTTGCTTTTTAAATGACAAAGATGACACAGTTTTAAAACAAATTAAATCCATGTTCATTGTTAAATACAGAACACAGATGGGCACTGAGGCGCAATAAGGGGCACAGAGTTTCTTTCAGCTGAGAGCATTTAGTTGCATGTGGTTGCTATGAGACAGAATATCTGTGGCAGTAAAGCTGTTGGCACAAGGTAGAGTGTTCTCCCTGGATGAAGGGAAGCCTGAATCACGCAGGGAAAGAGGACTAACCTGACAGTCTGTATGGGTTTAATATGAATTATTCCTCCATTGTCAGCAATGTGACGTTTGGTCTTTGTGGTATTTGTTCCACCCCTCCGACACAGTTGTAGGACAGGTGGGTAAAAAGTAACAGTGATGAGCAGCTGTAGCTTTTTTCCTAAAACTGAATATTTTTCAAATCTTGGCGACCACATCAAAGAACAAACAGGAACATAGTGGTTTTGGCAATTCCTTGCAATCTCCTGCGGTTGGCTTGACAAAACCGCTGCATTGCAATACTGCAGTCATCACAACAGCTCTATTGGTGTCAAGGCTTGTTAAAGATAGAGGTATTAAGCTACCTGACAATATTACTCTGCAATCAGTGGGCTGTGTGTTTTTGCAGTTCAACAACTCTAACAGAGTGGTGGGTCATCAGTCGTGAAATGATCTTGCAGATTCAATCACGCCAATTTCATTGGAATCTTTCTCTTAAACTTTTATAGACATCAGTAGTCTACGCCTGTCAATGCCTCCAGAATGTGATACTGGATTTAGATTATTTAGCCTCTAACTTAGATGCAGATAGACTGTCCAAATCTATTGTTTCCATTTAGCAATTACATTTCTCAGAGAAGGAATGCAAAACACAAATAATCCTGAAAGAGAAGAGACAGATACACTGTGTGCGTCTGAGGAAGTCACGAGAAAAGACACAGTGATATTCCATATGCATTTCATATGTCAGGCTGTTTTAAATAATCTGTGTGCGTGTGTGTTCATGGCTGCACTCAGAAGTCCTGACTCTGTGGTGGAGGGGAAATGAGGACTCTGCTTTCCTATGTTGACCACAGTGAGAAACTGTCAGCCAGCCAAACAGACAGACAAAAAGTCGGACTGGATGAAAGACGGGCAGGAAGAGAAATTGAGTGGACGACCAGGAAGACAGTGAGAACCTGTAGTCAGGCAGACAGACAGATAAACAGGCCGACAGACGACCAGACGGCCAAGTGGAAACACGCCGGTGGTCTCAGCCAGTGCCGCCAAATGACCGTGTAACTCGACGGAAAATAAGGAGGGGGGGAGGAAAAAGAGAAACATTGCCACAGCCGTCCACGAACTCTTGCACCCCCTTAGTTTTTCTTTGCCTCTGTCTCAGTTACCTTCTCCTCTGGTTTTCTTCATATCCAGTCTGCTCTTGAGTTGAGCCTCTTTTGTCTCTTACCACCTTCTCAGTGTTGTGACCTGCATAGCCTTAATCTCAACCCTTTCACCGCTCTCTTACATTTACTCTATCCTCTCCATCCTACTCTCTTTTTTGTCTGTTAGTCTGACTCTTTTTCCCTCTTTTCCCTCCCACCTGTCTGGACTGGCGGCCAGGCAGACAGAGGCAGCTTCGTAGCTAGTGAGGCGTGATCTTGCGATAATGAGGCCTGGTGAACAGGAGAGGGAGAGCTGAGCTGGCCACAGCCACAGCCACAGTCCATATATTCTTATAACCGACGGCACCCAGGGCTGCAATGAAACCTCAGGTTATTTTTGGCCTTTGTAATGCCTGCTCATTAGCGGTCATATTAGTGTAGCTAATAGAATGTGGAGGATAATGATGGACCTCAGACACAGTTTTTATTTTGCTCTTGTGACGCTGAACCGGATTACCGGTGCGACCCTGCACCCCCACACAGTGACCACAGCCCGTACCAGAAAGGTGTGATTTTGAAATACGACCAATACGGGTACAGATGCAGTTGCGAGCCGTGCAGATATGAAATAAAGACATCATAGCTGACTGACACAAAATGACCCTTCGCAACTGTAATTTTGAGCCGAGGCAAAGCTGTTATTAGTGTTTGATTGACCGTGGTATGTGCATCAATTCTGTAGCAGTTTGGACTCTGCAGCTGAATATGTCAAGTGCTGCGCCCAGTCTTGCTTCCACTGCACCCGGCATGACGGCACACTTGTTTAGGTGGTAAATTGAATGATGTGCGTGTGCCTGTGTGTGCCCACGTGTGTGTTTGTGTGTGCATGTGTGTGTGCAGTGAGTTGGGTAGCTCTTACTAACTAGATGTGGCCTCACACGCACACATGCGGACACACACACACACCAATTTCCCGCCAAATGGAGTGGTTTGGATGACATGCAAATCACGCCATAACTTCTCCCTTGTGGAAAAAGAGTGCAGCTCTTGCTGGCAGACACTAGCCTGCTCTCCCTCTCTTTCTCTCACACTCATGCCGGGACGGAAATTCTTCAACTTCCAGTCTGCCCTGCACACTTTGTGCTTGCAACTCAGCCCTGCTCCCTTTTACTGCCACTGGAAACACACTGAGCCTCCCTCAGTGGCCCCAGTCATCTGGCCAAAGCATCCTCTCTTCCTACACAGTAGCCGTTCTGTGACATTTCACTTCCAATGTTTTTCTTTTTTTTTTTTTCTCCAGCCTCAGGTCATCACTCCAACTTGAACTTCTGTCCATTACAGAGCATATTGTTTGTTTAGCCTTTAATCTTTAAAGAAGGGGGAGCAGGAGGATGATGAAGTTACTTACTGTAGGAAGAGACCGACATGCAGAGCCAAACAGGCGGACTAAATGCAATGAAGTGCAGAAAGACAGGCTAACTGAGAGGAAGACACCCAGACAGAAACTCAGAGGTCCAGGAACATACTCTTGGGGGACACCTGACAGGAAGTGGGTGGGTCTGGCCTGCCATTAGGTTGTAGTCTAATCGCTTCTCTGTGTGTGGAACCTGTTTGGCTGCTCCTGGTTACTGGGGCCCCACAGGGAAATTGGCCTCATTTCCTCAGCTCTTTCCTCATCCCTTCCTCTTCCATCACAGACACCAGGGTGTGATGCTGTGATGCTATTTACAGTCCAGTCTTTAGCCGGAGCAGCCGGAAACAGGGGAGTGGCCAAATTAATTTGCCACAAAATGGACTCAAAGTGAATAATGAGGACATTACTGTGCTGTCATTTGTTTTAAATTTAGAACTGGCTAATGTTATCTAATCTTACCATACACCATATGTGACCTTTTAATCATCCTACAGTTTACCCAGCATCATGTCAGGGTCTCATTCTGTGCCTGTAATTAAACTGGCATTGGCAAATTCCATTAATAATGTCTTCTACATGGGGCTGCTCAGTCATGGCAAAAATCCTCATCATGGTTATTGAACACAATTACTCACTGACTTTGGAAACATCATGTATTTTTTTTAAATGTCTTGTCAGTGGATTTCTTGAACATGACTTTAATTCTTACTTGAACAGTTAAGACTCTCAAATACTGGCATATTGCCAATAAGAAAAAAATAGTAATAGGTTTACACAAATGTCAGTAATGTAATTCTCCCTCATGACACTCTGACCTGTTATTAATTCCTGAACTCCAGCTTGTGCTTATTTATACAGAGCAGGCAAAACAGACTGATTAAAATGAATACATGAAGGCAGATTGTAGCAGGGCTCAAGCACTTTAACAATTTCTTTAAAACCCCCAGCGTTAGAGATTGTAAGCATTAGTTGTTATTTTGACACATTCCTGTCTGAACACTGTGGGGAGAAGAACTCGCCTTCCAGTCTCTTTTCGTCTCATCCTGCTAAGCGACACATTCGGCTCATGCTGTCATGAATAAAATGCTAGCAGCCATCCTTAGAGGATGCTTAACATTGTGAGAGCTCAGTAGCCTGCATCAGCTCATTCTCCCTCCCAACTTGTCAAACACAGATGCTGGGTCATTGGCTCTACATGTTAAAATATGACACACTAGGTACCCCTGTACAGTCAGGGACGGTGTGTCAATTTACTATCTTTACATTAATTGTTTAAGGGGTCGGGGGTGTGCTGTAGCCTATCGGGTGAGAGGCAGGGTACACTCTGGACAGGTTGCCAGACTATCACAGGGCTGACACGTAGAGACAGACAACCATTCACACTCACATTCACACCAACGGACAATTTAGAGTCACCAATTAACCTGCATGTCTTTGGACTGTGGGAGGAAGCTGGAGTACCTGGAAAGAACCCACGCTGACACAGGGAGAACATGCAAACAGGTTCTTGCTCTGAAGCGACAATGCTAACCACCACATTGTGTCTTTTCAGGGTAAACATCCGTTCACACAGGAGATGTACAGTTAAGGCTCATTAAATGCATACTGTTTCTTTTCAAAATAACACAATGTTGGGAAAGAACATTGTTTTTAGGTTTACTTTCTTAGGTTTAGGCAACAAAAGCACATGGTTAGGTTTAGAAAAAAATATCATAGTTTGACTTAAAATAAGCACATTTGTTGCTGACGTAATGTAACGTCATGTGTCACGTACGTTACGGGACATACATCACTAGTATGCTACACACACTATCACACTAAAACACGACTGACTTTTGGTTTCACACTGAGAACAAAAAGCGGTCTCCCAGATGGAAGTCCAGAGTCTGTTTGACCCATCTACCTCCCCTCCTGCCTGCCCTATGCAGACTTTCTTGCTCTTCATACCACAGCAGTTGCTCGGAGTGTCAAAAAATGCTGTTATCCTGGGCGTCTAGTACTGCCGCTAAAGGGTGCCTCGGTGCATCAGTATCTGACACTGAGGGCCACTGACCAAGCGTTGGGATTTTATGAGTAGGGAGTGAGACCAGGTTGGCTGCACCTGCAGCAGTCGGCCTGAAAACTTGAGAAATCTAAATTGTAATCTAAATTATAACACAGCACAAAACGAGAGCATTAGTATGAAATGGAATGTGTCAGGATAATCATTTTACCTCCATTATCTTGTTTTCATAGGCAATGGGAGCCAAAATCATAATTGAAAATAAGATCGAATTAATTGCTTAGCCCTACTTCTACATGGATTTAATTTCTTCGAAAAGCCAACTTCTTTTCCACACAAAGATTCTGGATATGCACACTGGTGCCACTGATTGCACAGATTGTGTAAAAACTGGAGAAATCTCCTTATGTTCCTAAAAACTCCACATGCTTAAACATTCTGCCCACCAGAAGAGATAGAAAAGAGACGAGCCATGAGCCCTGTGGGATGACTTCGCGCTCCTCAGTGTTTGTAGCTGTTAAAAATGGACAGACATGACAGATGGATCTCTGCCCCCCTGAGTCACTATGTGGTGTTTCCTTCCTGCTCATGACTCACCAACCATTTACAGGTCTGGCTTGGATTTGACACAAAGTATAAACCTTTCCTTTTTCATGTTGCTGTTTGCTGGGTTTTCAGTAAATATCCAGCACCTTTCTCACCATTTACTGATCAACACACTCACATAGTCTTCTGACTGAATGAGTTGGTGCCAATAAGGCATGGCTGATGGTGATGGATTGGATTGGTACTCTTACACAAGAGTCAAGATGCCTTGCCATGTAAGGACACTGCAGTATGTCTGACCTGGCTGTACACAGACTATCAATAACTCATTATTGACAAGACCTTGAGGTGACTGATCTGAGGGCCTCTGCGGAGTGTCAAGTCAGGTAGAGTTGAGTTACTGATAACATTCCCTTCTTTCATTCCCAGCTTTCTGTCTTTTTAGTGTGGCTTGTGGCTGCAGTTAAGCAGATGTGGTTCATGAAAACCTTAATGTGCTCCAGTCTCGCTGAATTCGGCTGTGCACCTTAACTGTATTTGTAAATGTAACTGTAGAGAGATTACATTAGGATGCTTAGGATGCTTTCACACCAAGAGCGAGGTGTCATTTTCAAGGAAGACTTTGGCAGTACTCTTCGGCAGCTGCGTAAACCATGCAGTGCATACCACCCTTGTTTTCTTTCAGGTCGTGTGTAAGGTTAAACTGAACTGACCCCCACATACGCTGACCTCCATGCGCCAATGGCATTCTGGCATTGACAGGAGGCAAAGGTTGGGATGGTGCTAATTCCACTGTTAGAATGAAGGAGAGTTACCGGTATTATGTAACTCTTCTGAAGCGTCCCCGCCGAGCCCTCTGTTTCCTCACGGTGCACCGTTGTCAGCCACAAAATAAGCTTGAAAAGCTGGAAATTGGTACGGAAGAACAGAGAATTGTTCCATAGAGATGATACACCTTCTCATCTAGTCTCATGAAACATTCTTTATGAATTGAAGTAAAAGGGGAACACATGTAACAGCAAAACTATATCAAAAGGTCAAACTCACACAGCTTCTGCAGTATAATCCAGGTCTCATTCATCCAGTTGGATGCTCAGTACTACCCAAACACATGCATTTTTGCCAAAACATTACGATTTAAGAAACATCAGTACTGTCTCTTGCACAGGTGAGTGTGCATCTCTGTTTAAGCGCAGTTCAAACACACGTATGTACCCAGGCACACTCAGGGCACTTCCTAGAAGGAAGTGTTTTATACTTTTACATTTTGTTGAAAATGCATGTGTTTGGGAGGTACTGAGCACATGACTGGATAAATTAGACTTGGATTATACTGCACAGGTTGTGTGAGTGTTTGTAAAAGAATGTTTTGATATAGCTTTGCTTTCGTTAAACATGGTCCCCAATGACTTCAATTCATAAAGAATGTTCACATTTTTTGGATTCTTACTTCACCATGGATGCATGCACAAAAAACAAAGTTTTCTTAACAGATTCAGTGTAACACAAGGTGAGTAGCTGATACACAGATTAGCATTTTGCCAGTGAAGTGTACCTTTAATTCTAATTTGATTAAGGTATTCTGAAACTTTAAATGAATCCCAATGTCAGGGCTTTTCATCAGAAAATAATGTTTTAACTTTCTTTAGAAAAAAACAGGGCAGAAAGTTTTGAGTGTCTCCTTGTGGATTTTCATACAAAGCTAAAATAAAGGTAAAACCAATGTCTGTCTGGCAGACAGGAACAAAGCAATAATGAAGCTTAATAACTATGTTATGATAAAGCTTTGATTACTGACAATTTAATACTCATTTCCCCTTCCCTTCTCCAGCCGCCTTCTTATGTCTGTAACATCATTCCTCAATCTCTCCTCTTTTTCTTAATTTAGCATAAGACTTTTCCAAGGTTGGTTTTAAAGTGGAGTGTCGGATGGAAGCTGTAACACCATCAACCTCCCCTTAAGGGTGCCCTTGATGCAGTCCCAGTTTTGATCAGTAACCACTGCCTATCATTACACTTAATTACATACTTTTCTCTCTCGCTCCTTCTCTCTGCTTCCATGTCTCTCTTTCTGTCGAATAGAGCTCAAGGTCTTGGTTTAGCTGCTTTGACGTTCCCTTTCCTACAGCATTAATGAAAGTCTCATGGACACCATCAGAGCTTTAAGCCCGATAAATAGAAAGGCCTGATAAGTATTCAGTAGAAATACCAGGCTATTATACCTCAAGCCATTTAGTGCCTCGCACCAAAAGGCTTGAGACGGCTTTCCAGATGTCGACCCACCTGGAAACTGTTGTAAGATAACTAATGCAACACATGAATTGTTTACCGTCTCCGTCTTACATGTATAGAGACGTTACAGACCAATCAGTGGGATTCTTTTCCTTCAGTGTCATTAGGAAGCTGAATGCAAATGTAACCATGGTCTCTGAATCAGCTGGAGGACTATCTCCTTTGCTGCTGTTAAGATATCAACCATGAAAATACAGCAATAAATATCTCATCTTCAGAGTAACAGCTAACACCTCCAGTGTTTGGGTGCCTGAACATACTGTTCATCTCCATATTTGGGCAATGTACAAGAATATACAGTCATGCACATAAATATGCCATCCTTACTCACAGATGTGCACATAGAGCATGATTCATATTGTGGAGGATAGAATTATCCAAAGCCTGTTGCATGCATGACATTATTAATGTCTATATTGCATTTTTTCATGTTGTTTATCATACAGCAATAAAAAGGAAGAAACTGTCTTTTGCCTTCAATTGTGCAGCAACAATTGTTTGACTGCATTTTTTTGTTAGGCTGTGTAATTACGATGTCATTATTATGTGATTTTCCCTGTGGGAGACTCACATTAGACTCAAGCAGAGATTATGAGACCATGCGGGCTTCCATCGGTACAAGGGTAAGGGCTTTTGACTGTTTGAGGGCAACCAGCCAGCAGCATCAAAACGTAATTGTATAGTATGATGGATTACCAACGGTCTGATTTTGCATTATTTCGCAAAAAAACATCGAAGGGGTGCTGATACACTGAAAGAAATCTGATCAATGTGTAGTAGGACGGTCAAGTTTATTCAAAATGTGAACCACTGTTCAAACCTGAATAATTATGATTTTTTTTTCTGTAACGATCTGTATGAATTCACAGATTTACAGCACAATGAGTTGCACCTTGTACTTGTACTAATGCAGAGCTCTATTGCCCTTAGGTAGCTTGGCTATTGTTGTTGTCTTTGCTAACACAAAATGAAAAACTACTGAGCTGTGCTGAATGGATGATTATGACTCTAAAGCATCTGAAAAGTAGTTTAATGTGAGGAAACAATTTGGATTCAACACCATAGAGGTGAACACTTTGGCTAAAGGTAGGCTATCAGCTGAGGACCCTGACACACCAAGCCAACGGTTGGCTCTTGGTCAGTTCTGGGCTGTCGGTCAGCATCCCTTGCCCCAGTTTTTGCGATGTGCCTGCCACTTGGCGCTAGTCAGCCCCTGTCAGCCCTTGTTGGCACTTCTCAGCTTTTTTGGGCCAATTCAGCATGTTGAATTGGCGTTGGAGACAGTGGAGCCTATTAGTGAGGATAGCAAACAAACAGCTAAAGTCAAGAGGGCGTGAGATTGAAACAAACTTGTTATTTAAGGTAAAATTACGTTTTTCAGCCATAGAGCTCTTTAGCAAATGGTTTGTAATGTTTGTTTTATCGTGGGCTAGTGCACACTAAATATGCTTTGCTCTTTTGACATCAGATTGTGTTGTTAATGTGCATTTAACTGGCTACTTAGCGTCATGACGGTCTTCAGGTTTCCCTTTCTAAAATGACAAATACAGACTCCTGCTGCCTGCTAGTATGAGGAGTTATTTTCTTCTCATGCAGGTGCAGAATGTACGTGCCAGTTGGCTGTTGGCTGTGGTCTTTGTTATGTGCTCAGTGCAACTTTGTGGCTGAGACACAGGCGAGAGGAGACGACGCAACAATGGGCCTTCATTGTCACTAGTTCTTTGATGTCAGCTTGATGTGTCTGGGCCTTAAGTCTATGAAAGTAAGTCTGTTTGAGTTGTAGTCACATGGTTTGGTCACTGTCAGATCGGCCCAGCACTCTTCCTGGGGGCCTGGTTATGTTAGCGTGTCACTGAAGCGAGGCAGCGAAGGCAGCATGAATTAACAGAACCACGTTAATTCTGTGACACAGTTTAGGATTGTTGATTCTGATTATTTCAAAAGAAATTACATAGTTTTAATTTGTCCAAACTTTATATTTTGAAATAGCGACAGCCCCAATCTGGTGAGGTCCTACTGTTTTGGCAACAGTCACAGATCAAGTAAAACCCATTCAGACATACAGTAAGAGTTGCTATGTAGTAAATTTTCTGTGTTCTGCTTCCCATTAGAGTCTCACAGAAAGATGTACTGTGGATCAAATTCTGGTTGTAATTCAAACTTTACTGTCTCATAAGGGAAATTTGGTTTGGAGACACTTCACAATAAAGTGCTCAATAAAACACACAATAAAACACAAACAAACAGAATGAAAGCACGTAAGATAAAAAATGTCACACAAGAAAATGCCACAACTAAACCCATGCAGACAAACATGATTTGATAAGAGAGACTTGAGGTAAAACAGTAAACACCTCAGTATGGTGCCATAAAAATCACTTGTTGGCACAACATACAAACTGTTATTTGATGTGAGTTGCGAAATCATTTCACTTTTAGAGCTGTTGCAGAGTTGGTACCGAGATGAAGGATGTTGTAGTGTGTTAAGAATGAGGATGAGCTGTGTCTTAGCTCTTACGTAATTAACTTTCACAAATCCGGAGCCAAACATGTTTTATATATGAATGTGTGTGTGTGTGGGGACGGACATACCTCTGTGTTTTTCTATTTTGTCCTGTACAGCTGGGATCTGCTGCTGTTTGTGTTTAATCCCGGGGAATCGGGGATCAGTGAGAAGTGCTAATTGCCTAGTCAAAACACTGTGGCTGCAATTAGCCATCCGCTAGCCCCGCGCTAGCCACAGCTTCATATCTGTGCCATGATAGGATTTGCAGGAGGTGCCAAAGCCGGCGGGCGCTCATAATGGGCTCCATTCCGTGAGATTTAATGAGCTTTGCTCTCAGAGACAGGGGGATTATGGGTCTGTGGTGAATAAAGGCCACCGGACCCAGCAGACTCGTATCACCGCAGCATTGTTTTGGTGGGTAATATGCTAATCCCAATTAGCAGGAGAGTGCAGCAGGGGACGTCACATACCACAAGTCCACATGAGTCACACAGGAGAGTGCCTGTGGAAATATGAAAGTGCGAGAAAATAGTTGAGGACAGCAACCTCTCCGCAGGCTCCGGTGGCCCTGTAGTCTCACTTTTCCCAGTTGACCAACACCTTGACAACAATCACAACACATTCAGAGAGACAAGGGAAAAAAGCCAATAGGGTGTTTTACAAAAAGCAGACAAAAAGTCACATCACAGTGCCTTCACACATATTTTTGCATAAATAATATGCCTGTGGAGATGAAAACTGTTTATACCGTGGCAACTGAAGGACTTAATCTGTTCACCTCCCTCTGAAGAGCGAGGACAGTCCTATTTTTGTAATTTTTGGTATTATTTTTTCTTTTAAAAACCTTAATTAGATTTCTGATTTGTAAGTTAAAGTGATACTTTTGTATCATAACAATGTGGGTAGTATGTGAAATGAGCTGTGGTAAACTTCCCTCCAAATACCTGCGCCCAGATCTACCTGCTCATCTAACAGCTCTAATCTTAAAATGTTGCTCGAGCTACACATTGTACTTCTGCATCTTTGTATGCCCACTAGCAAGGACACAAAGAGCATAGAAGTAAAATGAGAAAAACTCGCCCCTCCCTCTCTCAAACTTAGAACAAACTGTAAAACTAATAAGTGCTGATCAAATATGAACCAATATTCTGTTACTGTACTGCTTATGTCTTGCCTCAAATGTCTACAGAAATATATTTTGGTGCACTGAGTAAAAATGGTAATTGACATGGTCGCAGCTAATGATGTTTCCAAGTGGAAGCATACATGATGAAAACAAAATTGGGCCAAGTATGCTTCCCAGATGAATACCACATTCACTACCATGAGTCTCTGATACATTAGCATCCAGGCTAACAAAAAACTGAGTTAAATATGACTTAAACCAAGCTAAAACACTGTCAGAGAGATCAACAGACTGCTGCGTCTCAAAAAACCTGCTTCAGCCTCCAGCATGTGGTCAGGGAACGGACAGGAGACTTCTTTACTGTAGCATTTGCTATTTTCTGAGAACCTGTACAGTAACTTACTGTTACATTCTTATCCTATACTGTGTTGTTATTTTCTTGCCTAAAGTGTTTTCTGAAACATATTTTAGCTTGCCATTCAACTTTACTTCATGGTCCTTTGGTACCAGTCGGCCGCCATATTGTTACATGTGGAAAAACAGCCCAAGCTTGCATTACATCATCCATCAGCAGGAGCATTTACTGGTCTGGTGCGGCACAGTGCATTTTGGTAGTTGTAGGTTTTCTACCTCTTGGGCAAAAGGAAATGCCACAGCATTTTTCCTCTGTTTTCTTTGGTCATTTGGCACCAGTGTCAAAAGTATTTGCATCTTTCTGCTGCATAGACAGCCTAGTTTTATGAAAAGATCTTTCCAGCAGTGGTATACCTCTTTAAGGGAAAACATTTCTTGTATTACAAGTTTTACAACTAAAATTGTCAGACTCTTTAAGTGTGTAGTGGGCATTGTGAAAACAGGTTGAAAAAAAAGGATGGTTTCACAATTTTCTTCGGCCACAAACTGCTACCCTGGTTAGATTGACATTGAGAACCAAAGAAACATTTTTAAGCCCAGCTATAGATTTGTGAACCATTGTGTTTGCTTAAATAGCAGAAGAAAGGAAACATAAATTGGAAACAAAGTTTCCCCAGCCAAAGTGAAAAAGTTCTCATTTTGGCTGGGGCATGGCGCAAAAAGACAAATGATTTGATTTGATCAGGATTTATTGTACTGGAGGGCAGTACAGTACAGACTCATGGATGTTTTTTTTATTCTTTCTTTTTATTATGCAGCTGAGACCACTTAACTGTTTCTGAGAACATAATAATAATAGTATAATAGCAGTAAAACTTAATTTTACTCACAGCCTCAAGAATAAATGTAACTACATTAGAAAACTTGAATGTATAAATGCCAATTTTAAATTTATGGCATGGTATCAAAGCCTTCAGAGTCCGGTCAGTCCATTTAATTTTATTTTAATGTTTCCTGTGGAGCACTTCAGTTAAACTGGCTGGAGAATAAAATTAATTTGATCTCTTTTGTTCAAAAATGGACAGCTCTCTTAACTTGACTGCGCTCCATCATAGACAGCATGATTTATGAGTTATTGCGTGTCTCAAATGAACTCAGTATATTTCTTCAATATGAGGCACAGTGTGTGGTGTATTTATACCACAGACTGATTTATGTGTCGGTCTGTATGTGTGAATAGCTGTGTGTTCTTTTGTGTCAGCGCACACATGTGGGCATGCAGATTTTTTTCTATACATAGCGTGCAGATTTTACACAGCTTTAATTTTTGCATCTTGATTTGCATCTAATTTCCCTCCTGTGACTCGACCCTTCCCACCTTTGTGCTGGCAAATGTGCCAAAAATAAATTAGTTAAGGGATGAGTGGGGACTTTATGAAGCCAAGCTATTGTATGAACTGATGAATAAACTAATGAAGAAGGTGATTAATGAGCTCTTTGCAGAGGTAATGACTGGCTACACTTGAGAATCGGGTCGGCATTTCAGGCACAATCAGCCATGAAAAGGATGACAATGCAAGCGAACGCACAATGGGATCCCAATGCTTGGATCCTTTAGATGGAGTGACATTACACAAGTGTTCCAGCTGTATCTGACTCTGAATTATGTCAGTCCAATTGAATTTGGCTGTTCTATGTGAATATTAGAGTATTCATTCAGTTTTTTTTCCACACAGAGTTTGAGAGTTTGAACGGGGTTCGGCGGGTTGTTTGGGGTAACAGCGATGTTCACATAATATAGTAATTAAACCATGTTAGCCCAAGCTGATGTGTGGTAACAGCAGATTGGAAATTAGCAACAACATTTTGGCCAACTCTTGATATGAAACAAAAGTCAGGAAATATATATACACCCTTTTACTGTGACATTTTTTGGTGGGCGGGACTTAGCTGGAGGCAAAACAATTGTCCACAGACATTAGCCAGGGCTAGCTAGCAAGTTCTGTTGGCTTGTTTTGGACAATGGAGGAAGATGACACGAGTGGTGCATTCAGAGATACTCATTTCAAGTGCCAGAGCGTACCCTGGTGCAAACTGGACCATTGGTAAATTCGGAGCACTGTCTGAATGCACCTTTTGGTTCTCCAGAGTATCGCACTCTTGGAGTGGCAGAGCGTACTCTGAGCTCTGTGTCTTATGTCTTATGTATTTATTTCATTTCTTCGACCGGCGGGGCTCTCACTTTAGTGAGAAAGCACCATGTCAGGTCGTTCACTCTCTGGGACTGCGAGTTTTACTTGAAAAAGTAAACACTGACGAAGGTGACCAGACTTGCCGACCCGTACGCTCTCACTCAGTGCATGGATGATTTAACCGGATGCCCAACTTTGTGGTTGATCACCATACCAGTGTTACAAAGACGGACAACACTTGAACGGCTTACTCCACTTTGTTTTGCTATCAAAGCTAATGTTAGCTAAGGCACTTGAAAATAAGCGTTAAGAGAGAAATCCAATGCTCCTCTTAATACCTCCCCAGTTTCTGATTAGGTGCACATGATAATAACATAATTCATCCCTACAACAGTGAGTACTTTTTCCCTAACCTGATGTGAAGTGCGTGCTGCACATGTGAGCATTTTTGATGAACGCCTCCATTCAGTCCTTGTGTCTTATCACATTTAACCATAGTTCGTTTTTATTTACAGGCAGTGGGCGATAAAATTAAAGTTTTGAACCATGACTCCTTCTATTCTGGCTCCAAATAACACAACAAGATGGCATTTTAAGACTTCTATGAAGCCTACAGCCCCGTGGTGGCAAGTCATGTTTTGCCTCCAGCTAATAAAATGACGTCATTGTGACGTCAGCCCTAAAAAGGTCTATTGTATTCAGTTGCTCTGAGCTGTAAATTCATCACTTTGAGACAGAAGACAGACGACATTATCTGGGGGCTTGACTGGACATAGCCTCTCTTCCTCGAGAGAGCAACGTGAAGGCGAGGCATGCTCACTCTGCAGCTACATCCGGGGACTGACACATCCCCAGAAGTACACTGCACACCGACAGTTAACAAGACTGCTTGACCTGATGAAGCTCAGTCCACTGAGGGGTCTCTAGCTTATGATTCGAATCTTTGACTTCCAATTCGGTTTTCCAACCTTGACCCAGGTCATCTGCTCTGGACTCTGAGTGACGTCTGCGGTGAAATGAAGTTCACCAGCTTTTCAGTATTAGTCCGATTGATCTGGTTTGTAAGGGATCAGAAGAAAGGATTGCCTCTGTCTGTTTGATGAAATGACAGATTCTCTTTTACATGTACTTCAAAGTTGATCCTTTTATCTTTACAGTGCACAGCTATTGGCGCAGTAGGGGTGGCATGTTGGTGGGAGGGCCCTTAAAAACTGAATGAAAAACCACCTCAAAGGATTGCAGATTAGAAAAGGTAATTGAATTGCCTCATTCAATCCAGCTCACCAATTTTGTTCAATAAATATGAAAACCAAATAAGCCGCAATGTGGTACACATACTGTACATCATAGAGACTGAGTGTTTAAGAACTAAAACAAAACCAAGGGTATTTGGGGGACAGATTAAAGAGGCATTTTTGAAATTATAGTCGTGTTTTTTGGAAAAGTGAAGGGATGCGGAAATTTCCATCAATAGATGGCTCCTAGTAATATGCAGAGTAATGAAGACCTTTCCATGTCGTAAAAGCCTCTCATTTCTAACCACTTCACTTGGAGGGCACACTCAGCAAATCCCTTCTTTATGTCTATTTAATGTCAATAGGAAAAACAAAAGGAGGCTGTGGAGAATGGTAGCAGGAGGAAACATATGGCGAAACCCTCATTCTGCCAATCACAGCAACATGAAAAAAAAACATACATGAAAAAACACAGACACCAGGCTGCAGACTGATTTATTTTCCCTCCATCTCAATTCCAGGAATTTTATGAATGGAAAATGTCAGGGGATAGGTTTTCCAAAGCCACTATGGCCTGCGTCTCATGAGCTTACCATGCTGTTCTGGTGAGTTCATGCTGTCTGGAGCAGCGATGTGGAGCGCCACCGGAGAGACGGGACCCCCACATCCACTTTACATCATGCTGTTTGACTTTTAACTGACAGCCTTATCCGTGGCGACCCGAGGGTGCAGAGCTTAAGTCTCCAAAATCAAGACAGCAACAATAAGAAGTATGTCAGTTGGTGGGCTGTGTTTAAAGACAACAATATTTTAGATTAATGATACAAGGCAGCAAAGCCTGGAAAATCCATGAGTGAAGTAATAGCTAATGAAAGAAGTGGAATAGATCTTTTTGTTTTCATCTAGTGGTCTGAACAAGCCTTTGGGCTGATTCACCTTTAAACATCTGCTGATTCTAGTGTTTAAGTTCAGTGTTTTGTTTCTTCATTTAAGATAACATTTGACTGCAGAGCTTTTTTTCTCCCACAGTGCCATTTTTTCTGTCTAAAACATTATGTTTCTTTTCAACCAAAGTGCAGCGCACAGAGTCGAGTCTTTTCCTGATGAATGACAGCGAGAATTGTCTTACAGTGGAAAGCACTTTGGCCAATCAGTCTAATCTGCTGTCATGCCAACTCTTTATTTCTAGACACTTTAGCAGGAAAAGAAAAACGCTGGTGCCTCGACACTTTCTACGCCCATGTGCTGTTAGGAAACGGCTCACTTCTGTCTTATACAATCATTATGACGGACGTTCATTAAAGATTTAAAGCTGCTTTCTTAAAAGAAAAAACCTTTCCTTTCTCTCTATGGCACAGAGGCACTTTTTAAAAGAAAACCATTGTGTCAGTTTGCAGAATAAAACTGCAAAAATGTTAGTGAGCATTTCAGCTGCTCCTGAATTATTTAACAAGATGCTCTCTCAGGGCACAATCTGTCCACCCCGGCCGCACTGGTCAGTCGGCCTGTGTGAGCATATACAGTGTGTGTATGTGTGTCGTAAAGTTTTATGTGTTGCAAAGTTTTGCCACTTAGGGCCCATTTCAATTTGTCGTAATATCCGTTTTTATCGTCTGCACTAATCAGTGATAGGGTTTCTAAATATTTTGTCAATTACGCCATTTACTGTCACCCCCCCTCCCTGCACACACACACGACAAGACAACTGCAACAACCCTAGCCCATCTCCAATATTAATGGGACATTTGGAGCCTCCAAAAGATATTCATGATTAAACAAACATTAATATTACATAAATTACTATAGTATTATGTTGTTGGGGTGGCACAGTGGTGTGGTGGTTAGCACTGTCGCCTCACAGCAAGAGGTTCGATCCCGGGTGCGGGAGCCCTTCTGTGTGGAGTTTGCATGCTCTCCCTGTGTCAGCATGGGTTTTCTCCTGGTACTCCGGCTTCCTCCCACAGTCCAAAGACATGCAGGTTAATTGGTGACTCTAAATTGTCCATAGTGAATGTGAGTGTGAATGGTTGTCTGTCTCTATGTGTCAGCCCTGCGATAGTCTGGTGACCTGTCCAGGGTGTATCCGCCTCTTGCCCAGTGTCAGCTGGCATAGGGTCGGGCCCCCCCCACGACCCTCAAGAGGATAAGTGGTTAGAAAATGGATGGATGGATTATGTTGTAACTCTTTGTGTAACTTCTATTTGTTGGTTCATCATGCCTTTAGAAATAGTGACAGTTTCCGTAATGCTTTGGGGGCAAACAGAATAACTCTGTATACTGTGGGCTTAGGGTGACCATATGTTCAAAGTGTGCTACACATTCATACACACACACATGTACACACTTAGGCACACACCATAGGTGTTTCGGATAAGGGACATTTATTTTGGTGCTTACCACACCAATCGAGCCACGCCATGGACACCTCAGCAGATGACACTTTATGTTCTGTCTCCAAAAATCCACTAAAACGTAGTTTGTTTGAAAACTGCATAATAACATTATAACACAAGACCAGGTGCACAGTCCATAGATCAAAAGCTCTTGTTGTGTTTCACCAGATGGTAGGCAAAGGTCCCTCCTGGGCTGGGTTTGCCCCGCTGAAGTAGGTCACAATGTGGAACCTTCTGCTTGTGGCCAACACTTATGTCTGGCCATCTTATTATAATCTTTTATATCAGCATTTTCACCATGTGCGACCAAAAATATACTTTTGAGTGTGTGCTGAACGCAGCATTTCAGTTGCATGGTACTTTACATGACAGCTAACTGTTAGCATACTGACAGGCTTTCATAAGCTCGCAGCAGCCTTGATAACAACACATGGATTGATTTACGCACGTACAGATAAATCAGTGTTCCATTCAGACTCGTGGTGCACTGTTAAATCTAACAGTGGGACAGAACATAATATATGTCAAAGCGCTGAAAACAAGTATAATATTATTGTTATTATGTTATAATTGTGGTGAAAACTGGGACATTTTAGTCTTTTGCAAGGATTTGTCACGACTCGGTACACTGAGCTTGAAAGATAATTCCGGACAAACTGGGACGTCTATTTACCCCACGTGGGCTACTTTACCCTGTTTTTCTGAGCTGTGTTTTACATTTTGGCGAATTGACATCACTAAAAGTTTGCTGAATTAGCCTATAGTTAATCTCTATAAAAATCCAGATATCTGCATATGTATGCAGAACTCATAGATTTTGGTATTAGAAGGGTTCTGGTTTCCATTGGTAATCCAAGTAGTATTGACCAAGCACAGTCTGTTTTGTAGAGGTGGAAAGCATTGGCTAAAATGTAGCCTTGGAACCCATTGGCTATCATCTGACAAAGATTTAGCTTTATATCAGCTTTCATTTTAGTTTATCTGCATTCTTATAAAGGTATCTGTTTATAGAGATTAGCTGAAATGACCAGCGCACGGAAAAGGATGTCTTGGCCCCGGATATCCGCTTGCTACAGCAAATCTCCTGAATAACTGGCGATTGTCCTTAGAGGCTTACTGTCGTCAGGCCGATTGCCGATGGGTCCTGAGATTGGCTTATATGGTTCCTGTTTGCAATGTATCCATGGGTTTACAGGCTACTTTTACTGGACTACATTAATACAGAAGAAAACGTAAAAATGTGATAATTCTCAAGCAGTTTTGGGAGTTATGGAGTCTATGATTTCTAAGCAGATATAGGGACATTTATGTGCAATGGACACAGTCAGACAGGCCAGATAGTGACATTCTCAGAAAGTGTAAGTCATACTGAATTTAAAAATATGTGTAACATGTCTGTTTTTTTTTTTTCTTTAGAGTTATGACTCCATGAGGGAGTATGATTTTTGATGCAAATTGCAGTAGTCGGTCACTAAGGGTTTTAAAGTACCATAATTGCCTCCATGAGCCGTGTGTGTTGATAAGCAGGACAAACTACAATAACTACTACTACTCTGCAGAGCTGCAGCGCTGCAGACAGTGCCAAAGGGTTAGCAAAACTCCTGGAAACGAGCCAGAGAAAACTGAGACAGAGAGCGAGAGCGAAAAGCCAAAAAAAGACGGAGACAGAGTGATGCTGAGAAAAGCAGAGGGCGTACTGAAACGGCAGATAGAGGAGGACTGATGAGGCAGAGACAAAAAGAGGAGAGGAGACATCCTGCTGTCAGCGACTAGTGTAATCAGGACCAGATGTCTTTCTACGCTCTCTTGACTGGAGGCGAATCTTCACAGCGATTCATTTCCACAGTGATTTTTGAGGGAATTCACCCTCTTGTCTTGAGTTTTTTGTTTCGGGTCCATTTTCAGGTTCAGTTTGGGAGGATGCAATTCAGAGTTGTCTGCGTCTAATGGCTTTGACTTCTCAGACAGATATTCAGCTGCTTGTGTGTCTGATCTTTCTGCCCGTAGAGCAGATAGGATTGTATAACAGAGTGGATTCCACACAAATGTAGACCCCACACACATATCGTTATTCTAAACTTTTTAATACTTTTAAAGAATTCCTGTTTGTGCAGGTGCTGTGACAGTGTGGATACATTTAACTGTATTTATTTGGGATTTTACACACTGAATTGTGAAGGTGTTTTTCATATTTTGTAAAGTGCAGATGCTGTTTAATCCTGAAGTGCTGATTCTGGTATTTTCTCCACAGTTCCACTTCTACAGACTCAATGCGTTCATTCAGATGAGTGAATACAATTTAAAAGCCCATTTCTCAAACTAACTACACCAACAGATGGCAAGTTTCCTCATTTCACTCTGTCAGTTCTTCTAAATGCATTCACAACAGAAGAGTATAATGAAAGGAAAATTATGTGTTTTGTTTTGAGCTCTGCTAGAAGAGTTATTCCAAAGATGGTACTGTTGGATCGCTTTGCAGAGAGTCAATAATCTCTACAAATATTTGTAGGATTACCATTAAAATAGTTATTCAGGGTCCCCAGAGAACAAATCCTAATGACTCAGGTGATTCCTTGACTTTTCCATTGGGTTTTTTGGTTCATCTTGAAATGTCAGCAGCTCTGATGATGATACAGACATCAATGTTCTACACAAGATTATTTGTAGCAACTTTTCAGGCCAACATTTGCACTAATATTTATATTGGTTAAATTTTTTATTTAAATTGGAAAAAGCTGAAAACTAATGACATTCCCACCAGCCTCAGCTTTGTGTTTCATGCTAATCATCACATGTAAGCATGCTAAATAAAAAATGCTGACATTAACTGCTAAACATCACGTTAAAATTGCTGTTGAGCACACGCTAGCTCGCAGTTGTTAGCATTTAGCTTAAAGTACTGCCGCGCCTAAATTCAATCTCAGCCTGAAAGGCAGCAAAGTAATCATTTTGATTAAAGTTTATACTGTAGTTTTACATCACCAGACCAAATCGCAAATACAAATTAAAGCTGCAAGCAGCGATGAACGGGCCCTCGCCCCCCTTGCGCGTCGGAGGTACGGGCGGCCGCAGCGCAGCTGACCTCTGACCTGAACGCAGACCGCACGCTGTAAATTTTATGTCAATATGTGGTTTTCATGAACAATGGACGTTGCATGTAGGAGATAGGGACCGCTTTCTGTGTCCTCTATGTGGCGCTAGAGAATACCCAGCAGTTATACATAATATGGCTGTATATCACGTGTGGAACACACCGTGTAAATTTCATGTCAATGGGATGAAATTTGTCACATAAGGCTGACTTCCTGTTGTCAGTCGGTGGCGCTGTGCTTCTGATTCAATATGCATGGCGATCAGGGGCGGAGTGTCATCACACACGTGAAGTTTGGAGAAAACTGGGCAATGCACCGAGGAGTTATGACAAGTTGACGGTTCGCCCACCAGGGGGCCCTCAAAGTGTAACCAGACGTGGGCTGATACATTCAGGGTCGGACCCTTATCACACTATTGAAGTTTCATGCAAATCGGATAAAGCATGAAGGAGTTATCATGACTTGATGTTCAATGGCGAGACATCGAAAGTCTGCAACATGACATCAAATGTGTGTCACTGTGGAGTTTCATCAACTTGATGGTCACATGGCTCCAAAATAGAACTGATTAGGTCAGGAGTCTGGAGTTGGTGTTTGTCAATGTAAAGTATGGCACTTCCTGTTTCCACAAGGGGACGCCATGAGCGAGACTGTCGTCAAGAATATGGCAGCGCTGAGGGCAGGGCTCTTATCATCTACAGACATTTTGAACCAGTTTGGATGAATAACATGCGAGAGAGAGCTGCTGGAATGTGCATGGTGGTGCATCCAATATGACAGCGCGTAGCAGCCATGCCCCTTGACCACTAACCTCTAAACCAAACGCAGACCACACACTGTAAATTTCATGTTAATATGTACATTTTCATGAATATTGAACTTTGCATTTAGGAGATAGGGACCACTTCCTGTGTCCACTATGTGGCACTAGAGAATACCCAGTAGTTACGCATAATACGGCTGTATATCATGTGTAGACCACACCGTGTAAATTTCATGTCAATCGGATGAAATTTGTCACATAAGGCTGACTTCCTGTTGTCAGTAGGTGGCGCTGTGCTTCTGACTCAATAAGCATGCGATCAGGGGCGAAGTGTCATCACACACGTGAAGTTTGGAGAAAATCGGACAACGCACCGAGGATTTATGACAAGTTGATGGTTCGCCCACCAGGGGGTGCTCAAAGTGTAACCAGACGTGGGCTGATACATGCAAGGGTTGAGCCATATCACACTATTCAAGTTTCATGCAAATCAAATAATGCGTGATGGAGTTATCATGACTTGATGTTAAACGGCGAAACATCGAAAGTCGCCGCCGCCGCCACGGACAGTCCGCAACATGACATGACATATGTGTCACTGTGGAGATTCATCAACTTGATTGTCACATGGCTCCAAAATAGAACCGATTAGGTCAGGAGTCTGGAGTTGGTGTTTGTCAATGTAAAGTATGGCACTTCCTGTTTCCACAAGGGGACGCCGTGAGCCAGACTGTCTTCAAGCATATGGCAGCGCTGAGAGCAGGGCTCTTATCATCTATAGACATTTTGAAGCAGTTTGGATGAATAACGTGTGAGAGAGAGCTGCTCGAATGTGCATGGCGGTGCATTTAGCCCCGCCCATGGGCGGCGCCCCTATCAGATCAAAGAGCTTGCCACCCTTGACCTGTGTATCAATTTTCATGAAGATATGAGGTCATTAAAGCCATCAAAGAACCAAACCTATTTTGGCGAGTGATGGATAGTCGCCGCGTCGCCAGACGGACGCCATTTGTTGTAACCTCACAGCATTCATAATATATCTTCACCAACTTGTTAGGCATGTTGTAGAAGTGGAATGAAGTTGATGGAGTCAACCATGTGTCATCAGTACATGTTAAAGTAAAAACAAATCACTTCCTGTTACCACCGGGGGGCGCCATGAGTCAAGTGGGAAGTTAATATATCGGCGCGTTCAGGGCGCAGCCATCGTCATGCCCAGCAAGTTTGAAGCTGATAGGATCAAGTATGTGGGCGTGACAGTCGGTCAAAGTTAGACGGCGAGCTCCAACACAGTTGGCAAAGTTCATGGAGCCCTATCAGCCACGCCCTATGACCTACATACCTGCAGAGCACAACTTTAGATCACCATGTTGTCTTGATGAGCTGTGAAAAATTTCAAGCCGATTGGTTGAATCCCCTAGGACGAGTTCGTTCAAATACGAGGTGTGGAAATGGCCAAAATCATCACTTGACATTTAGAGACTTTTTTGTGCGTCTGGGCATGATGAATGTGTGTACCAAATTTCTTGTGCCGACGACAAACTAACCCCTATGGGGAGGGTATTTTGAAAATTTCAAGGGGGCGCTATAGAGACATTTAGCCCTGCAAATGGGCGTCGCCCCTATCAGATCAAAGAGCTTGCCACCCTTGACCTGTGCACCAATTTTCATGATGATATGAGGTCATTAAAGCCATCAAAAAGCCAAACGTATTTTCTTGGCGAGTGATCGATAGTCGCCGCATCGCCAGATGGACGCCATTTGTTGTAACCTCACAGCGTTGATAGACTAGTTTCACCAACTTGTTAGGTATGTTTTAGAAGTGGAATGAAGTTGATGGAGTCAACCATGTGTCATCAGTACATGTTAAAGTAAAAACAAATCACTTCCTGTTACCACCGGGGGGCGCCATGACTAAAGTGGGAAGTTAATATATCGGGACGTTCAGGGCGGAGACATTGTCATGCCCAGCAAGTTTGAAGCTGATAGGATCAAGTATGTGGGCGTGACAGTCGGTCAAAGTTAGACGGCGAGCGAAAAAATAGTCGCCGAAGTTCATGGAGCCCTATCAGCCACGACCTATGACCTACACACCTGCAGAGCACAACTTTAGATCACCATGTTGTCTTGATGAGCTGTGAAAAATTTGAAGCCGATTGGTTGAATCCCCTAGGACGAGTTCGTTCAAATACGAGGTGTGGAAATGGCCAAAATCGCCCTTTTAGCCAAAGTTCAAATCAAAATGGCCGCCTTCCTGTTGGGATTTGACCATGACTGCAATTCATTTTTTTGTGCGTCTGGGCATGATGAATGGGTGTACCAAATTTCGTGTGGCTACGACAAACTAACCCCAATGGCCAGGGGGGGTTTGAAAGTTTCTAGGGGGCGCTATTTCGCAATTTGGCCGTGTCCATGTGCGGCGCCCCCAAAATATCGAATTTCGGATCCGGCCGCAGGGATGTGCAAAAATTGACAACTTTTCCAATTGGGGAAATGGGCGAAATTGGGGCACGAAAAGCGGAAAGAATAATAACGAACAATAATAAACAGCAAGAAAACAATAGGGCCTTCGCAGGCGACGCTGTCGCCGCTGCTCGGGCCCTAATTAGACCTCTCAGTTCATTTTTGATTTCCAAGGGGTATTATCAACATGTAGCTGAGCAACCAGTGAGCAGGTCCACCGAGTGTAGATGGACAATCACAGCGCAGTTGTATCAGCACATCAAAGCACATCTGGGTAGAATGGAAATATGCAACCTAATTACAGTGTACAGAGATGAGCTGGTATATGATGAGCTGGTAGATTAAACTTTTGCCGCATCCTGTCAGAAATACAGCAAACACATCTCTGTCTTCTCAAGAAAAGCTTTTACTGCAGTTGATTGTTATTCTCTAAGTGAAAACATACTTCCAGTTCATATGATACTGACGCGATAGCAGCTTTAACAGAAGGTTCAGGTCCAGCCATCTTGGCTGTTTTTGAAAATGGCTCAGTGGTGCTCCTCTTCACAGTTATTGTCTCAAAATGCCCCATATTAGATAAATGGTTGTGACCTGCCTGGCAGGTCTGAGGCCTTTGAAAATCTGGCCAAAGCGGAGGGCAACCAGAGAATAGGGATGTTAAAGGTTTGTGTTTAATGGGTTAACTGCTAAGCACATTTTTGACTGGTTACCCATGTTGGTTTATACGTTACTTTGCTATTCTTCAGTTTCCTACATTGTACACTACCCGGGTCTGGTGGGAGCCAACAGCGTTGCCATGGAAACAATGTGGCCACCCTTCGGTCTCCCCCCAGATCACCCCTGTTAGTAAGCAGCTCAGTTTTGAGTAATGGTAACTATGTTATGACTTGCTGTTAGCACTATTAGCACGGCTAGTGGTGTGAACCGTGTTGAAAGGTTTTTGGTTCAAAATGAAGCAGCTTAGTTATGATACATTAAAATTTCACCATCTCTAAATGGATAGTGCTTTGAAATGTGGTTCTAAAGCTCACTGAATCAATGTAGCACCAGATTGAAAGGAAAGGCCTCTGCCAAAGAAAATAAAACAGCTGTGTGATGTGTGAGAGTAGTTTGAATCTCTAATTCTTTACACAACCACTTCAGTTATTATTGTGTGTACACCACCAATGCCTTTGAGGAGAGGCTGATTTTTTGTGTGCCCTTATCCCAATTTTTAAAAAGTATTGCATCGAGACTACAAAGACACCAGCTTGCAGAGACAGTTTAAAGCATGAACGTCACAAAGTACAGCAGTATGGTACTTTATCATTACACCAGCATACAGCTACATCATAAAGCACACAGTCTACACTTTTGTGCAGAACTCATGAGCTGACAAGCGCTGTATCGTTTCCTCTGTGTCAACACTCTCAACAGGCGAAGAGCGATCACTCACACACATCCAAACTGTCTTGTCAGTAAATTACCATGAGCCGTGATGCCTTCGTTTGTCTCCCGTACACTGTAGCACGCTGTTTTTTAAATTTTAGTGGCACCATTGCTGGTTTGACAAACAAAGAGATTTGACAGCAGCAAGCGAAGGCTTCGGCCATTGTGTAGCCACAGGGGGGTTAGACTGAGTTTGACAGGCAGCAATTTCTCCGATAGCTGGAAGCAAAAAGAGATCAGGAGAGGTTAGCGGGACTCTACCCTCCTGCCACTTTAGCAGGAGATGATCAAATGCAGTCTTTATTTTTTTCCTGCCAGACTCACAGACTCTTCTGTTGTCAGCTCTCAAATTATTGCTGGCCTGAAAGCAGAGCAAAAACTCATTTTGGAAGAAAATCTTCGCATTTCCGAGTCTATGTGAGTGTCCCAGTGTATTGGAAATCATGCAATATTTCCATGACAATAGAACTTGAATACTCTGGTGCTGTGGTGCTCAACATGCAGATCTCACTGTGATGTTTTTCCATCAAACGCTGAAAGAAAAAAGCCACAAAGATAAGATCCAAGTCATAATAAAACAAAATTATTCATACATACACTTTTTTTGCTTTCGATATTTGTGAATGACAGAAGTGTAATAACGATCTCATGTCTGTGTGTTATGTAATGAGCTGAAGCTGGGACATGTTAAGCTTAGCTTATCCTACTGACTTGAGGCAGGGGAGAGACTATTCTCTATAGAGAGATATCTGCATATATATGCAGAATCAGTAGGCAACGGTACAAAAATTTGGTATGGGAAGTGTTCTGGTTTCCATTTATGGTTCAAATAGTATTGACCAATCATGTTTGAGAGGGCTTTGTTAACTTGCAGATTAACAGTTTGTGAGGCCGAGCACATGCTATCCTGGAACCAATGGCTATCGTCTGTGTTCATATGGAGATATCTGTTTAAATAGATTGGCCAAAATGCTGTCTGGACCTGTCTGAAGTTGCCATTCAGACTGTAAACATTAAGTGGCACACAGAAGAGGAGGTCTTGGCCCGCATATCTGCTGGCTTCACCCAATCTTCCACAATTTTGATCGTTGTCCCCAGAGGCTATCATCACATGATAGGCAATGGGTTCTGAAAGTGGGCAATAACTAATGTGATTTGCAAAAAAATACAAATACAAAACACCTCAACTGCTTTTTTTGCCACTTTTTGTTGCCAGGTAGCCACCCCATCACATCCTTACACTAACCTTCCTGCATCAATCTACCTTTTTTTTTCTAACAGTAATTAGTAGCTAGTTAGTAAAATGGACACACAGAGGGTACTTGTTCTAGCTCTGGTTGAGGGTTAAACGCTGTCAGCACCCTGTTTCAGTCTTCATGCTCAGCTATGATAACTATGTCTTGACTTCCGCTCCAACAGCTCCATACTTAATGCAGTCAACATCATCCCAGCACACAGAAAACTCTTCTGCCTTACTGCTAGGTGAAATATAGGGTTGTCACAATACTGGAATTTCTATCTTTGATACGGTACCTTGAAAAACATTGATATTCAACACCATTTTTGGTAACACAGGGGAAAAAATGACACTGAGGCATACAGTTTAAAATTTGTATTAAAAGATAAATATATCAATGCTGTAACATGACAGTGACGGCTTTCTTCTTTTTGGTTAGTGACAGAGAACAGCTGAATGACTGTAGTAAACATTAACAATAAGAGAGAAAGAGAGACAGTGCAGCTGGTGTCCTTGTATCGATACTGCAGAAAATGAGTATGTGTATATGTATGGATAACGCAATATGTTTGACATCATTAGTCAGACGCTGTATAGTATGTTGGTTGATTTAAAGCAAAAAGTGTACAAAGAACAAAATCTCTTTGAAGCATAGTTTTCCTCTGAGTAACACTGGTGGCCCCGGACAAGATTTTATCAGGAAATGTAACCAAAGTGCCCAAATTTATCTGTCTGATACAGTAGTCGAGAATAATGCTGGCAAGTTCTCACTTTCCAGCCTCCAGTGTGTTTTCAGCCCGGTAATTTGATAATGAGACTGCGAGGCAATCGCTTCCAGATGTAAACTCTCTTACACTTGTACTGTAGTGTGAAGTGGCTGAGCTGCCTCAGGCCGAGCCAAGTAGCAACAGTTTGGATACAGGTGCTTCAACACCTGCTGCGTGAAAAAGTCAAAGAGAAGAAAACAAAGGTCAAACTGTACTGTACAATCTGACGGAGAAAAAAAATGCAATGTTTGTCTAGTGGAACAGATTTAATTAGGTCTTTTGAAACAGACTTACGTTAATGGTTCAAGTGGGTCCTTAAAAAGTCTTAAAAGGTATTGAATTCATTAATCTAAAAATAAAACCTGGGTATTAAAATTCCTTAAATGAATTTTTCAAGAGCCTTAAAAATGCCAGGACATGGGAAGCAGGGTTTTATGAATCTTTTTCTTTGGATGTTGTATTGTAAAACCTTAAAAATAATTGGTACCTTTCAAAAAAAAGTAAAATAAAATAAAATACCAGATGGCTCTCACATTAGCGTCACCAAAAAAGTCTGCAGTTTTACATTACAAAACACATTTGGGCAAAATTCACCACTAACCCTAAGTAATTGATGTTGGTATAATATTGTTTTTCTAAAATTGTTCTTAAATTTCATTCCAAGTGACATTAAAAGTCTTAAACCCTTGAACCCTTGAACCCTGAACTTAACAGCTAACCTGTCAGAAAAATAAGAGGTCATTTTGAACATGAATGAGGGAACATAGAATAAACTTAGAGCCAGCTAGATATGTTTTTATTTCAAGGACGAGGATGTTTTAACAACTCTCAAAACAGTTTCTGTTGGCACTCTGGTGTTGTGAAAATCAATATCCAACCTTGAGATAACACAGCATGTGTATTGGCTTTATAAATGTGAACATTTCAATCACACAAAAATATTCACCTAAATAAATCTTTGCATGCAATGTGAAACGTTTGCTGATAGTTGCTCCCACAGTACAGTACGCACACATACATATATATGTATATACACACACAGGCACACAGCAACTGGGCCTGACAGGGGACAACAGCCAATCAGTGGGAGTAATTAAGCATAATGAGCAGTCTGCAGACGAATCCAAATCTTCGCTGTTGTGCATTTTAAACTGCAGCAGGGAAAGAGCAGAGAGGAAGTAAGGAATACAAGTTTGAGTCAGTGATACTCTGCCTCTAAACATATGAACTCTGTACATTGTGTGGAGTTATCTTTCACACAGTAGGAGATTTGTCTGTTTCAGAAGTATTGTCAGCTGCTGGAGATACTCTGTTTGGTTTAAGTGAGGGGTGGTGCCTGGGTAAAGCGTGCAGGGGGCCGGACATGATGCAGATTACAACACAGTCACGTAGCTGGTTCGCAGCTTGGTCAAAAGCAACAGTCTCTTGCCATTCCTTTAAAAGCATACTTTACTGATTTTCAACCAGCTTCGTATCAAAACAGTGTGGGTAGAGTGTGTGAATGAACTGTGGTAAACTTTCCACCGTCTAACCAGTGCCTAGACATCCCTCCTCAGCAAAACTCAGCGAAATTTGCATCATCTGGCAGAGTTTCACTGCTCGAACCACAGGCTGTACATCCACATTTTTGTATTGCCTGCCACCAATGCCGCCACCATGGATACAAAGAGTATAGAAGCAGATCAAGAGACAGACCCGCCCCTTTCTCTTATCTCCATCTCAAACTCAGACCGAAATCCGATCAAATGGTAAAACTAGGCAGTGCTGATAGAATGTATATTAACATTATGTTACTGTATTGCCTATTTCTCACCTACAGTGTTTTAGAAACACATTTTAGTGCTGAGTTTAGCTGTAGTAGCAAGAGTTTGTGAACAGGAAGTGGGCACCATACTGTTTCCTGCACAGTGAAAACGGAGATGAAACAGTAAAACTAGGCAGTGCTGATAAATATAAACCAAGATTCTGTCACTGAGTTGCCTATTTCTCGCCTCAAATGTGTTCAGAAACACGTTTTAGCTTACCGTTTAACTGTAATATACTGTACAAGATTGTTTCTTGCCAGCCAGCAGCCATTGTTTGAAATGGGCATGTTCGCATTAGGTCACACACTAGCAGGAGCGTTTATTGGTCTGTTGAGGCGCAGTGCATTCTGGTAGTTGTAGGTTTTCTACCTCTTAAGCAAAAGAGTCCTTTTTCTTGGTTTTCTCTGGTTCTGAAGCACCAATTTCAAAAGTATTTCTGTCTTTCTACTGCATAGACAGCCCAGTTATATTAAGATTTTGGCTTTGGCCCATATTGACAGAAGTTCCCAAATTTCGTCATCTCTCCAGTTAGATATTGTTTTTTTTTTTTTTTTTTGCAGTCTTGGTGTAAATCAGCCTTCTTTTGCGCTAGCACCATGGTAGAAACATCATCAACACACCCACTCACTCACTATGAATTCTCCAGACAGTTACCTGTTCTGTTCACACTTTGGCTAAATCTAGACATTACATGGACTTTGTTCTTTGTGCTGGCAGGGTTAAGTTCGTTTAATGTCTGATCCAACTGCTTCAGACATATACAGCTCCTCTGGGTAATGCTTGGCAGTGCATGTTGAAAAGGGGCTATAGACACGTTAGCTGAGTTACCTTTCTAATAGGTGCATTAAGGCTCGATGGAAGAGAGCCAGTCTCTTCTGGCCAGAGACCTTTCACATCTGTCAAAGCACTGTGGGCTGTTTGTTCTGTCCAGTCCATTATTATTGATGCCTGCTTTGCACGAACACACCACTTTATTACTCTGTGTTTACTGAAAGAAATCATTGCTAATTGTTTAATTCACCAACAGATTTTTTAATCCCTGATACCTCTGAAGGTAAAACTAAAGACAAAAATTGCTATTCAGCTTTTGTGGCACCTGTTTGCATAACTGACCATCCAGACATGAGGAAAAAGGGCCTATTATTCATATTGTCCTTTCACAAATATGTCTATGAGTGAACATTGTTGTCAAATGTCTGCTTTGAGGGCTGTTCGGCTTTGAAACTGAGGGACCAGCTGAATGGATGTCTGATTCTTAATTCAAGGTCAATGATACAGGAGATGGGAATGAGAATGTCATTGTCACCGGAACAAAAGAACGAACTGTAGGCCTTTCTGTATCACTGAATGTCATGTTCAAATGTAGCATTACCAAGCATTCAGCTGAGCAGTCGCGGTCAGAGCTTGAATTTTTCACTGCCATTGTTGGGTTCTCTGTGTTGCTGCTTGAAATGTCTCTGCTGGGCTTTCTTTCCCCAAATCAGCCTGCAATAAGGTAATCTAGACCTCTTTGTTACCCTCTACCTTCTTTGATCCTGATTGATGTGATCAGAAATTACTCCAATGACATTTTGCTTCTATGGTTTTGTAAGACCAAGTGCTGTTTGGGGAATATGAGGCAGAACCAACCAGATTATATGTTAAACAGAGACAAAGTTGAAAAAACCTTAAGAATGAGGAAAAAAAACGTATTGTGGACAGAGGACAAAGAAACAAGAAGAACTTACTGTAAGATATTTTTCACATACAAAGAGCTGTTCTCTGCAACTGCTGTTTGGATAAACACCTTAATCCTGTCATGTCCTGTCCTGTCCTATCTTGTCTCGTCTCGTCTCGTCTCGTCCTGTCCTGTCCTGTCCTGTCCTGTGTCATTGTGTTCTGTCTTGTACTGTCCTGTCCTATCCTATATCTTACTTTATCCAAAACTATCCTGTCCTGTGCTGTCCTGTCTCTTCCCATCCCATCCCATCTTTTCCTGTCCTGCTGTGTTCTGTCCTATCCTGTCCTGTCTCATTCCATCCCATCCTGTCCTGTCCTGTGTCATTGTGTCCTGTCCTGTCCTGTCCTGTCCTGTCCTGTCCTGTCCTGTCCTATCCTATCCTATCCTATCCTATCCTATCCTATCCTATCCTACTTTATCCAAAACTCCTGTCCTGTGCTGTCTTATCTCATCCCATCCCATCCCATCCCATTTTACCCTATCTTTTCCTGTCCTTCTGTGTTCTGTCCTATCCTGTCCTATCTTATTCCATCCCATTCTATCCTGTCCTGTCCTGTTCTGTCTTATTGTGTTCTGTCTTGTGCTGTCCTGTCCTGTCCTATACTATACTATTCTACTTTATCTAAAACTTTCCTGTCCTGTCCTGACCTATCTCATCCTATCCTATCCTATCCTATCCTATCCTATCCTATCCTATCCTATCCTATCCTATTCTGCTTTATCCTAACCTGTCCTGTCCTGTCCTGTCCTGTCCTATCCTATCCTGTCCTGTCCTGTCCTGTCCTGCCCTGTGTGATTGTGTTCTGTCTTGTCCTGTCCTGTCCTCTCCTATACTATTCTCCTTTATCCAAAACTATCCTGTCCTGTCCTGTCCTGTCCTGTCCTGTCTCATCCCATTGTATGTCATCCTACCCCGTCCCGTCCCGTCCCGTCCTATCCTAGCAACACTGTCCACCCAAAAATAGCAGCATAGGTTGTTTTGGCAAATGTGACATATGTTTATGTTCAAGTGAGACTCAAATGCAGTTTAGTTTTCTTGTTCTTGTTACATTGTGTTATTTTAGCCATTTTAGTTGGGACTGCTGTATGTTACAATCAACACAGATGTAAATTGCAACGAGCAATTTTGTTAATAATAACTTAATAATTGTAATGTTGGACCAATCTCATCTACATTTGTAGCCATTTTTCTGTTGCTATTTTTTTAATGATGTAGCTATTTTATCTGTCTTTGGCACGGAGAGATGATGCCTCAATTCTACATTTAAAAGCGCAGATTGTTGGATTGTTTCTTCAACCCGTGAAATAGCTGTCAGTGTGCAAAATACCAGAGGTGTTTGACTGCAACTGGTCTGGTCTGGAACCAGTCAAAGAAGGATCATTGAATGGTTTGATGAGTCTGAAAATATTGTAAATCATATGCTGTGGCCTTCAAAAACACCAGGGGCTAGATGTATGAACTGTGCATGCAGATGTAGAGATAGCTGCGGGCGATATGATAAGGGTGTAATAGATTAAAATTTGAAAGACAAGTAGCATTGTTTTCAGGCTCTTTACTAATGTCACTGATCATGCTATTAATGTGGCAAGCTACACAGCGTTCTGTCAAACGTCAGTCAAAGGCGGCTTTATAAAATTAATTTTGAATTATTAATGACTGATTATTTTTATCCTTATTTTTATTTACATGAGCCCCCATCTCCCTGTAAATAATCCTTAACTTTTATCCTGAATTTTGAAGGACTTGGTGAAGTCCGTTTCAACATGAACACTATGAATGCATCATTGATCATCCCTTTGACATGTAATTATAATGACGACTGAGATTTTTTGCTATGTTGGTTTGCAGAAACGTGGTTAATTAGTGATACGGACACTACAGATATCTCCAGTCGTGCATAATGACAGCTGCTGCGGCACTTTTGGAGAACCTTGTGATGCAACACAGTTGGTAAAAAAGCCCCTCTTCTTTGTTGTGTTTCTCATTGGCAGGTCTAATGATTGCTGAAGTGGGCACAACTAAGGGCGTTTCTACATCCATTCGATAATGATCGAGATTTTATAAAACAGAATCAAGCGTATGCACGGCTTTATAAATCTGACAAAAAGAATGCATATCTTATTTGTTAGATGGTGTTCTCTACGGCCATCATCAAAACACAGAATGAGAGAAAATCAATGATGTTTATCCCTCTTTTAGAGTTGAGATCAGTGGTTCCCAACTGGTGGGTTGCGGGTCCATTCTGAATGGACCACAAGTGACTCTGAAACGTGTCAAATTTGTAATAAACACAGTGTAGTTTTAATTGCAGTGTATTCTGGCACAGAGCTTTTATTTTGAAGTGCTGTTTCCTGCTGTAGAGTGAGTGACAAACAGACAGCTACTTAACAGAGACCGCAAACTAGCTCGACAACATGGCCAAACGCAAGTATGATGCTGAATGTATTAAAATGTTTGGACCTTGAACTTAAGACTAGGGAGAACTCTGGACCCTGGGGCTGGACCAGTTGGGAACCACTGGTTTAGATATTGATAGATAAAGCTAATGATAAAGGTAATAGTAAATCTCTGCAGACTCCCTGAAGATCCACTAAAGCCCGCAGATTTTCTTCTTTGTCACTGAAGGGCTCGGTGACCTTTTCAATCTAAGCTAAAGACGAGATCTACAACAGAGAAAGAACAAAGTACAACAGAATAAGCACAGGTTTGTTTTACACCTGCGTTTCCCCCATTACATCAGTGTTCTTCTGTGGCTCCTGGCTCCTGGTCTTATTCTCAGTATTTTATGGACATTTTATGAACATATCAGTTTTACAAGGAATTTGCAATGCTAGCCGCAGCAGCTGCCAAATCCAGTAACATTTACACCACGCATCATTCATTCTTAATTCAAATATATTGGCTTTTAAAAATACTTGAGCTGAGAGGCTAGCGTCTGCCAAAAAGTGTTTGGAAAGGGTTTATTTGGTTGCATCAGCTGTGTTCATTTTTATCATTATAGAGTACAATATGGACATGTGTGTGTGTGCGCGCGTGTGTGTGTGTATGACAGAGGGAGATGGAGGGAGGAGAGCTTTTGCTTGGCTTTTGGGACTCGATAACTTCTCACTGACGTGAAACATCCAGCCAGAGCTCGCTCGATTATGATGCGATTAGTTAATTGGGTGAAGATGTGGAAAGTGAATTATGTGTGTATCTCATGCTACGCCACTAATGGACGGAAAATACCTCCATCTCCGACCTCATCCTCCCCACACCCTTTAACCAGAAAAACTTCTCATAATTTCCAACTTGTGCATTCTAAAGTGAATAGATTTAGCATCTCAGATTTATATCATCTTTCCATTTGGCTTCCTCGGGCTGTCTCTCATCATGGCCACGGCTTGAGCCCGGTTGTAATTTACTGTGAGGTTGTTATCGTTACTGTAACAAAAACAGCCAACCGGCTCCTGTATTTATGTGTTTTATCTTCCTGACCCTGTGAATGCCCCTCATTTGAAAAATGCGCCTGGTTATTAAAAACCAATCTTACCCCAGAAAATGTCTTGCTGTGTAACCATTTTCCTGTCACTCTGAAATATTGGAATGCCTTTTTATTTGCTTCTTGATTTCTGTTTTTGATTTCTGTGTTACACCACGGTGGCTTGAAGTTCAAATTACCTTGAACAGAAAAGTCAACAGTTTTTCCAGAAAACAGCGAGCGGGATTATATGGCACCTCAATTATTGTTTCCACAAAAACGGAGCCGCTCTCTCAGTCGCACGCATCGGTCTGAAGAGTACCCACTCTGTAAAAACGGCATAACAAATCCCTTTAACAGAGACACTGAGCGCCCGCCAAAGAATGTGCTGTTCACCACTCTGCGACTGAACAGGAAGAGTACTGCTTTTCCACAGGACTCCGCAGAAAATGATTTTCCCATGAGCGGTGGCATGCAATCAGGTGCATGTGTTTTCTTGGCCGTAATATCTGCTGTCAGTCGAGCCAAAGAGATCAATAGAGCAGAGTCGGGGATGAGTTAGAACGCCATCAATCACTTCTCATCCTTCTCATCGTCTCTATGGTGCAACAAAGATGCTGGAGACTGCTTTGAATGTTGCTGCAGCCGCATTAGGAGAAGTAACAACTGAACTCCTCTTTTAACAATAGCTGCCCTCCACCTTTGTGTTGTGATGAGACTGAAGGTTGGTGATGGCAGGAAGGTATATATCAGTGGCTAAAAATACATTGTCATCCCTTCGCTGCAGCGTCACTCCTCTTTGTTTTCTCTGTCTATTCATCTTCGTCAGACGTTGTTTGTTGTAATTGCTTTTATTCGACTGTATTCATCTTCATGAGCCGAGAGCAAAAGGATGAACAGAGGCTGGGTCTCATCTCATCATTTTGTGACTTAATAATGTAAATCTCCGGCCTGATATTATAGCCGGGCGCTGAATGTGCTTTAGAAAGCCATTGTGTAAATTTCTTTCTGCTTTATAATGAAAGAGCCTACGCACACGGTTTACATGAACCCAGACAATGTAATGAAATGATGAGAGATCTACAGTACAGTATCTAGGAAACACTCCCAAGTCCCTCACTGGGAGGCTTGTTCAGTAATTGTGTTTTATCATCTCTGCATGCAGCTAAATATAAAGAGAAATAAGTGTTCGCAGTGACGTGAGTGGAAATGTGCTGATTTGTACTTTCCAACCGCCCGCTTAATAAACACTGCATGTCAGTGTGATACAAGTGTTTGGATGACTCAGTGTGTGTGCAGCTCTTGTTTGTTGGAGAAAGTAGTGTAAATTGTCATTTGAGGAAACAAAGTTAGCTCATGATGCTGCTGTTGACAAAAAGACAAATGTGAGGCGAACGATGAAGCCGTGTCATTTTGTCTTCTTTCAGCCGGAGTGGAGGTTTGTGTTTTCGCTGCAGCAGCACCTGTGAAAAAAAAGACTACTTTCCGTTAAGATAGTTTCATATGTACTGACACCCTCAGTTCATTTGCACAGCCTGAACATATATTGTAAAGTCTGAAATACTGACCTGTCAACACAGCAACACTTCTTAAAGCCAGCAGCAGTTCTGCTGTAGCATGACAGAGACACATCTGTGTGGAGTATTTATAACGCAAAACCTCAAAGCTATCTTAAGAATCACATGGTTTTAATGTACTCTGTACAAACTGATCACACATTGGCACACAAACATTCACTCCAAGGTTATTACAGTTAAGTGAAACTAAAAATAGGTGTGTTTTATTTCAGTTAACTGAAATAAAGATTAATAACTATACTTTAGGGAAAAAAATACAAAAACTAACCGAGAGAACATTGTATGTGTGTATATAAATGTATACACTCACTGGTCACTTTATTAGGTACACCTGTTCAACTGCTTGTTAACGCAAATAGCCAATCAGCCAATCACATGGCAGCAACTCAGTGCATTTACTCATGTAGACGTGGTCAAGACGACCTGCTGAAGTTCAAACCAAACATCAGAGTGGGGAAGAAAGGTGATTTAAGTGACTTTGAACATGGCATGGTTGTTGATGCCAGAGGTCAGAGGAGAATGGCCAGCCTGGTTCAAGTTGATAGAAAGGCAACAGTAACTCACATAACCACCAGTTACAACCAAGGTATGCAGAAGACCATCTCTGAACCAACAACACGTCCAACCTTGAAGCAGACGGGCTACAGCAGCAGAAGACCACACCAGGTGTCACTCCTGTCAGCTAACAACAGGAAACTGAGGCTACAATTCACACAGGCTCACCAACACTGGACAATAGAAGATTGGAAAAACGTTGCCTGGTCTGATGAGTCTGGATTTCTGCTGCCACATTCAGATGGTAGGGTCAGAATTTGGTGTAAACAACATGAAAGCATGGATCCATCCTGCCTTGTATCAACGGTTCAGGCTGCTGGTGGTGGTGTAATGTTGTGGGGGAGATTTTCTTAGTACCAACTGAGCATGGTTTAAACACCACAGCCTACCTGAGTATTGTTGCTGACCGTGTCCATCCCTTTATGACCACAGTGTACCCATCTTCTGATGGCTACTTCCGGCAGGATAACGCACCATGTCACAAAACTCAAATCATCTCAAACTGGTTTCTTGAACATGACAATGAGTTCACTGTACTCCAATGGCCTCCACAGTCACCAGATCTCAGTCCAATAGAGCACCTTTGGGATGTGGTGGAACAGGAGATTCTCATCATGGATCTGCAGCCGACAAATCTGCAGCAACTGTGTGATGCTATCATGTCAATATGGACCAGAATCTCTGAGGAATGTTTCCAGCACCTTGTTGAATCTGTGCCACCAAGAATTAAGGCAGCTCTGAAGGATAAAGGGGTCCAACCTGGTAATAGCAGGGTGTACCTAATAAAGTGGCCAGTGAGTGTGTGTATAGGAGATGTGAAATTTGTCAACTCAACAAGCATGAGGAGGCATTGGTGCATATCTTTAATGAGACTGGGATGGCTACGTGACTGTGAGTCCGCTTCCTTCCCAGAATGCTGTGTTTGTGTTGAAATATCTATTTTGAACTTCTGAAATCCCGCTACTGAGAAGTACAATAAACAATAAACTAATAGTGAAACTTAAAAGAATTTAAAGTAAAACTAAACTTTTTTGAACAATAAAAACAAAACTGAAACTAGCAAACCCACTGTAGAAACTAAACTGAGTTGAAAACAAAAAATTTAAACAAAATAATAGTAAAAACTAAAGAAAAATAGAAAACAATAATATCTCTGATTCACTCACACACTGTAATTGACAGCAGCAATTGAATTGCGAGTTCCCAGCAGGGCAAAATAAGTGTAAAGACAAAAATATAAGATATCACAGTACAACATTACAGTGATGAAGAGAGTTAACACAAGACAACACAAGAAAAAATGAAGATTTTTTCCCCACACATAAAAATGATGCTGTAAATAAAAAGAATAACAAGAAAATTAATAAACACATTCACCATTTAACACAATGCAACAACAAAGCAAGAAACGCAACCTCTAAAAACAGATGAGCATGCACAGACAATTTGCTGAAGTTGTCCTAAACGATGCTGGACAATGAGCTGACAGTGTTTTAATGTGTTTTAAACTGAGCCCTGATTATGGTCTTACTGGTGATATCCATATTAGCCTTTTACGATTCACTAGTGTGTTTTCATGTGCTTAAATATTTGTGTACAACCTGCAGCGCTTTTCTAAAGTGTCTTTACTTTTTTGCAGAGTTTTGTTTTTCAACCGGTGCCAATGCTATATTAAATAGTGAGGATGTTTACTTCATTCGCTTGTGTTTTATCTATTTGCATGTGCTAAAAGATTTAAATGATTTTTAGCCCTGCTAGCGGGCATGGCTCCAGTGATGGCCATGTTGCTCCCCACCACTTTGGTCCAGGGTGAAATATCTCAGGAATTAATAAATGGATTGCCATAAAATTTGCAACACCGTAAGGTTAATATTTCAGTTTGTCCAATATGTTTATGACATTCCCATTAGCCTCAGCTGTACTTAGTGTTTTGTGCCATTTAGCAAATGCTGGCTGTGGACGCTCAGTCCTTTTTATGCACTCCAGTAGCATGTTGATGTGCGTCACTGCAGGATGACGCTGATCAACTCATCAGCATACGCCATTGTGCAGTTTCCCAGCATCATAGTTCGTCAACCCTTCAGAATAATAGTAATTTTTTAATCCATTCTCCAAATCACAACACTCCAGCTACTGTACCTTGAAGTGGCAAGTGTATTTTGCACTTGAGTAACAGAAAAGTGAAACACTCTACATGTTCAGTCAGCGGGACAGGCCTGACTGTTTCCAGTGTTTTCCATGTTTTACACACAAAGTGGATCAGGGATCATATGTGCAGCTCAGCTGCTTCTGTGAGGCTATGAAAAGAAAACGAGATGTGACACTATCACTACGATCTCAGATGAGATTATGATGGGTGAGGTGAAGGGATGCTGGAGCGATGGTTTGTTCTCATTCACATGGAGGGAAAAAACTGAATCCAGATTATATGAATGTTTTCAATTCTCAATGAGCCATGTGGTGATGGTGACAAAAAACTGAAGTGTTTTCAGACATGTTGATCCTTTGCTGGAAAAATATGTAAGAGGAAAACTGCTTTCATTTCTACATGTTATGCAGTGAATAGGGATGTCAAGAGAACCAGGTAGATGCCAAAATTCAGAAAATGCAACAGTGCTCACAGGTACTGGGATTTGAATGTCAGCTCTACTAAATTTGTGCAACATTTTTGCTAAATTTTTGCTAACTTTACACTTTTATGTGTATTTTGTGAGTGCTTGTGGTTCTTTATGTGATTGGCTTTGGATGGTGGTGACATGACTGTGACACACTCACCACTTACTCATCTGTAAACTCTCCTCCTGTGACTTCTAGTTAGCCAGGTCGGGGTTTTCAAACGTAAACATCAGTAAATATCGAGAGAAGATGGTACCAGCTGAACTAGCACCCTGCTAGCCATTGTACAAGCGTTGCAAAATAAACTGGACGACCTCCATACCACATGAGTATCCAACTGTATATCAGGAATCGCAATATCCTCTGATTCACTGAAACATTGCTGTGCATCGTGTGACTATGCAGGCGTCTTATTGGATTTGGGACATGTGGACAGTTAAGTCGTTCCACAACCAAAAACCATGGATAACCAGAACCATCTGGAAACATGGTGGCATGGGGGGCTCAGTGTAGCACTGTCCCCTCACAGCAAAAGGGTTATGGTTCGTACCCGGGCTGGGGGGCTTGAACCCAGGGATAGGGGAGCCCTTCTGTGTGGAGTTTGCATGTTCTCTCCATGTCAGCGTGGGTTTTCTCCGGGTACTCCGGCTCCCTCCCACAGTCTAATTGGTGACTCTAAATTGGCCATAGGTGTGAATGTGAGTGTGAATGGTTGTCTGTCTCTATGTGTCAGCTCTGTGATAGTCTGGCGACCTGTCCAGGGTGCCTAATGTCAGCTGGGATAGGTTCCAGCACCCCCACGACCCCAAACAGGATAAGCAGTTACAGAAAATGAAGGAAAGAATGAATGAATCTAGCAACATGGACAATTACAAAGCAGAAGCAAACTATGTAAGAGGACGCAAATGAAGGACTAAATTACATTGCATAATTTAAAGGAGTTGATGGGATCACGTTTCATTGGAGTTTTACCTTGTATAATTCCATATGACAAATGATTGATTGATTGACTGCAATTCTTCTGGATCTAAAAGGGGAAGCATGTATACGCCTACAAGTGTTCTAGTCTGCTGTTAAATGCCAAAGGAAGAAAAAAAAACGCTTACCAGCGTGGAAGAAGAACAATAACATGTGGAAGATGGCGACAAGTGCAGCCTCAGCGACAGCTCTTCGCCTCTTCAAAAGGAAAAACAAATTTTCTCTGAGGCCAGCATATTTTTTCAGTCCTTTTCACAAACACCAGCAGCATGACAAGGCGCCGAACGTCTTTCCTGCGCTGAGCGCTGCACATTTTACTTTTTTTTTTACTTGTCTCAGTGATTTGAAAAATGTTTGTGTAAAACCCTGTGCTCGTCACTGTCGCTTTTTACCCAGCCGTCTAATCACAGTGGAGGAGGGGCCAGACAAATAGCCAACCACAAAGACCAACCATCTCATCTTAGATGAACAAGTGATGAGCAACAACAAAAATAGAGGAGAAAAACATTAATACACTGTACTTCCTCGCCCACAAAATCTTACAAACAAACATAGTACAGCCGTTCTATAATTAAATTTAAATGTTTTAAGTACATGGGAGTAATTGTTTTTTTAAAAAAAAATTAGGTATCAGGAATCAGGTTATTTCACACACCCAGCAGTGACGGGCAGACTGTTTGATACAAGGTGATTAATGATCCCTCATGTTAAAGGAATCTTGGTGGTTTATGGCAGCTGCCATTAGAGATGCTGACGCTCTGTCATTTCCCTTGTTACATCAGATATCTGCTGAGGATCATTAAGGTCTCATCACATCGCCCTCTTTGTAGTCCTCTGTGTGTTTTTTATGATATCATATCAGCGTTGGAGTTATGGGCTCTCTGTAGAGTCTTTAGTGCTCCCCTGCAGGTCATTTGTCATGTCATCCAGAGGTCATTCATCACAGCATTATCACATTTCCGATGATTGTACTCCCAGTCTACCACTAAAGAACTGAATGGAATTTAAGTGGTAGTATTTTTTCCAATACCCTTTTTAACGGCTGAAATATGTGTTGCATTCCTGGGCAGCTTATGAGATATTCCATCATCAGACGTGTGCAAGACAAATTTGTCTCTTGACAGAAATGTTTTGCCCTCCAAGAAATGCAAGACGAGGCAAATTCATATATATATGTATATAGCACATTTCAGCAACAAGGCCGTTCAGAGTGCTCCGCATAAAACATCAAAAACATCGAGACAAAGTGCAGAGGAAACGCACCATAAAGGGGCATTTAAATACAATTTAAGAACAGTCTTCAAAGAGCAAGAGAACAGAAAATAAAAAACAACAAGACAAGTATAAAATACAAGAGTACAAGAAGAAAGAGGAGATTATTCCCCGTTCAGAACCTTTTAATGTCTTGTAACAGTGTCAGAGGTGGGCTTAAGCCCACTAAACAAAAAAATCAGCCCACCGTTTGAAGCACAAATGGAGAAAACTCAGTCATTCCTTCCTTCCTTGCCCTCTTCCCTCTGTCCTCTCTTACATTCCTGCTTGTTGGTCATCTAGTTTAACCACAAATATCTCACTTTTAACTCTGACTGATCTTATCTGCCACCCTCCCCACCTCACTGCCCTTTTTTTCTCCCTGCTTTTCCTGCATTCATGGCCTTGCTCGAGGTTTCCTGCTCCTCTGGGAAACACCGGCCTTGTGAATGGATCTTGAGATATTCACAGATAATTCGGGCCTTCAAGCTGTTTTTTCTCTCCTTACTGATATGTTTATGATGTGCTGCACATACTGTACCGCAGGTATTGATGCCTGCAAGGATATATGTAGATAGACTGAATGTATAAGCACTGTTGTGTGTTTTTCTTGGCCCTGGACCAATGGCAGTGTTTTTGTTGAATGGTTTACTTATACAGTACTTGTGCATGGCAACTTCACTGTATGAGGTAATGTTAGAGAAAGCTCATGGCCTCAGCCAGGCTAACATTAACTGTACAATATGTAATTTTTGGTCGCGAGGGATCAAAATCATTACAGTCAATTTCCCCTGGTTAGGATTCCCTCAGTGTGTATTGTTCAGGAGAGATTTACCAGGGGCTGAATAGTCCCCCAGAAGTGTTGGGGTGACTGTGGCTCTGAGGTAGAGCTGGTCGTCCTCTAGTTGGAAGATCGGCGGTTTGATCCCCGGCTCCTCCAGTCTGCATGTCGAAGTATCCTGTGTGAGTGTGTGTGAATGGTTACTGAGTAGCTGGTGGCGACATGTATGGTAGCCTCGGCCACCAGTGTGTGAATGAGGAAATGTAACATGTAGTGTAAAAGCAAAAGGCCTATACAAGTGCAGTCCATTTACCATTTTTTCCATTTCTTCTCCAAAACAGACCAGTTCATCAAAACCAGTATAAACACTGAATAAAGCAGTTTCATGATAAAAAAAATAAGAGTTTCTCTAGCTCTGTTCAGCTCGTTGTGAAGGGGCTGCCAGCTCACCTCCTGCTAATGTGTGCTCACCTTTTTTCTCCAGTAACTTAAGACCTAGATGTTCAGGAGATTTTTACCAGAAGCCAAATTGTCCGCAAAGGTCTCTCCCTCTCCAAAATAAAAAAGAAATGTACCCCATGAAAAAGCAGTTTCACATTAAAAATCAGTGTTGTCTGAGTTGTCTTTAACATTTGCTTCGCTGGTTTTGCTAATAATCAGCTGAGCATCTACAGTAGATGTCCACTGACCAAAATCGTTCATTTGGTCAGAACATAAAGTTGATTGGCCCAATGTTGGCCGGGATTTGGCTGGGGGTTATAAACAAAACATACTGTTTGGAAAGGCTCACTTTTATTTTGATGGAAACATGTACAAAATACAATACAATTGAGAAATGTGTCAGGATGTATGTGAAAAATGTACTGTGATTTGACCTTATAACAACCATGACGACCTCATGTTCTTTGTTTCTTAAAGAAAAAAGAGTAACAAAAAGGACAAAAAAAAGACATATAGTCAAAAACGACTAAGATCTAAAAAGCGCATTGTAAAAATGTGGCTTAAAACTGGATAAAATGTCAGTTTATGACAGCTTCTGGTGTACACGCAAGTAAAACTCAAGTAAAATCACACGTTCCTTTGGGTTTGAAAATCCTTGGAAATGTTCAGGATGTTGTGAGTAGACAACTCAGCAAAATATATAACAGTGGTCCAGCAGAAAGGCAAATTCTGGTCTCCTTGATGAGAGACAGATGCCCTACACTTCTATCCACCACTCCGACCTCCACGTCCTTCTCGCTGCCTCGTTACTCTCTTTAGCTGCTAAATGCTTCACTATATACACCAGACGTTTTCCTTTCTTAGTATAAAAACATTAAGTGGAGGTTAAACTGTCTGTAAAGGATTGTCTATTTATGGTCTACACAATATAAATCACCGTTAAAAAGAAAAAGATGGTACATACTCTAAGTCAGGCTCGGCCCAGTTGAGACTGTTTTAACTTCACTGATGTAATGTTCAGAGACAGATTTCTTGTCGTCTGTGGCAGACAGAATTGATTATATTCAAAAGCCAAACTCCAGCATCAGTTACCGCAGGAGAAAACAGGAGAAACAGAGGAGCTGAAGATTAAAAAGTAAAGATTGCCTGTTGATTGAAAAGCTGTCGTCACAGCGTACATCTGGGTTAATAATTTCGCTCTGGCACAGCAGCGCAGCCCATTTTAATGTTCTCTGCCATCAGCTCCATCCTTCGTTATCACCCAAATTTAGACTGCATGGAGATGGATGCCAGACGTCAGCTCATCGACGAGGCCACTCCTGCATTGATTAATGGGGTCTTGCTATTTTGAGGTCACGGGGGTTTGCCTGAGCGGATATCGCAGTGAATGAATTTGCCGCAGAGCGCTGGTCTCCTCCATACTCAAATGAAAAAGTAATGTGTGTGGTGGTTAACCCCCTGAGTTTTTCCACAGAGAGTGGTTTTTGATCTTGTTTAAAGCTCTAAAGTTTGAAGCACAGGGTCAATTCATCTTGACGATAGCCTTCGTTTTTAGCGCTGACCACTTCTGCTGAAACTCTTTTGATTTAAACTCTGCTGACCTTTGAGATTCTTGTTTTCTGCCGCAGCCGTCCTGAATGAATTGAGGCCTCTAACTTTATTTTCTCTCCCTCTGCTGATTCATCTTCCACACATACAGTAGGTGTATTTATCTATGAATTTGACCTTTGAGTAGGTGGCTGCGCACACCACAGGGGAGCGTGGGCGTGGTGGTTCCAGTGGCTGATGGTCAGCACGCCATCTGGACACGTGATGCCTTTATGCAAGACACAAAGGTATTAGTTTTCCAAACTCTGTGGGGTTAGGCCAGGACGCTTTTCCATGTCCGCCTCTCATTACATTGTGACAATGAGAGCTGTGTGTGTCTCTGCCACTCCTCGACCTCAGTGACTGTATGTCTGGGTGCCTCATTATCCCCTCACCTGGCACCATTTATACTTGTTTGTCTAGAGGGAGAGTGGAGGTAGAAGTGGGGCGGAGCCCGAAGGTCCAAGTATTGACCCGTCATTGGCTGGAGAGAGTAGACTATTTTCTCTGGTGTTGATCGATGGAGAGAGTCGCTGAAAAGTGGGACGCCACCGCACTGAGCACATCATAACGGAGCAGATGAGACCGTACGAGAGAGTTGGTGTGGACACTTTTAACTGTGGAATAGGATCAATACGCTTGCAAATGACACAGATCAATCCCTGACCATGATTGCTTCGGGTAATATCCTCTCCCATAACAGGGATAATGGGAGCAGTGTGTGAGAAATACTCAAATTAAAGTAGTGAGGATGAATCGTTGTGCCAGTCTCGTCCTTAAGGGCCCTTTTTCTTGTTGTCACATCAGTCTTAATTGGCAGCAGGGCTCACTGATTGTGGTCTTCTGAAGCTGGGTAATAAAAGAAAGAGAGACTTTATCAATAGGCAGATATTGATACACTGCGAGACAATATGATAACACCACTGACGCTCTGTCACACACAACAACCACTGCGGCTCTCTGCGTGAGTGCCTCCACAAGATAATTACATCAGTTTCATCATGTTGCCAAACACTGTTTCAAGATGCTGCCCATCAACGCACCTAACATCTCTGTTCCAGCACAACACACGACTGCACATGAAATATTCAGTGTGATTTGGAGTGGCCAAGTTTCCAGATGGGAATCTGTTTGGTAGGAGGAGGTGTGTGACTCTCAGCTGCGCTCCGGTTCGACCCCAGATGTGAAAGTGCGTCTGTGCAAAAACAGGTGGTTCTTTTAAAGTGGGTGTAAACAACCGCACATCAGTCACGTTAGTTTTTAAAGCAGATGTTCAGATGCACAGCATCACTGCCAACATTGCAGTGTTGTGATCAAACAATTAGTCACATGATGGAAAATGAACAGCTGTTTTGATAATTGTCATCTGTTAAGCAAAAATGCCAAAGATTTGCAGTGTTTAGCTTTTAAATAGGCTTTTTTTCCTCCAGTTTTTTATTTCTGAAGATGTCACCTTGGGCTTTGAGAGCCTGTTGCAGGCATTTTCTAATATTTCTTTACATTTTAAAGGCAATTAATAGAAAAATAATGAATATGATCATTAATTACAGTTTAAGAAAATCAACTCATGAGTCTTTTGCTGACATATTGAATGAATGAATGACTTTCTTTAAAAAATTAAAATAAAAATAAAAACAAAACATCAACAGACATGCTCAAAAAGGAGGAGGAAGAAGTGTACACTTATATAATACCACCCCCTTCTCACTATTCATGTCTCATTTAAAAAAGGAAATATCAACAACTATCCCAGACTAATTTACAACCATTAATATAGATAAATAAACAGCAGTCTGAGCTATTAAATACACAAACCTCATCTCAACTAAGCCCTGATAAATAAATTGATAAATGAATAAACCAACCCATCAGCATCACCACTCTTCATCTGCATACCTCCCTAAAAACACTGTGTCTTTACATCTTTTTAAAGTGCTCTATAGTTGTGCTTCCCTTTAACTCCTTATCTAACCTGTTCCATAAATCCACCCCACACACACTGAAATACAGACTTTTCAAGGTTGTACAAACAAAATGTTGTTTTAGATTTAATTTTCCTCTTAAATTATATCTCCCCTCCCTGTCACGAAACATTCAGTGCATGTGACTTTACAGACAGTGTGTTCGTGTGCTCCCTATATCCAACGTTATGTACACTCCTAATGGCTCCTAATGGCTTAACGCATGAAGATGCGCTAAAATCGGCGAGCAGTTGATGATATATAGTGATTTATAGTCCAGTGTGTGTCTTGTCTTGTGTCTTGAACTGCGATGCTCCTTGCCAGCTTTGATTGAATGTGACTTATTTGAGGTCTCCGGCTGATTCTCTGATCCAGTATCACTCCCAAAAATTAATTTTCACACACTTTTGCTATATCACACATTATCTATCCTAATTTGCACTTGCATATCAATTGTTCAATTTCCATATAACACAATTTTGGTCTTTGTCAAATTTAGTTACAGTTTATTAAACTATATTTTCAGTATTGCAGTTGAATTAACAATAGTTTTGCTATGAATGAAGGTCTGCTGAAGGAATCCTGGTCTGTAGTTCATAGCTTAACAAGCATTATCATAAAGGTATTGTGTCCATTTATGAATATATTACATTAAGTAGTGCAGCTGCTGGTTGGTTAAACTCATTTTCTCTGTAAATGATAAACAATTTAGCCCTCATTTATTAAGATATTACATGCTGTTATCATGACATTTGAGTGATGTTTTATTTATTGATATCACCTACAGTGTACATAGTTGGCCAGTTGCTACATAATGACACTGCTGGTTTTGGGTTTATGTTTGTTGTGTGCATTGATTCATGAGAGAATAAAAGTAACCTACTAGCGCTGTAGAATATGAGGTACATATGCAATAATGATATGACTTGCAATAAATAAACAGATATTAAAGTGTACCCAGTTCTTTACTTAGACTTGCACAGAACCTGTGCTTGTGCCACGTTGTCTCTCCTGTACTCAAAATATTGTCAGACATGGGGTGGAGGTGCTATTCTTTTAGGGACCAGTTTCTCTCTGGCATCTGCACTTTTGTCTGCCTTCATCTTGTCACAGTTCCCTCCTGCAGTGTGGCAGCACTCACTCATATATGCTCATATTCTGCCCAATCAGATGATGTCTGACAGCGAGGTCTGTTTCTGATTGGCCTGACAGACAGAATGGTATGCATTTTTACTATATTCAAAGTTCAATATCACACTGTTTTGCAATACATAGCACAAGTTGATGTCGCAATCATGATAAGAAAAATCAAATATTGTGCAACCTTATTATAAGGTTGTTGAGTGTAGTTGGGCAGAAAGACAATAGTTCCTATATGAAACTGTTCACAACAAGGTATGTGGATTATCTTGACTAACTGCATCATGATTTCTGGAAAGAGAAAAGTGTTTTTTTTAGCACTTTGAGCAGCCACAAGCTGAGTATCTAGTTGCATTATATTGGTGAGGAGGCAGACATCTCTACCACCACCACTCGACAACTCACATCAAAACCGTCTAGATTTATAAAAAGTGTTACAGGTTAGAGGAAACGAATGTATTTCTGTTTTTGCCGTGAACTGCTCCTTTAAGACACTTGTATATAATTCATAACTAAAGTGCAGCTCTTGTCATTTTGAAACTGCACAAATGGCACTTTCGATATGGAAACGATTGATCATTCAGTCTTAGTTGCAGGTGGGCTTCACACACACAGCGGAGCCTGTGGGAGGCTGCACAGTCAGAGTCTGGCTCATTTATGAAGTCAGAATTGTTCAGTTCCTCCCCTTTTCTTTCCATTACGAGTCCTCCTACAGCTCTGCTGATGGAGTTTTAATCTGCGCAGCCTCTTTACGTGCCTCGACATGAGAAGAGAACACATTAAACTGGAGTGAGGCTGCTTTACGGGTTTGCACACTTGTGGTTTTATCCAGATGTATTTCTCTTTCTTTTCTACCGAGCGTGTTAAAGGCCCTTAACTTTTCATTATACACCCATGGCAATTTTTGCTGAATTTTCATTATGGTCTCTTTGCTGTGTTCAAACGAAGAAAGAGCGTGAAAGAGTTGTGCACTGTGGGTGGTCTCTGTGGCTTTATCTCCTCGTAGGGCCTTCGCATTTTGTTTTTAGTAATAGAACATCAATCCATAGCACGGAGGATTGTGTGTGTGCTCTTACACAGGCTCCCCTTGTGTTTCTTTTTTGGGCATTGAGCTGTGATATCTCTGCCCAGCTGTGTAGCTAACTCTATTTCCAGCGCTGCTGTGATGGGGGAAGCATAACAGGATGATGCACCCTGTCCATCTGCTTTTTGCACTAATTATCTTTTTGGGGCTCAGTGGGAAACGAGGTGCACTGATGTAGTAATTGCTTATACAACATAACACCAACCAGAGCGACATTCAGGCTTTTAAAAAAGAGGTGTGAATATTGTAATTATAGCAAAAATAAGCAGGGCAAAGCTGTTGTTTTAACCGGATATCTATTGTTGCAATATATTTCTAAATATTAAATAAAAAACACAGGCTGTGCATTAAGAGCTCAAGGAGAACAAATGTGTGTATCTCATGTATTACATAATGTGATGTGTGATATTTAAAGTATTTAATTTAGCTGCTGTTTGAAAGCAAAGCCATCTTGTCTCAGTCTGCAGTACCACTTTAACATCATTATCATCTTGTCAGGAATAGCAATCCAAGTAAAAATGTTGCACATCTTAATCAAAGACTTAAACATCGCAAACTGAATCGTAAATGTCTTGAAAATAATTCAGAATGAAAATGAACTAGAGATTGTGTATTTTCAGTCTTCATAGTTCCAGATGGCTTCTGTTATATTAGCAAGAAACAACTGAACATCAGCTCTTGCTGCACAGCAGGAAAAAAGCCTTGTACACTGCATTGCTTTACACACTAGGGACATAAAACTGAGCTAAAGGTTTCAGCGTCTGAAGCCAGCAGACTGAGCACCGCTTGAATTAAAAGTTTTCGTTTTTGATGGGGGAGGAAGTAAAGGCACCAAAAAGATGCTGACAGGTTCATCTAGCAGCGGGCTGAAGCGTAATGTACTCCCATTTCACATGACAACATTTCACATTACCACATCAGCGCCCTGCCAGTAAACTTGAATTAATGACCTTCATGCTACAGCTACGCCACGTTAAAGGGGAGCACCACCTAAATTGAAAATCCCAATACGTTATTTTCATGGCCTAGAAAAGTTTAATCAGTATTTATGAACATGAATTACTCTGTCTTTTAAAGCCAGAAAGTGGAGAAGTAAGTCTCAAACTCGTGATGTGGGCTGTATGAAGTCCAGAGCTGCTTCATAGACAATGAATGGGAGCCTGAATGTTTATTTCCTCTTTTGTACACAAATAAGATATATTCTATTGTAGTGTTCTCAGCTCTGAAACAGAAAATGCGCCTGTATACTGAGAACATTCCCCTGGGTGCTCTCAGTGTCATTTGAAACATCTCTTCCTATTCATTGCCTATGTAGCAGCTCCAGACTTGATACCCTATGACATCACAAATTTGAATTTCAGCACTCTAGATTTTGGATTTGGGAGAGTTGTTCATATTTACTATTATTTTTGTACAATCTTAGACCATAGGAATAACATGTATGAATTTTAAAAACAGGTGAAGTTCCACTTTGATTCCAAACAAGCACATCCTGTTTTGTCACTATAAAAACTTTGGTATCATTCAGTGTTTGTCACTAACATGCTGCTTTGGAACATGTTACAGTAATGAAATCACTTTTTTTAGTTAGAAATAGTAAATATCAAATGTCAGAAATTACACTGCAGTACCTTAACTAATCCCAGTAACGGTCCACTACGTCAACAGTTTTTCTTTCCATGAGTTGGAGGAAGGCTTGTTATGAGTTTGGTCTGGAGCACAGGTTGCTAATGTTAGCCTACAGAGCACTGCTAGTCAGAATCAGAACCAGAATCAGCATGCCTTTTCTTGTTATTGTGCTGCTCCCATGAGATACTGACAGTTGAAACTACATCCCCCACACATTCAGCCATCCAATCCTCACACTAATAAATAATAGACAATAAGCGTGGTAAAAACTACACATAGTACGTCTGTAAATATTGCATATGTTGCACAGTAGATTGATTATAAATATTGCACATACAGTGTAGTAATTACACCCATGAAAAAAGTTCATCCCATGTATTTGAATCCGTTCAGTGTCCTTATTGCTGTGGGGTAAAAACTGTGTTTAAGTCTGTTTGTCGGGGTTCTGAATGGTCTGTAGAGCTTTCCAGAGGGCAGCAAATCAAACAGATGATATCCTGGGTGAGTACAGTCTTTGATGATGGCCAAGGCTCTGCTGAGGTAGCGGTTGTTAGCGACCACTTCCAGGGAAGGGGGAGGACAGTCGATTATTTTTTGTGCTGTGTTTATTACCCTCTGCTCAGCCTTTTTGTCTGCTGCTGTACAGCGGGTGCACCAGACTGTAATACAGTATACCAGGATACTTTAGTGTGGACTTTAATGAAGCACAGTTTTTTCTTGTTTTATGACTTGTTTGAACAAATTGCATGTGTCCGTACTGTTTTAACCTCATCAGATAAATGTGATAGTAGCATTATTGCCATAGTTGTGTTTGATTATGTAAACGCCATCAACAACTACTGATGACGTATCAGGGTTTTGAAGAGTTGTCCCCAGCCCTGTCTCACTCCAAAGTTGTCGAAAACCACCAGTTGGCCAGTGACCTCCGGCATCAGACACTGGCAAAAAAGCCGTCCTTTCATGTCAGCATGATATTTGGCCGGTCGCCGTTATTGTTTAGTGGTGCCGGGTGGCGTCAGGAGGAAATGTGGCAGGACAACAATGAAAGTTAAGGTAGCTGAAGTCCAAGTAGGGCAGGTAGGAGGGGTGGTGGATGGGTCCAACAACCACTGCTGGTATTCGCTTACTGTAAGATTGTAAAGCCAAACCCTGTTACTTTTTCCTAAAGTCAACCACATGCAAGTGTTGGCAAAGCATAACCACGTACGTTTGTTGTTGAAGGGAAAAAAAACGTTGGTTTGTGGTGTCATATTGACGTAATGTGTTTATTTTGAAAGAGACTGTAGCAAGCAGTAAATTTCCTGTGAAAATGGATATGTATTTTAAAAACACACAAAGCATGTAACAGGCAAAAGTTGACACGCGTCCCAGAGCGTCAACAATCAATGCACCTTGCACGTCATATGTGGACTTGGAAAGTCCACAACCAAATGCTAATATGTGACAAGATCAGATGAGAATGTGTTGTCCCATTTCTTAGGCAAAGATTTTAAACCCGTTGTAACTCTGCTCTGAAGGCCATAGTTGGCACTCGAAAACGAGGGGTGAAGATAGAAATAAGAAATGGGATTGGGCTCAAGCCACACAACACTATTCCAGCCAAACAGCAACGGGGGGCATTTGTGCTCATGGGCAGGACAGGGAAAAGGCATTAGATATAAAAAGAGAGAAGCAGTGGGAGCACTGAGAGGGAGGTGACAGGAGCACTGATAGGAGGGTGTATTTGTTTGGGCGTTGAGTTCAAATATCAACAATCTTTCTAGATTTACTGACTCTGCCTTTAATGGTAATAATATACCATCTCTAACCTTAACCTCCGTCTTCTGCTCGACACCAAACAACCGACAGACTCAGTTATGGATCAGCTGGTGAACACAGCGGAGCATTAAGCAGGTAAAGAGCTAGATAGCCAGAGGCAGAGTAAACACTAGACTTAGCTACATTTATCAGGTGCCGCTGGCTAAAAACACAACTCTAAATTAAAGATAATTTTGCGCTGTAACTGCTGAATGTGTAAATAGGCAATTGTTTGCTAACAACTGTGACGTTTCAACAGCAGGTTTAACAACCATCTCTGTTCAGGTTAAAAGTGCCATCAGTCAGTGCTGCTGCTGTTGGGCATGGTGATGGTGTTTGCTGCCACAAGATCCTCTATCCTCAGTGTGAAGTAATATAAAAAGCTGACTGTTTTGCACCGTTGAGCTATCCTGGGAAGTCTCTCACCTCTGGAAGCACATAAAGCTGTAGTGACGCCCCCGGGCAAAGGGACGCAAATTAATCCTATCACAGCCAAACTCTCCCTGTAGTCTCTTCTTCTTGCAGTGATGTCAGAACATGTCAGCAGAGGTAAACTTGGCTGAGCAGCAGTACTGAGAGCATTGGCAAGTATCATGGATTTAATGGAAATAGCAACCATGTGCCCATTTACTCTCAAAACATCCGGAATCTGCGGAACAACAAAAATAAAAAAATTAAATGACGTAAAAAGGAAGTTTTCTGTCTACTAAGTAGACGACGAGTAGGAAATTGTAATTGAAAATCTTGGCAAACAACAAAATGCCTGTCGTGTTGTCTTTGTAATCTTTTCCAAATATTTCAAACCTTCCATTGTGGTGGAGAGAACTTCCTTTCCTCAACCCAAACATAAACAGCACGGCGGCCCCACCGCAAAACAGGACGTCACTGAAAATATGTATTCGAGTTGTAGTGTATGTGTTTGTTATTCTTAATGTAACCACAACCGTTTGAAAACCCTCGTGCTATGCCCTCTGTTATGTAGATGCGCTGAGCACCAGCAGATCTGCGTGCCTTATTTCTCCAGTGGGCTACTGTATGTTGCCTGTGTTATTGAAACTGTGTCATTCTCCTAAACACTGTGCACAGCAAAAAGCCTCACACACCAACAAACGAACCCACAGGACTCCTCCTAAACACCTCACTGTAGAGATGTCATGAAAATCCTTGCTCCCGGTCTCTCTCTTTGAGCCAACTTTGCAAGTTCATTTGCACTCGTCTAATCTCCCAAACACATTCTGCTCATTCTGCTCTCTCTTTCAATGCCTCTTGCAGACTGAGATGCATAACATCAGCGTAATGGGGAAGGCGCAACACAATACCTCCCCCCAACAGCTTGACAAAATACAGAGTGCATCCCTGGCTCAGCCTTTCAGAGAGCCAGGTGCATTATGGAAATTGTTGTATCGTCTTCGGTCTCGTGGCGGTGTCCTCTGAGCTTTACAGTCACACTAATTTCCACGGCGCACTGTCAGCACTGTGGCTTATAGCAGATAGCGGCTGATGCACAGAACAAATGCACACACATGCTGTCCTGCAGAGTGTTTGTGCTTATGCGTGTGACTGTGCTGAACAAGTGATAATCTAACAGTGTATGACACATCGCCAAAATCTACTCCTCCACCATGTAAGCCTCTGACTGTACACTGAGAGGGCTGGTAGCTGCTGGAAAACACCAACACATTGTCAGGCCGAATGTAAAGCATGCTTTGAGAGATGAAATGCATGGCTGACTGTGTGGAGGAATGTAACTGCATGACCTCACAGCGGAGGTCATGTCTGTGGGTCACAGACGCTGTAAAAGGACGCAGACAGACTACTGTGGGTAACTATGTTGATGACGTTTTTATGGATGATGTTTTACTCTTTGCACTGAGTAATAACTTTCTAATCATAGATAGAAAACACATTATCTTACCTAGCATTTGAAAGCATGTTATCTTCAAATCTAAATTTGCGCTTAACTCTCAAAACAACAGAAATGTTATGTTTAAAATTATTCAATAATCTATTAATAGAAAACATACAGATCATGAAGAAGTAAACAATAGCAGACACATCCCACAAGCGTGCTTACAAGACAGACAGACATCTGAGAGGCTGACAGACACGACTACTTTTACGACCCTGAACAAGTCTTTTATTGGGTTTTAGGTTTCCCTTTTTATCCTCGTCTCCTCATAAAGTTACTAAGGATAACACAGAGCTGACATTAACGTGACACACACTTCCCCTCGTTCCCCACCTCATCTTTGTTTAAGATGTAAAGTGAAAAAACAGGGCAGGGTTAGTTTATGTAAGGTATGTCTTCAACCCTAGCTGTGGCATTTGAGAATAGTATCTTCTGCCAAAGCACGCCCTCAACAGACGATGAACTAGCTTGAATCTAACGACATGGTCTGAAACAAACTTTGTGTTCCATACAGTGCTACATGCTAATTCCACCCATTTTAACTATGTAGAAAGTTTATTTGTTCTGAAACACTTTAATGTTTAAGCACTGCTCTATTTAAGCTGGGATAGGCAGTTTTATTTTGGCATCACTGAGGAAAAATCCCATAATAAACTCTCAGTATGCTGTAATTCAAGTGGACTGAGAGAAAACTTCTGCACCTCCTTTTGGCTCTGTTTTCACGCTTTAGAAAATCTAGGCTGTGATGCGAGACCAAGAAAGTTGCCATGCCAGCATTGGCAACAACCGCCTGCATGGCAAAGCAACACAAAAAAGCAAAGAGTCAAAAAGAAAATCAGAGGAGACAGCCCCGACTCATCACCGGAGAGCAAAATACCTGTGGCTGCTGTTACACAGGTTAGACCTGAAGCTGCCGTCGTCCACCAGCCTGCCCTGATATCCAACTCTGGGGGTTTGTGCCTGTTTCTGCCTGCTCTCCTCCTGGAGAAGCAGTCCACAGCAGCAGGTTAGCGAAGTAGGGGGTCCTGTGGGGTGGCTAGCTAGCTAATTCTTGTCTTATTTGTGGTCTGGTAAACAAGAACAGAGAGGCCTGACTGAGGACTACTACACTTACTCATCTACCTTAGTTCATGTAAAAACTAGAAACTGTGAAATACCTTTTTGAATGCCCTGCAGGTAGAGTTCATATTCTTGTATTTATTACACTTCATGACACTACTTTATAGGTGTATAAATAAATTACATGGTATCTGATCGGTGCATTGACTTGTGTACTCTCTGATATCTGATTCAGTATTTTAGGCCATATCAGAGGCATTTCTGATACTGGTATTGGCATCAGAACAACTCTGCTTAGTATGGGCCAAACTCCAATAACAAACCTGGTAAGATTCACACATTCCCACTTGTATTTATTTCACATCATCAACATTCAGGAAGCTCCCCCAAGAGCTACACATAAAACTGACATTACTGGCTGAGTTGTACTCACTAACCTTATGTGTAAGAGCGATGTAGTGTCTTTTTAATTGATTTATAGTAAGTATACTTATTTGCACTCCTTGTCTTACTTCCTGTTGGTACAACATGTTGAAGTTAATCCAATTCAACATACCAGCTTGAAGCAAAGTATAATGTGGCTTTGAACCGACACACAGCTCAGTTGAAATGTCACGGTCATGAGGAAAAGATACGTATTAGCTACAAAGACATAGACAATTAAATATCTGCTTTGATATCAGCCTAAATTAGAAACAATGATGGAGCTCTGTGAAAGCAAAAGTTAATGATGAATCAACAACCAGCAGAGAATTTGTTTTCAGGACCATGGACAGCATCAGAGGACATATCTACAGGTCATATGAGTGAGAGCTTCTTCTGTAACCACCTGATGTGAGAAACCCAATCAGATCAGATCATTAGAGCGTCGTTAGTCTGTTGGTGCTCTGCGACCCAATTAACACACAACCAGGAGTCCACACAACTGTCTTTTTAATGACTGTCTGAATGAAGGTTACATTCACTCTGTCAGTGTGTGGCTCTAGACTGTTTTTCCTCTATATATCATTTGTAGAAATAAATAGAGAGGACCCTCACCTGATACACAGATCCATACCTTACACAGACAGGCAGATTTAGAAACTGCGTGGCACAATTGGGAAATTAATGCCAAATAAAAACACATATTCTAATACAACATAATAATAAATAGCTGCTTTTTGTGCCATCTCTCGCAGCCGAGTCGCTAGAGGAAAATGTTGGCATTATACTTTATTGCAAACAACAAATACTTTACATTTGCATATTTCATAGATATCATATCAAGGTTTTTAAACTGACGTCGTATATGAGCTGTCCTTTGTCATGAGGGGGACAATGGATGGTGTGTCAGACACCTGCCAAGCTGCAGAGCACTGTCAACAACAAAACCAGCTGTGTTTTAGCGAAGTCATTGCTGTTTCCAGCGTTTTTTTAGGCTCCAAATGTTGGTGTTTTGCAGCGATCTGCCTGCGTTTTTCCTAGCAGCTTTCAGGCTCTAAACATGGTTGTTTTGTAGCGTCCCTTTCCACGAAAAGCGACTGTTTCTTTGAGACATTCCTGCCGAGATATTGACAGGAAAGGAAGCATTTTTTTACCAAGACGTTGCTGCTTATCCTGCCGCGACTGTGCCCCCAAATCTGGGTATATTAAGCTTAAACATGATCTTGTCCTAAACATAACCAATGCCTAAACATAGCCATGTTGACCACAGTGTTGTTGAAATGTGAAGTTTAAACTGCTACATAATATAATGCAAATGTAACAAATTGCTGGTTTGCAGAAATATACATCGCTAACATTTTCTGGTGACTGGGCTGCCTCTTAAAACCCCTCTGGCTCCGCCTCTGCACACAAAGAAGCTGTATATCTGCTTTTATCTACCAATCAAATCTGAAACCATGACAGACGATATAATACACTGGTCGCTGGTCTTCCAACTACAACCCATTTCCCAAACAAATCAATTAAATTATGCAAATCAGAGCAGCACTTACCACTCGCTCAGTGTCGCGAGGTCTCTCTCTGTTCTGTTTGAGGGGTGGAGGATGCTTTTGAAAGAGGTGATTGGGTGAGTGGGTGAGGACAGATGTCTCTATGTTCCTCCTGTGATGGTGCATTTGTGTGTGTGTGTGTGTGTGTAAGCCCGCATAATTTTCAGCCGCTGCTGTTCGGAAGGTTAAGAGTGATCACTCTGCTGGAAGTGCGGAGCGAGACACTCCAGATTAATTCTGTCGCCTATAAGCGTAGAGCATCATGACACACGGGGACCGAGGCCGGCTGAAAACAACAGTTTGTGGGATTAATTAGTGAACTTGGTTGAGAGCTTAATGACGCTGTCAGGGTGCTTTTCAGTAATTCTCTACCCCCTTTTAAAGTAAATATATTCAAAATGGAAACACGAGTTTGGCTATGGATGAAGGGAGTTGATTGTCACTGTGTAATTTTCGGTCTGACAACCTTGTAAGTGCGAGAGGCGTAGGTGTGCCGGTGACAGGGAGCTTGCTTTTCAGATGACAGCACCACAATGCTTGTCACTAGATGTTTTCCTCCAATCAAAATCACATTATTCAAATCTTTGGAAATGTCAACAGAGCAAACCTCAAACTTTTGATACTTAATGCATTTATTTCTCTCCGATCCTCCGGCAGCTCTGTGAGCCGAGTGACAGAGCAAGAGGAGAACGTATGGGTCGAGCAATAATGACATAATCGTTCTCATGGCTGTGGAAAATTTCGACCTCCATTTTGGCTCTGTGAATGTCAAAGAGGGCCCGACTGGGGTCAGATCAGCACAGTCCTGTACTGTACTGTGTTGTTTAATGAGACACTGGAACACTCTGCACACCCACCATTTCCACACAGGCGCCTTTCTAACACTGGATGTAATCCTGATGACCCTCAATTTTCAAGCTTGAAAGACTTCCTTGAACTCTGCTGGTGAACATAATGGAGCATTTAGCAGCTAAAGAGACAGATATGTCCCTGAGGAGTTGGTAGAGACCAAAAACAGAGCTAAAAGAGAGTTATTATCCTAAACTTACACTCATCAGGTGACCAGAAACAAGACTCAAGTGAATGCTCTGTTTACTTTTGGGTGTGCCGTGATACAGGCAATTAATTTCACAGAAGTTTGCCATTTCAAATTAAAGGTCCAGTGTGAAGGATTTAGGGGGATATATTGGCAGAAGTGGAATATAATAATCATAACTATGTTCATTAGTTTATAGTCACCTTAAATCACCTGTGTTTTTGTTACCTTAGAATGAGCTGTTTAAATCTACACATGGAGCAGGTCCTTTTCCACAGAGTCAGCCATGTTGCTCTACAGTAGCCTAGAATGGACAAACCAAACACTGGCGTTAGATAGGGCCATTTGTATTTTGGCACTGGCAACCATAGTTCTCCAGCACAATGTGCCAACCTGCTCTCACACCTAAACAGCAGAATATGTTGAAACAACCTACATTATCATCCTAACAGTCCCAGTTTAACACGTGTAATTAACATCATGAAATGGTCGCAGTGCCGCTCCAAAACTTCTTGGGAAGGTTTAGGAAAAACATCATGGTCTGGCATTTAATTAGTATTTTTGTCACCAACATAATGTGACGTATGTCATGTGAAATAATCTAAAGTATGTAAGTTGCCTTTTGTAAGGTTTTTGTGTGTGTGTTGCATTTTGTTTTTGTTGCTATTTTGCCTCATTTGCCTGTTTTGTTTTGTTGTTGATTGCTAGCTTACACCTTTTTCAGACTGCAGAAGTGTCAAAGTTATGTTAAATTACTTTATTGTAATGTTTTCACAATACTATTGAAGTATCTGTCATTTTTCTGTGAGAGGCTGTGACCTTTATTTACACGAATTTGTAGATTACTACACGATGTTCTTATTTCTAGTTGCAAACCCAAACAAATTCTAAATTCTCTGACATGTCACATATATCACGTCACATGTCACTACTGTAGCATGCAGCACATACAGCATACTAAGCTACGTTGTTATTAAAAGATGTCAACCTTTGACGTAAACACCAGCTTCCTAGGTGAAAGTCTTCCGCCCACCCTGTATGGGTTTTTTCAGTATTTGTTCAACATGTCACGGGACTTCCTCCTCTGCTGCTGTGATAATTACTACGGCCATTAGAGGGCGCCGACTTACAATAAACATAAGTATGGGTCATAATACGCTGCTTGCACAGCTGACTTTGCAGTATGTGGTCATTTTTTTGGTTGGAGCTGGCTGGCTTGGCACATGGGAGAAGTTTTAGTTGGTTGCAATCTGCAACCTCACCGCTAGATGTCGTCCTACGCACCTAAAAGTGTCACATGTCAATGTTGTGTTTAATGAAATTGAAATATTTCCTTATTTTAAGATGACTAAGCAGAGCTCGTTCACGACTAGCTCATTGCCTATAGCCTATACAATAGACGCTAAAATGGTAAAGTGATGAATAAATTAAAAATTGCAGGTCGGGATGCATGATGATATTGGTACATCATCTGTATCTGCTGATATTGGCTTTAAAATTAAATATCGGAATCATAATATGATGTTAATTCCACCACAGAAGAGACTTGATGATCACTAACATTAGGTGAGGAAAAAGTGGATATATCGGTATCAGTTATCGGCCAAATGAGTTGTAACATATTAGCAAAAAATCCAATATCTAAATAAGCATCCCTAATTATGGGCACTTAGTATAAAATAATCATTAAACAATATTAATTTTTGCCACACATACCAGCTCATGCTGTGGTCAACTAATTGCTAAAGTGCCCCCTTTTGAGGTAAAAGTTTTTCACAAATTTTGCGGCATGAAGTTTAGAGATAAGAGAAAGGTCTCCAGTTTAAATTATGTATGTGCAACTGCTCCAACATGGAGCAAGGCATAACTAAAATAAGCCCTATCTGTTCTACTTAAGCCTCTCCTTAAAAAGAGAGCAGACACACAGCGTGTCGACCGCTCTTTCTTCAGCAGGCTTAAGAGGAGATCTGAGATGATAAAACACAGATGTGCTCTCACTGTTTAGCATCAAGAGCCACCGTAACTCTAAACCCCACGCTCCTATTTCAGACAACGACGTGTTTTTGGAAGATCTATGTGATGGAAAAAAAGCATGTTATGGTTATGAAGATGGAAGGCTACGGTTTCCTGGCGGAGGGAGCGACAGTCGGAGTGTGGAAATGGTCGGATGTTGCTTGTTTTCCAATAGCCGCAGTTTTACTGCTTGTTTCTTGCAAATCATGTTACACAAACAAGCATGATTAACTTGATATCTCAGGAAATTGAATAATAGTCCGCCTCATGGTTCACTGCAGAGAGGAAATAAGTTCTGTGATTGTGCTGCCAGGTTGTTCGTGTTCTGCTCTTCTCTCAGTGCCAGAATGGGTTCAAGAGTTTTTCACAGAGGAAAATACAGCGGACAATTCCACTTTAGTGCTCATTTCAATGATCAACAGCATATTTGTGACCAGTGGAAATGATGTTTTGGAATTTGAGATTTGATCTGCTGGTCAGTGTGGTGGCTTTAGAGGTCAGAGCATTGATGTCATCCTGTTTGATTACAGTTTTGTCTGAATGTTGTATTTATGATTTCCTTCTTTGTTATTCTCTTGTTGTGTTTAGGTTCATCTTGGTCTTCAGCTGCCTCGTCCTCTCTGTGTTCTCAACCATCCCGGCTCATCAGGACTTCTCCTCCTACTGTCTCCTCATTCTGGTAAGAAACGGGACAACCATCAGCCAAAAATTAGTTCCCAGTTAACGCTTTTGTCTTTAGTGATGACACCTTTTCCCCTCATATTCCCTTACACACGTCAAGCTAGAGCCTCACCAATACATTAGATGAACAAATCAGTAACAAGAAATTGCAGTACAGACATGATCTGCCTGTCTGTCCATCCTTCCATCCTTCTTTTCATCCATCCGTGTGCTTAAACCTTACATCTTACCTATGCTGTTAACTGTTCCATTGTGTTTTTTAAAATGTATTTGGCCTTCTCCACGGTGCAGAGAGGAAAGCAAAGTTCAATCAGGAACACTTTAGTCAAAGAAAACTTCATTTCCATTTGCTGTATTATATTTCGCGGTATGGCTCTGTGCTGGGGCCTCTCTGCCTTTCCCAGGCCTACGCAGAAAGCCTCTTCCATGTGCTTACGCGGAAAGCCTTAAGGCAGAGAGAGCACACCTCTCTGCCCTTCCACGTGCAAACAAGGAAAGCTCGAGGCAGAAAGAGTACACCTCCCTGCCCTTCCATGTGCCTACACTGAAAGCCTAAGGCAGGGAGAGCAGCAGCAAAGACCCCATGGGAACAGAACAGAGCAACATCAATGACAAACAGAAATGACATTGATAAGTCAGACACAGCATGAAAAGGAGGAGCTGGGGTGGAGGCAGGTTGCAAATCGGCTTGCAGAGGAAGCAGCAACAGTAGGCAGGCCAGAGCAGTTTAAATAGGGCGCCCTGAATGAGATTCGCCAATTAGGTTGCATAGAAAGGAATCAAGTGATCTATCAGCTGACTCCCTTCCATCAATCAGCTGCTCCATCAGTTGACTGGGCTGTTTGAGATCAGCTGATATAGCTGGGATGTGAGCGGAGCTTGACCTCGTCTCCTGCCTGAACTAATGCTATGCTCAGTTTTTGCTGGGCGTCGATGCTTAACTTGATACTTTGTCTTTTTTAGCTTCAATGTAGTAGAATTAGTTTAAAAAGACTGAAACCAGCCTGTAAACACCCACCTTGTGTTCAGCTGTTGACTACACCTCAGTGTCCTCAATAGACAACCAGCCGAAGCCCTGAAGTGCATGTAATGAATTAGAAATGGAGGAACGTACTGTATGGATAGAAAACCTGAGTAAAGGGATTTGGGCTTAAGTCTAGATGAAACAGCATTTTGAGAGTATCTAGCTTCAGTATCATAAAGTAATTATAAGTGAAATGGGATAGGCAGGCAGGATATAAAGTTTGGAGGAATTTTAAAAAGTGGGTGTTTCATAACAGTGAGGCCCTGATGGTGTTACGCTAATGGGATAGTAGTATCCATCATAGAGACGGAGAGAGATGAAGCACATTGTATCCCCCATGTTACGTTAGTGGCTAAAGCAGTCCACTGTAAAATGTCTTGCGCAGAATCTGGAGCTGTCACAGATACCACTTTCCTCAAAGTGAGGGCCAGTAACCACAATATTTCAGAAGAACAAAGACACACTGACGTACCATGCTGTTACTAGCTGGCTAACTTTATCTTAGCTCTGTGCTGCTAAATGTTGTCCACCCATTGACTGGGTGGATATCATGGTATTACAGAGACAGAGCGCAATGTGTCATACTCTGAAAACCACGCCCACCAGGAGGGGAAAGCAAACAGCACCATTATATGCAACTGAAAACACTAACAAAATGCCCATAGCTCACGAAAAACAGTCAATATCAGCATGTCAAAGGATCATTTTAACATCTTATGTCTACCAGAGAGGAGAGGTTACATTCACAAACTTAATATTGTCGTCTATCCCAGTGTGCCTTCTCCTTACGTTGCGTATGATCCCACTAAATGTCCAGTAGAGACATACTTTGATATTTACAGCTATTTGAATCACCAGGTAAGATCATCATTTGAGCTAACAAAGATCAAAAGCAGGCATCACAAAGCTTAGTTAGCTTCAACCGCGACAGTTTGTCTGACCAAGTTAGCCCATGATGTACTTAGTAACAGCATCCCCCAGTTCCTCATGTCTGTATCCACTATTGTCCTCTTAAAAGCTCACTTTTTCAGTTTGGCAGCTTATAATAACTTTCATCCCGTCACACAGCAGCTTTTAGACATTTTTCTTCTGTGTGTTAGCAGACAGAAAAGACACCTTCACTTAAGACAGAGTCAATGAAAGCAATGGACTGTTTTCCCCTCCAGTGAAGGCGGGACCTAAATGTGAACATTGGTTAAAATTGGTTGATATTATCTCACATGAACACACATCGTATTTTGTTTTACAGGAAGAAAACATAAATTTGATATAAGAATATGTAGAAATGTATTATATTTATATATTAATATGGCTGGGGATGTGGTCTAAAAAGGTTCATTTAATCTAGACTTTAATTGTAATTCAAAAGTTTACATGAGAGATTGTAAAGGTGTATCATGCAGGAATTGTTGGTTACTGTTGTGAACAATGCTCGCCAGCCAAAGCAAAACTAAAAGCCAACCCTGGATTTACTCTCATTTTGGAAAGAGCTTTGTTTTGTCTCGCTATGTTTGTGTTTTTGTAGCTTCCTCTTGGATGCATGCTGTCTGGCAATCTGGCACCCAATCACCTTTTTATGGAGTCCTGACCTCACCAGTGCACTGTGCTCAAGAATGCCCTGAACAAAGCAATTTAATAAGAATATACAGGCCGAGGGCAGAGTCTCTGCGCATAAATACACCACCACACACCTCCAGTTAGTCAGAAGTGATGATTGAGAGGGATTACTTTTGTATAAGTCTCTGCATTGTTTTTTTTTTGGTCAAATCTTGCATAAAATATCTTTAAATAATGAGTTAGGATTACAAAGTACCTCCCCCTATAATAGATAGCAAACCTAGACTTCTAGATCAGTGGTTTATTTGTTTAAATGTCTGCCCCCAAGCTGGGAACTTTATTTTCTGTAAGTAATAACAGGAAATAGAGTTCAAAGTTGCCTTCAGAAAGAAAATCAGGAGGGACTGAACCAGCCAGTAGTGGGCACAAAGCAAACATGCTTTTGAAAAGAATCATGGTGTGACTTTTCAAAAGCCGCTAACTGAAAGGAGAAATCGTTTCTTTTATCCTCTTGAGTATTTAGTGCACGATTTCACCTGCAGCACTAACAACCATTTCACTAACTGCACTCTGCTAATTGCATCGGTGTTGTTTTCAAATGGGAGCTGGATCTATGTGTGCGCATTAACGGTAGCCTTGTCACAGTCATTATCAGATACTCTGTCATCTTGGTGTCCATTTTAATGACAAAAACATTGCATTTATGATATGTATAATCATATTTGATGATGTGTTTGTAATCTACATTGACAAAATATGCAGTGTCTGGAAAACCACACATCAGTTTCCTCTGTTCTCATCATCAACATGCTGCTTAAACAACTGTTGTTTCTGTCTTTTTGAACAGGAGTTTGTAATGATTGTGGTGTTTGGGTTGGAGTACATCATCCGCATCTGGTCGGCAGGATGCTGCTGTCGCTACAGAGGATGGCAGGGACGACTGCGCTTCGCCAGGAAGCCTTTCTGCGTCATAGGTAAGCTGTTGAAGAACACCATTTTGTTAAGTGCCTCTTGTGGAAACAGACACAGATGATCCCCGCCTCCTAAAAAGTAATCTTTTCCAGCAGGAGTACCATTTCATCTCCTCCATTGTTTCACATCTCAGTTGCCTTCCACTTGTCCTCCAGCGGACCACAGTTGTGCTCTCAGTGAACGCAGTCTGATGTTAGACGTAAGCAAGGTTCCACAGCACGCTATTGACCACGGTTTGCTCGTGTCGTTTTCAGTTGTGGTCAGAGCTCATAAGAGCGGAGAGCATTTACGTAATGAGGTTGCATTAAGTGACTTTTATTCTTTCCACTGTTTAGACATGGATCTCTCTGCTCCTTCTTGGAAACTACAGTAGGGTGCTCGAGGGAGGGAGAGCAGGGCTCAGAGCCGCTACAGGGTGCCGTGAGCTCCTGTCGTCACACGGTGTAGAGGGTGCTGTAGCTTGCCAACGCTGAGGGAATACGAGTAAAACAAAAGGAGGGACAGAAGCAGAGGGACTGAGTGGGACAGAGACAATGAGAGATAAAGGGATAAAGAGAGAAAGTGAGTTGAACTCAGAGGAGCTGAGCAGTAGAGAGACCGATGGATCAGTCGCATCATGTGTTTGTGGCTTTGACACGTGTATCAGTTAGCTTTCTGTGTTCTTGCTTCCTGACAGAGAAAAACTCTGTAACAGTGACCTCTTTATCACTGTATCTCTCGCACTGTTTGATGTAGTCAAATTTAGCATGCATGCAGGAAGAGGATTATGGGAGTTTTGTTTAAAATCACAACTATGATGTGAACACCTATGGTGCCCAGCTGCTTCTTTTAATTTAATTTGGAAATCACTGCTAAATTAACAGACAGAAATAATACCTGTCTCAGCAAGTTGTGACATTCGCCAACATTTTTTTTTTTACATCATTTGATCTTTATCGACAGACTAACTTAAATTTGGCTCCATTAGCTTATGATGCTGTAGTGAAAACAGTGAGTGAGTTAATACCAGCGGTGGGTAGAGTATCTAAAATTTATAGTCAAGTAAAAGTACAGTTACTTCCAAAAAAAATTACTCAAGTAAAAGTAAAAATGACAATTTGAGAAACTTACTCAAGAAAAATTTAAAAAAGCACCTGGTTAATAAATTACTCAAAGTACAGGTTACTTTTTTCCCCCAGTTTTTAAGGTGTGCAGGCCAGTGCAAAAACAAACAGAAAAGCTTTTGAAGAAAGATATAGGCCGGGTCAATGATCACAAGTGAAATTATAAAAGTAAACATTGAAGTTGGCATTACGCTACTACTACTTTCTAAAGCACACCAGTTAAAAAGCCTAACAGATAAGTAGTAGACAGACAGTAGTAACAAGTTTATGTTGTTATCACAGCATTTAATATTAAGATTGCACATGAAGAATTAACAAAGCTAACATTAGCTAGCTCACTACATTTTCAGCTACAGTATGTGCAACTTTTTTTAGTGTTCTTGCAGAGGTTAGAAGAGAAGTTTTTGCAGGCGGGGCTTTAAGTGTTTTTTGGGAGGTACAGTACAGTAAGCACTTCAGCATGTATCTGTCTTTTTTTAAGAATTTGGCAAAAGTGTGCTGCCTCTTGTTCTTCGTTTTGCTCCATCATCATTGCATTGTGGTCAAAAGACAGGTGGTGCTTCTTCTTCCTCTTCTTCCAGGCGGCTGGCAACTTGGTATCTGCAGCAGAGGTGCTCCTCAAATGCTCCTCCCCCTACACTCAGTCCCCGCATTTAGAGCAGACTCATTTTAACAAAGGTATAAATGGCAAATATAGTCAAGCAAAAACTAGATAACAGACCCAAAACATATACCCAAGTAAAAGCAGAAGTACAGCCAGAATAAAAAAGAACGTGATAAGTACTTGTTTCTTTACCTTCACCCGCCCTATATGCTAGGAGTGCTTTGTTATTTCAACGGCAACAGTAACATGACAAAGTTTGTCTCATGGTAAAGCAATGTCAGTTAATCGTATTCCCGTGGAACTTAATCTTGACTAAAATAAACAGGTTTGGTAATAATCACAGTGCAGCAATCATTTTAAACTTGTTGGGTTATCATTCCCACAAATCATGACATTTTAATTCACACTTTAATAAACATATTTATACCTTTTTTCACATACTTTTGTACGTAATAGTCCTGTCTATTTACCTTTATTTGTTCAGCCTTGTTGTCCCTGTTCTTTGGTGTTATATCTATTTCTTTTTATGTTCATTGAGAGCAATGTAAAAAAAAACCCCATCAAATTCCTTGTATGTGTACACGTTTTGCCAATAAGGTGATTCTGATGAAGCATCTGACTGCTTTATGAACGACAAAATAAGCTCAACTCAAGGTTCATGGATTAGCTTTATTAAGGCTCTCAACCATATGTCACAGTCTTCATCAGTGAATAGATGACTATTGGTAACCAACACTCCAAACGTAGGGAACATGACGATACTTGAGCCAGGCTGAAGCTAATAAGTAGACACTGAGTTAACAGTTTATTTGTCACACACCAATAAATGTCTTGTATTAGTTGTTGTATATTGCTCTATTATCCATTAATATTATTTGCCCTTTCAGATATGGACCCTCCACCAAACAAACAAAGCAAACATTTTCCTTTCCTGCAACTGAAAAGTTTTTTTTTTTCTGTTATGTTCATTTTTTAAAAAAACATTATTTTATCAGATTATTTGTCTGACTCATCTGTTGAATTCTTCAAATACATTTTTTCTCGTGTTTTTTAGCAGGATGATCATTGCAGATGCTATTCAGTTAACCAGTTCATTTGCAGCAGCAGCAGATCCTCAGTTACACAGTGTCAAACATGCATGTGAACAACTTGTCTGGAAACATACAGAGTCGTAGTAGTGCCATAAAGTAGTGCCACAATAAGGCTTGCCATGGGATCTATTTTACTGCCATTGTTCCCAAACATTATATATATCCACTGTAGAAATAAAAACAATGATCTTGAGTTATTATTCAATATTTTAAGATAAAGATTTTTTCTGCTACTGTGCGTCAGTAGCTATTAGTGTTTTTTTTTAATTTCAGATTATTTCAATTTGGAGTAAAATGCTTTACAGAAATGATGACAGTGTGCGTCGGGAGGCAGCTTGGGAAATCAGTGCAACACCTGCAATGAAAATACATCGATTTGTGTGCCTGGCAGATTAGAGGGCCAAATTGCTGTTATTTTGCTGCCAGTAGATTTATATATTCCATTTTTGCCTCTGCCTAAATTACACAGTGTTGGAATATGGTACTATATCTGACCAGGTTAAGGTGATGACGTGTGTGTGTGTGTACTTACAAACAGCACATTTTGTCACCACAATATCTCAAACTATAATGCAGATTTAAAACAATATAAATTCTTTGTTTTCTTAGTGCTGTTTGTTGTTATAGGCACAAGGTTTACATACATCTACGCAGGATCTCCAGTTTGTCTCTGTTCTGTGACACATGTCGTCATGACTCGTGACAGTCTCCTCTGAAAGATGTTTCTCAGCAAAATGCCATTTAACTTCAACTTAAAGAGCAATATGACACCCCGTTTTAGCTTGAACACGCCCCCGTCACAAAATACACAAGGATTTAAAGGAGATTAATGAAAGTAAGATTGATTTCATGGAGCTGAGGCTTTTGGCTTTCACTGTCCGTTCTTTGCAAAGTTCAAGTTCCCCGTCGGAGCAGCTGATAGCAGCACAGCCCCGCTGCCAGAGAAAATGTCTAGCTGTTTAAAAAGTTTGAGTTTTGTGGATTATAACCCTCATTTGAATAACATGTGGTGAGTGTATTTTCACCATATAACCAGGATACAGGACTTCTTATCTCATGGAAAGCTTTCTTGGCAAACTGCTTGAACTGCACAGTTATTTTAGTGATGTTTCAGCAGATGCAGCAGAGGCAGAGTGCAGACTGACAGCAGGGACATGAATAAGTGGAGTAAAGTTGTTCATTTGCCACAAACACTGATCAACACTGTAGATTACTTTCTTACAGGAAGTAACACTACGTCTGTAGAATTTCCACTACTGCTACTCTCAGTTATTCACAGACTTTCTGTTCTCCACGCTGTCCACACAGCTGACAGATTTCTTTTCTCATTATTTACATACAGGGGGAATATCATACATTTTTGATAAGTTTTTGGGGGGGCAGACAGATGTACTGCATTTTCTCTAGAAAATTTCATGTCGCCATGAACAGTATGAAATGGGACAGGGTGAATAAATATGTTGAGTTACTCTATGAAGAAGCATAATGCAAGTTTTTACCTTAAAATGACATCTAAACTCGTTAAGATGATACACTGACTTGTGTTAATGTTAGTTTTTTTTTTTTTTTTTTTTCCCACTGAGTGAGGTTTGGGATACACGCAGTTCACATTATCGAGTCAAAATTGAATGCGTGAAGATCCACTCGTTACTAAACGTACGTAAGTTTATCTCATCCAAGAGAGACAATAAAAACTAAAGTAATGGACAATGTTGTCACTTTGAAATCTAAGGTGTGTTGATGGATTCACGTCAGCAGCTCACGCATGGAGTAACATTACAAGTAAATGTTCCACCTTAAAAGTCACCGGCAGTCAGCCCAGTGAATTAAATGATTTTTTTCTTAGACTACAGACACTGCTAGAGGCAGCAAATTTCTGTCAAACTCTCCACAGTATGAACAGTGGTTGCATGAGCTTCAAAACCAGCCACAACTCAGCCCTGAGCAGAGTGACCGTCCTCTACTGACCAATCAGCGGACTGCAGTGTTCACAGCTCCACCTTTTAGTACCAGATCTGTGTGCTAGGTACCCCAACAGAGGGGGGACCAAAAATGGAGATGGTACAGAACAGTTCCATTGGTACCATCCACAACTTTTCAACTTCAAAATGACAAAAAAAAACCCATAACAAACTGAGCTGTATTGTACCGTACTGCTTGGTGGTAACAGAGCTTTACAGTGATCAACCACTTACATGGATCAAACATCTCGAGACAGATTGCCACAAATGCTGTTTAAATAATTTGCTAATAGTACTTAAGTATTGTCAATTGTGGATCTTTTTATACATGACAACATATGAAAAATTCACTTTACTCCCATAATTTGCTTGCGTCTGTTTCCAGTCTGCTTCCTAAAGCTGCTGCTGCGTGCACGCTGAAATCATGACGTAAAAAACAAGCAATTTTCTCTCAAAGAAAATTATAGTCTCCTTGAAGCTAGAGACAGAAAGCGAAGGAGGCGGTTTGCCGATGCTTTTACTCACATAGGTACACACCACGACCACACACACTGATACTCAAATTCACACACGCACACATTCATCCTCCTGTCATTCACTATCCTCGTGTTTTTTCTCACCTTCAAAGGGAGTGAACCTGCTGCAGCCCTGTGGGTGTGCCGGAGACACTCACCTCCTGGGTGTCATTAATGTATTTTTCATGGTGCTGCTGTTGCTGACTTTTCCCCTTTTCCATCTCCCCACTATGGCTCAACTGGTTCGTGGTTTATTCTGTTAAGAGAAGCCATTAGACACACCTTGGTCAGCATTTTCTCTCACGAAACGGGTTCGGTAGAAGGACAGGAGCTGACGGGATGGTTCTATATGAGGGGAAAAAAACATCTTGCACAGGGTAAACTAAATAACACAACTCAAGGGAAAAGTTTTCACATGGAGCGTCACTGAAATGGAAGGTCTGTATGGGAGAGGAGCGGGAAATAGGAGAATTTTTTTTTCTCTTGAGTCATAGGAACTTGTTTCTGTAACTGTTCTTAGTGGGTTTGATTTTATTTATTTGTTCAGTGTAGTTTCTGTGTCCTCTGAACGCTGTCACATCTGTGTGTGTCTGTCCTTGTTTGTTGATGATTGTCACTCACAATTTGCAGCACACACACCTATACAGTTTTCCTGCATTTATATGAGAAGCAATTCTGAACCCAGACCGTTAGAAACTCAGTGACATGCAATGTAGAGATTTCAAAAATGTCAGATATACAATGCAAAAAATAAAAATATATTCTTCACAGAGCAGAGCCTTAGTTAGTCCCTTCTTCCCCTCTGTCCTGTTTGTGTCCACAGCAGATTAATGAGGTATCCAGGCGACTTATATAAACATATAGTGTATATAGGAAGAGTACACACCGCACTACATTATTGTGCTGTTGATGCCTGTGGCAGATTATGTCAGCTCCAGTAATATGGAGCCTTTGTTGGGTTAATTTGTCTCACTGAGGGGCGAGAGTAAGGTGACAACAGTGAGTTGCTGTTATTACAGCAACATGATAGACATCAAGCCAGGCCCAGATATTCTGACCTCCAGGCTTGGATGAGCCATCCTGCCCGCCTGTTTAAAGGGACAGTTTCACATTAAGATCAATATTAGTGAGATATACTTGCCTTCAGGTTGGATTTTTAAGCTATCGGGGTGAAGATTTTTCAGCTTCTATGACAAGTGTACTGTATTTCTTTTTGTTCTCATGAGCATGTGTAATCTCTTAATGGAGCTTCAGTGTTGTTTCCAAGTATTTGGATGATACAAATGTTCTGAATTACACGAGTGTTCATCAGCAATGCAAGAAGTATATTGAAACAGGAGACCATCCTTCAGTGGGGTCACTTCAGATGTGATACAGCGATCCGCAGCTAACTGTATGTTGCGTTTAAATGGGGTTGTGTTTACTGTGCTCACAAGAAGAGTCCATATGAACGCTTCCTCTGTTGTGGTATTCACAATCTTGTAAGTGGAAATTTTTCTGAGAGCTCAAAGTTTATGACTTCATGTACACGACTTCCCATGTTGTAAACACAAGCTCACGAGTTCCATTTGAACGCAGCATTAAAACGAATGGGGCCAGGGGCGTGACATGGGGGGAACCAATCTCAATCTCTCTCAATCTCACGTGAGTGTCGTGACTGCATCTTGCAGGATTGTGATGCTATCAAGTTGACAAAACCTGTCCAAAGAAAGACAGCCTGACATATAAACACCTGGCAAAGTTCTCAAAATGGCGTCTGTGGTAGTTTCTGCTACAGTAGGCGTCATGATGACACACACAGACGGTGAAAACAACACCAGCCGTCATGACTGGTAAATAAATGAATTTAATGTTGAAATATAAAACTAAAATGTGTGAACACTCTGCCAGATATACTGTGTACTGCGTCCATGGCTGAGTCATGATGAGTAATATCTAATGCAGATTTTATTTTTCTGAGCCCGTGCGTGTGTTTCCTCTCACCTCCAGACATCATAGTGCTGATAGCGTCGGTGGCGGTGGTGTCGGCTGGTAGCCAGGGAAACATCTTTGCCACCTTCGGTGCTGCGGAGCCTGCGTTTCCTGCAGATTCTACGCATGGTACGGATGGATCGAAGAGGAGGCACCTGGAAGCTGCTGGGCTCTGTGGTCTACGCACACAGCAAGGTGGGCTGGCACAGATGAATGACCAATACACATACACACTTGCTGTTGCTGTTGTTACACATATAACAAGGTCTCTCGGGAGTGGCAAGCTTTCTGCTTATGATTTCCAACATGAGGCCTTGACTTCCAGTGTGATGTCCTGAGCTCATTACACCTCGTGCTGCCCCATACAGTACTGAATAGCGCTTCTCTAGTCTTCTGAACACTCAAAGCACTTTAACACTACATGTCACATTCACCCATTCACACACACAGTCTCACATCGGTGGCCGAGGCTACGTAAGTGGTGCCACCTGCTACTCAGTAAGCTTCCACACGCACTCATGTGTGCCATCGGGAGCAGTTTGGGGTTCAGTATCTTGCCCAGGGATACTTCAACAGGTGGATTCGAGGAGCTGGGCATCGAAACACAGATCCTCCGATTGGTGACCGTCTCACTCTACACTCTCTGGACAGAAATAATTTGTTTTTAAGATGACTACATGAGAACTGTCATGAAAGCCAGTTCAATGCAACCACATTTCTACTTTGTTTTTCATTGCTCAGAGGCTCGTAAGTAGTTTTGTTATCTATGATTAACACTTCAAGGTTGATGATGGGAATCGTCAGCTTCATTCAGTCAGTCTATTGCTGTCATTGTACACACAGAAACACAGGTTAACAGCATTGCAGGTCATCAACTTTCACAAACCAGGTCTTTAAACTTACCTAACTATAAAACTAACTGCTGGAAGTTAAAGGCAGTGTCCATGTGTTGGCCTGAAGTGCTGAATGCCCCTGTAAACTGGGCACTACACTCAAATACTAAGTTGTTAATTCAACTTATTTTTAAATCATAGTTAGTGGTGGTGTATACTGTCTTTAAGGTGTATTGTACAGTGTATTTTGTCCCCCTCATATATATAAATGGTGTGTACAACTCATTATAAAGACCTGTAAAGTCCCTGTGAAACATAAGTTAGAGAGTATCTAGCTTCTGTACTGTGACGCATTTCCAAATGAAACAGAATATTTAAGCAGTGTAAGGTTAAAAGAGGGATTTAAATTAAATCCTTTGCATGTAACTGGACCGCTAAAAAAATGGGCATGCTCAGATTTTAGCGCAATACTGAGCTACAGTGGACTGTTGGCTCCGTACACACCTCCCTCACTGCTGGACCAGGAGGAGGAGGAGGGACAGTTGAATGAATTAGATCTCTGCCACAGTACTTTGGAAATGAAAGCAAAGGTTTTGCCCACTGATATCCAAACACACACCTCCTCCTATCTCTCTCCATGCTCTGTTCGCTACTACAACCCACAAACAGTGAAGTGCGGTTTTATTTGAACGGTGTGGCTAGCTGGTCGCCCAAAGTCTCATTTGATTTGATGAACTTTGGTAAACACTCCCTGAGTGCAGGATGAGTCATCAAACATCCAAAACTGTGTTACCTGGTTTTACAGAAGGAAAAAGACAAGGATTTTGATGTTAAAACACTCTGATACAGATTTTTCTGACATATATTTGGCATATATCAAGAGTTAAATGATCAGTTAACACAGAGACACATTTAAAACTGGGAAAATGTATTTAAAAGTGTATATATACATTAGACTATATCCATGTTGACTTTCTTTGTTTGGGAAGGCTGATCATTAGTTTCAATCTGTGAAATTATCAAACCATATAAAATTTAATATAGACAGGTACTGAAAATAGATAGTGTTTTAGAACTTGAACTATTTGACTCAGAGCTGGTATTGAAATATTTAGAGCTTTTACTCCCTGACTTGTTCTTTTCAGGCATTTCTTACCTTTCTCACCTCGATTCATTCTCATCTCTCTGTGCTCCACCTCCATCAGCCCACACAAATCCACTGAAAACTTCTTTTTACTTCTCGGTTAGATTAGTATGACCCCCGTAGATGCAGAAGCCACGACAGGTCATTGTTGCTGACTTGTTCTTTGCTTTGAACAAAGCTGCACATTCAAGCTGAATAGTCACCATCAAATTTTAAATGAAAGGGAGGATGTGTTTTGTAAGGGATGTTCTGAAAGGCTTTTTGGACCACGGCAGATGATTTATGAAAGTTTCTCACCAGGCCATTGTTTCTAGTTCATTCTGAGTGAGAAAAAAATTACCCCAAAACAAATTATGCAGCCAGAAGAAAAAGAAGATCAAACACAGCTGAATCGGCTTAAAGATTCAGTTCATCTGAATTACAAAAATATGCAGCGGCAACTTCTGGTTGTATGTAGCCATGAAGAGATACAGTATCTGTCCTGTCCTCCAGTACAATGTGTGTGAATGGATTTTTATTTGTGGTGTACAGACTGCCTGTAGTTTTGACAGGAAGTATCTCCTCTGTAGAAAATAGTCACAAAACATGTTTTTTATTCGAATGCATTGACACTTTGAATCAAATGCCCAGAAACAGAAAGAATAGAAAGGACATTTAACCGTTTGTGGTGGTCATCTGACTGAAAGAAAATAGTGATTGCTGTTAGTTGTTATGGTGACAACACACGTCAGAAGTGCCATGGAGTGTACCACTCACTAGTTTTGGCCTATTCTTACACCTATTTTCATTATTAAATAGAAATATATAACCGTCCAATCCAAATGTCTTTCACCATACTTTGACTAACGTTAGCGTAAATGCCTTTGTAACTTATAAAACACATTTTATTCACTCTTGCCTGAAATAAAATAAAAAAACTCAACAAAACCATCTTTGGTAGTGTTGTAAGTCATCTAGGTAGTTAGCCTACTGTTCCAGCAATCATCAGCTCTGATTTGGTCGAAATTAATTCTTGAAGGGAACTTCACCTGTTTTTAGAATTCATACATTTAACCCTATGGTCCGAGACAGTGGTTCCCAACTGGTGGGTCATGGTGCAAAAGTGCAAAAGAAACATGTCATGTTTGTAAAAAAACACACTTTATTTTTAAATACAGTAAATTTCCGAGCAAACTAGCTCAACGACATGGCCAAACACAAGTATGACGCTGAATGTATGAAACTATTGGACCTCAAAATAATGACTATGACTATATAATAATGACTGTGATGTCATAGGGTATAATGTCTGGAGCTGCTCCATAGACAGGGAATCGTGAAAGATGTTAAGTTAAGTTAAGTTAAAGATTAAAAAAATATGACAGTGATAATATAACTCTATCTGGGTACATTTTTTTGGTTTCAAGACTGGGAACACGACAGTAAAATAAAGCTTATTTGGTTATATAAAAAGAAGAGACTATCTTCACTGGTTTCTGGCTTTGAGAGAGGGTAACTCATGTTCACAAACATTGACTGAACTTTCCTAGACCATGGAAATGACATTCTTAATTGAGGCGGTGTTCCCACTTACATTAAGGAGCTAGATGTGGAAATATGCTGATCTGCATGATGTTTACTCCCGTGGTCTCTCTGTCTCCCAGCTGTCCACTGAGCAGCGACTCTCACTCCTTTGGAGGCAGCTACAGTAACGTTACATCATGTTTCAGCAAACATACAATTAATGGCAACAAAATAAACAGGAGAATAATAGTTATGGTAACATTTTAAAAATAGCAGACTGCTTATTTAAAAAAGTAATGTCACTACTTCATTACCTGTTTGGTTGTTTGTGCAAAACCTCACCTTGGTGAGTTTGTGACTTGACACAAGCTGGTTTGATTATACAGAAATTAGCCTGCTACGGCAGTTGCAGTTGCAACAGTACACATGAAAATGGCCACCGCTCCGACCATCCTACTATGTTTAATTTCTATAGGCATAACGTACAGATCCTGGGATGCTTGAGTACATGTTGTGTATCAGCAACAGCATCAACCAGGATCCATGAGCAGCTGTAAGAGCAGATAGCAGCAGTGGGTAAAATCCATAGATATAACAGTGGAGTCAGAGGTGGAGGTTGGAGCGTTTTTAGCTTGCAGTGCAGTGGGAGCCAGGTCCAGGGTAGTCAGCATCAGCTACAGCTACAACAACAGAGCTGGGCATTTACAGTAAGTGCTGTGTGTAGGGCTGTGTAGGTTGGTGGTCAGGACTGAGACCCAGACTCGTGACAACTTCCTCTTACTAATAACGTTTGAATAAGTAGAATCTTCACTTGTATCTGCACTGTTGTCAGTGTTTACTTTTTGGCCTGCTGGAGGTGGTATTAATCTGAGACAAAGCTGACCTGATAACTGCAACAACATATGTACCTGCTCTTGTGCACTTTGTATTAGTGTTTCTATAAAAAGCTCTCACCCGAGTGTAAAAGCAAAAAGGGACAGGACCTGCATTTTACAAAATAATCTGCAGTGATTTGAAACACAACTTTTGTTTGTATCACCTGGTCACTCTATTACACAGAATGTTTTGTCCTCAAAGTTCATAGAAAAGCCGATTTAGTTTGATCAGCTGTGAATGTTCATATGCCAAAGTGAAGTGCATTAACACAGCTCTCTTTTTTCACTCTCTGACCTTTGACCTCTGTCTGCAGGAGCTGGTAACTGCCTGGTACATCGGCTTCTTGGTTCTCATCTTCTCTTCGTTCCTCGTCTACCTTGTGGAGAACAAGTTCAACAAGGAGTTTGCTACTTACGCTGATGCTTTGTGGTGGGGCACGGTGAGTTTGGAAGAATGTCTCCAGCTCTGTTTTCCAAGGAATGGAAATGATGATCTCAGAGTTTTCATTCCACCTCTGATATAAGACAAAACACACTTTATAGTATGCCTACAGTGACAATAAAATCATAGTTACAGTAAGTGCTGGGTGCATTAGCAACAGTTGGGGGGTGGGAGGTGGGTGATGACATTCACAGTCCTCAGTGCTCAACAGATATTGGAGGGTGGGGACTGATAGAGGCGTCTGCTCTGGGGAAGAAGCTGGTCTTCAGTCTGTTTGTTCAGACTTTGATGGATTTATATCTCTTTCCCTGATGGCAAGTGGACAAACAGACTGTGACCTGGATGGGTTGAGTCCCCACTGATTTTGTTAGCCTTTCTGTGTAGACGGCTGGCAGGCACCGTGTCCAGGCTTGTCAAGGCTATCTATAGCTGTGTGTTGTATTTCTGAATTTCTTTTCACAGCCACAGTCTGGTTTCTTGGGCAGCAGGAGATCACAAAGTTACATTTCTAAGTAGTAGCAGTAATGTATTTCGGTCCCTGTAATTTTCTGAAAGGAATGTGCATAAAAATAAATAAATAAATAACACAAAGGCATTAAATTAAAAGGAAAAAATGAGGAAAACAAAAAGCTAAGACCAGAAAGGTGTAGGCAAAAGCAGAAGCTTATTATACCTACAATTTTTATTTAGCATATTCTCCACTCATTCTCCACTAGGTTGAGGTTAAAAAAAAGAAACAGAAACAATACCAAAATATAAAAAAATGTATTTAAACAAATTCATTTTTGTTAACCAACTTATTTTAAAATAATTTAAAAAATAAATACTTTAAATAAATTTGTATTTTTTAAAATAAATTTTAGAATAAAAAAATAAAATAAAAATATTTTTGTAATGATTTTAAATCATTAATAATAGTAATAATAATAATAATGATACATTTATTTTATATAGCACCTGCCAGAAATAAAATTCACAAAGTGCTTCACAAAGTGCAGTGACACAATCAAAATAAAAACATGCAATCGATAAAAACAAAAGCAATATAACAATTCAAACAAAGCAACAAAAAGAAACACACCAGGGAACAAGCACTAGACAATTTAGGGTGGGACAAAGGCCAATTAATTTTTTTAATTTTTTATTTCCAAAGTGAAGCACACAGTTTTAATTCCTTGTCACACCCATCCCACAAGTAATCTCCTTTTATAACTCAGCACTGTTACCTCTTCACTTAAACGTAACCTGCATTGGAGGCTAATATTTTCTGCTGTTTGTCACTGCCTCTGAGCGCTGACAGCTCCTCCATAAACATTAGCTCTGCACGGCTCCATTAACCACCATTTTCATACCAGCTCAAAAAATCATAATGATGCCAAATGGCTGCAGCCGCCTTTGTCATGCAAGGCAAGCAGAGCCTGAATGAAAGATAATCCAGACTGAACTGTCGGCCAAAACAGAGAGGTAGATAGATATACAGTATGTATAGATAGAGACGGATAAAACAAAGGGACAAACAGAGTCCTGGAGACGAGCAGGTTTTGAAAGCAGTGCCAGCTCCAGTCCACAGCCAGGTTTATTTGCTCCTGTCATTAAATAATGAATACACCACATTAATGCTCCTATCCAGCCTAACACATGTAAAAGGCTCTCTGCAGTGGTCATATTTTGACAGTGCTAAGTGCCATCACTATGAATCATCATCACAATTAACTCTTCAGTGGCTCCTTTTCTTATCAAGGCATTTTAGTCCTCTCTTTGGTTCAACGCAGCCAGTTAAAGGTATAACATTTTCAAAATGGCCCCTCAGTGTGTCTTCACACATCATCCTTGTAGATTTAAGTAGGTTTTCACACATAAATAATAGCAAGAACACACATACTGTGCTTCAGAAACCTTTTTTTAAGGCAGAATAAACATTCAGCCTCAGGCTTTTATCGCTGTTCTTGAAACCAAGGCCGCACAGACTCGCTCCACACAGGTCTAATCACTCGCACTGCAGCGCCTGAAGGCATCATTGCAAATCACGCCTCTATGTGGCAAACTCGAGCAGTATGCTGAAGAAAAAACATGCAAATATTGCACAGTCATACACAGAAAGACGTGAAACTCAGAGTAGAGGAAGAAAAATAAAAGGCAAATAACTGAAAATGTGAGGTTAGACAGACCAATCATGAATCTTTGTGTTCCTCAAGAACATTAACACATCAAACGCGTGTTCCAAAGCACACACTTTTTATTTTTGCTATCAGTATTTAACATAGACTGTATGTTAAGATACAGGTCAAAGGTGAAAATGAAGTCAAAACATCTGGGTCACTATTTTCAAAGTTATGTCCCTTTGTTGTTGTTGTTTATCTTTAGGATTATTTTCTTGATTTAAACAATTTATATTCCTGCCTATTTCTGTATATTTGACTGGTCATCAGTCACTTGAACGCACCATCATCTGTCATTGCGGCTCTTGTCGCCTGTCAGTGAGCTGTCATCTGTCTGCAGCTCAGTCAATGTGACATGTCATCCGCTGTGCAAAGGATTGTGGGTCAGACTAGCCAGAAGAGCGTGGTGCCTTGCACACTGCAAAATGTGAATGGATGCAGTAGGACATCCTGGTATTTTTGGCACACTCCATTTGACATGCTCTGTATTGGGACAAACTAAATTTTATTCTCACATACTGATAACTATGATAATATGGGTATTGGAACACACATGAGGTTCAGCCCATTAGATACATGCTGTGTAGTCCTGTCTTTCACAGCTGAATCCAAATGAACCCTTCCAATGTTGCTTCTGTTTTTGTGGCCAGCTCACACACATTACCAGAAGATACATATACTTTCATGCAACACTGATATTATAAGGCTTGATAAACTGTATTACTTTCTTTCTAATGTCAGTAATAAAGCCGTTAATGACAGCTTGGGTTGTGAAGTTGTGGATAAATTCTTCAAATAAATTGAACTGTTAATAAATGTAAATAAAAGAAACATTTGTACAAGAGCATGCTAAAAAAACAAAGATAAAGCAGATGTCTTGCTGGATGAGGAAAAACGTCGGCAAAATGGATTCTATGGAAATTATTTTTTTATTAAGGGATTTTAACTGATCTGTACAACACTGATAAACAGTTTATAATCATTAATTACTCACAGCTCATAAACCCTTGATTAACCCTTTGAAATCTGGAGCGACGTCACTTTTCTTGTGCTGCTTTCAGGCGCCTTTCACAAGTATTTGAGCTAATTGGTGCAATTTCTGTCAAACACATGCAGGGAAAAGCAGTGAGCAATATGGTAAGAAATGTTCCAGAGGTTGCAAAAAAAATTAGCGTTTTTAAAAAGCTAGGGGGAAAAAAAAGAGCTAGGGAAAAACTATAATTATTATTATTATATATTTAAAACTATGCTACAGACTTATTAGAATTTTTTAAGCTCTTTTTCCTGTTTTTTTTTTTGTTTGTTTGTTTGTTTTTAACTTTTTTTTATTTTACCTTTTTTTTTTTTTTCCTTTTTACTAGTTTTCATGGTTTTAATTTTCTCTTTTTACTGATTGCTTGCTAATTTTTGGGTCATGTCTTCATTCATTGCTCGTTGCCTTTTTCATGTTTCTGAAAGACACCAAGCCAATTTGCACAGGTATCAAAAGGTAATGTGTGAATAATTACAAAATGGCTCCAGAGAGCAACATGTGCTTCAACAAACAACCTCCTGTCACCTGCTTTGTTTTTACCAAATAAATAGTTTTCTGAGCTCATATTTCTGAGCTTTAATACAACAAGGCTGGAAAAAAAATCCTAAACAGTGGTTGGTGTTGTATGTTAAATCCCCAGAATAAAGTTTATCTCACTTGTATAAATTGCTAGAGCCTCAACATGCTCATCATTCAGGCCCTGATCATGACTCATTTGTTTTCACAGATCACGTTGACAACCATTGGTTATGGAGACAAGACACCAAAGACGTGGACAGGACGGATGCTGTCCGCAGGGTTTGCCCTCCTGGGCATCTCCTTCTTTGCCTTGCCAGCTGTAAGTCTGTTTTCTTAAAAGAGATCCTTTATTTTTTGTCATATTTTTCAGTGCTTTTCTGACACATCAGTTTGTGAAGGTTTAATTGGCTGCAGCCAGGTTATTTACACAGCAAGTGTGTCATTTGATTTATTTTTATTTTTTGCCTAAAATGTGATTGCAGGCCTGTGAGGTTTATCTAAAGGGGGGTAAAAATGAATTAATTTAGAATTCAGACAAGTTGACATTTACTTTTCTCTCACTTTATATGTGACAGGCTTTTTATGTGAGGGCTGAAGTAGCTCGACTAAGTTTCTATAATTATTACTTTGGCCTCTAAGTTTGACAGTTGTAGCAGTGCACCAGCAAAAAAACTGAGAGCAAGAGTGCCAGCTGATATTAACATAAAAAACAAACAATGCAGGTTCCAAAATATTCCAGAGATTGACCTTTGAGAGGATGAAATGTATTCAACATGTTTGCTTGGCCTCAGGGATTCACAGAATACACTTTGGTGAGACTATATCGGGCTCCACAATTAATCCAATACTAAAGTCGATCGTTACTGCGTCAAGCGAGGAAGTTCAAGTATCTCGGGGTCTTGTTCACGAGTGAGGGTAGAGTGGAGCATGAGATGGATCAGCAGTTTGGTGCAGAATCTGCAGTGATGCAGGCGCTGTGCCGGACTGTCGTGGTGAAGAGGGAGCTGAGCCAGAAGGCGAAGCTTTCGATTTCCTGGTCCATCTACATCTCAACCCTCACCTATGGACATGCAAGCGGCCGAAATGATTTTCCTCCGTGGGGTGTCCAAGCTCCTTACCCTATCTCTAATGCTGAGCCCAGCCACCCCACGGAAGAAACTCCATGGGGTGGCTGGGCTCAACATTAGAGATAGGGTAAGGAGCTCGGACATCCAGAGGGAGCTCGGAGTAGAGCCGCTGCTCCTTCGCATCAAAAGAGGCCAATTGAGGTGGTTTGGGCATCTGATCAGGATGCCTCCTGGGTGCCTCCCGTTAGAGGTGTTTTGGGTAGGAGGCCCCGGGGCAGACCCAGAACACGCTGGAGGGATTACATATCTCATTTGGCCTGGGAACACCTTGGGGTCCTCCAGGAGGAGCTGGAAAGCGTTGCTGGGGAAAGGGACGTCTGGGGTGCTTTGCTGGGCCTGCTGCCGCCGTGACCCAACTTCGGATAAGCGGTTGAAAATGGATGGATGAATAAACGTGATCACAATTTTGGCTTCATGATTAAGTGCGATAGTCTCATATACGTGAAAGATAAACAGTGTCACCTTATCCACAATCTCAGTAGCAATAGAGAGAATGTCATTTTTCCTGCAGCCACATTAGATGTAGCTCAGTGAGACTTTGCTGTACACATGCATACAGTGTTTAACCCTTATAATATCATACCAGGGTATTCTGGGCTCAGGCTTTGCCCTGAAGGTCCAGGAGCAGCACAGACAGAAGCACTTTGAGAAGAGGAGAAACCCGGCCGCCTACCTCATCCAGGTAAAGCAGAGAGCCTGCTCTCTTCCTGTTTCCTTGACACACATTACTGTTTCTGGGCTGGAAAACATTGTAATTATTGTTATTAATATTGTTATAATGAATTGTTGCTGTTATTCAAAACAATGCACCTCAGCATAACCTGAAGGCCTGCACAGTATTAAATGTGTTTACATGGTTTTATGATTCTCCAGGTTCTCTTTTTCCCCCAAAACTGAAACTACCAAATAAAAAGCAGATAGCATGTAGCTTCACTCTGTCCCGCCCTGTGCCCCCTCATCCTCACTTTTCAGTAAGCTCTCTCATCTCTGGGAGGTTATTTGGCCCCTTCCAGACTGTGTTTAAGCCCAGAAACACCAGTTTGGCAGACCCATTCTTGCCCCCCCCCTCCCTCCTGTCTGCTTCACACATTTCCTTCTTTTCCAGCCTGATCTTCACACACGCCTTTTGTTTCATCCGGAGTTTTAGTGGTGTTGACCTCACATTATTCTCCAAACGCTTCCTCCTCTTCCTCTGCTCTCTCACCTGCTTTCCTCCCACATGCTTCTCCATTTTCCTCCTCTTTTGCTTCCCCCTCCCACCTTTCTCTCCCATCTTATGTTCTCATCTCCCTACACCTCCTCTTGTCTCCTCCTCCTCCTCCTCTTCATCCCGTCTGTCCCCATGTTGTACCAGGCTGCGTGGCGTTATTACTCCACCGACAGCACCAGGCCCTACCTGGACGCCACTTGGCGGCACTATGAGAGCCTCCTGCCTTCCCACAGGCATGTATCCATGCCTGACCTCCGCCCAGCCACAGACCACACCTGTTTTTTGGTTTTCACTAATCAGCTTTTTAATTTGTTTTCTTTTCTATTCTCCTCTTCCTCTTCTTTCTCCTCCTTCCAAATCCCTCCTCTGCCTTGTTTTTGTTGTATTTATTTATTTTTAATCCTTCCCTTTTTTTTTTGTTTGTTTGTTTGGGGTTGGGGGGTCTCCTCTTTGTACCTTTTTCTCCTTCCTGGTTTTGTGTATTCTGCATGCAGTGTGTTTGGCGTAGTTATGCGGCTGATGAGAACTCGGTTTCCATTGCTACCTGGAAGCCTCACTTGAAGGCGTTGCATACCTGCAGCCCTACAAAGTAGGTACAGCTATGGCAGCTGGTGTCTGTATTTGGTGTCTGTGCCGCTCAAGCCATCTTCTCCTATACTTCAATTTTAAGTTGTAAAATGATTCCACCTTTTTTCTGCTCTATCTTATTGTTTAATGTATCTGTGTTGTCTCTTTATTAAAAAAAAAAAAAACAATATATGTGCATTAATTTGTAATTTTCTTTTCCTTATATGTAATCGGTTCACAGCCATCAAAAACACTGATCATTTCCAGGCTCTGTTAGTGTCTGCTTGCTTGAATGAACAGAAAACTCTGACCTCTGAGGCATCTCTAAACAACCTTAATTTTTGTTGCAATTATATAAATGAACATTTTATTCCTCCGCACTGAGTCAGACTCTCTGTATTTGACTGGAGTCAGTTGAGTGCTCAATGGGCCAGGAACCTTCACTGATGTCACTTTGAAGGTCTGAGGCAGCAATCTTAGCATTATCTCTGTTTATGACGGCGTTTGTGGCCTCAATGAGCCGATCAAGCTTTTTTAAATTTGCAGCGCTCTCTTTAGATTGGGCGACCACTGAGCACTAATGCCTTCAGTAATAAGAGGTTTAGTGTATATACTTTAATCTGTCAGAGGCTTTGGTTGCTGCCGTATCTATACACGGAGATATGGATCACTATAGAACAGTTTAGCTAACTAACATCTCACATGTCCAGTGAGAAATGGCAGCTAGTAGCAACAGGGACGTGTTATCATGGATCCCACTGCTTTTGTTGGCAACTCCTGCCCTACTGTGCTGTGATTGGCTCGAGCGCAAAATTTTGTTCATCTAATAAAAGCGAACAAACATTTGGAGAGCAGGGGGATGAAATCCCAAGAAAAAAATGACAAAGTCCACAGCTCCACATCCAGAAATATGTGGACGCTGGGGGAAAGCTGACAGAGGACCCTTAGCCCTGAGCTGTGGACACTGACCCTGCCGCCCACCCTCTGGTTCTCTGGCAGAGGAGCAGAGCACAGCCTGGGTCAGTGGGGTTGCTAGAGACTGCATATGGAGCCAAGCAGCTGAAAGTCAAGAGTGGGGCATGCTGGATGATTAACTGGGGGTGGAGAGGTAGTTATAGCAAGTGAGAGGAGAGCCAGGGCCTGCATTGCATGTTGGAGAGTCAGAGGGAGGGCAGGAGGTCTGAGGGGTCTGTACCCACAGCTGAGTGCCTGCTGTCAGCTGTCCTCCAGTGTCTGCACTCCCCCAGATGTGGAGCCTCCAAAATGCTTTGCGGGGCCTGGCTCTCCCCTGGTAAAGCCTCCAAATTTTTACAAACAAAACATATATGAAGAGTTTATAGAACATAATGTTTTCTGCACTAAAGGCAGAAAAAGCTTTGCAGCTACGGTCAGAATCAACACTCTTGCATTGCCTAGCACGAGCATGGACGCCTGGTCAATCATAGCACTTGAATGCTACGCGGGGCGTTTCCTGCCAAGAAAAGTAGTGGGATTATAGAGACGGGATATTATATTGGTAGTGTCAACATATAGCCTATGAACTTCCTGCTGACACTAGATGTAAGTCATGTCAGATTCTGTTTAAAACAAACCACCATCGCTAAATGTTAGCTAACTCTCGCAAATAAGCACTCATTCTAGTTTTTATCCTATGTGTGTGTGTGCATGTCACAATGACGTCCCTCAGAAATGCGTCTACAGAGCCTGGAAATATTAGGAAAACCATCTGTGAGGCATATAGTCTGTAAATATGCAGTCATCGTGACCTTTATATACAAAACACAGACTGTACTTGCTGACTAAGACACTGCTTAAAGTGATTAAGTGAAAAGATCTCAGTCACTATCTTCTCCTGTTGCAAGTGCTTTCTTAGTTTGCTCGTAGATTCTGCATTGACCTGCATGTTTGTAGTGAGCCTGTTCTTCGTTAAGGTCTATTTCTCCTGGACTGCTTATTATTGATTGAAGTGTTGCTACCTTCAAATCTTCTGTAACAGTCGCTGTCAATGCCTTTAATGCAACAATCTTTCTGTCATGCTGATTTACTGGACCATACCAGTGTGTTTGCAGGTTTTAGGTCTTTTACTACAAATCATGTGCATCTAAAATTTTTGCCCATCATTTCTGGATGCAGGCCATACCTTTATTTTCTCAGTAAATCCCCACAGTTCCAGGCGTCCATTGGCTTCCATCTATTTCTGTACAGTGTCAAAACAAGCAACTTGTGTAACCTAAAAGCAGCAGACTCTTGACACACTTGAGTTGTGTAATCCATTAGCATGAACATCATGTTAGTTAGAACAATGTCCTGCGACTGATTGCTGCAGAGGTGTTTAATCTCAAGTGTTTTTTAGAAAGCAGACTTTTAAATTTGCTCCATGTAGTTCAGGGTGACCAAAGTTTCTATTGTCTTTCAAAAAAATATTATAACTTCTGCCAGCTAGGAGCAAATGACAACAAGAGTCCTTTGAAATAGCCAGTTAAATTGCAGTGGGGTGTTTTCCTACACTTGAGACACTTGACATTGCGACTGCGGGGCTGTCCCTACATATTGGCCTCTAGTGCATTTAAAACACAATTTTAAAACTATTAGATTCAGCCACTGACCTTAAACTGTAAAATAATAATACATAATAGCAGCAACTGAGGACTTTTAGTACCAAAATTGCATTAAATTCTGAGTTACTCAGTACTAGGGGTCAGGGAAAAAAATCAATGCTGCAAAATATTGCGATATATTTGTGTGGGAATATGTTATCATCACACAGTGCCAAGTTTTGATTTTTTATTTTATAAATTATTAATATTACAAATATAAATCAACTTTTGGTAGTCTACTAGAGTAATATAATCAATTGCTTTTTCAGTCCATGAGATACATTTTGTTGCAGTAAAAATGGCTGAAGTGAGAAGAACACACTGAAAACTTTATCTTATGAAGACGGATGTTGACCAAGTTTTCCTTTGGAGACATAATTTACAGTTGAAAAAAATATAAATAAATTGCAATGTATCACAATATAACATATTTGGATCTTCTGGTGAGTCCCATCCCTTCTCAGTACCACTAAAACCTTTGCCCCAAATGACCCATCGTCTCTACTCATAACTGTAACAGTAGGCTACTTGGTCAAAAGCTGATGTAGACTGAATGTTCACTCCTGTTATACTTAATCTAGTTTCAAGAGTCTGCTAATCAAGTTTTATAATGTACAAAATATACAGAAGTCAATGGGAAAATGCACTCAAATCTCTGAGACACAGCAGCATGCTTAGTTTTGATGTAAATCTTTGTGATTTATAATAAATGGGCTAAAAGATGCAAAAGCACTAGTATGGTCTTTTAAGCACAATTGACACTGACGTTTTGTGACAAGATTCTTTCTAACACATCTTTTTTTCTTCTTCTCATCTGTCAACTCCAGGAAGGAGCAGGGAGAGTCGACCACAAGGTTTGTAACTGCTGCTTCACTGTCTTACATTGTGTTGTAGCTCCTTATTTTCAGGGTCAGGCTGGGTGTCAAATCAAAAGTTCTGGATAGTTCTTTAGTTACATTTTTTGCCCAATTTTAGATTTGATCTAAGTAAAGGTCTTGTATGACTGCTTGACACTTGAGAAGGAAGGAAAGAACAACAAAAAATGTTTTTATAGAAAACGTTCTTATATTCCTTAAAAGAATAATTCACCTGCAAAGTGACCTCTTGCATATCAATTATTCACTGAGTTTTACCTTGATTTTTTGTCATTAGGGACTACATTTAGCAGCAAAACCAAATCAAAACATCAGTTTGTAAAGTCAAACACAACTCGTGCAGTATAATCCAAGTCTTATGTATCCAGTCCTGTGCTCAGTGCTTCCCAATCTCATGCATGTTTGGTAAAATGTAACAATATAAAACTGTCTGTGCGTAGCACCCCTGAGCATTGAGCAGATTTTGAATGCATGCATGTGCCCAGGCCCTCTGCCCAGCCACGCAGAAGACTGTTTGTACTGAGGTGTTTTAGATAGTAACATTTTACCGAAAATGCATGTGTTTGGGAAGTGCTGAGCATACGACTGGATAAATGAGACACTGATTGCACTAGTTGTTCGACAGTTTGTAAACTGTTGTTTTAGTATTTTGCAAGTCATTAAACACAGTCCCTGATCACTTCAGCTCATGAAAAAATGTTCGCCTTTTTTGGATTCTCCGTTCACCATATGAGAAAAAGGTTTTTTTCATGTATTCACTGTAACACATGGTGAGTAATGTTATACAAATTGTCATTTTGCAGGTGAATTATTCCTTTAACTCTACATATATTGATTTTTGTGGCCACTAAGGGGCAGTGCAACCACCTGTAACCATAACAGTGACAAACAAGTTAGCAAACAGCTGCCTGTTTACACATCCTGCAGACATATTTCATATTTCTGGCCACCTTATTAGATAATTTTTAACTGCTTTTGAGCTGTTCACCAGCCAGTTGCTTATTTTATCTGTCTGCTGATGCTGGGCAAGCAGCGCACACTGTGGGTTTAATGCAGCTTTTTCAGGTTAAGAATGGTGAGAATGAACCAGAAAAGTAAAGTTGCAGGCTGAAAAACCAAAGCAATAAGCTGTAAGACGCTAAAACGCTCCACATTGTGCCAATATTACAAACACATTATCATTTTTTTTCCATTCATAATATAAAAATACTTAATAGTACAGCTTTATAGTAAAGTTGCAAGGTATCAAAAACATACTCCGATACATGATATCCAGCCATGTATGGAGGACAGTGTCAAGTATTATAAACCTAAACACTCCGGATGCTCCAATTGTGAACTGCATTGTCACAGAGAGAGTAAAGTTTGGAGGTGTTAAAGCCAATGTGTGATGAAACATAGACTTTTACACTGGCACTCCGTATGACTCATTATTTTATCTTTCTGTTTGATGCTACCATCTGTCTTTCTTTTATATCACATGTTCTCCTCTCCAAAATACACACACCTGCTGAGGCTCGCAAATATAAGCGCTCACACACATACCCACGTGCTTATTTTTCTCTATTTTTTAACCATCCTCTTGCCTCAGGTGTCTGTTATACTCTTATTAGAAATTATATTTTGTATTAGTCTCTCTTCATATTGCCAGATTTTCTAATGCTACCCTGATGGTAGTATTTTAGCTGAAGCATTTTTAAAACCACAAGGGAAGGACTGTGTGCAGGGCAGTGAGGGCTGAGTGATGTAATATGTTGTGTTTGCAGTTATGAAACACTGAGTAAACTGTAAACCAGCACAGCAATCTGAAGGCAGCCGTACTTTTTTCCTCAGAGCCTCATGTCATATATGAACTATACCACGTTGCAGAAGATACCAAGGAATCTGAAAAGTCAATAAAATGTATCAAGGAGACTGAAATTTTAGAGATTCAGCCTTGCCTGCACACAGGCAAGAGCAGAATTCATCCCACGCAATCTTAAGCATGTCTTCCCTAACTCCCGACTCTGTTTACATCTCCACAGCAGAGCTGGAGAGGACAATAACAGCCACATGGTACAGTCCAGCCGAAGCTACCTCACTTTATTTATTAGGTAGATTTATGTATTAATCTTCAAAGAAATACATCACAGAAGCGCAGTGATAAAACGCAGCTATAAAACAAAGAATGTAATGAAAAAGGGAAACAAAAGTGCTGCATCTTAATACCCTTGGTGAACCCACAAGTGTGTCTAAAGGTTATTGGCCTCACAGTGGTGACTCAGGCACTTGTTGCCATGGCCCAGCTGAATTCGCATAGTTAAATGGGGGATATCGACATGAAGTGCGTGAGTCACCAAATTGCAGCCTTTTTCAAATGGTGCTGTAGATGTTCATTTTCCTCTACTAAGCTCAATTGCCTCCGTTCTGCTGCTTCCAAATGTCAGCGGTCGTCAAATTGAAGCGGCAACAGAAACTCTGCTGTATTACTTTATACTTCACAGCCTTCATGCATACAGTCTTGCAAAGGATCATTGCATTTACATGTCACTTAAATTGAGTGTGTGATTCAGGTTGACCCAATGCAACATGAAACAAGAAATAAGGAGTTAAAAGTGCAAGGGGCAAAGTAAAAATGGCGCTATGTTTCACCTCATAAAAACATTCAGAGGTAAATATTTTCTCTCCTCCGTTTCTGCATCATGTAACACATCACCGTATGTCTATCTCCCTTTGGTTTCTTAGTAAAATTCATAGTAATAAACAGAAGCTACTGAGGAGGCGTACCACTCGGAAACATAGGTACACAGCGTTTCTGCTCCCCTGTTACGTGACATTTTTTTATTTGGGAATGCTGACTAATTCTTGGTGCATGGGTATCTGTAGGAGGCTGTGCGGCCTCGGAGAGGGCAGAGTAATGAAATATTGCAGGGAGACATCAGTCGCCTTTATAGTATAATACACTATCTGCCTTTGTTTGGTCTTTGCCTGAGCAATGCGCTACTTCTGCCTGTTGTGATTTTGGTTTTAACTACATTTGCTCACAGAATATTTGTATCAGGTTTCACTCTCAGCAGATCCTGTGAAATAATGAACATTTGTAAGTGTTTTTTCTGACTGTAGAGGGATTCAAATTATTTAACATCATAGACCACCATCATTTTTTTCCTTCACACAGCTCCTGGTGTTAACATCACAACTACACGTTACACTGTAATCCCTGTACTTCAGATATAAACTTAAACTCTACGGTGCTATGGTTGCGGTCGTTCAAACACATCATGTACCTCTATATCCACAATCACAAGATAAGTCTGGTGATATTCTGTATTTTTTCTTGACAACAAATTCAATGAGAAGACCCAAACCAGCACTGCATTAGTCCTAATTAGTATTACAATAAAGCCTAATATATATGATTCCTCTGTGCCATTGAGCTTCATTGTTGTCCAAAATCTGTTAAAAACAGATTAATGAGCCTCACTGTTACAGTGGGTGACATGCTCCTTCATTACCATGAACACACACTGTGGATTATTTTGTAAATCCACTAGAGCACCAAGTGTGTATTAATCCGCAGCTGAAAGTAGTCCCCTACAAAAGCATTTACTCCTCTTTGAGTCTCATTTGATAAAACCTGCAGTGCCCAGGTGTTTCAGGAAATGACTGAGCCCCTCTTAAAAAGCTAAACATATATTTGTGACCTATTTTTAAAGATTTATATCTTCAGAAGGAGCCAGTGAGCTGGTGCCACAGACAGGGCTGAAAGTCAGAAAACCAGACATTGTTGGTTTGGGTCTTTTTATTCAATTTGATGACCAAAGAAAAAATATAGACACAAGCCTTATTGTTTGATTTAAAACTACTCATGTTCAATCCAATATACAGCACCCCTTTTAAATGAGCCATGCCTGATGCTTGTGCGCTGCCTTTGCATGCAGTCATTATATATAGCTGCACAAACACAGAATCAGCCACTCATTTACTTTCTCTACACTAATTTTCCTCTCCCTTCACTCTCCACAAGTCATTTCCAGTTATTTTTTACCATATTCTCACCCTGTCATGACACCTTATATTGAATGTATGCACAATACATTTTAAAGGTCCAGTGTGCAGGATGTAGTGGCATCTAGAGGTGAGGATGCAGATTGCATCCGACTGGGACTTCTCCCTTGTGCCAAGCGTGTAGGAGAACTACAGTGAGCAACGCAAAGATGAAAAAATGTGAATGTCTCTATCTAGAGGCCGTGGTTGGTTTGTTTGTTCTGAGTTACTGTTGCAACAACATGGCGGACTCTGTGGAAAAGAACCCCCTCCCATGGATATTTAAACTGAACTGGATACAGCACTGAAGGCAGCACATGCAGCCAAAAAAGCTCGACTTCCATAGTATAAAGTGACCTAGATATTACGCATCATAGGCCCCATAGAGCAAGCACACTGAAGACCTAGGGCAGCCAAGTGGCTAACTTCCAGCTTGGCTGTCTGCTAACTTCAGTGGGGTAAAAAATTATTACATCATGCAGCTCTTCTTGACTTTCAAAATGTTATCAGACCAAATATCTGATAGTGAATTGTGGGGGCTGTGATGTTTCACAGTTTGGTTCATTTGTGTAACTTAAAATGGACTTTTATTATGAAATGGAAACCCTTCCTTTCTGCACCTTTGCTCATGGATGAACTCCATTACCCGGACGTCTTCCAGATGTCCTCAGGTTTTAATACCTAGGTGTGAAATCCTGCCCATGGAGCACGTCTTCAGTCACTATTGGTCAGTGTGGCATTTGACCCATGACATCATCAGGTCAATAAAAGGGAGCAGCTTTCTTTAGCCCTTTTTACAAGGAGATCGAGCTTTAAAGCAACTACAAAGTCCTTACTTAATGCCTCCTTCACATTTTTACACGGCAGCATCATTCTGCTCCACTGTGTGAATATACACCTCATCTCGGCTTTGTAACACATCAGTGTCGGCCTCTAGTGTGTCATAAAACATATGCGTCAGCAGCATTTTCTTAAGAAAACAACGGCATAACATGGCAACACAATCATTTCCTGTCCCTGTTATATGCCTGCTGATCTCGTCTTCTGCTCAGAGGGTAAGGAGCTCCTGGACCTTATTGTCTTCCCAGTTTTCGGACATTTACAGTTGCTGATTGCTAAAAGCTACTTTTTAAACCTCCCATGGTGGGTCGCACACATGACACTTGTCAAAACACCTTTGCTGCCCAAGATCACATCCTGCAGACTGTCCTGTTTATACAGACATTGTTTCGGTGCTGTTACTACTTCGTGTAGCGGCTTAAAGGCGAGACCACTCTGCCTCCCTTTTCCGTGGTTGTACCTTATGTACAGAACCGCAAGGCAGCATAACAGAATGATATTCCTGCCTTGAACAGGCAGTGTAAAAGGGACTCATGCCTGCTCTCTCCTCTCCTGGGACTCCCTACAAGCTCCTCCCCTTTGGTCCCCATGGCATCATGTGATGGACTAGGAAACTGTAATTCTACGTTGGGCCACTTTGTAAAATTGGCCTTAAAGTGCAGCGCTGGGAGCTTTGCCTGCCCCGTATGTAGATAGAAACAACTCATTCTAAGGTAACGAAAACACAAGTATTCTCAGTTTCAGGCGGTTATACACTAATGAAAACATAATTAGAAATATTACAATCCACTTCTGCCAATATCTCCTACAGACTGGACCTTTAAATGGTGATTTGTTATACGGTATGGTACGTAACATATCATAATATAATCACAAATTAAAGTATAACAACATTAAACCATTTAATAGCAACATGCTAACTAATTGGTCACATAACATAACACACTGTAGCTACTGTAGGGGACACATCAAGGCACAGACCACACAGTTAAAGCATCATACCTAACCTGATCTTGCATTTTGTGTCAAGCACCTGCTGCATTGCTGCGATGCATGCTAGTCTTTCTCCATCAGCCCTTCACCCTCATATTAGTAAACAAAGAATGATGATTGAATGATGACATCTGACATGATCGTGTAAAGGAACAGCATTTTGCCAAAAGTCTTGGGTAATTAAATGTTGTTGCACTAAAACCTACACCATTAACATATCTTCATCTGTCATTCCACCTCCTCACAACATCACTCCCTTCATATTCCTCTCCACACTCCAACTCCCCTCTGTGCCACTGTTCATCCCCATTTCACTCTACAGTCAGAAGCTGAGCTTCAAGGAGCGGGTGAGGATGGCGAGCCCCCGAGGTCAGAGCATCAAGAACAGGCAGACGTCCTCAGTGAACGACCGGCGCTCTCCGGTGGCTGATGCTGGGACAGAGGGCACCAGCCCTGCCAAGGTACAGAAGAGCTGGAGCTTTAACGACCGCACACGCTTCAGACCCTCACTCCGCCTTAAGAGCCAGTCGCGCTCCACCACTGATGGTGAGTGACTCTGTCCCATTATACCACTTCCAGACAATGTTTAACGAAGCCTTAAAATGCGTTAATTAGCAGCAGTACTGTAGGTTGGGCAAATTCAAAGCAGGATTTGTTATGGGGGTTATGTGCTGGACTGTTTCTTGACCTTGCAGAGTAACTTCTCGTCAGCTTGAGGTTGCCAGGCAATGAAATAGTAAGCTGCAGAGGTGTTATTTTTTACCTTTGGACAGAGCCAAGCTTGCTGTTTCCCTGTGTTCCTGGCTGCAGCGTCTTACTTAACTGACAGAAATGAGAATAATATCCAACTCACAGCAAGAAAGCAGATAAAAAATGTTGAACTATTCCTTTAAGCCCAGGCATGAAATTACTGAATCCCTGGTCGATACACTGAGGTGTACTGACCTTCCATTCAACCCGCCAGAGCTGGTTTTGCCCACTAATTCAGGCAGCTGAGTGGAGGATTGCTAATGGTTGTTTGCACTTCCTTCCTTTGGCCTAGCAGTGCCGGCCTGGCAAGCCCTCCTGGGTAACGGCCAGTTGGTGTTTGTGGTGGGTGGACTGATGGATTGATGGACGGAGGGAGTGTTGAGCTCCAGCAGCCTCATGGGGTGTCAGAGCCAGCCAGCTGGCTGAGGCCTGCTGGTGGAGGGAAATCAATAACCAAGCTAGCCAAAACCAAACTGGTTGGCTGGTTAGCCACGCTCCGTCTGATCATTCACTGTCACTGACATGTTGGCTAACTGAGATGTTAGAAGAAGGGAAACATTTCCCTTTCATTATAACTTTATTTGAAGTGTAATCAGAAGTTATTTTAAAGCTGGTTTAGAAAGAGATCTGTAAAAGGCCAAAAAAAAGGCAGTTTGAAAATGCAGCCTCGTCCTGCAGCTCTCCCCTCTCTGTCCTAAACCACTCCCACCAGATGACCACAGGCATATGTAGATGCTTCATACAGTAACCCAGTGTTCCTTATACATTTATTATTTATTTTCATTTCACTGTGGAGCTGCCTGCATTCACTCAGCCCCTCCTTACCCAATTCTCTCTCTGTTTATCAGACCATGAATGAGACAAGAATTAGCTGGCTAGCCGCCCCACGGTTCCTCCAGCTGGCTGTCCACCACTGTGGACTACATCTCCGGGAGGAAAACACATACTAACTCGGAACAGTGTTTTTGTAAGCAACTGTCCAACTCAAATTTGGCCAGCACAAACCCCCCAGCACTGGGTGTCACAGTGCGCTGGTGGTGAGAGGCAGCAGCGTATCGTCTGTGTCACAGCAGCAACAGAAAGTTTGCCGATCAGGCTGCTAGTTGGGATTGTCAGGTCCCCTAGAGCGGGGCTTTAGTGAGGTGGTCGGTAGCACCAGAGAGTGAGGCGGAGGACACACACACTGTGATTCAATGCTCTCGCTTACATTAGCTTCATAAACATGAACTTGAAGCCAGTTATGAGTCTTTGGCTCCAGTTAGCAGGAGGCTAAACTATTAGCAACATTTTGTTTTGACCACTGAAACGCTTCACCGATACTGACAAATGCTTTATTTTGACTCTCTTTCTGATAAGCCTGTCCTCCTTTTTTGGGTTGTTTTGTCATGGCAGTTGTTGCCAATGCTGGAATAGCAAATCAGTAATAAATCAGGCTTTAACTGAAAGGATGCGACCGCACATCTGCATTTGTAGCACAGCCCATAGGAACACCGTCTCTCTGAAATAACCTGCGATTGGCCAAAGTCTTCACTCATGGACTAGATTTTCTGACTGACAACAGAGCCAAGAGGAAGTCCAGAATTATCTCAGTCCACATGAATTCAAATATGCTCAAAGTTTATTATGGGATTTTTGCCTAACCACCTGTCCCGGCTGTAATGGAACAAATCTGTTTTGTTTATTTGAGCAAATCATCACTGCTTTGCATTTTCATCCTGTGACACACTATCCAGGTCACTAACTATCTTAATATTCAGTACATCTGACTCACTGTCACACTTATAAATACTTCGACACACGCAGATATCTACGTGCAGTGACCTATTAAACAACGCTTATCCGAGGCCTTTGTTTGAACAAATTAAATAGTTCAGCTTTACAGTCTCTCTCCAGCTCTTGTATTGTAACGCTCTGCTTACCTCCTCAGAGTGTCGTAACTCAGGAGCCCCATAAACAGAGCTGCATTGTCACAGAGTTGCATTGTTAGCAATATATCTGCAGGCACACTGAAGGCCTGTTCTTTACAAATATCTCATGGTTTCTCTTTCAGTCCATAAGAACAACCTTTCTGCCTGACTTTTCACTCTCACTTCTTCTTCACTAGATGACATAAGTTAGCTTGATGTATCATGGTCCTCCTTGTCTGTGTCCTCTCTCCTGAGCAGCAGACTCCAACATGGCAGCGGAGGACGGCTTCGATGAGAAAGGCTGTCACTGTGACATCTCAGTGGAGGACTTGCTGCCCTCAGTCAAGTCTGTCATTAGAGCTGTCAGGTGAGTCAAAGGAAATTATTCTTCCTCCTTCAGTCCAACTAATGCTGTATTTTTCTACCATAAAAGTCCCGTGCAAACAAACCCTGATAGCAACCCACAGCCTTCTGGCAGCAATCCTGATTGACCGTGCCCAGGGGATTAACGCCACCAGAAGATAGAATGGAAGATTTGTTAATTTTTAACATCAGCTGTTCGGAGACATTGTACTGGATTGAACTGAATTCAAGAGATGACGTCATAGTTTTTTCAAACACTGCATTTTACATGTCCACACAGATGTTAACTAGAGTATTGAAAAAATCTGAACCTTTGGATGTGGACCAGAGGCCAAACCATAGAGCAAAATATCTGTTTTCAAAAATATCTGGGCCAAAAATCATTTTTAAACTGTCAAAAGATAATACCTAAAGTTTTTACAACTTATATTGTTTCTTAATTAATCTTGAATACTCATGAATCTTATGATACTTCAGATTTGAAGCTAGGTTTAGTTTCATTGCTGATCCCTTCCACTCACACATTCAGCCAAGCTCTCTTGAACTTTGCCTTGAGGCTCCACAGGTGCATAAATTCAGAGCACTGCTTTTTTAGTGATAGTTTTACAGGCACACAGCTAGAATAAGCAGCCACAGCCTCACTGGATGTTTTCAGACATTCAATGAGGTGGTTGTTCAGGTGTTCTGACTGTTTACATTGGTGTAAAGAAACACTTTTAAAAACAAGGAAAATAAAGGTACGGTTTGATGTTTTCATTAGCCATAGTGTAATATCTCACTGCAGGTCATGTGTTCTGATTATTTAAGAGCGCCCCCTTGTGGCTGATGTGTGAGTCTCTCTGCTGTTTGTGCAGGATAATGAAGTTCCATGTAGCCAAGAAGAAGTTTAAGGAGACCCTGCGTCCTTATGATGTCAAGGATGTGATTGAACAGTACTCTGCCGGTCACTTGGACATGCTGTGTCGCATCAAGAGCCTTCAGACCAGGTAGACAGACTGAACACTCCGCATGACAACAACACCTGACAGGCTTGAATCCTCAAGTCTCTGCTGTCTAACCAGAGCTGTATGACCACACAGTAACTGACTCATCTTTATCTTGGTGTGATGCATGCATTGGTTTGTGAATGTGTAACACAAATGTCTGTGTTTGTTTTTTGCATTTTGTTATTTTTAATGTATGCACATGTGTACCTCTGCGTGTGTTTGTTCCCTTTGCTTCTCTCACAGGCTGGACATGATAGTCGGCCCACAGACCCCGGGCAGCCGAGCCAAGACCTTTTCCTCCCCCTCCCCGCCTGTTTATTACAGACGGGGCAGAAAGAACTCCACCCAGGGGTCAGAATGCCCCCCCATCCTTCACATGTCATATGGGTTCAGTTCACTTCTCATTCATTCAACTCAAGAGATGGCTCATGAAAACAAAATGGCTGGATTATAACATTAAGTTGAACTTTGTTCTCTGAGTTGATTGATCTGGAAGTGAAATGAAACCTTTCTCCCACTCCAGTCTCATAGAAATTTGTGAAGTGGACACAAGGTCTTAACAGCGCATAACATGGTGCTGGGCAAAAAATGTGTGAAAGTTACGTATTGATGACACAAAACAGTGTGAATGCAAAGTCAATGGAGACCTTTTTGGTGGTGGAAACGCAAATATAAAGAGCAAATGTCCGCTGAGTAGGGCAGACTTTCAACCAGTAGACCTCTGCTGTCCCATTTTAAACCAACAATTGTGGACTTTACATCGGCAAATGACGTAATTCAGCTGCTGACGGACCTCCAAATGACGTCAGAAAGATGTTGAACTCTTATGTTGGACAGATGTTAAATTTTGGTCACTATCACTAAGGTCCCATATGTAGTTCTTTTAACCAAAGCCATGATCTTTTCCTAACCAAGTACTCTTTTGTTCTCTAAACCTAACCAAGTGTCTTTATGTACCTAGACCAAACCAAACTGCGTCCGCTTCACGATGCTGTGACCATTCGTGACAAACTTTGCATTGGCATTGTTTTCATTTTGCCAGTACGTGATTTAAACGCTTGTTGTGTCCACCAAAAGGTAACGAGTTGTTAAGAGGTCGTGTCCATTCCATGTATTTCTGTGAGACTGAGTTGTTTCCTTACACGTGCATTGTTCTTTCTCACACAACTCTGTCGTGGACATGAGGTCATTCACTAACACAACTCAGTGAAAATGCAAAATATTAAGTTTGGTTGTGGCCTTTGCTGTTTTTATCTGGTGAAAGCTGGGAAATTCTGGGATCCTCGTTTCAACCTAATACATAACACACAGAAACATCTTCTGTATCTCAGACACACACACTCTTACATACACAACTGTGTATGCCTACCATACCATACCACGTATAAAGCTGGCATTGCTGCAGTAATACTGACCCCTGCTGTTGTTGAGTGTTAACTGAAACTGCTGCATGCAGTCCATGTTGTATCTTCTCCAGCGAGCGCTGATCAGTTTTGCAGACAGGACCGACACCTCATTGTCTTCATCAGTAGTTGTCATGGTGATGACTCAGCTGTCATCACATAACTGAAGCGATAAAACCAGCTAACACGAGGGTGTATACTGAGACTGTAACTCCTGCCTTCTTAATGGCAAATGCTCTGCAGCTCTTTTAATCACGTCATCTGGTTGTGCCTTCTTCTTCTGCAATTGTATAAAGGCACCTGACTGGAAAATGAGCATTGTTTTTGCTCAAACAAAACACTTATTGTGACATTTTATTTGTCTGGTATGACCACATCATGTGGCAAACCAAACGTATGCCAAGAACTATAAGAACACATTCAAGAGAGACACACTTTTAGGTGAAGATCTTGTCAAAGCTTTTTCATTTATTTCTCCAAAATGGTGGTGGCTGTATAATTGCATGACACTGTCTTGGCTTGTCCCAGCCATCTACCCTGTTCACTAACAAAGGGACTTTGATTCTACTGAGCCTCACTGGATTAAGCACTAATAGTGTTTCTGTAGGTGTTTGATACACAAGAAACACATTTAATGACTTTCCATCCTCACAAGTTTGGTAATGTTTTGTCATCCAGTGAGGGAGTCTAACCTCTCAGTTGCCTTTATCTGTTGGAAAAGAATATGTCCTTACAGTAATCTCTTATTCAGTTTCAGTTTCAACCTTTCTTCCTTTCTGCAGGCTGCCTGTTGGATTTCTACTTCATTACTTTTCCTCTTTCTATCATTAATGTCTTATTGTGCTTGCATGTGTGTGTGTGTGTGTGTGTGTGTGTGTGTGTGTGTGTGTGTGTGTGTGTGTGTGTGTGTGTGTTTCAGAGTGGACCAAATCCTTGGGAAAGGCCAGATCCCTCTGGATAAGAAGATTCGGGAGAAGCTGCTGTCGGATGGAGACATGCTAGAGGACATGAGCATGCTGGGTCGTGTCTGTAAGGTGGAGCGGCAGGTCTGTGTTCTGCTTCTTGTTTTATGTCTAAAAATGTATTAAATAACTGGCAACCAGTGTATTTCCTTTGTTTCTGGCACAGACCTATTCCTCTTAGAGAACTGCACTGGCCTGTGACTGGTTGGCATTATAGGATGGTTAAATATACCAGGGCTATAATCACTTACTCCACACTGAGAGTGTCCATACTCAATTAACACCATCTGTGACCCAACTTATTATGACATAACATGCAATGACTTGTTATGATATACCATACAATGAAATGCTAAATGAAGACGTTTTTTTATTTTGTGACACATTGAAGCTTTTATGTTTCATAACATAATTGATATTAAAACTTTTTATGACATACTGTATGTACTGACTTTTCATAGCATTTTATAACATACTGTACTAAATTTTTTTTTCATGACATTACCATGACATACTATACTATGATTTATTTAATGAACTATACTGATTACTGTGATTTTTTTTTTTTTACATACTATACTATGATATTTTTGACAAACCATACTTAGATTTTTTTGGACATACTATACTATGACATTTTATGACATAGCATACTATGACTTTTTTTTTGACATTCTATACTATCACTTTTTTAAAAATACTATACTGACTTTTTTCAGACATACTATACTTTGCGGGTTTTTTGACGAACTATACTAAGACTTTTTTTATTACATCGTATTCTATGATTTTTTTTTGACATATTATGACTTTTTTTTCGACATACTGAACTATGACTTTTTATGACATACTATACTATGACTTTTTTTGACATACTAAATTATGACTTTTTTTTACTTACTATACTATGTCTTTTTTCCGACATACTAAACTGTGACTTTTTTGACATACTATACTTTGTCAACAAAAGGTCATAGTGAAACATGTCATGAAAAGTCAAAGTTTACTTTGACTTTTCATGACATGCTTCACTATGACTTTTTTTTAACATACTATACCATGACTTTTTATGACATACTGTACTATGACTTTTTAGGAGATACTATATTTTGGGGGGGTTTTTGGACATACTATGCTATGACTTTTTTTCCGACATGTTAAGTTATGACTTTTTTGACATACTATACTTTGTCGAAGAAAGGTCATAGTAAAGGATGGAAAAACTATACTATGACTTTTTTTTAACATACTATACCATGACTTTTATGGCATACTATACTATGACTTTTTTTTAGACATACTATACTTTGACTTTTCATGAGAAACTATATTAAGCGGGTTTTTTTGACATACTTTACTATTACTTTTTTTAGACATACTATACTATGACGTTTTTTCAGACACACTATACTATGACATTTTCATGAGATACTATATTAAGTGGGTTTTTTTGACATACTATATTATGACTTTTTTTAGACATACTATACTATGACATTTTTTCCAACATACTATAATATGACTTTTTTTAGACATACTATACTATGACTTTTTTTAGACATACTATACTATGATTTTTTTTTAGACATACTATTCTATGACGTTTTTTAGACATACTATACTATGACGTTTTTTTTGACATACTATACTATGACTTTTTTTAGACATACTATACTATGACGTTTTTTCCGACATACTATACTATGACTTTTTTTTAGACATACTATACTATGACGTTTTTTAGACATACTATACTATGACATTTTACTGACATACTATACTATGACTTTTTTTTAGACATACTATACTATGACTTTTTTTAGACACACTATACTATGACATTTTTTAGACATACTATACTATGTTTTTTCCAACATACTATACTATGTTTTTTTTTAGACATACTATACTATGACGTTTTTTAGACATACTATACTATGACGTTTTTTCCGACATACTATACTATGACGTTTTTTCCGACATACTATACTATGACTTTTTTTAGACATACTATACTATAACGTTTTTTCCGACATACTATACTATGACTTTTTTTAGACATACTATTCTGTGACGTTTTTTAAACATACTATACTATGACATTTTTTTTGACATACTATACTATGACTTTTTTTAGACATACTATACTATGACGTTTTTTCCGACATACTATACTCTGACATTTTTTCCGACATACTATACTATGACTTTTTTTAGACATACTATACTATGACGTTTTTTAGACATACTATACGATGACATTTTTTCTGACATACTATACTATGACTTTTCATGAGATACTATATTAAGTGGGTTTTTTTTGACATACTATACTATGACTTTTTTAAGACATACTATACTATGACTTTTTCCAACATACTATACTATGACATTTTTTAGACATACTATACTATGATATTTTTTCCGACATACTATACTATGACTTTTTTGAGACATACTACACTATAACTTTTTTTTGACATACTATACTATGACCTTTCATGAGATACTATATTAAGTGGGTTTTTTTAGACATACTATACTATGACGTTTCTTCCGACATACTATACTATGACTTTTTTTAGACATACTATACTATGACGTTTTTTCTGACATACTATACTATGAATTTTTTTAGACATGCTATACTATGACTTTTTTTTTTACATACTATACTGACTTTTTTTAGACATACTATACTTTGACTTTTTTTCCGACATATTAAATTATGACTTTTATGACATACTATACTATGACTTTTTTTCGACATACTATACTATGACTTTTTTTTTGACATACTATACTATGATTTTTTATGAGATACTAAATTAAGCGGGGTTTTTTTTAACATACTATACTATGACTTTTTTTTAGACATACTATACTATGACTTTTTTTCGACTTACTATACTATGACTTTTTTTAACATACTATGCCATGAGTTTCATGACATACTATACTATGACCTTTTTGACTTACTATACTATGACTTTTTTTGACATACTATACTATGACTTTTTTTTCCGACATACTAAATTATGACTGTTTTTGACATACTATACTATGACCTTTCATGAGATACTATATTAAGCTGGTTTTTTTTGACATACTATACTATGACTTTTTTTAGACATACTATACTATGACGTTTTTTCCGACATACTATACTATGACTTTTTTTAGACATACTATACTATGATTTTCTTTTTAGACATACTATACTATGACGTTTTTTCCGACATACTATACTGTGACTTTTTTTTAGACATACTATACTATGACTTTTTTAGACATACTATACTATGACGTTTTTTCTGACATACTATACTATGACTTTTTTTTTTACATATTATACTATGCCGTTTTTTAGACATACTATACTATGACTTTTTTTAGACACACTATACTATGACATTTTTTTAGACATACTATACTATGACGTTTTTTCCGACATACTATACTATGATTTTTTTTAGACATACTATATTATGACGTTTTTTAGACATACTATACTATGACGTTTTTTAGACATACTATACTATGACGTTTTTTCCGACATACTATACTATGATTTTTTTTTTAGACATACTATACTATGACTTTTTTAGACATACTATACTATGACGTTTTTTCCGACATACTATACTATGACTTTTTTTTTTACATACAATACTATGCCGTTTTTTAGACATACTATACTATGACTTTTTTTAGACACACTATACTATGACATTTTTTAGACATACTATACTATGACGTTTTTTCCGACATACTATACTATGATTTTTTTTAGACATACTATACTATGACGTTTTTTAGACATACTATACTATGACTTTTTTTAGACATACTATACTATGACGTTTTTTCCAACATACTATACTATGACTTTTTTTTAGACATACTATTCTATGACGTTTTTTAAACATACTATTCTATGACGTTTTTTTTGACATACTATACTATGACTTTTTTTAGACATACTATTCTATGACGTTTTTTCTGACATACTATACTATGACTTTTTTGTAGACATACTATACTATGACATTTTTTCCGACATACTATACTATGACTTTTTTTTAGACATACTATACTATGACTTCTTTAGACATACTATACTATGACATTTTTCTGACATACTATACTATGACTTTTTTTTAGACATACTATACTATGACTTTTTTAGACATACTATACTATGACGTTTTTTAGACATACTATACTATGACATTTTTTCCGACATACTATACTATGACTTTTTTTTAGACATACTATACTATGACTTTTTTTATACATACTATACTATGATTTTTTTTTAGACATACTATTCTCACGTTTTTTAAACATACTATACTATGACGTTTTTTTTGACATACTATACTATGACTTTTTTTAGACATACTATACTATGACATTTTTTCCGACATGCTATACTACGACTTTTTTTTAGACATACTATACTATGACTTTTTTTATACATACTATACTATGATTTTTTTTTAGACATACTATTCTATGACGTTTTTTAAACATACTATACTATGACTTTTTTTAGACATACTATACTATGACGTTTTTTCCGACATACTATACTATTACTTTTTTTAGACATACTATACTATGACGTTTTTTAGACATACTATACTATGACATCTTTTCCGACATACTATACTATGACTTTTTTTTACACATACTATACTATGACATTTTTTAGACATACTGTACTATGTTTATTCCGACATACTATACTATGACGTTTTTTTAGACATACTATACTTTGACGTTTTTTCTGACATACTATACTATGACTTTTTTTCGACATACTATACTATGACTTTTTTAACATACTATGCCATGACTTTCATGACATACTATACTATGACCTTTTTGACTTACTATACTATGACTTTTTTTGACATACTATACTATGACTTTTTTTTCCGACATACTAAATTATGACTGTTTTTGACATACTATACTATGAGCTTTCATGAGATACTATATTAAGCGGGTTTTTTTTGACATACTATACTATGACTTTTTTTAGACATACTATACTATGACGTTTTTTCCGACATACTATACTATGACTTTTTTTTAGACATACTATATTATGATTTTCTTTTTAGACAAACTATTCTATGACGTTTTTTAAACATACTATACTCTGACATTTTTTCCGACATACTATACTATGACTTTTTTTAGACATACTATACTATGACGTTTTTTAGACATACTATACTATGACATTTTTTAGACATACTATACTACGACGTTTTTTCCGACATACTATACTGTGACTTTTTTTTAGACATACTATACTATTACTTTTTTTAGACATACTATACTATGACATTTTTTAGACATACTATACTATGACGTTTTTTCCGACATACTATACTGTGACTTTTTTTAGACATACTATACTATGACGTTTTTTAGACATACTATACTATGACATTTTTTCCGACATACTATACTATGACTTTTTTTCCGACATACTATACTATGACTTTTTTTTAGACATACTATACTATGACTTAATTAGACATACTATACTATGACATTTTTCTGACATACTATACTATGACTTTTTTTTAGACATACTATACTATGACATTTTTTCCGACATACTATACTATGACTTTTTTTTAGACATACTATACTATGACTTTTTTTAGACATACTATACTATGATTTTTTTTTAGACATACTATTCTGACGTTTTTTAAACATACTATACTATGACGTTTTTTTTGACATACTATACTATGACTTTTTTTAGACATACTATACTATGACATTTTTTCCGGCATACTATACTATGACTTTTTTTAGACATACTATACTATGACTTTTTTTATACATACTATACTATGATTTTTTTTTAGACATACTATACTATGACTTTTTTTATACATACTATACTATGACGTTTTTTTTGACATACTATACTATGACTTTTTTTAGACATACTATACTATGACATTTTTTCCGACATACTATACTATGACTTTTTTTTAGACATACTATACTATGACTTTTTTTATACATACTATACTATGACTTTTTTTTAGACATACTATACTATGACATTTTTTAGACATACTATACTATGACTTTTTTTTAGACATACTATACTATGACTTTTTTTTAGACATACTATACTATGACTTATTTAGACATACTATACTATGACATTTTTCTGACATACTATACTATGACTTTTTTTTAGACATACTATACTATGACATTTTTTCCGACATACTATACTATGACTTTTTTTTAGACATACTATACTATGACTTTTTTTATACATACTATACTATGACGTTTTTTTTGACATTCTATACTATGACTTTTTTTAGACATACTATACTATGATTTTTTTTTAGACATACTATTCTGACGTTTTTTAAACATACTATACTATGACGTTTTTTTTGACATTCTATACTATGACTTTTTTTAGACATACTATACTATGACATTTTTTCCGACATACTATACTATGACTTTTTTTTAGACATACTATACTATGACTTTTTTTATACATACTATACTATGATTTTTTTTTAGACATACTATTCTGACGTTTTTTAAACATACTATACTATGACGTTTTTTTTGACATACTATACTATGACTTTTTTTAGACATACTATACTATGACATTTTTTCCGACATACTATACTATGACTTTTTTTTAGACATACTATACTATGACTTTTTTTATACATACTATACTATGACTTTTTTTAGACATACTATACTATGACATTTTTTCCGACATACTATACTATGACTTTTTTTTAGACATACTATACTATGACTTTTTTTATACATACTATACTATGATTTTTTTTAGACATACTATACTATGACATTTTTTAGACATACTATACTATGACGTTTTTTCCGACATACTATACTGTGACTTTTTTTTAGACATACTATACTATTACTTTTTTTAGACATACTATACTATGACATTTTTTAGACATACTATACTATGACGTTTTTTCCGACATACTATACTATGACTTTTTTTAGACATACTATACTATGACGTTTTTTAGACATACTATACTATGACATTTTTTCCGACATACTATACTATGACTTTTTTTAGACATACTATACTATGACGTTTTTTCCGACATACTATACTATGACGTTTTTTAGACATACTATACTATGACGTTTTTTCCGACATACTATACTATGACTTTTTTTAGACATACTATACTATGACTTTTTTTTTACATACTATACTATGCCGTTTTTTAGACATACTATACTATGACATTTTTTAGACATACTATACTATGACATTTTTTCCGACATACTATACTATGACTTTTTTTTAGACATACTATACTATGACTTTTTTTATACATACTATACTATGATTTTTTTTTAGACATACTATTCTATGACGTTTTTTAGACATACTATACTATGACATTTTTTAGACATACTATACTATGACGTTTTTTCCGACATACTATACTGTGACTTTTTTTAGACATACTATACTATGACGTTTTTTAGACATACTATACTATGACATTTTTTCCGACATACTATACTATGACTTTTTTTAGACATACTATACTATGACATTTTTTCCGACATACTATACTATGACGTTTTTTAGACATACTATACTATGACGTTTTTTCCGACATACTATACTATGACTTTTTTTAGACATACTATACTATGACGTTTTTTTTTACATACTATACTATGCCGTTTTTTAGACATACTATACTATGACTTTTTTTAGACACACTATACTATGACATTTTTTAGACATACTACACTATGACGTTTTTTCCGACATACTATACTATGATTTATTTTTTAGACATACTATATTATGACGTTTTTTAGACATACTATACTATGACTTTTTTTTAGACATACTATACTATGACTTTTTTTAGACACACTATACTATGACATTTTTTAGACATACTATACTATGACGTTTTTTCCAACATACTATACTATGACTTTTTTTAGACATACTATTCTATGACGTTTTTTCCGACATACTATACTATGACTTTTTTTTAGACATGCTATACTATGACGTTTTTTAGACATACTATACTATGACATTTTTTCCGACATACTATACTATGACTTTTTTTTAGACATACTATACTATGACATTTTTTAGACATACTATACTATGACGTTTTTTCCGACATACTGTACTATCACTTTTTTTTTGACATACTATACTATGACTTTTTTTAGACATACTATACTATGACATTTTTTCCGACATGCTATACTATGACTTTTTTTTAGACATACTATACTATGACTTTTTTTATACATACTATACTATGATTTTTTTTTAGACATACTATTCTATGACGTTTTTTAAACATACTATACTATGACTTTTTTTAGACATACTATACTATGACGTTTTTTCCGACATGCTATACTATTACTTTTTTTTAGACATACTATACTATGACATTTTTTAGACATACTATACCATGTTTATTCCGACATACTATACCATGACGTTTTTTTAGACATACTATACTATGACGTTTTTTCCCGACATACTATACTATGACTTTTTTTCGACATACTATACTATGACTTTTTTTAACATACTATGCCATGACTTTCATGACATACTATACTATGACCTTTTTGACTTACTATACTATGACTTTTTTTGACATACTATACTATGACTTTTTTTCCCGACATACTAAATTATGACTGTTTTTGACATACTATACTATGACCTTTCATGAGATACTATATTAAGCGGGTTTTTTTTGACATACTATACTATGACTTTTTTTAGACATACTATACTATGACGTTTTTTCCGACATACTATACTATGACTTTTTTTTAGACATACTATATTATGATTTTCTTTTAAGACATACTATTCTATGACGTTTTTTAAACATACTATACTCTGACATTTTTTCCGACATACTATACTATGACTTTTTTTAGACATACTATACTATGACGTTTTTTAGACATACTATACTATGACATTTTTTAGACATACTATACTATGACGTTTTTTCCGACATACTATACTGTGACTTTTTTTTAGACATACTATACTATTACTTTTTTTAGACATACTATACTATGACATTTTTTAGACATACTATACTATGACGTTTTTTCCGACATACTATACTGTGACTTTTTTTAGACATACTATACTATGACGTTTTTTAGACATACTATACTATGACATTTTTTCCGACATACTATACTATGACTTTTTTTAGACATACTATACTATGACGTTTTTTCCGACATACTATACTATGACGTTTTTTAGACATACTATACTATGACGTTTTTTCCGACATACTATACTATGACTTTTTTTAGACATACTATACTATGACTTTTTTTTTACATACTATACTATGCCGTTTTTTAGACATACTATACTATGACTTTTTTTAGACACACTATACTATGACATTTTTTAGACATACTATACTATGACGTTTTTTAGACATACTATACTATGACTTTTTTTTAGACATACTATTCTATGACGTTTTTTAGACATACTATACTATGACATTTTTTCCGACATACTATACTATGACTTTTTTTTAGACATACTATACTATGACTTAATTAGACATACTATACTATGACATTTTTCTGACATACTATACTATGACTTTTTTTTAGACATACTATACTATGACATTTTTTCCGACATACTATACTATGACTTTTTTTTAGACATACTATACTATGACTTTTTTTATACATACTATACTATGATTTTTTTTTAGACATACTATTCTGACGTTTTTTCAACATACTATACTATGACGTTTTTTTTGACATACTATACTATGACTTTTTTTAGACATACTATACTATGATTTTTTTTTAGACATACTATTCTGACGTTTTTTAAACATACTATACTATGACGTTTTTTTTGACATACTATACTATGACTTTTTTTAGACATACTATACTATGACATTTTTTCCGGCATACTATACTATGACTTTTTTTAGACATACTATACTATGATTTTTTTTTAAACATACTATTCTGACGTTTTTTAAACATACTATACTATGACGTTTTTTTTGACATACTATACTATGACTTTTTTTAGACATACTATACTATGACATTTTTTCCGACATACTATACTATGACTTTTTTAATACATACTATACTATGATTTTTTTTTAGACATACTATTCTATGACGTTTTTTAAAAATACTATACTATGACTTTTTTTAAACATACTATACTATGACTTTTTTTTAGACATACTATACTATGACATTTTTTCCGACATACTATACTATGACTTTTTTTTAGACATACTATACTATGACATTTTTTAGACATACTATACTATGACTTTTTTTTAGACATACTATACTATGACTTTTTTTTAGACATACTATACTATGACTTATTTAGACATACTATACTATGACATTTTTCTGACATACTATACTATGACTTTTTTTTAGACATACTATACTATGACATTTTTTCCGACATACTATACTATGACTTTTTTTATACATACTATACTATGATTTTTTTTTAGACATACTATTCTGACGTTTTTAAACATACTATACTATGACGTTTTTTTTGACATACTATACTATGACTTTTTTTAGACATACTATACTATGATTTTTTTTTAGACATACTATTCTGACGTTTTTTAAACATACTATACTATGACGTTTTTTTTGACATACTATACTATGACTTTTTTTAGACATACTATACTATGACATTTTTTCCGACATACTATACTATGACTTTTTTTTAGACATACTATACTATGACTTTTTTTATACATACTATACTATGATTTTTTTTTAGACATACTATTCTGACGTTTTTTAAACATACTATACTATGACATTTTTTCCGACATACTATACTATGACTTTTTTTTAGACATACTATACTATGACTTTTTTTATACATACTATACTATGATTTTTTTTTAGACATACTATTCTATGACGTTTTTTAAACATACTATACTATGACTTTTTTTAAACATACTATACTATGATTTTTTTTAGACATACTATACTATGACATTTTTTCCGACATACTATACTATGACTTTTTTTTAGACATACTATACTATGACATTTTTTCCGACATACTATACTATGACTTTTTTTTAGACATACTATACTATGACTTTTTTTTAGACATACTATACTATGACTTTTTTTTAGACATACTATACTATGACTTATTTAGACATACTATACTATGACATTTTTCTGACATACTATACTATGACATTTTTTCCGACATACTATACTATGACTTTTTTTTAGACATACTATACTATGACTTTTTTTATACATACTATACTATGATTTTTTTTTAGACATACTATTCTGACGTTTTTAAACATACTATACTGACGTTTTTTTTGACATACTATACTATGACTTTTTTTAGACATACTATACTATGATTTTTTTTTAGACATACTAGTCTGACGTTTTTTAAACATACTATACTATGACGTTTTTTTTGACATTCTATACTATGACTTTTTTTAGACATACTATACTATGACATTTTTTCCGACATACTATACTATGACTTTTTTTTAGACATACTATACTATGACTTTTTTTAGACATACTATACTATGATTTTTTTTTAGACATACTATTCTGACGTTTTTTAAACATACTATACTATGACGTTTTTTTTGACATACTATACTATGACTTTTTTTAGACATACTATACTATGACATTTTTTCCGACATACTATACTATGACTTTTTTTTAGACATACTATACTATGACTTTTTTTAACATACTATGCCATGACTTTCATGACATACTATACTATGACCTTTTTGACTTACTATACTATGACTTTTTTTGACATACTATACTATGACTTTTTTTTCCGACATACTAAATTATGACTGTTTTTGACATACTATACTATGACCTTTCATGAGATACTATATTAAGCGGGTTTTTTTTGACATACTATTCTATGACGTTTTTTAAACATACTATACTCTGACATTTTTTCCGACATACTATACTATGACTTTTTTTAGACATACTATACTATGACGTTTTTTAGACATACTATACTATGACATTTTTTAGACATACTATACTATGACGTTTTTTCCGACATACTATACTGTGACTTTTTTTTAGACATACTATACTATTACTTTTTTTAGACATACTATACTATGACATTTTTTAGACATACTATACTATGACGTTTTTTCCGACATACTATACTGTGACTTTTCTTAGACATACTATACTATGACGTTTTTTAGACATACTATACTATGACATTTTTTCCGACATACTATACTATGACTTTTTTTAGACATACTATACTATGACATTTTTTCCGACATACTATACTATGACGTTTTTTAGACATACTATACTATGACGTTTTTTCCGACATACTATACTATGATTTTTTTTTAGACATACTATACTTTGACTTTTTTTTTGACATACTATGCTATGACCTTTTTAACTTACTATACTATGACTTTTTTTAGGAGACAAAATATTATGCTTTTTTTTTTTTTACATACTACACTATGACTTTTTAGGAGATAAAATATTTTTTTTTTGACATACTATACTATGAATTTTTTTCCGACATACTAAATTATGACTTTTTTGACATACTATACTGTGACTTTTTTTAGACATACCATACTATGATTTTTTTATGAGATACTATATTAAGTGGGTTTTTTTGACATACTATACTATGACTTTTTTTCAGACATACTATACTATGACTTTTTTTGACATACGATATTATGACTTTTTTTTGACATACTATACTATGACTTATGACATACTATGACTTTTTTAACAATACTACACTGACTTTTTTCCGACATAGTATTCTATCGCTTTGTATAACATACTATGACTTTTTATGACATACTCTATCATGACTTTTTATAGGATTTTATCACATACTACACTATGAGGTTTTTATTATGACACGCTATTTTATCACCTCTTATAGCATTTTTATTCCATATTACGGCCCTTTTTACCATACTATACATAAATGAGTAGAGACTTCTTGAAGAGGGAACAATAATTTATTACAAACTGTACAACATGATGGATGGTGAAACATTTTTAGCGATAAGACCCCATTGTTTAATGTACATTTGGGGAGCAGAGAAGCCATGCTTAGTTCAGGAATAGTCCCCATAAACACTGGTGGTGGAGGTGAGGAGAGGGATGGCTGAAGGATGAGGATGGCACCAGTAGATAAGCTGGAGACTGAAGGTGACGGGGTAGAGGAGGGTCCCATCTGTTTGTTCTAGACAAACAACTGACAGCAGCAGAGAGGAGAAAAGTTTTAAAACTTGACAGCAACCACATGATTCGTTTAGGAAGATCTTGGCAAAATCTGGTTGAATTAATTAAAGGTGACGTCCACAGTCATCTAATAGAGTAGAAGCCAAAGAAGAGCAGAGAGAATTGTGAATAAAATGAGAGTGTAAAGAGGGTCTTCCCGACTGAACTTTTGGTATGTGTCATTACAACTTTTTATAGCACTTTATGACATACTATACTCTGACTTTTTATATCATACAAAACTATGACATTTCATGACATACTATCCTAAGGCTATTTATAGCATTTTATGACATACTATGACTTTAAATTTTTTTTGACATACTATACTATGACTTTTTTGGCATACAATGCTATGACTTTTTTTTTGACAAACTATTCTAGCACCTTTTATTACATACTCTACCATGACTTTTTATAGCATTTTATTACATAATATAGTGACTTTATTTGCATACTATACTATGACTTTTTTGACATACAATACATTTAAAAAAAATCATAGTACAGTATGCCATGAAAAAGTCATGCTTTAGTATGTGATAAAATGCTTTAAGCAGTTATAGTATAGTATGTGATAGAATGCTGTTAATAGTCATAGTATAGCATGTGAAAAAATATCATAGAATAACATGTTATAAAATGCTTTCCCTCCCCACTACATTTGAGCAACTTCTGCTGGAGTATGGCAATACCATTTGGACAAACCTAAATACTAGAACTGGTTGTCATAATAATAATAGAAATTAAAAATTAGACTTTATTTATGATTATACACTTGCTAAGGATTATTTAAGATGGCGGCGATAATTTTTATCAAAACTGGAAGCAGATCAAATTGTTTGCGTGGCTCTTTTTAAAGTTAAGAGATATGCCTAACATCACCTCTGACAGTCAGTAATAAGTTTGTTGTATTTTGTTATTTCTTATCTCTGCACCCCTCACTCTCATCCTGTCTTTCTGTCCTCATAGGTCCAGTCGATTGAGTCAAAGCTCGACTCGCTGCTCGACATCTATCGTCAGGTTTTGCGTAAAGGCTCATCCTCAGCCCTCACGCTCTCCTCTCTGCCCCTGTTTGAGTTGGAACAAACCTCTGACTACCACTCCTCCGTCTTTAGCAAGGACCTCTCATGCTCCACCCAAGTCAGCAGCAGCGGGGCACCTCCTCCTGGTAGCTGCATCACACGCTCCTCAACCAACTCCCACCTCTCCCAGGGTGGACTGCATCTCATCCTGGCGCCACCCAGTGAGCTCAACGCCTCCTCTTCAACTGGCCTGACATCCTCTTCTTTCAGCCCATCGCCGCTGCCTCATCACCATCATCATCACCACCACCACCATCGTCATCCTCATCACCATCATCATCCCCAGGCTCAGGCCACCACACCTGAAAGTGGCACAGATGAGGCTGTAGGGAGTTCTCCACCCATCCTCACCCCAAATAGTATCAGCAGTGGTGGTGGTGGTGGTGGAGTTGGAGATGGAGGGTTTCCTCTTCTGGCGAGGCTTCCACCACCACCTCCTCCCAGCCGGAGTGGGGGCCAGGGCAACTTGCTACGAGGCACTTCCACAGACATGGAGGACTTTTGTGGAGGTTTAGGGATGCAGATGGAGGACAGCAATGTTGGGGAGGACCTTAGCCTTGGGTTGGGACTGGGCAGTCTGGGGCAGAAGCTACAGGGCGGCACCAACAGCGATGGCAGTTTAAATACTAAGGAGGAGAGCTCCTGGAGGAGACATATGAGCCTGGAGCTGCAGCCTCTGGTGCCACCAGCTGTGGGCTGCTGCTCTGGCCCCAGCCAGATGGACCGGGGCTTGGGCAAGTCGATGTCAGTGCAGGACTTGATGCAGGCAGCCCCAGGGACTGTCCAGGACACCCACCACAGCCACAGCCTCTCATCTCCAAGCCCCAGTACGAGCAGTGACTCCCCCATTGGCTTCCACTGTGGCCAAGACCCTGGGGGAGGAGGGGGTGGTGGTGGTATAGGCAGGAGTGGGGGAGGTGGCTGGGGTGAGGAGGACCTCTTTATCAGTGACAGGGACATTGAGGCACAGGGATTTGACTTCCTGTCACTGGGGACTGCTGAGGCCCACACCTACTCCACGGAGCTCCTGAGGACAGGGAGCAGAGCAGGGGCAGGGTCCCAAGGCTCGAACCGTAGCCTGGCCAGCGGTCACACATCCTCGCCTTCGGCTGGCAACACCGAATTGCTGAACATGCCGCACGTGCGGCTAAAATAAACAAGCCTACATGTTCAGAAGGCACGCAAATCTCACCTCACAGAGACGGTTTTTATCCTTTTTGGAGGGGAGTGGGAGGGCGGGGATATAACAGTGGGTCCTTTTTGTTTATTTTCATGTTGATCCATTTGATAAGAATCACAGTATTTTCATACAGGCTGATCACATAGGGCATATCATTGCATGAGTTACTCTTAGTTTTGTGTGATTGACAAATCTGAGCTAAAAGATGAAGACAGAACCCCAAAACCTGAGACTGTGCTGTTAAACAAAGCCAACTTAACTTGGTCCTGAAAGACGGTTGGTTGATATTTGACCTTGAGACAGAGCATGAGCACTGCATGTTTTCAGTCAAAGGTACTGAATTTAGCAAGATAGTTTACACTTGAGTAGAAAGGAATGGACGATAAACACTTAGAATCCCCTTGAGAAGACCACACAACTTTTTTTAGTGGAAAAACACGGGACTTAATACTTACATGTGCCCACGTACACAGGATCTATTTCTTGTCTCTCCAATCACATGACAGGCCTCCATACTAAAGTGAATGTTACCTCACCATTGCCATACTTCCATTCTTGATTACTGTCACTATTTCTTTTTTATTTCCATAACATTGTTCATGTTAGACAACCAGACAACCCCCTGAAATTTAAATAATTAAATTATGAATTATTATCCTGAACCAATGACTTTAATTACCTGCATTTGTTTCAAAAATACCACACAAGGACCATAACAGCAAGTTTAGCTTTCAAGCTACAGGTCTTGTATACTTAACATTTTCCAATGCAGGCAATACAATTTTAAATGTTTTAAGATGTATTCTTTCTACAATTTCAGACACCCATTGGTTTGCAATAATGTCTGTACAGTAAATCAATTAACAGACTCCGGAAACTTGCTTGAGGTTTGTAATCCATCACAGGGGGAATATAAGGCTATTTTGTGAATGTCACATGATCATTGTGTGATTTAGGGCTGTACCCGACTCAGAATTATGTCATGGACTCAGATTCAGCACGAATATTCGACTGTTCACTTCTTATTTTCCATATAGAGTTTGAGAGTTTAAAAAGGGTTCGGCAAGATATTCAGGGTGACAGTGACATTCACGTACATTGTAATATAGTAAACAAGCCAAGTTAGCCCTCCGAGCTAATGCATGCTAACTGTGCTAGCAACATATCTGAAATGTTGCTGAGACTGAATATCAAACAAAAGCCAGAGACTGCACTATATTAAGTTGCTGTGAGTTGTAAATTTACCATTTCTAAGCGGAAGGCAGAAAATAACATTATCTCAGAGCCTCTATTCCCCTGCGCAGCTGCCTCCATGGCATTCAGACTCGCCCTGGGTCTGGGTCTGCAGCTGCCTGCACCTGGAGAGCAGCGTAAAAGCAAGGAGCGCTCATTCTGACTGACCAAAAACAAAATAAAGACTGTTCGACTTGAAGGATCTCAGTCCAAAAATGTTGATTCGAATTTTCGTCTCTCAAGGTGCAGCCCTGTAATTTAAGTGCAGATAGTTTTGAAAACTCTGTGTTGCATTACCTCATAACGATAATGTCTCTGTACCAGAAATGACTTTAATAAGCGAGTTTGAAAAGTCTGCTAACTGATTTACATCTACCAACATGCGTCCAAATTTCTGAAACACAGTATGTGATGTCCATGTTTTTTGTAGTGAATAGGCTAAAGCATGTAAAACTGCAGGATTTGTTTTAGCTAAACTGAATTGGTGTCTTATTTTGGGAGTCTTAACCATAACCTGGAAAGCCCAGACAAAAAGAGAAATGTCAGTGTTACTGTAACTGCCAAATATTTGGACGTTTAGCGATGGCACTTCTGCTAACAGTCAGCTGTAATATGACATGCACCATCTTTGCAGCACATGTACACACCTGTATACACACACAGCCAACTGTGACTCATGTCCATGATACTGTAGAGTTTCTTCGGTACAGTCCAGAGGAGGAGAACAAGAAGCAGTTGTCTTATTTTCAGATAAGTTATACACCGGCCAGTTGGTTTCCCAGCTGATGACAGCCATGGATTGAAACACATCTTGAATGTCATTTCTTGGTTTAAACATCAGCTCGATGTTTTGTCAGCATACGTGTGTTTTAGCAAAGCACTTTGTTTTGGTTCGGAAACATATACACTGAAAGAAAAGTTCAGAAATCTAACTTTGTATTGCATTTGGCTTTTTGCCACCCTGTTTTTACACGTAGGAAAGATCTCTTATTTAAATCAGGGTCAATGTTTGCTTCTTTCATACAGTGTCATATGGGATTATTTTTGCTTCCTTGAAGTGAACTCGCTGCAGAATGTATTCCTGTTGCATGGTACATAATCACGTGCATCAGGTAAGGTTGCGCAGATCTCTTCAAGGTGTAGGAAAACAACAGTAGCGCCACAAGCTGCAGGTAAATACTACCCATAAAGTATCCAAAGCCTCAGTGGTGATTCATCACCCTTAGCTAGCAGTACCTCAGTGACGACCCTATCAAAGACTAGAACATATGTGAAGGAGGCTGGGGGTCAGAAGTGGATTTTACTTTCTTTCAGATATTGAAATATATTTTGCATGAAGAGGTTGTCATATTCAAACCTATCTATAACTGAGAATGAATGCCATGTCATTAAGACAAATCACTATTTATGGTTCAACCTGATTGCATCAGAAGTAAAAAAAGACCTCAGCTCTGATATGAAGTCTACACAATGTGCAGTACATACAGTATATTGGTGCCTTGCTTTTGTGGTACATATTCATCTCCATATCTACGAATTCCTGAAAAGTGCATTAGGTTCCTCCAAACAGAAACGGTTCTTTGTTTTCTCTCCTTGTAAATGTTCTGACTTGAGGCATTTTCTGTTTGTTTTTTTGTTTGTTTTTTTAAATTCAGAGATCATTTTGCTACTGGGCATAAAACGGGCCTTTGACATGTCAACATTCTGTCTCGTGTCTTTTAATTTATTTAAATTATGTGCACATATTTACACACTAGTAATAATCTCAGTTAGATTTATGAAGCCTGTAATGTAATGAAAATGCAAGTGAACTTTTATTCTCATTCATCAATAAAGGAAATTCTATGAAGAGTTAGAATTTTGCTTTCTCGTCATCATTGTCTGAAAACAGGGAGGTTGTTCAGTGGTTAGCTTTACACAAAGGTGGTGACGTTTCTAGAAATGTCACCACCTTTGTGTTAAAAGATAAGTGGATATTGAAGCCCTGCAGTGTGCGAATGTTCATTTTGTCTTATGTCTGCTTACTTTGGGCTAAGCACCGACCCTCGTTGGTTTGGATGCATGTGTGTATTCCTATTCTGTTTTAGCGACTTTCTAACTAGACTTAGCTTCTTTTCAGACCTCACCGCAACTTAATTTTTAAAAGCACCAGACGTCATCTGGTGACTTGAGTGACTTCTAGAACTAATGCTAGCTACAAGACATTGGAAAAGAGTCAGGCAACTCTGGTTTCAGGCTCGGCAATAATACCAGGGACAACGACTTTCTGTTTAAACATCTTTACTTTTATGACCGCCTCCTCACAAATAACAATGATTAAAGTGCATGAACTAAACAGCAACTGTAACATTTAACAGAGCCACTGCAAGGAAGTTTAAGTCAAGCAAAGAGCCAGGCATGAAGATATCAGGTATCAGACAAAGAGTTTCTAAAGCTTGTTTCTCTAAGAAGAAAACAGCAAACATGCAAGTCAATCTACTTCTGGCTAGTTAGCATATTTCTTTTAAAGCTAGAATGCAGAGCATTACTTCAACGGCAAAAGAACATCTCTGCCTTATTATTACTGTTGCTAAGCAACTAAGATCAATGAGCAGCTCAATTCTAACTACAACATCACACAACCAGAGAGCCGTAATGCAAATATGTTGTGTTGTTCTGCCACCAACTGAGTGACAATAAAACCTACATGTAACAGTGTGGTAACGTGTTAATCACTAACAGCATGGTCATTATTTTTTTTCCTTCTCCTGCTTTTGCGATGCATTGTGATAATAGACCAGACGCTGACTATGGTGTGCAGGAGGTTCGGGGTGCTAATGTGTCGTCGGCCATGGTGAGCGTTTGGGGCAGCAGCCCAGCACAACGTTCATTTGACCTTCTGTGCCTTCTGTGCGGACTTGGTGATCTTACCGCTGGTGGGGGCTTTCTTTTCCACACCCTTAATCACTCCCACGGCCACGGTCTGACGCATGTCGCGGACCGCAAACCTCCCTGAGGAGGGATGATGAAAAATACATTTGTTATCTCTGAATAAAACGTTAAGTTCACATTGTCAATAAGATTAAAATGAAGGTTTAAAGAGGCAGCTAACCCCAAAATCAAAAATTACAATTTTTTTCTCTTGCCTGCAGTGCTACTTATCAGTCTAGATTGTTTTGGTGTGAGTCACAGAGTGCTGGAGATATTGGCCATAGACATGTCTGCTTTATCTCCGATATAATGGAACCAAAGGGCACTGGGCTTGTGGTGCTCAAAGCGCCAAAAGAATACTTTTGAAAAACTCAGCAGCAATTGCTCTTTCCAGAAATCATGACCTGGTTACTCACGATAATCCACAGTTTCATATAAAAACTATCTATTTTGAAGCAAACTACAACTGCTAACTGTATCACTGCACAGAAGGAAGCACGTACATCTACTCAACGTATCCTCATGTAACGGTTCATATGATATCCTGCGAAAATGCACAAAATGGTTTGTACGATATCCTACAAATTAGCGCCACATGAATGACATTACATAGGGTGCCCACTAGCTCGCCTGGTAGAGTGGACACCCATTTACAAAGGCCCTCTCCTTGCCGCAGGGCCAATAGCTCCGATTCCAACCTATGGCCCCTTGCTTCACATCATCTGCCCTTTCTCTACTCCCTTCAATTTGGCTCTGTACTGTCTAATAAAGAAAAAAATCTTTAAAAAAAAAAAATACAAGTGAGATTACATATGTAGCGTAACGTTACAGAGGTTAGGTTTAGGAAAGGAAACATGGTGAGAACGTACCTTAGAATGAGCCAAAGTTAACACAATTCCAAACATTGGTCTCCTTGGTAAAGTCCTGTGTTTGTGTCCCATGCACCACCCCATCCTCCCCCCTTATGGGACCGCTTCCTTCTTTACATTGGTCACATGAAAGCAGCCCTCTAAAATACAGGGGGTATACACTCAGGATCAAGTAGGATATGTGCAGTGCATTACTTTTTGTAGCACAACATATGAACAGTGCATGAGAGCAGCCTTACCTACTGCTAGCTCACCTAGCACCACTGAGCTAGTTACAGCTCAGTCAAAGAGGACGCCATTAATGTTGAGATCTCGTGCTGTCACAACCATGAGTCCATGGAATAGATGCAAGCTTTCTTTTGCTCAGTTATACTGTCGGCAGGTGTAGTAAAGAAAATATAGGTCATAGTAATAGTGGTTCCTTGTGTAATGGTTAGTGCTATGGACTTTAAACCCAACGATCCCAATTCTGATCTTGGTGGAACCTAAATTCAAGCTGAACTGTGGGTGAAAGACATCTGTTTCTACATGAAACTGCTCACAACAAGGTCTGTGGGTTATCTTGAGTAACGAGGTCGTGATTTCTGGAAAGACACATTGCTGTTGAGTTTTTTAAATATATTTTATTGGCGCTTTGAGCACCAAAAGCCTTGTGCCATCTTGAGGGCAGACATCTCTATGGCCAATATCTCCAACATTTGGCAACTCACACCAAAACAATCTAGACCAATAAACAGCACTACAGATAAGACGAACAATGTGTATTTTTGATTTTGGGGTGAACTGACCCTTAAATGTAATGTTTTAATTCACAGTCATCTTGAGTGATACGACAAATTATATTAGACTTGCATCTTGACCCACAGACAGAGATCCTGTTGTGGGGTGGGTAACTTACCCAGTGGTGGGTATTCAGAGAAGCTCTCGACACACATGGGCTTGCCGGGGATCATGTCGACAATGGCAGCATCTCCAGACTTCAGGGTCTTAGGGTTGTCTTCCAGCTTCTTACCAGAACGACGGTCAATCTTTTCCTTGAGCTCTGCGAACTTGCATGCAATGTGCGCAGTGTGGCAGTCCAGCACGGGAGCGTAGCCAGCACTGATCTGACCAGGGTGGTTCAGGATAATCACCTGGAGAGCAGCAGAGACAGGTAAAGGCATGTGTGGAAGGAGAGACGTTTAAGTGAGTATCTCCTTCAAAGCTAATCCCTGTATGCTGACCTGAGAGGTGAAGCTGGCTGCCTCCTGTGGCGGGTCATTCCTGCTGTCTCCAGCCACGTTGCCACGGCGAATATCTTTGACAGACACATTCTTGACGTTAAAGCCCACGTTGTCACCAGGCAGCGCCTCGTTCAGGGCCTCGTGGTGCATCTCCACAGACTTGACTTCAGTGGTCACATTGACGGGGGCAAAGGTCACCACCATGCCAGGTTTCAGGACTCCTGTCTCTACGCGGCCCACTGGTACAGGTCCCAATGCCTGGCAGAGAGAAAGATAAGTAACTCCATAAATCTGTCTTCACAACTGCCTGTAAAACATGAAATAAACTGTCACGTCTAGCTTCAATGACATGCCTGATCATTTCTATAAGACAGTGCTCTGGAAAAAAGGACAGACATCAGCTTTAGAACATAAAGAGCCAGTGGGCATTCTTCCCAGACCTAATTCAGTCCTTCTCTTTTTGTCACAGGGTGCTCTGATTCCCAAAATACATTCAACAATATGATCTGGTTACACTACGACTTTTAAAGAACATGATAATTGGAGCACTTATATCTTTCAGGTTTGTTCTACCGAATTCAAATCGCACAACTATTACCTTTACAGACACCCACACAGACACTGCGCTCACCTCCAATCTTGTAGACATCCTGCAGAGGCAGGCGGAGGGGCTTGTCAGTGGGGCGCGTGGGAGGCTGGATGGCATCCAGAGCCTCAAGCAGTGTGGTGCCTGAGGAGTTACCATCTTTACGGTTGATCTTCCAGCCCTTGAACCAGGTCATCTGTGGAAAGACAATAGCTCAGAGGTTTAGTTTGACTGTTAAAAGCCATATGACTTCAATGATAAAGTCACTGTTTTTTAGATGCAAAAATGGTGTGTTTGTGTGTGTGTGTGTGTCAATGTATATTTAAAGTTTAAAATATTCATTCATTCATTCATTCATGATCCCTAACCGCTTATCCAACTCCATCAGCAGCAGCAAAGAGCTGTGCACATTCACAGGGGCAACATGGCTGCTTCTGTGTTAACACTGAAGACAGTGGAGGTGTCAGCAGCAACCGCTCAAACTCTGAAAGCACCTTTGAAGTTTTTAAACTACTTAGAGGGCCCACAAACAGAGGAAGACTAAAATCACCATGAAGTTGCACAATTTTACATCTGAATATGCAACACTTACTTATGATATAACTCTAAACATGGCAGCTTATGTGAGAGCGTCCACTCCTTTTCCTCATATATCTGTAAATACTGTGAACATATCACTTTGGGTCTCTGAGAGGACTCACATTAGGGCTGGGCTCCAGCATGTTGTCTCCGTTCCACCCAGAGATAGGAACAAAGGCCACAGTGTCAGGGTTGTAGCCAATCTTCTTGATGTAAGTACTGACTTCCTTCACAATCTCTTCGTAGCGCTTCTGGCTGTAGTTGGGCTCAGTGGAATCCATCTTGTTGATGCCCACAATAAGCTGCTTCACTCCCAGGGTGTAGGCAAGGAGGGCGTGTTCACGGGTCTGGCCGTTCTTTGAGATGCCAGCTTCAAACTCACCAACACCTGCAGCCACTATCAGCACAGCGCAGTCAGCCTGAAAGGTGCGAAGAGAGAGAGCTATTACGAAGCCTTTCAATCAGTCTCAGATTGATTGCCAAGTATGCAGTGACTTCTTACTTTAAAATTTCCCGCAAAACCTTCTCACACTGTCTCTTCAAAATACTTTGCCCTCCCTTCCCTTCTTATATCTTCTAAAAGTTTTCCTCCTCCAGTGCTTTTCTCCCACTGTCATGCATTTTCTCACTTTCTAATTTCCTTCCCATGCTCCCTCTACCTGAGAAGTCCCAGTGATCATATTCTTGATGAAGTCCCTGTGTCCTGGAGCATCAATGATGGTGACGTAGTACTTGCTGGTCTCAAACTTCCAAAGAGAGATGTCAATAGTGATGCCGCGCTCACGCTCTGCCTTCAGCTTGTCCAGAACCCAGGCATATTTGAAGGAACCCTTTCCCATCTAGGGGAAAATATAGACATGTAAGTTTTAATAGAAAATTAGATTAAATAAAAGTGAAAGTAATTTATATAGTGAAATTAGTACGTAATGTTATTGATCGAGACTAATTGAGGCTAAGGGCATTTCTACTGTATATTAGGTATTAGGTGCCTGAATACCATTGCCCCTCTCTCCACTCCCCTGCCTCTCTGCTTTCACATTAGTAATGTTGTTCTGTATCCTAGTTCACTTGCATCATCGTCTATATTGACATTTTTGTTGTGCTACAGTGTAGAAAAAGACGCTGCAGACGGTCACTGCTGCTCTCATCAGCATGCACTGGTGAAGCAGAGAGGTGAGGGTCTGCTCCTGGCAAGTGGGGGAGTCGCTGCTGTCGAGCACGTAGCTCTCTGTCTCCTGCCAGAGCTCTGACTTAAGGTCAAAGGCAGAGGCAAAGCTTGTCCTGGGTTTGTCTGCAGTAAGCTGCGCTGCCATCTGATATAGATGCATCAGTAACTGACTGAGACTGTTTCATTACCAGTTAAAAAGTCCTTGTGTTAAATAGCAGTTCACTTTTGTGTTTTGGTATGGCTGATGTTCACACCTGGTGCGTACCATACCAGAGTGCACATGAACTTTACTCAAGACCACCTTTATGTGGACTCGGGCATGGATTTGCGCACTGTGCCCAAGTACTCTACACAGTGGTCACACTAGTCAAATGAACTAGACTTTTGGATCAAGTGTACTCTGCTGTGGGCCTGGGTCCCTTATGTGAGAGCCCCCTAGGATAATGAAAACATGCTAGTCTTAAATCTTAGTACTTCTCAGTAGTTACTATTACTAATTCATTCTACTGATTGCATTCAAATGTTCCATGTTGTATTTTCAACTTTCATGTTCAAACTACAGCCTCAAAAATCATGAAAAAGGAGAGTGAGAGGACATAAAATACACAGGACAAGATACAGAGTTAAATATAACAGGGTGCCCTCGAACTAGAACACCTGCGCAGCAAAGTGCAGTTTCACAGTAGACATATGAATTCAAGTAGGAACGATATGAGTCATACCTCAGCAGCTTCCTTCTCAAACTTCTCGATTGTTCTCTTATCAATGCCCCCACACTTGTAGATGAGGTGGCCGGTGGTGGTGGACTTGCCTGAGTCGACATGTCCTATTACCACAATGTTTATGTGAAGCTTCTCCTTCCCCATAGCGGCTCACCCTGGAAGATACTGTGAGATCCCAGCCAACAAGAATCAACATGAAGCAAATCAGACAAAGAATCTAGACCTGTGGAGATCTATCACACTTTCACATACATTCACACCCAGATTGTACTTGCAGTTTGTATCCGTGTGTCCGTAACGCATGAACAGTAATTATCTCACCAGAGTTGGGTGTTAGCCTATAGCTACTGTTGCCAGAGTGCAGAGAGAGCACTAACATAGTGTAAGTAGAGAACAGGTAATTTGAAACTTCCATTGTAGGCTACATACTGAATAACAGCACAGTAATTAACCTGCGCAGAGATGGTATTTGTTTGCTCAGAAGCTCCTGGCAGTCAAACACTTCACGCCCTACTACCTACTATCTGCAGTAGTTAAACATTGGGGAGAAAAGGTGACTTTCTAAAGTCTGGAACTGAACGAATGTAATAAAAAAAGTTGGCTCTGATGAAACCAATGTAGCATCACTGCCTACAAAGGTCTGGTGTGTAGGACTGGTATGTGGTATCCAGCGGTGAGGCTGCAGACTGCAACCATCTGAATCTTCTACTGTGTGCCAAGCGTGTAGGAGTACTAGAGTGGGCGAATGGAAAATGTAAATGGCCCTTACTAGAGCAAGTATTTGGTTTGTCCGTTCTGGGCTAATGTAGAATAACATGGCGGACTCTGTGGAAGAGGACCCACTCCATATGTAGATACAAATGTCTCATTCTGAGGTAATGAAGATACAATTCTTTGTTTCAGGTTATTTTAGGACCTGAAAACATGGTTATGAATATCATATTCAATGTCTCGCAATAATAAATGTCTTAATAAATCCTACACACTAGACCTTTAATACTGCCTTGATTCTAGTCAATCTGAGGTCTGCAGAAATACTTGTCTCAGGCAGATATTGAGTGGTTAAAAGTTGGTGTCATAATGCTCACAATGAAATTTAAGCACAAACACTGGTAATACAGCTCGACAGTATATCAATATTGTATTAATATTGTGATATGAGATTACCTTTTACTCAGATTTAATACTGTAAGTGTTGTCTTTTCCTGGTTTTTAAGGCTACATTACAGTAAAGTGATGTAATTTTTTTCATTTTCCAGAATGTTCTAGCTGTTCTATTACTTGCCTTTACCCACTTAGTAATTATGTCCACATTACTGTTGACTATTTGTCAAAAATCTCACTGTGTAAATATTTTGTGAAAGTGCCAACAGTCAACTCCACAAAATGGCCGTAATATTGATATCAAGGTATTTGGTCAAAAATATGGGGACATTTGATTTACTCCGTATCGTTCAACCTTAACTGGAAAACAATATCATTCAACCATAGTCAAGAGGCTACCTTTGACATTTCATTATCTTAATATAAGAGGATTTACTCTGTATCGAGTTATAAAACTAGAGGTTCACCTATCTCCATTCATTTCAACCATACCAAAATGGTCCAAATCAGTTTATTCACACACACACATATATTTCAGCAAACATTTTTGTTAGCTTGCATTAAAACCATACTGAGCTCGCACAGCAGTTTCTACTTACTACAATTTAATTATAACATTACATTTGGTCAATAACTTTAACTTTTAACTTGAATTTTTGCCCCCAGCTCAATGATGCTGCAGGCTCTGGACTTGTCTGGTATATAAGACAACCCAAACAATAACCAAATGGAAGAATTAACTAAATCTAACATTACTAGCAAAATCCCTTAAATGAAAGCCAAAAATCACATCAACCTTTGTTTTCTGGACTGATTTAACATTATTACGTTGATTGAGAGGGACCTTTTGTTGATTTCATGGATGAGCCTTTGTATATTTTTTCTGTTTTGTTTGCTTGCTGTCTTTTCTTATTTTGAAATGTTACTGGTCAGCATAAACGTACAATGAGTGTTATTACATATGCCTTAAGTTTGCAATAAGGGGCAAATGGTAAAAATGTGACAGATTAATGTTGACCTCCACCTGCAAACCGTTTTTTCTTTATCCTGAACTGTACTAACTTAAGTTACAGTTACATTAATTATCTATGCAGCAATTTGTCATGTCTAGCAAACTGCGTTTCTTTTCTGGGCAATTTCTGTATCTGCACAGATTTTAGCTAACAGGTCGAGGTTTCAACAAACTAGCTAGCCTTGGCTATATTTCTGAAGTTTCGCGCCAGTGGTTGTTTGGTTAATGCTCAAACAACCGGTAACGTTAGCTAGCATTATCTTTGTCATGACTAATGCTAACGTTGTTGTTAGCATAAAGCACACAGAATATTTAAGTGACTTGCAATTTTTCATTAACATTTTTAAGACCTTTCTATGCATAACGAAAAATAAACATTAATTAGGAGTTATATTATTTAATAAAGAGGCATTAAAAGGTCTATATTGGCACTATCTATCCACTTACCGTGTGCTTGCTGCTTCGTGTTAGCTAACTTTAACTAGCTAATTTAGCTAAAAAGCCAGCGACTGCTGCGTCACTCCCCCACAGTGGCACGCGCCCTTGGCATGAACACGAGCGCATGCGCAAACTGCGACTCAACTTTATGATTCATAAGCATCTGCATAATAGTGCTCAATAATATGTTTTGTTTTGTGGGGAAGAATTTACAATAAAAAATCTGGACTGTTTAGAATAATAAATTACTTTTACAACTGTACTGGGCAAATATGCTTACACATACAAGGACAATGACAAGGACTTTTTTTTTGCATCACACAGACTACAGCCAGGAATGAGGACAACGAAGCTGGATAAATAAAAGTAAAGGGAAGATAGGATTACTATGTACACAAAAAATAGCTGTATATACAGGGTGTTAATATATGAAAGCACCAATTAAAGTGTTCTGTAAGTACACAATGCAAATAAATACTAAATGCATATACATGTACTGGGTGATGTGCATGTATACATGTTTATATCGTATAAACAGCATGTAGGATTTATATAGACAGTGACAGATGATAGGTGCGTATTATTTTAAAACATGGGCATTAAAATTGTACGGTTAAACTCTATACTGGCAGCAGCACCATAATATTATGGTGTCACATGGTTATTATATATGACTGATAGTGTGAGCTTTAACTTTAATGCTCTGTTCATTTTAGGAGATATTAGAGAAAAAGTCGACGACATTTTTCTAGTGGCATTTTCAGACAAGGCACAGAAACGTCACAAGACAACAGCCCTGCACCTGCTCATCTTATTACAACTAATGTCTTTGACGTGACAGCATAAAAGACTGTCCCAACCCACGTATATCTCCTTCAAGTTGATCTCAATCAGTAAGTTGCGTGTATAATAAAACTGTCAGGAGGACATTCATGCGAGTCACTGCCACAATGACCAAGCAGCGAACACTACACTGCAGAGCTGAGGGCGTTTTAGGAATGTCTACATGTCTCTGCATCCACCTTGCAGACGGTTAACTCAGCACGTTAATTTTTTCTTTGGCTGTAGGATAATGATCGACAGAGAATATTCCCGCATGACTGTCAGGTGGAATATTTCTGAAACTGCGCCATACAGGCCTAGCCAGCAAAGCTGTGATGCCAACCAACACCCCTCTGCACTTTTTCGCAGCGCTTGCCCTGATCAAATTACCATGACATCGAAGCCACAGAGAATTCAACTATCAATTTCAACTCTTAGTATAATGCAGTTACATAACAGCTGTACAAACGTCCCTGAAATCACCAGCACTGTGCGACATACCTGCTCCTGGATGCTGTTAAAATACATGTTAGTTGTCATTATACAATATCATAAAGTTACCTTCGTCTTACCTTTGTGTCAGTGCTGCGTTCACTGGTACACTGCGATGACACAGGAGATGCTGCCCTGCTGTGCTGTACTGACACAGACGCAGCCAAGGTACCGCTGTGTCAACTGGCGTCAAACGCGTCATATACTGACAGTACGACGTTTGGCCACTAGATGGAGCGCTGCTACAGCACAGAGATGAACCAGCATTTAACTAGAAGAAGAGTATTTTTGTGGTTGTGGAGATCACATCTCATTTTAATTCCTGAATCAGATTCAGCAGTAATAGTACACAACAATAATACTGCAGGCACATATTTTATGAGTACATAGATTATTTTAAACAGTAAACACGTCTGTCACATTTCTCTGATCATTTTACTTTCAAGTGCAGTTCACTGCAACCAAAGGAAAGGTGGTTTCAAACAAAGCTACTGCCTCAAAACATGCATTCATCTTACAATGTTGTCATGAAAATGAAATCACATAACATTTTGAAGAGTAATACTACAAAACTGTAATACTGTAGGCACATATTTCATGAGTAGACACATCAAAAAGTCAATAAATTCCCTTCACTTTTCCCAGATTATCTCTGCAATCCAAGGCAACGTGCTTCAAACTAAGGCACTGTGTAAAACACATTCATCTCACCATGAGGAAATAAAAAAGAAATCACAAAACATTTTGAACAGAAAAAGCAATAGTATGTAACAGCAATACTGCAGGCACATATTTTATGAGTAGATATATTCCTTCAGTCTACACATTCCTTCACTTTCAAACTAAGGCACTGCAGGAAAACACACATCCATCTAACAATATAGTAATGAAAAAGAAATCACAAAACATTTTTAATTGTTGACAGACTTTGTTTTTAAGATGCATTTTGTGTCTGTCACATATTTTCTGAGAACATTCTTTGAACAGAGTAGATAAAGCATTTGATACTGGAGCTAGACTAAGCACTTTGAATACAAGGACGTTCCTACCATTGATTTGGTGTGTAAAGTACAGCCTGACAAATGTGAGCCAGTTTGATCGGCTTGTGTCCTTGTGTCTGTTTGCTGTCTGTCTCTTCAATCTGTGGAGACACTGAAAGATAAGAAAATAAAAACAAGGCGAATGAATTCTCCTGATGAAGTCTGAGAGTTAAAGTTCATGTGCAGTCAGAACTGTAATAGGCATCTTAGACAGGACAGGAAAAAATACATATAAATTAGCTTCATAATGACGAGGGCAAAGGAAAGAGAAATGCCTGCTGTGAACTATTATAGATTACAATTTTTTTAATATCAACAATATCAGTACTCACTCTGTGGTATGTAAGGCGTATTTCTCGTTCTTTGTTAGTTCCTGGAGCACTCTGATTCCTGAGTGTTCCAGATTGTTGCCCATCAGATGCAGCTCTGTCAGGTGCTGGGGGTTCGACTTGAGGGCAGTGGTCAGGAACTGAACGCTCCTCGAGCTCAGGCCACAGGTCCTCAGTCTGGGGAGAAACAAAAGTATCTGAGACTGAACTGGCCTACTGTACCACCACAACATGCACATAACTGAGGCTGCAAAGAAATGTTTGAAGATATCCTAACACATATAACTAAACTACAACTGTAGTCAGTGTTTCACATGGTTATTGTATAATTGCCCAGGGTTCAATTACTGTGACAGTAGAGTCAGAATACTGTCTATGATTTCAGTGTCTTTTAATACAGACTCTTTAATACAGCTGGCTGTCAAACCTCAATGTTTCAGAGCTGGCCGTACTTCACATCGTCCATACATAAGCCTACAGCCTACTGTTCATGTCCATAGCCCTGCCACAGCTAGCCCTCACCCACATACAGCTCCCTCTGAAAACTCTGAATACAACCCTACAGTTGCCACAGTGAATTGTATAAAATAATGGACATAGCTAACGTGACATCACCCATTGGTTTGTGGACTCTCGTTTTGAAGCCTCAAGTCTGGCATTTCAGGTGTCGCCATCTTGGATTTTTGGAGACAGAAGTGACAAAATTTGGACAAGAGGATAGAGCTGTGGAGGAGCGAGGGGATGATCTGACTCACTGATCTGTGGTGACACCTCACAAACATCCTGTCACATAAGTGGCCCCGCCTTTAGTTATACTGGGGAAGTGTGAACTAAACCTAAGCAAACTGAACTTGAGCACCGTATCAATGTTTTCCATCTTGGAGGAAAGGGTTTGTGATGGCAAAAAAGGCTATCTGATCAATAAACAACTTAAAGAAAAGTCTTCACATGTCGGCTGTCTTTCTTGAGTTTTAACAAGCATTCGAATGGAATCACACACAGATACAACTGCATGAACAGTCAGTCAGTGAGTGAGTGAGAATGTCCTTCACTCTGCCAGTCTTATAGTTTCTCTAAACATGTGTTGATAGTCAAAATATGTGGCATGCAGATGGTGATGACACTACAAAGACACAACAATTTGCATTCCTACGGGTTTACGAGGACACTCTATTTTACAAGGCCCTACTCATGACCTCCAACCTATCTTCCATTAGGTATCTGTCCTCCATCACACCGCTGTCACGTTGCTGTCAATGTCATAAATTGCATACCGTAATTAGGTTACCAGACACACTCATACTCGTAAAAACAAGGTATACAACATGTAAAACACACTACAGGTCGAACATCAGTATATCTCAGAATTTTCCATCACAGGTTACAGAATACACTAGGAATAGGCCAAAATGTTTTTCGACTGTTTTCATGCATGCGTGTTGTGTTTCACTGAGGGGTACCGTTTACAGATAGGCTAGATCCTTGACACAAATAGTTAACCATATGAACGCACAGGAGGATGACAGGGTTAGTGGCAGCTGGGAAAAGGGTATTAAGGAAAAGGGAGTATGGGATACAGCAAAGAGATATGTGAGGTCAGGTCACCCCGACCCAATCAGGAGCAGGAGGGGACTAAAAAGGCAATAGGGCAAGTGATTACTCCTATGTGTTTACATCAGTGATGAAGAAGAGCAAGAAGATGCCTGCTCAGGATGAAACACTAGACATGAGCTGATGGGTTAAATCAATGTCAGAGGCTGCACTAGGAGGGTATAATAAGGTAGGCTGAAGCACAGCCAGCGGTTACAATCTTGGTCTGTATGTATGCTGCTGTGTGCAAATTAACTTCCTGTGAACGGAACTACACTCTGCTTCTGTTGAGTCATTAGAGCTGATCTCCTCTCTTACTTAGTCTTCCCGTGGTGAGGTCCTGTGGTGCCTCACCGAGCACTTTTATACAGTTATTAATACAAGCAATTGATATAGGTAAAAGTAAGCGTAAAACAATAACCAGGTGAACCAGAAACAACCACAATACATAACATTAAGCCTTAATGAAAATTTAACAGGTTGAGTTCTGTAAAAATTGCCCCCGCTTTTAACTGTCATGAATGTGGAAATTAGCTGTACAGACCAAAAGCATTTTTTGTACTGGGCTATAAACATGATTATTTCTGCTGTGAAGTTGGGCATTTTAACATCAGGGTCTATGGGCCAGCCTCAAGAGGCCATTGGAGGAACTGTAGCCTTTGGCACTTCTGTGTTGGCTTAATTTTTCAGCCACACAGGTTGTCGCTTGGTTGCCACACACATGATGTCGGACTCCATAAAGGCCCCAAGATCACATGGATCAGCCATGTCTCCAACATTAATTATATGGAAACAGAGAAAGATCTCAGCATATAAAAACAATGTATTTGGTGTGAACACACAAAACTATGTTGAAATTTTATAAAGCATATTTTAGTAGAATAACATTTCAATATATATAATTTAAAAATATATGTATTTAGACCCACTATGGGATCCACTGTGGGCCCCTCTCATTACATGGCTTAGACAAGCTGTTGGGAGTTATGGTATTCATTAATAAAGTAAGTGGACTCATGTTTTGATTGACAGTAAATCACCTGTTAAATTTTATTGCCATAATTCTTAACGGAGTAATAAAAAAAAAAACACAAAGACTTACGACAGTGTCTCAAGTTTGCTTTCAGGGTTTCCGAGTCCCACACAGAGTTTCTTCACTCCCTTATCCTGCAAGTCATTGCCAGACAGGTCCAGCTCCCTGATGACGCTCCCCTTTGATGCCAACTTTGACGCAAGCTCTGCACAACAGCCATCAGTCAGGCTGCAGTGACTCAGGCTGAAATGGAACAAAAATCATGTTATAGCATACTGATCTTCTAACATAACATTTGTCTGATGAAGAATAATGGTTTGAAAATGATTTACTTGAGAGTTTTCAGATGGCTGTACGGGTTAGTCAGTCCATCGGAAATTTCTTTGACTCCCTTGTCTCCGAGGCGGTTCATGCTGAGGTCAAGGTCTTTGAGCTCGACTGCCTGCCAGTCTGTTTTTTTAATCAGCCCATTGTAGAGCTGGGAGATTGAACACAGGACTTTTGCCAGATAAAGGCAACCTTTACCAGTGATTCCACATCTTGAAACACTGAAGGCAAACAGGAGAAAATGTCTTAAATTAATGGTTTAGGGATATTTAGTTATCAGTACATGAGTGTTTTTAGCTGAATACTGCAGAAAAGATTACACCCATTTGAACTCGCTGAAGTAAGCAGTGAAATAAAATCTGTCAATGACATCATATTTACTTTAATCAGTAAGTAGTCAAAGGAGGAATATAAGAGCAAGGCATCCTTACTTGAGTTTTTCCAGACTACACCATGCGTACATGCCTTCACAGATGAGTGCAAACCCTGCATCTTTCAAGCTGTTGTTGCTCAAATTGAGCTCTACCAGAGTGCTGGTTTCATGCTTCAGAGCCTCCCCGATACTTCCACAGCTTAACACAGTGAGGCCACAGTGGTACATCCTGCCAAAGAGATACAAAATGTTACTGGACTATTGATATATATTCATTTATGTTTAAAGGCCGAGGATGCCTTTATTTGAAGTCACACTCACTCCAGTTTTGTTAGCTGTGATATGTCAAACTTTCTGAGGAGCTCCATGGCCCCTGTGTCTCCAACCATATTGATGCTCAGATCCAACACTTTCAGGTGGTCAGAGTTCTCCTGCAGAGCCGAGGCCAGACAACAGCAGCCCCTTTGCTCAATGTTGCACTGTGATAGTCTACAAAGAACATGACAGCAACGTATCAGAAACTCTAAGTGTGTAGAACAATTACACAAACAAGCCAGCAAAACAAGGAACATTTTTGTTTTCATGTCAATTTCATGAGATGACTGGAGTGGGCAGCTAAGCTTATTTCCCAACACTTACTTGAGTGTTTCTAACTGGCAGTCAGGAGATCTCAAACCATCTGCAAGTTGTGTCAGTCCGTCATCTCCTATTTCGTTCATGCTGAGATCCAACTCCTGCAGTTTCTTGGACTGTCTCAGGGCATTGGCGAGGTATTCACAGCCATGCGAGGTCACTCCACAGGCTTGCAACCTGATTGTTTTCAGTCTGCAGTTTTGAGCGTTCAGCCCCTCCACAAGCGTCCTGACTCCACTGTCACTGATGCTGTTGTATCCCAGGTCCAGCTCTCTCAGGTATGACTCACTTGTGCTCAGGATTGCTGCTAAGGCTGGACAGCATCTGTCAGTCAGGTTGGAGAACCGCAGCCTACAAGGAGATGGAAGTCAATGGGATTTGCTGACAGTGTGAAAACTAACATTTTTTTGTTTTGCTTTGGCACTGTCTTCTAGCACAAATAAAATGAATGAGGACATAAATCAAAGGATGACTATGAAGTTAACATGTTGATTTTCAGTATGAGGAGTGGGTGAGATTGTTTAGATCCATATTGACGGATATAAATAGAAACTGTAGCGCGTTTTATATTCAGTCCCCCATTTCAAGACTATGCAGGAGGACAGTAATAGACTGTTGACCCAATATGGGCGTAAACAGTTAAAATAAAGGACCAATACACCCAAATGACATACAAAATTGGTACCTAACCAAACAAACTGTTTTGGTTTGGTTTAATTTTCCAAAGGATTTGAGATGGTCACCTCCCAAATAGAAATGAATGTGTGTGTGTGAGAGAGATTTGGGTAGGGTGACCCTTTAAACACTTATTTTCAAATTAATTTGCTGGAACAGAAAAACAACACAGCAAAAAATGTATAAATGTCCAAATATTTATGAAATATAGTCTACATAAATAAATTATAGAGGCTAAATCCAATGAGCATGAACTTACATGGCTTTTTGGGATTTCAAAATAGCTGTTAGCTGCCTGAGGAGTCTCTCATCACATCCCTCGGACACCTGCATCTCAAAACTCTCTCTCAGCCCCTCAAAATTACTGGTCCTTTGCATCATGAAATCCCAGTGCGCTGGTGACAGATTAGGGTTTGGAGAGAAGCCAAACTCCTGAAAGAAGTTCACTTCTTCCAGTAAAGCCCTGCTGTCGTACTCCCTCAGACAGTGGAACAGGCTCACAGCGTTGTATGATAAGATGTTCTCCAAGATCATCTTCTTGGTGTAGGCAAACAGCGGATCGGTGGGCTCCAATGTGCCACGTTCCTTAATGAGGCCAAAGATGAAGCGAAGGAAGACATCTGATTTTCCCTCAGCATTCTGCAGCGCCTGGTCCACCAGATACCGACAACGAACAGACTGGACTGGGCCTTCAATATCGTCCAATTCAGCAGACGCAGCAAAGAACTCCTGAATGCTCGAGTGACCAAAGCGAAACACTGTGGTGTTACACAGACCCTTTTCTTCTCTCAACACAAGTGGACACTCTTTGGAGAAAGTTGACGCTTCCTCAATACTTATGTCACTCTCTCGAAGATGATGCTCATAGATCACATTACCCTCTTCTTCCTCTACTGCCAGGTTTTTCAGCTTGGCAACAATGTCCGAGTTTGATGCTTTGACCAGATTTGTGTAAATCTGTGTTAAACTCAGTGGATTGATTTTAAACCCATCATCAGGTTTTAGATGATTCTTTAACACATTTGCCATGATGGTGCAGATTGGAGGTATCTGACAAAGGCATTCCAGACTCCTTGATATTTTCACGTGGTCAATGGCTTTGTAGGCAAGATCATCATTACCGATAACTGTCCTGAAGTGTTGCTCCTTCTGTTCATCACTGAACCCTTGAACCTCTGTCTCTTTAAGCAAGTAGCGATCAGGGATTTGTGTTGCCGCTGCATATCGGGTCGTTATCCATATATGAGCACTGGGAAGTAAATTCCCCCTGATCAGATTGGTCACCAGTGCATCCACTGTGGATACCTCAGAAACATCACTCACAGTTGGACAGTTGAAGTTCAGCTGGCGATGATATTCATCCAGTCCGTCAAGGACAAACCACACCTTGTCTTCTTTAAGGCTGGAAACATCAAGGCTCCTTCAATTCAGGATAAAACGTCTGTAGAAGTTCAACGAGGCTCAATTTGTGTTTGAGCAAATTTAACTCCCAGAACGTGAGAGGAAACATGAGCTGGATGTCATGGTACCCTTTGCCCTCTGCCCACTCCAGAGCACAACTCTGCACTGTTGTGGTTTTTCCAACTCCACTCACTCCTAAAGTGATGACTGTTTTTTTGCTGCTGTTGTGTTTGCAGTCGCATGATAAAATATCTGCGAGAGGGACTGTGTCAAAATATCTCCAAGAATGAAGGTCAGACTTGTCAATTTGTCTAAACTCATGCTGGTGCAAAGTAGGGAATCTGTAGTCGTGCTTGAGCTCCCGATAGCAAAGTCTTGAAGGAAGTAATGACTTTTCAGAGTATGCTTCATTCAGGGTCTGAAATTTTTTCTTGAGTGTGGTTTTGAGAATATCTTGGAGATCCATCGTGGAGGCAAAAGTTCCTGAAAAGATGTGAAGATGATGAGTGTAAAAAAACGAAAGCTATAACTTGGCTACTTAACACAACAACAGTTGCAACATCTTCTTTTGTTATCAAATGAGACAGTAAAAATGTGTCTGTAGCAAAGAGATAACTGTGTTAATGTTCCCGCAGAGTACATGAAAGAGAAAACTTAAAACTCCTGCTGGTTGCAATCCATACTCATTTACCAGGATATATAAATACACGTCTGTTCACAAGTTCAGAGTGTTGTGGTGACTTTTCAGTACCCTGAATAAACAACATCATTAGTCTAAATTGTATTGTTTATCAACATATAAACACAATAGCAGGAGAAAAATTTGAACTGGAATGATAACTGCACACAGTCATAGCCAGCCATGACATGTTTGCTTTGGTCCATAAAGAGTACACCAGAATCTTACAATTACTTTGGATAAATTTCCACAATCATCTTTTTGCAAAACTCTTAACGCAGCCAAACTGACCTGCTAAATTCCTTACTTTAGATACTAAATTTTCTGCTCAGAGACAAAATGCTAAACACTTCATCACAATCTCAGAATACAGACACTTCATCTTAACATACATTTCAATGCTTATCACTGAGTGTACACTACTAAATAAATGTGAGACATATTTGCAAGCATTTATCCTGACTTAAATATCATTACCCTGGTCAGCAGCATTGCAATATAACTGGCACATGAACCCTGCCATGCATTTCAAATGTACGGCAGACGTGTAAAGTTAGTATCACTTTGGTGGCTAGAATATAACTAAACTTTGTGTTTGATTCAGAATAAAAACAGCAAACAGGTGCAGTAAAGTATAATCACAATCATGAATGTATTTATTGTAGTATAAAGTCAGGTTCCAGACTTATAAAATTAATGTTTTCATAAGTCAGTGTTACACCACAGCATGATATCCTGATGTCTGCGTAAGTTACACATTGTCTTAGGGAAATATGTAACTGCAGGCTTTGTTAAAATGACTATTCAGCTGATATTTTCTAATAATTGCCATATTATATTTCAGTCGCAACAATTATTTATGTTCAATAATAAACATAAGTTGTACAATGTAATGATGATCTAATAAACTTCCTGTATTTTGAAGAAAACGAAAGTAATAACAGGAGACGGTCTTTCCGGACTACTGCTGGTGTCTTAACAGGTCATCTTATAGTTACGTGTTAGTTTTGAACCTGCTGTTAGCGTCACACTGTATTTATTCTCGATTATCTCATACTTACCAAGAAAACCAGTGAATAACCCTTCTGTACAGAAACGGCGACGAGCAGCGGTGGTAACGTCACCGTTAGTGAAACGTCGACGGAAAAAAAAACACCACAGAGGAATCCGTGCGACGCTTTTACCTCCTCAAAATGGGGTCAAAACTTAATGCGAGCATCCACGGAGCAGCAGCAGTATGGCTGTGTCTTGCTCTTACTGGCACCGTCAACTCCTCAGGAAGATGGGTGGGTGTGCCTGCTCTATATCTCTTAGTACTGCCCCCTGACGGTGCAGATTTTTTAATATTTAAAATATGACAGCACCTCATACAGAGAGATATATTTAATTTGATAATAGTAGAAAAATGCTTATTTTAACATCATATATGAAACGTTACACTAAAGTGTTATGTGCTAAACAAGTAATTTCATTGGACGAAAGCATCGATGTGTAAACAGGGGAGCGTAACGTCACTGGGACTTTTAACGATGCATGTTATCACTCATAGGTATCACTCCGCGTCACAGGTGCTCTATTTATAGACCCTTTCTGAGCCTACGTCACGATTAGGTCACGTGTTCAGCTGGAGGCAAAACAAACAGGCAGCTACTAACGTTGGTCGCTAGCTGGCGCCAGGACTTTGCCATCTCTGCTATCATGGTGTCATCTTGCTGTGCGGTCGGGTGCCAGAACCCAAAGAGTAATGGCTTAAATCTAAAATATTATCGGATACCACCTGCCAGTCAAAAAAAAACGAAGACAACTATGGCTAAATGCGATCAGAAGAAAGGACTGGACGGAGGCAATCATCAAAAATGCTTGTGTTTGCAGCGCGCATTTCATATCAGAGGGGTGTACTACGAAGGAAGCTCAACACAGCCAGGCTTTGTGTTCATGTTCTGGCTTAACAAAACCTAAAGCCCCTAAACAGAGTTAAACGGTGTCACGAAGGTGGTTATCAACTTGGTTTGTCCAGTCCGGCTCTCAGCTTTGTGCTCCTGCACGTTCACATAAAAAGAGGTGTTGGACGTCATATGATTCTACTTCCACACATGGTCCCTAATTTCAGCCAAGAGGAGCAGGTTGTTTTAATGGAGAGAGTATGAGCGATATAAAAAAGCCTGATCACAGCCAAAAGCAACACTGTTGCTGCAAATATGATAATTAATAATACGTAAAGAGAGGAGGCTGATTTTAATTTCTGACAGCTGAACATTGCGGTACTTTTAAACACGAAGCTTTATCCATTCAAACAAAATAAACTAGAGCAACAACTGTCATTTTAAAACTGTGTTTTATATTGTTTTCATATATTTTACTGATCAATTATAGAATGTGAGTGTGTTTTATTGAAAGTGAGGCTGGGTGTGCGTATGAATATACAGTGAACTTTTTAGGTGCTGTACAGTAAATCTCATAGCCTATTGTCTCTGTACAATGACAACAAAGACCTTTGTAACTGTGAAAATAGCATAGACCTATTCAAGGTTTGTGTTTGGGCAACACTGCCATATAACAGGCCAAACACTGAAATTCATTTATTCATGGCCACATCATAGTGAAATGATTAACTTCACTGATTAGCTATCTGATTATCTGTAATGCTTGTTTCAGTGTCCTCCTGACGCTCGGCTCAACAGTGAGTGGCGTATTCCCTCAGCTGAACATCTGTAGGCGGAGACGCTCAGAGAGAAAGTAAACACCAGCGGATCAGTGCGATCTCTCCCTCCGTACAGATGCTCGGTTCTGACCCAGCTCCACTGGACTTTCAAAGTAAAGGTTACGCCAGCTCCAAACGCGCTAAATTGTGAAACAGCGGCGCTTTTATAGCTGATTTTAAGATTAAACTCTGAATATAACCTGGTCGGGACCAGGTTATGAGTTAAGCATAAGTTACCATGGTGATCTAGCCAGGTTAAAAGAGAGCCACCTTCGTGACACTGAAAACTCTGGCTTTAGACTCAACATACCTCGCTAACCCATTAATCTCGTAGTACACCCCTCAGGTAATTTCTACTAACGTTACTAGCTAGGTAGCTAGCTAAATAAATCATTTTCTGGTGTATCTTGCCGTGCCTAACATTACATTTTCAGAAATTAGTAATCAACTAACTTAGTAGCTAAAGTTAACCAGCCCAACCAACCAGTATATAACGTTAGCTTAGGCTGCCTGACACTGATAAAGCTTCATCTTATTTTGTAGGCGAGGCTTCTACAGATGAAAACGATTTATATGCCCTTAGTTTCTCTTTACTGTAGACGCTTGGTTTCTCTATTAAGTAACTGTAAATCTCCGGCCATTCAACAGAGGGTAAACCTGTCACGTCGTCCTTCCATTGAGTGAGCGCGTAGGGGTCTGTCAAGATGGTCCCATCTGATAACGTCAGTTTTTTTAAATAACACTCCCGATCCCGTATAGTGAGTGTCTGTACATACTTCGATAAATTAGCATCTTCTTTGGCCATGTTGTGCACGATAACGATCGCCAAAAAGGCCCAAAACAATATAAGCTAGCTAGCCGCGCTTGGACTCGCCAATGTGCTCATTCTACTTCTGCCTCCAGTGATCGCCCCGCCCACCCGGATGTTTACGTTCTGTGAAGGGGTCTATACTGCAAGTTAATTAACCCCCATTGTAGCTTTTCGGTTAACGTTTTTCTCAAGAAGAGAATATAGCTGTCCCAATTGAGGGGCTGCAGCCTTCGAGGAATGAATATTAAATTGTGATTAGCATAAATTATGAGGTGGGAGGATTTTTCCCCCACCTCTTTCACCTGGAAGAAATAGGACTAACGTTAGCTTAAATTCAGTTACCTCTTAGTGACGACCGTTAGCTAACAGTTGATGTGAGCAGCTAGTTTTGCTAGTTTTTCGTAACGCTAGTAAGAAGTTAATTTAAACCCCCTACTTTTAGACCAACATTCCCTATCAATTTATGGCCAAATTATCGTTGATAAGTTATAAGGCTGTCACTTCATCGGTCTTGAGCAGGCAGTGTGATTTGTTTTCCAGTACCAGCTAACGCTAGCGGTTGCTAACCGTTACTAACGTTAACATTACTCCTCACACAGTAACTTGACGTAATTCGTCACAGTCTGCTATACACGTAGCTAGGTGTTAACTTACCGACATTACACCGGTGAAAAAGTTTAGTTTTTACAGTGCTGAGGCCAAAAACTGAAGAAGCAAGATGAACGAAGAAGAAAAAATACAAGTTGGCTAGCTTGCGGCTAGCTCACAAGATGTTTCTCGGTTTGCCGATAAGACGCAAAGAGGCGTTACAGTGCACCTGCGCAAGCTGTGAGGGTGACGCATGCGCATTACCTGCAGCTTCTACTATAGTCATGTCTTCTTCCTGTTCTTGTTTTTGTTTCTTAGTTTGGTTTACAGTGACCACAAAATTAAATTAGCCCATCATGGCACCACAAAGATGAACATATCTCCACATACATTTGGTTCAAAGTCTGAATGCTCCAGGTGTGCTCTTATGACATTAACCGATGCAGCAATGTTCTGTCTAATCAAGCTGTTAAGGACTTAGTTTGAAATTTCCATTCTAACTTCCTTGGATAAGAACTTGTATCGGGAATGCTTTATTTGATTTTTCCCCCCATTTTTTCCATCATTATTAACCTCCCTCTCCAACACAACACTATTAGAGCTGTCCTAAATCTGACTAAAGGTGTGCATTGAATTGAAGATGCTGTACCAGGTCACACTTTATGAACTTTACTTCGGAAGACATACTCTGACATTCTTTACACACATCCCTGGCATTACCAGCCCTGTTCCTGGGTGCTGATAAATGAATGCTAGTTGTGATGTTTCACTGGAAACTTACATATGTCTTACCATTGTGTCAGTGATATGTTCAGAGGTAAACTACGATGACACAGGAGATGCTGCCTGCTGTGCTGTGCTGTGCTGTGCTGACACAGACGCAGCTGAAGTACAGCTGTCAACTGGCGACATAATACGAAGTTTGGCCACTAGATGAGTGCTGCTATAACACAGACATGCACCAGCATTTAACTAATAGAAGAGTTAATGAGTCATTCCATGAGAATGGTTAAAATTGGACTTGGATATTTTCACACTTTTCACCAAAATGTATTATTTGTATGTATATCCCACATCATTAAGGATATATTTAACTATCAGAAAAATGCATTTTCCCATCTCAGGCATTAGTTTTCTTTTATTATTGATCATTATTTCAAGATGTGGTGACTGTAATTCTTCAACCCCGTTACGGACACTTTGGAGGCTCTCTGAATATTATCATAAAATGTATTTCTAAAGAAATCAATATTTTCACATTAATCAGATGTCCCCCATACTAATTCAAAAATTTTAAATAGAAAAATGTCATAAAATCACACATTTTTACTCTCTTAAATCCTGAAATGTAACTAATAAGTGAAAGCAATCTTGTCATTTTTCATCAAAAATTTAGTTTAACTAAGAATTGTAATCAAAATCAATGATCATATGATAGCGCTCAATATTTTAGACACAAATCAACAAACATTAAATTATTTTTTCAACATTTTAAGAAAATAATTTATGAAAATGTAGGTGTGACAGGGTTGAGACTAGCATAACAGGGTTGAAGATGGTAACAGGGTTGAAGGGACAAATACAGCTTTACATATAAACAGTTGTTTACTCTCAAATTCAATGTATAGGACTTTCCATTAGCATTATATCTCATTCTGTAACCACAGGAAGGACACCAGATACAAATTGCAGTAGAATTAAGTTTTATTAATCTAAAGTAAAAACAACCACAATGGCATATTAACAACTAACATTGTAAAGTGAATTGCTCAAATGTAACATAATGTGTGTGTGTGTGTGTGTGTGTGTGTGTGTGTGTGTGTGTGTGTGTGTGTGTGTGTGTGTGTGTGTATGTATGTATGTGAGGGTGGGTGGGTGGGTGGGTGTGTGTGTGTGTCTAGGCATAAGAGAGCCTCATGAGGTGTAAGTCACCTCATCCTTGCTCCGATAACATACAATTAAACTTGATGAACTGGTTAAACTAATAACAATAATAATCAAACAGTTAATGATTTCAATGTGTCTCTCTGTATCAGCGCCTGTGTCTGTGTCCATGTCCATGTCAGAGTGTTTTTGCATGTGTGTGCCTGCATCAGTGTGTGTGTCTGTATATATGCATGAATGTGCCTTTTCTTTCATGAATTCATCTTGTGAGTCGGTTCCACACCTCTTTCAAGACTTCCACATGGCGCTTTGTTACATTCTGTGGGGGTGGGATGAGTTCAAGGACATCATCAAACAGGTACCAGAGGATATCATCCTGATGCGGCCAGAAGAACCGGTTTGACCCAACACGATGCATGCATTTGACCTGGACATGTGTTGTTTGTATGTTTAGAATGATGCCTGGATACAAATCATTGTCATATCTGAGAATACACCATTTACCAATCAGCTCTGGACTTTCCCACTGGATTTCTTTTTCTGGATTCCCCCCACTGGCTGTCTGTGATACAGCCGTTTCTATCTTCTGGCCAAAACTGAAACACTGGGTGTTGAAGCACTTGCAGTTAAACTGCTTCCGTGTTGTGCACATGCAGCTTACATCACGAACCATCAGTTCTCCTGGAGCTACAGTAATGACCTGGTGAATTCTCATGGTTCCAGGAACAGCTGGTATCTGCTTTGGCATTTTCTCCATTGCTTCCTCAACATCTTCACTTTTCACAAAGAACAGTTTCACACTTGTGTTTGTTTCAGACAAGGCCCTGAATAACTCTTCTGCATCTGGGATGTCATGTCCCTTTGCTACCATCATGTCAGCTGCTCTTTTTAAGGCTCCCCCGACACCATCTGGTGCTCCTTTTCCATGACTAGCCTCGAAAAAATTCCAAGAACCAGCCTTGAATCCTCTTCTGTCCAGTTCTGTAGTGAAAAGGTAGAAGTTTCCTCGTTGTTTGTATTGCGTACAGGGTCCGTCGCTTAAAAAGTGCAGCACAGACACTTGTGGATGTTGGCCTTGAAGGTAATCTAGCACAGGATTTAGGTGCTGCCATATTGCTGGAGGGCCTTTATGTCTACTGGGGCAGATGGTGCTAAAGCACACAGGCTCTGAGAGTCCACCAACATACAACACACCCGTATGAAGGGTGGCCTGCTGATGTGAAGCCCCAAAGTGGACCGCCTGAACTTGAGAACTGTATTTACAGCTGTAGTTTTCTGAGAAGTCAACATGTATCAAAGCCTCCTCCCCTGACATGTTGTTCTTCAGCTCACGGCAGAAGGCATACTGCTGCTTGATATTAAAGTGATGCATTTTAAATTTCTTTACATAGCTGTGGAAGAGCTCAATGAGGTCCTCTTGTGTGCCCTCCACAGATTTCTTGACTGTCACCTTGACAGTTGCCTTTTCTCCCTTTTTGTCTATCTCCTTCTCCTCTGTTACCCACTGGGTAAATGATGTGTTTGCGGTGCTGTTGTATGCACTTGTGATGTGGACAGTTTTGTCCTTGCAATGGACACACTCTGCATACATGCAACTCTTGCTGGATGAGTTGCAGCAAACCTTCTCTATCAACTCTTCAATGTTGGCAGTCTCAATGAGTTTCAACTGACGGAGCTTCACTGCCAGAAAGCTGAGATTTTCATGCAACTTACACATGCATGTGTCACGTTCAGAGAGCGTTGGATTCACAACCCAAAAGGGGCGAAGTTGACAGAAAAGGGAATATGATATCATCTGGTCTGGGTTTTCTGCCAAAAATCTTCTGTGGATATTTTCTATCGTGTCCATCAGGAACCTCTTCTGCATTTTTAATTTGTTCTTTGTGAGTGTTTGTTTGGTTCCTGTGGTCATTCTGCTCACATCATCCCTGAGATAGAATGCCTTGATTCTTTTTTTGAAGTCTTCAGTGAACCTGCTGGTCCTCTTTCTTTCAAAATGAAGACTGTCGTGATGTCTAAAATTCTTGTTTGAAAATCCGAGGGAGTCACTTGCAAATTTTTGCAACTTGTATTTTTTTATAATTCTCCCTGTCGTGACTTTGGCAATCAGCTGCCTTTCTCTGTCCTTGGTGGCTTTTTTGTATTTATTCCTAATATCTTGAATGAGTGATTCATGGTAAAGTAAGGTTTTTTTTATTTGGGGGTTAACGGGGCAATTTGAAGTAAGTCGTGTTACTTTCGACTGTGGTGAATCCGAAGATTTCTTTGAACGTTGGCACCTTTTTTTGTATTTTTCTTTGCTTTTTCTTTCTTTTTCAAGTTTTTCCTGGAGTTCCGCTATTTGCCTCTTGAGCTTATTTTTTTCTCTTCTGTACTTTTTCTGAGCCACCAGACGTTGCCTACAAAACAAAACAATAAAAGTTGATTTGGGTGTGAAAAGTTATGCCTTTTTCCTCCTGCCCTCCCTGTTTCTAAAATGACATTGTGAAAAATGACATAAAATGACATTTTCACTATAACACTGTTAACTACCCATTGCCCTAACCTTGAAGATCTTGGCTGTGAAGGCTGCTCTGGGTGATCTCCCTGATCTGGACTCTGTGGAGGAGTGCTCAAGTATTTGAGCACTTCTTTCCTCTCCTTGCTCCTATGGTAAGCTGCTCTCCACAATTTTCTTTTCTCACGCTGTTCTCTTTTACTCAGTTCATTAATTGCTTTCTTCTTCCCTGCCTCTACATTCTTTCTCCATCTCTCACGCTCACTCTGCAGGTATCTCTCCCTTTTTTCAGGATCAGCTTTAAGGCGTTCCCGATACTTCCTCTGCCTTTCTGCTGCTGTTGTTGGTGCCATCTTACTCGCATCTTTAACATGGAACATAAATCACATTCAGCATGCATGGAGTATAAGAATGTTGATTGAATATAATAATAATTAATTTAAATAATTTGATAACTTAACAACCAAAGTATTAAAATCTCAACCCCATCACAATCTCACAACCCCGTTACAATCAAACACATAACGGGGTTGAGTGTGACGGGGTTGAGATTTTTGCACAAAATGGCCGCTGCTCAATGTAGTGAATACCAGACAGAGAGCACATGGCATGCATGAAATTCAAAATCACCATATATTCATGAAATAACAAAAAACTTTTTCATAAGTCTATCTTTTTTCTTGTTACGGTGTTGAGTCATTGAGTTTGACAACCACAATATCACAAGATAAATGACTAAAATAAAGGAAAAGATGGGAGCAACTTGCCTTTCTCTGTGGTCCTGTTGTCCAAAAGACTTCAGTGATGTCACTTCCTGATGTATATGGAATTCTGGATCACACCATTGTATTTATGGGGGTGGGATCATTCGTGTAACGGGGTTGAGGGGTTACTCAGGTACAGAAATAATTGTGATTTTAATGAATAATTAACAATTAAATTTGAAAAAAATAAACATTACCAGCAAAAGAGCACAAATAGATGTTTAAGTTGATATCAAAATTTATTGACTTTTTAAATAATTTTATTTGGTATTTTCAAAGTAAACTTTCATCAAGGCCATGAGGGACATGACAAAATAGGTGGTGTCAAATGAAAAAACTGTATTATTTCTCATAAAAAGATAAAATTTAGTTCATTTTTTTTTACACTGTATTAAAGGGTGCATTTCAATGTATATGTAAAGCTGTTTAAATATAAGGTTTGGTGACCCAATAGATGAAATTCACCATAAGAGGTGAGAGGGACTCAAATTGTGCCATTTTCATGGAATGACTCTAATGTCTCAGGGAGGTTACATCTTATTTCAATTCCTGCATCAGATTCAGCAGCAATAGTACAGAAAATAATACTGCAGGCACATATTTTATGAGTATATACAGTAAAGCAAACAGTCAATACATTTCTCTCACCTTTCTCAGAAAATCCTACTTTCAAGTGCCGTGCACTCCAACCAAAGCAAAGCTAGTTTCAAAATAAGGCACTGCATAAAACATACATAATCTCAAAAAGTAGTAATGAAAAAAGCAATCACAAAACATTTTTAAATTGCTGTCAGACTTTGTTTTTAAGATGCATTTTTGGTCTGTGACATATTTTCTGAAAACATTCTTTAAACAGAGTAGATAAAGCAAAGCTGTTTGTCTTATGAGACTTTTATATTATACCTTATGCTATGTCACACACACTCATAGTGAGCACATGTATTGTAGTGTAAAAAGGAGCCTTATATTTAGTCGCTCAAAGTACTTAGTTCTATGTATTTTTTAAGTATTCAGTTCTATTCAGTTCTCTCATATTTAGTCGCTCAGAGTACTCAATTCTATTCAGTTCTCTGTATCTGTGTGTGTGTGTATCTATTTAGTTCTCTTTATTTCTCCCTGAGTGTGTGTAGCGGGTGTGTGTGTGTGTGTGGGTTGGGTATGTGAGTGCTTGAGCCGTGGATTTGTTATCTGCTTTTTGGCCTACTGATGTGTTGATCTCTACTGTCCGCACAACACCTGCATCCCTTTCCAAAAAAGCGTTTCTCAACGATCCCTTTCCAAAGTGTTTCTCAACGAGTGTGGAGCCAGGTCACTTCGACCTGAACTTGCATTGACCTCGCTCTCTGCAGAGGGCGGGGTGGGATGAGTGAGAGATATGAGGTCATCTCAGCCTGAGCCTGCACTCTGTTGGTCTGTCTGTGAATGATGCAGATTGCTCCCAGACTTTTTACTACTGTATTATTTTACTGGAAAAATATTGTATACTGTATTACTGTACCAGATCATTATTGTACTGCACAACTATGGTATATTTTAGATATTTTAACTGCACGAGCACCTATTGATGAGTGGATTATTTTAGTATATTATTTTAGCCTATCACACTATGACACAAATATTGAGTTGTGAAAAGTAATAACACTGGGATTGAATGTTTGATGCACCTGAACCCCTTGTAATGATTGCTTTGATTAATGTTGTGGTTAAAGAAATGTTTTTAAAAACAGAACATATGGGAAAGAGTTACCAGCTTGAACATGTGGGGGGGGGGGGGTCTGGAAATAATCTAGGACGTCCCACCTCTGTGTTTTGATCATAGGAAAGGGGGTAGAAACTGTCAGTATTCCCACCCAGCATATGAAACAAAGCGCAGAAAGATAGAATTTTAGTCTGGTTCCAGAACTTGACTCACTGGGTTTTGCTGTGTTATGTCTTATGGCACAATAAAGCTCTTTTGCATCTGATCCAAGCGTCTCCAGTGACTGTTTGAGTGCTGCTGATTGACTACAAACCATCGATACAGAAGAACAAGATTTTTTAAGATGTTTTTGAAGTACTTTGACACTTCACTAGCTAGCAAGAACATTCACACTGAAGCAGTTAAGGCCAATGGTGCAAGTTGTCAGCTGTAATTCAGGAGTAAATAAGCAGCTGTGTGTGTCTGACTGACTGTGGAAGATGGTACGTGCTGAATGGATTGTGGAGTGTGTTAGTTGCAGGACTCTACTGAGATCCAGACTGTCTTGGGAAGGTTTATGGGTTGATGACAATAGGTCAAATTTTCTGTCTGGAGTTTCTACAACTGCAAAATTTGTGAAACATATGGATGAGATGTGATAATGTATATATAATTTATTATTTTGCAAAAAAAAAAAATAATAATAAAAATTTGATCCCAAATAATAATAACAATAATAAGAAGTGTTAGTGAGCCAGTGTTAACGTTTTTCGGTTAACTTTTTTTTTTTTATTACTTCTGAATGACGACCATTAGCTAACAGTTGATATGAGCAACTAGTTTTTGCTAGTTTTCATAAAGCCAGTAAGAAGTTGATTTAAAAACCCTAACTTAAAATCAACATTTCTTGTCAATTTATGGCCAAATTATCTTTGATAAGCAACAAGGCAGCTGCTCTATGGGTCTTGTGCCGCCAGTTATTTGATATTGCCAATACCAGCTAACGCTAGCGGTTGCTATACCTTGTTAACATTAACATTACTTATCATATTCTTCTGTTGTCTGTAACGTTAGCTAGATGGTAATTTACCGATACGCCAGCAAGCTCGGTGGAAAAGCTTAAGTTTCCGCGCTGTGCTGGGTTCAAATACTGAAAAAAACTAGATACAAGACGAAGAAAAGATACGAGGATGTCTGTTCGCGGAGATATAACGGTTAGAGAATGACGCATGCGCACGACCTGCATCTTCAACCGTCGTCATCTTTCCGGTTTTGCAACAACTTTATTTATTTATTTATTTAATTAATTAATTTTATTTATTTATTTCATCTTTGAGCACGAAATTAAGTTATAAAAAAATAAAAATGGCAAACAGTGTGGCCAATCACACGGAAAAATATAAAATATCATGGCTGTTGTAAGACCTTTGCACTGCTAAGATAAACATATTTTCACAAATAACATTTGAGTTAAATTCTGAATGGTCGTCAGAAGAGTAAGGAAATACTTTATTTGCATGTTAAATAAATACCTTGTATAAGAAATTATATTGAGTGCTTTATCTTTAAGCTTTTCCCATTTTTTCCTCACTCTTATTATTGACTTCCTTATCCAACATAACACTCTTAGACATTGGTGTATTGGTAGTTCATGAGGTAGGTATAGTACCAGGTAGAAGGGTATAGTTACCAAGGAGGAAGTGGGTATACTCTCCTATATAGTCCAGTGGCTTTTGGGCTGATGGGTGATTGAACTACAAACGGCTAGAAAAAGGTGGTACTACCAACAACCATGCCATGTTCAAAGTCACTTAAATCACCTTTCTTCCCTGTTATGATGCTCAGTTTGAACTTCAGCAGGTCATCTTGACCATGTCTACATGCCTAAATGCATTGGGTTGCTGCCACATGATTAGCTGATTATCTACTTGTGTAAAAAGCAGTTCAACAGTTGTACCTAATAAAGTGGCCGGTGAGTGCATATTAATACTTATCACAGGGACTCCATAAAGGCTAGTTTGACGCTTAATAATTCACAGACTGTTCCAGGAAGCTATTCAGCCAGTTGGAATCTAGTAAGTTACACAATACCTTATTGTGAATATGTGACTTTATTGTTTGGGCCAATTTAAAAATGTCTGCAATCAAAGGCATTACCTGTATGTATTCATTTAAATCAAAATAAACATATCACTTGTGATCAGACAGCAGTGAGGAGGTCAGCTTGCCTTGAACATGCCAAAGAGTGTGTGTGCTTATGATTATTTTTGCAAGGGAGAGGCAGAGAGCATGTCCGTACCAGGAGCAGCCTTGCACAGGAATGAACACACAGGCAGGTGTTTCACCTAGCAACAGTTGTACAGTAAGGACGCACAATTACTGACCAATCTGGAACAAGTAAAGGTTCATTCCTCTGTATCTCAATGTCCTATGAATCCAGTGGTGGTTATTTAAAGTTTTAGAAGGCCAAACAGGAAGAAGGAAAACCACAACAACAAATAGTTCATTTGACTTTATACATTAAACCACAAAAATGCTCCACAAATATTCCCCTACCTTACCACCCTCTGTTTAGACCGTGCTCTGAAAATCATTTTAATTTAATTTAATTTAATTTAATTTAATCAGTTTAATTTGTGGACTGAACAATGTGTGACCAATTGTGCATTTTACAGCCTGTTGTATATGAATTACATCTTAGAGCTCAAGTAAAATCCTGCTGTTCCTTTACTGTCAGGGTATTATTGTGCAACACAGACATCTAATTTTATGCCTAAGAAGTGACACTTCCTCTTAAAAATACAGTAGCAAAATTTCCTGAAAATAATATTATGTAGGAGTCAGCAAGTAGCCTCGTTTGGAGATATTTTTTTATATTTCCACAGTCAGCTTTGAGCTTTACATTACAAATGACAGAGACAGTGTTGTTTAAAATCGACTTTTGAGAAGTAACTGGCATAAATCCAAGTCCACTATCGAGTCCAGTACAGAAATATTACGTCAGAATACAAATCTTTAGTGATGAAAATGCAACATTTGAATATAAAAATATTTCTACACAGGCATACAAGCTACAATTGACCAGCAATTGCAGAAAATAAACATAAGAGCAATAAAAATAACAATCATAACTTTTACAATAGTTCATTTTACTTAATAAATCAATGTTGTAGCATTGCGTTTTGTTGTTTTTTTTTTGTCTGGATCACTTTGATGAAAGCTGACTCATCACTGAATGAGAGCGGAGAGCTTTCAGTAGCATTCAGGATGTTCAATTCTTTTTGAAGGCACCTGGGATAACAGCAGTTTAGGCAAACGTTAGTTACATAAAATGCAATATTAAACTATATGACCTCTGCATTAAAGGTTCTGTATGTAACTTGTTTTTAATGACACTTATCTCTGAGGCCTTCAGCAAACTGCTGTCAGCATCCTCTGTAGCCGCGAGCAAACATCAGCCACAACAGTGACTAACAAAAGACTGACCCTGATTGACCGACATCCTGTTGATACAATACATGAAAATAAATTACAGTCATATTTAGAATAATGTTGCTATCGGTATATTCCTGTATTTAATTTGGACCATTGGCTCCATGATGCTAACTAGTTTAACGTTTGCTAATGACTTTATCAGCTGACATTACAAAGCAAGGTCCCATATTTTGCTCATATTCAGGTTCATACTTGTATTAAGGTTTCCACTGGTACATGTTTACATGCTTTAATGTTAAAAAAAGATAATTTTCCTCATACTGTCTGCCTGAATATACCTGTAATCACACTCTATATAAATGATGGCTTGGATCCATGTTTACTTCCTGTCAGCTGATGTCATTCACACACCTCAAAATATTCCAACGAGAAATACAAAAGGACCAATTTAGAGTGTTTATGTTTCAAACAGTCTATATGGTAAACTTGTGACATCACAAAGTCACAGAAATCCTGACAGCTTGCCTAAAGACACAGTTTCTGAATACCAACTGTGCATTTCTCTGTGAACTGGGCATTTTGATACTTTCACAGTATTGATACAGCACCTATACCTGCTTTATTTTTAAAAAGACATGGAAATCCGACTTTTCACAATATGGGACCTTTAACTTATGTTTGCTACTGTTGCACATTGTTGTGGAGCTGACAAGAGATGCAGCATGCTATTGAGAGAAGTTTGCCTTGAGGGCTTTCTGCCAGAAAGGCTTTTTTTGGTTACGGTGCATCACTTCGTTTGGATTTTCCAAGAAAATCCGGCCTGAGTCCTTTACATAGAAGTCAGTCCGCAGGCTGTTATAGGCAACCGAGAAATTCAGGGAAGGTCTCAGTTTTTAAGTTATGTTACAATCCGCTTACTCATCGGCAGTAAAAAATCAAAAATACATGTAAAAAGTTACATACAGTACCTTTAAGGATGGTACACCTGTCCAACAATCTGAAGAACTTTTCACCTCCCTACCATACTTCACATACCAAATACCCTGCAAACCAGCCTCTATACACTACTCGACAATTTCCACTCAGCATACCGCCTAATCTAACCAGATAGATGATCTCTAAATGGCTGAATTGTCGACAACTTGAATTAAACTTCCCAGTCTTAGCCTTTTTTGACCCAAATCTGAGTCACAGTCTTGAGGTGTTTGAGTGAAACACCAGCACTTTCCATAGTCCATCCTATCCTTTGGTGGTTCTCTATACAAATAACTCACCATATCGTTTGCATGGCATCATATTTGATAAAAGACTTTGCATATCCGCATCAGTATGCCAATGTACAGCTTGGTTTCTGTTTCCATTCAGACATCCTCAATGCTATCTACAAAACAAACATGTGCAAGCACCACCAGAACACCACGAAACATAACTTTTGTTTAGGATCGAGTGCAAAAAGCTGTTAGCTTCTCCTGCTCTATTCAACTTGAAGGCAGTTCCCATTGTGCATTATGGCAGGGATACAGAGGTTAAGGTTAGGCACCCTCCTGTAGACAAAGTGGAAGACCTGTGCTCGGGGCCGGCTGTGGAGCTCGGCTTTGATTCGTTGAGGGTGTGTGTCTGGGGCGAGCTGCTGGCTGGTGTCCTCAGTGACAAGAAACAGTGCGTAGGTGTCGGGGTCTGGGATCTTGAATTTGTAAGCGCAGAGTGAGCAGACCTCCTCTGTGGTCGTGTAAGGGTGGACCATCAGGGTTTTGGCCGTGCAGCCTGTGTCCACTTCCTGAAGGGCTACACGGAGAAAGTTCTACAGAGAGAAATAAAAAGTCCTGTGTTAACATTTGGAAGTAAACACAGAAATTTTAACAATCAATGAAAGAGGGATTACTGATGAATCAAGTGTGCGGGCAGAAAAAAACAAGCAGTTATTGCTGTAGAAAGAAACTACATGCAGTTGTGAGATACTCCACTAGATGGTGCTTTCTACAAAAATTAGAAAAAACGAACCACAGATTCAGATCCACATGCTGTGATGTTAGTAAAAACTGTACATATATTCCTTTTCACTGCTGGGGGCTGCAACACAGCCCCTTTCATGCACCTTTCCAATGCTGAATGCGAAGTGTGGATTAATTTCGAATTGGTACAACTTAGACTCACTGCCTGGATGTTCAAGGTGGGTTCAGGTCAGGCGTGATACCTGAAAGTCGTCCACAGTCGGCGCTGAACGCTGGGCGGTGCGCCGTCTGTGCCACTGGTGCAGGGTGTTCCTGGCCTCAGAGCTCAGCACCCGGGCTGCCTGCTCCTCCTGGAAGTTCTTGATGAGGGCCATGGCTCCGTACGCACTGGTCAGGTAGTAGCCCCCTGGGTGGGCAGAAAGGAGACAGAGATGCTTAAGGATTTGTGGAGAAAAAGAAACAGAACAGAGCTAGTTATCTAGAAATGAAACCAGCTGACATTAAATGAGTCAAGTAAAAAATTATCAAGAAGTGAACACTTCCTCCTTTGAAATGGAAATTAATCAGAACAAGAATAGGCATTTTTAAAATTGAAGCCTCAGGATACACACCTCCTCACATGGATTGGAGTAACTCCACAATGTGCTTACTGTGCGTGCCATACAGGTTGACGCTGATAGGAAAATATTTCATTCTGGGAGGGTTCAGCCTCCTTTTTCCTCTGAACCTGCTCCAGCCCATTCAAATCAAACACCGACTGGAATTTCCTTCCAATGTCAAAAGGACTTTCCTTCCTAGGTCTATGTTTTATAAGCTCTCTCACAGAACATTCCTAGTAAACTGAACGCAGCTCAGTGAGTGAAAATTACTTCATCGTCTGCGAGACAACTCTTCCAGAGAAAAAAGAACATGTTTTGTGCATTTATTTTAAGAGAATGTGATAATGGAAATTTAACTAGGACCATTACACTCATTAGCAAGTTTATACCTGCTGTTAAGGTTCCTACTAGAACATTATTACATGCTTACTCATACTGTCTGTTCTGGAACACCTGCACTAGACACTCCCTATGAGCGCAAACATCCTTCACTGTAACACTATATAAAAGACACAAAACACGAGAAACACACTAGGTCCCCTAAAATGGTCTTCACTGTGGACGTTGATGGCGCTGAGCGTCATACTGCAATACTAATAATCATGTCTTGTCTTGAGTCTAGACCAGGGGTGTCAAACTCATTTTAGTTCATGGGCCACATACAGCCCACTTTGATCTCAAGTGGGCCGGACGAGTAAAACCAGTGCATAATGACCTATAAATAACAAACGTATCCCTCTTTTTAGTTTAAAAAAGTCCATTCTGAAAACATTTACAAAACAAGTGAAGAACAGCCCCGATATCAGAAGAACAATATGAGTAAATTCAATAGTAAATTTTTCCACATTCAGTCAGTCTATTACTCACTTTCATTATATGTGACTTTTTTCAAAATGTCCCACTACAGTGGAAGCTATCAAAGAAGCAGGTTTAGTCATCCTCTGCCTCACAAGCCATTTACAAACTGAAGTTTTGTCAGTGTAATGTTGTGTTCACACCCCAAACGTGATGCAAAGTTCCACATTGCGCGAGTTTGAATGCCAGAATATTTTGTGTTGACTGGCTTCATACGCATGAATAACTCATATGTGCGTAAAATCACTGAATAGAGATGAATAAACTTCAGCCAGCACATCCTCGATTTCATACGTCTCCGGAGAATCTCACTTGGGAGTAAGCTCATGACGCAAAATCCCGCTACTCGCTTCATTCGCACCGCTTAATTCACATATTTTGCTTCATTCGCGTCGCGTCTATCGTGCCGCCCAGCAGGAATTTGTGTCTAATCACGTCTTCATGTTGAATTTACATGTAATTCACTTGCGTAAATTGATTTATTCACGCCCGGTGTGAACACAACATGAAGCACTGAACAGGGTTCCATCCATATTGATTTAAGATAGAAGTCTGACACATTGTTTGGTACTGAAGCTACTGATTGACAACATTTTGCACAATTTTCAGTACCTTTAAATCTGACCACAATAAGAATGTATTTATATTTCAGAGAACTGTATTCTGGTTGGGGTGGAGAGGGCTCTGAGGCAGCAGTCTATCAATATTAGGAGTGCAAAGTCATTTCATGACTGGTCTATACTATGCTGCAGTGATCAGAGATATTCCAAAGAGGCTGAATTCTGTCAGATGATAAGTACGTGATGTAACTACATTGTCACACAGTTGATTGTGTGTCTGAACTCAGTTCATTTTTAAAGCCAGACTATGAAACTTTTGAAAGAAGGAATAACATTCCTCCTCTTAAAGAAAATACACCCTGCACGATTCAATACATAAAGAGGTTTTGTTGCTATAGCGTTACTTTTCAAATCTAAATCTGCAGTCTATGATATCCACGTGTTTTTTTTAATTAATGACAGTATTTGTGGACTTTAAAAAAGGGATGTTTTTCTCTTACCTTGGTAAGAGTGCTCTCTAACACTTGTAAAAGAGAAGAGCATAAATAAGAAAACACTGGTGAATCCCAGAAATCAACTGGTACTAACAAAATGGACCCAGTATCAAGAACAACCGTCTCGTCTGCCTTCCTATGGTCGTGCAGTTCAGAGGATGAAAACAACGCGTGCAGCGCACATATGCAAATTTACGCAAATACCAACTATGCTAGCCAACTGCACCTCGTGCTAAATAGCAGTCCAATAGCGTGTTTCGATACAGCTGTTTTACACACCTGATGCAAACCATACCCGAATACATACGAACAATACTCCAGACCACCTTTTCAAGTGCACCGTGCCCGAATATGGTACGCAGTGTTCATACTAATCACATGAACTGAACTTTGGCGTCAGTTGTACTCAGATGTGGGCCCGGGTCCCTACTGTGAAAGCCTCTTTATGGTGTGACAGGGGATTGTGTGACAGTCGGAAAAGATTTCTGATATGTGACCCCTGCCCTTGATCTTTATTGATATGAACCATTTCCAACCATTCAGCTGGAGGTGTGCCCTCTGTTTACACACGATTAAGTGCTTCCCCCGAGACAGACCTTCCGTCGACGGGGTTATACAACAGGCTGTAATGTACATCAACCTCACACCACACTGTAATCTGACTGACCTCATGAAGGAAATATCCAGGATTATATAAGTAGGAGTGAAGGAAAACATTTTCTGAAAACTGAGACAGCTCAGGAGCCCATGGTACCGATGGGGTGTGTGCCTCCTCCAGTTTCACTTAGGTTTGACCGGTAAAAGGAGTATTACTGGGTTTTGCCTTTTGAGCTTTTTGCTTATTAGATTTGGGCCTAAATGTAATTTTCCAAGTAAATAATTCAGCATACACATATACCAAGAAGGTCACAGAAGACTGATGTGGAGGAAGCAACAGGACCTACCTTCTCCTTGAAGCAGAGATGGGTCCAGCAGCTCCATCATGTACTGGATCTCTGTGTCCAGCTGAGGCATGTCACACTGAGCCACCACATAAGTCAGCATGGGTAGGAAGTCATCAGCACCGTACATCCTCCCTGGCAGGAAGCAGACAGAGAGCAGTGAGGCAGGTAGGTGTGGTGGTCACACAGGCTCTGACAAAGGTCAAGACTGAAGAATCTATTTAACAGATTGTTTTATATTCCAAAAATAGGACACTGGACTTAATCACTCAAACTGAAGCTGCCCTATTCTTAAATATAAGTTTTAGTCTGAGGCTTTCTGTCATATGCACTGTAAAAAATACCTCCATCTCACACTTCTCCATACCTGAGTTATCCTGCATGATGGTGTAGATGAGTTTGCACACACGCAGCAGCAGTGACACCTTTTTCTCAGGGGAGTACATCTTGCTCATGTTTACGAACTTGTGGCGGATCTTCTCAATAGCCACGGGGTCAGGGGGCACAGCTCCGTCCACCCCTAACTCCTGGGGCCTCTTGGCCTTAGCCAGGGCCAGGTTCTCCTTTAGCTGCTGCAAAGCTCCGCTGCTCACCTGCAGAGAACAGCAGACCGATGTGATGTTAAGGTTAATCTACCCAGTTGAAGTTGGGATATGTGTAAGGAGTCTGTTCATCTTTATAAAAATGAGGATTGAGAGCCTACAATGCTTTGTTTATTTCAGATAAAATGATCCTCATCTACCTAAGAACATGTCCTTTTGTCGTGATAGTGTGAACTATAAACGTAGAGATACAGTCCAACATCCGACTAGTAATCTTGCGGGATCACAAGATTCCACTCATTTCTTACCTGGAAGTCATGTAAAACCGTCTCAATCACGCTCTTCAGAGGCTTTAGGACACACTTGTGCATGGCTTTCTCTAGCACCTGGTCTGTAGAAGATGACAGTAACACACACACGCACACAGGTCAAAAACAGGCCAAAGGTCAATGAGAAACAGACATTTTGCTTGTGAAAGCACACCAGTAGATTAAAAAAGCAAACAAATGAGTAAAATTTTACAACTGACAGTGCGTCACTGCCTGTTGTGTAAGACCAATGACAGGACATATAACAGTAAACGGAAACTGTTCTTCGACTACTATAAATGTTATCACCACCACAATTACTGTAAGTAAAGGAGGTCAAAGCACTTCATCATATAAAAATTACATTCATGTTTCAGAAGGTCAGCTGATGGCTCAACTGAAACCATAACTGTGCCATGAACACTAAGATGAGATTAACCTCTGAGAACACCCGCCGGTCAATGACACACGCTATGGGATTTTGCTTGGGTAGACCTCTATTAAACACACATTATGTAATTTCTGCCATTAACCAAACAGTAACAAAAGAAGACTTGTCGTGAAGTAGCATGGAATCATGGGAGTTGTTGTCTTCATTGTTAAACAACAGAATAGAAACATTTATACATGTATGTAAACAACCACCACTGCCGATAAAAATCTATCTGACGTGACTCAGACAGAACTCATGTTGACAGACTGAAGTCTTATTCACATTATGGTTAGTCACATTTAGTCATTTCAGTCTTATGAAATAGCTGCAAGAGAACTTGCTAGCTTACTATTAGCATTAGATAAATGGACTATCCATACAATGTGCATCTACTGAAGCTGACATTATGTGGTGAATTGTATGCAGAATAGCCCAGCGCTGTTATCTGTGGTCAAAAAAAGTCACACAGTAACATTAACAAACTAATTAACCAAGGCAGCGGTAGACCAGCAGCTCCCCTGTTCTGCAAGGTAAAATTATTGTTTCTGTCAGAGGAGTCTGGTGGCTTTGAAGAGAGCGATACAGCAGCTTCACCGGGGCAGCAGCAAAATGTGTTTTAACCACCTCAAAAAAAAAAAAGTCTATATTTATAATGTATTCTACATATACTTTGCCTTTAGACAGCCCTTACAATGGAGAACTGAAGCAGTTATCTATGCTCTCATCAAAGCCACCAGACTCCTGGCCATTTTACCTTGCAGAAAACGTAGTTGCTGGTCTACCGCTGCCTAGACTGGTTAGCTTGTTTGTGTTATTGTGTCTTTGGTGTTCTGTAGAGTTAGTTCGCATTCAACAAAGTCACACAATAACACAAACTAACCGATCAAGGCAGCGGTAGACCAGCAACTCTCCTGTTCTGCGAGGTAAAATTACTGTTTTTGTCAAAGGAGTCTGATGGTTTTGACGGTTTTGAGAGCGATACAAAGGATTCAGTGGGGCATCAGCAAAACCTATTTTAGCCACGTAGCCACCTCAAAAAGGCCCATCTAAAAAATAATCGATGTCAATTTAAGTGTACGTTACATTTAGAATATTTTCTAAATATACTTTGCTGTTAGATAGCCCTTTTTGACGGAGAACTGTATCAGTTATCTCTCGTCAAAGCCACCAGACTTCTTCGACAAAACAGCAATTTTACCTCACAGAAAACGTTGCTGGTCTACCCCTGCCTCAACTGGTTAGTTTGTTAGGGTATCATGGACTTTGCTGAATCCAAAGTAGCGCTTTTAAAGATGAAAGTCACACAAAAATGTTGTTGTAATGTTATTACATTACCACATACATTAGCTTGGTGGCTGGCATGGGCCTACATACTGTGGTAAGCTGGATCGCTGGATTACTGTGTTGCAGAATGGCATACAGTTAATGGAAATAATGATGCTGTGTGGCCGCAAAAATGCTGTTCTACTTAAATTATTATCAGTTTAAGTGTATGCTATATTTTCACTGCTTTTAATTTGGTGTCAGACAGCCCTTTCTAATGGGCAAGTGAAGTCGTTATTTATGCTCTATTCATTAGCCACAAGACTCCTTTAGCAAAAACAGTAACTTTGTCTCGCAGAAACTGGAGCTACTGGTCTACTGCTGCCTCCATCAGTTACGTTGTTTATGTTATTGTGTGTCTTTGGTGTTTTTTAAAGGGTTAGTTCAGATTCAACAAAGTCACACAATAACACAAACAAACTTATCAATCAAGGCAGCGGTAGACCAGCAACTCCCATGTTCTATGAGGTAAATTGACTGTTTTTGTGAATGGGAGTCTGGTGGCTTCGAAGACAGCAGAAGGGCCTCAGTTCCCTGTTGCAGCAGACAATCTGAATGCAAGGTAAAGCTGTAAAAATATACGTAAACTTAAACTGACATTAATTTTTCTAGGTAGGCCTTTGAAGGTGGCTTAAACATGTTTTGCTGCCCTGCTCCACAGCAGTAGATTGCCTAGCGTCTGTGGCAGCACTGCTCTGTGCTTCTCCAATCTGGGGGCATGCCAACCACCATCAACTAAGGCAATAAACTGACCATGGATAAGTGCCTCATACAGCCCACTAGAAAATCAAAACTATCCCTTTAATGTTTTAAAGCTCTCCTACCCATCCGTGTCTCTCAGCCTCAGGCCCACTCATTCCTGCTGAGGAAGTGAATCCTTTAAAAGGGGCCCACATGTACAGGGTTTTTGTTTCATATAGGCCTGGTAATTATTCAGGAAGCAATACTCAGACAGGAGTAAACCAAGCCACCACTCCTGCATACCATTAACAGTAGTCAGTACTGCATTTATCCTGCATCTGTTTCTTGAGTGTTACATATACAGTATAATATAAATCTGAATCCTTTCTAACTGCTGATGTTCAATAACTTTAAGCCTCAAAAGCAATAAATAACTAACCTTTAGGTTTGTCATTCAAAGAGGCTTTACTAGATTACACATTTGTAATTTAGCTGAGGGGCCACCTGAATGTTTGCTACATGCTTTGAAGAGTTAAAGAGTGGCATATTAGCTTAAAGTCTTAGCTTAAGTCTGACCTTGACAAGTCTCACTTGGAGCCCTTTTCATTAGTATATCATTAATTCAGCTTACATGCAGGAAAAGGTTACATTTGGACCTCTACAATGGCTCCTTCTGTACCTCAAACCCACGTACATAGGCTTCAAATAATGTCCTGCCTACCTCAAAAATGTATAGCATGCTGCATACACAATTGTGTCTTTCTGTTCACTGGCAGCACTGACACAGCTATTCACAAGTATCCCCAGCCTCCAGGCAGTGTTAACGCAGTGAGCAGCGCAGAACCGAGTGCAAGTCTTGTAACAGCACAAACAAGCGAGCATGCAGATACAAGAATTCCCTTCTTGTGGAAATATTTCTGGCTTTATGGTGAGTCAGAGGAATACCAGAGAGGCACTGTGCTCCAGAAATGTGCTCCACTTACACTACTGCACATGCCCCCACACTGTGTCTCAGAGACAAGTGTTGTAGGTCGCCTGAGGTAAGGGTTTGGCAGCTCTCTATTGAACACCGCTAAGAAAAATAAAGCTGAAGTCGAGAACAGGGGGAGGCCCATGGTGTTTACAGAAGCTGGGTAAATCGAGCAGAGCCTCGTGTGTACACAAGCAGGGGTACTGTTGAGGACACACTGTAGTGTGTGCATACATACGCATGCACACACACACACACACATCCTCTGAGGGTGGACTTCCTGATTCCCTCCAAAAAGGCTAATTTCCGTTGTATATTGGGCAATGTTTGTTGTTTGACTTTATCTAGACAACAGCCTGGTCAAAGGCAGGCCAACAGTGCATACACATAACAACATACCAACAAGCACATACACTACAAATGTAACACTGAAAGTACATAAAAGCAAACATAAAATATGTGCAGTTTTCTGATTTACATCCCAGTAATGACAGCCTTTTCCTCCCTCTGTTTGTTCTTATCCAGTCACAGCCATAAGTTAGGGTGTGTTGACAGTTGTACACCCTCCCTATACAAACACCCAATTGTTGTTTGCTAAGTATTATAGTTTCAGCAAATACTTTAATAAAGTTATTACTTCTAGCTTCCCTTCAGCACAAACATTTCTTTCCCAAGATGTCAGACTTTAAGCCATAACGTAACCGCACTCTTCTCAATCTTTCTGTAAACACTCTGAGTCGGAGCGCAGACATCAGCTTAACTGCACTTCTCCTTTCTTTTAAACATATTCTGTTGGATTGTAGCATGACATCAGCCAGACTGTCTGCTCACTCGTCTCAGTATTGTTTTCTTTTTCCAGGGAAAAATGGATAGCTGTAATTCTGACACACCTCTCACCACGTAAAAATCTTCTTCAGTATTTCCCTGGTGCGTATACAGCAGATTTCTCTCATGTCTCGTGTCTCTGACACAGCTAAACTTTTAAACTCTATGCTCACTTCCACGGTGGCTGCACTGTATTACATTTCTTCACATTTCCCCTCTCCAAAGGGAACGTTTGTGAGCGTGAGACGCTTTGTGTGCGTATCTGTGGTCTGTTAGCACAACCAGAATGGATCACTTCTCTGTCTCTGAACAAGGCTTTGCTGTTATTGTTTACAATGAACAAGGGACGCGAGATGAGTGCAAAGACATACTTACATATTCATGCAAATACTCAAGTCCACAATAATCGGACTGGAATGAAACGTCCCTTTGATAGAGCTGCTCATGCCTGCAAACTTTATTTTTACAATCATCATGACCTCAATGGAGGATATAAACAACTTTGATACCATCCAGCAGGATTAGAAATAGGGCTCATCTGAATAGTTTTGATACTTCTGCCAATATGAAACCGGAGTTTCATTAATAATACCAAAACAATACTTGTTATACCATGTTTTACTACAAAACCCTTTTTTAATGTACCTAAAGAAGCCAAACACACACAGCTATAAAGGAATTTAAAATAGAGGAATTTAAAACAGTCAAAGAGACCTTATATCTGATGAAACACTCACTGCCAGCTTTCAGTTCTCTTTCATTTCAGTAGTCAGCTTGAAGTTGAATACCAAGCAGGCCTAAAATTAGGGATGCACCGATTCATCTGCTGAACATCGGTATCAGAAGATATTCGCATTGTTGACTGCCTATCTGCAAATAATAATAATATGACATTCACAGACGGCAATGGCTGATGTTTTTCTGTTGCATTACATCAATTGCTTCGGCAGGCTAAAAAGCAGGGCTTGAGACTAACGGTGCCCTGTCGTACTTGGGAAGCTAGAAAAGTTGTTTGGGATGGACAAAGATCTTTCCTGGGATGCTGTCAGGATGAAAGGTAAGTAAACACACTATCGACACATCAGAGGTTGCACCATATCATTTCCCTGAAAGTGCTACATTGTGAATGACAAATCTGTGACGACATCGACAGGAGGGGAGCTAGTTATCGTTAGCTATTAGCAGCCGGTGGCCAGAGCTAACACCTAATGGAGGCTGCACTGAACTATGATGTGTTTGAACTTTATTCAGTAAAAAGGAGTATTGGGTGAAGGTAAATAATACCGTTATCATGATGTGTTCAAATGTAATTTGCCAAGAAATAAATACAGTTGTTTGACGGAGAATTTGCTGATATTTTTACAGATATTAGAGAGGGATTCGTATATATTTAGTAAAAAGACTTCTGAAGCTGATTTTAATGTGAAAGAAGGTTATATTAAAGACGGTTTCACAAATTTCTATGACTGATTTGAGCTCATTCAAAAACAGTGCAATGAAGGGCCTGAATGACTCGAATACAAATATATGAGCTTCAACTGCACTGTAAGTTTATTCCAACCAACAGAGGCCAAGAATAACCTATTGGGGCACAGCACGCTGGCATTTCTGTAACTCAACGCCAGTAATTAGGACGACTAATATGGAAAACTTCAACTAGCCTGTCTGATTCCCAAGGCATTGGCCTGCCTGGGCACTCACTGAACATTTTCAATGAATGAAGTCATTTTGAAATCCTTTTCTGAAGCAACACTGAAGAGGTTTTACTTCTCAAATTGTACTGGAAGGAGAACATGTAGAGAAGTGAAATGCTGTCAGGGACAGGGTATGACTAAACGATCACACACACATGTGCCCACGCAATCATGAGCAAATGTTTCATTTAGTCAGGACGCAACATGCAAGTAACGAATCTTACAAGTACATACTACTTTTACAATCTTCTTGGCAGACTTACCGATCTGGTCCTCAGGTATGAGTGACTCAATAGGGGGGTCCAGCTCAGAGCTCTGGCGCAGGTAAGCCTTCATCTGTGTCAAAAACTGCCTGAGAGTCTGCAGAAAATCCATCCCTGAGGTGTGACAGCCTCGATTCTCCTGAACAAAGCTGATATAGTCTTGGACCAGGGAGCCAAAGTATGAGCTTTTGTCCCGGGACAACTCAGCAATCCTTTTCACCGCTCGTCTCTCCGGGGTCATCAAGGAGCTCAGCATACCGCTTACTTTGCGAAAACGTCCCTTCAGGGCCCTGGGGAGGATGAAAGAGCCTCCACCCAGGCTCACGCCAACCCTTCGCCTCCGCGCTTTGAAGGAAGGACGAAGGCGCATCTCTAGGTCAGTTTCCAGACTGACCCCGTAGTCCTCTTCCTCGTCTTCTTCCCCATCCTCGTCGTCATCACTGCTGTCCTCCACTGGGTCTTGATGATTAAGGTGTCTGGATGGACTAGGGGCAAGGCCCAGGGAGAATCCCGGGGACTGCGAATATTCCAGTGAGTCAGAAGAAGAAGTAGACATGCTCATGTCACTGAGCCGCTGGCGTCCCCTCTCCTTCGGATGGGACGGACTCCCAGCGTTATTCTCCAGTAGTACATCAGCAGGGACAGCAAGTGGAGGCTGGCAGGTTGGGAGCTTGGCACGGGACAGAGCCCTGGCGATAGTCTCATCATCCAGGGCAATGTGGCAGCGGTGAGCTTCCAGATCAGGCTTCTTAGGCCTTGGAGGTGGTCGGTTTGAAGGCACAGAGATCGGCGAGCTTGCAGTTTTGGACGGGCTGCTTTGCTTGGCACCCATTGGTGGCCGAGCGGGTGCTGGGCGCCTGACGGAGGACTGTTGTTGCCTTGTAGACACAATAGCGGCCTCTGGCATGCTCTTGGGTCTGGCGGTAGCTGCTGGAGGTCCAGGTGGAGGTGGGGCAGGGCGCCGGCGCGGCATTGAGCGTGGAGGAGGGGGTCGAGGGGGAGGGGGGCGTGATTTACCGTTCAGTTTGGTCTTGTCCACGTTCGGCTCGCTACCTTGACTGCCGCTTAACAGCTTCTCGGATGACTGCGGCGCATTCTCCAGGTTGCTACTGGACTTGACCGCATGTGAAGGCGGATCGTCTTCACAACGGCGGTGCTGATGAGTCTGGAGAAACAGGGGGTTGACGAAGCACAGAGGACCACTGGAATGTCTTCTCTCCAGATGAAAGGAAGGTGGAGGGGCGTGGGACCGTAGGGTCGGGGGTGCACTGTCACAGTGAGCCCCGGAGTGTCTCTGCTGTGACCCCTCGACCTCCCTGTTCCTGTTGGTCCGCTGTGGGCTGAGGGTACGGCTCAGAGGGCGACAGGGACGAGGAGAAGTGCGACGCTGACTGCACAGGGCAGAGTCCCAGAAGCCTGTAACACACAGACACAGAAACACTCAGAGGCAATCATTAACTAACCTTGAGTCAGACACACACTTCTCTTTGGACAATTCAAGGCTCAGAGACAGGATATCCTTGAGTCTTTAGATTAAAAGATCAGTGAAAGAAAAGACGAGACAGAACAAAGACAGCATTCTCAAGTATTTCCTCTCACCAACAGCTCAGACGGTTCCTCAAAGTTTTCTTCAGTTTTCTCTCTTTGCCTGCCTCTCTGCTTCAATGTGTCTTTCCTCTTGCTGGTGGCAAAAGTGCTGTGAGTTCAGCCCCGTGTCTCTTGGCTCAGATTCACTGGGTGCCGGCACACACCCAGAGACAGAGAGGGAGTCGCCCATGCTAATCACAGAGTGGGAGGGCACTAAACACAACACACAGCACGCAGTTCCAGTTCCTCCACTCCTTCTTCCTGCCCTGTTTTCCTCTCTCTTGACTCTACACACTGCTGACCTATAGCTCCCCTGACTGAGTAGTTTTAGGACAAATTTCTGTTGAAACATGAAGCTACTGCTCACAGCAAACCTTATATATAAATAAATATAACCTTATATATATATATATATGATTTCCTGCCTCTCTTCTTTTTTTCATATTGACAGTGTAGTGTCCCACAACAGTGGAGGACATGTGCTCCCATTTTGATGCTCCTCTGTGCTGTTCCACTGAATTACTCCATTGTTTTCAGCTATTTGGCAAGATGCTCACACACTCAGCTTTAACAACCACTTAAAAAGAAAGATTCTTCTATCTCCAAGCATGAATATCTATTTACAACACAATGATTTCACCAAACTGGAAAAAACAAGGCAACAATTCTTGCCACTTCAAAATATCTATGCAGTTTAAGCCCAGTGTTGTCTGCTCCCGCAGGCTAAAGATGGAAACGTTACTCTTGCATTCCTGGAGCAATAAAAGACGCCGGGTGCAACGGTTTCATATGTCTCATAATCACCTCGGACTGAAGTCTGCCTGTGGTCTTTTTACTGGTCCATGTGAGCAATGACCACCTGACACCGTGGAGTCTGTCTGCAGCAAGCAGATGACCAACAACAGCACATTTGACAACACTGATTGAAAAAGAGCATACAAACACAAACTGTTTTTATTAACCAATTCCAATCACTTGCATTTTTTTTAAATTGAAGTTAAATTAATGTCAATTAAAGTTAATATATCCGGCTGATTTTTCAAACTAAAAGCCTACTAGGAACAGGAGCAATTGTCCACTTTCAGATGCGGAGCGGCTTTTAATGCCAAACATCTACGCAGGAAGTCTTTAGTTTCATTGACTGTGGCTTAAAAAAAAGGAAAATTAAGGCAACAGTAAATACAGAGGGAACGTTAAACTAACTTTATCGAGAAAACATTTTGACGTGGATTAAAAGCAAACAACAGCAAATTCAAAGTGGAAAAGATCAGACAACAGGGAGGGCCATTACTAAAACGCACATATAACACAGGGGAAACAGAAATAAATGCATGTCTCTACAGTATATGGGCCTTTTTCGAATAAAGACCTAGCCCTGAGATCAGTATTTTAGAATCTGTTGTATTATGGAAGTCCACTGTCGAGCTTTTAACGGCCTAAATACAGCCTCACTGTGTGCATATTGAGTTCTGCTGAGTGATAATGCAGTTGGTAATGCAGGGTTTGGAGGTGTGGGCTACTTTACTGGGTTGTTTTACCTACACGATGCATTGATTTGATCGATTTCTTTAAATCAAAATGTAAAAACACCCAAAAGGTTGCTTTGCAGCTTTGCATTGCCTCTGGAACAATAAGGTCTTCATCTGAATCCTTTCAAAACTTGCTTTTTACACAGTTCTGTGTAGTTTTACCTGTTGGAGAGCCATGGAGCCTAGTGTAGGGGAAAAATAATAGACCAGCTACATAGAAATAGAGAGGAGATACACAATGCCCGTACAGGCAAGGGTGTGGCTGTTGTGGGCAAGCTATGACAGAAGTGTAGCGCTGCGTGCGTGTCCTATGGGGCCTGCTGAGCATTTTTTAATTCACAACGAAAATAAATTAATTCACAATGGGAATATTTATTAAACTTTGAATATACATAGGGTGCCAGACAGCATACAAATCATCAAAATAGAGCTTGATTGTCCATAAAGAAGTGCCAGGGGAAGCTCCCCAGACCCCTGACAGAGATCTGGGCAACGGCCCAAATGTCCTCAACTCCTAGAAACGCCCCTGACCTGGGTGGGGCTGCTGCGACTAGATTTGCTTCTTGGCAAACATGATAGAAGACACCAAACGTCCAAAGGTTGACAACAGGCGATTCATTTATTGTATATACTTGTAAATCTTATCTATGTTTGTTTTTAACTGGCCCTGCTCTCCTTTTATTTTTCAAAAATGGCCCCTGGGCAAAGCAAGGTGAGTAATACTGGTCTACAGTCATGCTAGCAGCTCTGTGAGGCTGCACTTAGACACAGCAGAGCTTTGAGCTAAATGCTTACATAAGAACATTCCTAATGACAATGGTGTTAAGCAGGTGAAATGTTTACAGTGTTCACCATCTTGGTACAGTGTGTAAGCACTCTTACATCAGTATGTTGCAGGAAGTTAGTCATAGACAACACAGTATATGACAAACTCAAAGGTTGACGTGATGATTGTGCTCAAATCAAGTTACAAATCCTGAAGGGGACATGAATATCTGTGAAAACTGTCACTGCAATCCATCCAATACTCTAGACATATGTTGGTCTGGATCAAAGTGGCGAACCGACCAACCCAACAATCATCAGACATCCTTGATGTCCCTCTGCCAGCCTGGCTAAAGACACCAGTTGAATCCTACTCTCACAAGAGGCTGACTTTGCTATGATCACCATCAGCTCTTAATAAGTTCCTAAAATGTGCCCTTCTAGCAGAATAACCCCCCCACGGCCCTCTCAGGAGGCAAATCAGCTCCAAAGTCGCTGCAATAGTCAAATATCTCTGCCCTGTTTGTCACATGTGTTTGTGTTTCTCATGTGCGTGCTCAGATTCCACAACATATAATATGATCGTCTGCTTTTTGTCTTTAAATAGAAGCTTTCCAGTGGTGAAGGGGAGTTTCCCTTACTGACTGCACGAGCTAACGAAGAGAGGCTCACACGCCGCCTCTATCCCTCTTCACATCAGATGAAAGAACAGCAGTGCAAAAGCCATTTGAGTGCAGGCTTACACCCACCTCTATTCACAGGAATGTCAACATGCAAATATAAAAGCGGCTTTTCATGTTCGTCAGTAGCTTTGACACAGTTTGCAGCACATTGTTTGTTAGCACTCGCACTTGAAAGCCTTGTGTGCTTACACACATGTCTGAATGTCGTATGATGGTATGTATGTGTGTGTTTAGAGAGCGCACGGCCTACTGAAGCTTTCCACTGGCCACTCCCTTCTCCCCCACACTAAGCGCTGAGCTATGTCGTAGGATTCTACTGTAGGACGCTGACTCACTGCAGTTTCACAGCAGCTGAGCCGAGAATAACTTGACAGAGATGAAGTGACTAAATCTGCTGTGAAACCAGAGCTGAGTGGTCAGCGTGAATTGACAAAGAAAAATAAATAAAAACAGCAGTTTTTTTTCTGTATTTGTTTCGCTTAGTTGAGTGTTTGCATGTTACAGCAGGTGGAGAAGTTACAGGCAGCCACCACGGCACAACTAAGTTTAAGAGAATACTGGTGTTTTAACTTCTCAGGTCTAACTGTGTGTACTTTAGCCACATTACCTAATGGGTAAGAAATAGTGCAACATAAGCTTATTCCATTTTTTTCCCACACAGAATGAGATCAATATCAAATTTGCACTAATGTTTTTGCTACAGAGCTGGGAGCTGGTATGTGATTAGATTAGCTCAGAGGTCAGAAACCTTTACGATGAGAAGCCGATTTTTAGCCAAAACAGAAAGAAGAATAACATGCCTGAAGCTGCAAAAAAACATACTCAAGCCTTACAATGAAGGTAACACAGCCTATTACGCCGAAATTAGCCAATATGTCTAAATGAGCATTCATTAATGTGTTTTAACACAACGTGGCCACTCTGATTATTTGGTTCTTTAACTTTGCAGTGTTGGGGGTGAAAGCAAATGAACCTGTCCACGCACCGTTAAATTCTCTCTTTTTTTAAATTTTGAATTCATAGCTAGCTTATCTAGGGAGACTCAAGACCAGCCGTTGTTATTAAGTAAATGGACTTGCATTTGTATAGCTCACATTCACCCATTCTCACACACACATTCATACACTAGTGGCCAAGGCTACCATACAAGGTGCCGCCTGCTACTCAGTCTTTAACACGCTCACACGCTCACAAGCATCATCGGGAGCAATTTGGGGTTCAGTATCTTGCTCAAGGGTACTTCAACATGCGGACTGGAGGAGCCGGGGGAGCTGATCTTCCGATTGATGGACAACCCGCTCTGCCTCTGAGCCACAGCCGGTTTGAAAAAATGTATAGGAAAAAGCACCAGGCTGAAAAAACTACAGTAGTAGTTCTTTCTCTTTTGGTAATAGGTCTTCTTCACTGGTGCTTTGTTGTTATTTGCTCTGTACAATAAAGCGATCCATGGTCATACTCAGGTCTTTCTCCTTTTAACTGTTATCATCCCTCACACTGGCTGCCAATCAGGGCTTATGATGTGTTGCACACTTAGAATTCCTATAATTCCTCCACTTATAATTAATTCAAATTAAATTACCCTCCCAGGACGGAGCCCTTCTGTGCAGAGTTTGCGTGTTCTCCCTGTGTCAGCGTGGGTTGTCTCTGGGTACTCCAGCTTCCTCCCACAGTCCAAAGACATGCAGGTTAACTGGTGACTCTAAATTGCCCGTAGGTGTGAATGTGAGTGTGAATGGTTGTCTGTCTCTATGTGTCAGCCCTGTGATAGTCTGGTGACCTGTCCAGGGTGTACCCTGCCTCTCGCCCAATGGGATAGGCTCCAGCACCCCCCCGCGACCCTCAAGAGGATAAGCGGTTACGAAAATGGATGGAAATTAAATTGCATTTTTTAGCTAGACTTGGCCTCTTTATTAAGAAATGGGTGTGCACGCATACTGATACAGTCAATTAAAAATTCATTCAGAACTTTTTGTATAGGACCAGTCGAAAATTGTAATAATAATGTGTGGTTATCACAAAATCCCATGGCACAGCTAAACTGGCATACTGCCCTAAATCCAACACACTAGTCCTTTGACTAACTAAACAAAATACATGTTAAGCTTTAAAGGTGCTGGTAGAAACAGGTGAGCTGTTTCCCCCTCTCATCATGCTTCTCATCTAATTATCTTCTCAACTAAATCCCAAAAATGTTGCACCAGTCCTTGAAGTTTGAACACAAAAAAACAGGTGAAGCTGTCATTATAGATTAGCTTTCTCAGAGAAACTGCCCGTCTGCAGTTTTTTTTAACAGTGTGAAATTAATGTAATGTATGTATTGAATGGCTACCTGAAGAGAAACATATTTTATCTAAAAACTGCAGAAGTGTTTGAAAATTGCTGAGCAGTCTGTGTTCAATATATACCTGATTTATAGCTCAAACTTGCAACACCACCAGTATAGTTGTTTAAAATGTGTTACTACAGAATTTTAAGAAATAAAATAATAAATGAGGCTACCTGCTCCAAGCTGAGCCACCTCCTCCAGGTCTTTCTGAGTCTTAGCTGATGCAATGGCCTCTGGGAGTTTGAGTGTGAAAGGCAGGACATCCCTGAGTGAATGATGAACAGGCAATAAACACGAACGTTAGAAATACAATCCGTGTGCATTTATCGACACTAACAGGTTAATGACTCTGTCTTTATGGTCAGCGTTATAAAGCACGTTGTCCTCATTTGACAGTGACATGCACTAACACACTGGCACACAGAGAAGTGAAAACACTTTCAATCATTACTCACACAAACATGCTGACATGACCTGTTTCCATTACAAAGGGACAGATACAAAGGTCTAGAAATACAATGCATACATGTTGGGATTGAGAATGTAAATCAAAATTATATTAAAATATAATCCAATTTTGTGCTCTTTAAGAGGCCTGTTTGATTTGTGGTCATCTCTCTATCTGATACAAGTATTGTGATGGGTACTGCTTGCAGCACAATTTCCCTTTATTTCTGTAGTCTGTTGTTTTAAATCCTTTGTGTGTCTGAGTCTCCCGACCTAAAACAAGAAGTGAGAGCCATGGGCACAGAGAGCTGAGTGCTTACTCGACAAACATTATTTTCATCCATGGAGTTTCCATCTTCGAATCACCCTCTCATTACAGAACAAAACACGCAGAAGCTGGAGATGAGATGGATGAATGAAACAAATGTTGGTTTGTTTACCTGCTGATACAGTAGAAAGCCACCAGGCGGAACAGATCTGCAAAGCTGATCCCAGATCCCTCCAGAGAAAAGGCTGCGAACAAATGAAACATGTACAGACTGAGTTACAAATGATAGACTAAAACTCACTTAGATGTCATTTCTTACAGGGCACTTGCATTAAGAATCTTCCTTCAGTCACTTCTGTCCGGCCCTGCTGGCATCTTACAAGGAAGTTTAATTGATCTTAGTCACAGCGGAGGCGTGTCACAGGTGTGCTCTGGTACTTGAACAAGTGGCACTACACCCTGTTACTCATCATTTGTGGCAAACCCAACTGATCCAGCTAGTGGCTTAATACAGCCGTAACTATTTTAGTTTACTGTTTCAGTCTCTCCAATATTTAACTTTTTTTATTTTCTATATGACGACTAGAGTGGGCGATGTCATTGGTGAGGGCCAAGTAGTGTGGATTTATGGATGACAGTGTTGGTTGGCTGATCCTTCTCTCTGGTCCAGACTAAAATATCTCATATACATGATGGATTAGTGAGAAATTTTGTAGAGCTGCTCATGGTTAACAGGAGGATAAACCCTGCAATTACTTTGGTGATGCCCTGACTTTTCTTTTAGCACACCAGAGGGATGATATTTTTCGTTTTTTAGTGTCTACAACAGGGGTCCGCAACCTTTACTATCAAAAAAGCCAAGTTTGGCTGCAAACAGTCTACTAAGTCTAAATTAGCATTCAAAAATATGTTTTAACACCAGGTGGCTGTACTGCAGTGGGTTATTCAGTGCTGGCAATGAAAAGGCGACACATTTCTGTCCACATAAAATTCTCTTTTGTCCTCTGAGACACTTCCTTTTGTTGGATTTGGAATCCACTGCTATCCGAGCTAGGTAAACTGAAGACTAGCCACCACTATTTAATGGGGTTTGGCACAATCTAGAGGGAAAGGCGCCAGACTGTAGGTGTATGATGCACATTTTGATAACAAAAATGTTAAAACCTTTTTTTCCTTTAAATCCAGTGTATAGGCTTATTTTTTGGTCATTTTTTTGTCTAATATTTGTATAGCCTCTAAACAAATACTGGATGGACTACCATGATATTTTGTAGATATTTCAGGGGATACGTTCTGATGACTTCGAGGATCCCCTAACTTTTTAATCTAGCTCCACCAGCAAGTCAAAGTCTTCAATTATTCTACAAAATACTGTCTCTAAACATCTATATCAATTGACACATTTTGGCACAGATGTTCATGGTTGCAAGATGATGTGTCCCCATAACAGTAGAGAAAACAATTCGCACCAGGGTTCAAACCTCTCTTCGTCCAACACGGTCATTGTTTCATTAATGTATTCCCACAGTTGCTCTCTACTGTGCAGTGTCAATACCCTCGCCTTGCTTTGGAGCTGGCTAATCTGAGACTTACAGGTTGTTTGATGCAAATTTACTGCATCGTCTATCAGCTTATAGTTTCAACATACAGCCACCATAAAGACAACATCAAAATCTGAAGCTGGTACAGTCTTCATAGGGTGAATAAATTCTAGTCACCATGGTATTTTGGGAAAAAAAATATATACATTGACGTAGCTCTGTGTGGCTAAAAGTTGCAGATTGATTGATGTTGTGGTATTGTAATAGCACTGGTTGAAACTGGTTGGTAGTAGCTTATAAGCACACATCATATTCTGCTTTACAGGAAGGTAACATGATTGGATTTTAATATAAGAATACAGAGACATTGATTTTTTTGGCATATGGGTGCACAAGATGACCGGGAATGTGATCTTAAAGGGTTAGAAAGGCACTGCTCTTCGCATCTTGATGATAATGAAAAGTTTGACTGGTGATTTGTGCTTTCCTGTGAGAGCACTGTTTAAAAGTAAAGTTCTAACCATTCGTGCACAAAGCTAACTCAACACAGCAGTCAGCATGAGAGGCCAACTGGAGAGCAGCTGACCCACATCTAAAGGCCAGACCAGGCCAAAAGCACTCCCCTCCCTCCCTCCTCCCTCCTCCCATGTGTACTGTCATTTCAGCAGGGAAAATCCACAGCTGGTGTGTCATCACTCTTTGGCACTGTCACAGCTCCATGACTAATTCCCAACATTGAAACACAGCATTTTTGCATATGACTAATTACTGTAAGCTTATAAGCACAGTTTACGTGTAATATTGTTAACCACAACTTATTTTACTCGCACGTCAAGTCTTACTACAGTCACACGTACACACAGCTGGCCACACTGTGTTACCTGCTCAATGTGACCCTTGACGCAGTGCAAACAATCATGTGACCATGACCAAATGTGAGCTATGAACGTTTACCAAAGATAAATGCATTATCAGCAAAACTTTCCTGCACAAGGAGAAGTCAGAGGAGTGGGGGGGGGCTGCAGCCGCATTACATCAGCAGATCAACACCAGGACGCTTACACACTAGAGGTACATGATACTCAAAGAATTAATATTGCAATTACTTTGACAGGTACTGCAATTGTATTTAATTTTTACAGGAAAAAACATAAAAATGATGATGTGATTTTTGCTGGTGTCTGTACCAAACAAGCATGAATATAATTTGCAGACCAGGATTGCTCTGTAGCATCACAATGCTTCATTTATAACAGTATGTTGTCACACTTTACCTTTATCAAAACTTTTCAGCTCCTGCAATTTGAATATTGCACTTAGCAATACTGCGATTTTGATAATATTTCTATGAGTTGTGCGGCCCCATTACACACACACACACACACGCGTGCACACAATAGGGCCAAAGTGACATCCCTCCGGTCACACACTCTCATTTCTCATTTGTATGGGTTTATCTTAGTACACAATATGCGGGGGCGGACAGGAAATGACATCTTTAACTCTATGACCTAAAGGACAGTGTGACTGCAGAGGTGGTTGTGGTTCAACAAGACATCATCAGGGGACCAAAGGAAACTGAAAGACCAAAGTCTGCGCTCTCTGATCCACCTAAACCACTGGTCGACAAAATTTACTATCAAAGACGCCCTTTTAAGATGAAAAAAAAAAAAAAACATATTTGAGCCATTTATTGACACTAACACAGACAAAATTAGGCTATCAACATGACTTTTAGGTCTAAATGAGCATTAATGGTATGATTATTTGGTACTTTAACTTTGAAGTGTAAGTGGTGACAGCAAATGAATCTGTCCATCTGCTATTAGATTCTTTATTTTACTCTGAGACTTAACCTTTTTTGGATTTGGAATCCATAGCTAGCTTAACCAGACTCAAGACTAGGCACCGTTACTGAGGTTCGGCCAAATTTACAGAAAAAGGTGTCACGCTGTAGACGTATGACTTTATTTGACAAACTCCTACAGCATTTTTTTTTTTTTTGGTGTATAGGCTACACATTTCACAAGTGGATAATGTAAGATTCCCTTAAGGCCTACACCAATAATAAATCAAATTGAAATGTATTTATTGCAAATACAGTTGGTTAAAGGGATATTATTTTCAACCAGCTTTGCATCACAACAATTTTGGTAATGTTTTATGTATATATGAGCTGTGATAAACTTCCTTCCATTTTACCAGTGCCCAGCTCAAATCTGCTGGATGACATGTTTTGTGTCGCCTTTGCCTAAAATGTCCTCAGAAACATATTTCATTTTATTGCTTGGTTGTAATACGAGAATTTGTGAAGAGGAAGTGAGCAACTTTCTGTTTCCTGTAAAACAGAGGCTGAAAATACGGAGATTATACAGTAAAACTGAGCAGTGCTGATCAAATATAAACCAAGGTTCTGTTACCTTGTCACCGACTCCTCACCTCAAATGATTTTAGAAACATATTTTTGCTTACTGCTTAAAAATAATTAAACATTTTTTGTTACCAGCCGGCCTCCATATAGTTTCCCATGTCTAAACAGACAAGCTCGCATTATGTCACCCACCAGCAGGAGCGTTTATTGGTCAGGTGCAGCACAGTGCATTCCTGAGTTTTAGGTTTTCTACCTCATGTAGTATCAATTTCAAAAGTATTTGCTTATTTCTACGGCGTAGACAGCCCAGGTATATGAAAAGACCATCATTCCAGCAGCGAAATACTTCTTAAAAACAAAAATATCACTTACTGTATTGGCTCTCTCTGACAGGGAAATGTCTGATGGGAGTTCCTGACTGATCCTCCTTCAGACGCACAGACAGAACTTTTCTCTGCAGAGCGGCTGACTTCCTGACCAGGAACACCTGCATCATACAACCAGAGGTCAGGACATATAACGCAATCCTAAATAACACTCAAATAAGACACAATGACATTTGTACAGTAACCCCTCACCCCAGGAGGCTGTTTGAGCAGGATGCGACTGGCCTCCTCTTCACTGACTGCCAGCAGTAGCCACACCGGGTGGGTTTGAGTCAGCCTGTCCAACACACTCATCCGCCTTCGCAAGGAGTCGTAGCCAGAATCCCTTTCGCCCCCCACCCCGCCACACTGGGGGGACTGCAGGTAAACACCGCTCACTTCACTCTCTAGCCTGGCAGAGAAACACAGAGAGACAGAGAGTCAAACAATTTTGCCATCTGCTGGTGAAAATGAGCACCAATGTGTGTGGAAGCATTTATAAATACTGTTGAAGGAATTTAACAAAGATTCAAAACAATGCACAACAGCTGCAAGCTGCAACACATGATGTGGCTCATCAAGATGATATTTATCAAGATTATCAAGATTATAGGAACTAAAACACAAGACTGGTCAGGTTGACGAATGTTTTGAGGATAAGAAGATGTGCAGAAAACGGTCTTACCCCTGTAGATCCACGGGTTCCCTGTCAACTGCAGGAGAGGTCTGGACCATCTCCCTCGTCAGCTCCCCAATCTCCAACGCAAATGTGTCAATCAGCTGGCAGAAGACAGAATGACAAACTCTGACTGATGAGGGAATATAAGCAGGAGAGGAGGGGGGATAGCTGTAAACGAAACCGACAGCATTGCTCAAACAAAACTTAGGAAACAGAGACTGGAAGACAGAGGGACTGTACCGGTCACGTTGAGAACAAAGGGGCAGGATAACCATTAGTCATTTTTCCTGTGTGTAGTACTCATTTCCTATTTGCAGGAAACATGGAGACAAAGCCTTGTCAAAAAAAGAAAAAAAAATTACCCACATCAACATCCAAAGTGAAACCAAATATTCCATCGAACTGCAGAGACCCTCACTCAACTCTCTACCCAACGTGTCCTCACTGAAGATGCAATTTCTTCAATAAACAGCACAGCTGCGTGTAAACATCTGGATAAATCTGGACAGGAAGGCTCGAAAGATTGTATCTCCCATCTCAGGCAGGACTGTTTCCAGGCTGACAGAGATAAGGGTTGTCATGTAGCACTAATTAGTCAGCAGAGCCAACAGCTGAAATGACAGTACATCTAATCACGACAGCACTGGATCTTTGAACTAACTGTATTTGGTGACTGAAACTGATCTGGAATGTGTTTCACAATGTTTCATACTGACCTCACCAAGCATGCCAAAAACGTTTGCGGTTGGCTGCCCACTCGCCTTCACATTCATTTCTTTGGAACAAAAGGAGAACATGAAGAATAAGTATGCCATGTATGAATCAGTTTGTTAGCTATGGGCCACAACTTTTTTTTTGCCAATACTTGTTTACATTTTGTCAAATCGGCATCATTAAAAATATGCCGAATTAGCAATTAACAGCTCCTGTTTACATTATATCCATGGGTGAACAAAAACAAAACTAGTTGCTGGATTACGTCGACACTGTAGAAAAAGGTAAAACATGATGATTATTGGGCAAGTTTTGGAGGCATTTGAGACATTCATGTCCAGGGTCCCAGAACATTTCTGCCAATTAATTTTCAAAACATTTCCAAATTTTTAAAAATAATATTATATCCCATTTTCATGACTTACTTTAACGCAGCAATGTGCAAAATTTAGAGGAATTTAGTGGCATCTAGTGGCGAGGATGCATATTGCAAGCAGCTGCAACTTCTGCTGATTAGAATTCCTTCAGTGTTCATTGTTCAGGAGGTTTTAATCATGAGCCAAATTATCCAAAGAGGTCTCTTCCTCTTCAAAACAAACAGACCAGGCGATTAAAATCAGTAACAACATTGAATAACGCATTTCACATTACACATCAGTGTTTCTTTGTCACTGTTCAGCACGCTGGAAAATGTTCCCACAGCCTTGTCATAAAGCGGCTGCTAACTACGACGGCCAATGTGTTAACATGAATGGCCCTATCTACAGCCAGTGTTTGGTTTGTCCATTCTGGGCTACCGTAGAAACATGATGATGCAACATGGCGATTTCTGTAGACGAGGACCCACTCTCTACGTAGATAAACGTCTCATTCTAAGGTAACAAAAACACAACGATTCTTATTTTCAGGTAATTCACACTACAGAAAACAGTCATATTATATTAACATCCATTTTTGCCAATATATCCCCTAAATCCTTCACACTGGACTTTTAATTTAAGTAGTTTACATTTGGCAGGTCTATATTGTGATCATAGGGCGCTGTAATAAGGCTCTTACTTTAGTGTGCTATGCCCTAAAAGACAGACATGGTAGCAAACCTGTAGCATAGAGTATGGGATGGAATGCCATACAGACACAAAGTGTTGACGTTATGAGTCCTGGGTAAAGCAGATGTGAAATATGTGCAGACCTTTTCACTCCGTTGAGCAGCTTTTTGGTTGTCATGAGGTTTTTTGCCTTCAGCATGGCTGACCAGAGCCACTTCCCCCAAGTTGCCAATGTAAAATGTTTTGATGCAGAGCCTATATTCAGCATGGCTAGGGTCTGCCTCTCTAGAACCACGCCTCTACTAACCCTCACCCCCTCAAACTTTCACAACAATCACAAGTAGGTCAACGACAATCGAACAGTTAAACTCCCGCTCGATTAAACTTAGGTAAGTTTTTCTCCTGTTAGTTTCTTCTCTCTTCCCTCATTGAAATAAGGGAGTAGGGGGAGGTAGAGTGTACCTCTTCAGTCTGCACAGATGTCTCTCCTTAGCTCTGCCTTCCCTATGCTCCTTCTCACTTTTCTATCTACCTATGCTCTTTCCTAATTCTCTATCCGTCTACGCTGAACTCTTTGGCTCCCACTTGGAAACCCCCAGATGGCACTATTACTCCAATTCATAGTCTCCAGTATGTGCATCGAGGATTCTAACATCTAGTCCTAAACTGAACTGATATTTGCTGTTTGACAGCCGTGCATTGTTAAACACACACTTTCCAACCATTTGTGAATAAGCAAACTGTTATTGCTTGCTATTTTTTTTCACTCATTAGACATTCCCGATGCCTGCTCGTTGCATATACCAGTGTGTATCACATGATACCAGTGACATTTCAACGGTCATGTAGTGCAGCACTCACTTTTAAATTAATAATACAGGCAAAGTACTTCTCATGACATTTGAAATATTTTAGAAACCATTAGCAGTAGCCAAAACAACGTGCATTTAAATCCATTCTAAAACATTTTGTTGATTCAAAACCATTTTCAGACTTATTCTAATTTCATAACTTTTCCAAGAATTTCATGTCAAACTGTGTTAAACTGGATGTCCCTGCTAAGTGTAAGTCACACTGCATCTAAAAATATGACTGAGAGAAAGAGTGTGATGTTTGACATTAATTGCCTCCATGAGCAGCGTGTCCCAGCCTCCGCTGCTGCAGGAAATGACTCTTCTGCTAAATCAGTGGGCTCAAACAAATAAACAAACAATAACTAACTTCCTGTTGATTTTAGAACACCTGCATGGACCTTTCCCTTTCACTTCATGCAGCACATTTGCCTCTCCAACTCTGCACCCGCCCTCCAACTCTTCCACTCACAGTTTGAAAACGTCTGTGTAGAGTAATGAAACACATGAGAATCCTTAATCAGCACAGTTCTATGCAATCCACTCTCCAAAATGACTCCTTAAAAACAGAACTGAAAAACTGCTCCGTTGCACGAAGACTTCTTGCAGCTAATTGCTTTCATGTTGTTTTGTTTTTTCACCCTTTTCCACATTCCCTCATTCCACATTTTAAAGCACTCCCAGGGATTCAGAGCCTCCTCAACCATCCAAGCAGATGTTGAAATTTGGATGCTTTGCACTGATAATCTGGGTCAAACTGTGCAAACAAGATGGCTTCATAAGGCCTATTTAAGTATTATACTGTTGCATCTGGCCACAGAGCACCACATAATGAGGACCAGATATTTTAAGGCAATCAAGGGAAAGTATGTCAACACCAGCTATACATGGAAAATCTCTGTCATATTATCAGACTTGTTTTGATGTGGAAACTCCACCCAAGTAGTGCAAACACGAAGCATTACACAGAAATACCACTTTAAATGAGGAGGTCCTGCACCTGGAGCCATGCGTCCATTACACATTTCAACCAGTAGGAGGCATCCTTTTCCCAAACTTTCCTCCACCAGCTGGGCTCCAGGCCAGACCACAGTTACCACAGGCCCCTCTAATTCCCCCCTCGCAGGACTAAGTGGAGCCAGCTCTGTTCAAGCCTCAGACTCCCTCGGCTTTGTGTCAGGTCAAAACTCTATTATACAACATGAGTCGACAAGTTAGCTGCAGTGTTACAGGAGCACTGAAAAATGTACAGCTCAGACACAGACGGGGGGGTGCTCATTCTGAACCCTGGTGAAGACAGACAGGGATAGCTATTAGAGTCCAGACGACTGGAAAGACAACCAGCACTCTCACTCAGCAAAGTGTCATATTGCATATTAAAATCAGTGAGAACCCTCAAACTATGCGCTTAAAACAGCCCAAGTGTTGGTTTAAACTACAAGGATCCTACAAGCTGCTAACAGACATTAGTTTTTAGTCTAGTTTTTGGGTTACAATGTGCTTCCTGGGTGTCTACAGATATAAGCAACTTAAATATAGGACTTTTTAATGCAATTTTAATATAACTTTAAATTAAATTTCAGACCAAACTTGCGATGGAAATACACACCAAAAGTGAAAGTATACTTTTTCCATGTAAACTCACTGATGCCAGTTCAGAATAAACATAGGGTGTTGTGCAGTGGGATTGGGGATGGCAGTTATTTGATTGCATGAACGAGGAATTCCCAGTGATTGTGGGTCATATGCTTGCGTTGCTTAAGTCCCTGCCCTTTGTACACACCACCTGTCACTACTACCGATTGGATGGCTTAGTGAGGACCTCGGATCGGTCCTGAAAAGATGATCAAACTTGACTGTCTAGAGGACGTAAAAGTTGTGACAAGGCTTCCGTAGGTGAACCTGCAGAGGCATCCTATAGAGGGTGTCATGTAGGGTGTGTGTCTGTTCCCCCGTTAAATAGTGTTTCCCTCCTGCTAAAACGATGTTTCCCGTAGCGCCAACACCTGAATCTCTCACATTTCTGTGACTAAAAAACATTTTGAATCCATCCAAACTGAATTTAAGACAATTTAATACTTTTCGAGGCCTTTTATAAGTAAATGTGCATTTAAAACATTTTAAGACTTTTAAACCGTGGCCATCCTGGCAAAAGCAAAACTTTCGACACAGCTCACATACTTACTGAACTTTACACAGCTGGATTGGAGAAGAAGAATTGAACATTTGTCTGAGAATATGCACCAGTAAAGCACAGGATCATCCGTCATGATACGGGCCCCGAAGGTGGGTTCTGCTTTATGACCTTATCTTTCAGCAGTAGATGCACGCTTCCCTTCTGTGCGGTGATACGGTTGGAGAGTGTAGTTCAGCAGAAAGAGACTACTTCCTACATGAAACTGCTCACAACAAGGTCCGTGGATTTTCCTGAGTAACCGGGTCATGATTTTGGAAGACGATATTGCTGTTGAGTTTTTCAAATGTATTTTTTTGGCATTTTGAGCACCACAAGCTGAGTGCCAACTAGTGCCATTATATTGTAGAGGAGGAAGACATCTCTACAGCTGATATCTCCAACACTCAGCAACTCACACCAAAACAATCTAGACTGACAAATAGTACTTTGGGTTGGAGGAAAAATATGTATTTTTGATTCTGGGGTGAGCTGTCCCTTTAAAATCTGAAAATGCTGTTCAGTAATAACTGGACAGATTACAGAGGAGATGTAATGTCACCCTGTGGCCGATCTTGTCTGCATTATGCTGCACTTGTAGCAACATATAGTCTTCAGGGAGGGCTTCATTTTGGGGTGAACTGTCCCTTAATACCTTCATTATGTCAGTTTTGTGCAAACAGGAACTTCATTTTGCTAAGCTCACAACAGTAATAGTGGTGTGTTTTCAGCTTTACGTGGTCCTAACTGAACTGTGGTTGGCATTCACCTTTACTATTCCTGCATGATATACCTTAAAAGCTCAGGTTAAACAGTTGGTCAAAGGCCCTGTCCAGTGACTGATTCAAGACCTAGTGCATCAACATTTATTGCGGCATTTGTGGCCTCAGGTAGATGGCAATGTCACCGCAGGACCTTAACTCCAACACAGAATATCTGTACACGGGTGCACTGAGTGGGTGCTGATTTTTGCCTGAAGGCCCCATAAAGGGTTATTAATGTGGCTGTGGATGAAGCAGAAAGATAGTTACAACCATCTGTTCAGAATTCTGTGAATGAAAATGTGGGAAAGAGCCAGAGGAGAAGACATAGGAAATTCCTGAGCTTTAAAATTAAGATCAGTGAAGAAGAGAGTTGCTGAGTGACTGTCTCTGGGCAGAGTGCCGTATGGAGCGCTGACGACTTTCAGAGGAAAATGACGGACATCCAGGAAAGCACTCAGCAACAAAAGTCTGTGATTCACTGACTCTTATGAACCTCTTCCACTTCTTTATCGATTTGATTCGCTCTGCATAACACAGAGAGAAGACAAACTGAAGCAGAGAGGCAGGTCTCATGCAAAGACACACCAGAGGTTTATTTATTCAGCTCTTCAAGATTGTGAATGTGTGTGTGTGCGTATAGAGGTAAGTGATTCTCTGCATGGCCTGCTGTTAAAGCCATGGATGGAGTCAATGGGAAACTATGTGTTTGGTTTTGACACACAGACGCATACACAGAGCGCTTTCACGGGGTTAGTGAGGACGGAAAAAAACTGCAAAGGAAATTAAAAGCAAGACAACTTTCAGTGTTTGTTACTTAGTTCACTGTTGGTCCTGGTCCAAGTCTGTCTTTTTTAGCTTAGCGAGTGGTTTTCATTTATTCATCTGTGCATAACTCTGAATTTGTCCGACAACCTGAATGAACTAAGAAGCTGCAGCCAGGTGAACGCTGTAACCTCTGATTGAGATGCAGCATGCAAAAGTTATAAGTCCCTTGCTTGCCAAAATTTCACAGAAGAGCAAGAGTTTCAGTCTAAAATTAGATCTCTTGACCACATCATTATGTCACTGCAGTTAACAAGGCAGTGGTTGCTTTACGTATGTGGGTACGTAACTTTTACTTCACTGCGCCTATATAATCCAGATTAGTCTTGAGGGAGGGATGAATGGGATCATTCCTCTGGTCACAGGGTGATGATCACATGTCACATGTTCCCCAGATTTATATAACACATAACAGAAACATGACAAAGGGTCCAATGTTCTCAGGGACTTATGCTCCCCAGCTCTGTATAGCACACAGAAAGCATTTTAGCAGCTGGAGGCACCTTTTTGTAATGTAATGTAATGTCATTTGGAATTAAGCTTTTTGCAAATTTCACTCTTTTGCAGTCTTTGCGTTCTGAAGCACCTCACGTTTCTGCGTTCTAGGCACGTGGCGTGTTTGCCGGAGTGCTCTGAACACCTTGAGCTGAAAAAACTTTAACTCAGAGCATAAAAATGCCCCATGTCATCTTTTTTCCCATTGTCCAATCAGATGATTTGAGAGGCGGGCCTTCTGTGGTGGTCACGACCACAAGTTTACAGTTGGTAAACAACGGAGGAGAAACTGGTGGTAGCGGTTGCCAGATACCCAGAGCTATATGGCTCAAGCAGGTTGTCAAACTGTCCCCAAGTCATCCTAAAATATGCCTGGAAATGGCCACCATCGAGGGGAAGCTCCTGGACCAACTGGTAGTACTCCCCGTGATCCACCCTCTTTCTCGTGTATTTTCACAGATCTCTGTTTCATCACTTCATTATTTTATCATATTGATATTCCAGTGAAATGTTGTCATAATTAGCGTGTAAATTATTGATTTATGGCCAAAAATGTGACCTTTGACCACCTATTTCTAATCAGTTCATTCTTAAGTCCAAGTAGACGTTTGTGCCAAATTTGAAGAACCTCTCCCAAGGTGTTCCTGAGATATTGTTTCCACAACTATGAAACAGATGCAAGGTCACAGTGACCGTGACCAACTTCGAAGAAATTTCCTCGGGTGTTCTTGAGATATCGCGTTCATAAGAATGGGACAGATGGACGTACAATCTGAAAACATAATGCCTGTAGCCAAGGCTATCAGCAGCACAGAGGCGTAACAACCACCAGATCCTCTCACTTCGGCAACATGAGGCAAATCATGCAGCAGGACACATAATAGTTGCTCCTACCTTTTGGCAAACACTGATGGTGTTTAGATGCTTCGTGATTGCAATAATGAAATAATATGACGTATCATCCTTGAAGTGAGACTGAGCGCTGTAATTAAACCCTGCAGGAGCTCAGATGGTTTCTGTTTCTCTGCTGCAAAAATGAAAGCAACTTGAAAAGCTCTGATAAAAGAGGAGATTATTACAGTCAGCAGCTGGAAGGTCAAATTTAGAGTGTCAGTCCAGCTTACGTAAGTTCACTGTGTTGCTCAAGAAGACTTCCGCAGGGTGGACACTAACCATCATACAGGCTGAAACTGGGTTTTCCAGAGGAAGAACGGTCTGCCTTATTATCAGTAAGCTGCCCTACACAAGGCCACAGTGACCGCAGCTCACACTGTAAAGTACATATACTGTGGTATGTATACATTATTTGTTCCTGACAGGACATGACTGATAAAAAGGCTGATTCAGACAGCGGCCGCAGCAGAGAGGAAACAGATGCAGCTCATTATTTCCCCCAGAAATAGACTGTTTTCCAGAAATAGGGCAACAGAGTGTTTAAACGAAACAATAATATGACATCTGAAACTGTGAGGAGAAAAAAAAAAGTGTTATTTTGGGGTGTGGGTGAGGGATGTTGAGCAGCAGGCATGACAACATGTGTGAATGTGTGTTGTATTGGGAAAGAGAAAGAAAACAAGAGACCAAAAAGAAACAGAGAAGAGACAGAGATGAAAGTGGGAGAGAGGGCAGAGAGACGCTGAGACAGAGAGGGAGTTTTATTACTCCTGTGAGTGTGTTTGTCAAGCTGCCAACAAGTGCAGCTGGCATTCTTCACTTCCAGCTCTCCTTCAATATATGGCAGAAAGAGAAGGAAAACTGTTGACAGGCAACTCCACTTTTATGTTTCATCAATCAATACTATATTATATTTCCTGAAAATGTGAGGGAAAGTGTTCCGTCAGAACTAATAATGTGAGAATTTGAAGCTACTCAACGGGGTGAAATATTCCCTGAGTGGATAAATCCATCAATTCTCTTATGAATGAACAAGAAATGGTTCCTGAGAGACATGAACCAGATTGTCATTTTTTAAATTTAAATGTACTGTACAGCATCATCAGGACCTTTACAAAAAAAAGAAAAATAAATAAAAACCTATACTCCCATAAAGACAGAAGCAGCTACTGAAATCTGAACAAAACGAGAGTCATGCATCTGACGACCATTTGATAACATTTATATTAGAAAACGTTAGGGTTGCCTCCGACTAAGAATTTTCCTAGTCGACCAATAGTCGTCATTTAGGGCCATTAGTCAACTAGTCGCCTGCATGTTTACAATATTAATTTAATTGTTACATCATATATTTTGGGCGGGGCAACACAATGGTTTGAGTTGAAGGTGTAAGAGAATAGTCTCAGTAACATTGTTAACACTGTGCTACATTACAGAGAAATACAAACCGTATTAATGAACCTTCATTAATATAGGCCTATATTTTATCTCCAAGTGCACGTCACACACTGAGCGAGCCGCCTGTTAATGACGCTGTCGGCTAATGGGCATGTAGCTACTTCCATGTTTCAGACGATACGTCATGTTTGTAGTCGACCATAAAAGAGTTTACATATCACCTTGGGTTGGTCCTTCACCTTCTCAAAATGATCCCACACTTTGGATTTCCTGCCTGACATGTTATTAACTAGCCTGTGGAATAACCGCAGGTACCAGCCCTGGAAATTAACATGACTCCTCTCTGACTGCTGAGTGTTGCCACTTCCTGTGTGTGTCCTTTCAAATCAAATTCCCACATGGTCCAGTCATATAGGTTGATCAAGGAATTTCTTTAACTGATCGGGATCAGCTATACAGTTATATAGAGGATCCGATCCTTTGTTTAAACTGTCACATAGGTGCTTTTACTCACAAAGCTTTCATGCAGAGACACACAGAGAGCAGCTGTTACCAACTCTCCTGCGCACTCTCTCTTCTCCACTCAGCTGAGCTCCCATGTGTGTAAGAGCAGGGGCTGAGCCCAGCCCACGGCAAAACACCACACGCCATAAATGGCAGCAAAAATGAAGTATGAGACTGTTTATTTAACAAAATTATAAGCACTTGTCTTATTTTAGCTCAGTGTGGGACTGTCTTGTGTTTATGGCGCATGGTGTTTCACTATGGACAAAGGAGAGATGGACAGGGGTGCAGAACCGACGACAACCGCACTCACCACGCCACAAAGAGCCACAAAATTCCAGGAGCAAAAAGCCAATAAGAGCAGTTCATTAATATAGCCTAATCTGCACAAAAAAAGCACAGATGATGAAAAACAAATACGCAGTGGAACACAGTTCATTCAGCTGACTCATGCGAAGGCAGCAAACACAGGAGAATAGTCTCTTAAAGGGACAGAGACATTCCCTCAAGACAACGACAAGGCCGAAAAGATTTAGGAGTAGGTGTTATTTTAAACCCATTTACTGAATTTGTAAAATAAATAAATAAATAAATAAATAAGTTAAGGACGAGCTTGGATGTAGGTGTTTTTTTCCCTTATGCATTGAACAGCTTTTCAGTTGTCAGGCATATACACTGGATTTGAATAACTTCTGTGTGCATTTTGCCACTGTATTATCTAGGACAATAGAAATATCCGATCAGGACTCCGAAACTGCAGATACTCAATATTAGATGACTTGGATCGGGATCGGGGGCAAAAAAACTTGATCAGGACATCCCTGACCTTTAACTTTATCCCAGGCTAGATGTAGCTATCTCAACAGCTAGCTTAAGTCAAAGTTCTACATGATGTTTATGGAGATGACACATTTGTTTATGTGGTAAAATGTACGTCAAAAAGTCAGATTCTGGTCTTAAGTAGATGGTGACCAGAGATGTAGTCACTAGGTTTTGATTTTGTGGGGCAGTATAATGTTAATGCTAGTCATTAACCAAATGTTATTTCCTGTTCTAAACACCAAGTGTTGAATCAGCCTTTCCCACAGAAACACAGTTGGTACACAGGAAGTGATGTGTTTTATACTTTTAAGTGATCTCTGAAAGCCAGCAAAGCCATCCATCCATGCATCCATCCATCCATCCATCCATCCTTACCTTAAAGAAGCTGCCACTCCTGTCTGTGAGGCCACTGGGGGGATTCCCTGGTATTGAGCTGGAGGCCATGTTGTCTTCCTGTCCACTGAACTGGGTAACTCGTACGTCTGGGTGCGTGTTTACGTCTGGGACGGCGTCAGCAGGGGCTGAAGCTCTGTGGGTCAAAAATAAGCTTCAGTCCAGACACTTCAGCTGTGGTGCAACCAGAGGAAATTCCTGCTTTGGCCACAGTCGATATTATGGAGGTGCTGGTCTGGTCTGCTAGAATGCTTTCACTGTGACTCTCTTTCTCCTCTCCCCCCACTCTCGTCTAGCTTTCTACACATTCACCTCTTCTTCTTTCATTTTCCTGCCTCCTCTGTTTGTCCCCCCTCTCCCTCACTCCTTCATCTCAGATAATTGCCTCCATCCTTTTTTATCTCATTCCAATCCTCAGCTTATTTTTGGCCTGAACTTCTGTCCTCTCATTACCTGTCTGTCCTGTTTCCTCCCTCTCTCACATTTTTACCCTCCTTTTTTCCTATATTATGTTCCCATGTCCTCATATATACGTAATTAACTTTCCATCTTGTCTTCAGTTCCAGCACAGCTGCCCTTCTTTCCCACCATAAAAGAAGGTTTTCTGGTTTTGGTTTACCTCCCTGTCTATTTCTCTATCTGCATTCTCTCTAACCAGGCTAGTACTGTTAGGGCCGCCCTTCCCCTCCTGGCAGAGGTTCACAGTCCTTGCAGACCAGGGGGATGCTCCATTCCTCCATCAGTCCCCACATGCACTTTCATCTCAAACAGGAAGGAAACCATCACCCCCCACCATCAGGCTGAGGGGGAGGAAAGAAAAGCACACTGACACAGAGGGGTGGGTCAGGATGGCTCCATTTCAGACAATCAAATGTGAAACTATTTCTAAACGCAGGGGATTTTTGGTTCACCAACATTTAGCAAAATGGAAACATCAGTAAAACTCCACACTGCCCACCGTGGTGAGTGTTTGACAACACACCATAAAGAATATAATTGGGTCATGTCTGCTATATCTGCAGTGGTGCCACTGTCATTAAATAAAAGTTGCATATTGTGAAATTCTAGCTTTGGCAATAAATCGTGACATATGGGCTTCCATTTTTGACTTCCTAAACAATGAACAACAGTGTCTGGGTGACATTACTGTATAATTTCTATAGAAAAGAAGTCAAGTTTATGTATACAGCACATTTCATACGGCAGGCGTAGACTCAATGTCCCTCAAAAAAAAAAAGAAGACAGCTAATGAACTAGCAGGCCAGAAAGGTGAAATCCATTCAAAATTGATAAAAATAAAAGCTGATTAATATCCATATATAGTGTTGTAGGGGTCATCCATAGGTGTCTATTGTTTTTCCAAACCACTTTAGATGAAACCACGCCGACTTCCGCATGATGAAAGCAGGCTGCCAGCCTACAACTGTGACAGTTCATCAATGGCTTTACAGAACACCCTTACCAAAAAACTCGGAGCTCTGACCCCTCTCGTCCCTCTCCTCAGAAGCAGTGCGTTGGGTTTCGAAACCCCTCTACCTCCTTTATGTATCCACATGTCTTGTTTACGTGTGTACACCTCCCCTGTGTTTAAAACACTAGCTGGCTAAATTGGAGTTGCTACAGCAGTTCAAAGGAAACTGACGATTTTCAGCCAACTCTGTCATTGAAATGTGCACAGTGTGTGCAGATCAACAGTGTTTAGCTTCCCTATGTGCCATGAGTGCCTGGAGCTTAACACCCATTTGCTAGTAGAGGTCCCCAAGACTTTTTTACTTGCACACACTATCCACACAGTGATGACACAGAGCTGGTTTTAAACCAGCAAAGTTCCTCTTTAACGGCACTATTTTTTAAGCTACTGTAGCTGCGATATTTCGCAGACAGACCTCAGAGTACTGTCCTCTTAGGTACCAGCAGGTATCCAGGGGGTGTTTCGCAGGTAGTATATGTCTTAATTTTATTTCCAGGTTCAGTTATGGGTAAAAAAAAAAGAACATTGCCAGATTGCAGGTATTGGATGGTAAATATTTTATAACAGAATGGTAATAAGAATTATTTAGTTTATTGTTTTAACATTTTAATCCTCTGACTGCCGACTTTGTGTGTTGGCTGTCTCCTCTGCATCGGCTGAAATATGAGAGCCAATTCAATCAGGTACATAATAAACAGGCACGTTAACTTTAGAGATTTGTTGCCCAATATTAAGAGAATAAGGAATATGGATATGGCCCAAAATGATCACTTTATTTGTGCTGCCTAACCAAATCACTTAAACAGCAAATAGTTGTCATATCAGATTAGATCTAGTGGAACTCACTGGTCATATATGTGGGTGGCAGGGCAGGTGCTGTATTGCATGTTGCAGTTCTAGTTTGGAAGGGGGTCTTGAAAATCAGATCCCTGTAGGTCTCTGACGGACCTTTAGTGGCTGAACTGCACCCCAACTCCCCACCACATGAGCAAACCTTCCAGCTGTGCAGTCTGTGAGTGGTGGGGAGTGAGGCGGAGGGACCACAGGGTACATCCATGGGTGCACTAGCTGGTTAGTAGCAGTCTTCTTCAGTGGTGCTGGCTAGCAGCAATAGTTGAGACAAAAGAGAACTAAAAGTAGAGTATTAGACAGAAACACGACTCTAATGAATGCTAACTTTGCTTTGTATTTACTGGATGTGTCAATAGGAAACTGTTTGCTTCTCCATTTGCCATATCAATTTTATTTGTCAGTGTTGCAAGCCTTAAAAGATCAACTGTAGACATAAAAGGATTAGACAGAAAATTCATCAACAATAATTCTAATTATAGATTCATCACTAAAGCCACTCATTAGCAATAATCCCAGCCACTCTGTGGTTTCAGCTTCTCAAATGCACAATTTGCTGCTTTTCGTCTGTGCTATGATATTGTAATTTGAATATTATCACGTTTTGCACTGTTGGTCTGATAAAACAAGCAACTTGAAAACATTTGTGATGAACATTTTGGCCTGAGGAAGCTCTTGTAGATTGAAACACTGCCTTAAAAGAAAAAAATAAGAATAAATAAGCTATTTATTCGGAGCCTACAGTGTGCAGACCTGATCTGTGACCTGACCTTTTTCTGACAATCAATATACTACATAATTACTTAGTCAATTAAAACAATTATGACGGATGACAGTTGACTCAATAATCAAAATAATTGTTCATTACAGCTCTAACAAACTGCACTAAAGTGACTGAAATCAAATACATGCTGACTTTGTAACATCTCTGGTGACCTATAGAGAGACTTTACCGTTTCCTGACTGTCTCATAGTCTGGCGTGATGGTTTCATTTCCACAAACAGATGAAAGTGGGAGAAGCAACAACACAGAAGACCAGCGAAAATGAGGGAAAAATTAAAACTTTACAAAAACTTTCCCGCTGAGTAAGTTTGCTAGAAATCAGTAAGTGATGACTCCGTGCCTTCTGCTGTTGATTCTGTCAAAGATCTGATACGAGCGACCGTGCCAATGAAAACTCTGACAGCGAGGTAAATAATGCCTCCACATGCATAAACACCAGAGCCTCAGATAAATCAGAGAGCATGCTGGGTATTGTAAAGATGACCTCTCACCATGGCAGCTCCTATTAGCAGGTCCACCTGGCAAAACCAACTGTGGGAATGTCCTGAAAACCTCCAACCCCCCTTTAGCCCCTGACAAAACACTGAAATCACATCAAACTCCCAACTAATGTTACAAGTTTTTCCTCGGTAAATGCACGTGGATGACTGTGTGTGTCTCTCTAGTCTATGTGTGTGTGTGAGAGCCTCAGCTGCAAGTAAACAAAGATACATCTGCACTCCTCCTTCCTGGATCCACAGACCAGCCCCCCCGGCACAGCAGCACAGAGACACACTGTTCATAAGGTAAACACACATGTCCACATATATTCACACAATAAAGTGATACAAACCAGACTGTAAGAGATTTATTTACAGACACAGTTAAACATCCAGACATGTAAACACGAGTTAAAAAATTCTCCAGGTCAACAACAGACAGTCTGACCCCTCCCCCTCTTAAATACATACACAGACTTCATTGTGTTTTACATAATAGTAATAAAACCAGACAGACAGCAGGACTTCATTAAGCTTTGTGGTATTTTGGTTTTAAAGCCCACTGATGCTGGGACCCTAATTTTCTCCCAGTGGGTGTCATGCTAGCTGTGAGGCTGTGCTGTCCTATATCAGTGCTAATGAATAGCTTCAGTGTTTGATGGTCGTGAACACAGACATGTGGTGTTAGCGGCTTGTCTTCAGTATCTTTGATGTTAACAAAATGTCCATTAAATTTTGATTACTGATCAATTTTCTTGATGTATTTTCTTATTGATGGCTTACAGCTCATCTGTCCTCAGTAAACATTTTATTAACCATTAACTGATGATCAGTCAGGCGTTACAAACCCTCTGTCATGGGTGCACATTGGCAGTGCTACTAATTAAACCCGTCGGTCCGCATTTTAGAAAATACACTTTTTGGCTTTCTTGCAGAGAGTTAGATGAGAAGATTAATATCAGTCTCATCACACACTTAGCAAGAAAGCCAATGAGCACGTTTCCTAAAATACTAAACAATTCCTTTTATGATATTTATAGGCAGATGCAAGAAACATTTTATTAGTTTCAAGCACTTTGCATCAGCATGTAACCTACAAACAAACACAGTTCTAGACAAGTACCTCTTATTTTCATTAAGAATGTCACATTAATTACCATTATTTGACTGCTGATGGTAAGAAAAGACTTTGAAACAATCCGTAATCAATCCTCAGCTGGCAGCACATTACATCGCTGGCATCACCAGCAGATTTATGTAATGCAGTGTTTGCTGTTCTGAAGGGCAAATGGTGAGCACATGCTGCAGAGAGAAACTGTTTTCATGGGAAACTGTGGCACTATTGCATAAATGACCTGAGAAATACTTAATATTGCAACAACAACAACAAGAGAAGCTGACCTGCCAGGTTTTAAAGGTTCTGTATGGAACATTCACAGCATCAATATTGCAGCAAGCCACTATTTGCTGTGTAAAGATACAGTGGAGTAACAGCGTGCTGAGCAGAGAATGAAGTGATGCTACCTCTGTGTGTGTTGTAATCTGAGCTCCTCTGTGGTTTGTTGTGGTGAGCCTGTCCAGGGTCCAGATGCACGTGCACGTTGGTGCTGGCACTGGCTAGCTCATCGCTGCTATTTTGCACTACGGCATTTACTGCTGATATCGGGACAGCACTGCTGCAGAAGCATAGCGCCCCCTTCTGTTACTCCCTGGTTAATACTTGAGCTCTGTCAGCACTGTTGCAGCTGTTGAGCACTGTTTATGGAGTTAGCACCATAAGCTGCTAGCTGCCAGCTATGATGCACTCTGAATTTGTACATTGAGCCTGTTTAAAGTACATGATGGCCTGTTAACTTTACACCCTGGGTCTTCAACAGGGGGTCCATGACCCCTAGGGGGTCCTCACAGTCACTACAGGGGGGCCGCAAAATGACCTCTAAATAATTTAATTAATTAATTAAAGTTTTAATAAGTAAAATGTGCCTGAAAAGCCACGTTAACGTAAATCTAATATATTATTAGCAAAGATAAATCAGCCTATTGATAAAGACCTATTTAGTTAACAGTACACAACATTAATGATAGGTTGACTGTTACCCATGAATCCTTGTGCAATCATATGAGCTAGTTAACGCTACATCACTGTGCGGCACCTGTTTTTCTCTTTTTTTGGCCTTTTAGCAAATTAGTTGTATTACTATGTCGAGGTTACAGACATTCTTTTGAGCCACAGTGGATTGTTTTATAACTTTCTACTAGCCTCTGACACACCGTCCACCTTGGAAACCACTGTTGAAAGTGCAGAGGGGTAGGTAACACACCTAGCCATGCCACAACTGCTGCTGACTTAGCAGCTACAGGCAAAAAAGAGAAGACCCGAAATCCCGAAATGCCCCAAGTGCAACTCAGTTTTATACAACATATGTAGTAGGGGGTCCCTGCTCTGTCTCCCTTTGAATCAAGGGGTCCATAACCTGAAAAACGTTGAAGACCTCTGCTTTACACCAAAGGTTTTCCGGATTTTAATTGAGTTTATTACACGCTTAATGTTATCTGTCCATTTCTTTTACGCTGTTTTAAGCTACTTTTTTCACCTGTTTTATTCTGGTCCAGTTTCACGTTGTTTTTATTTTCCTTTTCCTTCCTTCCATTTTTTTTCATTTGTTTTAAAATGTTCTAGGTTTTTAATTTGTTGCCTTACAAGTCAAAATTGCACTAACAGAGTGGTGCAGGGATGACATTTTTGTAAGCCAACCTGGAAATTGCTGTTGCCCTGATTCCCTCAACAAAAAGCCAATGAGATTTTTCCATTGGATTTTGGATTATTTCAGAAAATGCTGTGTTCTGTGGCAAACAAAAGTTTATGATACTTAGAGTTTTCATCAGTGAGATAATCGTCACAAATATACACCACTTTTATGATTCCTGAAGCGTAAATGCAATCGGCTGAAGTAAAAAGTTAACAACCATAATCACAACCAAGTGGGGTTTTTTGCCTAAACATAGCCACTGGTAAAAATTTCACAAGTGGGGTATTTACTGACATATTTTACACTGTAAAACAAAACAGAAGAAAAACAAAAGAAAACCTCTAAAGCTTGTGTTAACCACAGACCTTTTTTCAGGCATCTAACAAAAAAACCATTGACTTCAAGACGAGGGAATTGGGAGTGCAAAAATGCTGACACATTTTTGAGTTTTTGGATTCATTCCTGCAGCTCTGTGGCTACCAGACTGACGTCAGGCATCGTGTTCACCAGAGAACCATGAAAACATCATGCAACTGTGCTTTTCTTTTGCTGATAACTCTGACTTGGATCACTGTTTTAATCTGGACAGTCAATCTAACTATAGTCAGCCCCATTAGTCACTGCAGTGAGGACTAATGGGGATCTGTAATAAACAATAAACAATTAGGGATGCTTGTTCTGTAGATATACTGTCGGCTTCTGTCATGCATCTTCCTTAAAAATTCTTAAACTGAGCAACATCGACTTTTAAACAAGTACAAAGACATCCACCTTTTGACTGACTGCTGTTTGTTACTATTCTCCTTCAGTCTCTCTGTCCAACCTTGTAAAAACATACTCAGCAAACTTCATTGGTATTTCTTTAAACTGTCAGAATAACATGACGTGCTGCTGCTTCATGTGCCAGTTGTGAGATCTAGTGGAGAGCGTTTGGCTAACAGGGCTGTCAGAGCAGCAGAGCACGAGGAGGGATCTGCAGGCAGCTGCATAAACCCACTGCAGAAAGAACTCCCACACGTGGGTCATGTTATTGCCCTGAGGCAAACCAGATGATGGTGGGTGTGTATGTCTGTGTGTGTGTATTTGTGTATATGTGTCCACAGGAAAGAGAGGGTTGGAAAGAGTGTATCTGACTTTAATACACAGACTTTACTTACTTAAAATGCCAAGGCAATTCCTTCAAAACACTGCATGTGTGTTGGTGTGTGTGTGTTAGTGTGTGTGTGTGTGCGTGTGTGTGTGTGCGTGTGCGTGTGTGTGTGTGTGTGTGTGTGTGTGTGTGTGTGTGTGCAGCCGCAGAGCAGAATTTGGGTCAGTGGTTCTCTGTAAGTTCAGCTGAACCGACTGGCCCATGTTGTGCTGGTTAGAGAAGGAATCTGATCACTCACAGCTTCTTTCACTCACGGATAGAAGGTCAGGATTACGTTCATTTTTTTTTCCATGAGATGTTTACAGACCTTCTGTCAGTCAAACACCAGCCTGACCACCAGCCTAACCTCTAATCACAGCTTTAGGAGTCTTGCAATAGCAACATGTGAGCGCTGGAAATCACGTCAAACAAATCAAACTCTCACATATAATAGGAACGCCACTGGACTAAATCATGGTGAGAAACAGGCACCAGCACCGCCCTGCCGCAACTTTCCACACTAAAGGTCAGCCGAGAAAAGCTTTGGCTGTTTTCTTCAGGCTACTCCCCTTAAAATTAGTACCAGTAACAAGCCAAGCATCCAGCCAGCCCAGGAGGGAGGTGGGAAATGTCTCTGCATAACTTCTATCTCTTGATATTAAAAAGGAAAAGAGAGAGGAAAGACGATGAGCTGATAGCCTCTAAACAAACAGAAAGTAGCCTAATTACCATGATTACACCAGTGTCTGTTTTTGCTGAGTCATAGAGGAGATATAAAAGACAAGCAAAGGGTAAACACACACCGGAAAGTGGATTTAAATTACTTTGGGTCAAGCCTGGGTGTAGCTAAGACTGGATTACCAACCATGAACAGTGCCCTGTAGCCCCAGACCCTCAGGGGCCACAAAGGCCTCATGCTCACTATGTGGCAATTAGACTGTGGTTTTCTGATTTATCACAAATTTCTCCAAGTACCCTGAAAATATGCACCACTAAAGAAAAAAATAAACTGAAATGATAGGGTCTTCAACGGGCCTCCCTGCCCCAGTTTCTGAATCTTATACATTATAATTACTACGTTCAAGTTAGAGAGCAAAGCTTCGACATTTCTAAAAAAAAAAAATACATACATATGGGAAAATTTTGGAAAAAGTATCCTGGATGCTGCACAAATAAGATTTTTGACCTATTTCCCACGCTACAATTCCTATAAAGCAGCTGAAAATGCAGCCCAGCTCATCCATCCATCCATTTTCATCAGCTTATCCAAGGCCAGCACCCCAGATGTTCCTCTCCTCAGCAACACTTTCCAGCTCCTCCTGGGGGACCCCAAGGTGTTCCCAGGCCAGATGAGATATGTAATCCCTGAAGTGTGTTCTGGGTCTGCCCCGGGGCCTCCTACCAGTGCCAGGAGGATCCTGATGAGATGCCCAAACCATCTCAACTGACCTCTTTTGACGTGCAGGAGCAGCGGCTCTACTCCGAGCTCCCTCCGGATGTCCAAGCTGCCTACCCTATCTCTAAGGCTGAACCCAGCCACCCCACGGAGGAAACTCATTTCAGCCGCTTATATTCACGATCTCATAGCTCATGGGGATTGGACCAGTAAATCTAAAGCTTCACCCTCCAGCTCAGCTGTCTCTTTACCACAACAGTCCAGCACAGCACCCCCATCACGGCAGATGCTGCACCAAATCGCCAATTCATCTTACGCTCCATTCTACCCTCACTCGTGAACAAGACCCCGAGAAACTTGAACTGCCAGCAGCAGCTTCCAGCCTCCAGCAGAGAACCATGACCTCAGATTTAGAGGAGCTTACTCATCCCGACCGCTTCACACTCAGCTGTAAGATGCCCCAGTGCATGCTGGAGATGTGAAGCCAACAGAACCACATCATCTGCAAAAAGCAGAGATGCAATTCTGAGGTCCCCAAACCGGACACCTGTCCAGATCCTTTCCATGAATATCACAAACAGGGTCAGTGACAAGGGGCAACCCTGGCAGAAGCCAACACCCACCAGGAATGTGCTTCACTTTACGTCGACTATGCGGACACAACTCTCACTTTGGTCGAGGCAAACTCCCATGACCCCTCCAGTAGCCTTGCAAGGGTAAAGAGCATTTCTGCAAACCATGAATATGTTATTTCAGTAAGTTTCATACCTGTCATATTGACATTTCTTAAGTTGCATCGTACATTGTATATGAGCTGACATTGTCACTGCAAGCCATTGTTTGTGACAAATACCAGTTCTTTTTAAGCGACTATGGCCTCTTTTCCAGCGGCTTTTGTGCCATTAAACATGGGTGTTTTTCAGCAACACGTCTCCATTTTTCCAGCAGTTCTGTGCTGCCAAATCTGGGTGTTTTTTTTGTGACTCTTTGCCAATTTTCCAGCAGCTTTTGTGCTGCAGAACATGGGTATTTTAGGCTAAAGCCCAGGACACACTGCGATTTTGGGCTGTCCCATACAAAAGATGACCAACATGAAAGAAGTGTGATGATATCTTTGGTCGTGGCTCTAAAACAATGGTCCTACATTGCAGTGAGAGGTTGAAGGATGGCCGTTGTTACTGTCTTGCGATCAAAGACAGCCTGAGATAACATTCTGAAAGTGTCAGAAATTTGGGATGACCATCTCACTGTGTGACTGCTGTTATGACCTACGTCTACTAAACTTCTGAGATTGCTAAAATCTCTTAGGGTCTGGTCAGCTACAGCGCTGTGAAAAGTTTCAAGGTATCTGCTACATAACATACAAATGTGACATATCCATGGTTTGCAGAAACATATAATGCCAAAATGTTTTCTGCTGTGGCAGTTTGCAGTAAAGGCAATATGGACAATTTTATAAAAAATGGTCACATGCATAGTACAAGTCACATGCAAATTACTGTCATCTCTGAGTGGACAAATTTATCCTGAAAATAAGAAAATATGGTGAGTCACTGATTCAGAGTTTGCCTCTGGCACCAAAACATCCAGGACTGCCACTGTATCTCCTTGCTCATTTTGTGGGTCGTGACATAAACAAGCAATTTTGTATAAAGATATAACAGCAATTTAGCCAAATAAACAGTAACTGATAAAACTCAGGGTTTATGTTTCTGATTACCATCTGTTTGGATCAGAAAATGGAAATGCAACTTGGAAAACAGGGTTTGACTGCACAGTGGATGACATATTTGTTCATCCAGATTGTTAGATGAGTCTTTGAGGGTTGTGGAAATACCCTGAGAACAACTGTGAGGGTTGTTTTTCACTTAGCCCTGCTCGGATGCTGCTATGTTTTTAAAGTCTGGTTTAAATAACTTTATTATTTCTGTTTATATTACACATACACAGTACATATGGTGCACTGACACTGATGCCAAGCAAACATGGGGTGGAGAAGTTTTCCAGTTGGTTTGTGGAGCTCAGGACAGAAGGATAAACCTTTCATATAGTTGGTGCACCTGTGTCTGATGGTTAGTTAAAGGCAACAGAATACACAGACAACATACTGTAGCGTCCCTTAACAATGAGACTATGAGGCATGAACTAGTTTTGCTGGCTTCACGGGCATAACAGAAAGCTCAGTAACTGCCATAACAGACCTTTTTACTGTTGCACATCACGTCACACAGTCCGTTACAATACATACATAGAGTGGGGGGTTCAATAGGGGCCCACAGCTCATTTTTGCCCCAGGGCCCTCTGACCCTGCCTGCAACTAACCCTCACCTTAACTTCTGACATGTTGCAAGCATGACAGAAACCATGTTTTCCAATTATACTATTAGTTTCAATAAAGTTTTTCAGCAGCTACACAGCTCACCAACACAGTCTGAATTCATGCATATTCATCTCTGTAAGCAGAAGTAGGAAAACCAGAGCTCCAGTCTGAGGTTTCTGTAGCTAAACAGAGTGTTTGAATTGATGCCCTGCTGCAGGAGGTTTACAGCAGACATCAGTGCTGCTCCTGTGAAAGCATTCAGTGTTAACATCCCCCTCAGGGACCGTTTACTCTGACACCGGCAACTGGAGTGGCTGCTTCCTTGTCCAGCCAAGATGACATCACTTTTCATAAAGCTGTGAAGTTCTCTGCCCTGCCTTGAACTTACAGAAAGAAGAGGTTTGAGGAGAGTTAACTTTAAATCAAAATATGAAACAGAAATATCTAAAACATCTCTCTAGGACAATGAAAACAAAAGCACCTGAAAGACAGCAGATAGCCACAGCGACCGTCTTTTTAGGGTCAGTGTGGACGAAAACACTCTCCGCTCCAGAACTTGATACTGACAAGTTATTTTTCACGAAAATACCTTACTGCTGAGCAGCATGTAACTGGAGCGCTGGTGCCAAAAACCCTCGGTTTTGCAGCGAAGCTAATCTCTGACAAATTCCATAGCAGCTTGAATGAGGAAATTGGCCCCTTTATTACATCGATAAACATCAGCTCACTGCTCATTTAGAGAAAAACAGAGAGGGCGGCACGAGAACTGAGCTGCAGAAGACTTGTGCTCAGTCAGGTTCAGACGGGTCTCACATATTTCAGAATGAAAAACAGATCCCCTCTCTGAGAGCAGCAAAGGGGGGAGATGCTGCAACATGTTGCCACTACATACTTTCATCCACCTGATTACTCTGGGCGCTGCCCGTGGAATAACACGTGTGAAATAAATGAGTAAAGCTGACAGAGGGCAAAACAAAGAAAGGTCTATAACCTTTTCGTTCCATTGAAGGGAGGGTCGTCTGACTTTTTGGGACAGCAGGGGATGATATTTTATTTATGTATTTATTTTCTGCACGGGCTTACTGTTTATAACGGCTGTTAGCGTTAATGTGTTAATCACGATGCCATTACGGTCCCAATATAAAGCATAATTTCTTTTTAACTGTGGTAATTGCACACTCTAATTTTGTCCTTTTGACACACCCTTACTCACAGTCAAGCCGCAGCAGCGGCCTCCTGCTTCCTGTTGCCACAGTGATGGAAAATAAAGTCAACACTGTGCATCTGAATGGCTCATTTCACTTTAAAAAACTCCCAGACGCTGAGTTGACCAGTCCAAAGTAATATGCACCTTGTGTCAAATGGAATTAAAATATCCCCGAAATACTTTGAGTTTGAGCTACCACCTATGAGCTAAAATCAGACTGATGAGCAGGCAACCGCATCACCTAAGCTGTCATAGCCCTACTTTGGAGTGAGGTAACTGCCACAGACCGGCGCTAAAAATAAATCAAAGAAGTTAACTATAGCACTTGCTAAATGGGTGGCAAGTGACTGTAGACCTGTCAACATCATGGAAGACTTGGGTCTAAGGGTCCTCACATTCAGGGTCAAACCAATAGTGTTAACAGTGCTAACACCGTCCTGATGTTAGTGCTAACTGCCGTATGAGCACAGTGCAAAGCAGTGGCAATGAGCTAGCCAGTGGGATACACACACGCACACTAGCAGGCATGCAAGGCTGGACCAGCAACCACAACAAAAGAAAAAGAAGCTCAAATTACAACACACACAGAGCGAGTTCTCTTAGCACGTTTGGCTGCGCCACTGATTTCATTTTCAGTGTCAAATAAAGATGGTGAATCTCACCCCGCAGCGCCCAAGACGGAGCATCTTCAGAGTCAGGCCAAAAGCACGCCCACCTGCTTCCAAGCGGGTAGCGGTGACATCTCACCGACCACAGCTAAACCCTGACAACCGCTATCTCGCAGGGAGGAAGAGTACAAGCAAAAATGGCTGCAGTGAAATGTTCGATGAAGAGCAGCAGACAACAGGATCTTACCGCACCTCTGCAAACAGCTCACCTCCAACAGGTAAACTTATTTTTCTTGCTCTGCTATGCAATGGAAAAACACTCGCAGCAGACAAGCTGTCATCAGTTGAAGACACACCTTCAAGTGGGTAGCCATGTTTTAATGGAGACGTAAATCCTTGCTGCGCAGTGCTGATGGCCCAAACCAAACCAAGCCAAGCCAGACTGTCGAAACTGAGGTAACAGCCCAAGCTATTGCAGCCTATGTAGGTGAATGGCATCTTGATATGAAAACTGCACTTAGACTGAAATACATGGGCTGTAATTACACAAAATGTGCTGTACATCAAATCCACAATAAAAGTGCTTCCCCTGACGCGCTGAGTCAAACCAAGTCAAGCCAAGTCGGCACATGTGTATGGAAAAACAGCAAATACATCCTTTAAGGTACTGGGTGGAGGCTGATACAGTTTCTTTGTAGTAGAGGGTCTGAAGAAATTAATAATGTCTGGAACATGTTTTAGTCACCCAACCCACCCCAGTAACTTTTGTACAGGCTCCAAATGTATGTAGAAAACTGCAGCGTAAGGCCTGAGGATTGTAACACCACCTGGAAGACATATTTCCAAAATAAAATCCAACACAGTCTCTGAAAAAATGTGTGCAGCCATGTTGGTTACATGTAGGTACTTTATATATTATCAGCAGATGCTTCGAGGATTTGGGCAAAGTAGGTAGCCCAGTTTTACTTGACCCTGTTGAACTTTGGAAAAATGCTGCCAGTGTAACGAGATCCAGCCATGTGCAGGTTCAGCAGTGTTTCTGCAGGAGTAATGGAGCTATCATTTTAATGCAAACACCACTAGATAAACACATGCCACAGATAAGAAGGGTGCACCATCTGCACCATCACTCTTAAGGCTGAAAGCTGCCTGCAGGAGATTGCAGAGCAAAACTGAGTCTGGGTGTATGAATGTTTTCACTCATCTGGAGCAGTGCATTCTCCTCTCTCAGATATCTGACTATTACAGCATAGTTTGATCCATTTAATGGAATAAATACCTGGCAATAGGCTGCTCTGAACAGTCCCTGCAGAGTCTCTGTCGATTTTAAATCAGTTTCAGTCCACTTTAACAATATCAGAGTAAACAGGAACTTTCCTCAGCAGGTATTTCACTCTCTGCACTACAGACACACAACAAACACACTTCAGAAAACTTCCACCAAACTTTGAGTCTGTGTGTAAATAAACACTTCCTGTCATTCCCTCTGGTTAGACACAGAAAAGATGTCCAGAGTCAAACAGTCCACCGCTGGACAAAGACACTCCACTCACCTTAAACTCTGTCCTCACCACTGTCTCGGTGTGTTAGTCCGGTTATGCTCCATGGAGGAAACTCATGTCCGCTGCGTCGCTTTGTTGCTGTTGTGTTCGGACACCGAGAAGTCTCACTGTCCCCGGACTCGGCGGGTTACATGGTTTTAATGTCGCACAGAGACAGAAACAGAGACAGAGACACCGGGTCTGGATCACAGCACTGAGGTGAGACTGACAGAGACACAGAGGAGGAGAGCTGCGGTAACATGACGCCTCCTCCTGATTGGCTGAGGAACTCATGCTGACTTTTACCTCCATTTTTCATTTTGTTATGAAATGTCGACTTTAATTCAGTAAATAGACACTACCTAAATTCACTTTTGTATTGTTTTCACTGGAAAACAAAAGTCAAGAAAAAAATGATGCTGGCCTCACAGCGTTGCCACATTAAAAACATGAGCTACAAGTACCACTGACAGTTTAGACCTACTTTAGAAATACTGCACAAATACAGCTTGATATTAGATATATAAATATGATACTAATTACAGTTTAAATAATTATTAAAGGTCTCGTGTGGAGGCTTTAGTGACACCCAGTGGTGAGGTTGTGAATTGCATCCAGACTGCTTATAAAGATGGACAACATGACAGCTCCAGAGTGAACATGGATTATATTAATACTAGATACAAGTCAGTTGCTTCATGGGGAGGGCCTGTTGTTCATGCACAGGGAAGTTTTATCTACGTGTAATTTTCCAGTACCCCTAAAGGATTTGCTATATTTTTTAAGCCATTCCAGCAGACACTGTGATGCATCTTAGAGATGTAATTAGACCTACACCCAGATCTCTACCTTTTCCAAATGCAGCTCACTCCCCAGTGGGAAAATCTGTTTCTCGCCATGCACCCTAAAAAAAGAACTGGTGCAAAGTTTGGATGCTTCCTCATAAATACCCAATGGTGAAAAAGATTAGGAGGTGTCCTTCAAAATGATTCATTAATATAATTATAATAATAATAATAACTAGATAATGTATGCCAACCTGATCACAGTTCATGGTTGAAACTTGTTTATCTATGATTAATAATGTTGTTAGTAGTAGTTTGATATGGCAACAAATCTGACCACTTTTAGCAACAGTAACAAGCTTAGACACTGTTTATTAGGAAGTGCTTGTGTGAGGACATTGGGGCTTTATTATTGGCTCGTTTGAGGATTTTGGGACTAACTGTCATCTTGTTTGAGCACATGGAGACTTTTTTATCGTCCCAGTTGAGGACACTGGGATTTAAGTTAAGTACTTATCAGGTCCTACTGATCCCAAATAGCTAAAATGTACACCAAATAAAAGTTTGGGGCTCAGGAGGATATACCGTAGATGAATAAGAAGTGTGTACATAACATGATTTTTCAGTCTCTCCCAAAATGTAATGACTCTAAATATAATATGCTGAGTACACTGTATGTGCCACTTAATTCAGGGCTCTCACAGATCCTTAAAAAGTCTTAAAAGGCCCTGAATCAATCAGTCTGAAAATACGGCCTTCACTGGTGTTAAAATGTCTGAAATCAATGTTTAAAAAAATCCTCAAAATAGCAAGACATGGGAAGTAAGATTTTAGTATCACAGATGAGGCTCTGTGTATTTTATGCCAGACGTTTCTCAAACTGGGCCCGATGGGAACGAAGGCAGCAGAGTTTCGCATGCAGAGTGAGAAACACAAAATTGCAAAGAAAACTCGCCAACAAATGCCAAGTATTTCTGTTCAACCCTCGTCTTTACCACAAGATAAAAAATGTCACATTTTACGTTGCAGTGAACATTTGGGAAAAATTGTCCCTAACCCTGACAAACTGATGTCTGTTCATGTTTTTTTTTTCTTTAAATTTGATTACTGCGGTCTTAAATTTCTTTCCAAGTGGCAATAAAAAGCCTTAAATCTAACTTGCCTTTATGGAAACCCTTTTACTGTGATGATAACTTGCTGTCAGAAAAAGGAAGTGAATGATGAAGCCATGAGTTCAGCGAACAGCTCATAAAGACATGGGAAAGTGATTTGTGTATGTAAATCAGTTTATTGCAAGAAGACCACTGGGAACAAGGCCAACATCTTCATCTCTCCCTCCGGCTCTGAGCTCTGCCCAGAGGTCCTCATCAACAAAAATGAGGATTTACAAACAATTGAAAAGACATGAGCATAAAACGACATTAATTAGCTGAAAACTAACTGCTGTAGGCCTACATTCTAAATACAGTATATACCTCAAATATAACTGCTCATCAGAAGTTATTCCAACATCTGTGTTTCTAATAGCATATCCCTCTGATATGTACAGCATAATCAAGACAGTGCCTTTGATCTTGGAAATGCATTAAAATTACACACAAAATAATCTGAATTATGAGAGAGGCATGCAAACCGACCAGTATTTATCTCTATGTAGCCTGAAAATATGCCCAAACCACTTCCTACTGAGTGTAAAGTAACAGCCATCTGTGAGGATGTAACACAGCTCCACAGCGCTCTCTTGTGGCTGCAGGAGGAACACCTACAGAGGACAGCTTTTTAATTAATCAGCAACTCTATTAACATGAGGAGTCTCAGTGAGAATCCTTCAAGGTAAAAATGAAATACATATCTTCCACATTTTGTTTGAACACATGCTGAAACAGAGTGGCAATACTGTTGACAAAGGTGGGGGGGGGGTTTTGGCTCAAAGACAAGCAGGAGGATGGCCACGAGCGTTGGTTTTGAAGCCTCAAATACAAGGGATGGCACAAGAGTTAAAGCACTGTGTTTAAGAAACAATATGTTGTGAAAGTTCAAAGGGTTGTGTGCCATCAGTACGCACTTCCTGTTTTATCTGAAAGTGAAGCTATCACATCCATGAGTCATCACCAGCTCAACACGCGAGGGGGTTAGCGACTTCTTCTACCCGTGTTCAGACCAGTGACAAAGGCTCTATTTACACCTGGTATTAACATGCGTCTTAGGCAATCAGATCGCAAGCAGACAGCTTTCAGTACAGGTGTAAATGCACCCAAGGCATCCTCAATGTGTCTTGACAATCACTGAGACCACATTCGGAGGTGGTCTGGGACACATATGGCCACATTCTTTCAGCAGTGTGTATGCTGATGTGTCCCGGGCCACACTGAAGGACCACCTACTCAGCTGGCGTGCTGTGAGTAAGAGGAAGAAGGAATTTATTTGTGTGCAAATGGTGTGGTTTTAAAGTATAAAACAAAAGGAAACCGAGGTTATTCAGAGAAGGCTGAGACACGCTCTTTGACCCCACGGGAGCACTGGGGTACGACACGCGCAGTGTAACTGGAGCTGCGATGTTGGAGAGTTAAAGCAGACAGCACTAGAAATAAAGGGACAGTGTCCACTCAGGTGCTTTTTGGGTGCACTCTTTTTGGCATCCTTGGGTGGGCTCGGCCCGACAGAACTTTTGAGTACACTCAACTGGATGGCAGTCGATATACAGTAAAAAGTTTGCATGTAGAAAGCATTTGTTTATGTTTCTTCTCAACCAACTTTTTCAATAACGACAGAATTCTCACCTATATCTTTAGTTTTTGTGCAAAAATATTCCAACTCAAGGCCGACTGTGGCAGCCTCATTGAAACGAACCAGTCATCCACCATGTTCTATGATGGTGTGCCAGCTGTTGAGCCTTTCAGCAAGTGCAGACTAGATTTCCCTGCACATGGGTTATACCCCATTGGTATGACATATTGACATATACGGCACAGTGACTTCTCCTTTTTTTTAACCTCCTTGGAAGAATCCACAATAATAAAAAGAAGAAGAAAAAGAAGAAGAAACAGGCAAAATGGATTCTTGTAGATGGAGTCTGATTTCCATTTGGGCCAAAGAGTTAGTAGAATGATAATTGGATGATCCATATTGCAGCTGGGCAATTTACGGTGAGACACCCCAGGTGAAAACATAGTTTTCTCATGCACTGGTCAATTTTTAGATTTTGGGCTATTTTGCCTCTGTAATATGTCTTCTTTTACACAAGTGGAAAGAAAACTTCCAAAATTGACATTTAGGTTTTTATTTTAGTTCAGAATTCTGCACAAAAAGCACATATTTAATTAGATAATAACTTGTATTTTTAAACATAAAATTTCAGAAAACTTTTAGAACAAAAAATAATTGTCTTAATTTAAGTAATCAACTGGGAAAGTTTCAAGGTGGAAATGACAATGTATGGAATTTTCCACTCTTAATTTTTTTTAATTTAATTTTTTTATTTTATATACCCTTAATAGTCCTGCAAGGGGAAATTCCAAATTTTCACTCTGTTTTTTACATATACACGTAGGCCTGAAATACCCACACACATGCACAAACAGGGCCTTATACATGCATCAAATGGAGGGATGTCAGAGTGAGGGGGCTGCCCATGGACAGGCGCCCCGAGCGGTTGGGGGTTCGGTGCCTTGCTCAAGGCCGCCTCAGCAGTGCCCAGGAGGTGAACTGACACCTCTCCAGCTACCAGTCCACGCTCCATATTTTGAACTGGTGACCCTCTGGTTCCCAAGCCAAGTCCTTATGGACTGAGCTACTGCTGCCCCACATCCCATTGTGAGTATGAGTCAATGAGTGAGACAAGGATAATGGATGAGGGAATAAGGAAGTTAAGGAAGTCCTGTACCTAGACTTAGTTTATATATTTTTTTCATTTTATTTAACTTTTATTCCCCTTTATTTACATTATTCGCATTTAAAACACTGATGTCTCGCCTTGTTTACATGTTCATGTTTTGCTGCATCTGTAAACTAATTATTTAGAGACTCTTTTATGTAAAATGAAATGAGCACTGACACTGTAACATGAAATGTGTAATTTAATCTTTGGCTCAATAAAAATATTTGGGGAAAAATGTATGGAATTTTGCGATGCATATCTTTAAAGGATGTTTTTTTCTCTCACTCTGAGCCAAAAATCTGAACTTCAGTTGCACTTAGATCAACCTAGTTTTATTCCTGTCTATAGTCTGAAGGTTTTTACAGAGGGCTTTGTTCATATATCATTCATACCCTGATTTATGGAACATTTTATTCCTCAAAACATGGCAAAAATATTTTTTTATGGCTGTATTTTCTGGTTTATGGAGCGATAAATGATATAACCAACATTCCCTCTGTGACTCTAATATGACAACAAAGTGGAACAAGAATTATGAGCCTGGCTTTATCTAATGTTCAGATGTATTTAGAAATGTCTGCAGATCAGCACATGTAATGCTTCATTTGTCTATTTAAACTTAAAATTGCAGAAAACTTGTGATACGAAACGTAACTGTCTTACTGTAAGTAATCAACTGAGGAAGTTTAATGGTGGTATCTACTAGTTAGAAAATTTACCCTAATCACCTGGGGTGTCTCCCCTTATGAGGACATATGTGGTCTTTGCAAAGGGAATGATGTACGTCTTAATTTGCATACAGGGCGCGGAAGTGAGATCCAATCACAAGTGGCTACTCGAAGCACATTCAGACAGACTTAAAGCTGTCCACATGTGATCCGATCACCCAAGACACACTTTACTACCAGGTGTAAACAGGGCCAAAGCATTCTCCGTCCGTCTCGCCCAATCAGAACAGCTCCAACTCAACCCCTGCGTGCGTCATCGGCAAAAACCTCTGTGTTTGTACCAATATACAAATGTTGCAGTATCTTTCCAAACTATACAAAACTTATAAATTATAAAGTTCTATTCTTAAATATAAACAACATCAAGTCAGTTTCCAGTACTTAGATTATATATTAGGTACAGTACATTGTACAGCTCCGTCAGCAGAGAGCGGAGGGCGTTCCATTTAATACACTGTACATGATCCAAAGGGCTGAAACTGGTGGTTAGACATGATCTTTGAATAAATTAATTCATAAATAAATCATGATTATGTCTTCCCAGTAACAGTGATGTCCTTGGTTCCCCTCGAGACTGTCACTCACACACGCACTCACACAAACACACACACACACACACACACACACTGTGCACTCGAGCTGGATCTTAAATCCAAATCTAAGACTCTTACTCCTATTCTAAAAATACTTTTGGCTTTAAGAAGTAACAATGTTATACTCAACTCAGAGACTAATTTAATATGTACAAGAGGTCTACCGTCTAGAGGGAACTTTAAATTCAGTAGTTACATTATGTTTAGAGTACCTGTAGACGCTTTGCAATGATAGACTAATATCTCTAATCAATAAAGTGACAGTGCTGGATGTCCCTCGCAGGCAGATCTCTTTCCTACGTGGGAAAAATAAAGCCCAGATCTACTCAGAAATGCCTGTAGAGAGACAAACAAACAAGAATAGACTCTACATGTGTGAATAGTGTTAAATATCTAGATTCTCTCTATCAGTGCAAAGCTAGAGTTGTGGCTAGTACAGCATGCTGTGTCGGCTCGTACCGAGCGTAGGAGACATGTTGAAGCGTTTTTGAGTGTATTACTGGCAGACCAGATCCCTAAAGTAAAACATACAATATCGTCACTGTCGCTGGATTGTTCAGCTTGGCAAGACTGATCCAGTTGTGCATAAGAGAATCCCATATATCAGCTAATGTTAGTACTTATATAACCCTCAAATATATACAGAGAAAGTACTTAAAAATACCTTAATCATGTGCTTATATCCAAACTTGTACAAAGAGTAACAAACAATCCAGCTAAAAATCGCTGTTAGCGCAGGATCCCTCTCTCTCCGACAGTCAGTTACAGTAGCAGCTTCTCCACCAACAGTCGCCTAACTGTTGGTGTTAATACAGTTACGTTTACTCCAGCCAACCTTTCGGTTCATGAGACGATTGGCAGCATATCTCTGCTGCTAGGACTTTCTTATCGCGCCTCCTGTCCGGTCCCAAACAAAACAAAAAAAACTTGCGGTGTCTTCTGTCGTCTGTGTATTGCACCAAAGATAAATCACATACAGCTCTACTTTTTTTCTATTTGAAAAAATAAAAGGTAGGACTTGGTTTCAGGCGCCGAGAAACTGGAAGCCAGGTGAGGTTTCTCCTCCGTTAACCAGAGGAAGAAGAAGAAGACAAAGAGGAAGGAAAACAGGGAGGTCAGTGGATGTCTGGGCACATGGGAAGGTTGACGAAGATGAAGACGTTGAACTCGATGAGGACGGAGAAGCATAGAAAGATGGCGTACATGATGAGGCAGGCCAAGCCCAGCCGCCAGTCCAGAGTCCATTTGTTCAAATGGACACCGAGAACCTGCAGAGAGAAGAGAGGAACAAATCTTTAAGTACAGCACATAATAAATCAAAATGCTAAGAGATTAGCGTGGAGGCTAGACCAACGTGAGACACTGGTGATGCACCGCCACATGACCTCGACCATGATCTTTATGGTTGGACTCAGAGCTGCTTGAGTATTGTATTTGTTACAAGCACAACTATCAACTGAGTAAAATGTGTCAGTATCTGTACTGTTGATGAAGGAAATCCTCATCATTTTGTGATATGCCAGCCTTACTCCTACACAGAGTTCACTGCAGCGACACAATAACACAATCCCATCGTCCCTGGCAGCCATACTGTCCACAGGGATTAACAGCTCGTGACTCACTGCTTCTACAACCATTAGATTTTCTTCCATCGGCTGGCTGCTGCCTCGGACTGTAAAATATCTAAAGTCAGCTGAGATGGAGAACTTGGCTTGTACTGCACACTGTGCGGGGACTGCTCATTGTTCAGAAGGCTTATATGAAGCCCCAGTAAGGGCTACTGGGGCCAAACCACCCTGAATACACACGATCTCAGAAGCCGAGTCAGGCCAGTGCTTGGATGGGAGACCGCATGGAAATAACCAGTGCTGTTAGCCATGTGGAATTCTTTACCTACAGAACCCAAATTGGATCCTGATTTCTATCACTTTAAACTCAAACTGAAACAGCTGTTGAAGAGGAATCAGTCATGCAGTCAAGAATATTTGGTGCTTCCTTTTCTATAGTGCTAATAATGTATTTAATATGTATTTCATATGTAATGTATTTTTGACTTATAGTGCCCTGTGGAGTTTTTTTTATATATGAGTGGGTCCCTGTTATTTATTTATTTTTTTGTCTTGTGCACATGCTGTTTGTATACTACTACATGAGCCCCACCTCCACCCCAGCATCCACCTGTAGGCTTTGAGTCTACCTCCCCCCAGAGGGGAAGTTATTATCATCACTCCCTGCTTCGCTGAGCCTTATGTTTCCTTGTTCATCAGCCAGCATGTTGGTAGGGATATTTATACCCCATTTAAATCCATGCCTAAGGTTGGATTTAACACCAGGGCGTCTGCAGGTGTCGCTGTGCGTTCCAGTACCCCTACTACCATACTATATAGTACGCCAGAAAAAGATTTAGTATGTCCCAAATACATAGTATGTCAAATGCAGTATGCCTGAAATACCAGGATGTTCTACTACATCCAGTCTGATTTTGCAGGTCTGCAAGCCATTATGCTTTTTTGGCTATTCTGACCCACAATCCTCTGCGCAGTGGACGATACCTCACATCGACTGAGCCGCAAACAGATGACAGTTTGACCACTCGCTGACAGCTGATTGACAGTTGTCAGAAGTCACAATGACAGATGACAGCACATTCAGGTGACTGATGACCAGTCGATTAATAATGAAAGGAATATTAGTTGTTTAACTGAGTAAAATAATCACAAATATAACCAATAAAAAGGGCAAAAGTATTAAACAACGATGACAGAGAAAAGTATAGTCTGTGCAGTTGTACTATCCTAAATATAATATGTTAGAATCTACAACGTATGCAGTCATGACACTGCAAAATAACAACATCAGAGCTGTACTGGTTGATCTCCGTCTCTAACAAGCTCGGTGAACGGCATTTTGTTTTATCAACACGGCAATGAATATGTATGCGTAAGATGGTCAAAGTTTAAGGTGTAAAGTTACGAGACAGTGGTATGTCCTGACAATATGCATACTGCATACAACAGTACATACTTTTTAAGGCCAGCTGCAGTACCTACTAAAAATAAAAAGAAAAATGTATGCAATTCAAAACACAACCCTCAGACACTTAAATTTAACGCGTTTTAAGACCCTTTTAAGATCATTCCAAGATATTTTTAACCAACTGATTTTTGGACAAATCATCTTTTTTTTCTTTAAGCAGTGCAGGTAAGTATAAAGATAAGTCGTACATATGTGGTCCTGTGCAGAGGTGGGTTTTATGCAGGAATATGGTTATGAGAGTGAGTTAGGTTCTTCTACATTTTGCCAACAGGTGCCAACAAGTCTCTAAACATAAGAAATGTGGACTTAAACTCAGAGAAGCTTCACTCACTCAGGCAAAACAGGGAAACAGAGATGTCCAAACCTAGTTGAATGGGGGCCAGATTAGATAATGTGTAAATAACTGGGGGGCAGCTGCCTTTCACATCAAATGTGTTATTATGTTATGGGTTATAGGTTATTACATGGTGCAATCACGTTTTTATCATCTTAGAAATATTTCAAAAATACGATCCATTTTAACTTTTAAAGACACAGACACAAGTCTTTTGCCTGCTCCAGAGGCCCTGCAGAAAAATAAAGGGGACAGAGTCTTTGCTGTCAGGGCCCCGAGACTGCCCACGGCTATCAGGTCGGCCGAGTCAGTGATCTCTTTAAACTCCCTTTTTAAATAATACTTTTATCGAAGAGCCTTTCTTGGTTTTACTTAAGTTTTAAGTTTATTTAAACTGTGGTATATTTCCTCAGTTTTTATTATGAAAGTGTTTTTATCAGTTCTTTTAAAAGTTGTTTTCATGTCTTCTCTGTTTTGATTATTGACATGTAAAGCACTTTGTAACTCTGTTTTGAAAAGTATAAATAAAGATTATATTATTTTAAAAGAAATTAACAAAAGAGACAAACACAACTGTCTCATCTTTCAGTGAAAATGTATTTAACTTTTTACCGGCACTAAAAGCGCTGGTCCTCACTGTTGACTTTACGCTTCTTTGCTGTGGCCATGTCTGCTACCTAGCAGGAAATGTTTGTTGTTGGGTAACTGTCTGTTTGCTTGTTTACCATCTGTTTATAAAAAAAAACATTTGTTCCACCTGCAGAGGTGAACTTGCGTGATTAATCAATATTGTGCGGTGGGGCACAAATAGTGTATTTTGAAAGTCAAGCTGAGGGCAAAGACTTGCCCCCTGGCCAGTATTTGAACATGCCTGGACAAAAAGGAAGTAATGAATGAAATAAATAAAATGTTTGTGCAAATTAAGATGTCACAAATTTAAACTTTTTAAACACAATTTAATGACTGTTAACGCCTAACATTGAGAAAATGGACTTCAAGAAATTTAAAGACTTGTTATAGTGTTCAAAATGACAAAGATGTTGGATGAAAGTGCTTTGGCTCCAAGAATTGCTAGGACAACCCAAAATTAGTAAACTGTAAAATCTGGTACTTACTGTGACAAACACTGAGGCTAACAGGAGTCCAACAGAGAATATGAGCCCTCTGCTGTTCAGATGGATCTGAGGAGGCAAACACAGAGTTTACAATATTTCTCACGGTGTTAAACTGTCAGCGTTCCTAAATTACCTTAAAATGTGGCTTTGTAGAGGAAGAAGAAGGTTGTCCTGATACACACACAATTACATCCTGTATTTATGACATTTATTACACCTTTTCCAAATGTCTTTCTCCCGTGTGAGAAGTAATCAGCAGGCCAATTAGCACATAATATCTTCCCAGTGTATGGTGATAAACTGTCCAGCGCCCCAACAAATACTGTGTGAGTGTATCTGTGTACAACGGCACTGAATATTACAGACTATTGTTCCCGTCCTTCATAAACACAGCTCTGTTCTATTCTGGTCTAAGTCCAGCAGAATCTCCTCCGGCTGAGCTGAGAAGCACTCACGATGGAGCCGTAGTCGATGCAGAGTGTTTGCAGCGCCCAGGGCAGGCCCAGGCCCACCAGGATGTCAAACACATTACTGCCTATGGAGTTGGAGATGGCCATGTCTCCCAGACCTGAGGCAAGGAGAGCAACACTGTCAAGGTCTGTATACAGTCAGGAGACAAGTCAGTTATGACAAGCAATGCTCCGCTGTGTAACACCAGTCCTTCTTGTAACAGCATTTCAGCTTTGTTTCACTCGTCACAGATATTGATTTTAACTTCCTGCTTATGTGTGTGTGTGTGTGTGTTTATGTGTTTACCTTGCCGTGCCACTATGACACTAGCCATGCAGTCTGGGACACTGGTGCCTGCTGCGAGGAAGGTGATCCCCATGATTACGTCTGGAATGCCCAGAGTGAAGCCGATGACAGTCACCTGAAACCAAACAGATTCCTTTATATTTTCCATTTCAAATACTTTTCAACACTCAAATTTCCAGACTTGATGGTAGATTTTTTTTCAGTCCATGTTTGGCATCTGAGTACAAATTACAAGCTCTCGTAAGGCTTGCATTTACCTAGTGTCAGTCCACACTCCTACACAGCAAGTTGGACGATCCACTGTCAAACACCTCTGCCACTGCTACCTATACTCGTATTATTTTCCCTTAAAGGTATACTATGCAGGATTTTCCTAAAAAATATTATTATTAGACTGACTCCGAAATAATCCCTCTCAATCATCACTTATGACCCACTAGATGTGTGGCGGTGAATTTTTCTGCAGTGATTCTGCCATCCTGTATTTCATTTTTATTTCCTGTGTTCAGAACATTTGTGGGCGTGTACCTCCACAGCGCTCAGGTTAGTTTGGGGCTTAATAAAAAGGTAGAGACCAGGTGCCAGACCGTATGCAGCAGGCCTCCAAGAGGCAATGTGCTGAGAAACACAAATATAGCAGCGTGAAACGCCACACAAAGAAAAGACAGTCAGCTTACTATTCTGATAACTACAACACTGCATAACTCCTAAATGTTAAGACAAGCTTGAAATTTGGTTACTTGTGATGCTGTGTATATATGCAATTCAAAGACAGTGCCACATTTTCTTTTACACTAATTTGGTCGTAAATGTCCAGATTAAGTTCAGGTGTGAGGACAGAGATGTACTGTAAGCTGTGACATACAGGCGCAGAGGCAGCTCGAGGCAGTAGGATTTAGCGTTTAGTCTATGGAACTACACCTGCTGATGGTTTCACCATGCAGACGGAAGCGTGCATCTACTGCTAGCTCATCTAGCACCACTAAACTAGCTAACATTACAGCTCAGCTGAGGAGGACGCCATTAATGTTTACATCTCGCACTGTTACGAGCACAAGACACCTTCTGTGCAGTGATACGGATGGTGGGTGTGGTTTGGTAGAGAGAAAATAGGTTCTACATAAAACTGCTCACAACAAGGTCTGTGGATTATCTTGAGTAACCTGGTCATGATTACTGGAAAGAGACATTGCTGTTGAGTTTTACAAAAGTACTTTTTTTGGTTCTCTGAGTGCCATCTAGTTCCATTATATTTGAGAGAAGGCAGACATCTCTACAGCTGATATCTCCAACACTGCAACTCACACCAAAACAATCTAGACTGATAAACAGCTCTACAGGTAAGAGGAAAATGTGATTCTTTGATTTTGGGGTGAACTGTCCCTTTAAGTGAGAGTTAATGCTGTAGTGTGCTAGTGAAAGATGTGCCTCACTCTGGGGAGATAATGTTCAATCACTTATAACTATAAGATCCATGTTTGTTCTGTTTCTCAAACCTAATATTTTGGTCCTGTATTAGCAGTTAGGTCAATTTGATTTGATTATTATTAAGGAAAATAAGGCCCTGATGAAGACAAAGGATCCTCTACATTTGGCCAGACACCTTCATGACCTTTAAAACTACTTAATCTGTTGTTTTTTTTTGTTTACAATAAAGAAAAAAATAATTTTTGCACAGGCCCTAAAACTAAAAGCCTTAAAGGGTAGTATTTTAAATAGAAATTCTAACATTCTGTCACGATCAGGATGTGTTATCAGCGTGTTAGTGGGTGAGACCGACTGCACTGACCATCCAGACCATGATGTAAGAGAGGCCAGCGATCCAGATGGTGGCTGTGAAGAAGGAGACCATGAACCATCTCTCCCAGCGCCGCTTGGCACAGTTGGGCACGGTGAAGAACAGAAGTAGGGACAGCGGCCACATTGTGAGCCACTTCACCTTGTTGCAACACCCAGCTGGAGGAAGACGATGACAGACATGATGATGGCCTCAGTGACAGTGCTTACACCCAGCATCTATTGACAGTGATCATTTAATTGAATCTGTGCTGTACCTGGAATTTTGAACGGCACCAGAGGGCCGTTACTGTCATCTTCTCCCTCTCCTTCCTCATCATTCTCATTGTTCTCGTTATCTTCATTTTCATTCTCTGTCTCATTGCCAGACTCCAGTCGCTGAAGTCTGCACCTCCCGTTCAGACCCTGCTCAGCCCCGCCCATCCCGTTCTCTAAACCCCGCCTGCCCTGAGCCCTGGCGGCGGAGTCAGAGTCGCCGTTAGTGATGCGGTTGACCCGAGTCTCAGTGGTGTTGATCAGTCTTTGTCTCTGGAAGTGATTACAGAGAATTATTGTAGTCTACATTAAACTGAGACTACAACACAACCATTAACACATGTGGACATTTTGTTCTGCTGTTGTGAGGCATGACTGGTAGTTTGTAAAATTAATTTGGAGCCCCAGTTAACTCCTAAGTTTTCTCTCATTTGTTCATATTATATAAATCAGAAACAGCCTCTTATATTTGTCTGAAGCAGAAGTTAATGTTCTTTTTTCTTCTCTTATTTAAAAGCCCAAATTTGGCTGTTTGGTTTGGATTAAGGTCCAGACTGTAGTCTGCAGCAGACAGGTGCCTGAGAGAAAATGTTGGCTGTAATATCCAAAAGAAAATTAACATTCATTCCACTCTTCTTCTGTTGAACCCAGACAGGGATATTTAGTTTGTATTTATGCTAAGACTCTGGTTTGGCAGGGATTTTTTCAAAGTAACTTCAGTTGACAAAACTTTTCTTGAGGGTAGCTTTGCTGTCCTTTTTTAACTTTTCCAATTTCTTAATAGCTTGCAGTGTGTAATATACACAACTCAACACAGAGTCATAGTGCACAGGTACCTCGTTGATGAGCATCCGAGAGGCCATGGTGAGGCGGGTTCTGGGGGAGAAGTGACTGGTGATCATGATCCTCATGCCGGCCTCGGAGAAAGACAGCTGGTGGGGGTACGCAGACAGCAGCTCATCCACCATCAGCACAGACGGCTTACAGTGGAAGTTAGCTAGAGAGAGATAACACACACATGTTCGTCTGACTGCACTGCTGAGTGTTTACGCCTTAATCCAACCGAAGGCACAATTAGTCATCAGTCAAAAATCATGTGAAAGTGATTTTGAAATATATTGCTAACAATGTCTTATGATTGAAAGAAACAAAGAGAATTAGCACCTCGCTGTTGTACGACTCTGACAGCAGGTCAGGCTGCAGTTTGCATCTCCTCAGACTAAGACTTAGCAGTATATGTTGATATCATGATATGGGACTAGATGTCATTTCAACTATTGTAAAATAAGTGTTGTCTTTTCCAGGTTTTAAGACTGCATCACAGCAGTCATGCACTTTATATCTGAGGGCACAGATACAGGAAATGCAAACACTGGAGTAGTGAAAAGCGACTCTCCTGCTCACAGGGAGGATTTAAAGCAGACATACATCCATCTACACCAGCTGTATCCTGACACCATCAGCTTCCCCGACAGGAAGATTACTGCGTTGCTCTGTAAAGTCTCCTTATCGTTGGTCCAGTAAGCAAAACATGCTGGTGGCAGCCACCATGCTAATAAGCAGATGAACGCTGTGGTGTTGCTGAGGAGAAGGCGTTCAAGTGAATGGGTTGTTTATAATCATGTTACTCTTACGATGCGCAAAATTCTGACAGAGAGCAGGACTGGATACAGAGGAAAGTGACTATATTAAAGAGTTGGATGAACCTGCAGGCAGCAGACATTGTATTAAAATTACCAATCATGTTGTCTGTGATCCACACTTGAAGAAAAAACTTAGCACACTGTCTAACTTGCAAAAATAATTATTTTAATGCTGCAACCTGTCGGTGACTAGACCTTCATCAGGCAAACAAGTTCAACTTGTGTTCTGCTCGTCCCTCTCCTACACATCTGTTTGGAAATATATGTGCGAAGTATTTGTTCAGATGTGATCCATACAAAATGAAGAAAAGTGACTTTTCCCACAGCTTTACTGATATGCCCAGTGTAGACACCATCGTTGTTACAAATTATCTTAACATCCAAACCTCCTAACGTCACTGACGTCACACGGCAAGCCAACGAAAGCATAGAGGAGTCTAATAAGCTATAACTTTTTGTGTTCAGTTGAAGCCCACAACTAAAAGGACTGGTGTCTTGTTTTTGGCTGAGTGAGTTAATGTGCTTGAGCGTAACTGTCTTTTTTCTTTTTTTTAAAAGGGTTACTGGCAGATACAGAGAGTATTGTGGGTTTACAGCAGTTTCCTCATAGTCCTTTTTTAAACAGTGTGTACCCTGCAATGTTTTCTTAAACTATTTTACATGTGAAAATGTGATGTGGAACAACAGTATATATTCTCAAATTGGGAGACATTCCAGTACGTTATTTTTAAGTTGGTTTGGAGACCAGGTGTCCTTCAGTGGATCTATTAATTTGTCAACACCAAAAAATGTGGCTGCGACTGTCGCACATATGGAATCCAGTTCTCTATTTATTTGTACGTGAAGTGAAAAGGTAATTATTTCCATTATGTACATTTCATTACCTATATCTATCTATTTTTCTATTGTGGGGGGGGGGGGTCAGAGAGCAGCCAGTGTCTTGTGATGGTTTTCTTACCCGAATTATTCATTAAGCATTCATTAAAGTGTCCAGGTTGAAAGTCAGCTTTCCTAAAATAAAAGTATTAAATAGGAAAGGTATTTTATGTTAAAATTGCCTTCCAATATGTTGTGCATCCCAGACCAAAACTTATTACAGGGCACTTCCAAAATATATGCCAGTGATTTGCATCCGGGCTCTGGCACAATCTCCAGCACTACGGAGCCTCTCCTGTATCGAGTGCTTTCTGCTTTGGAGAAATGAAAAATCTAACGAGACATTTCCACCCTGAGCATAGCTGTCTTTTATATTTCAGCTCTGTACATGGATGCACTGCTGCCAAGCTAACATTACTAGGTAACATTAGCTAGCTTTAGCTACTATTTAGCTACTGTTTTCTACCTTCTAGGTCAGTGGTTCCTGTTCTGGTGAAGTGCTGCTCAAAATCTGGGTCATGGTAAAAACAAGGAGAAGTTGTCACAGCACATTGTAACTGCATCTGACTCCAGGCATGTTTAGCACGACACTTTAATGTTTACATTTTACATTAGTTGACTCTGCTCCTCCAGACTGAAGACGGAGGTTTTTAAACCCATCTGCTGCCTTTTCTTAGTGACTTTTTTTTTAACATCTCCCCTTCCCCTCCCCCTATTTTGGGACTTAAAGTGGCCTTTGTTTTTCTCCCAGTTTGATCAACTGAGGCAGCCATAAGCAGCACAAATCATAGGCGTTTGTGCAGTGTTGGTAGTTTCTGCCTCCTGACGTATGACGTCATATGCGAAAAGAAACTACTGTATCGTGTCACCATCAACTGGGCCAACAGGAGGACTACTGTGTTGCTCTGGAGTCTCATTGTTGGTTCAGGTCAGCAGAAGCAGACGCAGGGTGGCAGCCACCACATGAATGCTCTGGTGTCGCTGAGGGACGGGTCTTCAATTTACTCAAGTGAAAGCCAACTCATCTCCAAACTTCTAGAGTTTGACAACTTTAGAAGTGACACTGGCTTGGTCTGCAGGTTTCCTCTGAGAGTTTCTGTATGGAGGGCGAGCGGGTGGAAGCTCAGCAGTGGGCTTCATTAAGTAGAGGAAGCTCTTCTTCACTGACAAAAGGATCAGGCATCAGCCATCTCTCACCGAGTACACAGCCCAAAAACACGGACAGCATGGTGCCACTTTAACACTGAGAAACTGAGGATCTATGCTGGCAAATATCCCAGGACAAAATAGACAGAACTTTGTCGATAAAGTCATCCTTGACTGTCTTATCGTGGAGCTAAACAAAAATAGATGAGGAGTGGTGCCCCGGCTGCCTTTACGGCATATTTATGTAAATTTCTTTGCGCAGAGATGAGCAGCTAAAGCCTACAGAGTCCTGTTAGAGGGCAAAGCCTGTGTAAAATAGAGCACATTATGCTACCTTTCTTAAGCAGGACTGCAGTGGCATCGCACGTGACATTGTCCTCCAGATCAGTGCTTCCTGTCAGCCCGTTGGACAGATTCACAGAGCTCTTCTTTCGACGGTCAAAGTAGCGATGTGCCCTGCCGTTAAACCTGCCAATGACAAATGAAAAAGAAGGGACACAACTTTTTTAACTAAATGCAGCTCATCAGTAAAGTGAAGGCATTAGCTTTTACCGATGACGACACTCACTTCATGATGAGGATGTAGACTGCATACATAAGAATCAGAACAAGAGACTCCCACCTGCACGCAAACACAAGGTCAGTAAACTTTATGCAGTCAGACAGAGTGAGACAGACAGTATAAAAGAAAATATCATGACTCACCAGCACACCTTCTCATCGTAGATAAACTAAAGGACAGAGAGGACACAGGGGGACATTAGATGGAGGCAGTAATTGAAATTAATTCTGCATCTCAATATCTGCTCCACTAGAGGGCATGACCAGTCCAGAGCTCAGACAGCCAGAAGAAAAAAGGTCAAAGGGTGACCTTTTGGTTCATTGGGTTTTATTTTGAAACCACTCATGAGGTTTAATTTGCATTTTCTTTTACTATGTTTATGTCATGCTCCAGTACACCAAGGCAAATTCCTTATATGTGAAAATTCTGATTCTCAGCAGCAGCAGCAGCACGCTGAAAATGTGAAGTCATGATCACGCTGTGACACGCTGTCGTATTCGTGGTGTGATTGTGCTGCTGATTTATCTATTTTTGGGCGCATGACATGAACAAACACAATCTGGCCGATTAAACTCCACAAAGAGAAAGCCAAATTACCCACACCCTCAATAATTAGATTTATTTATCTGTTTTTAGTGTTCACATCAATCAATACCACAACGTAAAGATACTCACTTACTATGCAACATTTTACTTAAAGGTCTAGTGTGTCGGATTTAGTGGTATCAAGTGATAATGTTGCAGAACTAAAACTTTTCCTGTGTGCCAAGCATTTAGGAGAGCTGTGGTTGACGACACTAAAACGTGGAGGACCTGCTCCATACAGGGCCGGCCCTGGGCACAGGCAGAATAGGTGAAAGCTAAGTGCACCGTCATCCATCAGGGGCGTCAGAAATAGGGGAAGGAAAAAAAAAAACAAAATGTCTTTTTTGTATTTTTACTAATACTATCACAACAGGACGCCTCGAACTGCAAACAAGGTCAATTATGACTCTTTCTATTACGAATTTTTGATCTATGGATTTATATTTGTAAAAATATAAATCAAAAAAATAAATAAAAATCTATGATGTCATCACAATGTAAAGTCTCTAAGCCATGCAGGAACTCACCGGAGGGGCTACCAGGACAAACACTACCACCATACCGCCAAAGTAAACCTGGATGCTAGAAACTTTTTTTGGTTTATGCACCAGATAAGCAACTCCATTGGACCGAACAGGAGCCATCTTGGGGTTTGGTATCTAGTTATTGTTTTACAGCTATGAAATGCTTTCTACCACTGCTTTGTGTGTTGCATTGTGGGACATTAGTGCACATCAGTCCAGTAAAAAATCAAGTGTAACTTACAGTGCTTTCAGACCTAGAGTTGTCTTGCTTTGGTCCAAATCAGGGTCTAATTTTGTTACAAAGTTGCATAATTGCCTAGAGTTGGTTCATGTTGGCTCACGGCAGCATTTACAAGCGGACCAGATCAAATGTCTTGTGTGAGAAAGCTGCTCTTGATTGGTCAGAATTTCCATGTGGGAAAAATCCAGGAAGTAAAGCAAACATTGAAGAAGAGTACACTTGCAAGATAAATGTGACACTTTCTAATGTCACAATGGAGGGACAACTACGCAGGTTGATTTTAGCGCTGCTCATCGTGGACTATATTGCTGTCATTGTTCATTTGAGTCAAAGCATACAGTTTGAAAACGAGGCGCGGCTCCAACTAGAAAACAATGTTTTGATGCATTGGATGTGCTGAATGTGCATATTAAGGCAGTACAGGAGGAGGCGCACATTAATAATCCTCCAGGACTGTAACATGCTCATGTTTAACCCAAACAATGTGTCACATGACTGCAGTTGGTTCAGATCGAGGTCGGAACACATTCTCACCACAAACGAACCGCACCAGAGTTTGTTTGTAACAAGACAACCTCTTCAAGGAGGTCTCGGTCTGGTTGTTTTGGTGAGCACCTAAGTGTGTTCACACCTGCCAAAACGAACCACACTTAGGGGGCAAACGAACTTGAGTTTGACTGAACCAAACCAAACAGGGCAGATGTGAAAGCTCCCTTAGTATGCATACTGACATTTTTACAGTTAATGTATAGTACCTATATGTTTTACTGTTTAACTGCTGAGGCAGAAAGTGCACATCGAATATTGCTACCAAAGCTGTGAACTACAAACTGCACTTTCAAATTGGCCTTTTATGCTTAATACAGAAGCACAGTGTAAGTATTCCTGCATATTTCTGCAATCACCACACACTTGATCTTGTTTATTTGCATATGAGTATATAACCTCTTACCACGATGAGGGCCGTGATAGAGAGAATGTAATAAATTGAGTCTCGGAGAAGAGCCCAGTGAGAGAGCTTCACTGCCTGCCAGGAAAAGAAAAGAAAACAGAGATAAGCAAACTTACAAGGATATGTATGCAGCTTCAATTCACACACTCCTATAGTAACACTTATCCTTGCTGGAGTTTATGCAGCCCTGCCATACAGAAACACCTCTGACATCATTATCATACTGATGTAAACACAGGAGCTCTTCAGTTGACCTCCTGAATCACAGTCATTGAAAAAGCCAATTGCAAGGTACCATCCTGCGTAGGAAAAGTGCCGGTGTGTTTATCGACTTTATATAATCAATGTAGGAGCCCACAATGCAGTGACTAACGCTGTAACGCTCTCCCACACAGCGCTCACACTGTATATACGTAAGTAGAAGGTCAGAAGTCGCATCTTGAATGAGCCACTCCCAGCTGTGGAATCGTTTGCTGCTGCGAGGCAGAGGGCGAAGTCAGAGAAAACAAGGCTTAAACGTGTTTGCTTGTTCTCTGTTTCACTGTACAATAGTGCTTTGTAGAGGAAACCTGCTTTGATCAGCCTGCCAAACGTAACAAACAGTAGTGAGGTGCGGCGGCCGCGCTATTACCGCACCCCGTCCCTCCAAACCTCCCCGCCACACACCGCCTGCCCTTCTCCCTCATTATCTCACTATGATTACGTAATGCGCAATCTGGGATTGCATCACTGTTTGAGGTCCAGTGCATATATTTTTCAGAGCAAAGAGCTTATCCTTGTACTCTGCTCATTTCCATGTCCCTGGCATGTCAGATAGCATCACAGAGAGGCTGCACTCTTATCTCCGTATCTCATCGAGGATGTGGAGCAGAGAAGAGATACAAACTATCTATCGTGTTCAGACTGACGAGGTGTTGTACATGTGGCTGGTTAAGCAAATCGAGCACAGAGAGGAATATAAAAAGAAAACAGCAAATGAAAAGTTTACAGAGTGTGCCAATGTGTGTTCAGGGCTTTGAATGACTGTTGCGTGAAAAAGTTTTAATCCTGAACTTTGTAATTTTTCATATGAGAAAGATAAGACAAATCTGACTATACTGTCACTCACGGAGAGATAAAGCTGCAGAGGCAGAGAGCACAGGCATATATTAGACACTAAAGGTTAAAAACTGCATGAAATATCTAATTAAAATCTACACAGTGGCTCATACATGGATCAGATTTCCTCTGAAGCTGTATTTTGGTGCAGTCAGGCACATGGGCTCATGCATGCATAAATCAACAGCATGTCCTGCATCCTTCTGCATAAACATATACATGTATACATGAGCACTTTTTCCCTACTTTGTGTTTATGTGGCTTCATATCTAAAGGTGACATTAGGCAGTTGGTTGTACTCTGTGAAAATGCCACCGGGTCAGTGGCTGCAGCAGTGTAACGCTGCGATGACGTGTCATACCTGGCCGGCGAAGAAGCCGCACACGCCGATGATGCAGAGGATGTTGAAGACAGCTGAACCAACGATGGTCCCCACACCAACGTCACCTTTGGTGATGAACACCCCTGGGGAGAGAATGAGCCAGCACACACACACACACACACACACACACACAGCATCATGACTCCATAGAGAGCACAAACGACGTGTTGAACACTGTACTTGACATTTCCAGTTGCAGCACAGTATCTGCAGCGCTGACAAACACATGTCACACAACTGTCAAAACATACGTAAATGTTCCACCCTGTTGGTCACGACCTCTCTCTCACTCACTGAGACACCAACATACACACACAAGGAGGCAGAGAATCTTTTTTTAACACCCAGTCTGTGTGTAAAATGAGATTTTTGTATCAAAACTACAGCGAGGTAATGTGACAGTCCCTCCTTTGAAGTGAATACTCCTCACATTGTTGGTTTATAGAGATAGACGACACTGAACATAATCATGATCAAAGAAAAAACATAATGGCCTTTACTCCTCAGCAGCAGTTCTCTAGTGCTTAGTGCAGAAGTTTAATGTAATTCTAATGTGATTCAGTGTATTAAAAGCCATGTTTGCTTACTGCACGTGTCCTGGGATGAAAGCCTTTCTGTAAAGCATCCATTTAACGGCATGCACGCTTCCTCCCTAATCAGCCCCTCAGGGATGCTGCAATGCCACAACGGCAACAATTAACACCAACTCAACCAATCCCTGTGAATTACGTGTGACCTTGAAGTTTTGTCCAATCAACGCAACTTTCTGCAAATTTGACCGATAATTTCAGTTTACTGTGAGTTTCGCCAATCATCGCAGTCCCCCGCAAAACCTTCTTTCTGGTTGTGAAGATGCAGACATGTGCGACACGAGCGTTTAACATTCACCAACAAAAGTCTGTTAAAGGCTGTTAAAGCCAACTCCCTGGTGCTCTGCACGGAAGCAGGGGTACACTGTTTTGTGCTGTGTGCAATATTGTGGCAGAGCGCAAACAACCTTGATTAGCAAACACTTTTCTAACACAAAACACACCCCGAGAATGACTAGAATGCACGGACAACAGACGAGACAAATCACTGTGGAAGAAGCTGTTGACGCTGCACCTTTTACACGTGCTGAAAGAATTAAGGTGAGCTACATGAAATTCCTGTGGTCAGTGGTAATGTTAGTGTTTTATTCTCACTGAAACAACTTGTCTTTGAATTCTATGATAAATCTATTAGCTGTTCACAAGGGTATAATTCAGAAGCTGACAGCAACTTCTCCACTTTTCCCATGTCCTTTGGGTGTACATCGTCAAACAGGCTCTGTCCAATCAGCTCCACCTGACCATAATTTAGTATCTAGGCTCTGAGACAAAAACCTTTTTCCCACGATCACAGCCCACTACAAACAGTAGCCCATCTGCAGCCTTGAGGACGAGGTCTTTGAGCTTCTTGTTGGGAAAGAACGACAGTTTATAGTTGACTTGCTGAACCTTTGAGAGATTTTCGGTGCTGTACGGTCATTCTGAACAACAAAATGCAACTATTTTTGCAGTTTTCACCTGCTCCAGCAATTCTATTGCAAGAAAAACCCCCAAAAAACATTGCAACATGCCTTGCAATTAAAAAAAAAAAGAATTTGCTGTGAAATCTGGTCTTTTATACTGACACAAGCTCAAAAAAGCCTGTGAAATCCTGGAGGGAATGCCAAACACCTACAGTGTTGTGGGCTGTGTTTCAATTAGAATAAAGGTGGTAAAGAGATGCAAAGGTGTTTGTGGTGAATACCTATGATGGATGTGAAGAGCTCAGGAGCTGAGCTGCCAGCGGCCATGAAGGTGGCACCTGCTACGTCCTCGCTGAGATGGAGACGCTGGAAGAAAGCAGTAAAAGACAAATAAAAAGTTCATATATGAACAGGAAATACCAGTTGAGATTAGAAATTCCAGACCAGTCCAAGAAACAAACAGAAGGAGATCAATCACTGCCTGACCCCCAACCCCCGACCCTTAGCTGGTCATACAGATCAACTAAAGCCTGCACATGTGCAACGGTTAAAACATTTATATTTATATGTCAACACTTAATGTCAAAACGTTACTGTATGTCAGTCTGGAAGAAGAAAAAAAAACATTTCCATTTTCTTTTCTACTTTCCTTTTAACTGTGAAGTAGCAATGCCTTGTTAAGGACAAAAAAACATTTAAAGATATACAATATACAAATATGTCAAATTCGTTACAAAATCCTGGGAGACAAGGGAAAAAAGCTCTTAATAAGAATTAACAGTTGGCCTGTGACATAAGTAGGGTCTTTGATTCTTCCGTCAAGTTGTCTAGAATATACATGACATACGCTTTAACATATACAACCTGAAATAATGTACATCCATATATGATTTAGGATCCATGACTTCCTTTTTGATTTGTACATGGGGATGTTTTGCTGTATTATATGTAGTTTTTCCAGCGCGCCGTAATCTTATGTTTTTATTTTTTTGCTCAGGATGTTTTTCATTTTAATTTTAAGTCATACAAAATGCAATAAATTAGATACATATAGACCCCCTCAACACAAGCCTCTTCAGTGATTTTGCTCCAGCAGAGCTTTTCCCTATTGTTTCATTTATAATCAAACAGAATCAGCTGCATAAACAATAACAAGTACATATAAACAAATTCAATAGTTAATAAAAGCAAATAAATAATACATATATTTGATTGGTTAACACTCCATGACACGGTTTATGTTAGAAAAAAGCAAAAGAAATAAAATAAAAAAATATTAATAAAAATAAAATTTAAATAAAGAAAATAAATAAATGAATAAATAATACATTTGACAATAAAAAGGAAAATAAATAAATAAGTGAGTGGTAATAAAAATAAAAATAAGAAAAAGTAAAAAAAAAAAAAAAAGTAAACTATACATAATATATAGTCAGCAGTAAACAGCTGCAATATCTGTGGTGTCCATTTTTTCTATATATATCTTAAAAATGGTTGCCATATAGCGTGACATTTCTGAGCAGACCTTCTTGTAGAATAGCAAATTTTCTTCAAAGTAAAATGATGTATATCTTTAATCCATAGCTTAAAGGTTAAAGGGAATTTTTAACTTCCATTTAAGAAGCATAAGCTGCGCAACCAAAAGAAATGCAAAGGCTATCATATATTTCGCCTGGCGACTAAGATGTATATCTGTGCAGTGGAGCTAAATCAAATGCTGCAGTGGTGACAGAAGATGCTTTCCCAAAACATCATACCATGTTTAATGATTTAAATGACTTCATGACGCACAACCTTTACTTGTTGCTTATATAGTCATTAATATTTCATGACGTACAGAAATATTTAAGATACTAAACTATATAATACATTTAATACCTCACATTCATACCTCACACAGCTTCTCCAGAGAGGGGACGAAATAGTCATCACAGACGAGGGCCAGCGCACAGAACATGTAAATGGTCTGTGAAGAGAGAGAGACAGTGATAAATATTACAGGGATCAGTGATGTATGTTGCTCGATGTAATTTATACATATGATACGACTGGGTGAAAAGTCCACGCTGTCATTAAGTACAGGCAGCTGTGATTAATCCATCCATATTTCAAACTGAGCAGGAACAAGTGATGTGTTTATCACCTTCAACATATTCTCCTGCTTTTGATTCTATTGTGAACAAATCTGTGTTTGCACCCTGGACGGTGCGGTAAAGAACACCTCTGCTCTAACCGCTACATTAAAGTTAGATGTAAATAGCCATGAAAAATGAAACAGTGAATTTGGTAATTGAAGGCTTAAGATTCAAAGATCTGATCCCATTAGTGCATTAACGGATCAGACATCAAACATTCATGAATATCATAACTGTGGGACCACTATCTACATTTTTAAACAGCTGGTTTTTACTCTTTATATATGTATACTGGCATTACAGAGGAATAGAGAGGAGGTTATGGATATGGTTTGGTTATTCCCCAGCTGCTTAACTATCAGAATAACTAGAACAGCAACACAACCTCTGACCTGGAATGACACGATGGGCCAGATTTAAAGAACATGTGATATATTACAAGCTGAAGTCACTTTGATTTTTTCTCATTTTATACAACTTCTGGAGGCTTTTAAGTAAAGATAAATTACAAACAGTAGGAGTACTTAGCATAGTTTTAATATCTACCAAGTCTTTAATTTAATAAACAACAGGTTTGTTGGTTCTTAGGGATTTGTTTGTTTTTTTGCAGCAGGAACATTTGCATTTTGCAGTTATTTCCCCAAACCCATTACCATCTCTACTCAGATCCACCCATAACTTCTCCCTCTCCATCGAAGACACTTAACTTCCCCTATGTCCATAAACATGGTGTCATCTTCGATCAAACCCTCTCCTTTGACCAACATATCAAACACATCACCAACACAGCCTTCCTCCATCTCAGACGCATCGCCCACCTCCGTCCGTCCCTCTCTTTTTCAGCTACAGAGATTCTCATTCACGCATTCATCACTTCCAGGCTGGACAACAGCAATAGTCTCCTCTACGGCTCATCATCCAACACTCTCAAGAAACCACAATATATCCAGAATTAAGCTGCTCGTCTTCTCACACCTGTCACCACATCACCCCGTCCTTCCTAAACTCCACTGGCACCCCATGCCCCAGCGTATCCACTTCAAACTCCTCCTCATCCCCTTTAAAGCCCTCCACAACCTGGCTCCCCCCCCTACCTGTCGTCGCTCCTTTACCAGCACACACTCTCAGGTCTGCTGATGCCAACCTCCTGTCCCCCCACCAGGACTAACCACCACACCAAGCTGGGAAAGGGCCTTCTCCATTGCTGCTCCCACCCTGTGGAACTAAATACATCAGAGACTCCCCCTCACTCTCTACCTTCAAGAAATCCAAACACAGCTCTTCAACACTGCCCACAACCTTTAAAAAACGGCGTTCTCCTTCTCCCTCTCTGCACTGTTTCCCTTCTTGTGGGTTATTTAATTTTCTTTTTTTTGTTTTGTTTTGTTTTGTTATGTTTTATTCTTCTTGCTCTCCGTAAAAAGTATTCAAAAGGTATTATTACTATTCATACTTCCAAAAAGTAAATTATATACTGTATGGAAGTGTAAATGAACAATAAGAGGCCCATGCAGCTTGTCCTGATAGAAGTTGGTCTGGGATAGATGACGTTTCCCCAAAACACTAAAATTAACTAGGTGTTAATGTTTTGGAAACCTTAGAAACAAATGTCATATACGTATCATACAAACCAATAACAGGTCTGACACTGACCCTTCGGAAACTTAAAATGACCTTCGATAAAAATCCTTCCAAGTGTCTCCTGAACAGTCTGACAGGATTCATTATGGCTGTAGAGAATCCACTGTATTAAACACTTTTAAGGCTGTACATTGTTGGAGTGTTTTTCTCCCCTGGTGCATTGCATAAACACCTACCACATGCAACCTTTCCTTGGCAACACATAATACATAAAACACAGCGCAGGGAGAGAAGCAGAGACAGATTGGAGATGAAAGACAGATAGCGCTGATCAAGAGAGAAAATGTCAGGTGGTGACGACAGACTGACGGGGAATGTGTGAACAAAGGAAAAGCATGAACATCCTTACACACTCTGCAGTAACGATGCCTTTCAAAGAGCTGCTTATAGCAAGAATGGCATGGAGAGTGAATATTACTTTTTTTCCTTTTGTGCTCAGTTACTGAGTTTCACTTTGAACCAGGAGCTCTTCTATTTCCTGTTTGTGAAAGCAGATGAGAGTGAGCTGAACTATAATGCCTGCATGAGAGCTACGACTGAGCCCACGCACTGAATGACTCTATTGTGTGTGAAGAAGAGTGCTATTAATATGTGGTGTTGATTTGTTAGTTCAGGGCAAGCATAAAGTCAAAGGTCACATGTAATCCTGATAACTGTTTTAATCTCGATTCAGACTTGAGGTACAGACCGAGGGAAAAAATCAGCCATCATCCATCTCAAGCCAACTGTAGCTGTGAGCGAACACAACGAGCACACTGAATGTAAATCTGTGTGCATGTGTTATGTTGCGTGCAGACATGGAAGCCCCTAAATCTGGAGCTGTGTTTGTGTTTTTGTGAGCAAATCTTTTCTAAGAAGTGATGATGCCGGCATTAATGAGCTGTGCAGAATCGGAGCAGCTCAGCGGTGCAGCTGTCAAGGGAACAGCAGCTGGAAGTAAAATACTGTGATATTAAAATTCAGCCCTAACACAAAGCGTTTTACACTTTTCTGTCTTCAGGATGAATCCAATACTAGAAACGTACATGATCAATGACAATCTTCACCTGATTGACAGCGTAATCGGTTCACAGCAGCTTCACATGTGGCTGCGTCAGAAGGAAAAAGACGACAGGATCTAATCAAGCATTTAAATCAACATCCCTGAAAACCATATGGAGCTACAAGTGCAACATAATGCAGACAACATCAGCCACAGAGTGACATCTGTTCTGTAATTGAACTTATTTTTGAATAGCATTTTCAAACATTAAAGGAACAGTTCACCCCAAAATCAAAAGCTCATATTCTTCCTCTTACCTTTAGGGCTACTTATAAATCTAGACTGAGCTGCTGAGTGGATGGCACTCAGCTTGTGGTGCTCAGAGCGCCAAAAATTACATTTGAAAAGATAATTCACAGACCTTGTTGTGAGCACTTTCATGCAGGAACTATTTTCCTTCTACTGAACTAAAACTATATCACCGTCCAGAAGGAAGCGTGCATCTACTTATGGATGAGAGGCTTGAGACAGCGTGAGATGCAAACATTCATGACGTCCTCCTCGGCTGAGCTGTAACATTAGCTAGCTCAGTGATGCTAGGTGAGCTAGCAGTGGATGCATGTTTGCTTCTGCACAGTGATACAGTTGGCAGGTGTAGTTCAGTAGAAAGAAAATAGTTCCTACATGAAACTGCTCACAATGAGGTCTGTGGATTATCTTGAGTAACCAGATCATGATTTATGGCGAGAGACATTGTTGTTGAGTTTCTGTTGAGTGCCAACGACACTGAGTAAGCCGAGTAAACACACCGATGTCAGTTCAAAATGAACAGTGAGGAAAAATGACAACAATTGGGTGGGTTTAAGTTTAATGTGTTTAATGTAAGAAGAAATGCTATTTATCATTGCAAAGCTTCAGTCTGTCCAATGATTGTAAACAGTCACTGGGTCTGTCAAGGGGAGAAATTTCCACTGTTATGTGACCAAAACTATTTAAGACTCAGCAAATCTGAATTTAAGACATTTTAAGACTTCTTAAGGACCTGCAGACACCCTGATTATATTGGACAGAAGGCAGACATCTCTACAGCTGATACCTCCAACACTCAGCGACTCACTCCAAAACAATCTAGACTGATAAATGCCACCACAGGTAAAAGAAAAAATATGTATTTTTGTTTGGGGATCAACTGTCCCTTTAAGATGTTTTTAATTATTTGACTTTATGGGACATTTTATTCTTTAACCTGAGAAGTAGCAGGAAAATAATCAGGTAGGAGTGTGATTAACAGTAAAGGAGAGCAGCCGCAGGTGGAGAGAGGGCCGCCAGCACATTAATACAGTACTATTTATAGTATGTATTCTGGCTGTTCAGTACAAAGAAGAGGAGGGACAAAGCCACTGTTCTGCAAGTTGCAAGTAAGTCTAAAGTCTCAGCTATGAGGTCCAACATCATGTCCCACCAGGACTTAAGCAGAGTCCAAGTACTAAACTTCGTCCTTGAGATTCTAAACAAGTAACGATGCATTTAAAAGCAAAATAATCTGGTGAGTTACTCTTTACATCTTAATGTGATAATGATGGTGGTATCATCTGTTGTCTATCTGCTGCTGTTGTAGTGCTAAATGAACCTTTTCATCCAGCTCTTGTTCTGCTGTTTCTGCTGATGGAACTTCAGAAAACTTTCATTGCTAAAAATAATCATTGTCAGTGAATCAAGACCTTTCATTCATTTTCTGTGACCGCTTATCCTGTTAGGGGTCACAGGGTGCTGGAGCCTATCCCACCTGACACTAGGTGAGAGGCAGGGTACACCTTGGACAGGTCACCAGACTACCACAGGGCTGACACATAGAGACAGACAACCAATCACACTCACATTCACACCTACAGACAATTTAGAGTCACCAATTAACTTGCATGTCTTTGGACTGTGGGAGGAAGCTGGAGTACCCAGAGAAAACCCACACTGACACAGGGAGAACACGCCGGGGAGTTACAGGAACCCTCTTGCCATGAGGTGACAATGCTAACCACTGCATCACCGTGCTGCCTGAAGACCTCTCTGATGCTAATAAAGACTGTGAGATGCCACTGACGTTGCGGCACGGGATAAAACTGGCGAGTGGACTTTACGTTAGGAGTATTTTCTCTTCCCAAGGTCAAGAACTATCACATGTTCACGCTCAATATATTAACATATTAATATGTAACATAGTCCCTACCTTACAGGATATTATGCTAAGTATGAGGACACTGTCACTGCTCGCTTATTCCCTGCCTCACTTCCTGCGTACAATGATCCAAACCTGTTTGAGTACATTTCAGTGGATATATTGCATGCTACTGTTTAAATACATGCAGTCACAGTGGGTGAGCTTTCTCCTCTGGCCCAGTTTGCATCTAATTTTGACTCTCATTTTCCAAAAATGGAAAGTACAACAGCATTAGAGCCACACAACAAACTCTGCAGGTATAAGCCCTGATTGTCCGTCCTGAAATTCACAGAACACTGCTCCCTCCACAAAGCCACGCGCGGTAACACCTGCCGTGAAATGACATACAGTACATTATTTTAAAGGTTAGACATCACAGGGAAATAGTTTGTGATGATGCACTGTATTTTTGGCTTTTTGTTATTTTAATCTCCTAGCATCCTCAAAAAGGTTATTTCCATTTGCCCTTCTGCGGCAGGAAAAAGCCAACTCAGAGGGTGGGCGCACTGTAAGTAGTGACATCGTCTATAATGTCAGAATGTACCGGCAAAATGGTCCATTCGGTCGTTCTCAGTGCTCTGTTTATGCACAGCAAAGTTCCGTGGAGATGCTGCTCTGCTGGCATGAGCTTCCATTACAGTCAGTCCCCCAGAGACTATCAACCCAACATGGGTCATCATGTGCTAGAACATTCTGCCTGCCATGTGCCAGTCATACAAGACTGATGGCAGAGGGGCTCCATCGTAGCCTTGACCTTGTATTTTGACCCCTGCTGGGCCATGCTGGAGAGGCCAGTGGGGCTGGTCATGCATGTGCTGAAGCAATACTGCCAGAGAGCGAGAGGAAGAGGAGAGGAGAGGAGAGGAGAGGAGAGGAGAGGAGAGGAGATTAAGAGGAGAGGTACTGTGCGGCAGATCCAGATGGTGTCTTCTGCTCAGCTAGATAGGATGAAATATCTACAGTGGTACCATTTGCATAGTTTTGCTTTGGATTATATCAGGCCAGCAATTACCCTATGAAGTGTTTGGACTTCTACGTTCCTTTTAGTTGTCTAAAGTCTGTTGTGGCCCTGGGGGGAGCTCTGAGAAGTCTGATAAATGTCCTCAAGTAATGTCAATTCACTCACAGTGGCTGGGGCTTAAAAAAAACCTGGGGGTGTGGAGTTAGAAAGAACTGATTTTACCAGACCTCTGTGTCCCATTTTTTTTTTTCTTTAACCTCTGCTTAAGGTTAGCAGCTTGATTAGCTGAGGACACTGCAATGTATTGTGGGAAATGTAATGTAACCTTTTATGATGGGAAACAGGTTTGGACATGATTGGAAATAAAAAGATGGTATGTCTTTTGAAGAATATGGTTGCTGTTTTACTATATTTTTATCTTATTGTAAACAAGCTTGCATTAGACAAAAAACAACGGTGTGTTAGTCCCATTCCCTACTGTGGCACTCAGCCCCAAACCCATTGATTCATACTTCAACGATATTTTTACAAATGGGTCATAATGATGTAGTTTCATTTTTCTTTTTAGAAAAAGGCTCAGTAATTTCCTCAAACAGCTGGACACTGTGATTTTTAGCAAACCTCTCTCAAACGGGAGTAAATGTCACATTTGTTAAGGACTACTTCCAGTTGCAGATTAATACACATTTGATGCTCTAGTGAGGATTTACAGCAGCAGGACAGAGTGGGATTGAGTCAAAATAAACAGCCGGTTCTCTTTTCCAGGTTGTCAGATGTTGACACTATGTTACGCCCCTTCGTGTCTCATAGTGACACACAGGGCACCCTTTAGTGTCACTCTGTGATGCACAGCTGAAACACATTGTAGACTGCGGTCAATGTAGTGGCTGCAGGAAACAAACTAAAAGTCGAGGAGAGGCTGAGGTTGGGCCTGGTTAACATGTCTGACACGCCAACAAAAGATTTGCTGAGATAAAAAAATATGTTAAATAAATGTATTAATGAAAAGGAATTAACTTATTACAACGTGCACAAACTTATAATCACAATCATCATAGTGAACAAAGAAAGTGCGGTCAACAAAAAATACGGCGACCCACTCACCCTCTCTCTCGAACCAAAACAAACACACACGTGAACATGAGATGCTCATATAGATTATGAGTGTCACCGCCCATATCCATGTAACCCGACTATCCCAATAACCACAATCACAAAAAATAGTAAATAATTATATCCCAAAACACTAACAAAAACAATACAATACAAAAATATAAACTATGTCAAATCTTACTAATCTTACAAAATCCATTCCTTTCTAAATTAATTCATGTCTCCTGCAGTGTTGTGAAATTGTTGCAGGTAGTTTTGGGCAACAAAACTACTTAGTTAGGTTTAGACTAAAGATCATGTTTTGGGTTAAAATAAGTACATTTGTTACATAACAATAATGTGATGTGATGTAGGTGTGTCACATGAGAGATGCCAGTGTGCAAATTACATAACATAATGCTAAAACAACAACGACTTTTGGTTTTACACCAGATGTTTGTTTCATTAAAACAACATTGAATTTTGGTTTTAGACAGGACATAAACTGCAGTCTCCTGGGTGAAAGTCCAGTTTTGTTTAACCCATTCACCTCTCCTCCCTCTGACCCTGCGTGGACGTTCTCACATTTTATACTACACTAGTTACTCTCAGCGTTAAGTATTGCCACGGATGGTTTTACACTGGAGTTAGCTGAAATGTGGTGTGTCTTATAAAGATGGTAAAGGCTGCCTTTGCCGTTGAAATCCCACGCCAAGGGGCAAAGCAGTGCTATTTGATGCCCTGGGCATAAGAAAATGGGCTGAAATAAACTACAGCGCCAGTGTTGATGGTAACTAATGAGGAAACATGTCAGCCAGTGTAACAGTGTGGCTCAGTGATGTGTTTCAGTGTGTTTTGGACATCTGTGGAGTTCTATGGCACAAAGGAGAAAGATATATCAGCTTTTGGATTCTTAGAAGAATGTTTTTATTGTTGGTATTGGCATTTTCATGGGATTTGGTGATTATAAAAACAAATAGAATATCAACATCATCATCCTTTAAAAGGTCACATAGACAATTATTCACAGGGTCATATATCCACACACACACATGCATGCAGAGTTGGATTTGTAAAGGTAAACTTACACACAGGACATGCAGGGCCACAGCTCCTTCTGCTCTCTCTTTGTTTGTGAACAGGTCTGTCGGGAACTCGTGCAGAGCTGGAAGAGACAGACACACCAGGTTAGAACAGTTCATGTACAGCATGTGAGTGTGCGTATATGTATGTGTGTGTTTCCACAGAGCGTGGTACAGGGAACATATTTCCAATGAACAGCAGAGAGGTCAAACCTATGAGCAAAGAAACCCACTGAACTCATGTATTGACGAGAAGCCCTGCCCAGACAGTACCTTGCCCAAACGAGTGTGACAGTCTAACTGTGCCCTGCCAAGGACTGTGCACCAGCACGCTTCCTCAAAGAGTGACAAGACGAGAAAAGGGAAATGGAAAAATTGAGCACCAGGAGGACAAAGCGAGGGCAAAGAGGAGAGAGAGCACTGTAAAAATAGAGCCAAGGATATTTAGGGTACGGCAAGTGGGATGGAGAGCAGAGGAGAGAGAAAAGGTGGTAGGAGTTTAACCGCAATGTGCGAACTCCACTTCTGTGCATGGGAATGTGAGCAAGAGAGAGCAACTGTGTATGAGCAGAAGATGGATAAAGCAAGATTGAGGGAAAAGTGGAAAGTTGGCAGATGGAAAGAGCATGAAAACAGAAAGAGGTGAAAAAGAGGGAGTTTGGTTTTAAATGGTGGAGTTATTTTACCCTCTCTCCATGCCTTCTTGACTTCCTCCCCTCTCTCAGCCCCACAGTCCCTCCTCGACTGCCAAGACCAGTGACAGGCGCTTGGCTGCCGGGGAGTGTGAGGAACCTTTGCCTCTCGCCCCTCCAGCATCAAGTCACCCCTGTCATCATTTCCTCCCACACAAATCAGGAGCCCATTCACAGGCCACTGCTAACACCTGTTACATATTTCAGCACCTACACGATTCCCTGGGAAAGGTCAGCCAGGCATCAGGCAGAGAGCTGGGCTAAATCAGAATCAGAAATATTTTATTGACCAGTGCAGTAAACAGAGAGGAATTGGAGTACTTTATGAGGGCAATAACAATCCAAGAACATAACAAGTTTACAGACTGCGGAAGACAAAAGACATTTTACCAGAGAAGCTGATGATTAACTCTGATCACACAGACCAAACAAAACTAACTTCAACATGTTACTCATGCTGCCTTTAACTGGAGTCGTGTTTTATGTGTTTATGAGAAGAGTCCATAGAAACGTCCCCTCTCGTGGTATCCAACCCATGAGTGGAAATTTTTTGCAAGTTTAAGTATTTTAATTTCATTCTTATAGACAAGGTTCATGGACAAAATTTCAAAACTATTCACTGACTTTTCAAGTACCATTTATTTGATTTTTCTCTTGTCCAAATTGCTCGGTGTTTTTCAGACATACTGGATTTAAACTTTATTCAAACATAATTTCAGTTAGCTGGCAAACATGAAGAGAGAGACGTAATGGGGCGGGAAGATGAAGAAACGAACATGACGGTAAGCAAAACATCACAAATGGACACATTAGAGCAACATTACCTAACCCTGACAGCTACAGAAAATAAATGTGCCTTTATGTAACATTACATGGAGGGTTATGCATGTTTGCACCAAATTTCATGGCAATTCATCCAATATTTGTTCTACTGTATAAAGGTTTTTCAGTCTGGACCAACACAGTGGACCAACACTGAGAGACCAGCCATCCGACATTGCCATTCCTGAAACAGTACACCTGTAGCAGGGGTGGGCGATATGGCCCTAAAATAATATCACAATATTTCAGGGTACTTTTGCGATAACAATATTCTTGACAATATGACAAATTAGTAAAAAATAAATTATATTAATTTAAGAATGTAGAATTGCAACAAAATAAGTGATAGTTTCACATGTCACCATCACAGTTTGCCTTCAAATATTCAGTAAAAACAAAACAAAAATTATGTCTCATTTCTTTAGTTTGTAAACAACAACTCAGAATGAGATTCAGATTCTGTATACAATATTATTACTTCAACAAAATAAAATCTCCCAAATAGAGTTCCCCAATAGAAAAAAACGTACCCTGGGATCCCTCTGGGTACCCTCTGCCGTTTCTCCTCTAATCATCTCACTGTAACCTGTGACAGGCTGTTATGATACCACAACTATCACACATTCACATATATGTGGTTTTTTGTCGAGCTGAGAGCGTCACGTAGGTTTACATTAGCAAAGCTTTATGACAAAATCACTTGACGACACCGACTGTCGTGAGCACACAGCGAGAGAGGAGAGGGAGAGACGCTGTGCTGCTGCCAGAGGAGCCGCTGAATGAGTTCCCTCTGAGCGGTAACTCGCTTAAAGAGTCTGAGAAGTCCGGGGCTGTTCATGAAACGTTCAGGATTCCCAGGCCTAACAACACCACAGTTTATTCCACACTACCGAAGCTGCTCCGCTTTTTGGAACCACCGCAGAGTCAAAATATTGCAAGTATCACAATACAAATTTTTAATATTATATCAAAAATTATACTGGTATTTTCATGAACGTGATGATATGGCACACCCCTAACCTCTAACATGACTAGAATCTTCAAGTAACTCAATTTCGCTAGATGTTTTTTAAGGTAAATAATGAAACAAATAAAATACTGACTTTCAAAATAATTTTTTTCATAGCACCATATTTGCCTAGATTGCAGGGCTTCTGCTAATGACAATGATATCTATAAAAGTAACATTATTGCTATTAAAGCCTTTGGTTTGGAGGAGGATTACGTCTACCAGACTACATCTCTTATAAAATGGACTCAGCAGTACATATACGAGTGACGAGTGATGGGAAACACAGTGACAGAGAGATGATGACATGAGACAAAGGTTTGAATGAGGAACAGCGAGGTTACATATGAATCTGACAGAGCACAGAAAGCCGTCTGCATCATTTACTCCCACTCAACAGACAGGTAGGCAAACCATAAGTGGGTGAGAGAATGAATGAATAAACCAAGTGCGTTAGGAGCAGCTGAGTAGTTTATCATCCCACCTACATTAAGTCTTATTTCACTTCTTCACAACATGTTGCAGAGAGAAAATGAGAGCAGAAAGAATAGTTCACTACTTTCCCACTGTTTGCTCCCACTCTCCCCCCGATTTTGTACTTTGTTGACCAATTTGCATCCACAGCATCTTGCTGTGTTTGAGTGGCTGCAGTCCTCCTTTGCACTATGTTCCACTGTTATAACTTCTTAAGCCTAACACAATGCAGAGCAGCCTGTAAAAAGCCACAGAGCAGACGGCCATCTCACAGCGACAGCTGGATGTGTTTAATATTTACTGTTACAAGCCGGTGTTAGCTAGCTCAAACTCAATCCAGCCAAAATGCCAGGCAAGTGTGTGAAAGGAAACAACAATCGGCTCTCATGTCAGGAACTAATGTAGATAAGAAAAGACAACACTCTCGTCTGAGGCACAAGATGCCAAAAATAAAAGATTCACTAGAAATAAACTTGAATCGTACGGTTCAAAGACTAATAAAAGAAAAACGGATAACATCTAACAAAAATTAGAAGAATGCTGAGGCTGACTGTCTCCTGAAGTCTTCAAAGAGCCTGCAGATAAAAACCCACAGTGCTAATTACTGTTCCAAGAAGCATGAAGTCCAATTTCCCACGAGAAGTACATGTGCGGATGTGATGCAGAACCACACACTCCCACAAGAAACCCATTGAACCTTCATGTAAACAAGGTGTTTTATACACAACACTGAGAAGTTCCACTTCACAGCACCTAGCTTTTTGTAAATGTGAATCAGAAACACATGCTCGCTGTGTCACACTGCTGTGTAGACCTGTCGAAATACAAATGTAAATACATACAGAATCACACACCTACAGGATGAGTCTGGTTTATTACTGCAAACCCATTGCCTAAACAGCAACTGACCAATCATAACTAAGCAATCATAACTAGTATGGTAGGCCTGTCAAACTCTGGATTTCTCAACAAGGTGAAGTGCTGTGCAAAGTAGGATGTTGTCTTATTTTTAAGCATTTTTAAAACCACAAACATGAGAGCAAAAGTGTAAGGAATAGATTACACATTCTGACTATATGCTCCAACATAAGCTACAAATGTTAGCATGTCGGGCCAACAACTTACCACCTACACCCACACTCTACTTAATAATCGCAGTGGTGCGGATAGAGTCAAGCATGTCTTCACCTGCATCTATTGTGTAAGTTTACCATATTTAATTATTACTAGGGCTCTCAAAATAATGCATTAATTTCCAGTAATTAATCACAGAAAACAAAACACGCACTGATTAATCGCGTTTGACCCGGTGCATCATGGAAGGCCACAGTGGCTTTGTCACATGATGCAGGCAGACGAGATGAAACTGCTTGGCCCCTTGAATGGAACATTTACATTTAAAAAACAAAAAAATAGGAGCACTGTTTTCTGCAAGTTTCTGCAGTAAGGTATTCTCATACCATCGGAGTACTTCAAGCCTGAAATATCACCTCAACTCAAAGCATTTAGCAGCGAACTTGGAGGTCCGAGCTAGCACAACCTCTGATGCTAACGCTAGCAGTCAGCTTCTTCAAGCCACACTCGACCAGGCGTTCAGATGCAAACTGAGTAAGTCTACCTGTCACCAACTAACTCCCTTGCAAAATAGGACTGCAATGGACTGCAGACTAGTTTCAGTGGTAGAGGACAAGGGGACACTTGTGTCCAAAATCCAGCAGCTTTACCACGACACATCTGCCAAAATTTATTTGAATACAACTTTTTAAAATACTTTCACAGCAAAAATTGATGTATGCTATTAATTTAGATTAATTAATCACAGAGCACGTCATTAATAAGATTATTTTTTTAATCACTTGACAGCCCTGCTTATATCACTAATAACGTTACCACCAGCAACACACACCTCCACCTCCATGGTCTACTTTATATCATTCTGTCGTTGTCATAACAAGCGACCATACACCTATACACCTACACCTACCATCCATTAATATTTCACTGGCAAACACTGTCTTGCTTTAGCTGTCACCCTTTCTCCAACTGGGAATGTTGGTATCAACAGTGAAAGAGGAAGTACTTAAAACTTTATTTCCTAAGTAAAACTCTAAACTATTAATAGTACAACTATTAATACTGCACAGTAAAATATTTACTCAAAGTGAACTGTAAAAGAGTAAGTTGAGCCAGTAATGTTCTTAAATTCACTTAATGTCTGTTTAAGGTGGAGCTTTCAATTCTAATATAAATCTGAATCGTTAAATAAGTAGTAATGCATCATATTTTATATGTTTTGAGCAAAATCTGAATCTGCAACGTAGCAAGTAACATGTCTCTGTCTGGTAACTGAAACAGCTGCGAGCAGCAGCTCCACAGGCCGAGCAATCACCGTGTTCTGAGCAGGCATGTTTTGAATGGGTGCTGCACTAGTTGTTTAAAACATGACTAATAATTTCTAGTGGTAAATCTGCCAGAGTTATCATTGCAAATTGTATTCGTCCTGTGCTAGAATGAAAAGCTTAGTAGAAATAGCAACAGTAACTAAGGGGGCGGAGCTTAGTGAAAAAGAAGCCAGTTGCTGTGTTGTTAAATGCTCATCTCTTGAGTAAAAAGGTGACGTGACGCCCTCACATACAGCTGAGAAAGCACAGGCAGTAGAGTATCTATGTAACTTTCACTAGTCAGAGCAGCAGAAGTAATGTAAACAGATGTGTGTTCTCATAACACAATTTTAATAACCGGAACAACTGCAGTCAACCTGAAATGGAAGCCTCACATCAGCACAGGAAGAAGTGGACAGCGGGAGAGGAGCCAGGCTGAGGTGGATGGTACTCCACATGAGCAGGTGAGACCGAGGGCTCAGCAGCTGAGTCCTGTCAAGTGGACACGGTGATGGAGACAAGAGGAGGCACTGAAAGAGCAGCCGACATTCACCGTGCACACACTGACGCTCGCTGTGCCAGGGGGAGACACAGGCAGCAGATGCACTCATCGCCGCTGCCTCGTCTGGTTTACGCCAACGAGGATGCGTAGATACACACCAAGCACCTGCCTCACTGACGCATGATATAACCGGCTAACTCCACATGCTGCCGTGTGTCAGGGGTGACTCTCGGTCACTCCGTTCACAGAGTCCCTGAACTCCAATGACTCCATCACATTTGTACGCAGGTCTTTATAGAGATTTCTTAATAGAGTTTTGGAAGAGTATGGATTCACAAGAACACAAAAGTGCCAAAAACTAGAGTTCCTCAAATGCCCACTTGAGACCTGCTCCAATAGCAGGTTACTCCCCATAGACCCCTATGTTAAAATGGCCAACTTTACAGCAGAAATAATCATGTTTACAGCCTGGTACAGATCACAGATCTGACACATAGAGACAAACAACCATTCACACCTACGGGCAATTTAGAGTCACCAGTTAACCTGCATGTCTTTGGACTGTGGGAGGAAGCTGGAGTACCCAGAGAAAACCCACACTGACACGGAGAGAACATGCAAACTCCACACAGACAGGCTCTTCCACCATGGGTTCGAACCAGAAACCCTCTTGCTGTGAGGCTACAATGCTAACCACTGCATCACTGTGCTGTCCTTATATTATACAGTCTGTGAAAATTCCCCAAATGAAGTGAACTTAGATTAGACTGACCCTAGTGAAGCTAGACATGCACAGTTGCCCCATACACTTGGACAAATACACTGACACACTCTTCTTTAAACCCTCCATCACGTAGGGACATTTGACAAAGCACACTTTTTACGACATGTCTTACTTCACACAGTTACACACACACTGACTCCTGAGAGCGGCCCATTCATGGTCTGCTGCTGGTCACTGAGCTGCTTCTCTGTCCTGCAGAGGGATGAGCAGTTCAGACACACTGACAGCAGTTACTGTCCTCACACACTCTGCTTCACAGTGTTTCCCTGCTGGTCTGGTGACATAAGACAGCAGTGGTCACATCTATTTCATCTTTCCTTTTAAAAGTGAGCAGACTGAACACAAAGCAAATTTTAGAGCTTTTAAGTTGAAAAAACTGTGTTTAACTTGAGGCACTAAAAATTATGAAGATAACAGGACTTCCTGTGAAGTTTAAATATCAGTCAGAGACTGTGCTGTCACACATACACCCACAGCCACAGCTGATATCTGCAGTCATTATAGACTTTTTAGGGCACATAATAACAAACTAAAAACCACTCCTGGGGTCAAAACTGTGCAAACAACAAAGAGAAAATCTGCTTTCAATCTCAAAGAGACTTTTTGCATAATTAGAGCATCACATGGTTGTTATGAGACTCTCTTTTGTGACTTTCAGTGGAGTTAGTCATCGTCACATCCACTGGCATTCAGACAGATTTAATAAATCATTCATGAATGTTTTCTATCAATGCTTATTTGATAGTGTTACAGGGAGTTATGACCGAAGCACAGTACACTGAACGTCTTACAGCAATAACCTCATTTATTAACACAAGGACATATAATCACCAGCATATGACAATCTATCCAAAAGTACTGAAGATCACTGGAATGTTTCACTGTTCAGAAAGTTCACTTCTTATACAACTTGTGTGTCTGAGGAGTGACTCATGTCCAACCTATTCAAACACATACTTATACAAGACAACCAGGCAAAGTGAGGGTGCTTTTGGATTCAACAAAAGATGCTAAACCCTACGTCAAGACAAAACTGTCAAGGTCTACTTAGACAAAGTGTAGTTCATAACCAAAGTACAATTAGCACTCACAGATTTAAGATTCAGGGACTGGTTGCACATAACACCTTAAGATTTCTCCTTGAGTATGACACTTAAGGCTTAATTTATCCTTAATTGAGGAACTTGACCCCTTAAAGGTTTCCTCAGTTAAGGAAAAAACGTTAACTCACTTATTGTGTTAAAAGACATTTTACAGTGGTGAAAGTTTCTATAGAGACTGATTGTTTGCTTGGACTCATGCTTTTGATGCCTGTTACCGTCTGACAAAGTTGGCATGTAGTTAGGTAGTGAGAAATGAGTGAGGTCTTTTGTGCAAGGGTCCTAAGTTTTAGATCATAAATACGTAAGTGAACATTTTAAGGAAACCTTAAGAAGAAGACTCAAGGGTGGTCTGTGCAATGAATTTTATTTTGAGGAAATCTTAACCTGAGGTGTTTTGTGCAACCTGCTAAAGGTCTTTTCAGAGCAAAGACAGTAATGGTGCTGCTTCTGGCTCAGTCTGTCTGAATATGTTATTGAAGAGAAATCTATTTTCAAGTACTGTGGCTATCAGACTTGTCACGATACCAGAAATATAGTTGTCGACACTAATACCAGAGAAATTCCACGGTTCTTGATACCCAATTCAATACCAAAACAAAAAGAAAACAAAAGAAAATAAATCCCATTTACTTAAACATACACTCCTTTCTTAAAAAAACATTTAATTTAAATTAGACCATTAACCTCTGATGATCTGGCTCTGACGCAAAGTGAGGGTTCATATATTAATATGTAGGCATCGACTTGGTACTCAGGTATTGGTTCTCGTGACATCCCTAGTAGGTACTATCTCACAGTTCCTGTTTCAGGGTCTGGAAAACCTTCTCAAAGGTGATTACCAGTTTGAGCAGATCAAATCACATGACTGGCACACTCAATCGTACACACTCACATCAGTCCACTCTGATCGGTTTCATCAACACCAGCTCTCCTGCCTGGTCGCCTGTAAAGCGTGCTTGACTGTATCCATCTGAACACAAACTCCATAGCAACAGAGTGAGTCTCCTTGAGGCGGAGTGTGTTTAAGTGGCAGAAGGGAGAGGTGGGCAAAAATAATAGACTACTAGCTTGAACCTGAAGGGAGTCACTTGCCATTAGCGATGAGGTTTGAAGTACTGCATGCAGAGCACAGGGCGAGATGCGGTGCATTATGCATGATGTTTAGGGATATGGAAAAAAACACATGTGCTCCGGTGTATGATGGGAGGTTTAGGTGTGTTGGGGGTAGTGGACAGTTAAGAGAAGGAGGGCTGGGGGAGGAGGGGGGCTGTCAGTGTGAAAGACACCTGAACCTGACAGCTCAAGCAATAAGCCATGCTGATGAAGGAGAATGTGGGGAAACTGAAGTGTACTGAGTGAGCATGAGAGGAGCAAAGAGAGAAAGAGAAACACTGATGTGGTTGGCCTGGTAATTAGTGCAGTTGTAAGTGAGGTCACTGGGCTGCACCCTCAACAGCTGCTGATGGTGCTCTGGCCCAAACTACCCCTGCTGGCTGTAGTACACACACACACACACACACACACAAAGAAACACACACACACACGCAAGGCCAGTGAGTTTTCTGTTGTTTCCCTTACTGCAATCACCCCGTTCTCCCCGTTCTTCCTCACTATGCACAATCAGTAGCAGTCAATGTATCAATCAGCAATCAGGCTTCAGCTTGCCAGGGGACACATTCTGCCTCCGTCTGCTTCATTCTCCTGTTGGAACTGACTGCCCGCCTGCTCGCCCACCTACCTGCACCATCCCATGCCGGTCTAATTTACCAGGCAATTTGGACGGAGCCACTGTGGGCCACTGAGGAACTCTGCATCGAGATGTAGCACGATTTCTTTTTTGGCTTGTTTTCCTTGTGCTGGAGCTCTGCGACACCTTTGCTTTCCTGTATGCTCCACTGAACATGTTCAGATGCACAGGCCTATCACGCTAGCTGCTGTGTTGTAACAGTATTGCCAGATCTCTTTTGCTTCCCATATTCATCCTCCTCAGACTCTTGTTTGCTCCTTCTGGCTTTTTCCACAGGATTTCTACAGGCAGTATGGTGTGCTAGACTGTGTGGACTACCTTGCATCTTACATTTTATATAACCTTCAGTTCTCTTACAGGTTTCAAGGTCAGCAGATGCAATAGGTGAGACTTAGAGCTGCAACTAACGCTGGCCTTACACCAAACACCAGTCTTGGCTCATGAAAATACTGAAGTTCAATGACATGAACATGGTCAACTCTCAAAGGGTGCACTCTCTCCAGCACCAGACAAGAAGCAGAAAACCAGGAAGACCCAGTACATATGGAAGGGAACTCTGCAGAGGCGCGGGAACGGGAACAAGTCTGAGTTTTCTTGTGCTGTAGAAGGGAGGATGAACTGGAGTTCTGAAGTGAACACGAGTTGGTGTTTAATTTGGCATGTATCTGATCCACCAACCTGCACTGCATTGGCACTTATTTTTTAAATAGTTCTTGTAAGAGCCACGTAAGCACATATTTACATTTGGTAAAAATGCCTATGTTGATATGGCATATATAAGTCTTTTTAAAGTCTGCTAGTGTATGATAGGCATAACAGTGATAACTTTACACTGCCTTGGAATCTGTGTTCCCAGATGAGGTCCCAATCATTTCAATGTAAGTTTGCTCAGGTTTTGGCCTCAGCATTTTTGGGCCCATAAAGGATCTGAGATGGTCCCACTGATGGCTGCCTCGGCATGCTGTTGAGCATTGTCTTGTTTTGTTTGTTAATTCAGTACTATGTTTACGTTATGCGCCAATACACCAAAGCACATTCCTTGTATGTGAAAACCTACTTGGCAATAAACTGGATTCTGATTCTAATGCAAGTTCCTGACCTTCTCTAGCCAAGCTGCCTGACTTACGGCTGACTCCCTGCACATAATGAATCAAATAATTAACCAATACAGCTCTTCAAAACTGTAAGAGTTTTATTGGAACCAACGGATCAAATTTTCATAACACAAAGAGTCACTTCAGAGTGTGTGTGTCACCTAGGCAAGATGCCTGCCAAGCTGCAGACCACTGTTCAAAAATCAACCACACTGGTTCTTTTTTGGCAAACCCTCTCAGCATTTCCCATCTGTGGCACCAAACCTGGGTGTTTTTTGCCAAAATATAACAGCATTTCCCAGCGGCATCTGAGCCACCAAACCCAGGAGTTTTTATCCAACGCATCGTGGTGTCTTCCAGCAGCATTTCTGCCACTGAACCTGGGTGTTTTTTCACCAACGCATAAGAGCATTTCCCAGCTACATTTGAGCCATGGAACCTGGGAGTTTTCCTATCAACACATCCCTGCTTTACATCAGCTTTTATGCCATCAAACGTAAGTGGTGTAAGTCAAAACCAGATCTTTTCCTGGCCATAACCAAGTGCTTTATGTGCCTAAACCTAAGTACCTTCACCAAAGCATTGTCAAGAAACAAAGTCTCAGCGTATCCGCTACAACACAGTATACAAATGTAATGTATGCGTAGTATGGAAAACCTACATACAATCTTTCTTCTGTCGATGGTTGATTTATAGTCAGCAGGCCAAGCAACACACCCCAGACATCCCTCTTTCCAGCTCCTCCTGGGGGACCCCAAGGTGTTCCCAGGCCAGATGAGATATGCAATCCCTCCAGTGTGTTCTGGCACTGCCCCGGGGCCTCCTACCAGTGGGACGTGCCTGAAACACCTCCAGTGGGAGGCGCCCAAGAGTCCTGATCAGATACCCAAACCACCTCAACTGACCCCTTTCGACGCAAAGGAACAGCGGCTGTACTCCGAGCTCCCTCCGGATGTCAGAGCTCCTTACCCTGTCTCTAATGCTGAGCCCAGCCACCCCACAGGGGAAACTCATAGCAGCCGGTTGTATCCGCAATCTCATTCTTTCGGTCACTACCCAGAGTTCATGACCATAGGTGAGGGGTGGGACGTAGATGGACCAGTAAATCGGAAACTTCCCCTTCCAGCTCAGCTCCCTCTTCACCATGACGGACCGGCGTAGTGCCTGCGTCACTACAGAAGCCGCACCAAACCGCCGATCCATCTTACGCTCCATTCTACCCTCACTCATGAACAAGACCCCGAGATACTTGAACTCCTTCACTTGCGGCAGTAACTCTCCCCAACCCCGAAGACGGCAATCCACTGGTTTCCGGCAGAGAGCCATGGCCTCAGATTTGGAGGTGCTGACTATCCCCCCTGAAGGTGCAATGTCACAGTCTACACATATACTGCATGTATGTAACCCTCTTTTCCCTCTTGACTGGTAAGGCAGAAGGCAGAGCCCACCTTCACTGCAGAGTGACGATGAATGGTTCCAGGTTCACTTTCATTCACAAATCTATTGCAAGTTATTGACGTTACGCAAGTCATAAAAGATGGCATGCTTGTCTTTCAGCATTCGTGAGGTTACAGATCATCATGTCATCATATCAGGCCACACACCATGTATGTGGGCGAGTTTGTGGGTTTATATGTAGAGAGGGAAAAAGAGGAGAGAAGTGGGAGGACTGTGCACATGCATACGATGGTGTTACGTTTGCGCTTGGCCTGAAACTCTCCTTCACACATCTACTGTACAAATCCCAGTGGATAACCACTCTCTTTATCTTTACCTAACGCTCCCTCACTCCCTCCATCTTTCACATCTATTTATAACCATCACGTAGATGGGGGTGAAAAGGTGGAGTAATGCTTGGCAGTCTTCGGGGATTTCCTGCAATCTCTGCTGTTTAAATATAAAATATACAGCCAGGAAGCCCCCTCTGCCCCCCTCAGCTATGCTCCCCCTTCGCCACTTTCTTCCTGGTGCCTTGCTGATTGCTTGCCATCAGCAATACGAAGGCTAAAGCCACTGGCTGCTGCATATTTTAGTCATACATACAAAATGATCACATGTAATATCTGGATGCTCACTTTACATCCTGGCAAATGAGAGCTAATTTCAAAACAAGTGAATAGCAAAGGTACCATCAGTGTGTTATCCCTCTCTATGGGCCACACAGATAACCAGCTACATGGATGTTAATGGTTTCATTAGATGGAAACATATTGATAAACTTAAGTAGTAAATTATTCAGACTATCTTAAACGGAAAATTGACCACCTTTAATGTGAATGTCCAATCAGTGTTGACGGTAAATGTCATCGATTGAAGCAATTATTTCCTCATTGTGTGAAATATTGAGAGAGGAAGCTGAGTTAGCACCTACAAAATATGTTGTTTCTCTCTGCATCCAGCGCTGTCATTTGACCCGACAGTGACGAAGTTAGAGGCGGAAAGAACCACTATTCAGCTTGGATTTCTAGCCTCTGGGTAGCCAGAGGTGGAGCTCAAAAAAGAAAACATCCATGTTCTCCTCGCTCATATTGCAAACTAGTTACATTTCCAACAACAAAAATGGCATCCCAAAATATGAGTACAGAGAATGTAATGGATGAGGATAAATTTTACAGTGCTTTAGCTGTCTTACATAGACAGCTGCAGGAGGATAAGGTCTGAGACCATCAACACTGACATCCATATAAAAGGTGGTGAATCTTCTCTGTAGGTGGTTTGTCCACCAGCTGAAACTGCCAACAGTCGCTGTTAATGTTTCATCAGTATTAATCCTAAAGGTAACTTAAAAACTGAGGGACACCTCGTTGTGGCATAGAGGGAACATCAGGAGGAAGAACTGTAGGGTTTAACTTTACAGAGGAGCAGTGAGCAGTAATGATGCTCCCCAAAACTTACTGGTGATGATGTCACCTCTTCCGAGTAAGAGCCAGGGGGTCTTGCGTAACAACAGGGCAAGGCTCCGTATGCTCTGAACGGGGCGACTGGGGTGAGGGCACTTTAGCGTGTGTGTGCATGTGTGTGTGTGTGTGTGTGTGTGTGTGAGACAGAGCAAGAGCAAAAGACACACAGTGAGGGAATGCAACTGTGCTGCGTCTGTGTGTGTGTGTGTGTGCATGCGTGCAAAATTTTGCCCTGCTCCCTTCTCACTGATGATATAATACTTTCAGGCCGTTGTCATGGAAACGAACAGCCACCGCTGGCTGGATTTGGCATTGGGGGGTAAGATGACGAGGGGAGGGGGTTGTCTAACTGCATTTGGAGATTTGGATGGTAGGCTCTTATTTGGATTGCAGTGTGTGTGCGTGCGTATTTCTGTGTGTGTGTGTGTGTGTGTGTGTGTGTGTGTATGTGTGTGTTTGCTGTTCTGATGACTAAGCATATTATATTACAGTTTGGTACAGACCAGACCCGACCTCTGGAGTAAAGGCTCAAGAGGGGATTTCACTATGCGTGTGTGTGTGTGTGTGTGTGTGTGTGTGTGTGTGTGTGTGTGTGTGTGTGTGTGTGTGTGTGTGTGTGTGTGACAAACAGACAGAAAGACAGAGCGAGAGACAGAGCGATACAAACCCTCTGTGATCTGATATTTGAAACCATTTGATGAAACACTATTGCCAATCGAGTGTACATGAGTCCCCTATGAAGACTGTTTGACTCGATCAATGAAATACAAATTAGATTTACTGGATCACAGCGCACACTGAGTGAAAAACATCACCGTCACCTAAGAGGACAATTCCAGTTTATTACACCTCGGTGTCTTATTTTCATAATTCTGACCATTTTCCTTTGATTAGGATGACACTATCCAGCCCACTTGCCAGAGGAAAATGTTAGCATTGTACGTTTCTGCAAACCACAGATGCGTTATATTTGTATGTTTCATACAATCATATCAATGTGATGTAGTATATGAGCTGACTTTGTCATCAGAAGATGGAGGGGACAGTAGATGGAGTGACAATTAGGCGAGACGGTTGCCAAGTTGCAGACCACTGCTGGAGAGCTTGTGCCATTGAACATGGGTGTTTTCTGCCGACCTGTCGCCGCTTTTCTGGTAGCTTTTGTGTTACCAAGCGTGGGTATTTAATAGGGCTGGGCAATTAATCAAAATATACTGCCCCCTTAAAAACTTGAGCAAATTGAGCAGCTTGAGCAGCTTGCACAAAGAGAAATGCCGTGTCCATCGTTTGGATACATTTTGGCTTTCGTGAAGATGACACCAAACAGAAAGAAATCGAATGTAGACACTGTGGAAAAACCATGTCAGCGACCAAAGGTAATACCACCAATCTGTTTCAACACCTGGAGCACAGTCAAGTTTCTGAATATGAACAGTGCACGGCTTAAAAAAAGAAAGAGACTGAGCAGCACCCAGCAACAAATGTATCCACAAAGCACCTCTCCATGACACACACATTTACAAAGGCTACACAATATTTGCTACACAAGACAGATAGATAGATAGATAGATAGATAGATAGATAGATAGATAGATAGATAGACAAATAGATGACTGACTGAGACTTCACCGTTGTCAGAGTGTCATATAAATGCTCTGGATCGTACCATAACTTGATGAAATTAAACAAGGGGACAGTTAACACAGCAAACTGCCACAGTGGAACTCCATTAGGAGATCTGTGGGTGATGAATAACAGTTAAATATGCCATTAATGAATTCCCTGCTAACTGGCTCCATACAGGGGTGTGAGGCACGATGGATTTGCGGTACATCTCCCTCTGCTCCCTCTCGTCAAACAACCATCAACTGGAAGCTATCCAGCCCATTATGAATGCAATGATTCTGCATCTCACACTTCTGGCTAATTATGCACAGTGGGAAATGTTTTTTTCTTCTGTGTCTGTGTGTGTAGTCACTGTGTGCTTTCCCTCTGAGGAGAGAAGAAAAACACAGAAAAGATATCTTGAAAGATGCCATAGCCTCTTCCCTAATAGTGTTCGGCTGTAATTACATGGTGGTAAGATTTGGTTTGGTGGCGAAAACACTGTGATGTTGGCTTGAGATATTTGGACTTAAAGTCTGGGTGAACAAAATCAGTGATTTATTTTTAAACACATTTTTCTGTGCATGTTAGACAATACTCGCTGAAAATGTGTGAAAAGACCATGAACTGTGTCGTACTAAATTGTGGAGTTAGACCGTTCAGCTGTTTTTCACCATTTTTGTGTCCAGGATTTTTTTCATTCTAATAAATACATTAATTAACATCTTTGTTAAATGCCACTATCATATAAACACAATCTAAACAGCCATTACTGACATCTTTAGTCATTCAGCCTGAATTGGCTAACCACCCTTGTCATTACACTTGGGAAACACATTCTCACTCCGACCTCGTCACATATCGGCCTTTGGTCAAGGACCTTCCACAGTCCAGATACGATGTGAAAGGTCCCCTGGATGTGTTGGTTGTTGACGTTCTGGGACATCGTGTCAAGTTCTGCCTGTTACATGCATTGTCTTCACTCAAAGTACACTTAAGTTTTCACAGGAAATTGACAGTTTACGTACGGTCTCTTTCAAAATAAACACACTACGTCAGTACAACAACGCGAATTAATGTTTTTTTTCCCTAAACAACTAACGCACTTGGTTGGTTTAGGCAACAAAAGCATGTGATTAGGTTGAGGAAAAAAGGGTTTGGCTTTGTAATCTTACGGGACATGAACACTGCTCCCCCGGGTGAAGGTAGGTGCTTGTTGGGCTCATCCACAACCCCTCCCACCCAGCCTGCTCGGACTTTTGCCACCTTAACTTTTGCTCTTGTCCCACTGCTTTTTCCCCTGATGTCGCCGGCCGGCTGCGTATCATGCCGACGTTAAAGGGCTGCTTTTTAAATCGGTGCCTGGCGCTGCAAGTCACTGCCCAAGTGTTGGATTTCGACAACTTCCGAGTGAGACCACATTGGCCTGGGCCACACTGCCTGCATAAGCAGCACATGTGCGTCACAGAACCTTGTTAATTGGTGGGCGCTCATGTTAGCAGGTTAAAGCAGCCATACTGCCTGTGTGAGCAGCGCTGCCCAGATGCAATGCAGAACATCTATTTTTTCTGTGTGACGCACACGTTTTTCAGCAAAAATTGACCGTGAAAATGGTGTTTTGGTATTAATATTGACATCATACCACCTTTCACTGCAGTTTCAATGTCTTAAAAAATGTCTATGCAATGTCTAAAAAAATATTAATTCAACACTTCCTGTTTCCATTTCAAAATAATAGCTCTCTGACAATGTTCCTATAGACAGAATCCCTTCATTTGTTAACACAAGGTTTTTTTATTGTCAAATATTTGCAGGACCACGTTGTTAATAATGCAGTGGCTCACACAGCTCAATAAATTTGTGGAGGGCCAGCTTTTAATTGTGGAAACACAGTCGTTATAACAGCAGGCAGCTCTGAAGCAGCACTGCAGCAGCAACACTGTCTGTGTGAACACCGCGTGCACCACAGCAGTCTGCTAATGTTTGCTGCTGAATGAGAGTCTGTCGCTGTGGAGCAGCACTCTTTTTTCAGCTCGGGGTGTGTGCTGTGTGCTACTATAGATTCTGTTTGTTACTGGGTTAGTGGCTGAACAAGAGTCTGTCACTACGGCTCGTTCTTTGGCTCTCGTACTTTGTGATTTTTTTTAATTATTGAAATTTGGCTTGGTGGTTGATAACACATTTTCTGTGGTAGACGAACTCAGAACACATATTTATTTTTGCTCTACTCAGACTTTAAATGGAAAGAAAAGGAAGAGTTTTCTTGATCAGAGAGTCAAACTGCAAATACCATCTGATCAACTTGATCTTTATCCATCTGTTGTAGTTTCAAACTAACCATTCTGCTCTGTTGTAGTATCAGTATCTGTCTGGGGACCCATTTAATCACCATCTAAATCTCTAGATAATGGGGAAAAAAGATATGCCACAGCTGGCATGTACACTTATTTTGTATCTAGTCAAAGGGAATAAGTTCACTGAAGCGCAGCGCAATCGTCCTGAAAAAAATATCTGACTTTCCCCCTGATTTGGAAAACAGAATAATATTGGCTTCCCTAAAGCTGTGAGATGAACAGCCGCTCAGCTGCAGGGCGAACAAACATTAACATCCAGCACATTTTGTAGCTCCAACACCCATACAGCTCAGAGCGGGAAGACAGAGACACCTCGGACCTGTCTGCATGAGAGAGGTGTCCTGTGTTAATGACACGTTGTACTGCTCCTTTAATATCTGCATCTGCTATTGTCAACATAGGTGACACAGATGAAGGGGGCTCGGGCACTGCTTGCTGGATGAAAATGACATATGATGGTACCTAAAAATAGCTGCTAAATTTTAGCCCCTGCACCATATGGTTGCAAAACGTCTGGGGTTGGGAGATAGAGCACAGAGAGCAATGAGAGTTTAAGGTTAACCCTGACACACTCTCTCACACAAATGATAAACAGGTTTCATTCACACTGATGTCACGAGAAGTCACGGCTGCCCCTTGGAAGTGCAGCCATCCTGCGAAGCTGTGGATGCTCTAATGGCGCTGCGACAACAAAGAGCAAACACTAAGGACAACAACAAAAACAACCAGGGGGATGACGGCGCTCGGCATAACCAAAAAAAAAAAAAAAGGTGATTAAAGTTGCATTTCCCACCCTCGGGGATCTGTACAAGCTCATCCCCGTGTACATCTCGTGCATATTCTGAGCGCACGTGGAGGGCTGGGGGCCTGTTCTGCACATGCTCAGTGGGCGATGATGATGAGGGCTGACACATCGCATGTCGTGAGCGTAGTTACCGTGCTGAGTAATGTGACATTTAAGGACTCCCGCTTTTTCCTTCCTTGCACAGTTTGTTGCACACACACACACACACACACACACACACACACATACACACACACTATGCACACAAACATCTATACATACACATACACAGATGCGATCGCATGCACGCATACACATATATCATGAGCTCCCTTTAGCTGTGAGGACTGAGAGGAGAGTTTCTGCATGGTCTGAGTATGACACATCACTCACTAGTTCATGACTCTGTGTTTATGCTACCACATTTATCCTTTTTTTTTTCTCTTTCTCATCCAGGATTTCTTGGTGTGGATCGTCACAAAATGTCCACTGCTGACACTGCTTTACTGCTACCACAGAAATCACATAATCTCACATGAACACTCTCATAGTCATTATTTACAAATGCACAACTGCAGTGAGGGGTTACAGAGGATGGACTGTGAGTTAACGATGGACTGAGAATAATGTAGACAGGAATAATGAAGCAACCTGTTTGAAGTGAGATTTTACTGTTGAATAATTCTGCTTTGTTTTGTTTTCTTGCCCTCTGACATTAGAGCTTTAAATAACCTGAGGTCGCTGTGATGAGTTGTGCTGTGGGATGTTTCTTGTCTGTTTATATCCTGCGTGTTACCTGTTCTGAGTGTTTGTGCAGAGCATGAAAACAAATTTCCTCTCTAGAGGACGGTAAGGAATCAGTCTGAATCTGAATCATAACTTCCACAACAAAAAGTGACGGTGCAGGTAACACAAGCAGTCAGATGATCAGACAGGTTTCAAACAAGTCAATAGTTATTTAAACCTCTATGTCGATGATAAAACAGAAACTAAGTACATCTAAAACTTCTGTATTAATTTCTTATTGCGCAACAAAACTTTGTAATCCCATAACTACGATGTGCAGTAAGTCAAATTTGCAGCCTGGCCTCCCAGAGCTTTAAAATATGCCGCTTGAGCAGTGCCCCCGACATCGGGGCACCACTTAGCGTCTCTGTGAGACTGCGACGTAAACTCATCCAAGTCAATATTAGACGTTAAGAGCAATGGACGTAGTTTAAAATGCATGGAAGGGTGCAGGGTGGGCGAGAGGGGGAGGCGGACAGGTCCAAGAGACTTTGACCGAGGACATCATGTGTTCAAGACCAACAAAAAAAAACATCAGCCTTGGCGATTGTGCCCCTCAAAGCGAGGTATTTGCTGGCCACATCCACGATCTTTTCCAGACCATGTTGTCTAAGCCTAACTGCCAACCCCTTATGTGAATTGCCTCATGTCAGTCATGATTTTTTCCAAAAACCCACAACCCATAACCAAGACGTGTTGTTGCCTAAAATCTAAATGCCGACCCTTTCTTACCGCCAACCCCTTCTGCATCAACATACAACGCAAAAGGCTGCTCTGTGTGTCATTTAAGTAATGACCACGGCTTTTTCCCAAGCAGCAAAATATGACGAGTAGGGATGAGATTACATTGAAATTTGAGCAAGTAAACGTCATGTTAACAGATGACAGTTTGGGTTATAACTTTACCGATCACCTGTTTTCAATTCCAAAAAAATGAAGGATGATGGGATGTACATATTGAATGTGGTTTCATTCACATCCCCTACAACTGTAGAGCAACGCTGGCACATCATCCCGTTCTTATGCATAACACTCTATCCGGTGCTGCTGTAGCACGTCATAGTGACTTGATCGCACGCCATTCTATGTATTGTACTAACTTCAGTATTTGTTTATTGTGTTTCATACTATAGGACCACAGATATTTATCCATATCTCATAATTATCTGACTTTGATCCCCTGCCTGACCCTCCCTGTGTCCGAGGATATTCTTTTATTCCAAATGGTCTAGGCTATTTAATTCTTCTATATCATCACCCTATTATTAATGTGAGCAGGGGATTTTAATACAAAGTGGTAACCACTGTATGTGAACGCATGATGGGTCAGACCTGTGCAGCACCGGATTCAAGATGAATCTGTGAAACAACATGACCCTCATCCATAGCTGTTCTACTGAGGTCAATTTGCTGAAACTAGCTAAACTAGTGTGATAAGTTACTTATTACTCAACACAGAGAGTTATATTGTAAAGTAACGTATTACCTCAAATAAAGGTAGCTAGTAATATGTAATATATTTCATTTTGAGACTTGCCCAATACTGGTTACTGTAGAACAACATGGTGAACTCAGTGGAAAAGGACCCACTCTGCTTGTAGATATACACAGCTCATTGCGAGAAAACACAACACAAAACTAATGAAAACACAGTACAAAATGGACCTTTAAAATGGATACTAAAAAACAAAGGGCATGCTCATTTAACCATTACTGAATAAATAAGGTTAAAAAAGACAGATATAGCTTTACATGAGGCTCGAACACTCTGTCAGGGAGTCTCTCTCTCAGAGACACTAATCAGTAATTAGAATAGTCACTTCTGACTCAGTAAGTACGGAGAAGATCTCTCCACTTGATAAAAGTGGATACTGACATTAATTCAATAACAGGTGGTCACATCATAGAGCCCTTTCTTTCTATAGTCAGTAATATGTGAGAAAAGGTTTCTCCACTAATCACATCCAGTGTCACATCAAGAGCGTCAATCAGTGTGACGAAACTCGTGGGGCTAAGTTTGGGCATAACCCTGAGCTTTCAATATAACGCTGATGACTCACTTTGAAACAGTGTACATCACCATGGTAACCCAGGCTGCACAGCTTACTGTGGAGCAGGTTAAGTTCAGTCTATTGAATCCACGTATAAAGCTCAACCGCTCATGATTCATCTCTGTGGAAAAATGACGTTGATGCTGCATTCATATCAGATGAATGAGAGAAGCCATTTTGAAAAAATAAAAAAACTGTGAGGAGAAACTACAGTCGTACATTAAGTGAGAGTATGTAGTGATTTATTAAAGGAGAGAAGAAGAGATACATGTTTGTAGCATTTCCAGAGCACTTGCCCTCTCTGGCTATAAAATATTGCTTCCAAGAAACAGCAGGTACCTTACAGAACATTATTTGAATATCAATAATGAATGAATGTTAGTCTTGCGCTGACATTTTTTTCATATGAGTGACTGAGGCAATAGATTGCACCCACATTCCCATTACCTCAGCATGAGGCCAGCTTAGTGAATAGAGAGTCTTTTCACATCTGCAGTGTGGTGACACAGTACTGCATCAGAGGGCTGAACACTGAGCCTTAACGACCAGCACTGATAAGACCATTAACATATATATTTACACAGTCTGCTGTCGTCCTTCAACACTCTACAGCTGCTCGGCAACAATGTATTTGTCCTTTTATTTATTTTAATTACTTGTTTATTTTTGAGAGATCACAAGTCTTAGTCATCACATTTTCCCTAAATCTCCTCACATTCACTGTCTACAAAGTAAACTGAAATAGCCTGTGGCATATTTTAACATAATCCTACAGTTAACCAAATTATACTTTACTGTTTAATGTTGATGTTCATTTAATATTACAGTTGTGTGCCACTGATGTATCTCGTTGCTTTTGCCACTACAATAACCGCATTTCCCAGCAGAGATTAATTATAAAGGTACCCTGTGGAGTTTTCTGTAGCCAAAGTTTACATTCAGTGTTTCTCACTAAAACAGTGTTCATTCTTAAAGATATTAAAAATGTGTTGAAGGCATTCTTTTCCTCATAAAACACTCACAAAGCAGATTTATGGAGGAATCGTAAATGACTTTATCATGCACATAACTGTACATATTTCTTATGTTTACTTTTATTCTATTGTTGTTTATTTTATTGATGTATATATTGTAGTCAAATTGCACACTTACAACCTCAGCACAGTGATGATATATATTTTATTTTCAATATTTTTTAATCTAAAGTACTAGTGGTAAACACAGTAGCATAATGCACATTCTATTTTTGATTTTTTTTAATTTAATGTACATTTTCTATTTCAATCTTCTTTTAATTTATTTCATTTGATTTTATTTAATCTTATTTTATTTTATTTTTCATTGCTTTATATTTAAATACTTCTATCTCATATTCTTATTCTCACTTCTTATAATTCTCAATTCTTTACATTGGAGCGACTGTAACAAATCAAAATTTCCCCTCAGGGATCAATAAAGTATTTCTGATTCTAATAAACTTACATTGTTTACATCCACGTCTGCAAGCGCACACTCTCCTTCCTTGGTTTTCATGGCACATTGCTATCTTGGCAGACAGCTCAGTCGCCAGAAGAAAATGTTGGATTATACATTTCTGCAAACCATGACTACGTTACATTTGTAAGTCTCATGCGTATCATAACTTCCCTATAACGTACAAAACGTATCTGTGGTTTGCAGAAATGAACAATGCCAACATGTTTTGTGGCAGTTAGGTTGTGATGTATTACCATTGATCATTTGTCAATACTGCACAACAAAGCAAAAGCACAGTAACTATGGTAAATGTTTGGTCAAAACTGAGTTAAGACCAGAATCTGACTTTTTGAAATCATACCTTACCATAAAAATTATTATACCTGCATGACTCTATGGTATTCACATGTTTTCAGGTGGTTAAGCTGCCTGTGAATCACATATTTAAATGTTTTTCATTAAAGATTAAACCATTAAACTAACTGCTTAGTTTAAACTGACAAGAGAGCCAAAGAAGAAACAAAAAAAAATGTTTTGTGTTTGTGTCACTCCCCTGACACTCTCAGATAATCTTAAATGTTCACAACCGGGTCAGTCTTTTCTTAATTTTATGACTTCAGTAAAACTTTCTGGTTAAAGTTTAGTAAAAAAAACTACTAATTACTTTTGGCTATGACCCTGAGATGTCACGATAATCTGCATTTGATTTTATGTGCATATACAGCATGAGGAAAAAGGAGAGAGACTGGAGAAAAACAACTAAGAACTGGAGTTACTGGTGAACTCTGGGATAAGCCAGAGGCTGAGCTGCAACTGAACCCACAGACACACTCCCACACACACGGTCGATGCACCCGTTGCTAGCTGGTTTACAGCTAATGTACAGTTGGTACAGTACATCAGCTGCTTGGGGCGAATAAACACAAATGCTCCAGCGGTCAAATTAGCTGGACCATTTTGTTTTCTGTCTGAAAACGTCTCTACAATTCACAGCACTTAAATCCAGAAAAGAGAATGACTTCTAAAGCGTGTGGAGCTCACATGACAACTGTAGACTAGGCTTTAGAAGCTCTCTCAGACTCTTCCCAGATGTCGGGATAACTCTGACACAATCCAAGTGTATTTTTCTGCAAAGCCAAGAGACATTTGAAATCCTAAACTGTAATGTAACGCACCACACGTAAAGGGCACAACACAACACCGTGTATGTGATTTTAAAGTCTGGAAGATAAATAATGCTACAGAAGACATATCATGCAACCACATTAGTTCTAAAGGTGAGCCTGCTTTGCTTGCTTGGTGTGAAATGGATTGTATAACAGCACAATGACCCAAAAAAGTTGGAAGAGAAGAAAGTGAGGAGAAAATTCAGCCTTTAGTGGCCTAGTAATGTTCCAGACTTGAAAGCTGCAAAAAAAGACCTGCCACTGATCTGACTAGTGCAGTGCCCGATTGCTCAGCCAATGGTAGTGCTGCGTGCAGCTTTTTTGAGAATCGCTCATACAAACAAAGTTTTGAGTACTTCTTCAATCACTGCCAATACCAACATTCCTAGCTAGAGAAGAGGTGATAAGTAAAGCAAGATGGCGTTGGTCTGGTGTCCCGAAATCACCGCCCCAGAAAACACATACAAGTTGTGGCTACTCGCAGTCAGAAACACCAGCAAGATACACTCAGCTGTTGCTATTTCCGTGTTTGTTCAGTTCATAAAAATTAACTGTAATGTTCTGGTCACCTGAAAAGGTCTTGGTCAGCATTTGGTTGTGCTAAAAGACCCTCTAAAGAGTCCAGTGTTTAGTTTTTTTCCAGTAAGCATAGATATTTTTAATGAATTTAAGTCGGATTTGTTTTGTTTTGTTTTGCCAGCAAAACAATTAGCATTAACAAAAGGTGATTGTGTTTGTTGTATAGACTAATCCTGCAAAACCCAATTAAAACAGTTAAAAAATTACATTTGCAAACATTTGCATTATCACATTATCATAGTTGTAGGCCTAAATGCACTGTGCTAACCATGCTAGCAGCTACTGTTAGGGTTATCGCCACCCTCTCGTCTGTATATGGTCACTTCTGGCTCTTAGCATCCAGGATGGCGACAATTAAAATGCCAAACTTGAGGCTTCAAAATGGGGATCGACAAACCAATGGGTGACATCACGGTGGCTGCATCTATTATTTCAGTCACTTTACCGTTTTTTTCTTCAACCACTTAAAACCTGAGCAAATCAGCTTGATTCTTTTAAAAACACAAGAGTAGGGCAATGAGCAACAAAAGAAGAAATGACCCAAAGAATAATTAGCAAGAAATTAGTAAAAAGTGAACATTAAAAACAACAAAATTAGTAAAAAAAAAAAGGTTACAACAATCAAATGAGGAAATGACCTGGAGAGAGTGCTTAATATTATACAAATTCTTTAACCTACATTTTAAAATGTAATAATACTAATAATTATATTTATAGTTCTTCCTTCTTCTTCTTCTTCTTTTCTAATTTTGTTAAACAATTTATTTTATTTATTCATTTTTTATTTTTTGCAATTCATGGAATACCTCCTCTCAAGTTGCTTATTGCCCTTTCTGCGTTTTTTGAAAGAAATCACACCAATTTGTTCAAGGTTCAAAGGTTTAAATCCTTGCGAAAGGCGTCTGAATACAGCACAAGAAAAGTGATGTTGCTCCAGGTTTCCAAGGGTTAAACCAAACTGTTTGCACCTTTGTGCATACATATTTATTTACAGTCTTGCTAAGCATATATATTTTACCACAGCACATTCCTGTTACATTCTGTGTATTCATGAAACTACTGATTGATATCACTTACTTCATATTTTATTCAGGCTATATTTCATCCTTTATTTCAACTTCCACTACTTTATACCCTTATTTTCAGTTTCTCTTTTTGTTTCTACTTCTGTGATTTCACTGTCTATATTTTATACACATTTAAATTGCACTGATGGAAGGAGCCTGTCACCAAAGTTTTTAATGGTAACGGCTGCTCTTGTAATTGCTGTTCATTTGACAGTAAAATTACCTTGAAACCTTGAAAGAGCGCTTTATAGTTAGATGTTGTATCAAAGCACCAGTACACAGTAAAAAAGTCTATTCTCACTCACAAATTTTCTCACATTAATTACATCAAAATACTGAGTTAAAAGTAAGTGATACTTGGTTTGTCATCATTTTCTGAAAACACAGTAACAAAATAATGGTTTGATTACTGACGCTTTCTTCTTGTTAGAGATGTCTGCAGCCGAACCTAAGGATCCGTGTAGAGGCTGATGTGGGCACATAAGGATTGTTATCGGCAAAGAAGAAGCTCCACTCTGTGTCATCACTGCGACAAGTAAAAGGAGTTTTTGTAGCTCCAACAGCTCTAATCGACAGATACTTCTTCTCCCTAGCTGAGGGCTTCACATCAGTTTCACTTTCTAACATTTATTCATGTCATATCAATAATTTAAGCTCATTGCAGTTTGCATTTATGGACAAATTTTGGTAATTAGCTGCACAAACATCAGTTCTGTTTACATGTAATCAGATTATGCAACTACTTCCCTCGCTCTGTCTAGGACAATAATTCAGTTTAGCTGTTTACATGCCGGTCCCCTGGTGCATCTCAAACTGCCTGGTGTACCACTTGAGAGCTGCTGATCTGTCAATCATCTTCAAAGCCCTCCAGTTGCTAGACTTCTCGTGTGAAGAGCTTATCCTCAGAAAAGGCAAACTGACAGATTGAAATATTCGTATCCATAAAGCGCACCAAACACCTTGCCACATGCTCCCTGCGCTTTAACCATTTATGTGCTGCTGTGCAGCACATACATTATGTGACGGCTGGCTTAGTCGTGCAAAGGCAGAGGGAGTAATTGCCTTCACAGAATACATCATAGATAGTTTCTCTGTCAGTCTTTCCTCACGCTATTAAACTCACAGCTGCTGGCTTTCTCTTTTAGATGTGACATGACGACAATGTCTACCATTAAATTAACAGCTTGGCCTCACTACCAGCTGCGATGTAAACCCTTCCGCGTCATTATTAGATGCTCAGGTCAAAGGGCGTAGTGTAAGATCATGAAAGTCCACTCAGGGTGAGTGGGAGGGGATGTGAACGGGTCCAACAAACAATGGACTTTGACCCAGGAGAGCAGAGTTCGAGACCAACAAATAACAACATCAACTGAAGTGTTTGTGCCACTTAAAGGTAAGTGTTTCGAGCCATTCACCGCTTCCTTTCCAGCCACATGTGTGCCACTCAAAAATGAGTGCTTTTTAGCAACATCTGCAATCTTTTCCTTATCAAAACCAAGAAGTTTTGTCACCTAAACCTCACCGCCGACTACTTCTTATTGCCACGTTTGTGCCACTTAGATCTGGGTCCTTTTTAGGGACATCTAGGAGCTTATACTAACTTTAAGGATGTAGTTTTCTTGCCTAAACCTAACCGCCAACCCCTTCCTAATGCTGACATCTTCTATGTCAAGATACAACACAAAAGGCTTCTCCTGGTGTCATTTTAGTAATGCCTGGGGTAGGGGTGTAGGGGTGAGATCACGTTGCAATAAACAAGCATGTCAATGAGTCAAGAGGAGCATGTTAAGTTGCAGAAGACAATGCAGGTCACAATGAACAGTAATGTAAAGAGTTATGAAGAATAAGCAGGGTCAAAAACAGTAAAGAAGAAAAAGATTATGACCATGTAATCAAAACCTCCTCGGGCCAAGTCTGGCCAGGAGCCTTTGTTGTATCTCTCTCCCCCTCATATCCTGTGAGCTCTCTATTAGTCTAATAAAGGTATAAAATGCCAATAATGCCTGCGCCCAGTTTAACTGTACACTCAGCATGTTGGTCAGAACAATACTTTGTGTGGGAGCCTTTATGTCCTCCCAAACTCTTTGGAAAGCAGCAGTAAAAGGGGGATGAGTGTGGCATTCAGGAAACAGCCTCAACATTGCTCAAAGTCACACCAGCAGGATGAATCTTTAAACGTGTGTCGAGCCACTTCTGCTGCTGGCAAACAACCTGGGCTCTATAATTCAGCAGGGGAACTGGAAGCATTTCCTCCTCACGAGGGAGGACATCGGAGAGAGACGGAGAAGGAACACGACAATAAATGAGCGAGGGAATAAAGGAAAACAGCAGCAAGACACAAACAAGAAAAAATTAATGTTGGATAAATGTTCTAGGTGCAGAAAGGAGAGTACAGGAGAAACAGGCAGAGAATCAGCGGGAGCTGATGTACAGAGGACTCTCGCACTCACTGAGCTAATTGCTGTGATGGATTGGTCTTATTCCCCTGAGCACAGAGCTCCTGCTCCTGCAATAACACAACAAGATGACTTTGCCGATCTGCATGTCAGGCAGTTATGAAAGAACTTTGCCACCATCTACAATTGTTAATACAGTTGTCATTATGTTGGGAAGGCAGCAGCAGCCCACTCAGAGTTAATATTGTAATATGGCAGAATTGATTTCTCAGAGGAAATCATTCTGGGAGCTCCCTGGGTCAATTTTGCATTTGATTAGTGGAGGTCTCTTGTCGAGGTATTAGGGAGTGATCATTTTTTCTGATTTACTTAATTCATCAGCTGTATAATGGCGACGCTAACTTAAATGCCTCTGGCACATGGGGAGGAGCTGCGAGGCTGCCCACGTGAAGTGAGGCAAGCCTGAACAAACATACACACACAGGTACTCACACGGAGAGCACACACACTCCCACTCGCTGCAGAAACCTGGGCCGGCACCCTCGCATTAATCAATACTATTCTTAACGAGGCTCCCCTCCGAACGGTTCAACTTACAGCCATACACATGCGTGCACACACACCACATTTCTCACAGGGAAGCCCTGATTAAGTCATTGCAGCCTCCTTTCCTAAAATGGAGTGTTGCGTCGGAGCTGAGTTGAGCTGAGCTGAGAGGATCTTTAATAACGGAGGAGGACAGCCTCCGGGGAAAGACCCCTGGAGAGAGCAGCTCACATGTACGGGGTACCCAGGCCGCTATCTGTCTAATCACACAGCCGATGCTACTGTACACGGAGCTGCTCAGGGGGTTACATTAACCACCTGTGTTTGTTAATGTGTGTGAGAGAAGGACTGAAAGAAGAAGATGCATCGGGACTATGGAAGTGTGTGTACTTGATAGAGGAGGACGAAACAGTGTGTGGGTGTATGTGTATGTGTTAAAAAGTACATTTTGTCAGCCTTACTGCAGATGAGAAAAACAGTATGACTAATCTCCCCATTGCTCATACATCTTCAAATGTAATAGATTTTCCTATTTTCCACCCTTAATGTGGGGCATCAAAGTACAATGTGGCCTCGCACACTGGATTTGGGTAGCAAAGTCATCAAGACTCCTGTTTTCCATTAAAAGAGGAAGGTCAAGCGCAAGACAGGGAGGGCTCTTTTTGTGTAAGATTGCTTGTATTCACCTCCCCAACTACACATCCACACACTTACAAGGTCTCACTCACACAACCACACATACAGTATGTGAACTTAGCGCCCCTTTTCTAGCCAGGAAACTCTTTGACATTTTCAGCACTTGGTACACCTCAAGAGGGCAGAGGCAGAGAAAATAATGACTAACAGTGACAAAGTTACTGAGATGTAACTAGGACTGGAACGGATCCTTGAGACTGTTGAGTAACTCAATCACTGAAAATTATTATAAATAAAATTAAAAATAAAGTTTGACCAGGGTTTGGTAGTATGTTCAGGGCGACAGTGACGTAAACACAATATAGTAACAAGGCTAGTTAGCCCTCTGAGCTAAGGCGTGCTAACTGAGCTAACGAGAGGTTCAGGAATATGCAACATACACAACATTTTTTGCTAACACTAGATATCAAACAAAAGCCAGAAACTGTACTGTAATGAGTTACTGCGAGCTGCAAATTCATCACTCCTAAGCCGACTGCTGGGCTTGAAGGACTCTCAGTCATCTGAAGAATGTCCAATGAATGACTGGCGTCTTCGTCTTGAAGGGGGCAGCCCAAATAACTATACACAGCTCTGTGTTTCGCACGGATGATTATTGCTGTCACACAATACGGTTGCACTGTGGACAGGTGACATAAAGAAGACAACTCAAAAGAGAAGATGTGATTTGATACTGTGGAATTCAAAATGAAGGGAAAGACAAAAAATGGTAGGGGATGAAGAGAAGAGAGAACGACAGAAAGTCTCCAGAGTTTGGGATCATTTCAACTTGAAATAGAATGAAAACGCAGTATAGTATGTCCGTTGTAAAAATGATCTAGCCTACCACAATAGCACGATGTCAATGCTTCAGCAAAGCTAACATTAATGTTAGCATTTAACATAAATTCATAAATTGGTAGTTGAGATTAAAGCCCAGTTCAGACCGAAGATTCGCAACGAAACGAAACCGTTTCAGAATGTTGCAGAGAACAGTTGCGGCAGTGTGAACTTGCCGGCTGATGGTGTCACCTTGCACATTTCAGACAGCTGGTTTTAGAATGTAAAGCTACAGCCAATCGCCTTGGCGTGAAATCCAACGGTCAAGTCTAAATGACTGCAGACGGCATGTTTGCTTGCTATGGTAGGTGCTCCGTCCCTGCCGAGCCCTCCTGGTGTGCCAGTGTCGGACAGTGGATCTTATGCCCCCCCCGCACACACACATACACTCACACATTCTCACTGACTAACTGGCGCTTGTTGTTTTTATTATTGTGTCGTATTTATTATGAATACAGTCCATCAGATGCTCATTTTGTTTGTTTCTCGCCGTTCCATCATTACGACAAATGCAACTGTAGCTACTATCTCACTATCACTATCCTCATTCATATTTTAAGAAGCTACAAAATATATTCAGCCACAAACTAAGCCTAAAAAGCTGGAAATCAGAACGGAAGTACAGAGAGTTGTTGCATAGAGATGATACACCATCTCATTTAGTTGCATTGGTGTGAACCAGCAGGTTTTCAGAACGTTGCAGAACAGCGGATCGCAAGTAGTTGTCTGTTTCAACTCGTCTTGCTGCAAGTCTTTGGTCTGAACTGGGATACAGGCATGAAAGACTAAACATTAATCATGGCTAATTATGCCAATTTTCAACCAGCTCTGTGTCGTTGCAATCTGGGTAATAACATTAAATGCAAATGAACAAAGCTCAACAAACCCAGGGAACACTGTTCATCTGCACAAACTGCCCACACTGCAGTGACACAGAGCGGGTTGAAAATCGGCAAAAGTTTCCCTTTTTAGAACATAAATCAATATGGAGGCTGCTTAGGCTTTCATAAATTGATTGCAGAAGTTTATTTTCTTGAGCAAAACTTTGCTAACTTCGGGACATATCTACAGAAACTAAAAGGCTGCAGCCTATTTGTGAAAGCCTGAGCTTCAGTCATGTTATTATTATGATAATTTACCCTAAAAGAATCCATTCTCAGCCATTACACACAGCCGCTGCCTGTGTTTCTCCTTTTTTCCCCTTGACTGAAAAACTATAGAGTGATAGAGAGGGGGTGGGGGACTAAACAAGTGCTGAAATCCATAGAAGCGGCAGGGCCCTCACAATTAAAATCAGGGAGTGAGACATAATGACGGGTATGATGGCTTGTTTCATGTGTTGCTGGGAGGGGAAATTAGCAAATGAGGGCCTTTCTCTCTCCCTCTCTGCTTTCTGACTGACTCTCTCTATCATCTTTCAAGCACTTGATCAGCAGGCCTCTAATTTCAGGCAACAATCAGCGAGTGCCTCCGCTGTGCTGCATCCTCCCAGAACACAGAGCTCATGTTGGGATACTTCCTCATCAGCCAGGCTTGTGCTCTACTCTGTCACTGGCAAGCTGTGGAAATACACAGATGCAATCTGTTGTGCACAAATACTTGTGCAAGCTTCTACACGATCACACACATAATTAGTCGATAAGTTGATTAACCAATTGACAGAAACGTAATAAAACAATGCTGATGATCAGTTATTAGTTAAAACTTAATTACAACGAGCAGCTTTGTTGGTTGGTTGGTCAGTCCACCATTTTGGCCCCGACTGAAATATTATTTTAAAAAACACTGAAGTTGTTCACAAGGAAATTCACACAGATATAAATGGTTCCGAGAGACTGAATCCTACTGAATTCGGTGATGCCCTGACTTTTTCCTTAAGTGCCACTATGAGGTTGACATTTTTGCATTTTTGTTTTAAGTAGGGATGTCTTAGTGAGTTTTTTTTTTTCTACCTTGATCTGAATCCCCTTGTTAACCCACCATCCCTCTTCATCCCCTGAGGTCACTAATAAGCAAACCATAGTCCTGGTTCAGACCCTGACGCCGCCCTATCAGGACCCTGATCTATAACCAATAAACTATTGCGGATGATCAAATTTTGATGGAGTGTTTCTGTTTGAATCGATGCAGTATTTTTAGCCTTTACAGCCTTGGTTTAGCGGCACAGGAAACTCACAGACCAATTGCATATGTTGTAAGTGGTTCCCAACTGGTGGGTCGTGACCAAAAGCAGGTCATGGGTCACTTCTGAATGGACTGCAGGTGACTCGCAAACGTGTCAAGTTAGTAAAAAACACACTTCGTTTTGAAGTACAGTGACTCTCTGGCACATAGCTTTCACTTTAAAGTGCTGTTTCCTGCTGTAGAGTGACTGACCAACAGACAGCAACTTGTCAAACACAAGTGTGGCGCTGAATGTGTTAAACTGTATTGACCTTAAACTAATGACTAGTTCTAATAACTTATGACTAATGACTAATGACTTCTGAGGTGCTGAAGTAGCAGACAGATTTGCAATTATAGTCCTAACCCTCTGTCAACTCCATCTTGGATTTATAATATTCTCAAAATAGACACTGAAGGGCAGTGGAGGTCCGCCTGTTAGAAACTGACAAATGGCTACTGCTAAATACTTAATTTTATAACCAAAAATCTGATCACAGGTAAGCCTCAGCTGTGCTTTGTGTTTTGCTAACACGCTAGCCTAAGATGATAAACATGGTGCCCAATAAACATTAGCAAATGTGTTCAACTATTTAGCATTGCACTCGTTTATCGTTGTCAGACTCACAATGGACAGTTTAAAAAAGATAAAAATCGATGCAGCAGAATCAGAGATGTCGTCTTCTGTATCCCATGCATTCTATTTCCTTGTCAAAACTTGGTGCCTACATTTCTCACAGATGCAACTGGACCACCTTCAGTTTGGTCGGCGCTTTGGGTGTGTTATGCTGGTACCAGCTTTATACCACTTTTTTTTTTTTAAATATGCAGTAGTACTCTCCAGCACCTATTGAAAACATAAGTTTTCCACCTCATAAACATAGCCGAGGTACAACAATTTCTAAATTAAAAAGATGTCTGCTTCATGCCTTTACTTCAAGCCACCTCGATTACCGTAATGCACTTTTTACTGGCCTCCCAAAAAACACCACTGAGAGACTTCAGCTCATTTAAACTCTGCAGCTCAGCTATTAACCAGAGCCAAGAGAAGAGAGCATATCAGGCCAGTCGTAGCTGCTCTGCACTAGCTTCCTGTTACATTTAGAATTGATTTTAAGCTCCTCCTCCTTGTATACAAAGCCCTACATGGGCTAGGACCGAGCTACATTGCTAACGCCCTTATTAACCATTTGCACCAAGAACACTGCACTCATCTGCTGCTGGTTTATTGGAGGTTCCCAGCAACAGCCGGAAGAAGATCTGGAATGCAGCCTCTGTCAATTGCGCCCCAAGGCTCTGGAACACCCTGCCTATAGATATCTGAGAAGCTACGTATCTGTTTACTTTAGCCTTTAACTAGCTCTGACTTCCTGCTACAGGTCTGAAACTCTTTCTTTTCTTGCGTCACGCTGCTGCAACTCTTTTAAAATCTTACTTGATTTTATGATTTAGAGTTTTACAACTCTATGATTTTATGAATCAGTTAAGCCATGATTTAAACTGTTTTAAATGTCCTTTTATATTGAATTGCCTTGTCTGTTGTATATCCATTATGTCTATTTTCATGTGAAGCAATTAGTGCTTATACTGCCCTTATTTAAAGCACTCTGTGCTGCCTTTCTTGTATTAAAGCTGCTATATAAATAAAGTTTATCATTATTTTTATTATTATTTTCAACAGACTTTGATATGTAAAATGAATTCCTTTTTAAGGTTATGCAAACATAATGGTCACGGTTTAAAAGAATGAGAATAGCAGGTTCGTGACAGGACACAAAGCGCAGTCTCCCACATGAAAGTCGAACATGTTGCACCTTTGCACCTTTACTCTCTGCCTCGCTACGTGACGGGCACACCACGCCCTGCACTGGCACTGAATGACCATAATTCCTCTGGATACTGTTTCCAAGAGAAGACCTATGGACAACTGGCTGGACATAACAAGTCAATTATTCACTATTCTCCCACATAGAACCGGCAAATCAATTTTTTTGATGATGAAAAATAACATCAGTTGCAGCCCTAAACATGACCTACAAAATGCACCTGCTCTCAGCCCATGCGTACTGCTTCGACATCCTTCCCTTCACACCAACCACCTTTTAAAAACCCTCAGGTTCTTCCTCTAAAGACACACTCACAAACTCCCCAACAGGGTAATCTTTATGTGTCTCATACCAGGCACAGGAGCAGAAATCACCAGCATGGACCAATATTCAGCAAAAACCTTGCAGTCCTCGAGAGGGTGGCTGGGGCTGAAGCCACCGGAGTATGTGCTTTAAATTTAGCCTGAGAGCAGGAGAGGGCAGCCACTGTATAATAAGCAGGATAAGAGAATAAGTTGAACTTTGACCCCCGGCTCCCTTTATAGATGAGAGCGGCGACCTTGGGAGGGTGAGAGAGGAGATTGATGACGGCCATTTTGCTTAATGAGCTCACAAGAGAACCGCCCCTCCCTCTGAGGGGAGGCCAGTCGTCTCCCGCTCAAGGTAAAAAAGACAAACGTCAGTGTGATCTGCGGCGAAGCCACCTCTCTACATCCTACCTTGTACACATTCATTACAACAGGATCAAATTTCCTTCCATTTGCATCAAAAAATAGTGACACATATGGGTGATGGCGAGAGTCCGTGCAAGCGTAAGGGCTGATCCAGTGAGAAACAGGTCGGATTACACAACAAGACGTGGTTTTATATGACATACGTTACATTTGAAGTCACCTACACAGGGCCTCTTTCAACTCTTTCAACTGGACCGAGTGATTTTCAACTTTACAAACAAGACGCTGCACAAAATGCCTTCAGCATCCCCACATGCCATCTTCAGTGCCTCAAACAGAAGTCACTGGTTGATGATAAGATAAAAGGTCGCCATGGAAACAGTTCTGAGATGCGGCCACCATGGGGAAAAACGTGAGGGAAACACAGAGGAAAGGGAACAGAAAACATGAAAACAGAGTTGGTGCGAGACAAGAGAGGGAAAGCTAGGTGGAGGAAGTGAGAATGAAACCTGCAGGATCCTAAAAAAAAAACAATGTGACGAAGACCGAGTGTGAAAACCGCTGAGGCAGCCAGAATGTCACCGCCTGCTGCAGCCTGCGCTCATGGGAGATCATATGACCTCACAATCTGGGTTACCCCAACATCAGGAAGAGGAAATAGGGGGACCAGAAGGAGGGACAGAACATGCAGGGTGATCATTTGTTTCCCACTTTCGCTCCTTTTTATTTCCATCTCTCCCTCTCTTTGTTCTGGAGGGAGGGGGAAAAGAAGGAGGGAGAACACTTGGGTGTCCTCTTTCTTTCATCTTGTCTCTGTCTTACCTGGAGCAGTGCAGTTCTTAGACTCCTCTCTCTCTACTTCCTCCAGGCTGCTGTTGTCCATTTCCTGCAGTAGCCTCCTCCCTCCCCATCTCTCCTGGTCGCCGCTGCTGTGGCTGGAGACATCGAAACCTGGAGGATGTTTGTCACAGTGAAAAGTCTACTTTCAAAATAGATTCAAGGACGTTCCAGTGCAGCTAGACGGGGCGTTATCAAACGCAAAAAAGTCTTAAACTGTGATAACATGAGTTTCAATACTAATACAAAAAAGACACTGGTCAATATGTAAATGCATAAATAAAATTACAAAAGTCATGATTTATACCACAAACTGTAGTAAAGGTGCAATAATAACAATCTTATAAGTTCACTGCATGTCACACTGCGCAATGACTTGGTCCCAATTTGTGTCACATTGTGTAACATCAGTTCTGAGACATTTGAAATGGTGCAATGAGCGCCTGGTGAAGTGAATCGTAGAGCTACAATGTGAATAAAAACAACAAGTAGAGACATATCATCAAATCGAGCCATCTATCTGTGCCACTCTGCTGTTTTGAGGTAGAAACAATAAACCAGGTTAGGCCATGTGCCGGTAACTCTGCATCACAGCAGAGGAGGAGGAGATTTTAGAGCCAGTCAGGGAAAAGAGGGCAACATGAAATGCTGGTTTTGCAAATGGAGTTTGAGGTGAATATGTCCCTGCGTTCCAAATCGAATACTCTTTGTTTTTACTATCAGTGCGTACTGCGGCTAACCTTGCAAACTACGTACTGTTCGGACATACTACTTCATCATAACACTGCACTTTGAGATTCAACCCTCTTACTTGACGCTGTCACTTAATGTTGCCTTGGGAATAAAACAAAATGCCATTCCTCGAGCTCGCCACAGACAGAAGTGAACAGGGAGAGCTCTGTTGTTGTTACTTTGCAATGTTTGATGTTGCTTTTATCTAATAACTGCACACATTGTAGATTTCAACATGTTCAACATTTGCATTTCTGTGTCATTGTTATTTTCATAGTTACGTTTTTGTTGTGGTTATCTTTACGATTAGAAGAACAATTCCTCTTCCAGCTAATACATATTCAAATGGTGACCAGTCACTTCAATGTGCTGTCATCCGTCATTACAGATGCTGTCAGCTGTCTGCGGCTCATTTGATCCTCTGCTGTGCAAAGCATTGTGGGTCAGAATAGCTAGAAAATAGCACATTGCATTTGACATACATGTATTATGTAATGGAACATACTAAATTCTTTCTTGTCATACTTAATATCATTGTAGTATGGGTATTGGAACACACAGTGTTTTTAGCAGCAGCATTACCCTCGCTCGCCACTTGTGCATCATTTCATGACGTCTTCAGTTAGCTGGTTTGTAAACCAGGCTCATAGCAACAGTCACACTGCGGGAGTTTAGTCCTAGGTTTCATATGACACAGTTTTAATGCTGCTTGGCTTTAAATGAAGTGCTACATCCGCAGACGCACGAGGCAGCAACAAATGACTGTTTTTATTACCGATTAATCTGCCGATTTGTTTTTTAATTAGTTGTTTGGTCAATGAAATGTCAGGAAATTGTGAAAAAATCTCCATCTCTGCTTTTCAGAGTCCAATGTCTTGTTTTTATCCACAACCTGAAGATATTCAGTTTGCTTTTGGGCAGGGCGATACGGAGAAAATCAAACCTAGATATCGACATTGCTACAATATTGTAGGGTTGACTATTGATGCTTTCACAAAATACTTACAAAGTACGATTTTTTTAGTGTAATGCAGCCTCTAAAGCCAGGAAAAGACAACACTTATGATATTACAATATCTAGTCTCACATCACAACACTGATATAACCTCAGTTTGTTGCCCAGCCCTATTTACTTTCATAGAAAACCAGCACATATTCACATCTGAGAGGCTGAAACTAAGGGATATAAAACTTGCATGATAAATTGACTATCACTAAGTAGTGTTCAGTTCCAACTCTCTGTGTACTAGGACACACAAACTTCTCAAGGAAATACAAAGCACATTCAGTATATTTTAGAGTTGCAACTAATGATTATTTACACTATGTGACCTCCTCTGCAAGCACGCCCCCTCCCAATGCCACCGGTCTGCTGACACCAACCTCCTTAAATTCCCAGGACCAAGTGCCAAACCTGAGGTGACAGGGCATTTTCAGCTGCCACTCCCTCTCTGTGGAGCTCGCTACCAAACCACATCACAAAATGCCCCCAAACTGTCAGCATCCAAAAAGGCCCTTCAAACCCACCTCTTCAGACTTGGCTTAGCCATGTTTTTATTCCCTCGTCTATTCAGTCTATTCTAATTTTTAAATGTATTTCATTGTCTTATTGAAGAGCTCACTCCTTGTTTTTTTTTTTTTAACAAATATATCCTGCTCTATGTAAAGTGTCTGCAATGAACTTTGAAAAGCCCCATGTATCATGTATTATCATTATGTCATTATTTTTATTATCAATTACCTTCTGACTATTTTCTCGACTGCTCAACTAATCGTTAGTTGACAAAATGTCAAAAGATTCCTTAGACCCCAGTGTGATGTCTTAAGGGGAGAGATCCTAGGTGAATAGCGTAATCTTTTTTTAATGTTATGTTTGAATATGCAAATGAAACATTATCTAATCAAATATGTGCTGATTTTCATACATCCCCAGGACAGATCACTCCATGAATCAGAAAATACTGTCAACAGCCATAAAAATCCTAAAACCATGTTTTAGGAATAAAATGTTCTATAATTCAGGCCTTGAACAATATCTGAACAAACTTTTCAGTAAAGACCTTCAAAATTTAAAAAGGAATAAAACTTGAAAGTTAAGTGTACGCAAGAGCTACTGAAGTTGAAATTAAAAACTCAACAGTTATATGGACGTGAATAACGGTTATTTTTTTCAACATTTTACTTTTCATTTATCACTGTTGTAGACTTTACTCATCAAGAAAACAACTTTTTAATATGATTCAACTCCTCCTTTTTTGGCGACGGCCATATTAGCAACAATCCCCCACTTCCTCTTAACATGTGAAACTTTATACCAACAGTTTTACAGACCTATTTGTTTAATGCAACTAATATGCAAACACAGGCATATTAACACTACACACCAAATGTTTTAACATTTCATCAACTAAAATGTGGGTCACACCTTCAAAGCTGTAGCTAGTCTCGAGTCTCCCTAGCTAGCTTTGTATTCCAAATCCAAATATAACAAATCTCAGAGGAAAATAAAGAATTAATATTTGATATTTGTTTTGTTTTACCGCCAACGCTGCAAAGTTTAACTACCAAATAATCATATATAGCCCACTGCAGAGTTGTTATCTTGTACTAAAACATTATTGAATGCTCATTAAGACCTATCAGTAATGATGACTTAGTAGGCTGTGCTACCTTCATTATAAGGCTCAAACACGTTTTGCGGCTCCAGACAGATTATTAATTATTAGTTAATGTTTTTTGTTCAAAAATGGCTCTTTTGATAGTAAAACGTACTAACCCCTACACTAGGATAATAACTTTAACTAACTGATAGCACCATAAAACCTCCCTGGTTGAGTACTTACATTAAGACAATTACTTTTTGCATAATAAGTTTTCTGAAATGTCATCTTTAGATTTGTGAACGAGGCATTATCTAATTAAATATGCACTTTTACATAAATTTCCGCAACAGAAATCTGAAATAAAATAATCAACGTAATTTGTTTTTTGGACATTTTTTTTCCACTAGTCTGAAAGAGGACATGTTATGGAAGCAAATTAGTGCAAAATCTCAAAACTGACCAGCGCATGAAAAAAATATGATTTCACCTTTTTTGTTTCGCTTTAAAATAAAACCAAATATATTCAGCTTACAATGATATCAATCCACACACTGGGCAGAATGCCATCAGAAAATGTTTAGTATATTTTCTTGAGTTAAAAAATTAACCAATTACCAAAATACATGTTTACTTTTCTGCTGATCAACTAACTGAATGATTGTTTCAGCTCTACTGTGTTTAAGCACATTTACCATATCAACAAAGTAACTTTTACAATCATGAATTGCGTTTTTCCTGTCTATGTGTAAGTTACATGTGAGTGTTGCTGCAGTTTTGCGGGTAGAAACATGCATGTCAGGCATTTGCTTTATTTTTCATGCATCAGATCAGATCGTAGTGAACAGCTGGAGGAGTGCACCACAGATGTGTCACTTCGGTATCTCCCCTCTCTCCCCCCCAAATCATACATTGAAGGGGAATTTCATAATTTTCCAAAACAAAATCCTCTTGGGGGGGTGGAGCAACAGCGCAGCGCACAAAGTGGGGGCTCCCACTGTGGCTACATCTGCACATTCTTCAAGAAAGCAGCAACAGCAATGAATTCATTTCATACTTCAGAGAGCCCAGCAGGAGCACTCTGCCCTTTCCACCCTGCCAACCACAAGTCTGGCCTAAGAGAGGGATTCAAATAGAATTAAAAAGCCCGGTTATTCAATAGTCCTCGGGGCATGGCTGAACTTCTCACCTGGCCTCACCTTCACTACACCACACACAGCAGCTACAGCAGCTACAGCAGCAGCAGCAGCAGCAGCAGCAGTGAGGTTTGCGTGCCAGCGCTGTACTGTTCCCTCCCTCCTTCTATCTTTCGCTATCTTGCACACGGGAGAGAAGAAGAGGAGTGTGGGAATGATTAATGCACCACTGTGAAGAGGCGTTGAGTGCTCCGCTTCCAGCTCCACAACATCAAGCTCAATTTAGCAGAACTTCATTAAGCGCATCATAAATAATCAACTTTAATTGATATTCCGGCAAGCTGATTAAGAGTTAACAAGAACACAATGGGGACAAGGGAAATGCATTAAACGCCCTGGTGTTGTCCCTTGTTCAACTCTAATTTTGAGCACATGCAGAGAGCAGCACTGTTGCATTTCCATGTAACCAGGATACGCAGTGGGGAGGAAAGAAGGGAAAAAAAACGAGTCCCACTGATGATGCACAAATCATGAGTGTATGAATATTCATGCGGGCCTTCTGTCCATAGAAAGTGATAAATACATCTCACTTTAGCTGACGCTGACTCAGTAATCAAGTGGAGTGTTGGGAGGCACAGTCAAAGACACATAAAAAGGGAGCGAGGAACATGCAGACATCAAGTCAAGTGCTACAGATGTTTGCTGTTAGGGAAGCAGTTATTCATTAACAGGGTTTCATCTGATTGTATTTCAGTGCAATTCATTTAACATACATGTCAGAGCAGCAGAGTCGGAGCGAGACACATTTGCAGTACGCCAGAGAGGTACAGGCCTATACCCTGGGGCTCATTGCCCTGATTTCAACGCTCTGCAGCTACAACACCTGAACATACAGGAGCCTCTGCGTCCCTCAGCCCAGAATAGTCTCCCATAGATAAAGCTCAGATGAATTTATTGTGTAGCTACCTGCATGACAGCACACCTTGACGCTCTGACGCACACATGAGGATATTTTCGGTAAACTGGGCTAACCTTTTGAACACATTTTAACAGGATTAGACGGTGCACGTGGTTTTGATAAAATCATGGATGTCTTACCCTGTAAACATAGGTGCTGATTTCCAAGGGGATGTAGGGGACACTTTTAGGGGGACAATATTGAGATCATGTGTGTTTGTCCCACCTTATAAATACATGAAAGTAGCAGAGGACTCCTGTTTTGTTTTGACAAAGTTAAAGCACTTACACTATAAACTGATGCAGGAAAAGCACACATCAGTGATTTAAAAAGTCATCAAAATGCAGGAACTTGTCTGTTGGAGGACCGCCACACCACCGTGACATATGTGCCCCCTTAGATTTTGCCATGAAACCTACGCCCTTGCCTGTAAACGACATGGAAGACACCAACAGGCTGCTCCAAAGACACAACGTCACACTTTACAATGGAGCCTTAACCACAGTTAATTTAGACACTGAATAAATGTGCGAAACTGTGCAGGAAAATTAGGGCTGACAAATGACAACAGGAAGATGCTTTAAAGTGGATGCAGGGGTGTAGGTTTTGCTTCAACACTAAGGGGGACACACATGAAACTGGAGGTTTGAGCATCAAACTCTTCATTTCCTGCATCCTAGTAAATTTTAGGCACCAATAAGTGCATTTAAAGCTCAATTTATGGCCTAAATGTAAGTAATTTTGCCAAAATAAAAGTCATCTGCTTACTTTAGGTTGTTAATATTGCACAGAGTCCAAATATAAAGGGGGACGTGCCCCCTGCACCCCCCAACATCTACACCTATGAGTAGATGCTTTTCACAATGTAGCTGCCTGAAACTAATCCTAATGTCTCTTTCCCAGCATAATACAGCTGTTAGGTGACACAAGAGGACAATATTAAGACAGTTTACTAGAGAAATGTTACAAACATGTACAGCAATGAAACTACTGGGGGGGTTCAGCTCTCTCTTCCCGGCATCCCAGTGCTCCGAGCAGGAGCTGAACAAATGTCTAATTCCTCACCTGAATTTTCCGCTAAGTAGGAAAACCCCTTCACGACCAGGAGCAAGCCTCCGAACAAGCATATCTGGATTAAAACCAACTCCTTTCGTCTTTTCCGTCTCGCTTTGACCTTCCTCTGGCTCGGCATCACTTGCGTCGGCCGATTCCGGAGTCGGATGCCCGGCAGAGACATCCCCTCTACCGCTGCCACATCCATGCGGATCCCCGGAGTAAACACACACACTCACACTCACACTCACACTCACACTCACACACGCACACAAAAAAAGCGCAACCTCCTTTAATTCCCAGGGAATTGACTTATCTCCCGGGAATGGATGTGAAAAGTATCAGGGCTTCCGAGGAGCAGGGGAGGATGTTTGAAAAAAAAAAAAAAAAAAAAAAAAGTTGGATGTCGGTACCGGCGGGATGCTGCGGGCTGTTCGGTCAGCGTCAGGCTGTGGAGGAGCCGGGTTTAACCTCTCAAGTCATGTCCTAATGTGGTTTTGGAAGTAGTAAGGCGGAGGACTGCTGCACGAGCCCTCCATGGAGGCGTCCGTCTGCTGAGTGCTGAGGCACAGAGACACGGGGAGAGCGCGAGAGGGTGCGCGTGGGCATGCACGCACACATTGACTACAGTGAGACCCAGGTCAGAAACTGTGTATGATCACACACTGGGAAAATGCCTTTAGTATGTGTGTTTGAGGAATGTAGACACACATGACACCGGATTTATTTATGTTTTAGTATTTCTGTTATTAAATGTAAAGTCAATGTTAAACTGGACCATGATTAAAGCTGCAGTAGGAGATTTTCTGCCCACTTTAAAGCTGCAAAATAACAATACAACACAATCTTATGCTGACCTCGTCACATGTTGACGTTTGGTCATAGACTGTCCACGTCCACATATGATGTAAAAGGTACCCTGGGTGCGTTGGTTGTTGACTTCTGGGACGCCATGTCAAGTTCTGCCTGTTACATGCATTGTCTTCTTTCGAAATACACTTCTGTTTTCACAGGAAATGTAACCTTTACATGCAGTCTCTTTCAAAATAAATGCACTATGTCGGTACAACACCACAATTTTTTCCTCTTAAAAACAAACACATGATTGTGTGTAGGAACAAAAGGACAGGGTTTGGCTTCAGATTCTTACAGGATGCTAACACCGCTCCCTCGGGTGAAAGTTAGTTCTTGTTGGACCCTTTCACTACCCCTCCTGCCCGCCCCACTTGGACTGTCGCCGCCTTAACTTTCATCCTTGTCCCACTGCAGTTCCCCCTGATGCCACCGGGCGCTGTTAAACTATAACGGCAACCGGCTGTGAATCATGCCGACGTTAAATGACACCTTTTTTGGTTGGTTTCTGGTGCCACAAGTCACTGCCCAAGCACCAGATTTCGACGACTTCAGAGTGAGACCAGGCTCAACAATGATATTTCATTACCTCATAAAGTTCCTATGTTCCTATGTACCAGGGGTCTCGTTTATAAAACAGTGTGAAGGAAACAAACGAAAAATGCAAACGAACACAATCAAAACCCAAAGATGGCGTGCGCCAAAAATATTTGATAATGTCTATAATCAGGCTCACCATCCATGTCGCCAATTCTTTGCCTCCAAAATGTTCGTAAGCATGGGTCAAAGTTTCTCTTAACAAGCGTGTTTTTATAGATCACAACTTTTGCGTGGGAAGTGGCATACGCCTCTTTCAAGCCTTGTTATGTGCTTACGTAGTGTTTATAAGTGAGACCCCAGCACTGTAGGTATGGAGTCAACACATGGGGGCAGTGCCGCACCGTGCACATTCGGCGCCCAAGGCAGGCTTCCTAATACTAGAGTTCTCTATCTGAACCCAGAGCCCAACATGGCCTGAAAAGTGTGACAAGTCGGACCAGGTTTGGGCTGAAAATGTGCACTGATTGGTTAGCGCTGGTAGGACTCAGGCTGGGGAAAAAAATAAATAAATAAAAGATATTTTAAAAATATATCCTCCTGAGACCCGAACTTTTGTTTGGTATGCATTTTTAATTTCTCCTAGCTATTTGGGATCAGTAGGATCTGATAAGTATAAAACACTAAACATTTTAAAAGGTTATTAAGTCCCAATGTCCTAAAATGAGATAACAATAAAGACCCAATGTCTTCAAACAAGTACTTCCTAATTAACAGTGTCTTAGCTTATTACTGTTCAGCTGCAGACTGACTTGGCAGAGATGGCTGCCATTTTGTTTTTACATGGATTACTGTATTGTGCGCTTACTACCACTAGATGGCACAAAGAAGTGTCCATGAACGGGGACAACAGGTCTAAGTTAGATTGAATGAAGTGTAAGATCGGGTAAACCCAAAATGTGATGTCCTCATATGAGGACACAGGGTCTCAGGAGGATATAGACTGTTTCAAACAAGTCTATGTTTCCTGTTGGAATATTTTGCAGTGTTTGTGAACGACAGTAGTGCGTTGAATGCCCTGTAGTGTAAGACAAGTGCACTGCCCTTTAGGAAGGTGGGGCTCAATTCAGTTCAATTTAAAGGGGCTTTATTGGCCTGTGAAATCTATGTTTACATCACCAAAGCAAGAGTGAAATGTAAACAAAAAATGTAAGTACAATAACATCAACTAGACATTTATTTATACACATGTCACTGCTGACTGGGTAACACCTCTAACACACCCACCAAACGAGAGAAAGCATACCTCAGAGCCCACTGGACACCGCTGTAAACCATTTCAATGAGACTGGAACCATAGCAAAATGGTGCACAATGTTTTGAAATAGAATGTACTCCAGCTGACAGGAAGTAAACGTTGACCCAAGATGTTGCCTAGTAATGCATCCAGTGAAAACAGTTTACTGGGGGGACAATGAGTATGTCTCCCCCCCAATATATAAGTACTGCCTTGTTACTGACTCATCCAGCAGACACAAAGCAACAGCGGTATACTTATGGCATTGTGTTACAGGCCACCAGACCAACGAAGTCTCAGTATTTACTTTCAATATTTAGCAAAATGCTTCACTAATGTTCACCAGTTCACTTTGTCTGCCTGCTGTTTGATAGTGTGGCATGTACAGTGTACTTGGATGCATTTGTAGCCCATACAGCAGTGGTAACTCAGAAGTTGTGATAAGATGTTGAATGGGAAAACGCAGATCAATCAGGTTATGAGGATTTCTATCTTCCAAGTCTCCCATGAATGAATGTGTGCACCTTCATCAGTTCATGTGTGTGAGGAAATGCTGAGGAAGATGCTTCTTTATTGAGTAAAAGACCTTGGATGTGTGTTTCAGATTGCAGAGTCAGTATACTTTATGCACAGGTACAATTCTTTCACTCATATTTTGGGCTATTTTTCGTTTATAAATGTTTTATTTTGAGTTCACAATAGTCACATAATGCACCATGAGTTCGGGTACAAACCGACACTTGAAGTATATTTACAATATAGTGTAATATAGAATACATTAAAAGTAATCTCAAGCATGTTTCAAGCACAAACTGTTCTTCTTTTTTGAGATATTGTTCATTTTTTATTTGGCTCGGCTAAATTTTGACAACAGCATGTCAATAAAATAAAGTGTGTTTGACTCAAATGAAATTAAAGTGAGGGGGAGATCAAAATTGGAAATTGTTTGCTCAAGGTGAAAAAAGATGTGTGCCTTTCACTGCCCTCTTCTGGGAATGTCTTTTATTGATTTACAGTGCAGCAGCCTGAACCCGGGGGCTGAATAATATAAAGTTTTGTTTGAGGAGCTGCATTGGCTGTCTAGTAACCTCACTAGGTGTTTTGGACTAACACAACTCACCCATTCAAAAACACACAAATCCTGTGGGCAGCAGCCAAACGCTCGAGCGACGCGTTCCAGGCCGAGTACATCTCCCACAAATGATAGCAATAATAATGTTATCGTTCCAAGATACATCAATATCTCAGCCAAAAGTGAACATGACTAGACAAGACTTTCTGTTTCTCCTCAGATATTTGGTCTAAAATAAGAGCAGGAACTCTCACTGCAGCAAATCATTCATCAAGCCCAGGACAGATTAGGTGTAGTATTTTCTTTGGCTACACTAAAGTAGTTTAGGTCATGTGGATTGATTTCACTTGTGCCTGCTTGTACACCTTCTCACTGCGTATCTGTGTACACAAAACAGAGACCGTAGATTTCACGGCGCATCTGCCATCTGTGTAACGATTTGAGTGAAGCAGAACTTTAGGATAATGGATAATACTTTCTCCTGGCCAAGTGGGTTTCTTGATTGTCGGGCCTGAGGTTTCATATAAATAGCACTGGACACTTTCCAGCAAGAATGGAAAAAGTGGTTGGGGCTCTAGGCAACTGGTTTCATTGTGCTTTTTTAACCCTTAGGAGCGTAGAGCTTAGACTGGTTAAATAAAAGACAAGAAAGGGAAGCAAAGCAGGAGATGTGACTGAGAGCTGCCCAACATATTTCAAAGAAAAATAATCCACATGTCCATGTATATTTTTTTGCCAAATAAGACAAGCACACAAATTTTTAGTCTCATTATGGGGAGAAAACTTTACGTGACTGGAGATCTTAAAGCTGCCGTGAAACCTGGCCTGTCTCACTTGCAAAGGGAGCTCGAACTGTGCATGGAGTTACCAAACAAGATGAATTCCCAACCTCTCAGAGGCACACAAAAGAAGAAGAAAAAAATGCAAGGGGAAGGAGGGAAGAGGAAGGAGGAGGAGGAGGAGGGGGGGGGGGGCGACAAATTAAATCCAGTTAAATTGTTTTTCCATAGCCAGTGGGCTTGGCAAAGGACTCTCACACACGCACAAGATGTAAGATAAGTTGTAGAGAAGACAAACCAGAAACAGTGTGGCTTCAGATGTAAGAGAATGCCTGGAATTTAACCCACTTTCCCATGTCTGACTGACACCGCGCCCACTGCCCTGCCCCGCAGCTCAGCATGTCCGCACAAAGACACACAAACAGCCGCGCCGCTTTCAAACACACAGGTGATTCCATAGATGGACAAACCTTGTACATCTGCCCCGCTCAACACTCCCTGTTCTCACCCCGTTACAGCTGTAATCAATTGCAGCCCTCTCAGATGTGTGGTACAGTACATCAATAATCCAAGGCCCCACACTCTACTTCCTCCTCTATTACTGTAAAGCCTGTCTGGCATTGGGATCACAATGCAGTCATTGCAGTGGAGAGCTGCAGTTCTAGCCCAATTTGAAGCAGTACTGAGGCTAGCTAGCTAGCAGACATATTTGGGTCATGTCTTCCTCTCTGAGAGCTCCCAAGACCGTGAGCTCCTCTCCCTCGCCTGCTGCTCTCCACCACAACATGGAGAAACCTCAGCTCAGCACCAACAGAGGGAGAGAGAGAAAGAGGGGTGGGTGGGGGGGTATGGTATGGTATGGCCAAGAATAGCTTGCTGAACTTAAAAAAAAAAACAGAAGCTAAAGTTGGGACAGTATAGACGGGCCAGGTGGTGATGCTGAAAGGAGAAATAAGGACAAGCATCCCTGCATTTGCATCACACAAAACAAGAAAAATGTAACAGTGGAAAAACACACGAAACACAGCATGGATCACTTTCTCTGTTGACATTCTTTATAAAATGGAATACATTCAGATCTGTCAAGTGACAGAAGGACAGCGTCATAATCAAAAACATTAATAAATAGTGGATGTGTTTTTGTGAGGCCAGAGTCCGCCCATCCACTCTGGTGTCAGTGGTGAAGCACAGCTGGCTCCTCTCCACAGAGGCAAAGTACATGTAAGTGAGACAAACTGACTTGTAGTCACTGAGATGAAACTACTCGATCCTAGACCTAAAAATCGACTACAGCTGAAGTGAGCAGTGTGGCACTGTCCCTCCCTTCCATAGACTGTATATAAAGATGGAAGAAGCGCCTCCACTTCCTTCCATTGTACAAAAAAGAAGCCGGATACAGGAGGTGCCATCTTGCACTTTTGGAGCCAGAGTTTGTGCAGTAGTGATCAAGAAGTAGAGCTGTGGTATCGAGGTCCCGCCCACACACCTGCCCAACTCACTCGCAAGGACATCGATTGACACACACAGCTGTCAATAAATATACCAAACCTCCTTTTTATGGCGTCAAATAACTAATTAAAACCAAACTTGTCAGAAAAACGAACATTTGAACACATCAGCGCGATAAGAACTACCTAAAATGACAGAAGCCGTCGTTTGGAAAAATTTATTTGATGTACATTTTGAGCTCTCAGTTTGGACCATGTCCGCTAACATGGAGGTGGCGGGGTTTGCGGCATTTACTGCAGCCAGCCACCAGCGAGACAATTTGGCTTCACTTTTGTGGGGCTGTAATGTCGTCCATTTTTATATCCAGTCTACGCTCCCTGCAGTCACAATGATCATTTTGTCTTCGTGGGTATGGTGGGGTAACTACCTTAGAGACATTCAGGTTTTCTTATTTAAGGTCCAACTGAAATCACAATATTCATATGTTTTTAAGATCATCATCAAATCATTATTATTATTATTATTATTATTTATAAAGCACCTTTAAAAACAACCAGAGTTGACCAAAGTGCTGTACAGTAAAATTAAAGTAAATAAATTAACATTACATGGTAACTGCAAAGAGTAAGAGAAATAGCATAATGAACCCCAAAAGCATGCACAAATCAGCGAGTTAAAAAGAAAATAAAGCAACAAGTAGTAAGATCTAAAAGTAAAATATGAAAGATAAAACCTTGAGGACAGTCAAAGGTCTTTCATGTGAGAGTGACTTTTAAATGCATCGCCAATATCCTTTTTAACACTGAAAGAAAGAGAAATATGTAAGATATGTACATCAGAAACACTTCTTTAGTCAGTGTTTGATTCACTACTGAGCAGGCAGACCAGCAACCACAGAGAAAACAATGTAAACAAACGTACGTCGGTAACTCTAGTTACTAGCTAAGGACGGATATTGTTTTATTAGCAAGTGTATTAAAGACTAAAGATTATATCAGTTAGCATCCAAACTATCCAAGGTTTCCATTTACAGGTACGTTTATAAGCTGTTAAGCTAATTAGCTGGCCTGCTAGCTGATGTTAGCATGGCACTTTTCCCCTGACAGATGTGTGTTTGTTAGTTAGGCTAGGTATTTAGAGACAATACCGAGAAAGCTAATGTGGGTTGTTCGTAGTTGGAGGCTTTTTTGTGTTTAGTTGCGGTTGCTGTCTCACTTTAAAATATAAATTTCTCCCTTTAACTAATTGATTTTTTTCCTAACTCACAGAGCAGTCCTGTGTTTCAGTTGGACCTTAAAGATGTGAAATTCAGATTATAAGAGCTGCACAGTTTTCAACATGGAGATGGCTGAGCTAGACGCTGGCAGCTAACAGTGCTAACTCCATAAACAGCGCTAAACAACAACAATGCTGACAGAATGATTAGTGTTAAAGCCTCTGCAGCGACGCTGTCCTGATATCAGTGGTGAACACCGTATGAGTGCAGTGTAAAGCGAGGGCAATGAGCTAGCCAGTGGGACACAGACATGCACCAACATGCATGCGCTGCCAGACCGGCTTACAGCAAACCACAGAGAAGCTCGGATTACAACATACACAGAGGTAGCGTGACTTTATTCTCTGCTTTTAACGCCATTTTGCCACTATATCTTTACATAGCAAATGGTGGTTTGCTGCTATATTAATTCCCTGAATGTCACATACAGAACCTTTAAAACAGTCAATTTAAATAGGTACAATAACCTTTAAGATACACGTTATACACATAACTACTGTATACCAATTTTGAGGTGTCACGGGTGCAATAAATGTGGCAGTCATATGGCTGTTACTGATGTTCTGGTGTTACTGATATCACTGTCCTGATGTTCTTGTGCCTGCACCATAAGCCAAGGACTTGGAGCTGAGTTATACTCCAGGGTCAGTGCCATGTCTCTAAGCAGAGATTAAGTGGGGACAGCGGACTGAGAGTGAGACAGGCAGGGAGAATCTGAAAGAGAAAGACAGACAGACAGAGCCAGAGCTAGATGGAGGTAGAAACACGGAAAGGCAGTTGGAAAAAGACAGACTAAGAGAGCACAGAAAGCTGCTCTGCCACACAATACAGAGCTGCTGATGTCTGCTCCCTTCCTATGCACCCTTGTTCAATCTCCCCTCATCAATCTAAGAAAACTGGGCACTGTCTTTTGGTTAGACTTTGCTTATTTACTGTACTTTGCTAGACTTTACACCGAGCCAGTCCTGTCTGATTCTGGAGGAGAGAAGCCAAGGACACCAGCAAGGGGACGATGCTCTGCGACAGGCCAAAAGAATCCTGCTGATTTCCAAAGGAAGGAGGACAGTCCACGATCCGGTGTAACAGTCACTGAGGATTAAGGCCTTCCTGAGGAAACTGGGCTCACTGTTCTGTCCCCTGTTTGACATCTGCACAAGAGAAAACAGAGGAGAATCACTTTAGTTTCAGGCTCTTCTCATGTACAGTCAATCAAAAATCACTTAGGTAAAATATTAACATTCAGCAGCCATATTCAATTATATATTAGTAGGAATAGAAAATAGGAATAGGTTGTAAGAAAAAAATAAAATATAGAAAACAAATTGAATCTTGCAAGAGGAATCTGTCCCTGTAGATCCCATTAAACATTCAGACCTCAGGGAACAATGTCTGCAATGTGAAGATCTAAAAAGCTTCTTCACTTCTGTTCAGTAGCAGGTCATGATCAGCACCTCTAGGGGCCACCTTTACCTTTCTACAACATAAAATCATGAGGAAGAAATAACATTCAGATGTATAAATTTATCCACTAATGATAAATTTTCTTCTGTTGCCCAGGTATTGAAGTCTGTTTTTTTTTGATCATCTTTGCACATGGTCTCCATCTTGTGTATTTTTCATACATTCTTTTCCTATTTTCTATTCCTACTAATATATGACTGAATTTTGAAAGAGGTGACAGACAGAGATAGATTGCTCAATCAATAGATCGACAGACAGACAGATAGACAGATAGATAGGGTATTAATCTCGAGTGAGAGAGTATATGCAGTGATGTACTCGATGTCGATTATAGAAATGAAATGTCCATCTTCGATGGAGGGACTGATTGTCTGGCAGCTCCCAGTCCCTGATTGTCCTCACCTGAGGAGGTGTTGACTCTTTCTGTCTGTAAAATTCTTTGTTGCACAGCTTTACTAGGGCTGCATTCAGCCCCAACAAAATATAGCAAGACGTTTATTGAAACAAAAACGTGTTGTGTGATACAAACACACTGCCTTTCAGTACAGTGGGGTTTAATTCAGTTCAATTTGATTCACTTGAGTGGCCCGTGAAACATTTGTTGTTTCATTTATTTCCAAAGCAATGTAATATGAACTATGAACGAAAAATTTACATACAATAATTAAAAAAATCTACCAGACATTTATCTGTATACATGATGCTGGGTAACACCGAGATAAAACATACCTTAAAATGATGCACACAGGAAACTGAACATGCCCCTGATAAAGGTCTATGGACTGAAACATATTTCTAGAATAAAGTTTATTGCAGTTAAATAAAAATGTGCAGGAATTCCCTCCTCTCCCGCCCATGAACATTTCCTCTCATGTTACTGTCTACAAGTATCTGAAGATGTGCGTCAAACTTTTCATTTGTAAGAATAAGGTGTTATTTTTTCCAAATGTAACACAGTTTGATTTTGAAGCTGCGTTAATCATTTTTTGGGGGACTTGAGGGCAGTTTGACAAGCTGAAAAACACATTACCAACATAATTCACCTTGTTAAGGTGTTATGAGAAACATGTCAGCAAACAGTTTCAGTAGCACACCTAGCACACCACACATTCAGCCGATATGGAGCATCATTAGCGTCATTTGGAGCACATTTTTGTATTCACCGTCATTTTGTTTCTCTGTTTCCGCACAGTTGTTGATAGGAAAACCAAAACAATGGGCTTAAAGACACTAAAACAGTCCACACAGCTGAGGGAAACTGCAAAGGCTGGTTATAATTTGCAGTGGGTTCGTCACTACAAGTGACAACTTTCACATTATCGTCATTTGAACTGTTGTTAAACACTACAAATTTTGATAAGTGCAGCCTCAAAGAAAAATGGCTCTCATTCAGAGCTATTTTAGGTAAACAAATACCACCTCAGTCATAAAAAGTGGTCCAAGGGGAAACTGGAATTAGCATGTTATTGTTTGTCAGCAGATTTTCAAAAACAAAAAAATGGGACTGCAGGGTGTATTAAATATAAAAAAGGCCCAACAGTGTGAAAGCAGCCACATAAAAATTTAAAAATGGAAGTTACATCAACTCTGAAAATATCTGTGACAGGTCTGTTATAGTTAATTTGCAAGCAATAAGAACAACACTTGACAATGTGGGATAGAAATGTCTCACAGCAGCCGGCCAAGCAGTAGAGACCTTCGTGTAATCTGTTAATATCAACATCAGAACACGCAGACAGGAAGGAAGAAAGACCAGAGGAGATAATGGAGGACTGCCACAAATTAGTCATTCGGAGGAAAGTGCACGCTGCTCATGTTTAAGTCATGCAAAGCAAACCTCGGGAACACCAATTCTCTCTTTAAAACACACAGCCACAAAGCCAAGCAAGCATGCCCCTGTGTCTGACATCTCTCTTACATCCAAATTTGCCTCTCCCACCTCTCCTCCCACCACAGCGTACACATTTCCAGAAATGCTGCGTGTGCACTCCCCTGCTGAGATGAAAAACCAAATAACTCTCTTGACTTCTCAGACTTTTTTTTTCTAATTTGCTTCTTCTTCTTTCTCATTTCCCCCTCTTTCTCCCATCTCCCCAGATCTGGCTCTCTGTCAGACAAAAAGGCGTTACGTAACGAGGTGCTGAAGCCTCCATGTCTTACCCAACATGCACTTGGGGATTACAGTGCATGGGCCCCCTGCACTAGAAGGAGTATGAGATGGGACTACAGGCTTACAAGATCCCACATCGGACAGTGCGTGTGTGTGTGTATGTGTGTGTCATGGAGGCATTATAAAACAGACAAAACTGTAGCACACAAAACAAAATGCAACCCACCACAGTGGTGAATTTAAAATGTTCATGCTGGTGTCAGACAATGCGTGTGGACAGAGGAGCAGGAAGTATGGCTGCTGTTAAAGTGCGGTTGCAGTGCCAGTTTGACGGCGTATCCGTTAATGTGTGTGCCTGCCAGAGAGTTCACACAGGGAGAGGAGCTGTGCCACAGGAGCCAGCAGCAGCAGCAGCCTCAGCAGGGACAGCAGAAGGGACACGAAGGGAGCTGACTCAATGCCTCCCCGTCTCTATTCTCCCAGAACTCCTCTGTTTTTTTGCACTAGTAAACAAATACTGAAGGCAAATAACAGCAACCCCAAACCCTCCTCATCCGCGCAATATGAGCCACAGAATGAGAAACAAACAGGTCTGTCTCTCATGAGCGTTGCTGAGTTTCACTGCAATGTCAACAATATCAAACAGAGCGGGCACGGACATGAAAAGGGGCAGTGGAAAAACAGAGATGCTGAGGTGAATGTGAACGACACTGCTTTTCTCTTTTCACTGCACATTTTAAGCTGCCATGTTACACAATACACTAATATAACAAATGGGAGAGAACTGTTTCTGGGGGCAGCTGTATTTGTTCACAGCACAAAAAGACAAAAGACGACAGTGCCATGTCTTGCAAAAACGCACACCTGTAATTTTTTTTGATTATTGTTTCTTTTGTATTCACACCTGTTTCTGCAAATTTCAGTCAAACTGGCCTTAAAACAGCTTCATAACATCTGAACATTGAGTTGAGCTGTACACACTACTTTTTACTTCAATAAAATGCTTTACATTTATAAATAAATGGTATTAAAAAGAAGCAGAACAGAGGGTAAAGCCCTTTGCAGATATGGACTTTGTAACATTCTCATTTCCCCACATGGCAACCTCCAAGGCTGAAAAATGAAGCAAATGCTGAAGTGCCATAAACTGCAGTTCCTCAAATGGCCACATGAGGCTGTCTCCAGAAGCCAGTCAATCCCCATGGACCTCAGGCCCCCAGGAAGTGCGCCAGGCTTTGAAGCTTATTTTCATAGTGGCCAAATAGTGGATTTACAACTCCCCTGTCACGTGGTGCCATTGGGCCCAAAATGACTTTTCCCCATAGACTTACACTGGAAAAGAGACATCTATAAATTAGTGGATAAATTTTTTTAAGCGTGACAACCTCCACGACATGACTTGATCTACTATCTAGATTTGGTCCCATAACATTTGGAAAGTGTATAAGGGGTGCAAGATTAAATTATTTTATATCCGTTCATGTTAGCGGAGCACTACACCTGCAGTAGCCGGCTTGGCTTGCAGAAGTCTTGAATGTGTTTGCTCAATGATGTAGAAGCAGCGCCCATCATCCAGGTGGTTTCTCACCACGGATATAGAAGTTTTTTGGCTTCACACACCACTGAGCAACTTTCATAGGAATGAACAGGGTCCTACCTTCAACATATTCAGGTCTCTTAATATAATGTAAGCATAGCATAACCCCTGATTCACAATTTATAGGCGTAGCTGTTGCTATTTCAATGTGTTTTCAGTTCATGAATGTTAAGTGAATCACTGCACATTTATTATGTTGATCTTTTCTCTACAAACGCCATCTATTGCACGTCTGTTCGTCTTGTAAGACGGATCCCTCCTCAGTTGCTCTTCCTAAGGTTTCTACCATTTTTTCTTCCTCGTTAGAGGGTCCAAAGGACAGAGGGATGTTGTATGCTGTAAATCCCTCTGAGGCAAACTGTGATTTGTGATAATGGGCTTTATAAATAAAACTGAATTTAACTGAATTAATTGTAACTTAATTGTAATTTTGGTCACCTAAAAAAAGTTCAGCAATTCTGGCTGTACTAAAAGAGCGTCTAAGGAGTTGAGTATTCAGCTTCTGCATTACTTGCATTTTGTCTAAAGCCCTTTTTTTAGCTAGTGAAAATTAGCATTAGCATTATCACAGTTAACCATCACCGTAAATGCAATGTGCTCACTAAGCTAGTAGTGTTAGTGTTATCTCCAACCTCTGCCAAATATGGTCACTTCTGGCTCCAAAAATCCAAGACGACAACTGCCAAAATGCCAAACTTCAGGCTTCCTAACAGCAGTCAACAAACCAATAGGTGGCGTCACCGTGGCTATATCCACTATTTTACGCAGTCAATGTATTCATACTGTAATCAAACATTTAGAAAGACTGGTGGTCTAATGATAATGTGAGATTTTTTCTCCCTTTCACTTTAAAGAGTCAAAGCAGATTGAGCTGTGCTATTATTAGTCAATCAATATTTTTGAATTAATAATGGAACAAATACTACGTGAAGTGTAAAAGGAGTTGCTCATAGTGATAAGCCAAGAGAGAATTATCACCCAACTCTGCATTTCCCCACAGCTCTACGTAGCTTTAAAGCATCTTTTAATTTAGTGTTTTGGTTTTACAGCCCACAGCTTCACTGTTTTGGTTCAGTCACACCGCTCTCATCGACCTTGTTTCAGCTGGCAGCTGTTCTCAGCAAGAAAACTGATAAACACAGTACCTGCTCAGCACCAAACAGCAGACAGACAAGTTAGCAGCTAGCTGGTGAGCACAGTGAAGCATTTAGCAGCTTAAGAGTCAGACATTTCCCTCAGGAGCTGGTGGGCACGAAAGTAAAGTTAAAAGGAGAGTGAATATTGGACTTAAATGGAGTTGACACAAACAGGACTTCAAATGAACGCTAATGCTGTTCTGTGTCTGCTGGATGTGTTAATGGGCAACTGTTAACTAACACCTTGTTAAAAATGATTACATGTCAATATTGTGTTTTAATCTCGATGCTCAGAGAGTAATGAAGACACAGTGAAGTGACAGATTTATTACAGATCATGTAAGAAGGGTGTAATGATGTGCACATTCAATATCTATGCCTGCATACAAACCTTATGTATACTGAAGCCTTCTGTTAATGGTAAGACATATTTTGGCTTCAGCTGAAAGTCAAACAGTTACTTGGTTTGAACTACAGAGACTGCAGTTGTTACTTTTATGTATGAGTGATGTTGGCACTCGTCTACAGAAGCCCTGGGAGACAAGGTGAATTTTTTTTTTGCAGTTAATGTTGGCCAAAACCTAATTTTATCTCCTAGATATAAAATACCATCCCACAAGTATGGGATGTTATTTGGAGATTATCTCTTACGTTTGAGATATTATCTCATGTGCATGGGATGTTATTTGATGATCATACCTCCTACAAATGAGATAACATCCCACACATAGGAAACAATATCTCATACGTAGGTGACAATATCTCGTTCGTAGGCAATCGGCTTGGTGAGTTTTCACCAATATTGCCTGCAAAAAAATCCTTTACACTTTGCCCCTCAGCGCTTCAGTATTTGACCCTAAATATGATCAATAACATGAATAAAACTAAATGTATCTTGAAAGAAGATTAGCCACGGTGAATGATTTAAGACCTCAAAATACATGCTTTAACAAAGGGCATGCACTACAAGTCCATGACTGAAACGTTTGCTGCTGTATAACTTTTTATTATTATTTTTTGTTCTTTGAGCACCCTTCTTTTTGTGCACGGACATTCTGAATAAATTGACATTTTTTTGGCATTGATTTTAGCCTGTGACCCTTTTTTGTGCCTGTCCAGCTCAGCTGAATCTTCTTTTGATTGTCTATTGTAATGATGCACCCAAGATAAACTTCTTTGTTGCCCTAAGTAGGCGCAGTTTCACAGCAGCCCTAAGACTCATATGTTGTGTTCTCACCAAACTCAAGTGAGTTTGAACGCTAGAATATTTTGTGTTGATTTGCTTCATATGCGAAAATAACTTGTAATCGTTGAATTGATGACTGAACTTCCACCATATTATGTCCCCAGAGAATCTCAGCTGGCTCGCGGCACAAATTGGTTGCTGAAGTTCAGATTTTTCAACTCTTGCAATTAAGCGCATGAAGCGAAATGACGCTACTTGCTTAATTCTCATATTTCGCCTTGCTTCCATCTCATCCATTGTACCACCAGCAGTAATTCGTGTCTAATCACTTCTTTACATTGACTTTACATCTAATTGTTTTGGTCCCGCCCAGTGTGAACACAACATAAGGCTCATGACCTAGGGCTTACCCTGACGACCTAGGGCTCCCTCTCTGATGACACATCACCATCGGCTCCGCTACTGGCGTTGGGGTCCTGTCGGGAACGTAAAGCACCTTTGTCCCTGCTCGACTCCGAGGGGCCCTTGGAGCGCGTCTTCTCTTTCCTCTGCTGCTGCTTCTCTTGCTTTGACAGCTGAGGAAATACAAGAAACAGGACAGCTTCAATTTATGTGTCCTCAACATGTACAGGCATGTCAAAGGACACGTGCCATGAATAATATGGAAAAGCTGCCTCAGAAAGGGCCCTAAGAACACTTAGTTGCCTCTGGAAAATAACAGGAGTTTAAGGAAAAATCCCAAACCATCTTTAAATTAGCCTCATACTTTGAGCAATGGGGTTCATTAAAACTGTTTATTTCCCTAAGAGATGTCTGTAATTTTTTTCTCTAAGCTCTTCTCGCTGGTTTTAAGTGGGCGGGGGACAGTCGGGAAAAGGTGATGTCACAAACCTGTGTGTGAATTACATCCATGCAGTCCTGCTGGGTGACATTAGCTGAATTTTTGAGTGTTGAACGCTTGATAAATCTTATTTAATCACGACTATTTCATGTTTTATGGGAAAATATTTCAGACTTGACAGCAAGTTTTCAGGGGATTTAAATTTCCAATAACAACAAGAGTGTGATATTCATATTTTTAGTCTGTAAATCTTTAGTTTTTCATTAAGACAAGTAAACTTTTTATATATATTAAGAATACATCACCTTTGGCTGAACTGTAACTAAGACCTTATCAGTCTGGGGATGCTGGTGGCCCAGTGGACTGAGGCGCACACCGTGAACGTGCTGCATCATGACTTGCAGATCATGACCTTTGCAGTATGTTCAGTATTCACCCAAAGGTCCCAACATGCATGAGAATTAGTTAAATTAATTAAACAAAAAAGGAGAAACACATCAGCGCCACAGAAGCAGCACTCCCGATCTGATTTGTCTTTGTGGATTCACAACCGCTTCTATTCTCTCCTCATTTAGAGCTATTCTGGGTTGTCATATGATCACTTCAATGAGTCTTTTGTTGTGACTGCATGCACTGCCTCTCACACACTCCAAAATAACCCTTCCCAGTGCCACTCAGTCATCACTACTCCAATCAAACCCTCTCTCTTTCTCATTGTATTCTTCACGGTCCATGAAACACCACAACAGTAATGATGAAGTCGCTATGCTACCCGCCGTCTGAAAAAGGCCTGTAAACACAGATGCTAAAACTTTAATGGCTGCCGGGGAAATATTTATGAAGTAAATGTCATCTTAAAAATCCAAAGCATTGCGTAAGACATTACATTATTCAAAGACGACAAAAAAAATCAGTGTTATTCCCGTCTGAACCCATTAACATGCTGTAGTATCAAACCAGGCCTTCTGACTTTGTTGATGTATAACACTGTGAACAAACATAAGTGTTCCTTCTTTTGCAGTAAAGCAATTAACAATTTAGACTCCAATATTAAAGGGGAACTCCGGTATTTTTCAACCTGGACCCTATTCATACAACACTGCTCTCAGTGGACCACACATAGAAAACCATGGAAACCAATTTATATCTTGCTTGAAAACATATCGATATATCGTACATAGTTGTTACATCACCCAGCCCTAGTTGTTAAATACTCATAATGACAATGTGAGCCTGTTAGTGGCAAAAACAAACAAAAACAAACACCGTCAGTGTACATAAATTGATACCTGCCCCAAGTGGTGACACAGTAGCCTGTTTAACTGCTGGCGGCTGCAGCACTCGCGCTCAGTACTGCACCAATTTAAAAAATTGTCACACACAAAAACATGAGAAAATAGGGTTCAGTTGAAAAATACCTGCATTCCCCTTTAAAAGCCACATTCAACCCAAACCTCTGAATTCCATCTCGATAATAACCTGACCTAACACGATCAGACGTTACATAATTTCTGTGTACGCTGGGTTTCAGAGCAGAGCAGTCAGATCAGCAAACAGATCAACTCCAGAGAAGGACCCCTCTGCTATCGACCCCAGTTGTTCGGCGTCCCAAAGAGAACATCCAAACAGGATGATTTTCATTGCTCTGGATAACACCATTGTTTGCTGGCCGCTTGACCCTGCAGTGGACTAAATCCCTGATTCATGGAAAGAAAGGAACAGTGTCTGTTGGCCATTGCTTCATTCCCCCCCCCGTGCCAAGCTTAGCCTATTGGCTGGCCTTTTATCCCTCATGTTCAGCCTTGGCTTTGGCTCCTCGGCCCCCACAGCAAAACATCCCAAACAGACAAGATTAAAATTCTGAGGACTGCTTAATATCCCTCCCTTTGGGCTAGCAAGCCAAGCCCACCAAGGGGAGAGCAGCCAAAGCCGGCCCGAAGCCAAAGCATAAGAACGTTGGCCAGGTTCCACGGAAGTGACTAGAATTGATTCAGGAGGACAGATATATGAACTTCTTTCAAATGGCGGGAATAAAAGAGAGGTTTATAAATTTGCTCTGAACAGTTTTCTCCTATTTTGCACCCTGAATGTGGAATAACCTTCAAAAAAACACAACAGCTTCATGATTTTGTCTCCCTGGGAGCGTTCCAAGCTTGGATAAAAAAACCCAAACAAACCTGTTTAACCAAAAAGTGCAACTGCTATTCCTACTTTGTTTTACGTCTGTGTTGTCCCTGACTGTTTTTTTAAATCTTTGTTATCTTTAAATGGCGTGCTACCTTGGACAGGTCTCCCTCAGAAAAGAGACTTTAATCTCGGGAAACTCTTTTGTTAAATAGAAAATAAATAAAATATACAAATGGTGCTTTATTAAAAAGATAAGATGTTAAGATAAAAAGGGGACTAACAGGAAATTTGTCAGCTGTTACAGCAGCACAAGGACAGCAGTAATGCAGATAAATAAAATAAATAGATAATAAGAAGTGTATTACATATCTAGAGGTTAAACTAACCATTATTATAACAGTATCACACAGAATACACTTGTGAAATTACCGCTCAATTTACAAAAAAAAAACTATCAGCAAAAAGCACATTATTAATTAAGCCAGTGTTTCCCAAATTGGAGGTGCAGAGACACTACAGCAGGGAAAATATGGAATAAATGACATTAATCTAACCTACACATCATTTTGATTTGTCCAACACACTTAGCACAACTGAAACCAATAAAAACTAGGCCTGGGTGATGTGGAAAAAAAAAAAAAAAATCACAATATTTTTGACCAAATACCTCAATATCCATATTGCGACTATACTGTAGGTTTGCCTATTAGTGCGTTCACAAAATATTTACACAGGGACATTTTTGAAAATAGTCATCAGTAATGTGATATAATGAGTAAGTGGGTAAAGGCAAATAATAAAAGCCAGGAAAGACAATATGACAATCCAAAATCTAAGACAATATCTTCCCTCATATCATAATATTAATATGATATTGATATATTGCCCTGAACTGTATGAAACTACTGTTGTTACTAGTTCATGAAACATTTTGGCTTCCAATGGGGGCATGGCACAAAAAATTTTGGAACAACTGAATAAATCTATCAGTCTTTTTATTGATTTATTGTTTGAGGTGGGTATGGTGACATTGCTGTTTCATTACATAGGAAAGAAGGTGGACGTCTCTAAGGCTGATAGCTCACTCAGCAACTCACACTAAAACAATCTAGTTTTATAAACGGCACTACAGGTAAGAAGAAAAATATGATTATTTATCTTAAAATTGGTCTTTAATGAATGATTTTTATTCTAAATTGTACATGTATGCATATTTTTTTTATAAACTATGAAATATTAAAAATGATACTGGTCTCAAAAAGTGGTTAGGCTCAGATCTAATGTGATATTTACACCAGTTAAACACCAGGTCAGTGGTAGTGGAAAAGGAACCACAATTTCAAACATTTTGTCTTCAGAAAGTCTGTGTGTCTGACTCAAATCATGAGTCTCATTAAAGAAAACTGCTCTATATGTACAGTAACATGAGAGGCAGGGCGCTATGGCACACAACAGAAGAGTAAATATCACCACCTAGTGGATCATACTGAGAAATAAAATGACTCACTGAAGAGTGGACTGAGTTCATGCATGGATTCAAGTTGGGCAGAGAGCTGTGGCTAATTCTGTTTTTACAGTGGCAGAGTAAACATGGACCAAAGTTAGTTTTACGCATTCACTTTGAATATGTGTATATAACTCCTTACTATCAGTGAAAATATACCTTGGACAAAACAAACTTCATTTAATGGCACTTCAGAAAACACCATCTACTGATACGACACTGTGGAATACAGTAAAATCTAATATAAGGTTTTCTTGAGTGAAGATGTTTCTGTCAGACTACTTTGCCCAAGCATGCTTTGTAACGTACCTGTCTGGGGTCTGTGGGGCCAGTAGGGGACACCAGTTCAATGGTAACAGGTCCGTCGTTTTGAATGTGGACCTGCATATAGGCCCCAAACTTCCCGTCTAGAAACACAAGACGAAACAGAAAGACATTTTACAAGCCAGAAAGAACCTTAAAATTAAAAATCAAAGACATAAAATAAACCCAAGTTTCATCTATTAGCATTATTGCCACAGTCAGCCCACAGTTTACTGAATCTAAGTAGCTCAGTTTATCCCAAATGACACCCCATCCTGATATTAATAGGCAGTAAACACAAGAGGCGTTTGTTTGGCATTGGCAGTCGATGTTTCATAAGGATGTAGGATAAAGCCTTGAGACATTGGGGACAAAAGACGAAGGGGCTGTAGGAGGACAGGAAGTTTCAGCTTAAATGTTCTCCTTTCTTCCACTGGGTCCGCGAGATTAATGACTCCATCTGCACAAAGAAGCCGTGGGCCGCGGTGGAAAAGCGCTGCATCATCATATTTCCTCTCTGGAGGGGGGGACTAATTAGGAGGCCTTATGCCTCCCTTGCTGGGACAAGGTGTTCTCCGCACCTGCTCCCCGGTGGGCTGACCCAATTCACTGCCACCGTCACCACCGCGGCGTCACAGCACCGATAATCCACACCTCCCACCCCCAACAAAGCTATAACCTTACAATGAAATGGGAATACAGGCAATTAAATAGCAGGGGGACAGGGCACAGATCCAAACTTATAAGAGAGTGGTGATAATGTCGACCCTCAACACTTTTGTTTTTAATGAGCTCGGAAACAAGTGGCTGTAAACAACCCAGGCACGTTGTCCTCCCGTCTCCTGGGACTCATGAAAGTGGCCTCTTGTTCTGACCTCCACACTTTTCGCAGTGACCCTTTAAATTCTCACCATTTCTAAACTCTCGGATTAACAATAAGTGTTTAGAAATAACTTCAGTAATACTCCAACTGATATCACAATATCGGAAAAAAAGTATGAATTGAGTGTTTTATTAGCTCCCCTCTGAGGTGCAGCTACAGTAGGATCACACCACTAAACTATAAAGGGAAACAGTAAAGATGGCGTAAGCCAGATTTATACTTCTGTGTCGATGCTGTACCTACGCCATAGCCTGACATGCACCTCCTTAGAATGGTAACTGCAGACCTCTTGTTTAGTTTTATAAGCTGAAAACCATTTCCCTCAGTGGAGACAAAGCTTTTATTTCACAGTTATTTTGTCAAGCAAGAGAGGACTTAGAGTTTTCTGTATTCTACTCTCATCAGTCTGTTATTGTTGAAAAGAAGCACTCTCAGAGATATGCCTATTTTTATTTAGGTTATTTTATTTAAAGAGGCTATTTATTATATGGAATTTTTCACGTACATGGTGATATATTATGCAGCTGTGCATTTTCAAACAGGAAAGGAGACCCTGTCTCAGCATTTTATTTTGATCACAGTATGTTTTAATAAAAGTTTTTGTGATATCTCACATGTGGCTTTGACCTACAACTGAACATTTCATGCTAGAAAATACTGAGATACATATTGTGTGTCACCACTTAGCCAAAAAATACCCAAATATTATTTTTGGTCTATATCGCCTGGTCCTCACAGATAATACACAATAAACTACACAGACAATAAAGTCCCCCACAAAATAGCATTTTAAGTCTTGTGTGTGATTCATCCTGACTTCACATGAGTAAAGGAAAAGTTCACTAGCTACTAGGCTTGTGCTAGTAACGTTAGCATGTTGTATATGTGGAGAAAACGTGTCTATTACAAGACAACTGTTTTCTCTGTGAAGCTTATGAGTTACAATGGAGCCAAATTTTGTACTTTTGTTAAATGTTGTTGCTATTAAGCCATGTTTATTGTGTGTTTAAAGTGTGTTAGTTGAATCAATTAAACTTTACTGCACTTCACAGAAACTCAACAAATGTTTGTTAAATGTTCCTGTTGTTCCCAGCTTCATGAGTCAAGAAAAAGTCTGCAAGCCGCTAGGCTAATTTACGCAATGTAATATGTCATAGGCTCATGCTAATAACATTAGCATGTTGTATATGTGGGGAAAACGTGTCTACAGTGTTCCCCCATATTTTCATGGACATAATTTCAAAACTTTACCTTTTTAAGGACCCATAATAAAATTTTCATTTTGGAAAAGGCAAAACTGTGTCTGCTGCCCTTGCCCTAGTTACAGTATTTTTCTACACGCACACATGTAGGAAAGTGTTACTTTTAATAACAAACGCCGCCACAGTCCATCACATATACACATCACGACTAAAAGCAGAAGGCTTGGCAGGTATAAGTCATGGAAAGCCAGAACCGTGCAAGTTTTCCATTTGTATCAAGTAAGTTCTTTGAGTTAATTTGCCTTACTTGACACTGCACATCCCTCAATGTGACTATTGGATGTCACAATGTCTATGCTGAAATGACATATCATGCAGCCCTAAGCTGACGCAAATTAGTGCTACATTATGTCAACGGCTAACTTACACAAAACAAATTTGCTTTCATGTTACCTTGTGTGAAAGATTATCCCCAGAAGTTTACTGTAACAATTAATTTCATTACAAACAACTAAATTCCATGACTTTTACAAAACTTCCAATGATTTTTACCAATCATGACTTTTCCAGGCCTGGAAAATGAGATTATGAAATTCTTTGACTTTTCCAGGTTTTCCTGTGTCTAGCAAAAGACACTTGTTTTGTCTGTGCGCTAGCTGGATGAATCAAACAATGCAGCATTTTACAGAAATTTAACACAGTTGCATGAAATCCCCCGCCAAATAGCATTTTGGAGGTGTAACTGCAGAGAAATGCAGACACATCATCACACAAGTCTAAATGCCGGCGTATAGCTATAAATCAGCGGTTAGTCATCGGTTCACTGACCCTTAATGAGCTCGGGCTTGTAGGTACTCCGCATGTTCTCCAGGATGCTGTTGTAGAAGGGCTGGGCCAACTCTGCAGGCATGGCTGAGTGGAAGTCTGGCTTGTTGCCTTTCAGTATACACTGCAGTGTGAACTGGCTCACACACAGCACCTCAAAGTCCCTCTCCATGACACTTTTACTCCAAGCTCGCCCATTCTCGTCCTCAAACAGACGCAGATTCAGGATCTTGCGTACCCTGAAAACACACCAGGAAAGGAGTGAGAAACCAACCTGTCTGTAACTGTGACAACCACTCTGTTCAATCTGGTCACTGCTGGCAGAGACCTTATTGGCTGTTTATTTGCAGGGACCATACTAGAGTTTAGCATGTTATCCCAGTAATGCTAAACATTTTTCATGGTATACAAAAGTTTGTAGACTGATTTCCTGTCCTCCAGGCAGACAAACGTTGCATTTTATCACAGGACATACATCAACCTGGAACTTGACTGAGACATGTAATCCACCACAACAGGGATTTTGTTGCCTATATTGTTGGTCAGAGTTAAATACCACTGTGTGGTGATACAGTTTATGCAGGAATCATTTAAAAACTTTGCTTGTGTTTGTTAGTTTTTCTTAAGTTATCTCCTTCACTAAATATCATGTAATATTAACATCTTAGCTTATCATTTTTAATGAGTGCTACAGGTATATGCAGTCTTAGATTTGTGGAGGTACTTTCATTTTTGTTCCAGACGCTTTTAAGTTCTGGGTTTCCATTCATTTCTGTGTGTCATGAAAATCAGTAAGCACACTTGTAAGCTCTGTTATCCATCAGTGTGAATATCAACTGCATTATTTCTTATCTTTAATTATTCATTCAAGTGCAGACTGATTGAAAAGTCTGCACTGGATTACCTTTAGTGCAGGTTTAACTTTTCCCCGCAAAATAATGTTGACCTGATGCTGAGTTTGTTGGACTGTTGATTGTAGAAAACTACACTCAAATGGTTGGCTATGATGTAACAAACCAGGCCACAGCCAAGATTTAGAAGCAGAGTACAGCAGCACTGATATTGATATTGGTATATATTTTTAACCAATATTATTATTATAAAACAATAGTTTTTTAGATAAACATGTGACATAAAGACATTGATGTCAACGATGAATTATGGTTCCTCTCGACCGTTTCAAAGCACTATTGCAGGATTTCTGTACACGATCTTCTATATGCCAATGTCACGATGTGTCACAGCTGGTTCTTGTAATCATGAGTTTGCATTTTTTTTTAGTACATTTCTAGTATATATTAACACACTTTTTTGGCTTTTCTTTGTAGTAATCTTATTTTGTGTTTTAAATTGCTTGTTTTAGAGCTTTACGTTTTTATTCTGTATTTTTGTTCAATTTAAAACACTACCATCAAAATAATGTTCATAATGTTTTGGCTTCATGTGGTCAAACTACATATTCAAACGTACAAAACTGTGTACAAACTGTTCCCTTTTTGTTTTTGTCCAATAACAGGCTGCAATTATTTGCATGTGAAAACAATGGAATTGTGTTTAAAGCTCAACAGTCTGGAGTTTTGTTGGTGATACGTGAGCTTCGACTTTTTTGCATAGTTTCATTTTTTGTGTGTAAACAACAGAGAAACCTGTAGACTAGGGGTGTCAAACATACAGCCCGTAAGTGCCCCATATTGTCAGCCAGCACCTTCAGTACAAAAGAGTTTGTATCAGACTTCTATCTTAAGATAATATAAGTGAAGCCCTGCTGCTGAGGCACTGACAAAACTTTAGATTGTAAGACAGGGGATGACTTAACCTGCTTCTTCAATAGCTTCCACTTTAGTGGAAAATTATGTAATGACAGTGAGTAGTAGACTGAACGTGGAAAAACCAAGACATACTGTTGAATTTGCACATAATTTTTCTTTCTTCTCTGTTTGGTAAATCAGAATGAATTCAGAATGAAAGAAACATTTGAAGGGTTTGATGTTTCTAGGTTTTTATGCAGTGGTTTCAGTGGGCCCTGAACTAAAATGACCCCCCTGCTGTAGACAGTGATTTCAACCCCAGTCAGAGTTGTGTTTCTGCCACTGAGGGTCCCTCCCCCAAACACTCACATGTACTCAGCATCCTTGTGGGTGTCCTCCACAGATATACCCAGCAGCACACACAGTCCTCGTCCTATTGAGCTGATCTGCTCCTCTCCCACTGCAGGGAAACAGGGACAGGTTGAGTGAGCTGTTACTCAGGTCATTCAGTGACGAGCAGCCCAGACTGACAGGTGACAGACCGAATGACATCACTGTGCGAGGAGGAAAGGAGCCAGCAGTCAGGGCTGTCATTCAGCTGTCACAGCCACCAACATCCAGGGGACACGTTCGTCATTTGTGCGGTGAAATAACCTTTACTGGTTTCCTTCGAGCTCCAACACCCACTCGGCAGTTGTCTGTCTGGACTCCGGTCAGAGACAGACACGCCTGGCTGTTCCCTGGAGCCTCATTCGTTTGGCTGGGAGTGCTAATGCTAACCCAGCTACGTTAGCTAACATGTCCGGTGTGCCTCGTTAACAAACGGAAGCTGTTAGCGTCGGTTTAGCGACATTATCAGAGGCCACCCTCTCTCAGTTTAAATCAGCCGCTTACCTGTCACAGTCGCCTTGCTGACCCTCTGAATGATGGCTTTCATTGTTTTGGTTGTGTTGGGGCACGCGCTCTCTCAACTTCCACAGTAATGACGCGTCACGGCACGTTGTCGCCCTCTAGCGGCGCGTGCCCTCTGGATGTATGAAGAGGCGGACAGCGCGTGGAGGCGGGCCCCGGTTATTGTTATGAAAAAGTTTATTTTAGGACCATGCGTTTATTCTGCCTCTCTAATTTAACCCTTTCATACATGAATTATGACTACCTCAGTGTTTACTCCTCTTCAGGCACTAAAAAAAACTTGAGGTTCATTTTTTAAACATGCATTTCTCAAGGAGTTTTCCACATGTCCACCCAGGTGGACACAAGAGTTTAACTAAAGAAATAAAAAACAATTATAAACTGATAGATTATGTAAAACTAGAAAAATACATTTTAATGCTATTAAACTAGTGTGTTCATGTTTTAAAATATTCTCTGTCTTTCTACTCTGCTCTTGACTCCTCAGCCTCCCTCACACCTTCCACTGTTGAGCTACATATATTTTTTTAATGACATTTTCTACAAAAATATTGTCAAAAAAATTGTTTTTGTAGGAACTGAATTCTTTTATAAACTACCTTAATTCCCTAAAAACCATGTCCTCGGACTAATTCCCCTTCTTTATGTATGTATAACATTTACAACATTTTTATTTCTAACAAATTCATTAATTAAAAATACATATATATCATTTTTTTATTTACTATTTTTTATTTGATTTTTATTATTATATCTGTCTACTGTTCCTTCTTTCTCTTTAACCAAGCTTACTTTGGGGTCTACTTGCAACTTACAACCCGGACTATAAACACATTTCATTGTCGTGTCTTGTTTGGAAAAATACTTAATAATTTTTACATGGCTTTTTGTCATTGCAGAGACAATTTTATTTTATTGTTCCTGCTCTGTTTACATTAAAAATGGAATGGCACTAATTCTCTATTGTTGTTATCCATTTATCCCTAATAAAAAAATTAAAGTATATATATGTATTGTTATAAACTGAAAGTTACATTATAAAAACACAAATTAATCGATCGATAAACCCCCCCCCAAAAATCACAGCAGATGAAGTATTTTCAGGGACAACAAAGCTGCAGTAATAGTATTAATCAGAGGCATGGACAGTGTGGTTGCACTGGGGCCAGTGGGATGAGAGGGCCAATCGCCACATGGAAATACACCTGTGTTCAAAGAAGAACTCACGTTAAATAAAAAAAGGTACGATTTTCTATACATGCCCTTTAGAAAGGCAACTAAGCCTTACCTCTAACCGAGAAACAGCACATCTTTCATATAATAGCATCACTAAAGGCTGTCAAACACATACAGTTTGTCACACCATTGATTGCTGCCTTGTCTGACTAGAGCGATTTGAACTGATATAACAGATGTGGTTATTGGATAAAATCAGTTTAACCCGTGTTGCCTCTAGGCAACGTACCCATTTTTGGCTGGTCACACTTACACCGTGCGTCCTCAATTAGGGTGCACTACTTTAAAGAAGAGCCAGGGCCCAAAGGAACCAACAGCACTGTTTATAGATAGACATGACTTTCTGGAGGTCATGCTGAGTTCCTTTTTTGGGGACTTCCTCACAAAGTTCAGCTGCATCAACTCTCATCACAAAAATGGTCTGAAAATGTCTTTTTCTGGCATTTTATAGTCTGCAATAAATGAATTCACAGTAACAGATGAGTAGAGTTTCATTCTGAATCATTTCATGTACTTTATTTGATCATTAAGTGATAGAAAATTCTTAAAATGCAAATGTGGCCTTAAAGCAACATCATACTTTTATGAAATCCTCACTATAATCTAACAGATATCAGGTATTGCATTCATGGAAACTGCTTACACTGGCTGATCAGAAAAACAAAAAGTCACACAATAGCCATGTTATAAATACTATCTTATTTAAAGTGATTGGTTTTGTTGAGGGTTTTTTTTGCAGATTTGATTCTATTGAACATTTTGAAGCTGCACTTTGTGGTGGTGCATCTAATATTCTTTCAGGCTTCACTCAGGATGATGACAAATCCCCAAAAAATGCAAAACCTCCAGACACTTTTAAGAATAGTTCCCATAATGAAGAGATGAAGTTTATTTATACAGTGGTTGTGGCATCTTCGTATTGTGGACAGTGGTGTGGATAAGGCTGACAGTAAAGACATATTAATAATAAAATATATCTGACGACAGATCATTGGCATCCAAACACAACTGCAGCTCCTTCAGCCCTGGGCGGGTGAAGACTGCGCTGGAATTTCTTTCACAAATAAAAATAACGTCCTCACACAAAAGCATGAATTCATAGTGCAATATAAAAACTCGCTCTTGACAAGTTCAGTGTCCATCGTCCTTCGCACTGATGCAGCTACTTGTCGCTGTCTCCAGGTTTACTGCTGAAGGACTGGATGAAATTGTGGATCCTCGTGGTGTAAGGGACAAAGTCCTTCTTGTAAACGATGACAGTTTTAGAGTGACCAGACTGGAGGACGACCTGGTTTGGATCCTCTGGCTCTTGCACCTCTTCTTTTTTCACTAAGTTCAAGGGAGAAAGTGAAGAGTGACAGCTGTTAGATGTCACATCTGTGTTAACTGGGTTCAGGGAATGTACATTACAACAACAGTATAAAGTACAATATTCCCCTCTGCAATGTAGTGGAGTAGCACTATAAGGCAGTGGTTCCTAACTGGTGGGTCGTTGTCCAAAAGTGGGTCATGGGCTCACTCTGAATGGGCCGCTAGTGACTTGTAAATGTGTCAAGTTTGTAAAAAAAATACTCTTTATTTTTTAAGTACAGTGAATTTCCGTCACAGAGCTTTTTCTTGAAGCGCTTTTTCCTGCTGTAGAGTGAGTGACTAACGGATAGCTACACGTCAGAGACAGCAAACTAGCTCAATGACATGGCCAAACAGCAAGTATGATGCTGAATATATTAAACTGCGTGGACCTTGAACTATTTACTAAGTAGAAATCTTGACCCTGTGGCTGGACCAGTTGGGAACCACTGGTATAAGGTATCATAAAATGGAAATACTCAAGTCAGAGGTGGGAATTACTGGAGACCCCTCGACACGATACTATGACTATACTTAAGTCACGATACAATATTTTTCCGCTCTTAAATTTTGTGCAGTATGGTGAGTATTGTGATAACATATATTGTGATGTATCGCAATTTATTACCCTTTTCAACTGCTAATTATGACCCTAAAGGCAAACTTTTTCAACACCTGTTTTATCCAATAAGATGAAGTTTTTTCAGTCTGTTAATCTTACTTCAATCATTTTTATTGAAGCATAATGTATCTAGTGGACTGAAAAGGCAGTTGAATTCATTATTCTAGTAGGCTACCGCAAGTTAATTTGTATTGGCAATATTGATCATTTAAATTATTTTTCCCCACCTTTAACTCAAGTAAAGTACAAGTACCTTAGAACTATGCTTAAATATATTACATGCACAAATTATAGGCCTATTTTACACCAGACAATTCTGTAGTCAGTTAGTTACATGGGGTGTGTTTTCTAGTTCTTTAATGTTTTATTAAATGTGCTCTATAAATAAACTGGCTTTGCCTTACAAAATTATCTGATCCTGCTCAGTTCCCGGTAAAAAGGGCAACAGAAAACAAAATGAAACTCATTTTCTGCATCAGTCAAACAGCACATTAACAGTTACAGCAGTAAATGGTATGACTCCAGACCTCAGCTGGGACACATTATACTTAATGGATGTAACTGGTAATAACAGCCAGACTGTTAAAACAATGGATAGTGATTTGAGTTAGAGTCAGTGCTCAACAGGATCACTTATTTGCACTGTAATGGAGAGTAAAGCAAAGCCTGGTAAAACAGTGAACAATAATAGATAGGTAATTTAGGGTTGTTAATGTGCCTTCGTAAAATAAGTCACCAACAGATTATTGAACGTCTGTTTACAGAGTTATTGAACTACTGACAACGACAAACAAATTAAACCGAATTAGCTTGGACGAGCTAACCCAATAAACAGCAGTGAGTGTGTGTTTCACATCTCTGTGCTGTGGCTCCAGTCGTCTCTGTCTCACCTGGCTTGTCCTCATATCGACCTGTGTATTTGAAGTATGCGTAAGAGCCGATCATGGTCCAGATACCGAAGGCGTACAGTGCAGACACTCTGGTGTTCCACTTGGCCAGATCTTTGAAATTCATGGCTGCAGTCTGCTCCGGTAAACCGGCTCGTTTGTCTCTTTCACAGGAGTTTGGATGTCTTCTGCCACTGCATTCAGGGCGCCGCCATGACAGTCAACCCGGAAGTACAACTGATACTACAAGAGCTTCCGGTCGAGATTTTTTCTTTTCTTTTCTTTTCTTTTAATCAAAAGTATTAAATATTTTGTCACTGGGGTATTTTTCATTGATGTACGTCACATGTTAAAATGACAAAGTTCATCATTATATTTTATATTGTATTTTTAAAATAATATAGTCATTAAAGGAGACAAAGAAAAATTACAAGTCAGTCCAAACTAAAAACACCAGCAAGTGGCCACAACTGTATATATACATATATATATATATATATATATGTATGTATATATACATATATATGAAGCAAATTCGTTGGCACCTTTGCCAACGAATTTGCTTCATACAGGCTAAGACAAATAAAGCAATATATAAATCTTTGAATAGGCCAACAAAACTAAATACAACAATAGCAGAATTCCCGCTCAGAATTTAATTCTTGTGACTGAGTGGAGAGAGACTTTGGTTAACTTTACTGCTGTAAGACCACCACAAAGTAAACTCTGGGACATACAACTGTTTTCAAATGAATAAAACACTTTGTGCTATTGTACAAAATGTACAGTAGAACAGACTAATAAAATTACTACATATCCTTGGAAGGATATGTTCAGACATACAACTCCAGTATTCAGAACATTATGTCTACGGCCCTGAATCCTAGAATAATAAGATTTGAATATGACAGGCCAGCCTTCGAGGACAAGCAGCTAAAATATTTGACTCAAAGTCCTATGCACTGAGAAAGACTTTGTCTCTGCAATGTGAGAAACTCCATCACAGTTTTGAAATGCATATGTTAAATTTTTTTTAAGTTTATTTTTGTGATCAGAATGCAGCTGACTTGCAAATTGCTCACAAAGACTTTTTATTCATTTGTAAAAAAAAAAACAAAAACATTTATTTTTATTTTTTCACTTATTAAAGACTCAAGTCTTGAGTTGAACGTCACTTTGACATGACTTGAAACTTGATTTCACTTGCAACACAAAGACTTAAAAAAAGGCCAGCGATATTTTTTCCTGTTGTCATGCTCAACAAATTGCATGACAAGACCATAACCAACAAAGCAATACTATCATGCCGCTTTGTTCCTACTAAAGACCTCAGTCTTTAAAGTGGAATTTATATTTAAAATGAGAATATCTCTTCATTTAAGAAAAACATTATATAATTTCGTAAAACAGCGGGGCTATTTCACTCAAAGTGGAATACATAGATAGATAATTTTGTTGTCCATATCAATGGAAACTTGTCTTTGCCCTCTGTCAAACACATCAAAGTTCAATACAGACACATAAAATAATTTACCATTAAATATGATACAATAGTGCAACTCAACAGGTGAGAGCAATAAGTAAACAGTAAAGGAGAGAACATCGTATAAAATAGTCGTGTTTCCTGACACAGTCACTCTGTGTTCATTGCCTGTATGGCACGGTACATTTGTTTGGGACTGTTTTCAGCACCAGATTAATGCACATTTGATGGATGCTCTGGTGAGGATTTCCATCTGATGTATACGTGGGGCTGACTCAAAATAAACTAGTGCCCGTGTTAATGTAATGACAGAACAGTCAGAACAGCAGTGTGACTTGCTGATGTGTTTTTAATAGCTTTTGAAAAACAATTGAGCTCTATGGCAAAGAGGAAGAAGATATATCAAGTTTTGGACACACACACAGTGCTTGTTATAAGGATCAATTAATTGTGGACTGTGGTCTTTTCATAGGATTTGTTGACAATATGATACATATAGGGAAATCACCAGATTTGTCTTTTTAAAAAGTTGAGGAAAAAGTCATTTTTGAGACATCTGTGTGACCTGGGGGACATGACAAACTACTGTAACTTGCGTAGGAGGATTTATAGAGTTGCTAACGGTGACTCACACACAGTGTTCTCTAAAAATGTCTCATCCAAAATATGTTTCAGGTGCACAGCTGCTATATAGCACACACCTGTGGCTGCCTGGTTGCCTGTAGAAGAGGGTGAAGATGAGTCAGGAAAAATGATGTGTGATTTGATACTCCCAGCACTTATGACTGTTTTGTACAGCTGTATCTATCATATATAGGTCAAAATCCATACTTGCCAGCACTGATACATACCAGCCTGATACTGTTTAGCCGTTGGGTACAGGGTTGTAAATGCCACTCATTAATGTCTCCCTGAGCTATGCATTTTTAAAGCAGTCTGAGGGTGAAAAACATGGCAGACTCAATTACTTTACGCCAGGGGTGTTAGAGTGATATATTAACTCTTTCAGCCTGGCTTAAATCAAAACAAGGCCTCCATCTGCTAATTTGAAGTCAAAGGTCGAATGAATCAGTGACAGACACAATGTCAGAGAGAGGAGAAACACATAAAGCAGCATTTGTATTTGATGGTTGTTCTATCAACAGACATTTTAAACATGTCGTACTTAAAGCGTCCTGTGTCACTGAAGAATTCATTCTGCATTAGTGCCATACAAGATGGTTTCAGACATGTTGCAGCAACATGTTGCCCCTAAATATCACACAGCCGTCGCTAGGATCAGAAAAATGTTTGTGTCAGTATTCTAGATTTAGTTTTATGTTGTTTAAGCTGTGTATATGTTATAAGTTTTCTTGTTTCTGACCTTCATTTTATCGTCTTTTGATCACATCATATATGAACATTTAAACACTGTCGCTGATAATTAAGTAAAAACAAAAGTCTACAGAGAAATGTGTCAGTGATCTCCTAAGATTTGAATTTAACCAATATATTGGTATCACTGTAGAGACAACAAGTTAAAGGTACAGTTCACCCCCGAATCAAAAATACATATTTTCCTATTCCCTGTAGTAATATTTATGAATCAAGATTATTTTGGTGTGAGTTGCAGAGTGTTGGAGATATCAGCCTCCTTTCCAATATAGTGGAGCCAGATTGTGGTGCTCAAAATGCCAAAAAAAAAATACATCTGAGAAACTCGTTCATGTGCGTTCATTGTGTCATTTGACACTTTAAATTTATCACTTTTGTTCCCGCCCACTTCCACCTTTGGAGAATATTCTAAAATTATTAGAGTAAAAAGAAACACTGTCGCTTCAGTTAAGGAGACAGAGGAATGTGGATGGGAAATTACGCTACTATTTGAGTGAATTCACATATTCATTTTACCACTCTGTTTATTTCTAACATGACAGCTGCACATTCTGCTGCTCTTAAACTTTAAACTTCTTGCAGCAGACTTAGACTTTATTCTCAAGAACCGCTTTCATGTTTAGTGACACTGTCCCATAGGGACGGAGACATGGAAACCACAGTGTTTTGCCACATCAGTGTGAAATAAAGTATATTTGTAACCAGTGTACTCTAAGTGACTACTGCGTTGTGTAGATATAAAGTGGCCGAGACCGTGGATATCTTCAGAGGCGATCTCCTGACAGCAAGTGGTAAAAACAAAATCCTCTATCATACACAACCATACAAACTCGAGCCCCTACTACGAGAGCAATGTCACCTATGTACCTCTCCCACAGAGCACAACAGCAAAAGGGGCAGTGATGTAACAGCAGTGTAAAACATAATTCAAAGTGGTAAGTTTCATGTGCAAGTAAATGTTATACTGATAAATAATATAGTGAACTCTTAATGTATAGTACCTGTGGCTTTACAGAAGGATTTCTCTAGAGCCAGTGTGTGCAAATGGTCCAGAGAACACGAAACCCATTCAGTAGTTCAGTGAAAGCAAGATTAACCTTGTAAATAAAAGTAAACAATAATCTCGCTCAGATTTCTGCATCACTGAGATACTGATAGGTCATATCGCTCATAGACTGACTACTGACTAAATAGTGACACTTTTTCTAAAGGAGTTTAAGTGAAGGGCGCATTTTAGCCAAATTTCAAGCTGAAAGCAAGATCAGAAACCGGCCCCGACCAGGTAAGCTGTGCAGCAAAAGTTACCATGGCGATCTAGTCAGGTAAAAAGAGAGCCACCTTCGTGACATGGAAAAATCTGGCTTTAGGCTCAACATACCTCACTAAGCCAATAATCACATTTCATGGTACACCCCTCTGGTCATTCTGCAAAGAGCACCAAAAGCCAAGTGCCATCTAGTTCCATTATATTAAAGATAAGCCAGCCATCTCTACGGCCGATACCTCTCAACACTCTGCAACTCACACCAAAACAATCTAGACTGATAAACAGCACTACAGGTAAAAGAAAAATATGCGTTTTTAATTTTGGGGTGAGCTGTCCCTTTAAGAGCGTATTTCTCAGCTCTATTGAGGATGAACTGAAAGTGCAGTCATGGTTGTGGAGTGTTGTTAGGCTCAGTGTCACAGCCTCACTGCTGCTGTAAAGCTTGAAGCATGTAAACAGAGTCATCAAACTACCAACTTCCACAGCTATTTAGTATTCTTAAGAGTCAAAGTCACGTTCATTTAATGTTCATGACTCACTTACTTTTGTCTTCACACCTTGAGCAGCCACATGATCATAAAGGCAAACAAAAGTAATTAGTAATACAGTAGTGCAACACACTGTTCCAGCACTTTTACTGCCTGTACACCAGTGTTTTACTCTGCCACTCACTGAGCCCAGGGCTATTTTTCCTGCACCGTCTACACTGTGTGGCTGCCATGGGCTGAAGTAACGGCCCCTTCTTCTTTGTTGGAACTTGTCGACCGAAGCTATGAGTCAGACAAAGCTAATACATAAACTCTCAGGCACACAGGTTGCTGGCACTGCACAGCTTTTTCCTTCCGCACCTGGACTTTATATATGCGATGTCTTGATCAGGATTGATAAAGTTTCTCTCTGCTGGGGGACATAAGGGGGGAGGGATTGTTTCTGAACAAATGATCTTAAAGGTAAGAAAAAGTCATGTTATTGTATGTTTTATATAGTTATTGTATGAAGCAGTTCTGCATGTATCAGGTAAGACTGGAGGATGCTTGTATAGTTTAGGGTTGTTGCTACAGTACATACAAACACTTGCAATAATATCATAGTAAAATAAAAGGCACTATAAATGACAAAGTAAGAGGACATAAGAAAAAAAGTTGTAATGTACTGAATGATTAAATGCAAAAATTAGTCTGCTCAGTCCAGATATGTTTTGTCAAATAGTTGAGAAATGCATATAGATTTCGCATGTCAGAGTGCCATGCTAATGTTTACTGTGAAATGCAAATGTAAAAATGTGTTTTTCATGTCATTGTTTGACACCTACAGTACCTTTATGTGGGTGCTGGCTGTGTGGGTGGTAATGTACACTATATGGGTGGCATTGCTGGGGGTTTGCCCTGTACTTTTAGAGTCAAATACGCAGACTCCTCTGGTAATATGACTGCTAATATAGCGACAAGTGAGTTAAGATGGTCTGTCACATTATAGATGGTTGGCCTAGGGCGCCAAATAAAACCATGTTTAACTGTTAGTCGTCCCAAGTGATGCCTCTTATAGTCAGTGTAAGAGCAACACAGTGAGTCTTTTATATCACACATATATGTTATTAAATAATGAGAATATGATTTGGAAGCAAAGACATTATAACATTACAGTATAATGTGTAGAATTAACTGGTCTTCCTTGTGTTTTACAAAGTTACAACAGAAAAGGTACTAAATGTCCATTTAACGACTATGTAATGTTTTTTTCTGAACAGCAGCTTTTGCAGCCACAAGGAACCATCGTGGGTTAATGCTAAATGCTAAAATGTAGTGTAACAGTGAACTGCAGTTTCTAATAAAAGTTTTCTAACATAGCTAACATTAGCCACCACATGCTACTGGTCATACCAGAGCAGAAAATGCTGCAGCAGCAAAATCCCTGAGTGTACTGATATGAGGCACAGTGCTGTTTATTGCTTATGGATTAACTATTTTATTTGTACAATCTAAAAATGATTCATGGGTTAGTGGATCACAATTGAAATTAAGACATTTTTCAACATGAATAAATTACATTTGTCTCATTAACCTGCTTTAGTCAGTTGACAACTTATTTTAAGAAGCAGGGTGGATGGGATGGAACTGAAATGAATGTCAAATCAAATTTATCTATAAAGCATTTAAAAACAACCAGAGTTGACCAAAGTGCTCTAAAATAAAATAAAATAAGTAAAATAACAGAACATGGTAACAGCAAAACGTCAGAGAAATAACATAACAACCCCCGAAATATGCACGAATAAATGAGTAAAAATAAATAAACAAATAAATATATAAATAAAATAAAGCACAGAGCACTAAGATCTGAAAATAAAATATGAAAAATAAAACATTAAACCTTAAGGACGATCAAAGCCCTTAGAAATCATGTCTTTAACTTAGATTTAAACATGTCTACAGAGGGGGAGCACTTAATTGAAATAACTTGGAATATCTAAATTTTTGGATAAATATTAAGTTGATTCAACTTACATAATTTTTTGAGTTTAAAGCAAACTCATGTTAACGGAGTTTGTCAGATTATAAAAGACTCATAGGATTTACTCAATAATGCTGAGTTAGACCTACTCAAAAAGATGCGTGCAAATTGTTAAAGTAATTTTTTAAAGTTGAACCAATGGATTGTTTTTAAGGGGAAGAATATTTAAGTTCTTCTTTTAAAAGTTAAGTGGTTCATATGGAATAAACACATGAAGGCAGATTTTGGAGAGGTTTCTATAAGAATGGATTTACAGCTGCTTTGATTTTACAGTCACAAAAGTTACTGAGGGAGTGTGTTTTGGGGGTTAAAGTATTCGTTTCCACAGGTCACAATATAAAGTCTGTCACACTCTGAAAGAATACAACAATCTGTGCGTACAGACTGAATCCTCTGTGCTGCACCATGTCGTCTTTTCCTTGTAGTTTGTTTTAGCAGAAAACAATGCTGTGAAGCCACCATGTATCCCATTTCAACACTTGGGGGTCTGGTGCCCCCTGGTGGCAGTATGATAAACTACACTGTAGCAGAGCGCAGTGCATCCATCCCCAGATCCAACCCAGGGACACTGTGATTATTGGGCCAACAGCAACACATAATCACATGCTTTAAGTTATCTTTGAAAACTATCTGACTTTATTTTTGGAGGGGATGCCACTTTCCAGAGGGTGGATATCATTATCAGTGTCAGCCTCTGCTCTGCCTTTAGTGATCAGTTCAGTCCATCTGTATGACCGCCTGGGCAAAGATTTTATGCCATTACCCCCAGCTATGACTGAAACCTCATACTGCATTAAGCTGTAGTGATCTGCCTTTATACTGTGGGTCCTTTTTGTTCAGAGGAAAGCCACATTCATCAAGTGAGTGCAGAGCTACGCCCTCTCTATACAGCTTCAGGTGAACCCTTTAAATCAATGGCATGTTGGGCTCTAAAGAGGCCTTTCCACAGGAGACGGCTACAAAGGAGAGAAATATGACCACACAAAATGAAATTGTATGAAATGAGGAGAGGACTGTGTGTGCAAATACTGCCTCAGGGTACAGTAACTTTCCACTTCAATGTAATGAAAATCTCCACAGTTTTCCTCTTTCATATTTCACACAGTGTAACAGTGCCTCTCTCCCTTTGTAGCAGAAAATAACAGAGTATATATATTTTCAACAGCTGGCAGTGGATGGACAATCTAATTACAACTAAGACTGACAGCTCCGGCGGAGGTGTTGGAGGAAGTAGCAGAGGTAAGAGCTGAGTGGTGGCGGCCTGTAACTGTGGCTGTTCTGACATATGACATTGCAAAGTAAGCTGTGCCATTAGTCATCTTTGTACCCTAGCATTCATCATTATGGCCTACACATACACACTGGTGATGTAGCTCGTTTGGTTACACACACATTGAATGACAGATTGTGAAGTTAAAGCTGCACTAATCAATATATTTTTACATTAACAGTGGTAACATCCCCCTCAGCTCTGCTGCGCTATTTAGCATCCTTAGCTCTTTGTTTTGGTTTTCTGGCTGTCTCAGTCTCCCTGCTTTCATCAGCCTCATTTCTAGACGCAGCAGGCAGCTGTATTCAGGGGAAAAGCTTTGATAAACCAACTGCTGCTTGAACTGGCAACAAAATAGGGGGAGAGAGTTATCAGCAAGCTAACACAGTGCAGCATTTAGCTGATAAATAGCTTGATATTTTTCTTTGAAGGACATAGAGACCAAAAAAGAGCTACAAGGAGGTAAATAACTTGTTGCTCATCCTACATGTCAGCCATTTGAAATTATGAGTCAATGATCAGCCATGTAGCCAGGAGAAAATGTTGGCACTGTATGTTTCTTCAAACCACTGATATGTTACATTTGTATGTTCTATCATGTCAACATTTCTAAAGGGATGTAGTATATGAGTGTACTTTGTCATCTGGAGCTGGAGGGGTGGTGAATTGCGTGTCAACAAGGTCACCCTGCTGAGCTGCAGACCATTGTTCAAGATAGTTTTTAGTGAGTCAGAGCTGCGTTCCCAGTGGCGTTTAGCAACCAAACATGGGTATCCTTTAGTGACCTGTTGCTGTGTTTCCACCAGGAATAATGCCAGGGGAAGTGACTGTTTTTTTACCAAGACATCGTTGTGTTTCCTGCAGGGATTGTGCCCCCCAAACTGGGTATTTTCAGTAAAAACACAATCTTTTCCAAACCACAACCAAATGGTTTTGTGCCTAAACCTAACCACCTGTTAACTACAGCTTTGGTAAAATGTAAACAAGCACAATTTCAATGTACTTGCTAAATAATAATCAACATATTCTCATCCCAACTCCTCACAATATCCTCTAATTTTTGAAGGTGGGACACCATGTCAATTTACACCTGTTACATCAATTGTGTCTTTTCAAAATACACTTACATTTTCACAGGCAGTGTACAGTTTCTGCTTATTAGATGCATTCAGACTTTTTAAAATAAACTTGTATTTACCTGAATTTCATTAATGCAACAGAAGTCCCTGGTTAAGTTCAGGCAACAGAAGCACATGGTTAGATTTAGTGAACAAAACATCATGGTTTGGCTAAATATTCATACATGAAGTGAACACTGGGCTCCCAGTGAAAGTCCGGGGTTTGTCGGACCCATGCACCTTATAGGGACTTTTCTGCTCCTTATATTACATTGTTACTGGCGTATCATACCATCATGAAAGGTGCAACGTTATAAATTGACACAAGAGGTTCCTTTTTGTGTTGGTGTCTGATGCAGAAATCAGTGACCAAGCGGTGGTATTTGATCACTTGCGAATGAGCAACCTGGTCTGACTACGAAGTCGTCAAAATCCTGCGCTTGGGTAGTGACTTGTGGCGTCAGACATTGATGAAAGCCATCTTTTCACATAAGCATGATACATGGCTGACTGTTTAACAGTATAGTTAAACGGTACTTGGCAGCGTCAGGGGGAAACACAGCGGGACAAGAACTAAAGTTAAGGTGGCTGAAGTTAGAGAGGGGCGGGGGGAGTGGTGGTGGATGGGTCCACAAACACTGACTTTCACCTGAGAGAGCAGTGTTTGTGTCTCTTAAGATTATAAAGCCAAACCGTGTTATTTTTTCCTATACCTAACCACATACTTTAGTTGTTGAAGGAAAAAAAACACCAATTTGTGGTGTTGTACCAATGCGGTGCATTTATTTTGAAAGAGACTGTATGTAAATGGTAATTTCCTTTGAGAACTGAAGTGTATTTTGAAAGAAGACAACCTTGCACGTTGTATCTGGACGTGGAGAGTCCAATATGTGACGAGGTTGGGGTGACCATGTGTTGGAATGAAAGTGGGCTGAGTTGACATGGGCCTACAAATGTTACGTACCCATGGTTTGCAGAAACTCACAATGCCAACATTTATTCTGGTGACTGTGTGTGTTTATTTACAGCTTGTTTTTCCGCTGTCAGGTGACCAAAACAATCAATAATCCCAATTTTAAAGTATGTTTGGGTGGTCAAAGAATCATAGTGATGTGCTACAGTCCTGCCACTAGAGGGAGCTGTGCTGTGAAGCTTCCAGGTGACAGCTTATCATGTTTATTATATGAGAAAGTTTATCACCCTGGGCAGCACCAGCAGCAGCAGGTATGTTGTATGTGCACGTCATAAATCAGCCTCATATAAGAATGGAAAGATTTCATGCTATACAGTAATGAGGCATGTTCAGGCACACTACTATGACAAGCAGCGGCTTACCTTGGGAATGTTATTTCATGACAAAAAAAAAGTTGAAACAGGTATTCACGTTATAGGTCAAATATAAATGTTGCCTGTGGAGTCTTGTAGCTGAGACTGGATTTAGGAAATTAGGGATTAGACGTCCTCAGCCCCTGCAGACAGTATCTGATGGGGGCTTTGAGAAAATGAATGAAGACTTTGAGAGATGAGATAAAAACATAAACCCTCTCCTCCTTTCTTTTACCTTCCCTTACATCCTCTAGCTGATCTTTCTCTGAGCGCAGGACGGTCAGGTGAGACAGCTGCATCAGGAGGCTCTGGCAGCACAAGCAGCTCAGTTCTGATCACATCCAGCAGCTCCGGTGGCTCCGGAGCCAGCAAGGGCACCGGAGGCATCAGCATCACGTCTCTAGGAGCTTCCTCTGGAGGTGGAGGGAGTTCAGCAGCTTCTGGGGGCTCAGGGGCCGGGACAGGGTTAAAGGCTGCTAAAGGAAAAAGGGAAGGGGGTCTAGGTGCTGTGACAGTCTCAACAGTGACGAAGACTAGCTACGGTTCAGGAGGAGGATCTGGGGAGGCGAAGAGAGGATCATCCTCTGCAGTCACTTACTCACCTGTTCCAAACGAGAGGAGGAACATGACCACCATGGCAACGGCTCTGTCAGATGTCTTTGACGGTGGGTCATAGAGTCATTTCATTCATGCTGCTTTACTGAACTGTCTGGTCTTTCACATTGTTTGTAGTTTGAATGAGAAGCTAGCAGCACTACTGATATAAGCTAAAACAATCTTTAATTTGTCGCCATGTTCCAGAAAGTTCAAGCACAGACTCCTCTCCAGAGTACAACAGGAAGGAGTACGGTAAGTTTTACACAAACCTTAGGGAGCTCTGAAATGTGCACATGTATTCAAATGTTTTTTTTTCTTCTAGGTATTTCCAGTTCTGTCTCCAGGGGGAGAACTCAGAGCAAAGGTACACTGGATGATCTGACACAGTATATTTAAAGGGATAGTGCATAAACAATGGAGTGCTGCAGGAATGAGTCTGATAACCCGGTATAATGAGTTAGCATATTAGCGCTTCTGGTTCCCTTGTGTCAAAGTCAGTGGGTTTTTTGAATGGGTTTTTGGTTAGAAGCCTAAAATAAGATTTGTGATGACGTTTGTGTTTGTTTTACAACATAAAATCTGTCGGAAAATATCCCACTTGTGAACACTGAAGCTTTTATGTGTCTTAACAAAAGGTAGTTGCTAACCAGTGGCTAAATGGGACTACAGAAGTTGTCGTCAAACACGGCTTTACAACCTTGTGGCGGTGACACCAAAGTTATGCAACTGTAGTGTAGTTTCTTTATAGCCCAACGTTAGCTTTCTACTTCTGGTGATTGCATTCATGCTCCAAAAATCATAAAAGTAGTATTAATTTGTTTGATAATGGCTGTACCGTCTGTCTTTAAAAAAAAATTTTTTTTTTACATTTGAAGCTTCTACTGATGTCTGTTGTCATATTTTATGATGTTTTCTACTTAAAAAAAAAACAAAAAAAAATTGATGATTTATTGAATAATTCATTGGATTAAACAGTTTTTATTAAATCAACTTTTTAAAATGAATTATTGTAACTCATGGTGCTGTCAGATTGCTGCTTGGCCATGCTGTTAAAACAGCTGCATGCCTTGCTGCAAACATTTTTTCGGCAGCAGTAAAAATGTTGTTTATTAAAGGCTAAACGGCAACAAATATGGATAGAAGCAGAATATTTTGTGAGATAAAAACACGTGAATTTTGGAAATTATTACATCTATGTTTTCAATAAAGTTTGACTTTTGGACCTCACAACGCTCAGGAGTTATTGCAAATGTTGTACGAGTTGGAAACAATCCTCTGCAGCTTCCACTGGAGGGAACTATAGAGATTCTAACTTGTGGGTTTTCCTACAAAAAAATATAATTCCTGCATCACTCTATATATTAATACAGACTCAGCCTTTGCTTTGCAGTTTGTTATCGTAGATTCAAGCTATGAGGATATTCAATGAACCATTTTCCCTGTTGTTTAGAGAGTCAGATCAGAGCCAGGCTTCAGAGTGCCTCTCCTACAGCAAGCTGTGAGTATGAGCCCTCGTGGCTGTGCATATCCATGTATCTGATCCTAAAGAGTGAAATTATGCTGCAGTAATATAATCATGAAATATAGTCAGATTAAAGTTAGAGTAAATAGTAACTGGAGACAAAGTGCTCCTCTGTATGATTCCACTGTTGGCTCTGCTGTGCAGGGACGGAGCTGGACGACGTGAAGCGTCTGCTGAGGGGAAACAACTCCACCAGCACCAGCCCCACTCAGTCCCCCAACAACACGCTGCCCATCCCCAAGAAGGCCAGTGTGGAAACTAGGACCATGTCTGAGAGCTCGAGCTGCAGGTTCAAACAATCAGCTGTCAGATTCATACACATGTAGTTTAGAAATGTTGTTTCCTCTAAATTCATGAAGTTGTTATGGATGTTTTTTTAGATTCACTTATCTGTCTACCATCTTTCTGTCCTCCTTACCAGACCACTATGGCAGCATTTGGTCTGGAGGTGTGAGCAGCGGCTACAGTTACAGCACCAACCCCAACAACCTGTCCATGACCTCCGTCCTTTACCCGTCAGGTCAGTCAGTAACAATGCCATCAGCAACCAAGTGCAGATGTATCTAACCATCCTCAATCAACTGTTGCAGGCCAGTTAATATTGTATTTTTTAAATGCAATTTTTTTTTAATATGCTGAGAAGAACATACGGAATTGAGTTTTCGCCAAGAGGAAGTCAGGTGACACAGTGTATAGAGTGATAAAGGCCACATAGGTGGTCGTGGTGATTCAATGGCTCCGAAAACTCAAGACTTAAACCCAGCAGACCAAGTTTGGTTTACATTAGGTCAACCATGATTCTTTTCCCAAATCTAACCTAACCGTTAGGGCGCTAATTTAGGAAAACTCTCCTGTGGGCTTTTTATTTTTCCCCCTGTTGGTAAACTGTGACATGTCCATGTAACCCACTGCCTCTGCACGCCTGTCACCACACTCCCTCTGCACCTCCCCTTGTGATTTCTTTTTACTTTATATACTGCTATGTAGTTGTGACTCATTTAATTTATTGATTATATTTTGTGTTATTATCTGAATGTACAAAATAGTTAACAGATAAATATAGTGTATTAAAAACTACAGTATTTATATTAGGTAGCAGAAAATGGAAATACCAAACTAAAGTACGAGTACCTCAAGATTGTATTTAGTTTGTAAGTAGAGTACATAGTTTATAGTTTAAAGTTTGCACAATTAAAACACAAAAAAGGCAAGGAAAAAGAGTACTTGAGAAAATGCACTTTGTTACTTACAACAACTGCAAAGGAGACACTTCCTAACTAGGGTTTATCAACTTTAAAAGATAGATTAATTAGGTAGATTAATCTAATTAAATACGGGGAGATATGAAATATTAAATAAAATGACACTATTAAAATATAAGTTAAGTGTATTTGTATGTTGTATTTCTTGTGTGAGATGGTCATCATTGGTGATTTATGATGTAAGTGTTTATATTCCGTGCACACTGTGATGGAAGATAAACACATACGATTCTGTTCTGTGTGTACAGGAGTGCAGAACAACCTGACCCTCGGCTCTCCCTCAATGAGCAGTCTGTCTGCCGGGAGCACTGGTGAGTGTCTGTCTGTCATGTCACAGCCCCCTGGGATTTCACATCCTCAGCCTGGTGCTGACAGAAGATAACTTTATTGTTTCGTTCTGTCTCAGTTCCTGTGTACGGTGTCCAGAATAACCTGGTCAGTACCACCTCCACCGTCCTCTCTCCCACTGGAACCAGCGCACAGATAGGTAAAGCAGTGATGTACAGGCAATATTGATATTAAACCAAATATTATCTAATATTAAACTAATAATATCTTACTGCAAGAATAGATATGGGAGATAGTTTTGGATACTATACTTAAATGACGTTTCAGGTGCTGTCAATATTAAACCTGTTCATATGTCAGTTTCACTAAAAACAATGGTGAATAAGCAACCAAACAAATATCAGAGATGCTGTGAGAGATGTGATAAAGAAAACAACAACAATAACAAAAGATGTGTGTCCTATAAGCTTTATAAAACGGTGACATTTAAAGCTTCTATTGAAACTTTTTGAATGAATCTCTGATATCTGTCATCAAATTTTATGATGTCATCGCCCTAAAAATAATTTAAAAAAACCCACATTAAATGAGTTAGTCTTTTCTTTATCAAATTAACTTTCTTTAATAAATTTATGCACTCCTTTATTTTTATGTCACGGTGAAAATGTTGTTTTGTAAAAAGCTAAACGCCAACAAATGTGAATTAAAGCAGAATATTTAACAAGATGAAATTATGATGTTAATTTTGGAAATGATTGCATCTATTCTTTTTCAATAAATGTTTAATTTTTGGACTGCTTACAATGCCCTGGAGTTACTGGAAATGTTTGGCTCACACACATGTTGGAAACAGTCCTCTGCAGCCATCACTGGAATATAATTCTACAAATAATATAATTAGTGTATCCTAATCCTGATCTGCAACTGTGCAGAAATCCTGGGTTTAAACAGAATGAGCAGACATGCAAAAAGCTGTGCAGCATTTAAATGTGGATTTAGAATTTGAATATATATGTTATGAATGATGCTCCGAAGCTTTGAACTATTCAGTGCAGCTCTGCCTATTAAAAATCATTAATTACTGTCTAAATGTGCGTGTTTGTCTCCTCACAGTTTATGGTGTGCAGAAAAATGCAACTAGTGCTGGAATCAGCCCAATCACAGGTGAGGTGGAGGATTTTTGTGTTTGAAAATAGCTTTGTTGTCAGTGAAATAGAAGTTACTCACTTTTATTAGACAAAAAAATTTACAGCTCATTCTTTTTAGTGCCTTAATACAAGCCTTTACACCAGGCTCTACAGTCATCATACAGTTAAACATAGTATAGTAAATAAACAGCGTCAAGGCATTTGACACTGGCTGACATTGACGTCATGTAGTTATTCTAAATGTCTTAATCACATAGACATTGGTCAGTATTTACCATCGTACTCAGGGACCCCACACATTTCCATGGAATCATTTCTAAAGTTTTCCAGGACTTTTCAAGGACCCATAATAACATTTCACGACCATTCACAATCTGTAAGTACACAGACAACTGTAGAGTATGTAGATGTTAATTATTTTACTATAATTATTGTATGAAGCGGCGCCCACTAGCTCACCTGGTAGAGCAGGTGCCCCATGCACAAAGGCTGTGTCCTTGCTGCAGCAGCCGCAGGCTCATTTCCAACCCACAGCCCCTCGCTGCATGTCATCCTCCCTCTCCTCCTGCTTCACACCTTATCTGTCCTATCAAATAAAGGGAAAAAGGCCCAAAAAATCTGAAAAAAAAAACAAACAAACAAATGATACAAAGTAAATAAAGCATCACGTGTCAACGCATATTAGACGCATATTGTGTTAACAGCTACAGAAAATAACTGAAATACACAGGGTTATCCACAGAAGATTGCAGTTACAATTAATCCCATTAAACACAACAATATTCCATGATCTTCCAAAACTTTCAAGGATTTTACCAATACCATGACTTTTCCAGGAATGAAAATAAGATTTTAAAACTACATGACTTTTCTAGGTTTTCCATGACCATGAGAACCCTGCGTATTACTGGATGCTAGCTATTCACAGTACATATTATATTTGAGTTTCTAAAGTCTTACTGTCTGTTTCTCGCAGTGAGACCCAGCAGTCCCATCAGTGACGAGGCCTCGGGCAAAGACTTTAAGTTTGTGCTGATAGAGAAGGAGAACGCTCCCGTCAAGAAGGACACAGAGCGGCTGGTCATGACCAAAGACACAGGGAAGACGTTCATGTCTGCTGCACCTGTTAGTGCCTCTGGTAATACCAAACACTACTAACACTGACATATGTCCTCACTGCATCAACTACTTTTGTTATTACTGCCATTTGAAAATCACCACAGACATATACTTGTCAATCGATCACATACTGTTGTAACTGTTCTGTCTCGTAGCTGCCTACTCTGGGGATTCACTAAAGAGGGAGAAACAGAAGTTATCATCCAGCACAACAGAGGAAGGAACAGATGGTAAATGTAGATGCAGCAAATCTTAATGGCTTTCAGATGTCATTATATACATTATATACTTCTTGTTTGACATGTAATTCCTCGCTGTTTCTTTCTTTTTTTAAGCTGCAACCATGAAAGTTGCTACCAAGGACAAAGCCACCTACGCAGGTACAGTCCACAGTCCCATGTTAATGCTGTTACTATAATCTGTTGTATCCAGTTTACAGTCAAATCCTTCCAGTTGCCCACTGACATTGTAGGACATTTACAAATATACTCTTTTGCTTTCTTGCTGAGTTAAAATAGAGGATCGATATCACTCTGATTCTCAGCAATAAATCAAAAAGCATTTTTCACACAATTTCCAACTGTTATTTTAAGAAAAATGCACCAATACATTGATGTATTTAATCTTATTTCATGTACAGTTGCTCGCAGTCCCTTCTTGCCCTGCTCTATCTTTTTGTTCATCAAACTGCAAATGAGACAAGAATTTGCAAGTAAGCCAACCCACGGTCCCTCCTCCCCACTCCCCACTGCTGTGGACTGTTTTCCCAGGAGAAGAGCGGGCTACAGCTCGGTAGACGGAGCTTTGGTTGGCTGCTGTAGCGGCTTGAATTTGGCCAGTGCAAATGCCCCAGGGCTGGATCTCACAGCAGGCTGGTAGCCAGCGGCAGCACCAGGTCTAATCTGTGTAACAGCAGCAACAGAAAGTTCACTGATCTGGTGGTGAGTCAGGGCTGTCCACACTGTGATTTGAGGCTCTTTAAATGTGAAGTTGAAGCTGCAGCTGTGAGTCCTCAGCTCTGGTTAGCATAGGGCTTAACTGTCATCAACATTTTCTCTTCATCTCTGAAATGTTTCGCTGATTTTGACATAGTTTTATTTATATTTTTGTCAGACGCTCTTTTAGACTGAACTTTTTATAAGTTCGTCCTCCTTTTGTGGGTTGCTTTGAATCAGATTGCACATGCACATTTGCACTTGTAGAACAGGCAATAGGAACGCCCTCTCTCTGAAATGACTTGTGATTGGCCAAAGTCAAAAACAGAGCCATGAGGAGGTGCCGAAGTCTAGTTTCCGTCAGTCCACTTGAATTACAATATTTTCAAAGTTTGGTATGGTATTTTCCCCCTTTGATGCCAAAATTTAACTGCCTACCTCAGCTTAGGCTCCTGTTATGGATCTGGATGAGTTCTCATACCGTCTTAGAGAAACAGTACAAACAGGACAGAAGAACCTGAACCTGTCTCTCAACTTTTTTGTTTCTCAGAAATCCGTAAAGATGACTCACCCTTTAGCTTCTGCTCCTGCTGCAGCTGGTGGAAGTGGCTACTTGGCCTCCTGCTCAGCCTGCTCCTCCTCCTCGGCCTCCTCTTCGGACTCATCGCTTTGGGTAAGACGTGCATCATCACAGCAGCATGTTTTTTTTACCATCATAAGGCCATGCACATGTCCATGATCTTGTCTCCCACCTCAAAGCTGAAGAAGTGAAACGCCTCAAGAACCGCGTCGATGCTCTCGAGGCCATCACCAGCACTACCTCAGCCTTGTCCAGCCGACTGTCAGCCTCCTCCTCTGGTGTTAATATCATCGACCCGCTGGACTCGTCGTACGTTGACAGGAGCTCTGCTGGCTCCACCCTGACCCGCTCTGACAATGGGATCTACCTGGGGGCTACTGGGCCAGGAAGAGGTGCCGGGAGCGGATCAGCACAGGACAGCGCTGCCCTGCAGAGAGCCGTTCAGCAGCTGGTCAGGGCTGAACTCCGCTCGAGTGCTCTCAGAGGTACAAACACACTCAAAAATCAGCCCATCTACCTGTGAAACAATCTCTTGCTGATCCTAACTTTTTTGTACTTTTAGAAACACTTGCGTACTCACTAAAAGGGGAAAGAGGAGATCCAGGACCTAAAGGCATGTTCACACAAATCATAAAATAATTCGTAAATTGATATCGTATTCATATCCATCACGAGGCTGTCTGTTTCTTTGCAGGTGATCCAGGGCTGCTAGGACAAAAAGGTGAAGACTTGTCCTGCATTTGTATTCAAAATGTATTGGCAGTGTGTGATATACAGCGAGCTCTTTAAACTGGAACTGACGGCTATAAACTGGTCTTTTACAGGTGACAGCGGCTTCCCTGGCCTGCCAGGTGAGACTGAAAGCAAATGCATCATATAGCTTTTCCCCCCACAGACGTGGCAAGCTCCACTCCACTCATTAAATCTCATTTCTTCAGGCCCTCCTGGTCCGATGGGTCACCCAGGATTGGACGGACCGAGGGGACTTAAGGGAAATGCAGGTAGTGTTAAGTTTAGATCATCTTCTCTGATCTTTGAAGGTGAGCAGACACTAGGAAAACAAAATCTCTGGTTCGATCTCTCCTCTTTTGTGACCAGGTGACCCAGGCCCAGAGGGACCAGCAGGCCAGAGGGGCCGGGATGGACCAATGGGCCCCCGGGGAGAGGCTGGATCACCAGGTTTTGGAGAGAAAGGAGACAAAGGTAGAAAATATTTACGTCACCCATGTTGAAACATGGAAAGTTGTTCACTGACTTTAATCCTTCTTCCTCTTCTTTGATAATGAAACCTGGTTCTGACAGGATCTCAAGGCGAGGCGGGACATCCCGGTCCTGCTGGCACTCCTGGACCTGTGGGGCCGAAAGGTAAGGTCAAAGGTCATAGTGGCATTATGAGCCAGACTGGATCAAATTTAAAGGACCATACTGGTGTTTTTGAATATTTGAAGTCACGTACAAATCACTTTACCTTTAAATCACTACTCACTATAATAACAGATACCAAAAGCAGTAAACACTGTGATTTTCTTGTTTGATTTTAGGTGCGATGGGAGATCAAGGTGCCTCAGGAAACCCTGGTAAAAACTTAGTTCTGCATGAATTTCTGATTTCATCTGTTATTTATTTTCGACTGGACATGTTACACCTGTGATAATTTGTGTGCAGGTGCTCCAGGTCCAATGGGTCTCCAGGGTGAAGCAGGAGCTCCAGGAGCAAAAGGTACCTTTTAGGTTTTGTCTTGTTTTCATTTTCATAAACCCAAATATAGAGTCTTAAATTGACCTTTTTAATGCAGGTGATCGAGGAACACCGGGGCTGTCAGGGATCAAAGGAGATCAGGGAGAGAGGGGATCGCGTGGACCAGCAGGTGTGTTTCAGAGAAGATTTACACATCATGAACAACATTATTCACAACCATCACAGCAGCTATTAAATTTCAAAGTGCTAAAGATGCTTCTAAACCTCTCTTTCAAGACCAGTGAGACTGTGTCACTTTTGAAAGAAGAAACAGCCCATTCATTCTCTTACAAATGAAGACTTACATTCACAAGAAGTAAAATAACACTCCTGCTCAATGCAGTACACTGAGTGGTTTTACTGTTAGTCTTATTTTGTCGGATATGACCAATGTTAGCAAACTTTAGGTTGATGAGTAACTGATGACTTTGTCAGGTCACATGACTTCACCATTATCCTATAACTGCCACTTGTCAGTTGCTGCTGTTAGTGGTGGATCCAGAACTTGGCTGATGAATGGGCCTGGAGAAATGTGGATGGGCCTTGTTTTTTTGTTTTTTTAAAGTTAGATATGTATTAAACTGATAAGAGGAGAACAAACTGGTGGACCTGTAGTGAATTTTAGTGTGCCTAGTACTCATGTATGCATACTAATGAGCTAGCAGCTGTGTTTCCATTAAGAATGAGAACATTAAACTTACACGACTGATCAGCTGTTTCCACTATCACAATGCATTTCATTTTGTTTTATTACTACTTTAATGTATGAGCCTGATTCTGATGTTTCCTTTTGACACTGTTTATTTTCACAACTAAAATAAAAACCAAAAACTTACATTGCTGCTCTGGTGACGAGATGAAAAATGTTGGCAGCTGAAACAGCGCTTGTTTATCTTGTTATGCCCTCTTCTTCTTCTTCTTCCTCAGTGGTACAATGACACCTGACTATAGAATTAGTGCCACCTGCTGCTTATCTCAGGTACAACTACTGACTGACAGATTGTCCACCCTATCAGAATCATGACTGAGTTTTCATTTATCTGATAAAGTGGGCAAGTTGTCAGTCTGGTTGGGCTTTGGCCCATCCAGGCCCACCGCTAGATCCACCTCTGGCTGCTGTTCAGTAAAACTTATGTAAGCCTGGTCTTGCTTTAAGCTCTACTAAGAATTGTGCTGACCTCAAAATATTTTTGGAGTAGGATAGTCAATGATGAGTTCTGTTTGTTCTTTGGGAAACGCCTAAACCTTCAGGTTGTCAATCTAACACTCTGTATTTGTGTCATTTATTCTGTTAAAATGTATAATAAGAAATAATTCTGCTAATTTTCATTTGAACAGTCTGACAAAATGTAAGTTGCAAATCCTCAAAGAAGTTGTTATAGGTTGGAAAAGGGGGTTTGATTTTGATGGTTCTTGTTTTCATGTTTAAAGGTGAACCAGGACAACCAGGATCACAAGGCCCTGCAGGACCAAGAGGAGCTAAAGGAATTGCAGGTGAGGGGGAACTTCACATGGTAGCAAAATACATCAATGCTCCATCAGCCCTCATCAACTGACTTTATTGTGTTGGTGCCAACCATTACGACAGAGTAAAGTCCCAGCTTATTTAGGGTTGCTGTTGAGGTGAAAATTGTGCTGTAATCTAGAGTCTCCCTGAATGCAGGTGACACAGGTTCAATGGGACTTCCTGGTGTAAGAGGACCACCTGGACTTCCTGGAGATGTTGGGCCCCAAGGTACCAACACACATTTTTTGGTTTATGTTAGAATTACTTGAGTCAATTGGATGGAAACTGAATATGTAACCCAAATATGTAAACCTGACAAAATAGACCAAATAATATCTTTAAGTGCTGCCGTCATTAGACTCACCACTATCATGCCTGATAAAAAGCTTGTATACCCACTTAACTTCTAACTGTGTATTTGTGAGAACAACATCAGAAAAATCAGGGTCAATTCTTGTTGAGTAAACGGAAACTAACTTTTCTTGCCCAACTTCTCCAAAACTAAGGATTTAATTGAACTATTAATATACTGTATGTCTATGATGGAAAGTTTCATCATGTAATGAAACATAACACTGTCTTTCAGGTGATCCAGGACCACCTGGTAAAGTCATCGCTCCAAGTAAGACACAACAGCTCTTGTAGTAATTAAACACTGGATTTAAAACACAAAGTCTTGTAAAATGTAACTGGTGTTTGTCACTTGCATTTTGTTTCTAGTTGGCTCCAGTACTGTGGCCATCCCTGGACCACCAGGCCCCGCTGGGCCTCCAGGTCCTGCTGGAACCCATGGTCTGTCTGGTCCAGTGGGCCCACCTGGGGTCCCAGGACAACCTGGTAAATCCAAACTCTTGACCAATGTTAAGCATCTGGGAGGGTCAGAAACTGACAGATGGATGTGAGGCTTGTTGACACAGATTGAACAGGCTGATTTTTTTGTGTGTGATGGTACATTGATATCATCGTTTAGGACCTCAGGGAGAACGAGGAGAGAAAGGTGAAAAGGGAGATCAAGGAAAACCTGGCGAACCTGGTAGTGTCACAAGTTCAGAAACTGTCAGTTCCACCCGAAGCAACAGTGAGTACCTCTCTACTTCTTTTAAGGTCTAGTGTGTAGGATTTAGTGGCATCTAGCAGTGAGGTTGCAACCAGCTGAAACTTCTCCCATGTGCCCAACATGTAGGAGAACTAAGGTGGCCAACATGAAAATGGGAAAACGTGAAAATGCTGAGGGCCCTATCTATAGCTAGTGTTTGGTTTAATCACTCTGGGCTACTGTAGAAACAACGTAGCAGACACTATAAAAAAAGACCCGCTAGATATAAATGTGTCACTTTAAGGGAATGAAAACACAACAGTTCTTAGTTTCAGGGGATTATGAACAAATGAAACCACAGTTCTGAATAGTATACACTATTTCTGCCAATATATTCCCCTAAGTCCTGCACACTAGACCTTTATTACTTAATTTGGCTTAATTTGTATCAAGAATAACAGTGTTATAGACAGCAATACCTAAAGCTACACTCTGTACATTTTCATCTCTAACAGGACTTTCATCAGCGGCTCCACTGCCCGGCCCACCAGGACCTCCAGGTCCTCCTGGAGCACCTGGTCCTCAAGGTCCTCCTGGTATGTCAGAGCATTTCCAAACAATTAGAATAGGTGCTTAGATAAATTTAATGATTATTTGAATGTTCCTGCAACTCTTGTTTAGGTGAGGCTATACAGGGTCCTCCAGGACGAAGAGGTCCTGTCGGAGAGCCAGGTAAACAAGCATCTTGCATTTTCCGGACTGACAAATAGATACGTAGATCATCAGCATATAGGATGATTTAGGCAGAGTTAAATTAAAAAGTTAATTTTTTTTGCTGTTCTCACAGGACTTGGTTTACCTGGACCTCCAGGAGAGAAAGGAGAGCCTGGCAGCTTTGTGCCTACATCAGGTTGGTAAAATAAATCTTGCTTAAGATGTAGTGTAGGTCTCAAAACAACTGTCATGTTCAGCTTCTTTGCTTGGAATGTTTGATGTGTTCTCCCCTGTTTTGTCTTAGAAACCTTTTTTGCTGGCCCACCAGGACCAGCAGGACCCCCAGGCCCACAGGGCTCACCAGGTGGGTTTGACAAATCAGATGCTTCTTAAAACAGTGTTTGTCTCTCACACAATAGTTAACAGGAATGTATGTACAATGGATTCAAGCATAAGAAAATTTACAAAACTAGTGAAAGTGGCAGGTCTGAGGTCTTCTTGAAAATGGTCTTTCATCTTATCTTTTATTATCCTTAGGTGACCGAGGACTACAAGGGTACCAAGGTGAAAAAAACACTGCATACATCTTAGTGTTTAGAAGCTACAGACTTTTTAAACAAACATATCTTTAAAATGTAATGCTGATTGTTCAAGGTGAACCAGGTCAACCAGGTCTTCCAGGGAGACCAGGGGAACCAGGCACTGGTATGTGAACCACCTTGATTCTAGGGGGTCTTGCTTCATGCAACACTCACTTCTTTGTGGGTACTTTTTTGTTAGGTTTTAGAGGAAATATTTTAATGTTTTACACAAACTTTGGGGACATTGTTACTTAACCAAGCTTCTAACTTTTCTATTGTTTATTTATGCTTTAAAAGAAAATGGAAGTAACATTTTGTTAAGTTAGTTTGACAAAGTATTCGTAGTACAGCGTTTTTTTCCTGGAAATGTTTGAGAGCTTTCATCAGCAGGAGGACTTTATTCACCTGCTACAGAGATATTTCAAGAGTCAGAAATAAAAGAGGATAGCTCTTTTACTACATATAACATCAGTGTTTTCATGTCAGGTTTCCCAGGTCACCCTGGACCTAGGGGGCCTCCAGGTCCACCAGGCCCAGAGGGACCGGAGGGTTCAGATGGGCCACCAGGCCCAGAGGGCCCAGAGGGGCCAGAGGGGCCACAAGGACCTAAAGGTAAACTCAACCAATTTTTTTTTTATCCTCTCTGTTATTAATCATCTTCTTTTTGTGCACATGTTATACAGGAAATCTTTATCAAGAGGTCTCAAACACCGGAGTTTGTCTCTCATACTGCTGATGTGTTCCTTGCAGGCGCTGCAGGAGTCCCGGGTGCCTTGGGAATCCCCAGGGTCTCTGGTGGTAAGACCATCCTAAATATCATATCAGCTCATGTATTGCGACAGTATCTTGATAATACTCTTCACCAATGCCATGCTTTTAGAAGGTCTGCAGGGTACAAGCAACCAGAAACAACTATGGTTCACGAATAAGAAACCTGTCGATCAAACACGTTCCAAAAGATATATCCTTTTATTAATTCATTACAAAAATTCCGATCACTAGGGACATCTCTCAGTGAGATCTGGAGGGACTCAACAATATTGACCTATACCATAACCTACGCCCTTTCACATTTTGGGAAGTCATTTGACATAAGGTCAATATTAAATAATTGCCTGATAAAGACTCCGACAATTTTACACATCAAAGTCTACTTTGAAGTCTTGATGCTAGAGGCCATAACCTCTGTGGCATCTGTGGCCCGCTCCTCATCTCTCTGAGGCGTCACTATACCATAACAACACCTGGATCTCTGCTTGAACGGTCTGACAGAATTTGTGCTGTCGTACCAGGTGGCTCATTCAGTCATGGCGCCCCAGGACCACCTGGACCACCAGGTCCACCTGGTCCTCCGGGAAGAGATGGAAGTGGATCAGGATCAACTGATGTGAGCCAGCACATTGCAGAGTACCTTCAGAGTAAGCTGTGTATTTACTTACTTTGGTTAATGTAACATTACGATTGAATACAACAAAGGGCTAAGTCAAGTTATCTCTATGAGACAACATTGTCTTGTCACACAGGTGGTAGTATCAGGCAGTACCTTGCTGGACCTCCTGGACCTGCTGGGCCGCCAGGGCCTCCAGGAGCCCCAGGGGCCCTAGGACCTGCAGGGGACAGGCTGGTGGATGATGTGGCCAATCGTGTTATCAGTTACATCCACAGTATGGCCAATTACATAATAATTTTACATGTGTGCATGTTAAAACCTACAGTTTTCCCACAGTATTGAACCCCCCCTTATAACATCTACCTTTTCAGGTCCAGGTAGAGGCTATGACGGGACTCCTGGCCCCCCTGGTCCTCCAGGCGCACCTGGCTCCATCTCTGTCAATGACATCATCAGTCTATTACAGCGTAAGTCTCATTTGAGGGTGGGTAAACATGGTATTCAAGAAGTTTGTTGGTTTGATACCCAACTCTTTAGAGCATCGCATGTGAGACTAATCACCAAAGTGTGTGAATTTTTTGTGTCCAGGAGATGACGTGAGGAGACACATTGCTGGTACCCCCGGTCCACCGGGACCTCCTGGAGCTCCAGGCATTGGTAGCTCCAGATTCAACCCCCAGGACGTAGCTGAACGTGTTCTTACCCTCATGAATGGTGAGTGTTACAAATGGACCTACCGATCAAAAAGAGAGAACTTGAGAGAACTTGACTGATTGACTGGGGGTCTTGTCTGTTAACAGAGAGGGGGATGGTAGGTGTCCCTGGTCCCCCTGGACCTCCTGGACTCCCTGGACTCCCTGGAAATGTGTTATCAAGTAAGAAACACAATAAGAACACAGATCCACCCACTGGTTTTTTAGCTCTTTGTAGAGTGTCTAATCTAAACTCATCAGTATCTAGCAGCAATCTCAAGATAAAAGATGTCAATTTTTATCATCAAACTAGCTGGGCATCAAGCACTTGTGGGTCCTCAGGGGCCTCCTGGTTCCCCTGGTGCCCCTGGTGCTCCTGGTCCTCAAGGTCCACCTGGACCAGCAGGACCAGCAGGTCCACCGAGCCCCACAGGATTTGGGAACTATATCAGTCCAGAAATTCATGACTACCTACAGAGTAAGTTGGACAGAGAACATTAGCTTCATGAATTCACCTGGGAAAATATACTTTTATGTTACTTTTATAAAATACATTTTTTCTACCTTCACATCTGCTCCATTGTCCCAAAGGTGTTGCCTTTAGAGGCCTGCCAGGCCCCCCTGGTCCCCCTGGCCCTGAAGGCCCCCCTGGTAGAGTACATGGGCTGGTTTCCTATGCTGAGCATGCCAATAGAGAGACGCTTAAAGCAGAACTACAACAATACTTAAAGAGTGAGTGTAAAGGAAAATGTCACCGATTTAAAACTGTAGAAAGCTACAAAATATAGCATTTAAAATAAAGTGTAAGACATGTGACTTAGCTAATTCTTAGTTCTAGACTTGTGCAAAGGCATGAGAAGAGTTTGAGAAAGTTTTGGGGGAAAAGTATTCAAAGCACATGGTAGTGTTTTCTGCTACACATCAGCCTATAGGCTGAAAAGCAGTGTATACAAAAACAATCTGTTGTATTGTCTCCAGGTGACAGTGTGACAGGAGCAATGTTTGGACTTCCTGGTGCCCCAGGCCCTCCTGGACCCCCAGGACACAAGGGAGAGCCAGGTGTACCCGGCGCCAGAGACTGGAACCTGGATACTAGAGACTACTCCAACATGGCTGTCAAAGTAACTGATTACATCAAATGTAGGTGATCTAGGTTGTTTATGTTTATGATGAACCTCATCACAATTGACCGGTTTTCTCTCTTTGAATATTATATTACCACTTACCTGCCTGCACTTCTCTGACCTTGACCGTCCTCAACATGCAGCTCACGGTATGCTGCGTGATGTTTTGAGAGACTCTGAACGTCTCACTCAAGGACCTCCAGGGCCTCCAGGACTTCCAGGAATACCCGGACACAGCCAATGGGTTAGTTCCTCAGAAAATGTTGCGGACGTGGTGGAATACATGAAATGTAAGTTGATATGAGCTTTATGTGCTTTTATAATTGAAGGGCTGCCATTAAGTTTAAGAGCCCTATGATGACAGGCGCTATCTTTGTTGCTGACATGTCATTTCTGGCCCAAGCTGCTAGCTTGGTAGTACATTTACAGGTATATTACATTTACCGTAGCCTACAGGACATCACTAAAAAATGTGCCAAGTCATCATGTTGTCCTCTGGGCTTAACTCCTTTGTGTCTTGTACTCAAAATATACTCCAGTGCCCTAACGCCAGAGGTCTTTCCTTATGATACAGAATCATTTTCTTCCAGTCTGAAAATTTAAATTGTTTTCTCGGTGTTGAATGAAACCAGTGTCAAAATAAGCTCATACCTGCATCACAGTTTTCTGTCATTTGCAGCCCGTGGCGTGTTGCACGATATCGTAAGGGAATACAGCAGTCGTGTCTTCCAAGGACCTCCAGGACCGCCTGGCCCCGCAGGTCCCCCTGGATATACTCAGTGGTTTGGTTCGCATGGAAACGCCACCGATCTGTTGGAATACATCAGATGTGAGCAGTTGTACCAAGTTACAAATCTGAAATCAAAATCTACAGTAAAACACACGTGGTAGAGGCACTGCTTGACACTATTCCTCACCTTGCCTCTAATTTTACAGCTCATGGCCTGCTACGGGACTTTGAACGTAACCACAATGAACGAGCCATCCAAGGACCACCGGGACCACCTGGCCCCCCAGGTCCCCCTGGATACAGCCGATTGTTTGGTTCCCACACAAATGTCACTGATCTAGTGGAATACATCAAAGGTAAATACCCAGGTAACCAAGAATCGGCCCAAACTCGGCATGCTGGATGAAATTAGCCGGGCTGCATCCGGTTGCCTGACTCAGCTTAGAGTGACGCGGCCCAGAATCACGCCAAATCAGATGGCGCAATTTTGACTGCTGACACTGCGATCACTGGGCCGTTATCAAAAATGACCTGGCCCAGTTACAGCCCAAACTTGGCATGCCAGATTAAATTAGCCAAGCTGCGTCCGGTTGTCCGACTCAGCTGAGACTCGGCACGAATGACGCCCCAGAATTGGGCCAAATCAGCTGGCCCGAATCTGACTGCTGACACTGCCATCACTTGGCCGTTATGAAAAATGACTTGGCCCAGCTACGGCTCAAACTCAGCATGCTGGAAGAAATAAGTGGTGCCGTATTTGATTGCCTGACTCGGCTGAGACTTGGCATGAATGATGCTCCAGAATCGGCCAAATCAGCTGGCCCGATTCCGGCTGCCTTCACTGCCATCACTGTGGAAGCATTTATCTGCTGAATGCTACAATAAAAAAGGCGAGGGATAGAGACGCTAAAAACAGGTTAATCAGGATTTCTGATAACAGCTAAATTTGTCCTCCACAGCTCATGGAGCCATCGTAGGACCACCTGGGAGACCAGGACAGAAAGGGGACATGGGATTCCCTGGGCCAAAGGGAGAGAAAGGTAGATCTGAAAGATTCTTACAGAAGAACATGTGAGTTTGCTATTTGCTGTATTTTCAGTTCAATCAGATTAGAACAGTTTACTTTGAAACAGCTGAAGAAAATGGGAGGTTCCATGTTAAGAATCAGCTCAACTTTCATGCGTTTTTCCAGCATTAGTCCACAGTGACAGTTCATTATGCCTTTAGCTATTGCTTCTTCCTGACCAGCCCAAATCTGAAAGTGATCTACTCTGTTTGTGTGGACACAGGTGAACGAGGCCTTCCTGGTTTAGAGGGACGCAAGGGACAAAAAGGTGACAGAGGTTAGTCAGCTTTATTTAATGGCTGATGATTTGACACAGGCCTGGATTTTTCCTTTAAACCACGCTCAAAACGTTACAGTTTTTTTATTTCAAAAGTACATTAATTTCAGCTCATTTCAGGTGGATCAGGACTGATATGTTTAAGGTGCACCCCACGATCTCATTATCAGATACAGGCAGGAGAAAAGTGTTAATCACTATAAGTATTGATAATTATAATTATGGTTTTAGATCAGAACATTAAGATAAGAAATTGAAGAAATAATCAGCATCCTTCGAAGTGATCATCACAATTATATTTTGACAATAAAAAGGCTCATTTTTTGATAATAAATGTTTGATTTAATGTGCTGGAACATGCAGGAGCACAGTGATGAAAGCAGGTTACATTAAGACAACACTAATCAAACTGTGTGTGTTGATTTTCAGGAGAATTCACTCTGATGACTACAAGAAGGAGGAGGGACGTCGGTGTATAAGAGCCAACTTACTGCATACATGGAACTTTAAGTGAAATACTTTTATGTGCAGTCGGGTGTGTATAAAGGTGGTGAATGTACTGAAACACACAGCAGATGTTGTTCATCAATGTAACTGTTTTTACAAATTATTTCTGATTTTATTTTTATATCCATGTACGTCTGTTTTATGGAATTGTCTGTGTGAAATCAGGGATTTTATGTATAGCTTTGAATGATCCAGTTTGACACACTGTATTGAGGAGTGTCATTCAGAGGGGTGATATGTTTTATTTTGTGGGGTTGAATGAAGAGTTGTCTTTTGCTTACCTTCTCATACTTGTGGGCATTTTCTGATTAGACCATGTTTTGTAACTTTGTAATTTTCTTAAAATACAGTTTTATAAGGAGAAGTTTGAAAGGGTAATTTCTGTATTTTCCAACCTGGACCCTGTTTTTTTCTTTGTTTCTGTGTCTAAGTGGCTGCTGGGAATGACAGTTTTTGAAACTGGCCCAGCTTTGAGCATGACTGCTGCAGATGGCAGCAGCAAATGAGGCTGTAACCACTCAGGGCATGTTTGCACTGCCAATTATGTCCGCTAGGAGTGCTTGTTTTTGCCACTGACAGGCTCAGATTGTTAATATCTGACAACATTTTTGAAAGGATCCCTACAGAAGTCGACCTTGTGTAACATTAAGTTCCTTTTTGTTTAACCAGAAACACCCCTGAAATCACTATCACCAATCCCACCAGACTCTATTTAAATAAACAGCAGTTTTATAATCGTAAAAAAACACTTTATTCGAAGTTGACGGAGACAAAATAAAACTCACAGAAAATGTTTTATTTCGTTTTTCCACTGTTCCAACAATCACCAGCTCTGGTTTAGGTTAAATAAACCCTTAATTCACCCAGTTAGATGTGAGTGTGCTGGATGTATACATGCTTAAATTAGTGTTTTTTTAAAATGGAGTCTGGTGGGTTTGGCGATGGAGATTTTGGGGCCATTTCTGGTTAAACAAAAATGACATTACTCATTCACAAAAAGGTCTATCTTTGTAGGGATCCTTTCCATAATATTGTCAGACACATGTAACAATCTGAGCCTTGTCAGTAGCTAAAAAATAACCACTTGCCCCAAGTGGTTATATTGCAGCCTGTTTCCTCGTTGCTGACTACTTTCAGAAGTCGTTCCCATCAGTCTTTTAGACACCAACACGCTGGAAAATAGGGCCCTGGTTAAAAAAATACTGAATCTGACTGTTCAGCTTTTCATAACTGTCAGATAATCCTGTGGAATCACACCAAAGACTGAACACAACAGCAGTACAGAGGAAAAAGTTTATTTACAGCAAAATGAAAATCTACATTACACAGGCATTCTAAAAACTATACATTTATTTTAAAAATGCATAATGATTTTGATATGGATATCACTGTTTTCAGTCAACATTCAGAATTTAATCAATTTACTCTTTTCTTGTAGAATCTAACCGACCGACAGAACGAGAGCTGACAGGAGTGATTATGTAATTATGTTTCTGTACGCTGCAAACCAATGAGTGAATAAGCTACAGTACAGACGCTGCAGGCTGGGTGGTACGTTTGTTATATAAATAGCTACTGAGAAAGTTTTGTAAAAGGTGCACAGCACTCCGTTGCTTTTTTCTTTTTTTTTGTACATAACAGTTGAGTTTTTAAAATACTTCTGACTAAGCGTAACCCTCAACAGCCAATCATAAAGAAAATGAGATGAGAAAATGAACCAATCACAAGTCAAGATGGCCTAAACCAGTCAGGTCCACTTTGTTTTTTGTTTTTTTAACACATTCGTTTTTACAACTGTTTCAAATATGAAATTGCTTTGACCTCACTCATAAAACATCAGCCTAAATAAACAAAAAATGCTAAGAGCTCATGTTCTGTTTTTCTTTCTTTGAATACAGATGCATTCACTCTGAAAGTGTTAACACGCTTCATACAGTCACAAACAGAAGATTACAGTTGGCATAAAACCTAGAGTCTGACCAGAATCTTTAAAGGCGGTCACATCAGGTATACAGTATATCCATACGGCTGTTTTGAAGTATTAAGGCTATTAGCTAGCACGACAATGAAAACGGTATTATCATTTCAATAAAAAGAAGAAACAAAAGCCATGCAGGCTCATTCATGATACACCTGTAGCAAAATACCTCATGAGGAGGAGTAGGAAGAAAAACCAAAGCAAATACAAAGGATGCATCATCATCTGTCACGGCAGGGTTAGGCTACGTTCACACCGCAGGTTAGAGTGGCCCAAATCTGATTCTTCTGCTCATATGTGACTCAGATCTGCTTTTTTAAATAAATCACAAGTCACATGGAATCTGATCTTTTTCAAAAGTCACTGACATGGGTGGCCTGTATGGAGTGTCTTGCAGTGGGAGTCTTGTGGAGATGCTCTGACTGTAGTTTAAGATAAGCTATGCAGGATTTCCCTAAAAAACAACATACAGACTCAAAACAAAGAAATCCCCCTCAGTCATCACTTTCGCCCCACTAGAAGTGTGTGGTGCTGTGTTTTTCACAGGGTGGGGGAGCCCTTCTGTGTGGAGTTTGCATGTTCTCCCTGTGTCAGTGTGGGTTTTCTCTGGGTACTCCAGCTTCCTCCCACAGTCCAAAGACATGCAGGTTAATTGGTGACTCTAAATTGTCTGTAGGTGTGAATGTGAGTGTGAATGGTTGTCTGTCTCTATGTGTCAGCCCTGTGATAGTCTGGTGACCTGTCCAGGGTGTACCCTGCCTCTTGCACAGAGTCAACTGGGATAGGCTCCAGCACACCCACGACCCCTAACAGGATAAGTGGTTACGGAAATGAATGAATGAATATCCCCGCAGTGCTTAGGTGACTTAGGTGAGGTCAGGGCTTTATAAAAAGGTATTGACCAGATGCCAGACCATGAGCAGCAGGCATCCAAGAGACACAGTGCTAAAAAATGCAGATACAGCGAGATGAAACACCCGACGAGTGTGAATCTGGAGGTGACTTTTACTGTCACTTTCACTGGTGAGCATGTTTGCTAACAAGTAATAACAATCCCGCATAGTTTACCTTTAAAAGCAGCCCTTAACGTACAGAAGTTACAGATGAAACCATCCCATCACTCCTGGTGCCGACTCCACATCGACACACACTTGTACAAAAATATTAGCCATTGCTCGACAAAAACAACAGAATTAAAAAAGGGTCTCGCTTTCTCCTTGGAGTCCTTATCATCTGCTGACAAATTTGCTGGCTTCCACTGCACATCAGCTAACCGTAAACTCTGACTTCAATGGCCTCCATTTTACTTCTATACAACAGCGTGCTGCGTGTCTTGCTTTGTTACTGTTCAGCTCAGGACTGTGACCTGATCACACTGGAGTCTGATGTTGGCCACATTTAAAAATAATGTGAATATCCAAACAAAAAAAAAATCGGACCTGAGCACTGAGGCGTGGAGTGTGAACGTAGCTGGAGTGATTTTTGTTTAAACTGGTTAAATTGAAAGCAGTATTAATGTTGAATTTGCTTGGTGAGTTTCCTGACACCCACACCTTGGAAACTCTTAAAAGTGTCACATTATTTCCAGAATTGACATCAATGAATCCCGCTCCTCTTTATACATAACTTTAGCTCAACAACAATAAAGTGGTGTGACCTAAAAATAAAAATACAGACCAACAAACAGGTACATAAATGCTTGTTGAACAGTCTTTGTTTCTGCCACCACAGTGATTTCCTTAGTGTCCAGTTAACAGTGATCCTTTGTCTCTGCATGTAAACACGTCTCTACTGTCTGCATCTAAGACACTAACAGTTGCCACCACTGCTTGTTGCTAAAGAGTAATCTCAAGTCTTGTGCTGCGGACAGGAAGGCAATCTGAAGAAAAACCCTGAAAGAAGGAATCATTTCTGCTGGAAAAAAGTTCCTAAAGCTTATTTTGAAATCATGCATTATTTTATAATCCATCACGGCCTAAACTGCTAAAAGAGAGATATGTGATTTCATAAAAATATACTGTCTCATCAGTCCTTCAACAACAGTCATATTAAAAATGTGCTGTCTCCTTTGTTAGAAATACATTCTAGTTTATGATCAATTACAAATGATACGGTTGCTTGTTAATATCTAACCAAATGAAATCATCAACAGTACGTTTAAGTGGTATAAAATCGCTATCCTTTTTTAGTGCAAATGTCTAAATGAGAGAAAAATCAAGCAGCAAATAATTATCATACACTGCTTGGATTTAAAAGCCAAAACCATCCGATTCTACAGGCACTGGATTCCTTATGAAAACAATTCAATCACAAACACAAGGTTGGGCAGAGAGCTACTTCACTGTAGTGGTTTTGAGGTCAAACGCTGAGCCGAAAATCTCCTTCATCATTCTCCTTCAAAATAACCGTTATTGTGTGACAGGATGAGAGACGAGGGCGCTGCAGAGCAGAGCTGCAGACTGACCAACAAAGTCCTGAAAAAGAAATTCTTCTGTCACCCTCTGACAGTTGTCAGAGGATGAGGGCAAGGCAGCACAGGCTCGGTCTTTACTGTCGGTGTGTGTGCGCGCTCATGTCCATGTGCAATGTGTGTGTGTGTGTGTGTGTGTGTGTGTGTGTGTGTCTGTGCATATGTACGTAGGCTTCGACTAGAAACCAGTGGAGTGGACGCTGGGGATGGGGTAGAACTTGGAGATGCGGCTCTGGGTGGAGGGGTTAAGGCACTCCGACTCTCCGCTCATCTTGAAGAACACTTCCTGTTCCTGCAGCTTCCTGGCAAACTCCTCCTCCAGGGCCTGCAGGACGCACACACAAACATGATGGTTTCATATTAATAAATGCTAGCCTCAGACTCCAGATATATTTATTAGTTAACTTTTGACTGACTTATTTTGGTTTTGTTAAGTGTCCTTGGGTGTACTGAAAGGGGCTTAGAAATAAAATGTATTATTGTTATTATTATTTTAGGAAATATGGTCAAAATTCCTATTTAATGCTGTTATTTTAAAATGTCTGGATTAAGATATGTCATTGGTGTCCATTCAATAGCTCAGTGTCCAAGTTTCCAGTCATCAATTCCAGTTTTAACACACTACAAACACGTCATGTTGCTACACTTAACACAGTCAAAAAACTGTTTGCTAACCCTGTCACACACCTGCGGCTAATCACCTGCGCATCACCTATATTGCCTGCGTCTTCCTGTTCTAGTGCGCCACCCCATGCTCAAATAACAAAACTGCATCTATTTAAATTTAGTCAACATATAGACATGACTCAAAACAAATACAAAGAATGTTTTTGTGGCTCCAACACCTGAAGTTATGACATTTGGTTGGGGTACAGACAAAACAGTGTAAGCAGATCAGAATGACTAACAGGCCAAGTAGATGTCATATTTTAAATGACTGGCCCTTGAAAATGGAAAAACCTGCAAAATGGCTGATTCTAGGGCCACAGATAGCCCCCTAAAATATAAACATATGGTGTTTTATACTTCCAGCTGAAAATACATACAGTATTTGACTGATTATACCAAATTTCAGGGCACTAACATAAACAGAATCCAAGTACCTGTATGACAAGCCAAGGTTAAAATTTGTTGCCTTTTTGAGATGTCAAAACGATGTGGACTCATTTCTACGATCACGGAAATCTGCTTGTGGCTGTTGTACACTGTTTTGTCTATGTCCCTCCCAAATTTCATGGCTCTAGGAGTAATATTTATGAAGATACTGAACCCTAAAAATGGCTTCCTGCCTGGCTGAGATGTTTCTTTAGGGTGCGAAAATGACAACATTCCTAGAAGCAAAAATATGCGCAGTGTTCAAATTGAGCAAATATATTTTATAGAATTTAGTTTTTTGGTCTCAAACAGTATATATATAGATTTTGAACAAAACCTGATATGTAAACAAAAACCTCTTGATAATTTGAGATCTTTGGTAACAAACCAAAGTATTAGATAAATTTAAGTTTCAGCCTGATGATGGCGCTAAATGAAAAGTCAAAAATCTGTAGGATTCTTCCTCTGTGTTTTATCGTATCACAGAATAATAAGATCTGCTGGAATGTGTCAGTATTTGTGTCCATCTGAAAGTACCTTTTCAACAGATACAGGGACACTTGCAGAGTGGAGGAGTAATGTTTTGTACGACTACACTGCAGGCTGATATTATCATCCAGGTGTAACAGATACTCTACCTTCTTCCTGGGTCGCAGTTTCTCTCTCCACTCCTTCAGCTCAAGGCTGTGCTCCTCGTCCAGTTCCTTCAGCTTCTGGGTCTCGTGTTCAATGAGCAGGTGGCACTTCTCGTTCTGAAACACGCACAGGAAGGCAGAGAATATAAAACTGAGGGTTTTTACATATTAAAGCATCGAAAGGCCACATGGGACACATGCTGAGTCTTATACCGCCTGGAAAATGCAAGGGTGTGCAGAAAAATCACGGCATGTGTATGGACCCTAAGGCTGTCGTTTTTGGCTAGGATTATAAAGTAAAACAAAACTGCATATAAATTGTAGATAATTATCCATATAACACGCTTGAATGTGAGAATTTTTAAGATGTGTTTTTGAAGATCTCTACCTGCAGCTGCTGCAGCTCTCGGATGTTGGCGTCACACTGCAGCTGCAGGTCTCTCATCTGGTTTTCATGTTTCTGATGCTGATGGAGCCTCTCGTTCTTTTGTCTCTTCTCCTCCTGGGCTGCAAACTGGAGGAAAGAGACACAGTTAGGCTTCACGTTGTTATTCTTTTGAGTAATTTGAGCTCATTGTTTTGTTTGGCTTTCCATCGAATATAAGAAAAAAGGAAAAAGGTTGATTTTATTTCTAAATAACATTCTCGTCACCTGTTTGACCTTCTCCCTCTCCTGCTCGGGGGTGATGGCAGCTCCAGTGATACGAAGACTCTTCTTGAACATGGCCATGCGAGTCTTGGCCTCGCTGCGCTGAATCTTGGGCAGTCTGGTTTTCTCCTGCGTCTGCTTGTTCTTCAGCTCCTCGATAAGACGCTGGTTGTAGCGCTGCATCTGCTCCATCTCCTGTACAGGGCACCAGCAGACACACAACATTGAGGAAAATCCCAGAGCAACTTTTTCTAGATTAATGTTGAAATTTTGCCAGAAACAAATCCACTAAGGGGGATTATGAGGTTAGAGGAGCAATCAAAGATGATTCAACCATGCAAATAAGGGACAATAAGGCCCTTATCCAGCCCGTACCTTCTCGTGTCTCTTCAGCAGCTGATGTCTCTGCATGAAATACTGGTCTTTGAGCTGCTGTTTGAACAGCTGGTGCTTCTCCTGCAGATGGCGCTCTTCCAGCTCCCACATGGCAGCCTCCCGCGCTGTTCAAGTAAACAAAAGACAAAGCTAAATGTACACACAGAAGAGCCATTCACAGGATTATCGGAGGGGAATATCTCCTAAGCATTACGCCTCATCTTAAAACCATTCTGTATAACTAGATGGTCTGCAGTGGAGACGGAGCAGAAGCTGAAGTTACCTCATTAGGAGCAAACAGCTGAAAGCTTGAGTCAACCAACATCATCTTTACTAATGAGGTTTCAGCTTTTAAGCTTTGAACTATCTCACATTTTCTACTCACAGTGAAAGCTCTTTACCAGCTCCTAAAGCACAGTTACACCCTCCCGTGACTCGGTTCAGTGAGCATTTCTGAGAAGTGTTGTTTGTGCAGCTCCTGGCATATTAAGCATGGGATTAAGTCCCATGCAGTGCTAACTGCTAACAGGCTGCTGCTCACTGCAGTCGAGTCAGAAGGAGCCGCAGTCGCTGCTGGTTGGGCTCAGGCTTGTTTACTGCTAATCTTACTCCCCATAAATGAGATCGTTATGTTCAATGCTGAACGAGACGCAGTAAGACTACAAAAATAAAATCTCCTGCTACCGCTACAGAAGGATTTCCTGTGTTAAAGGGATAGCTCAGATTTTTTGAACTGCGGTTGTATGGGGCGCTTATCCAGAGTCAGTGTATTACACAGTAGATGTCTGCCGGCAAACCCTCTGTTTGGAGACGCAGCAGGAGTCTGATGCCGAAGTCTTGCAATGTACTGTTGTGGACAGCAGCAAAATGTATTTTAGCCACCTAAAAAAAACTAAGTAGTTTAGATGTATGCTATAGTAAGATTATTTTCACCACTTTAGCTTTTCCTGGGACAGCCTGTTCTGACAGAGAAGCCATAAACAGCTTCAGTTTCCCATCTATACTCTTGTCAAAGCCACCAGACTCCACTGACAAAAACAGTTATTTTAGATTGCTGAACACAGGAGCTGCTGGTCCACCGCTGCCTCGATCAGTAAGTTACTTTGTGCTATTGTTCGGCTCTGGTGAATCTGAACTAATCCTCTGAAACACCAAAGTCACACAATAACACAAACAAAATAACTGATCAAGGGAGCTGTGGAACAGCAGCGCCTTTGTTTAGCGATGTTAAATTACTGTTTTTCTCAGTGGAGTCTGGCTTAGAAGAGAGTGATATAACTGCTTTATTTCATGTCGGAAATCGCTGTCTGACAGCAAGGTAAAGCAGTGGAAATATTCTAAATATCACATTCATTTAAACTGATATTAATCTTGGGTAAGACTTTTTTTAGGTGGCAAAATTATGTTTTGTTGCTGACCCCTTCACAGCAGTCTATTGCCTAGCTTTCATGTCAGACTCCAGCCTGCATCTCCAAACTGTGGGTGTGCTGAGTGACATCTACCGTATGTCATACACTGACTATGGCTAAGTACCTCACACAGCCCCACTTCAAAGATCCAAACTATCCCTTTAAGGGATTGGAAGATCCTCCATGATGACGGAGGGGAATGGTTTCCAGGTCACAGGAAGACGTGAAGAAGCATTAGTTAGCATAATAAAAAAGCCCTCTGTCTCTCAGTGTTTATGTAATGTGATTTTGCACCAATAACAAAGCATAAAAACATTAATTGGCACAGCTGTAAGTGTCTTTGAATAAGAACTATCCACTCTCTGGCACACTTCTCTGCAGCTTCCAACTCAGACAGGGAAAGCAGGCAATAAATGAACATCAGTTTCATGCCTTCATCTAGCCTTCAAGGCTTTTAATGTATGAGTGCATGTGAATATTACAGTTTTACCAGTTTCAAAATTGTATAGGAAATCATACTGTGTCTGAAAAGCAACATGTGCACCCCACATCAGTCCATCAAACTATCTACACTCTCTCTAGCTGTCTGATGGAGTGGGTGTCTGCATGTTGTAATCATGGGAATATTCCCTGTCACAGCCCATCCATCCCACATGGCCTGAACACAGCGTTACTGATTGACACCAGACAGTAAATTTAGCCAGTTGGTATTCTTACCTCGAAGAAGCTGCTGCTTGTGGTTGAGGCAGTCTCTCTCGATGGTGGCGAGCTCATGTTTGTGTTGCTGGATAATCTTTTTCAGAGAGCTGTCCAGATCCTGCTGCTGCTTCTGGAGAAACTCTTGTTCCTGGATGATGGATGACAGATTATACATGACATGAGGAAAACAGGTCCAGATGTTAATCTCCTTATCTATAACACACAAAGAATCTAAGAAAGGCAAAGAATCACTTAACCTCCATCCACAACAATCAGCGATAAATCTTAACCTAATTAGAGAGGCACATCTATACACACACACACCTCTGACAGATGGAAAGCATCATCTCCTGTAACAAAAACCTTTATCATTACATTAAGCAGGATAAGCTTCATGAGGCCAGCTGAGTGTGTGTGAGTGTTTGAATGTGTTTGCTGGCCTGGAGGCTTTCTGCCAAATTTACCTCAGGCTAAGCTCGGCTTGAGCTGATGAACCAGACAGTTACAACTGGCAATAAAGACCGTATCACCTGCTTGTCACATTAATCTGGCCTACTTGGCTCACCTAATACACAGGAACCTGACATTCTGCACGCTAATGAAGTGCTCAGTGATATACAGTGAGCACTTTCAAGGTTTCTATTATCCCACGTCTCTAAATGTGTACAATTTACCTCACAGACTGTAAACTTTGCATGTCGTTTGGGAAAAAGTAGAACAAAAGGAACAAGCTATAAAACGTTTTCAATGCCAGGTACTAAACTTTAAGCACTGGCCACTACCTAGTACTGCTCTGATTCATGAGAGAACAATACTTGTGGGAAAAACAGCTACAATATACAGCATTTCATTGTCAGCGAAAACATTTATCTTTGTGTGACCAAAGTAGAGATGTGTTAATAGCTTAGCACCATTTTAGCCTTGGTGTTGGCATGTACTGATGTATAGTCTCAAGAGAATTAAGTAGGGGTGTAACAATACATGTATTTGTGTCGAACCTTTTGGTACAAAGCTTTTGTTTCAGTACACATTTCAAACCAAATTATACGTTGAGCAACATGGAGTCACCATCAGGTCTGGTGTTTGAAGCCACTTTTTTTTCGCTGTGAATTATAAGGATGATGGTGAGAGACAGTGGTGGATAAAAACAAACTGAGCGAAAGAACGAGCCACCGCACAGCCACAGACTCTCATTAGCAGCACACAAACACCGAGCCAAAGCACGACGCGCTGCGCAGCAACAGATTGTCGTTCAGCAGCTAACTTTAGTCCACAGCACACACCTGCTGCAGTGAGCAGTAACTGCTGGCAGGCCAGGTAGCGGATTTGGCCACAAAGACTAAAAAGTATGTTAGTGATGGCAGTTTAGCTTGTGTTCACATGACTGTGGTATTTACCAGAGATGGTTATTCATGTATTTATTACACTGAAAGAGCTCAGAGAGCTCGTGGGATGTAGCAAACTTGTTTCTCACACACAATGGGGCGAACAAAACTACCCTGATACTATGCACTCCAATGTCAGTAGTAACTTCGTTTCTATTTAGTAGGGAAGGGGTTATGTCAAGGATGGCTCTAGTGCCTCAACGAGCATGCTTTTAGGCCCGCCGAAAAAATCCTGGACAGAAATATTGTGGCTTAACTCAACAATGCAGTGCCACATAGTTCCAAGTCTTTTCACATATTTTAAACAAGTATTTTCTAACATGTATGATGTGTTAAGAAAGAAATCACTGATTTCATTTTACCCAGACTTTAACAATATCATTTAAACTAGACAGTAATTCCTGCTTTGTACAAAAAAGCCCAAATTATGTCATTTTTCTCACTTTTAAACTTGAAAAACAATCAAGGAAATTTCTCTGGCATTTCTACTTTTTCACTGTAACAAAAACATACCAATCCCTGACACCACTGTGTCGTATCGAACCGTATTTTGTGAACTGTTACACCCCTAGTAATAAAGCATGCTTTAAAGGAAAAGTTCACCCCAAAATCCAAACTACATATTTTTCCTGTTTTGATGCGAGTTGCCAAGTGTTAGAGATACTGACCATAAAGATGTCTTTTCTTGAATGTAACAGAACTACATGGCACTCAGCCTGTGGTGCTAAAGCGCCAAAAAAATATATTTGAAAAACTCAACAGCAATGTGCAATCATGACGTGGTCACTCAAGATAATCCGCAGACCTTGCTGTGAGCAGTGTCATGTAGGAACTATTTTCTTTCTACCGCACTACACCTGCCAACTGTTGCACTGCACAGAAGGAAGCGTGCATCTACTGCTAGCTCACCTAGCACCACTGAGCGAGCTTATGTTATAGCTTAGCATGAGCCTCTCGTCCATGAGTAGATGCACGCTTCCTTCTGTGCAGTGATATGGTTGGTGGGTGTAGCTCGGCTGAAAGAAAATAGTTCCTACACGAAACTGCTCTCAACAAGGTCTGTGGATTATCTTAAGTAACTGAGTCATAATTCCTGTAAAGAGACATTGCTGTTGAGTTTGCCAAATTAGCTTTTTTGGCGCTTTGAGCACCACAAGCTGAGTGCCATCTTGTTCCAATATACTGACGAGAAGGCAGACATCTCTACAGCCAATATCTTCAACACTCAGCAACTCACACCAAAACTAGCTAGATAAATAAATGATTGATAAACAACACTACAGGTAAGAAGAAAAATATGTGTTTTTGATTCGGGGGTGAACTTTAAGAGATGTAAAAGAGACCAAATTCTAAATATGAGGAGGCATCAAAACACACTCAGGGGTTTCACTTACATCCTGAATTGGAGCGCTGCACAGCGTGCACGAGGACAACTGAAAGGACTGAATCATTACATGAGCCACTCCCTGTGGATCACAATACATTAGCCCTAGGCACCACACTGAACACTGCACATACACTCTGAAACTGTGGCAGACACTGCAAACTCAGGTAGGTGCAAGGTTCGGAAAAATGAAGAGAAGTCATGAAAACTGCATCAAACAGCAAAATAAATAACTGCTGGATAACTTTGTGTGTGCCATCCTCACACACTTTGAAGTCTGTTCCAACAACAACAACAAAGCAGAGCAGATAGGAACAGGTAGTGTGTGTCGAAGTTCACAATTCACAGCAAACTGAGCCCTTGTTACCTCCTCTGGTGGGGCTTGGATAATATCCTCTTTAATACGTTTCATGATAGCGCTTGTCACATGCTTTGGAGACAGGCCCACTTCCTGTTTGCCCTGTGTCGGAGGGGCAGCCATGAGCAATAGATGGAAATAAAATGAGACAAAAGCTGTGGATAGATTAGCACTACACGACAAAATAAATGAGAAGTGGCAGCGCAGACTGATTTAGCCCCTGTGAAGCTAAACGGTGGTTATGTAAATCCTTATAAGACAGATCAGACAGAGGCCTGTGTGTGTGTGTGTGTGTGTGTGTGTGTCCAAGGATCAAAACAACTTGCTATAAATAGGAACTTTACAAGCTATCCCATCCTCCTTGGGGACTACATGTGGGCAAAGGATGTGAATAGAAATTGTGGTCCACATGCTAACCTCTTTCTTGCGGTTCTTCAGCATGTTCTGGTACTTGGAGAGTTCTTTGTCCTGCTCGGCTTTGATGCGTTTGGCCTCATCCCTCAGCCGGTTGGTGTGCTCCTGCTCCAGCCTCTCGATGGTCTGCTTCTGCTGCCGCTCCAGGTTCTCCACCTCCTGGTCATACTGACGCTTCTTACTCTGTAGGACAAGGAAGGTCGCATCATATCAGTGAAAATAACTGAAGCAAACTCTGTTCTTTCCATGTATAAAATCTTAGAGGCACTTTGAGGAAGTGGTAGATGTGAAAGATGTCAATAAAACAAAGTCTAAAAATGCTTTTACACAAGCCAGAACAAAATTCGAAATTTTGAAATATCAAAATCAACACTAAACCTGTAGCTACAATAGGAAGGTCATACAAAATTGAGAGGCCATTAACGGTACGTGTCACTCTCAAAAAAGCCCCGACAGGAACTGTTATGCAAATTTTCAAAGGAATATGAGGCAGTCAACAGTTTAAAAGAGGCCTAATAGGCACTGCATGAATCACTGATGAACACAAGCGTCATAAACACTGTAAGTTATGTAATGTAATGCAAGGAGTTAAAAACAGTAACAGTAAAGTTGAACAGGTTCACTAACAGGGATACACAGAAAATGAACAGCACAGCGGCGACTGACAGCCACAGTAATGACAACTGAAGGAAATCAAGCCATCCTTCACACAGTAACATGACCATTCACAAACTGCTTGTATCCAAGGTGAACTCACAAAGACTCACAATATGTAAGAACCACAAAATCTGGATGTCTGTGCAGTGGAAGAAACACACTTAGATGACTCATCGTCTTTCACACTTTTTCCTACATCTGGATGGGTTTAGAGGGTCAAAGCAAACCTGCATTTAACTACCACAGAGTGGGTTCTTTTTATAAACATCCCCGTTTCTTCTTCTTCTTCTAATTTTCCAAAAAACTTTAAGTTGTACTCTACAGGACTGTCAGTTACTGTTTGTAAACAGGCTCGCCAGCGTAAGTGAGGGCAAAGCCAACTCCAGATTCACTCTCGTTTGGCATGTCACGTCACTGTATCTGCCTTTGTTTCTGACGCTTTGTCTCTCAGATACGTGCTGCTACCTTTTAATAAAGCCCCAACATCACTAGAGCACTGTGAGGGGTAAAAGCTCATCAACGTCCTGAGCACAGAAAATAAGAAAAAAATAAGAAAATAGATGCAGAGGGCAGAGTCTCTGCATAAAAACACTCAGCCACACACTTCTAGTGGGTCAAGTGATGAATGAGAGAGATTGCTTTTGTGTGAGTCAATATTTTTTTAGGAAAATCCTGCAGAGTATATCTGCAAGATGACAATGTTCTGTTGCACAACCTCAGCATGAAGTGAAAAGCATTGAACCACCTCCCCAAAAAGTTACATCACTGAATGTTCATGGGGGGTTTTAGGGTGCAGAGAATTTCCATTTTTTACTTACTGAAAAGTAAGTATACAACTCAGTGCAGCACTCTGACAGCTGGGGTGGCTGTATTTCTCATCAGATACTAATTACTCACTGAAAACATATTACAGATATTTACATTTTCTCCACCCTTTGCTCTATTTTTATTCAAAGTGCCTATTCTTTGACGGTTCCTTAAAGGAGCTCAGAGCATATGAGTTGTCTGACATGGTTCAGAACATGTGGGTGGCTGAGCCAGTGGCGAGCAGCTAACGGGGGAGGATTGACACTCCGCTCCGGCAATGACACCGTCCCAATATCAGCGTGAACCGCTGTATGAGCGCAGTGCGAAGCAGTGGCGATGAGCTCACCAAGGCATACACATATGCAACAACATGCACGTATGGCCAGACTGGTTAACCAGAACAAACCACAGACAACCACAGAGGCTAAGATTACAACACTCACAGAGGTAGTGTGAATTTGTTCTCTGCTCAGGACGCCATAACTCCACTATATCTTTACACAGGAAATAGTGGTGTGCTGCTATAATAATGCTCTGAATGCCGCACACAGAACCATTAAAACCTTGCTTAGCGTGTGAAAACAAGAACAAAATGACATTTACATTTATTGTTAAAATGAGGCCATTGACCGGTCCTGGAGGTTTCAAGTGAATATTATAGCAATTCATGCCAAAGCAGACGCAGGTTGTCGGCTCAAATGACATACTAACGGAAGAACTTATGATACTTCTGTTTTTTACCTGAAATACCTGAAATACCTGAAACAAAAGCTGTCCCACACAGAAAATACTTCCTCTTCAGGCAAAAGCTATCAACAGGCTTGACAACAGCCAAATATCAGATAATTACAGCATCATTTTTTGTTCAGAGGGTGTGTGTCTTGGGGTGTGTATGTTTTAGACCTTAAGAGATCACTCCTCTGGTCTTCAAAGAATTAAGCTTTGGTTAATATAAGGGTAAGGATGGGGGTACACTTGTAGTTGCGATGGTTATGATTAGGGGCTAGGGATTGCATCATATTTATGATGGTCCTGATGACATCTAAGCAGGGGTGCAACAGTTTAAATTAAGTTTGGGAATGACAGTGAATTTGTTTACACTTGGTTCTTGAACTCACTACTGAGGCACATTTTCCTGCCATAACCAGAAACACTCCATGAGTAGACAGTGGTGTAAAGCATGACTGTGACAGGAACAAACTGAGACGAACTCCAACAAGGTGAAGAAAGGACAAAAAAAAACAATTTACACATTTACAAATGACTACAGTGAAAATTATTTGGTTGTATAAACCCAAGTGTTGCTGGGTGGACTGGCATGGCTGCCCGCAGAGAGAATATAAACACAACTGCTGTTTGGTCGGATGCATCTGAGACCACAGATTTGAAAACAAAGTTAGCGCTTGACATTTCTGAGTTGGTTGACTCACCGTGGTCTCCTGTTCAAAGCGCCGGTAGATCTGTTCCTTTTGCTGCTGCAGCTTGTTGCTGAGCTGCTGCTGGGCCCTCTGCTCCTCCTTCTGCAGGAGACGCAGCTCCCTCAGCTCCTGGCGCCTGGAGAGGTAGAGAAAGGAGGGTGTAGCAGGGGAAAAAAAACAGTTAATTATATGTATTTTTTAGCATAAAGCAGATTCAGCATTTATACACATTCCCTCCACACAGTTCAGTTGTACGCTGAGGCAACATGTCTACATCAAACTGATGCCCAGTGTGTATGTAAATGAACGATTACCTCAGGAATCTCATCTCCTCGTTCTTGGCATCATTGTCAGTGATTATCTTTGATGTTGTCACGCTGACTTCCACCCCATCCACAATGAATTTGCGAGTCTTTTTCAATGTCTTCTTCTGACGCTTGTTGTCCTGGGAAAACAAGAAATTAGAGTTTACAGATGTAGCTGTAGTTAGGTGAGTCTATTGTATAGTTTTTGATATTTGAGCATGTGGACTGTGTGAGCTACCTGTATGGAAACAGATCCAGGCTCCTTCGTTTTGGACAGAAAGCTTGAGATGGACAGATTCAGGTCTACGCTGCTGTTATCTGCAGCTGAGCCACTCCCTGAGTCTGAGTCTCTCTCTTTGTCATCCTTAGCTTTGTCTGGGACCATTTTCTCATCTTCTGCATTTATCTTCTCCTTTTCTGTGAGCTTCTCTTCTTCCTTATCTTTTGGGACTTTATTTTGCTCTGGTAGTGTCAATGTCACCTTGAGATTTTTGTACCTGTCCTCCTCCTCCTCTTCCTTCTCCTCTTCCTCTGCTGGTGCGTTTGATTCCTCCACAACAGTCATCTTCTCCTCCTGAGGAGTCTCAGTGACCTCTGTACTCTCTGTGTTGGCCTCTGGATTGGCTGGAACCTCAGCTGTGTCCACTTCCTTTTCATCCTCGACTGCGATCTCCAGCTGCTGCATTTCCTTAGCAGGTGCCTCTGGTTCAGTCTCTGGTTCTGGGGAGGCAACATCCTCTCCTGCTTCTGGAGGCGTTTCCTCCACTGGTGTCTGTTCTACCTGTTCATCCTCAACTGGAGTGTCCAAAGTCTCCTGTGTGTGCTCCTCAGCTGGAGAAGCAGTGGGCTCTTCCACAAAGCTAGTTTCCACCACATGGTTGGCCACCGGAAGCTCAGTGGGTGTGGGTGTGGGTGTGGGCACAGACACAACTGGCTCAGCTTTCTCAGGGACTGATTCCAAGATGGAGGGAGAGAGGGGGATCTTCTCATCCTCTGAGCTGGCGACACTGACATCAGAGGGGGCGCGTTTGTGGCCCTGAAATGGGAATAGAAGTTATAGTTATGTCTACTTCACACAACATGGTTTTAGCCTTGAATTTCCGCTTGCTGAAGTTTTGGGGTTCCCCAAAAAATGCCCCAGATCAGAGGCAAATCAGCGTTGGCTTGGTGCTTTGCAGACGCTCCCCTAATATCTAGCATATTAAATATCTGGACCTGTTGGGGACTTTGTCGGCGAGCTACAGCCAATGAGGGTGCAAGACAAGAGTTAAGGAAAGTGACAAGTGGTGCTGTGGCGCTTTCCAAGGTGTGTGTGTGTGTGTTTGAGAGGGAGCGAGAGAAAGAGAGAGTGGGGAAGAAAAGGTGGAAGGGGGACTATTGCACGTAATGCTTCTGTAAGTTATTAGCCTAATAAAAAAATTATCAGCAAACAGTTCGTAATACATTAAGAGGTTAAAGTAATTTTTCAAGCAATTCTGCTGATTTGCTCTTCTTTGTTTTCAGTGTGATATATTGAATATATCTGGGCTATTGGGAATAATCAGCAGGTTAATCAATAATGTAAATGATAATATTATAATGATAACATGATATGAGACAAGAGATCATCTTAGATTTTGGATATAGTATTGTCTTAAGTGTTGTCTTTTCTTGGTTTTAAAGGCTGCATTACAATTAAGTGATGTAATTTTCTTAACTTACCAGACTATTACCCACTTTGTCATAATATCCACATTATTGATGAATATTTATCAAAAATCTCATTGTGTAAATAGTCAACCCTACAATATTGTCACAATATTGATATCAAGGTATTTGGTACTGAATTATTTGATTTTCTTCATATCGCGCAGCCCTAGTTGAAGCACCAATTGCTAGATAAAATACTAAAATGTTTATTCTGCTGGGTTCACAAATGCAGTAGGGCTGCACCTCATGATTTCTTTTACAATGATCAATTATTTCCACAATGTGTTGCTTAATAATCATCATGGTTATAAAATGTCAGAAAAGTGTGACAGTTACCAAAAGTCTATTTGAATACTGTGTTCAGATGGCATGTTTTGACCAACCAACATTACAAAACCAAAAGATATCCAATCTACAATATACAACAAACACAAAAAACAATAAACGCCCCCACTTGAGAAGCTGGAAATGTATATAATAATTAATTGTTGATCAAAATAGTTGCTGATCAATTTTTCGTGTATTGATTAATTGACTTAGTATTTTAGCTCAAGAACTAACTCATTAATATGAAGCACAAGCCAATGTGTTAGCAGAACAAGTGTATATGTAACTGTACAAATTCCTCTAGCAAACAGAGTTTTGTGAACATTTACTCACCAGGTGTGCTTCCGTCTCTTCCTCCTCTTCTTCCTCTTTGTGGTCTTCGATCTCCTCTGTGACCTCTGCCTTCGCCTCAGCTATGAGCTCCCTCAGGGGCTTGCTGTCTGTCACACTGGACACAAATGAATGCTGTGCAGAAGACAAATGAAAATAACACGATTAGAAGTCAAGACTTAATTCACATGTTAACACCCTGTGCATGGCATGTGTTGTGGTAAACCTGCTGCAATAAAAGCACTTAAAGAAGTTGGCAGCAAAGACTGGACACCCCACAGACAACTAATCCCATAGAGTTTGAGATATATATTGCTCACAGTATTACAGACTGTTTGTTTTTGACTATAAATGGCACAACAAAGTACATAAAAAAACAAACTAAACAATACTAGGAAAACATTTCAAACTTCCTTTCCTGTGTCCACCTGTTGTTACTCTTCCCCTGGAATTTTTACCTGTCTGCATTAATGACTTTACAAAAAACAATTCAATCAATCAACTTCTTAAATGCAAACAAAAATAAGATGACACAGACACACACACCCCCACACACCGACTGCATCTACATCTCTCAACCGCCTCACCTTCTTTGGCTTAGATATCTGCTGCACGTATTCTATCGCTGGCCTGAGAATATGAAGCTTCTTCGATATCAAAACCTTCATTGGTGGCAGACCGCTATTTTGTATTTTCAAGCCCATTGAGTCGTCCTCTGCGCAGAACAATCCTTCACCGGCAGCACTGTACAGTATTTCCTGTGTGTGTGTATCAAAGTGTCCTTACTGCCTGTCTGAAAATAAGTGGCTCTAACTTGATGAGCACCTTAAACCCCATGGAAAAAGAAAAGCCTGCACAGCTGACGTCAGCTCAGGCACAAAGGGATGAGTGTCAGTCTTGCCAGGACACACGGTTCAGTACACTGACGTGACACCATGCAGGTAAACAGATGTCGTCTAGGACTCTGCTGATACGGTCTGAATGGCAGCTGGTGCGTGGGTATGGGGTAGGGCATGAGGATTATGAGTCGGTTTAGGCAAGGCACAGGGAGCTGATCGATAGTGAAACAGGGGTTCAGAGCTGAAGTGAAAAAGTTGTGTGAATGTTTAAGAGAAAAGTACCTGCAGCAGTTGTGAAGAATTCCACCTGTTGTCCACATGCTTGTCCAGACACCGCTTTAAGAAATCACTGAATTCTGGGGACCTGAAGGGTGGAAATGGTGACAAGTAGACTTGAATATATGTATAAAATAACAAATGTATTGCTCCTCTACTGACTGACATGAAGGCAAACATTTCACAAACGCAGTAGAGTTATGCAAAACTAATACACAGCCATTCAAAACAGTGTTCCTGACAGGATCATGGCGCTTCACGCTGCAACTCACCAGCGTGATGGCTGCATCAGGGTGGGAGGATCCGACTTGGCTATTTTCAGCAGAACTCTCATGGGGTTCATCTCGTGATTGGGCGGCTCAATCTGTGCCAGCTCAATCAAGGTGACCCCCAGGGACCAGATATCAGCTTTGTAGTCATATGGACGGTCCTTAGACGTCTCGCACATCACCACCTCTGGAGCCATCCTGAAGGGAAATAAGGGAAGTCAGTGAAAGGAGACATGGGGCCTTATCTTACACCAGCTCGATCCAAACTCCTCCATTTTTTATCTGGGTATGTTTATAATAACTTTAACCAAATAGTGTTTCCGGTGCCGACTTGTGAGAGTAGCAACATTTAATCGACTTGGCGACTAATTGCCAAATCTCTGCTATTCAAAGGGCACATTATTCAGATAGGAAAATGTGCCTTCATAGACAGGTTCTCAACTCGTGTACACTCACACACATACACACAGGGATGCATGGATGGGTTGCGGGTGGGTGAAATAACATATTATTAATGAGGAAAATATTACAGTGGAGCCTGTATAATGATCATGTCTGTCTGGCTCAACTTTAATCACTTTAAATGGATGATTATTATAGCTGTTTTTTTTTTTTTTATTTCTCCTGCAGATTGCTATCTAATTGACGTCTGTGTATTTACTGCATTAATACAAAGTGGTGTAACGGGCCGCTTCACTGTTTACTGTATTTTATGACAAGGGCGGCATTAGCCACAGTTGTTTTCCTGTATGTGCATCTGTTTTCAGCTGGATTGAGCATCAATATGACAAGAGTAAAGTTGAAAAATAAAATAAATAAATAAATAAAAATAAAACTCCAAGATAGAATGACCTTTGCTCCATTTTTTTCCACATGCTATCATATATAAAACACCCAAGATGAACCCTGTTAGCAGATTACTTGATTATTATCAGCAAGGAAATGATTCTGTCCTAAGCTTTTTGATCCATGTGGGCATTAATTAATCACTGTATCATGATTTCTGTGAGCCATTTCCACTGTAATTATATTCTCTAAAATGTGGACATAGCAGAGCTGCAGAGCTGCTGTGTGACTCCCCATTAAGAGAGAGGCTGTGTGCATTTACGCATGAGGAGCAGCGTAACTTTATTAATTATTTAAGAAGCTAAAAGTTAAGTTGTGTTTCCTCTGTCAAGTTTATAACTACAGTTTTTAGTTCTGCTGCTTAAATATCCCATGATATTTTCTACAGTGACATTGCTGCTCTTATTGCATTACCCTCAGCAGGAAACTGCTCTGCTCTCCAACTTGCTGAATTCCCCATGTAAATAGCAGTGTGTTAAATGCAGGAGCACCTGGCTTTTAAAGGGAACAGGAGATAACACTTTGACTGGTTGAATTAAGCCCAAACACACCTATGATAAATCAAGGGATTAAATACAACCCCTTTGCCCCCTGCGCCTGACTTTGTGCCCAGATTCTGTGCTGTTAAACTATAAAAAGAGGAGCTGCACACGCTCTACATGCACTTCTGCCGTGCACTTTAGACCATGTGCTACAGATGGTTTAAATAGGGCCCATGGAGTTTATGGATCTTTATTCTATGTTGTGCAAGAAAGGCAAACCTGATAGTGATTAATATTGTACTTTTTTCTCCCATCAAAAAGGCTTTTTATTGTCTATGAAAACATTGCTTTGTTTTATTCCACTCACCAGTAGGGCGTTCCAATGAAAGAGTCTCTCCTCTGCAGGGTTTTAGTGTTTTTGGCAGACACACCGAAGTCAGCTGAAAGACATGTGACAAGGCAAACCAGAAATTTGCCGGGAGGAACACCACGGTCATCATTTATTTTCCGAATGTGGCCACACAAACCAAACAAGAGCAAAATGAAAAACTGTCCCTCTGAGCGGCACAATTGCTAATCTCATCAGTGCATGAAATGAACAATAAATAACACAGCTCGAGAAATCATATGCTGTTATGACATTCTTTCTACATTTGCATGATTACATCATGCCTTGTTTGTGTCATGTGTAACAGCCCATCAGTGTCCGGGCACAGGCACCTCTGTGTGTGTTATGTCACTGGACAAAATGCTTGCTGTGTGTTACTGCACTGAGCTTGTTCCATCCACCAGCAGTGACTCATACCCCTCTAAGTAAGCTACGTTACTGCATCTGCTGTGGATACATGTTTGTTTACACACTGAGCTGCAGGTCCAAACAATTGCTATTGTGCATAAAACTCACTAATTTATGCTAAAATGTCTGCAATGGCCATGTAACAGTGAGATTGTACAGTGTAAGTCACAGTGAATTTCTTTTACAGGTCCTAAAGGCACATTCCACTGATTTCACACATCAAGTCCAGTAAACTTGTCACAAAATAAATCAATTTAGCCTGTGAAAACAGTTATATAATGTCTCATCTCGTGTTTTTCAACAGTACTAAGACTCAGAATGCATCATAAACATGCTTCTTAAATTCCAGACACATCACTTGAGTGTCATTCTGGAAATCTTTCTTCTATACAGTGTAATGTCATTAGAAGGCTCATGTGAACTTTACAAGATGGTAAAGTTGTTTATCTCATCTATATGACACCACATGATACCTCAGCTTGACACAGTTTTTTTTGTTTGAGCGACCGGTGTGTGAATGACGAAACCCAACACCCTCCTTTGATAACTGAACCTAATGATGTATTTGACCTGCATGTGTGAAAGCAGCTATAAATGGATGGTATCGTTGCACAGAACATTCCTGTGCCATTTTCAGCAGTTATATCATGAGAAAACATGAGATAAATACACGGAGGCTATGGCCAAAGGCACAGAGCCTACATTGCTAGACTGTGAACTCATTTATGGTTTTTCCCCTAGAAAAGTAAAAAAAAAAGAACTACATAACCAAACCAGGAAAAATGTACTTAAGCAGCGAGTCATTTCACCCTTCTGTAGTTTGTAACTTTCTCCTGTATCCTGTATGGATAACACAGATTACAGTTTCCTCTACTTATCCTACAGCATTTAACCATCTGTGGATTATTCTGCATATTAAAGGAGACTGTGTCTGTAGCTACCCTCTCTGGAAAAACTGTGTACTTCATTACTACTATGTACTGACTCATACAAAAGCAAACCCCTGCAATCATCAATTATGACCCACTAGAAGAGTGTGGCAGTGTGTTTATCGGCAGAGACTCTGCCCTCTATCTGTATTTTCCTCTTATTTTGCTGTGTTCAGGATGTTCCTGGGCACAGTGTGCAGGTGAGGTCAGGACATGATAAGGTAGCGACCAGGTGCCAGACTGTAACAACGCATTTCCACCAGATCCAGTAACAAAGGGCTTTTTATTCTTTTTCCATGGAGAGCAGAAAAAGTAGTCGTGCAGTGCATGATGGGAGTGCTGTGGCGTGTTTGGAGGATGGGTTCTGGGCTATTTGCTGGTCTGTATTTGCATAACTCAACTTTATGCAAATAAGTCTGTCCAGCGTGATGCGGCTGGCTCATGAAACCTGGACCAAACTCTCAAACTAGGTGATGTGGTTCTAAAATGAAACAAGACTCATCACTTGCATTGCATATTTTCTGGTCTTAAAAGCTGTCAGAAATAGATTTTGGTGGATTGTTCAGACAGGGAGAGTTTATGAGACGGGTCATAAAAAATGGCAAGCAAAAAACCAGGGACCACCCAACCAGCAGCACATCCTCGCCAGATCTGATGGAAATATAGTGCAAGCAGCAGGCATCCCAAAAGGAGCTCTGACAATACACAGCTATGGTGAGGCAAAAAGCCAAGCGGTGAAAGTGGTGAGATTCTGGGTTTGGCTTTCACTTTCTCTGGTGATACTGTTCACAAACAGTAACCGTCAGTTCCTGCATAGTATACCTATAACAGCTGGATTTGACTTTGCCCTTACCCAGCTTGACATCACCATCCAGTGTGAGGAGGATGTTGCCAGCCTTCAGGTCTCTGTGGATGATTTTGTTGTCATGGAGGTAGACGAGGGCCTGCAGAGTCTGCTTACACACCACCCGGATCTGAGGCTCTGTCAGGGGTCTCTCCAGTTCTATCAGGGATCACACAAACACATGATCAGAATTCCTAACCGTGGAGTACACTAATGCACCCTAATCATAGATGGTAATATGGGCTGAGCTACATTCACTGTATTAATGAATGAAGAATGTAACATGTAGGTGGTCCACAGAGGTGTGTTAATGCTGTAAAATGGCCTTTTTTCACTTTGCTGCTCAGTGCTGCTTTGTGAACAGTTTCCTGTTGGACGTTACAACCTGTATGCAAAGTGGAAATGCTGACTCACCGAGCATGACAGCATCCACAGCCCCTCCTGCACAGAACTCGATGAGGATCTGCAGACAAGGGGGAAAAAGAACACAGTGTTTTTCAACGCTTGCAACACAGGTATCTGTTGATGTACAGCTGTGGCATCAAATAGTCTTTATTAAGCGTTCATTATTTAGAGATTAGCAGGGACCTATGCTGCAAATATTTTAAATAGAGGCGAGTGCAGGCCATTCATGGGGCAACAATGCTCTGGTTGAACTCAGTGACCTGTCGAATCTATAGTGAGGGTCTGGAAGGTTCTCAAGTTCACTGAGTCATGCTCGCCTCTGTGTATCACTCTGCTGGAACATGCATAATATACAAACAAAACTCAAAGCGACTCCACATCATCATCATTATCACATACCTGAACTACTCACTTGCCTAAAAACAATTTAAGAATGAACCTCCACCCAGCCTGCGTGAATGAAACACTCTGAGCCCTTAAAGGCATTTAGGAGCTTTCAGTATGGTGGTTGACGTAAGAGGATTGGCCCAGTTGGGGCCACATTGTGGAAAAGGTTTCACACAGCTGCTCGGTAGCTAGCTAGCTATATTGCCAGACCTCGGCCTTATTCTGTAAATAGGATTAAAGTTTCTATGGACACAGCACTTCAGGCAGGGGTGAGTATGATCATGGCAGAAGGTAAGGTACAGCATCTGGAGCAGGGTATCTTTAGTAAGCTTAGACACAAGGCTGGCCTCACAGCATGCTGCTTCACTCCTCTACACTGAGGTTTGGGGAACCTTTGGCTTAACGTCACACATTAAGGAAGAGGAAGTAAAGCCGCAATTGTGCAAGTTTGTAACCATTGAGAAACTAATTGTGGTTGATACACTGGGTGAGGTCCTGGATTGTGTGACAGGGTCAGCCTGCATTCAAAAGGGCAAGTGACAAAATCTTCTACGTGTCTATTTCCTAAAAAAAAAAAGACTAAGACTGTATTCACACAGAATCAGACGTTGCAGCGATTAGCCGCAAGGTTGCGTGGCGTTGTGGGAGTGTAACTTAAATGGCCCATTTGTGGGGAAGTGGAGGGTGGAGAGAAAGCACATCTTTTCATCTCAGTATTTGTCTTCTGTATGTTTGTTCATGTTGGCCTAAAAGAGCTGTACAATTCCTTTCGGTCATCATTACTGTAGTATCTTTGATGCCACAAAAGACACACATGCACACAAACACAGACAAGCAAGTGATCTCCTTTGTAACACAGACACACAAGCTTTTAGTGCACACTTTATTTCTTTTACTCACTATAATATTTAATGGTGGAAAGAGACTGTCTGATCATCTGTTATATAATTGGCCACTGCAGCCTGACATTGGATTGTGTTTCTCCAAAAGTTGATCCGTTTCAACTATTTAACACAAGCCACAGCATTTTGCTTTTTTGGCAACCCCTGTGGCCTCACCGCCACTTCCTAGGCGGACTTATGTTTTCACCGCAACACCTGATTTGGTATGAATGCAGCCTAACTCTAACTCTTCACCAAAGTTCAATGGCATTCCATTATTCAGTTGAGCTTTTCAAGACTGTTCTACTTACAACAACAAAGCCCTTACAAGACATACAATGCCTGGAGTCTCAGAACAGTCTTGGCTATTCAACACGCACACCATTCTAGTGTTTCTCTGTAGGCGTGCTGTTGTTTTAATGGCTCTGCCACTGTACAATGGCCCCCACAGAGGTTTTTCAGAGTGGCAGCAGGCAGAGAGGAACCACGAGCCAGGGCTGTGGCTTCCTCTCCCACTTGTTTATTTGACACACACACAAAAACATGCATAAGTGTGCACCCACATATTTTCTAATCCATTCATGTGGCACACAGAGGAAGGATGTGAGACTGCGTATGATCTCACCCTCATGTTTTGAGGCCTAAAAGGATGAATATATTAGCGACACCTCAGCCTGGAGCCTAGACGCTGTTGCTGTGCGACTGAAATCGTAGCGTAACAGCAAAAAGGGACACAAAGATCAAATGGGTGACACAGTTTCGGATGCAGTTATAAAGTAAGTCGCCTCCTAAACCTCCTGGGGATGTGTGGAATGAAGTCTTTCATCTCCAGAAGGAAATGTCCTGGACACTCTCTCCTCTTTGCATGAACAGGTGCCACACAGGCCAAGATAAAAATCAACAGACAACCTCAATCAGGCTGTGGCCATTGTTCGGAGGACAATGGGGAGGAAAAGGGCTGAGAGCTCAATAAAATGCAGTGAAATTAAATACTCAGGTAATCATGAGAGTTTATAATGACTTGGCTGTGGTTTTAGATGCTTTAGACGCTGTCTTTACAATGGTGAAGGTACTATTTGCTTAGTAGTGTGTTTAGATATGCCCAAATTACTGGGTTGCACCAACCTGTGATCCATCTCAGTCACTGAGTTCCTCTTACTAACTGCTCATCTGTTCATGAACACTGCCCTCACATTTAGGCTCTGGGTTTAATCCATATCTACTGACACGGCTTTGCTCCATGGCCAAAGTAAAAGCCGCTGAGGCACTATATTAAACTACTCATCAATATTCACTGGCGATGCTCCAGCGGTGTGACACCTCAAACTCTGCTTTGTGCTGCAAAGAATAGACAAATGTGTAGGAGTTTCCAAAAATAACGGATTACCAAATATACATGCTTCTCTTTGAAACAAGTGGCTGCAACAGGGGTATTTAAAATCAGGCTCATCTCAAAAACCAGATGGATTATAAACGGGTATGATGATTAACAGCTCTAAAAGCTGCTTGTTTCTGCTGCTGCTGTGAACTTTGGCCTCATATTTTGATAAGAATACTACAGTAGGAAGGGAACTTGCATAATACTGCAAAAGCCTTGCAAAAAAGGAATAGATATAACTGTAAGGGCCTACTTTGAGTCCATGTTGCCATTATCATAACAACCGGAGCACAGTGTATTTCTTCTTTAACAGAACAAATTTACGGTGATTTATTTTTACTACAACATTCGCTCTGGGTTTTGTCCATGTTTTGGGCTGTGCAAGCTGCACCGCTAAAAGCTTTTATTGGATACTCCATTATAATAACAAGATTGGGTCAGTTTGTGTTTCAGAAGGAAGCTTTGCTAAATCAAACTGCTGTTTTAGGTCTCTGTGTTCCTCTCCCTGGGTGATAATACAGAGGAAACAGTGATAACATGTGTCTCCAGAGAGCTCTTCCTTCTACTCACCCAGAGTTTGCCCTCATAATAGAAAGCGTCGAGCAGTTTGACAATGTTTTGGTGGTCGCAGGAGGCCAGGATGTCAATCTCCACCATGTAGTCCTCCAGCTCCTCCTCGGTCTTTGTGTCAATAACTTTGGCTGCAGCGAGGATTCCCGTCTGTTTATTCTGAGCCTGTAGGATGAGAATGTTATAGCCACAGGAGTCATGCAGTTATTCTGGTCACAGTCTTAAGTCTTGCTCGTCTTGTAATCGAAACTAGTTAAGAAAATGTGTCTTTGTTCTAATTTTACTGTTCTGGATTAAACATGTAATCTTAAAGACTCAGAGAAGGCCAAATTTGGTTTGTGTTGAAGTTGTTTTGACCTCAGACCTGCAGCAACCACCTCACACAGAAATCACGGATCTAAAAACAACACATAAACACTGTCCGCCTCGTTGTAGGTCTGAATAAGTTAGCAGAACATGAGACATGTCTTGCTAAAGTGGAAATTTCTCCTGTTTGTTTTGGCTTCTCTGCAGGCAGGATGTGCTCAATGAAGTCGCCGCTGCGATATGGGATGCAGCCACTTCCTGGTGACCTGCCTGTGTTCCGCGGTCAGCCGTACACGCCATTTAAAAAAACATAAACTCACATAATTTACTCATCAGCTCTGAGGCAGACAGCTTGTATTTCACTATGAATCAATAAAGTTTTCTACTATCACAGTGATGCACCAGTGCACTGACTGGGGCATAACAACTGGTATGGCCCAAAGCCCAGAAATACATAACACTGCAATTTACTATTTGTAGATCTCCTTCAGCTTGACTCTGGAATTTGATTTCACTGCCAGTAGGACAAACATGAACTGCTTCCATGAAATTACAATAATAGGGATCTGTTTTGGTACTTTTCCTTTCCTGAACCGCAGGCCCCGTTCACGTGAGCCCTACTGTTAGAATGCTGGGAAACTGGCAACCTGTGACTACATCATTGTGCAAGAGGATTAGGCTTAATTTAAGTATAATACAAAGTAACACCGGCTTGAAATCTTGGGTAAGTCCAACTATTTCAGAGTCTCCCAAAATAGCATCTGGCAATAAAGAACAAAAACAGAACACGTAGACTGCGATCATTAGCCACAGACTTCCTGGTATTAGACTTGGTTGAGCCCTCCTGTGTGATAAAATTTACTGTCACTCATGCAAATGAAGCTTCTGGCTCCAGCTATGCATTAGGGTCATGCCAAACAATGGCGCCATTAAAACGATGACAAGGGGGTTGTTTTGACATTGGGTCAGCTATCCGAAAACGTAAAGGGGAAATTTTTGGCTGGCTTGTCGGAGCTTGTAAAAACAGCAAAAGAGCACACATATGGAAGCAAATAAGAGACAGGCAATGAGTGCTTTATTGTGAAGTTTTAACACCACTGAAATTATAGCACTTAAATATTTTACTCTGAAACCATGCATCTTAATTTATTTGTTCGGATTTACCTCTTAAGTATGAAATTTCTTGACTGGCAATTTCAAAAGCTGAAATGAAATATATATTTTTTTAATGATGACGACTTCAGATTCAAAAATTTAAGTTGCATAATTAAAAAATAGATTCAGGTTGCTAAAATTTGATTGGTCCAATTCAGATCTAACAATTCAAGTAGAACTTTCAGGCTACCTATGAAAGGGTAGGCAACTGCACCTTAATGTTATGACCAATCGAATTTGAGTGGTGTTTTATTTGGAATTTTTCATCAAATTTTTAGATCTGAATTTGCATAAAACTTGTAGAAAAATAAGGATTTTATAGAAACGATGCAGCATTAAAATCATTATTTTTGCAAGGGTGCAGGAGTCTTTTCTACAAGTTTTATTCTTCTTGTGCTTTTCCTACGCACCTGTTTGGAAACAGATATGCCAAGTATTCCTTTACTTTGAGATCTGAATTTGAGCAATCGAAATCTATTTTTTTGAAATTATGAAACTTAAATGTTTGGACTTGAATTTGTGAGCATTGAATTAAGTAAAATAAATAAATAAAATTTAGCTTTTGAATTGATATTTCATATTATAATTCAAACTCAGAATAAATAAATTCAGATGCAGGGTTTTCAAAGTTAAATATTTCAGTGCTATGAATTCAGTGGAGTTTAAATTTCAATAGTAAGTATTCAATGGCTGTAAAATTCAAGTTTTATGTTCCTTTTTTCCTTTCATATAGCCAGGATAAAAACATCACCACCAGCACAATAAAATGCTTTAAAAATAAAATATGCTTGCATTTCTGACTGGTCTAGTCATTGTTTACATCTGCATGTATATGGCAAAGAGACTGTTAAATTCTCAGCTTTACTTGCCATTGAAACCAATTAAAGAAGACGGTCAGTTTCCAGCAATGAAGGGATCTTTTGACAACTAGATGTCTGTCACATGTAAACAAACTTCATGGGGAGAGGAGTCAAACAAGAAGGCCTATGTTGGATAATTACAGACAGGGACCTCAGCAGTCATATTTGACACCACCTCTGCCATGGTGCTGGTGTTACTGGTTTGAAGATGGGTGGGTCACAGCGATACAAGACTGAGGTGACACTGCTGGGGTCAGGGTTTAGAAAGAAAGAGATCACAAGACTGAATTGATTAAATCAATCATACAGAGGAAAGGCTAGTGTTACTCTCTACAAAGAGCAGCTGTGCAGGAGACATTACCCACCTTGAACACTTTTCCAAAGGCTCCATCTCCCAGTTCACCGATTATCTCCCATACTTCCTCTGGATTTTCATCTCTGCGCACGTGCTCATACTGTTTCTTCTTCTTCTCTGCTCCCAATTTAAATATCTTACGGAAATTAAAAAATGACATACTGAGTCCTGGGTCATTCAGTTATAAAGTTGACAAAGGAATTAAACTTTAAACCACTGAAGTAGCTTGGCTGAAGAGTTTACTTTAGCATAAGTTCTTGTAGTACCATACTGTATGTGTCCCATTAACGCTAGTTATAAATATCCGCCTGGTCAACACAGTGTAGCTTTCATAACAGTCGGGATCAAAACCTAGCCTAGCCTTTGACACTGTTTTGGCCAGTCCAGAGAACAGCCCTTTCTCTTCGGGTCATTGTTAAACCCCAAATGAATAGCTAACGGTTGACGCAGACGTGTCCTACCATCTGATATCCGCTAAAAACACGACTTTATTTTCATGCAAAGTAGTAGGAGAAGCTCGTCGTTGTTCCAACTCCTGACGACCCACTGGCCCGACAACCCTGTGGGGCTCTTTCTAAACCAAAAGAAAAAAGAGATGAGTAAGGCGTCCCCCAAAATAGTTGTAGTCCACAGAAGACTTCATTAGTTTCCTTGAGGTTGAACCGGGTACAGTCAGTCCATACATTAGCATTGGCTAAAACGGTTAAAAAGCAGTCATCTTCCCCTGGTGTGAGACGGGTTTAGTAATCTAGCGGATTTAGTGTCGGTGCGCGTTCACGAGTGCGCGCGGCGGCGGTTCTTTCTCTTCGTGCTCCTCGTGTTTGACAGTTGGCGGGTAATTTCAGTCTCCTGCTGCCCTCGTCTGTACGGGAGACCAAACACAACTGACCACTTCACGACCGTTGAACACTTACAACGATAAAGTCACATGTTTTCATCGAGAAAAAGAACCAGTCGGCGGTGTTTTACTTGTTAACTGTCGTGTTACAGCGTCAAACCGCCACCATCGCCCCAAGAAATACTATACGGTCAGGTTTCTTTGTGTCCCTGCAACTACATGTCCCAGACACCATTGCGGCACAGGAACGCGCCAGACATTAAATACAACTTTTTAAAACATGTCAATATTTTAATGCTATTAATTAAATTGAAGCTTTTAATATGTTTGTGTGCATATTACCGAACAATCGTATAAATATATACATACAAAAAAAAATACTTAGTTAAAAACGTGTCACGTGACCACTGTTTCGCTTCCTCTTCTCCTCCCAGGACTCTCCACTGTGGTTAGCCAGCTTACTTTCTTCGTCGCTTTATAAGAGAAGGAAACATCAGTCTGCTTTTGCCTTCATGATGAAATGCAGGCAGCTGCGATGGATCCAGCGGATGAACCTCCGTCCATGCTGTGGGGACTGGACCCGATCTTCTCTGCCTTCGCCAGGCTGTACGTCAGAGACATCCTGCAGATGACAGAGTCCACACAGGTGCCAGGTAATAACACCTGTACAACACACAGAGACAACAGAAACATTACAAAAGTTATTTACTGTATCCTTTATCTTTATTTTTGAGCCATCACAAGTCTGAATATTTTTGCAGTGTTAGCAAGTCAGCTAATTACTTTGTACACTCATAGCCAACTTAATTAGATCTTTATAAGTGTGTTATCTGGCTTGTCTATAACGTATATATCCGGCTTTTGTTCCCTTTTATTTACCCTTTTACAGCAATAACAGCACTGTGTGACATATAACAACTTTGACGGGACAGGGTGTCTGCAGATCCTTAAAAAGTCTAAAAATGTCTTAAATTCATTATAATAAGTATAAGGCCTTGAAAGTCTCTGAACAGTCTTAAATGTGATGAGGTTACCTACCTAAATTAATGTCATCATCATCCCACGTGAAAGTCCACATTTCTGATGTTTCAAATCTGTAATCCTACCACTTAATCTAATATTGTATACTTTCACTTACCTGTTGGCAAAATGTAGATTAACCCAACTCACTCTAACAAATATATTCTAACATTAAACCCACCTATGCACGAGACCATATGTATTTCTTACTTTTTACTTACCTGCAATGCTTCAGTCGAAAAAGAAGATAGTTTGTCCAAGAATCCGACTTAAATAAGTCTATAAATTATCTTGAGAAGGTCTTAAAAAGCATGAAATCTAGTTTCTGATATCTGTAGACACCCTGTTAAAAAGTCTAAATATGCTTAAATTTGAATTGCCAAAAACAGTTTATCTGATTTCATTTATCTATCTTTTTGTCACAATGAGTCAAGCTCTTCTGAGGTAAAGCCCATATTTCTGATGGTACAAATCTTAAAACCTACCACTGAACCTGCTTTATACTTGCACATACCCGCTGACAAACTATAGATTAACCTAACCCATTCTAATAACCACCTACCTACAGTACATAAAACCTACCTCTGCATGGGACCACATAGCTTTACACCTACAGGCAGTGCTTCATTAAAAAAAAGATGTTAATTTTCTCAAAAATATGTCTTAATTTTCTATCAAAAATACATTGAAATAAAAAAAAACAAAACCCTTACATTTAATTGCCTGATACCTGAAGACAGTCTGTCTGACTGATACGATTTAACTTAGCCTTTGAAGATCTTTATATGTTTAATAACTGACACAGTTTTTTTTGACTCCAGTCAAAATAATATCAGTTTGTCATTGGTATCGGCCAGTATTAGCTTAAAAATAAATTATCAGAAGAGGCCAACATACTTTTTCTTATTTTGCACAATGAAAGAATATTACATATATTGACAACTATCATATTTCATGTCTCCATCTGCTGGTGGGCCATCATGATAAGAGTATGCATGCATAATATGATGTTAATTCCACTACAGAAGAGACTTGATGATCATTAACATTAGGTAGGGGAAAAGTGGATACATCAATATCAGTATCAGTTATTGTTCAAATGGGTTGTTACATATGGGCATATCAGATATTGTCAAACAATCCAATATTGTGCGTCCCTAGAGATGATCATTTTGTCCTGTATCCCATGTCTCACAGGTATTTACTTCTACAATTCACATCCAATCTATAAAGTGGATGTACTTGGCACGGTGGTTTACAAGAGAGAAAGAGACGACTTCTTCTGTTATGGAGGTAATTTTGTTGTGTGAAACTAAATGTATTTGTTGGTTGATATTTCAGTAAACACGAGCAAATACAGTATTTGTGTTACGTATTGTATCACAATACTCTGCTGAGTATCTGTCCTTCTGTTCACAGTGGATGATGGTACTGGCGTAATAAACTGCCTCTGCTGGAAAAACGACCTGTTGAAAGAGGAGGGGGATCCTACTACATGTGAGTTTGCATTTGTATGAATCTCCATGTTAGCATGGTTGTAGGTTTTGCTCTGTTTTAGTCACCAGAGGAGGTAAATGGCTAAATCATCACACTGTGACTTCCAAAGGAAAATGAGTTGTGAACTGACGCTGGCAACTTCTGTTTCTATGTTGACCGTCCTGGCCAAATAACTTATATGAGCCTTGTGTCATCCTCATAGCTAATATTGTCATGTAAATAACAGACAGGCATATTATCAGTATCACTGGATGTACTTGTATTATTCTATAGGTTTTGTCTGAAAGGTACCCCTTTAATTTTACTTCTAAACAACCACAGTTACATTCAATGTTTCTCACTAAATGTGTGTACACTGTTGTTTGCATCATTGTTTACAGTGGTAAGCAGTTTATTTTGCCTGCATTTTGCTGCCACACTTCTACATTTCTTTGCACGTTACAGCCTCATGCAAGTAGGTGTGGGATACAAACAAAATGGGGACCCACTCACCAAAACATCCCTTCATACTGCCACTAGGGGTCAAAAACTCCACGGGGTAGCTTTAACCTACAGTTCAAAAGGCTCTCAGTCTTTGGAATATCTTGTCTCTTGAGCAACTTAGACGGGTACAATGAGCCATCTTTGTGAAATAATTACAATTGAATTTCATTTGGATCTTAATCTTGGACTTTGGCATGACGTTAGGAGGGTGTGTCACATATTATCTATATGAACATTTCACCCATTGTTTGTATAAATTTTCGCATCTCGTCTAATATCTTTATGTATTCTTTTAGCTAATTGCAAAGGTGCTTCACATATTTATTATTACCAGTATTACTGTAATCATATTACATTTGCCAGTGATGCAGTAATGTATGCATTACTGTTCTAATCACATTAAAATGAACTAATTATGTTGTTCCTGTGTTACGTAAGTTCTTTAATTATCTGCATGATGGGCAGATAGAAGAAAAATCACAACAGCGACACTGTTCAGTGTGCCTGTAGAGAGGCTCTTTAGCCTGGGCAGTCACTCTGAGGAGGAACAGGTTGTTTGCGTGTCCTCCTCATGAGATATAATCGCTGCTTTAGTGATAAACACGTCAAATAAGATGGACTAGTCTGCTACAAAGCCATGGTGTGGTGATGGAGCGACTCAGTTTGTTTCAGTGTGTTAACCCGTTAAATCTACTTTATAGGCCATTTAAACGTGTTTGTTTCCTGTTTTAGTCTATCATCATCTAACAGTGTAAGGAAGGCTAGTCTCATATTATTTTGAGGCAATTCATATTTGTACTATGCAGTGTTTGGACGGCCAACCTCTTTTATATAGTGATACAGTTTCACTGCGAGGCAGTTGTAGCCTCCTGCGGTACCGTCTTGATTCTCCTGATCCTTGTTTGTGCTATGTATTGTAAGGGTATGGTTATATTGTTGTTGATTTGCAATTACTTGACAATAAAGTAATGCAAAGCCCTCTGCTGTTGTTAGTGGCATTTCGGGGTCCAACTGGTGTCTCTCCTCTTGATCGTAGCCACCTGCTTGCCTGTTCAGCTGCACCAGAGAGGGCTTTGATGGCCTGATGTCGGGCGTGGCCTCTAATTCCCATTTCATTAAGCAGCCTGATAGTTGACTTGCTTATGAAGCCTCTGCCGCCCACTTTAACTGGGCAAACCATCGCTTCCAGACGCTGATTTTACTGCACAGGCCTTGGATAGCTTTGCACCTTTGTGGACAAACCCTCTTGTAATTGTGGGAAGGAATGATGGAGGAAGTAGGGCGTTGATGGTTGTTCGTCTGGTCTCCAGGGTAGCTGCTAGAGTAAATTATTTCCACAAATCATTGTGTGATATCCTATATCAATCTGTCATCAGCAGCAGAGGGGAAACACAGTGATGGGGCTCAGGGAGGCTTCAACCCAGTTGCTGAACTGAAGAAGCTGAAACAGTCCCAGCAGAGCCGCTGCCGTCTGGAGATTGGGGAGCTGCTCCGAGTCAGAGGACCTGTGAAGACCTCGAGACAACAGAGAGAAATCATGGCCTCCACTTTCTGTGAGTGTGATCAAATATCAAAATTCCAAATTCACTTTCACTAAGCTACACATGCTCAAACATGCATCAGCTCACACAGTCCCTCTCCACACACTCTTGCCTGGCAAGGACATTCTTTATCGTAGCTCTGCAGTCCTGTTTTATGGTGGCCTACACTTGTCTCTTTTTCTCTCACACACACACACACACACACACACACACAGCTCATTCTTTATTTGAGAGTCCACGCCATCTATATCCTCTGCCCATTCATCATGTGTGTATCTGTGTCCATGTGTGTTCCCAGATAAAGTGAACGACCCAGTGATGGCGGTCCAGATAGCGTGGATGATGGAGGTTCCTCAGCTCTACCGACAGTGCTATGACAAACCATTCCAGCTGCAACCTACTGCAACAGGGTACAAACATCCATCCACTGAAATACGATCACAGTAGATAACGACACTGTGGTCAGGTTTCATCCAATTTATTAAAGTCTGAATGGAATTTCCAGGAAATTGGTAAAAGGAAATGCTAACAAATGCGCTTCTATCCACCCCTGTTAGGAGAAAATTAGTAGCTGGTTTACCATGATGACCAGTTGGTGGCGCTAATACTCTAGTTGGGTGCCATTAAATCATTGCAAAAGAAGGGGACACAATAATAACATAATTAAAAAAAGCGACAGTCAAATGTTAAACTATGGTACCAAAGACTTAAATCATCAAATTTTGTGGCAATTTATCGTGTGTGCTTCATAACCACGGGAACAAATATTTGTAAATGTGTCATTTTACTAAGTTAAATTACTAGATAACATGACTGAAAGCCTGTTTATATTCTGCATAAACAGTTAAGGCCATACGCTAGGCCAGTTAAATAAATCACTGGACTTAGTGGTGCATTTAAAACAACTCAACTTGAACAAAGCATACCTTAATAAGAATGCTCAAGCTCAGACACCTGTGCCAACAAGACAAGTTTATCGTAGCCTACTCAAAGCATGATTTGAAAGAGGTCACTTTAGAAGAAATACATAAACACAGACGTAGGACACATATTGTAGCTATCCTGATCATGTTGGGAAATGAACTAAATTGTGACAGCACAGACTAAAACCACTGACTAATTGTAAGCATCATGACAATGGTCAGATTATCAAATGTAATGGCACATTTTGGCATTAACGATTGCACTTTGCATGTAGCAACTACTATCAATGAAAAAGGCCACAAAGTGGGTAAGTCTTAACTGTGACTCGTTCAAAGAAAGATGCATTTTATGGCGGTTTATTAAACAAACACACTGAGATAACGAAAGCAAAATAAGACAAAACGAAATATTACATGGTCAACAGAAAATATCGGAGTTAAAAACTCACGCTCTTTATCTAAGAGCTGCCACGCCAGAGAATGAACAGGTAAAATAATGTGAAACCACACCCCTGTGCCAGTTACAACTACCAGAAGTGAAAGTGACCAAAAGAGCGTGCGTAGCTTACACAAATAATAAACAATGAAGGTTAAATACACGTTCTGGCCCTTACATTGTACGAAGAGCAAAATTATTGTACAAATATGATAATCATTGTACAACTGGCAATGCTGGGCCCCCGAAACAGTCATGACACTAAAACCCTTTACTGAAACCGATGACAATAGAATTGTTGTAGGTTCTTATCTATTGATGCCCATCCGTGTCCAGATGCATGTACATGTCTACATACAGCTCTCATACACTGTGTACAGAAACAGGACTGGTGAATGTTGATAAGATAGGACCAGACGTTTTTCATAAGGCACAATAAGTGGTAACAGTACATTTTATTAAACTGCATGTCACAGAAATGCCAATACAGTTTGGAGAAAACAGCATAGATTTAAATGCTGTAGTATACATGTAAAAAATATTTTAAGAGACATATTGGAAATGTGCAACATGCTGGCTGCGTCATGTAATATCATATAATTTCAGTCAATTGGTGCTCCGAGTGCACACTGGATGCCTTTATAGCTACTTAGCCACATCCATGAGAGATAGCAACAGAGTAATGCCCACAAATCTGGCAATGAGGGGGATGAGATGAGATGATGCAGCGGTACAGTTTGCTGTAAGATGACTTATAAAAGTAGCAACTCTGGATTATAGAATCGTAATTTTTCTTCAGTGTGAGGAAAAATGGTGAAAAGTTTAGTGCTGTTAGCAACTGCGACCACAGCTCCTGTGCTGACAGAACAGATTCGTGCCTTGCTACTGACTGGTTTGGGCAAAACAAAACAAAATACTTGCCCTTCCCAGCAAAAAAAATCAGCTATCATGAATACAATTTAGTTTGGCTGAATCAATTGTTGATATTGTTGATGCCACTGTAGCAAAGACAACCAGTTCGCCCTCTGTTTTCCTCAGAGCCCATCATCTACCAACAACACAGGACACACTGCATTTTGCTTTCCACAGTTAGCTCTGTTATTCTACCAGCCGCCATTTGCCTTGTTGGGGACAGTACCCGCAAATACTCTTTGGTAACAGGGGATAGCTACAGGAAAACAAAAGCGCTATCTTCTTCCTATTTTGGTTGCACAATGGTTGACACACTTCCTTTGTGCCATAAATCAAGCCTTCATGTTCCAGGGAGATTGTGCTTGTTGGCAGACAGAATTGCAAAAGTGAGGCTTATAGAGAGCCAATCTAAACACCCCGGTGTCTTATTCAATAGTCATTACGTTGTGCAATCAACATTTACTTCATAATGACAAGTTAAAGCAAAAAATGTGTTTTTTTAATTAATTTACACTTTAAATATCACAAAAATATATTGTTGTTAAGCATTTTTGTCTTTAGTTATTGTTTAATCTTTATCTTGACATGAAACAATAATGAAATCAGGCTCTAATTTTCATACATACGGACAACAAATAAACAATCAAATGCATCCTAAGTAATTAATTGAATTGGAAAAAGATAGAAACAAGCTACCACAGCTGAACCTGACTCAGTGATTATCAATTCTAAACACACGAGCATTAGTATGACTTGTGTTAAAGCCAGATTCTCTGTCTGTTCTTCAGTGACTCAGCCATCAGTACCCTCGGCAAGGCAACGAACATCATCAAGGAGTTCTTTAAACAGAAGTCGGTGACCAGGTTCAGACCTTATGATGTTCAGGACCTCCTGCAGCCTCTGATCTCCAGCCAGCCTCAAACAGCTGCAGCAGACCAGGTATATGGCGGAATAATAATAATATGGGATGTGTTTCTTTTTGAAGAAGTGTGCTAGTGGGATGAAACGAATTCAAACATCAGACTTTATTTGATGTGTCCGTCTTAAGTTAGAATGACGAATGGAGTAAAGAAATACAGCCATGATTTGATTCCTAGCATAGCAGCTAATTTGTATTCTTTCATTTGACATTTTAGTGACAAGATGTTATTACGCAGAGAAATCTCCATGCAGCAGTGCAATTTGACCGCAGGAAATTATTTAGATACCTAAAAGTGATGGCAGACACAGTGTCTTTCTCTGCTTCTGATTAATGCTCTGTCCAACCTCTACATGCTTATTCATGTATTGACTGTGAGGTGTTTTGATAAAACCATTGTTAGTTTGTTTATAACTTTATTTTAGTGCTCTTGCCTTATCATGCTTCTCTGTCGCTGTTAAGGAGCCCGTGGCAGGTCCATCTGCATGCCAGCAGCTACGCCAGCTCCTGAAGGAGGTCCTGCAAATTTTACAGGATGAGGGTGTTGTGTACCGCAAGGTCAAATCCCAGGATGAAGTCTATCACGTAAGAACAACCAGAGAAGTCTTAAATCAATTCCTCCCTCTTCAGTAGTGAGGATTCATTATGGATGTGTGTGTGTTTGATGCTGTCGTCCCTCACCAGGTGACCGCGCACGATAAAGATCTGCTCATAGCCGTCAAAGACATTATCAGGGAGGACTCGAAGAGAGAGAAGTGTAAGTGCACTTAACTTTTTGGCTCTCGATTAAGTATCAAAGTCATGATTCATGTTGACCTACTGCAGCTTTAATTTGACTCAGTGACAGTCTCCTTTGTGGAAGTCGTCAAGAATTAAAGCTTTTTTTCACCTGCTTGTCAAATATTAAATTAGTACAGCAATCACACCTACTGAATGTCACTCGCTAATCAGCCCTTCATTTAAGGGAGCGGACGCCTTTTTGTATTTCTGCTTGTTGTTCTGTGAGATTTTCTAAAGAGAAAATTCTAAATAATGCATGGAAATTTTTTTCATGATACTCAAAAGTCTCCATCTAACTGTGGTTCCAACGGCCGCATACATGCCTGTGTGCTGACGGTTGGCTTCTTCCTGTGTGCCTGCAGATGCGGAGAAGGGTTGCCACATCCTGCACATCCTGTCTGCAGTCAGGCAGCGCTACAGCCTCAATGTGAGCAAAGTGGCACTGGAGCTGGTCCTCAAATCACTGGAGTGCAACAGTGACATCGTCAGCACCAGCGACAATCACTACATTGTGTTTTAACTGGAGCTCAGTGGGGTCAGGACCCCAGAGTTAGTGTATATACTATGTGTAGTACGACTTATTGCTCCAAAATGTGAGCGTCCCTTATGTTGAAGTAAATCATGCCATTTGTATTTCTTTTTTCATCATGATTATTGTCAAGTGTGGCACTTACCAAAAGAAGTGAACTCCATCTTTGTGTTTAATATTACCACTTTAAGTTTGTGTTCGAAGGTTAACTTTTTAAGTTTGATATAAATGTATACCTGAACTAAAATGAAGTCATGCCAAAGAAAATGGACGTCAGGGAAGCTTTCAGGACCACTGTGCACTCCACTATTGTAAATATGTTTGAAATATGTTTAAATAAATAAGAAATAAATGGCAGACCAGGCAGCAAAGATAAGGCTCATGTATGGGTGGAATAACCCACAAGGGGGCCCTGCTGCAAAACTGAGCTCCTGGTCCCCTATACGCCCCGTCCTTTTGTTGTTTGTATATATTGTGGGATTTTTGAGAGGGAGTGAGTTACTGTCTCAAGCAAAGGAGTTCAAGTATCTCGGGGTCTTGTTCACGAGTGAGGGTAGAGTAGAGCGTGAGATGGATCGGTGGATTGTTGCAGTGTCTGCAGTGATGCGGGCGGTTTGCTGGATCATTGTGGTGAAGAGGGAGCTGAGCCGTAAGGCAAAGCTTTTGATTTACTGGTTCAACTACGTCCCAGCCCTCACCTATGGTCATGAGCCCTGTGACCGAAAGAATGAGATAGCGGATACAAGCGGCCAAAATCAGTTCCCTCCGTGGGGTGGCTGGGCTCAGCCTTAGAGACAGGGTAAGGAGCCCTGACATCCGGAGGGAGCTCGGAGTAGAGCCGCTGCTCCTTCGTGTCAAAAGGGGTCAGTTGAGGTGGTTCAGACATCTGATCAGGATGCTTCCTGGGTGCTTCCTGCTAGAGGTGTTCTGGGCACGTTCCACTGGTAGGAGGCCCCGGGGCAGACCCAGAACACGCTGGAAGGATTACATATCCCATCTGGCCTGGGAACGCCTTGGGGTCTCCCAGGAGGAGCTGGAAAGCGTTGCTGGGGAGAGGGACGTCTGGGGTGCTTTGCTTGGCCTGCTGCCCCTGCAACCCGACCCCAGTCAGACCCCCAAGTCCACAAAAAATATGTGAAGAAGCAGCAGTATACAAAAGATATCCCTCTTGTCCTCTTATCCACCCCCAAACAATGTCTATTTTATCTTTATCAAACGCACCCCACTCTACTGGCTAGACCAGGAAAAGACAAATGTGGGGAAAAAAATAGTTAAATAATATCACCATTCATATCATTACCATCTGTTACCATCATTAAATCAGCTGTTGGAGGCACATTGTAATACAAGTGTACAACACGCACCAACATGTCATATACTTATGATTATATTGACACAAATATAATGCGTCATATCATGCATCTCCTTATATTTTAGTATATGTCAAGCTTAAAAAATTGCAGCCCACATCTTCCAAAATATTTAGCATTAGCCTTCCCCTGACTCTTACAACTCTTGCTCGGGTTTGTAATGCAGCCTTCAGTTGAACATGTGTCTCCAACAGTGATGGGCAGACTGATTCTTTTCACAGTATTGATTCCTTCGAGTTGATACATGTAAACATATCGAACCTTTCCAGTTATGATGTCTTTTGAAAAAATATTGTGTCAGTTGCTCTGTGATACTGGTATGAATAAGATAAAATATTCATTCTAATGAATTGATTCAGCATCCCACTTGTATGTAGGTAGGCTATGTGAGCTCAATACAATGTTACAGAAATGTCACTGACCAATGATCTGTCTTCTTTGAGGTGTAAGTAGCAGATATCCCAGTTACCTCCACAGCCTTGTGCTGCATTCAAGTGGTATCAGAGAAATTAGCTTCTGATCCTATTTCATGGCTGATCTGATTGCAATGTCCGTGTTGTTTCTGCATTACAACTTTAACCTCATGAACACACTGAAGTCAGAAGAACAACCATCCTACGAGCGTGTGAATGCACCTTTACCCGTGACTGGCAGAGGTCTCATGATGAGTCTGATTCAATAGAGTGCCCCAGGAATGAGTCCTAAAACCCATAAATGAGTTAGCATTTTACCACTCATGGTTCCCGTCTTTTAAAGTCAACAGGAGTTTAAAATAAGGTCTGCGGTTAACACAAGCTTAAGAGACTTTAATGTTTTGTTCTACAACATAAAATATGTCAGTAAATACCCCACTTGTGAAATGTAAAGCTTCTATGTGTCTTAAAAAAAGCTGGTTGCTAACAAGTAGCTAAATAAGACTGCGCTGTGCCGAACACAGCTATACAGTCTTGTTAAGGTGATGACATGAGGTCATGTGATCATAGTGTAGTTCGTTTATAGGCTAATGTTAGCTTTTTACTTTCATTTAGACTTCAATAATCATAAAAGCAGTGTTCATCTGTGAAAATGATCTTGCTGAACAATACACATAAGAACCATACACATTTGTTCGACACAGAGCTTATTTTCGGCAATAATCCAAAATACAATGGAAAAATTCCATAGGCTTTTCCATGAGGGAACCAGTGTGATGCTAACTTCCGTGTTGACTACCAAAAAACATTTTCCCTGGGTGACTCTATTGTTTCTTGTTCCCTCACTGCAGCAGGCAGTGTGAGCACTACCCTCCTGTAACAGTGAATGGGTAAAGTCGAGGATTCGTAAGCAGTGGGGCGTTTAACAGGCCAACCCGATATACAGACACTAAAAAGAGTCGCTCGAAAAAATGACTTTGCTCACATTTGCCCATCGCTGGTCTCCAAGCCCAGGTCAAGAAAACAGAATTTCCAGGCCCAGAGGAAAGCAGCTGAGCCTTGCAGCATATTTTTCCCAGTGGTCACTTATGGTATTGCAGTGAAAGCATTCCTCATAGGCCACCATTGCAAAAGACGTGTCTGTAAAACTGTTGACGGGACACCTCCAACTGCAAACAACGTCAATTATGGATCTTTATATACTGAAGTTTTGAGCCATGCAGGCTTTTTTATTTGTAAAACTGTCCTTAGGCCGAGAAAAGCGATTAAAAAACCCATGACATTGTTACAATGTAAAGTCTAAGAACCCTGCAGGAACTCCACTGGAATGAAAAGGCGCCATCTTGGCATTCGGTATCTAGTTATCATTAACATCTATGGAATTTTTCTCAGATTTTAGGAGGAGCTACAGAGGAGTATAATGCTGTTTTTACATGTGGAGTGATGACTTAAAGCCATGTACAAAATCTGTGTAGTGCCCCTTTAATTCCAAATGTATGATTTACCCAAAAGCCCTCTCCATTATATGTTACATTAATCCATTAAATTAATAACCACAAATGAATTCCCTCACAATAAACTCCGGGTCTTTGGGGCCCTTGAGGATGTGGGGCCCTGGGGCAGTTGCCCACTTTGCCTAGCTGGTAATCCAGCCTTGCATATTCCCTTATGCATATTCAATTACAACACAATAAAGCAGTTGACACACAGTAAGGCTGGAGCTTTCAGGGCCCCTTGAGTCCTGGGGCAGTTGCCCAGTTGGACGGCTGTAGCCTTGGGCTCATGGTTAGAGGAAAGCCATTAAAATAAAGTAGGTTTCCATAATTGAATTAAGAGATGTTGCTACTCTGAAAACCTGTTTCTGGTCTCAATGCATCTTTATGAACTAAATAAAAAGCAAGAGAAGAAAGAGTCCAGCCTTTAAACGGGGCTTCTTTACAGTCTTGCAGGCTCGTGTGTCTGCGTGCACAGGGGGGCAGTGTTTGGTCGTTAATTGGCTCTCTCATGTAGAGCAGGCTGCTGCTGATTGGTCGCCTGTGAAACATCTGTATCCATATTTCCAGTTGCTCGTGTCTCCGGCCAGAAAGCTGCTCATGACTCAGATCCTGGAGAGTGTGAACAAGCTGATCAGAGCCTCATTATCAGGCTGCACATTGAGCACAGTTCAGATGTTAACATACAGTGTGTGTCGGATTTAAAAGGTACACATTGTGCCAGATTTATGTAACAGTAACGTTTTCCTGAGCAGGGAGGAAAAGTTATGTGGATGGCGGATATATGATTGTTACACCGCCTCTCTGCAAACACAGCTTCATATTTATGTCTCACAACAGCACGTTTCTTGTCTCGGAAGCCACAGCCAAATATTTTTTGTGCTCCAGTGCTTGTGCTTTATTCCAAGTAGCCCTGAGGACGCGCGTGAAGCCCATCCCACTCCGTTCCCTAAATTCACTGCGCCTGCTGTAACACAGGAGGCGTTTGGCGCTGGATTTGCCGGCTCCCTTGCAATCATCCAGCCCCCCCTGTACCCTCCAGGTATGCAGATGCCCCCTCAGTAGGCATCACGGCAGACACAAAGGAACTCCTCACTTTTTTTTCCTGCCTATTTTAAGGTGACCGCCTTCATCAGCGCGCCGCGCGCCACCGGCCAGCCTGTGTGGCTGAAGGCAACGTGAACATCGCTTTGGATATTCTGCTCTGTGTGTGTGTGAGAGTGTGTGTTACACCGAGAGCGATCAGCACGGGCTCATCGATAAGTTTCTAATCAGATTGATGGTGGTTGCGTCAACGGAGGGGAAGTCGGAGCTGCCAAATTGGCCGCGAGCGCGCTGATCTCTTAATGGACCGCTGAATGGTTAAATGACACAGCGATGAATGTTGTGATCTCCCTCCCGTGATACAAGATAGCTTATCTGGAGCCGCAGCAGCTGCCTGCCTGCCTGCCTGTCGCTTTTAATGCATAGCCTTTGCAGGGTCAAGATGCAGTTTCGGACTGTGCTGGACGTGAAAGTCGTGGACGTGGAGAAGAGGCGCAATCCGTCTAAACACTACGTGAGTTGCCTGCCTGTCTGTCTGTCTGTCTGCCTCGTCTCCATCCATGTCACCTTATGTCTTACCTTGTCCCGTTCAGCTGTGTGTGTGTGTGTGTGTGTGTGTGTGTCTCTGGCCTGTTCCCAGTCACTGTGTGACACCTAAACGCTGCATTTAGTCCACTAAATGTAGCCTAGCTGCTATGTGGAGACCACAGCTAAGCTAAGCTCACTGCTAGACTCCTGTTCAGGGGAGGTTATAAATAATAAACCAAGCAAGTGTTAGCTAATGCCTCCACACAGTGTTTAAACACACATAGTTCATCATCACGAGTGAGCTGTCATACCTGTGTGCTGTCACACAAGCAGCCTGGGCACCATCAGCACCATCAGCACTGTCACCTGCTCATGCAGGTTATTATCTCCTATATGTCCAGATCATCATGACTTCATGACATACTAAAGCCCAAACTGTGGTGCATATATACAGAATGTGGTCAGTTCAGTGGTCCTCGGCGAAAAGTCCTTGAAGGAGTTCCAGATGGCCCCCTCAAAAATGGGGAATAGTTTATTTTAACTATTAAATTCACCATCAAAGAGAGCCCAATATGAGTAAGGGTCATAGTGCGACTACTCCGATCATAGGTTTCATTATCTCCTCAACTGATGGTGACAGCTGTAGAAGTCTGGTCTTATTTAAACTTCAATTTAACGCCCAGTATCTTTTCCTTGCCTGGCGTGGCTACACATTTTGACAAATAAACGCCTCTTTTAATTCGACGCCTGGGGTCTAATTTATAAAACAATGTATAGGATCTATGCTAAAAATGTACATATGGACAAAAGCCAAACTTGCATGCGCCAAAAAATATTTCTCTACAATTAGGTTTCCACCTCACCATGTGCATCGCCAATTTCCTGTCTCCATAATGTTCGTAAGCATGGGTCAAAGTTTCTCCCATCAAGTCTGTTTTCATAGATCACAGTTTTGTGTGGGAAGTGGCGTACGCCTTTTTCAGGCCTCGTTTTGTGCGTACACAATGTTTTAAATGAGACGCTTGGTCTGATTGCCAAGCAGTTCATTTTTCATAGACGTTCTTTGGATGTATAAAATTACCCTGTAAGTTATTCATATAATTTTAGTCTGTGTTGTCCTCAGATCAAAAGAATCAAAAGGGTTTTTCTTAACGATTAATCCAACTTGCGAGTATTGTTTTAACAGGATAAAGTGGTGTTGTGTCAGTATGCCAGGTGCTGTAATCCTCGGGTGCCATTAAACGAGTTTCATTACTCTCTGATGCAGCACCTCTTAGAAGTAGATCAAATAAATGATTCATAATTGCTGTCTTATTCGAAGTATAATTTTACCAGATATGAGTAATATTCATACTGGTTTAAAGAAACAATTTGATCATATGCCCCATCTTTGCTGAACAACAGTTTTGTGAGAAAGGAATTAAAGGCCTGTCCCAAATAAAAGCTCAATGATTTCAGTGATTTAAGCAAATAACGGGGGCTATTGCTAATATTACAGTAATATCAAACAACCAAAATCTTTGCAGATGGAGGTCCCTGAAGCAAAATCTTATCAAATGAAGGTCCAAGACCTGATGTGTGTCAGTTAAGGGGTCCTTGAAACAAAAAAGGTGGAGAACCACTGGGCTGCTTTACATTAAGTGTTCAGGATAAAGCAGTCGGATACTTGAGGAATTTCATAATTCTCGCCAGCTAACCTGTTTTTCCATTGAGTTGTAAGATTGAAGCCAAATTTCTACAGCCAGATAGACACAAAGTTTCAGCATCACAGGCACTGGCCAACGTAGTTAGCAGCTCCTCTGTGAGGAGCAGCATTAGAAAATCACTGATTTTTTTTTAACATGAAACAGTTTTATTCAGTGTTTTTACAATTTAAATCACTGGTGCATTTGTTTTGAAGAGGAGAGGACTTCTGCGAATAATTTGGCTCCCACTAAAAACCTCCTTAAGCGCAAGTTATCAGAGATAAAAGGGGAGCACACATTAGCAGGCACTGGCCCCTCTGCCACATGTCAAACAGCATCGGAGAAACACTGATTTGCAACTTGAAACTGCTTTATTCAGTGTTTTTACTAGTTTAAATCAGCTGTTCCATTTGTTTGGAGAGGAGGAGGCCTCTGCAGATAATTTGGCTCATGGTAAAAACCTCCTGAACGTCCAGATCAGAAATAAGCTGAGCGCACATTCAGTTATCAGAGAAAAAAGGTGAGCACACATCGCAGACGCTGTGCTTGGGAACAATCTGCAAAGTGCCAAACAGCATAGAAGAAACACTGATTTGTAAAGTGAAACTGCTTTATTCAGTGCTTTTATCGCTTTTAATCACCTGGTCTGTTTGTCTTGGAGAGGAAGAGACCTCTGCTGATAATTCGGCTCCTGGTTAAAACCTGAACAATGAACCATGAAGGAATTCCGATTAGTTTCAGCTGGTCGCAGTCTGCAGTCCTCACCGCTAGACGTTGCTAAATCTCCCTAAATCTTACACACTGCTCACATATTCAGCATTTACTAGTTGCTAATTAGCATTCATATTAGAAACATTGGCTTTTTACTTATCATTATAAAGCACCTATTAATGCTTTATTCTGCATGATGCTCGTCTAAAATTACTTGGCCAATAACTGAGATTTCCCCCCCAATAACCTCCTAATTACTGCTTATTTATAGTGAGTAAGGAACGAGTTAAGATCTTAATATGATTTGCTCAGTATTGGCCTTAAAAGGTGGACACAAGAAAAGTTATTCTCCCTTAATACGACTTAATAAATATGATTTATTCTTATGTAACAAAACACAAAACTTTAAGTGTTTGTAGTGTCCAAATGACTCTAAATTAAGTCTCTGTAAATCAGAAAGTGTTCCTCTTTCCAAACTGAATACACCTTGTATTGAGTCGATCGAGATGCACCGGTTCTACTCCCCTTCAGCACTAGAAGAACAAAGTCATCACAAGTAGAAATATCTCCTTCTGAACGGATCACTTTAGAGATTTTCAAACATATCCATCAAAAATGTACTGCCTTATCACTTAAGAGCAGGGTTTGTGAATTGCAGTAGTTGTGTGCTATGATGGATTTACTAAGTGTGAAGAGGAGTCAACTTCAGAACAAGGAGCATGTGAGGGTTAATAAGTGTCAAACTATTAGTGATTTAGTTATGAGCAAAAAACCTCACTTTAAAATGGAGAAGATATAAGAAATTAAATTAAATTTATTATTATGAGTTTTTGGACACAATTAACACTTGCAAATTTGTTTGTTATGTAACAATAGGTCATATTTTTTAAGTGTTGTTAAAGGAGAATGACTATTCTTGTGGTATTACCACCTTACAAGGCCCATACTGTTCAAAGCATATTAAAGGCCCAGTGTGTAAGATTTAGGGAGATTTAGTGACATCTAGTGGTGAGGATTGCCGATCACAACCACCTGAAACTTCTCCTGGTTACGATTCCTTCAGTTCATTGTTCAGGACATTTTTACCAGAAGCCGAATTATCCGCAGAGGTGCCTTCCTCTCCAGAGCAGATGGACCTGGTGATTTAAAGCAATAAAAACACTGACATAAAAAAAGCACTCGGAAAGGGGCTGCTAACTACGGTGGCTGACATGAAAACGCGAATAGCCAAGGACCTGCTCCCTGTGTAGATATTAACGGCTCGTTCTAAGGTAATGAAAACACCATGAGTTTTATTTTCAGGTGATTTTAGACTGAAAAAAAACATACTCTATTCCATTTCTTCTGATATATTCCCCTAAATCCTACACACTGGACTTTTAAGATCGTAACTCATGTATAACAACTTCCTTATTTACTGTCAGTAAGCAGTAATTAGGAGGTAATTGATGATAAACCTTTAGTTAATGGCCTTAAATACGGTCATGCGTTAATAAGTGCTTTATGATGACAAATAAAAAGCCCATATCCTATTAATATGCATGCTATTAAGCAACTAGTTAATGGTGAATATGTGTACCGTAATATAAATTGTTACCCAAAAAGGTATACTGTGTATATTTCAATAAAAATGGAAAAGCATCATCTTTATTTTCATGCCTACAATCAAGATGGTCTGTTTATAAAATGCCAAGATAATCTCACCACAAGGTCCATTTAGTTGCTTCATCATATCATATCACATGATCTTCATTAGCAGATGGAGTTTTACCTCGTTGAACCTTATGAATGTTCATATTATACACACAAGGGGCTCCTTGTTTTTGCTAAAGTTTGAGATCCTAAGTGACCTTGGAAACAGTATTTGACAAAGAAAGTCATCATCTATTTGGTAGCTTTTAAGCGTATCAAACTCTATCTAATAACTGTTCAAATGTACCCTTTTTTAATTTAAAATTTGTGTCAGTCATTTTTTAAAGAATGTAGGTCACTTCATTCTCAACACTTCCGACCAAACAAACCTCACGAGAGGCCTCAGCGATTATTATTACCTCCCCGATCCTTCCCTCCTGTGGCCCTCTTCATCAATACCACACTTGTTATAAGTGAGAGGCTGTGTTGGGCCTGTGCACTTCATGGCCCCAGTTCAAATCCTATTTTGAGCCCATAAACAAGTCATAATAAATGACTTGCTCGTATGCAATTTCAGCCCTGCAGACCCTTGGGTCTAACGATATGTGCACGCAATTAGCACACTTATTCTGCTTTGAAAGGAGGAATTCACAGGGCTCTCGCCATATGTGCCCCTTTATCAGATGTACTGTAGCTGCTTTACAAGACATGGAAGTATGATATGAATTTTAGACATGCCATGGATTTACTCATCCAGAACAAAATAGCATCTGTGGACTTGACTGGGTAGATAATACCACTCTAAACACAGTACTGGACTATTAGTGTATATATTTTTAACATGGGATGGCCTCAGTGAAACTGATACCTAAACTCTGAAGCTGTCGAGGCATCACTGTACCGAGCCGCGGGGCAAAAATGAGCTCTGGGCCCAGATTGACAACCCCAACCCCCCTTCCTCCCATTCTCTGGGTATTGTGTATGTACTCCGTTGCCTTCAAGTACCCATCAAGTACAGTGCGCACAGCAGACTCCACATGACAGCTTAATTATAGTTCGCCTGGAGCTCTTGAAACCCACCGGCACTCCCATACTGGAGTACTACCTGCCCCCCAGGTTTGCTCTGTGCCAATTAGTTTGTGTTTATTTGATTAAACACAAAGTTATTTACGCCCCATGTAAGAATGATATAAATTGAAATAATAATGGTGTTAAACGTAGATGTCGTTATGGCGTCAAGCTGCGGTAATGATGCAAAACGTGCCTCAAGACACTTCAGTTTATATTGTGCTTTAGTGATGCATATTCCTATTAAAATTTATACAGGTGGGGATTCAAATGACAACAAAGTAAACACACTGTTTGGTATAAGAGTCCCAGATTGGTTTTGGCCCTGTGGGATATGTCCACTTTGCCTAGTTGGTGAGTCGACCTTGCATAACCCTTGCTCAACCTTTACCCCTAACCCTAACCCAACCTTGTAAAGATTTAGTAGGGAAGTATATGAAAGGTTCACCAAAATTTCAACAACAACAACAGCAATCTTTAATGCTATGTAGCTCTTGTTCCCATAAAGGTTGAATATGTATGTATGAATTTATGTGTTTATTGGACAGGGACAATGCACAGCTTCTTAGCTGTACTAGAGTTAGCTATACGCTAACTTACATCTGTCGTCCTTGGGCAAGAAACAGAGAGTAACATCTTTGTTGATACATGCTATTCTTGTAAGTCCCTTTGGATAGACGTGTCTGCCAAGTATACAAGTATGTAATGACAAATAATCTCTTTCCAGATGCAATCTTGGTTACATTTGATGATCCACAGACTCAACAGTTTCATTGAACCTACCAATAGTCCCCATGAAAAAAGATAAAGCATGTTCAGTGGATTATGCAGAGCAACCAGGACACTGCCTCAGGAATGACGCATGGCTGTAGAAGTTTTAAATGTCATGTTTCAGTGCTGTGAGCACCACAAAGATGATTTCAATTAAATACTATTAACCTATCTTTGCGTAATGATTGACAGAATACTCTGACATTTTGGAAAATATGATTATTTGCTTTTATGTGGAGAGTTAGATTTAAGGATTGATACCTTTCATGTTTACATGTTAATGGAGAAGATTACATTATATACATATTATTATTATTATCAAAAGCACTGACAGGTGAATTGAGTGATCATCTTGTTACAATGTAATCTTCTGCTGAAAAACTTTTGGTCCTGGTATCCATGTGGATGGCACTCGACACGTACCACCCACCCAAACACCGTTACAGACCAAGTACCCCCCTCATACCAAGGCAGTGGGAGCAAGACAATGCACCATGCTTCAGGGCAAAATCTGCTGAGGAATCGCCTGAGGAACATGACAAGAGCTTAAAGCGTCGACCTGTCATCCAAATTCCCCATATCACAATCCGTGGTCCTGTGGCCAAGCCTTAGAAGGTCAGAGCCAAGTTTGATCCAGGGTCAGGCCGCCTTGGAATCGGAGTTGGCTCTGACCTGTCGAGGCATGGACGCGGGACCTCTGGGGGCTGTCCTATGGTGTCTGGCACCAGGGTATTGGCTGCGGATCTTTTGAGTCCTATGGGTTGCAAGGTGTGGTACCAGCACGTCCATGAATGCTCAATCAGATTGGGATCTAAGGTATTTAGAGGCTAGGATGATGCTTTGAGCTCTTTGTTGCGTTCCATTCCTGAGCAGATTTTGCCGAGTGACATGGTACACTGTCCTGCTGGGGGGCACTGCCTTCACAGAGGGAGGGCCATTGCCATGAGGAGGTGTTCTTGGTCTGAAACAGTGTTGCAGAAACAGCGGTTGCATGGTGCATGTCAAGTGGTATCAACATGAATGCTAGGACCCAGGGTTTCCCAGCAGAACATTGCATTGTAACAAGACGATCCATGTTACTCACTTCACCTGTCAGCGGCTTTACTGTTGTGGCTGATTGGTGTATACTATCATATACTATTATTATTAGTCATATTTCGATCATTATTAGAACTTTTATTATTGCTGTTACTCTCTGTCTTATCCCAATTGGTCAAAGCAGATGGCCGCCCACCCAGAGCCTGGTCCTGTTTGAAGTTTCTACCTCTTAAAAGAAAGTATTTCTTTGCTGCTGTCGTGCTTGCTTATAAGAGAATTGTTGGGTTTCCTTAAATTAAAAAATATGGTCTAGACCTGTTCTATGTGTAGTGATAGATAACTTTAATTGTGATTTGGCGCTATATACATGTAATTGACTTGACATGATTTAATTAGCTTAGCTTAGGAATAAAAATAGAAGCAGGGCAAACAGCTAATCTGATTTGGTTCAGTGTTGTCAAGTGTTGCCAACAGCACCTCTAAAGCTCACTAATTACTGACATAATGTATCTGCCATGTAAAAACATTAAGTCATAGTTTTACAGTTTGTTATTTGGACAGAGCCAGACTAACTGTTTGCCTCTACCTACTGTTTTTATGCCAGTTAGCATCTCCAGCTCCATCTCACTCAGAGAGATGTCAGAGTATTCCTTAAAAACACACACACTAAAAACAAATAATTGTTCTTGGCAAGCTAATGTGACAAAACACACTCGCAGGCAGAATCCTCTAGTGCTTAGAGACAGTGAATTAATGATCCGCTGTAGATGACACATACAGAAATATGTTTTTAATGCACCTTGGACTCTTAATGCACGGCTATTGCTTCTACAGAGTAGTTAAGTAGTGTAACATGAGCTTCCCAAATCTGTCCAACTCTATAGAAAGGCTGGGTGAGGAGTATCCAGGCCACTATAAGTACAGTTAAAGTGTAACAGGAGCTTCTCAGAGCTGAGCTGAGCTGTACTGTGTTTTGGGCTCTTCGGTCTCAGCGGGCCAGTCTGTGGCCTAGTTTCCCTAGCTACCCTGTCTCAGGAGACAAGGCTAGTCACTGTGAGAAGAAAAAACGAGGGGGAGAGAGGGAGGGAGGGAGGGAGAGAGAACGAGAGAACGACACAATCTGTGGCACCCATTGAATCTCATTTGTAATGTTTGTGAAACCAGCTGGAAATGCTTATCTTGTGAGACGAGGGGGAATGAGACTCGGGGCTTTGTCAAAGGGAAGTGCTCGTCGGACCGTAGGGAAAGCTGGACCGCTGAGTCGCAAACACACATCATCACACACACAATCTCCTCCCGCCAACGGTTTTTGTGTGTACGTGTTTGCAGGAGGAGGTGATAAAAGGGAGAGCGAGGTTGGGCACGGCCATGTTTACTTTAAGCTTCTGTTTCCCCTACAAGTCCCAGTCCCATAACATTTCATTTTCTAGAGACTCCTGTGCCGCGCAAAGGCCCAGACTGGAAGACGGTGTTGTTATTTGGCACCATAAAACATCTCTTCAGAGAGCTGTTCCCCACTCAAATATTTATTGGCCTATCAAACACAGAGTGATATCTCGGTGAAAAGGGTCCCTGTTTTCAGATGCTCACCCCCTAACTGGGAGGCTGATGTGTGAAGAGGTTTATGAGGCAAGCTTTTTTTGGATCGTCCATTGTTTGGGGGAGTTTGACGGCTAGCTGGAAGTGCTCAGGGGCTGTGTGTGTGAGAAAAAAAGAAGAAGATGAGTTAGAGGCTTTGCTGACGTCTGTTAGCCAAGTCAGAGTTCTTGACGCTCGGTTTACAGAGCCCTTCTCTGACGCTGATACTAACAACGGTGTGTATCTGTGTTGCACGCACCGACAGGAGTGGTTGACAAAAGTGGCGGATGTTCTCGCACTGTTATTACCGGGACCTCACACACATGCTGAAGGTTGTTTTCATGTTTTCAGCACCAGATGTTGTTTGTAATTGCGGAACGTTTTATTTGTCTCCTGCAGAAGTCTGAAAGCATGACGGCAGTTCTTCTCCAATTGCAAGACGCCTCCTACACTCTTCTGTTTGCGTTCAGGATAAACGCACATGTGCTTGAACACGGCCTCCAGCTCTCTGCCGTTCTCCTTCAACAGCTTGACTTAGGATGACGTCACCCAGATATGGTGATGCTCTGTGGAGAGACAGAGCATGTGTGGGCATCACGTGCGCTGGCTCTGGTTTTGTTTTCATTTGGAGACTGACCTACACTGATCGTTCTTAACATCACTGGATGAGTCGTGCCGTTTTAGTGTGGTCTGATGTGTGTTGAAGACTGAGAGACGGAGGAGGAAGAAGAGAGAAATGGGAAGGAAAAGAGACGGGCTTGTCTTGCTCGCAGCTCTCTTTATGAGATTACTAGATAGTCAGGGAAATTGGCTAAAAAGTTATTAGAATCAGACTGGCCTGATTAGCATGACAAGATATTCTTTCTTTACCAAAGCACTCAAAGATGATTTACGAGAAATATTTGATCCGGTTAAGAAGACATCCAGTAGGAAGTAAAATATTTACACAACTACTTCAACTTAAAGGTCCAGATTTAGCCGCACAGATTGGCGGAAATAGAATCTAATGTTCATACTTACGTTTCCATTAGTTAATAATCACCTGAAACTGAGAGTCCACCCCGAGCCCTTGCAAACTTCAGTCGTATGTACTGTGACAAGTTCACCGTAATCATGTAGAGTGAGGTCAGAGGAGGCAAGCCGCTGATTGACAGCCCTTGAGACTGTTTTTACTCATTGCCATGGAAACACTTGAGCGATGATTACAATCATCGTAACTGCTGTCATACTGTCTCTGCTCATCTGTCCCTGCAGATAACAAGCTATAAATCCCATGTACAGGGTTGTTTCATGAGTGAACAAAATACATTTCTGTATAACATGCAGACTGCAGACCGAGCTGTGGCTAAATAAATTGTTTAGGCCTATTAGTTAGATCAGAAGATCTTCTTTTAATGTTTTCCTGCCTCTTTTCTAGCCTATATATTTGGCATTACCTTACGCAACCTATAGGGTAGGCTGCAATAATACAATGCATTTAGATTTCTGGCCCACGCGATTCAAGTATTGTTTTAATAAGCTATAGTACCTGTTTTATATGTACATAGGTTTTGATATTTTTAGTCGGCTATGGAAAAACAAACTACCACGTCACGTCAGTATTGCTATGAATTGGGGGCAATTAAATCAGTAAAGTTTGCTAAAATCTGCACCCCAAGCGGACTCTCTTTAAGTCTGTAGAAAGTCCACTTGAGGCCCCTTGTCTACTGGTTGGGAATTTGGACAGCCCTAAGCACTCCCAGACTTCCTGGTAATGTGCTCGCAAAGTCTGCGAATCTGCATGCACGGTGAAGTCTGGACATTTGGATTCAGCTTATATCTACGTATGGAGTTGGTCCTCCTCTGTGGAGTCCACCATGTTGTGTCTACAGCAGCCTAGAATGGACAAACCAAACACCACCATAGTTCTCCTAAGTGCTTGGCACATGGGAGAGGATTCAGTTTGCTGTCACGAAATCCTACACAATTGACCTTTAAAAGGGTACTCCAGTGATTTAGTGTTGCCCCTGCCCCTACATAGAAGTTGGGGGGCTCACTGGACACAGACACAGTAAGAATGGCCAAAGTTTGTGAAAAAGAAGCTGGTATATCCTTGTTTTTACTCCCCAGTATAGGTTGAGCTCCAATATAACCAGATCTACAATTACAATAATTCAACTTGACAGTGTCTTTCAATGAACAAAGTCCATGTCATTTAAACTCTACACCCCAGGCTTTGTGTTGTATATTAGCCATGTCACGCTGAGGACATTTTCCCACTGGTATATAATCTAGCAACAACATCAGAGTTAATGATTACATCAGATATTTTACAAGACCAGATATTTTTGCTCAATATCTGCAGAGTGCTGTATTATATTACTACTAATGCAAACTTCACATTAGCAGTAATGTAATACAGCACTCTTCCTGCTGCTGCAGATTCACATTAAAAGCATTTAACTGGTGAAACATGAGTTGACTTTTATTATGAAGTAGTCACAGGAAATGTAATGTGTTTGTTAGTGACATTAGCATTTCCACTACTGTTCACAGATGATGGTTATTCTCAGCATTCTCAGCAGCCACAGGGAGCTGCTAAATGTCGAGCTGCAGGCGAAAGGCTCCAACTTCTAAACGATGTAACCAACTGTTTTTCCCTCATTAGCGTTATCAAGTTCCCTGTTAGCCTTGGGTTTAGATCAAGCCCAGGCTTTGAAGCCAGTTGACATCATGGCCAAACCGTGGAATCTCAACTCCTGCGAGTGATGCCATGGGGCCCAGTTACACTGTAAAAGAGACGTCTGTAGATGAGTGGATGCGTTCTTTTGAGCACCACAACCCCTGTAAAATGACTGGTTTTACTATCGGGATTTGATCCATTCGACCTGACAACATTTCAAAAATCTGAAAGAGCCATATGGTTAAATCAATTTATCTCCATTCAAGTTAGCGCATGGTTAAATCAGAAGTGAGCCACCCGGCTGGTGAAAGTCTTTAGTGCCCCTGCTCTATGAGCCCAATGATACGGACGATGCAGGTAATTTGGCTTAATGCCCCACTGAGCAAGTGTCATAGGAATAAACCACCTCCAATACTATATAGTGCTCTTTATACGTCCATGAGTTGGATCTAAAATATTGCTAAGTAGGTGTTTTGGCTTTCGGCTTTGACACATGTCACACAGCAATTTTATGTCAGTGTTGTGTTAACAAAGTGTTTCACTGCCTTCAAGTGCCCAAAGAAATCATTTAATGTAAGGGACTTGACTTCCTGAACATTTAACTTGAGACTTAAATGCAAAAACAATCCAGGATCAACTATAAACTAGTAAATATATACATGTAACAATAAAAGAAACAAAGACATTGATGTGCAGGCATTAGACAGACACATGTCTCACATGCTGTATTTTAGGGATGCTTGATAATTGACACATCACTGGTATCGGCCAAAATCGGCTTTAAAATGAACTCAGAATCGGCCAACGTGCCATCACAATAAGAGTATTCATGCATTATACGATGGTAATTCCACTGCAGAAGAGACTTGATGATCACTAAAATTAGTAAGGGAAAAAAGTGTATGTATATAAATATCGGTATTGACCATCGGTCAAACAACTTGTTACATATTGGCATTTCGAATATCAGCCAAAAATCCAATATTGTGCATCCCTAATGTATTTAATTATCAGGTCTGTACATTGAAAGAATTTCGTAAAAGCTTTACAGAGCTAAAAAAGTCATTTTAATCCTCACTCAGAGACATAAAAGACTTGCAGCTTGGACTTGCTTGCAAGGACTTGAGACGAGTACTGAGACTTCCATTGACACACTTGACACTTGAACTCAATTTAAACTTGACCTGGACTTGCACCACAAGACGTACATTATGCTCAATGCCTGTCGTATAACTGGTATGTAGTTTATAGTTGTTACTACAGTTCCTCTGCTGATGCAGTTTGTCTCTGTGTGGCACAGGTTATTATGTAATATATTATTTTGGCACAGTTTAGGCCTCTTTGGAGGTCTATATGCTTTCACATATAGCCAGACTGCCACTTAAAATGCAGTTAATTGGATTCATCCTATGAAAGACTGCCTTTAAAGCAGTGTTTGTAATTATAAATGTTGTTTGCATGAGGACGTGACCTTGTCCTACTTTTACCTTTGCTGGGATCTGATACAAATTCCCTTTTGGATTGTTCTTTTGTGAAAAATAAATGGTATCAAGACGCCATCAAAGGTGCACAGGACGTGGCTGCTGAATAGACACTTTTCCTCAGCACCCCCTGACTAACACTTCCTGCGCCCACCACAAAGGCACAGAAGGCGCGATTGGCCCATTTCAAGTGGAAGTGTTAAGGAAAGCTGAGGCGTTGGCCTGGTGTGTGGTTAATAAAGGGCACTGTTTTGGCAGCCGATACAAAAACCCCGTCTTTGGGGGGTTTCCAGAGACCCCCTGCCAAAGCTTATGAATGGAATCGTCCTACAGTTTACTTCACTCTTGTGACATTTTTGTTGGCTTTGCTGCGAAACAGCTTAGAAGAATTTGTCAGGCTTTATTGTCATTTGTTAACCTCTCTGGCTGAACTGAAAGAATAACTGAGTGTATTAGAGTATATTTAGGCTGTGGTTCCATGTGGAAAGACTTCACTCCCATGCAAAGAGATTTTTTTCCAACCTGACTTTTTGTAGTCAGAGCATTTGCACTTTTTATGGTCTGAACGTATGATGTGTGTCTGTTTCATAGTTAGATTTAAATATAGTAGTTTAGGCGGGGTTCACTGCATTTAGTGGCTAGGCCCACATTCTCTGCCCCTCCGAGCACTCTGCTCTTTTGCTTTCTTCGCTTGAAAACTGTGTGACTGGGTCCTGGCTTTTCTCCGAAACTGTAAGTTATTTTCGCTATTCTATCAACAATATCTCTCATGGTCACTGAGTTTTGTTAGTAATGTTATTAGAGAAATGATTCTTCAGTCAGAGGGGAAAAAGAAGGCTGTAAACTCGACATGAATATTCATAACTATTTCAGAAGAACATGATGAAATAATCAGAGGTCTAATTTGTTCTGTCGTAAGAATCCATGTTTCTCTCTTTGCTTCTGAGCATGAATAAAACTTTTGTTTTCAAGTCCCGCTTCCTCTGTGGGAATAACAGACGTACAAGGTCTTTTCTTGCTATCTGGGACATTCAAGCCCCCAAAGCCTTCTTTGAATTGTTTAGTTTTTCCTCCCTCCTTTGTGTTTTCCCTGTTTATGAATCAATTTTTAGACTCCTTTGAAAAGAAAGTTGACATGTCAGAAATGGAGTGTTGGCATGTGACTGCTGTGGAATCTGAGGAAAAACTCGACTTGTCTGATCGAGACAAGACGTGTTTTCTCACTGAATTATTAAATGTCTTTTAAATGTAACATATTGCTTATTAATGGAGCAGTGTGTAAGATTCAGGGGGATTAAGTGGCATATAGCAGCGAGGATTGCAGATTGCAGCCAGCTGATACTTCTACAGGTTAGAATTCTGTCAGTGTTCATTGTTCAGGAGGTTGTTACTGGGAGCCGAATTATCCGCAGAAGTCTCTCCCTCTCCAAAACAATGGAAAAGGTGTGGTAAAAATACTGAATAAAGCAGTTTCATGTTACAAATAAGTGTTTCTCCGATGCTGTTTGGCATGTAGCAGATGGGCCGTTAGCCTAGCAATTGCTAATGTGTGCTCAATTTTTTTCTCGGATAACATAAGATTCAGATGTTCAGATGGTTTTTACTGGGAGCTGAATTATCCACAGAGGTCTCCTCCTCCCTGAAACAAACGGACCTGGTGATTAAAAGCAGTAAAAACACTGAATAAAGCAGTTTCATGGTAAAAATCAGTGTTTCTCTGATGCTGTTTGGCACATAGCATAGCAGCTGCTAATGTGTACTCAGTGTTTTTTTCTGTGATAACGTAAGATACAGATGTTTAGGAGGTTTTTACTGGGAGCTGAAAAATCCACAGTGATCTCTACCTCTTTAAAACAAACAGACCTGGTAATTTAAACTGGTAAAAACGCTGAGTAAAGCAGTTTAAAACTGTAAAACTTCAGTTACCAGTCTGGGCTATTATTTGATTAAATCACTGAACTCAACAGGCCTATATTTGGAACAGGCCTTTAATTCCTTTCACACAAAAGCTCAGCAAAGATAGGAAATACAATCAGATTGCTTATTCAAACCAGTATGAATATTTCTTGTATAAAAAGTAGGCTTCAGATGATGCATCAGATTCATTTAATCTAGCTCCAACAGACAGGGCAACAGAGAGGATTATGATACCTGGCATACCGACTGAACACCACTTTATCCCGTTAAAACAATACTCACAACTTGAAATAATTTACCTGATAAACCCTTTTGATTATTATTATGATCTGAGGACCCTTACGGACTAAAGGAATACTTGGGGTAATCGAGGAATGGACACATAATTTGAGGCAGCCAACAACCTGCTTTTATACATCCAAAGAGCTTCTATTAAAAAAAATGAACTGCTTGGCAACCAGACCAGGCCTTTAATTGAGACAGGCGTTTATTTGTCAAAATGGGTAGCCACACCAAGCTAGTAAAAGGGACTAGGCGTTTAATTGAAATTTTATGGTAGCCCTATTGAGAGCTAGTGTTTGGTGTGGCCTTTCTGGGCTACTGTAGAAACATGGTGGTGCAACATGGCGATCTCTGCTCCCTATGTAGATATAAACGGCTCCTTCTAAGGTGCACAAAAACATAACAATCCTTAATTTTTGGTGATTATTCTCTATAGAAAGAATACTTGTTGTTTCATTTCTGAAAAAAAAACATTCCCCTAAATCCTACACACTGGACCTTTAAATGTCTCTTGAATGGCAGATGTTGTTCATTAAAGGAGTTGCTTTTTTTTAGTGGCACTTAAACAGTAGTATATGTGGTCGAATGTACTCTTGTTAGGCTCTTTACAGTCATCTACAGTGAGTTATGGCTCAGCCTCCTCATTGTTTCCTAATCCCCCGATACCCATTTTATTTTCGAACACCTTCCTGTTTCCAAACGGAGGTGTGGTTATTAACAGCTGAGTGTTAGAAATCAACAGATCACGCTTCTCCACGTGAGTTCTGGTGTTACCTTCTCGCCCAAATCTCAGCCTTCATGTTGGAATTGCTGCAATGCCCTATTGGTCTAGACATGCCTGCTGTGCAAGAATGCCTTGCAGCAATCACAAGATAATGTTGGACTTTGTTATCTTGATTTCTGTGGTTCTAATGTCGCCACAGAAACATGGAAGATAAATTGGAGACTTGTTAATGTTGTTGTCACGCTTGCAAATGTCTGAATTTGTCTCTGTGGCTGCTGTGAAAATGGCTCATCTCCCATTTCATGTTATTTTATGGAATTACATAATTGACAGACAGATTACTTCTTAAGTGACGTGTAAGTGAGTCATTTGTTTTTATTGCTAACATGTTACCCCTATTAAGCATTTATAGGTAGTAATAAATAGTTTATAGCACATCTTGATGTAGGTGTGAGCAGGTATGAGTGTTAATTAATGCATTTGTGAACTAATATAACTTCTAATGTTGGCAGCCTGAAGTGGATGCAAACAGAGGAATGAATGTCAATATAGAAAAACACAGTTATAATGATAAAAAATGTGTCTTCATACGATGAGTTTTAATAGCTGACAAATTCTGTTCATTAATAAACACTAAAAATGTTCTTATATCTGCTTAACTACATTAAAGTGTGTGTTATAAAACCTTTATATACTGCTTATAGATGCTATATTGCGGCAAAGTGTTACATATTGTTTAACAGATGCTTGATTGAGGGCATTTTGGCTGTACTTAGCACTCACGACTGAATGTGCTCGAGCTCTGAGTCAGTCCATGTCAGCTTATTTTAGTTGTTGCGTGAGTGAGTGTGTCCCTTTCCTCATGAAAGGGTGAAAAAAAAACCCAGCTACCATGTAATATGCAAAATGAAATACTCAGATTTCATTTTCTGGACAGATAAGAAGATGTTTACTGCTTCATTTATCGTGAGAGGCAGCAGCTCAGACTGTTGTAATTTACTGGGAGTGTTGAGTGAATAGAGTCTATTTTGGGGACCGGGGGGGCATTAGGTTTAAGCTTGATATTTTGGGCATGGGCAGACCATGGATGGTTGTTGGTTGTGTTTTCCACTGCGGTTGCCATCACATACCCATCTGCTTCTGGGGTTTGGATCAGTTCACTCAGGCCACATCTTCCAGCCTGGCTTCTGTCTTATACCTCAGCTCAGCACAGATTTGTTTCTGAGTCGTGTAAAGTGACCCAGAGGCTTCATAGGAGGAGTCTGTAGAGCACACAAACACAACAGCATAGTAAGAAGTGGAGTCAGTTCCACATGGATATATGACTAATGTGTGCATAGTCACTAGAGCCTGACCCAGCTGATTTTCAGCTGATATTTATCACAGATGTTTTTGTCTGGGTGTATATGTTGGCCAATGAGTGACAAGATATTGAAGTACAAAAATGCCAAAGGTATATTTAAACCAAAGGGGGTGGGACCAAGTAATTGTTTTGCAAGTCAGAAGTTTGCACTCTAGTCCTAAACTTTGAGTTTTGAGTCCTGAAAAAGTCATAATGTGCTCCTCACCAACTGTAAGGCCATTTTAACAACCAAGAAAGTATTTGTTAACATGAAGTCATTACGTCTCTGTCTGTAATTTTTGACCTGTTAATTTTTCACATTGCAATTTGGTATTTGTTGACCGCTGCATAGTTTCTTGTATGTGAACACAAATAGTTTTGGTATAATTATAGTGTCAGTTTATCAGGAATAACCAGCATTCATGTTAGTTAATGAAGTTATTAAAAATAATTGATTTGTTTCACACTTTATAAATGATATAATGTTTGCATTTTTGTTAATGGACGAAGGTATCGAAAGTCCAAGTCAAGTTGCAAGTCTTTTTTGATTTTGTGAAGTTGAGTCTAAAGTCTTAGAATCTGTGACTCCAGTCTGACTCACGTCCATGTTGTGGGACTTGAGTCCACACTTCTGGAATTAACCGCCATGCTAGAGGCTCTTTGAGGCTGTACAAAGGCACAGCAGCTGACATTGGGCACCCTGGACAGGTCACTAGACTATCACAGGGCTGACACATAGGGACAGACAACCACTCATGCTCACATTCACACCTAACCTAGCCTGCATGTCTATGGACTGTCGAAGGGAGGTGGAGTACCCAGAGAAAACCCACACTAACATAGGAAGAACATGCAAACAGAAGGGCTCCCCCACCCTGGGTTCAAACAAGGAACACTCTTGCTGTGATGCGACAGTGCTAACCACTGCACCACTGTGCTGCATGTTAGCACTAAATTGAAAGTAGAGCTGAGGCTGATGGAAAGTCATTCGATTTCCAGGTCTTTAACCATGAACAAATGTTTGGAAAGAATGACAATGATAATGCTAAATGTTAGTTAAGGCATCAACAGTTATAATCCATCCTAAGGGGGGCATGAATGTTTGTATCAGATTTCACTGCAGTTGATCCAGTAGTTGTTGGGACATTTCACTCAAAAGCACAAATGTGAAAAAGTCAGGTGATCACCAAAGCTGACCGACTAATCAACACTGCCGTCCATAAAACCATCACTAAGGTGTTGGAGACTTTTTTAAGCTCTTCAATAAACATTTCCGTATCAGCCTCAAAATATTTATATTTATACACTTATAGTACACACTCTATGCTGCACAAATGTTACACACAAACAGGCTCTGACAAGTGCTGGGGCAGCCCCTCTGTTCCCTTGAGGCGTATCTCTGTGAGTCACTTAGATAAGTTCCCATCAGTGTTGACTGGTATGCAGTAACAGCACAAAGATATTTTGGATATTTGTACCAGCGAAGTCAAATCTGGCCTTTACACAAAGCTTTAAAAGCAAAGATGAAGCCTCAAATGACGTCAGGTCACCTCAGACAGCAGTTAACTCACTTTTCCATGTGTGCCCTTTCAGTTTTCTGAAATGTACTCTAATTTCTTTAAAAGATGCTTTGTTAATGAGCACTAAAAGTCACAAAGACACTTGGAAACATTGCTGACTGTGGCAGTAAGCCAGTTTTTGACTTTTGTGATTCTTGTGACTCCACGGTACCCCCGGGGAGCACATTTTCATAGCAATAAATGCCAGCACTAATCGCTGTGGTGACACCCTACCGTGCTAAGAACAAGTTTGTCAGTGTAGTGTGACAGTCACAGCTTCTGGATGCCAGTAGCTGTGTTTGCATGGGAGTGAACATACTGGGGTGGCTCCTCGCCAGCAGCAGCTGAGCCCCTTCCAGCAGCAACAAGGCCTTTTAACCCTCGGCTTTGTTGTGGAACCCTTTTTTGTTTCAAGCTGCTGCCCTTCTTACGTCAACGTCAGGGTCTTTCACTCGACCTCATTCATCTCGGCTCGGCTCTGGAGGCTCTTGGCAGGTACAGAGGGTTGGAGTGACAGTGTAAGATCAGTCAGAAAGATGGAGCCTGCCGGAGTAAGGAGCAGGAATACCTCACCAGGGGAAACACGTTGCCTTTATTTAATCTGAATGCTATACAAGAGGCAAAGTCAATCGTTTCTGTGTTCACGGCGGCTTGATGCTAAGTGGATTTCTATTTGCGCTGTGTCTGGGCCACTTAGCTGGAATTCTTTGGCTGGGTGACAACATCTTGTTTTATTGCAAATCACTTCATAATGGCTATTTTAGCTGTACATTGAGTACATGCCAGATGTATACAGCTTTGAAGTGCTCAGCATAAGATGTATGGAAACACCATGGATGCTTTTTGTTTATGCTGCTGTGATCTGGCAACAACAATGGAAAAAGGCAAATTTATGCCATGTTTTAAATAAAAAACATGATGTTATAATGATGACCACCAGTCAAGAGTAAAATCCCCATTATTACCAAGTTATCTGTGACACTTGGGGAATCTAATACCAGTTTTCTGTGAAGCTCTTAATGGTGGACACTCATCCATGTCCATTCACCTGTGTAATAGTTCAAGTATGTCCTCACCAGAAAGACAAAAGCATCAGTTTAAATGCTTGAATGCTTGAATATTTGAGATTTCTTAAGCGGCCTCTTGTAGTCATGCATCATATCTTAGAGGCAAACGTGGAAGTGGCTCATCATCTAAATATTCTCAGTGGTTAATTGATTAATGGTTAACCTTTGACATCCCTAACCACAACGTTACAAATCACCCCCCCCACATACTCTGCAGCTCCCTCACAATCCCCACAGCTAACTAGCTATTTATCTGCATAGTAAAGCACGTTATACTCACCAGAGAGATTCACCAAGCTCCTGCTCTTCAAGCAACTCTATACATGTGCTTGCAGATTAGTATATGAATAACATGGTGACCTTCATTGTGATTAAATGCAACTAAAATCAACCTTTCGTCTGCATTTGCCAATGCTCCATGTTCCTACCACATCTACCTGCATTAAAGCCACCTCTTGCTTGATGTATTTGGCTGCCTGAGCCAAGTGTGACATTTATGAGTGGTGTGACTCCACACATTGCGATGAGAAGTTGAGAATATTAGAATTTTTATGGCGTTTGAAAACTGCTAGAAGAAAAGCAACATGGGGTGCAAGAGAGGAGCGCACACCAGGCACGACGTACTTAAGAAAACAGTGGTTTTGCTGACAATGCTTTTTGTAATGACATGTCTTAGTGTGATTGGGGTCTTAGATTAGTTCCTGGAGGCGTACCCAATAACCTGTATATTCAGTGTAATTTCCCCTTCAAAAACCTTCAATCGTAATGTTATAACTTATCCACTTGAGCAGTTTGATATCCAGAGCCCTTTCCTGAACCACTGTATACCGGCAGATGAAAGACCCTACCTTCTCTTAACGTCTCTGATGAAAAATTCCAGGCCTCTGGATGTGTTACCTTGGTTATCTATGTTTCATTGGATTAGACATGATGGCAGCATCACTTACCTCCTCTTGACGGATAAATGGACTCTGTCTCAATCTTATCAGGCCTCTCAGGGCTGCGGCATTGCTGGAGCCAAGGGTAAAGGCCAGCAGGTCAGTGTGCTGACAAAGGAGGGATGATGTCACCATCTATCCCAATGTATCAGCCGCTGACAGATTTATGAGTGCTGGATTTATGAATGTTCATGTTGGGGGAATTGATCTCGGGCTGTGTGAGCATGTTGCTTGTTGGTGCAAAAAAGCACATGCATTTGCGATCAGCTTATTGGCGTCTGTTATTTCTACGAGTGCAGAAAACACTGATCAGTTGATTGACAGAAAATGATTGCGAATGTAATTAACTAGTAAGTTACCGGCTAAATGGTGTTGGGCTATTGAAAGCAAATTTAACCGAAACTGACATCCCTAGTTTCCTGATATCATTGTAGTTTAATGTCTGGGTTTTGCACTGTTGGCTGGACAAAACGAGCCAGTTAAAAATGAAAATAAAAAATCAGTCGGGGCCCAAGTTCTAACTTTCTTCTGCTTCTCCTCTCTCGGCAGGTATATCTCATCAATGTCACCTACTCTGACAACACCTCGCACATCATCTACAGAAGATACAGCAAATTCTTTGACCTACAGGTAATCTTCCATCACTCATATTCTCCCCCTGCATGCTCCTTGCAGGGCACGTTTGCAGAGAAATCCCTAATTACATTGATGCCGATGTATTTTGAACATGTCAACCCTGTGAACTTGCAGCATTGTTTTGTATAGATTAATGTGTATGCCTTGTGACTGTTCACTGCCGCCGTGTCTATGCCTGTGTTCTCCACACCTCGTCGCCTCAATGAATCAATGTGTGTGTTAGTAATTGGTCGGGGAGCGGGGGAGACATGGTTTGTATCCCTCAGCCTCGTAGAGATGCAGCAATGCACCGCATCTCTCCCTCTCTCTCTGCTCTCTTTATATCTCCACCCCTCCTTCTTGCTCTTCCTCTCTCTCATCTAATCTCTGCCTTACCCTCAAAACGTCAGGGAGCTGACAGGCCTTTTTTATAGTACAAGCAAGAAATCCACATGGAAGTCAATTTAATGTACCATGCTTTATAGTGGGTCGCCGTTTGATTCTCCAGTGCGGGCTGCTCTGATTGGTGGGTTCTTTAAATATAGTCTTATACGGAGGAGGTCTTTTTCGGTTTCTTTTTTTTTCACTTGGCTCAGATGCTTTACTCTCATGTTTAAAGTGTCGACTTCTCTCTTCGGGACTATTTATTTTGGAATGGAGCAGGAGTTGCAGTGAAAACCCTGCCCTGTGTCGCTCAGATTGACTATTCCATACTGAGAGAATGTTTGTGTGCATTAATGCGCCTTGCACCCTCAGCCCACTGCAAGCTGATACCATATGTATATTGGACCAGAGGTCTCCGGGTCACTAGTAAATATGAAAGGGCCGTAGTGAGAGCGTTACGGGGGGCACATCTCAATAGCCCCAGTGTGCTAGTCCAGCAGGAAATGATGTTTCAATCAGTGGAGGAAAGGTCCTTTCTGAAAGGTCCCATTGATAACCAGAGGGGCAGTGTGAGGTGGAAAATAGACGTCCCCCTGCAACTGATTACTCCCAACGTGGAATAAAAGACAGAGGTAGCATAATAAACACGTTCCTCCGTTCTGGAAAAGTCAGAGACATAGGTGTGGATGTGTGTCTTCCTCCCGGTATTCAGCCCCGTAAATTGCCTGGGAGGAAACTAATGAACCTTAATGGTTCATGGATGGCTTGGCACAAAATCACTCCCAGTCAGCAGCAGTAAGATTGATTTTGTTAGCTTTGTCAGATGGCGCAGGGCAAAGGTCACCCAACTTGGTTGGTGCTTTATTGAGTTGTCAAAGAAAGCGGCTCTCACACCGCCAAAGTTTGGCTGAGTTTGGCCAGGGTGCTGATAAGTGAGCTCTATTGTGCAAAACCCCATGCTACATATTTATAGGATTTACCAGATGTCCCTTTTAAAGCGTACTGCAATATATCACCACCAGCACTTCACTGCTCACATCTTACTTTGCCTGGTTCCTTGATGTTTCCATTTGCACTGTGACACTCATGAATAAAACTACCACTGGCAATACTGACAGGCCGGCTTTCTAATGCTCAGTAATCCTCTGTCTCTGCCGGTATATGGGCCGAAAGTAAAGTTCTCTCTGCCAGCCTTTGAACTTGCTAGATGCCTTTGATGGTCCTGTTTGATCCCATTGTTTTCAGAGCAACCTGGAGCCTCTCCTGTCCAAACATTTATCTGGTGCAGAGACCCTGCTGCTCTCAGCAGCCCCACGAACCCTTAGGGAGAAAAACATGGATGGCCGCTCTGAAACCGTTGGAGAGCGCTTTAACCGAAGCTTTGGCAAAGATCGCTGGGGATTTCAAGACTGTGTCCTAGTAATAACCAGAACAGGCTGTCTTCCTGGAAACACACTGGCCCTGGTTCTGGGCAGTTGTCAAGAATGAGACTGGCCACAGATGTTGTTTTGACCGACTTTGTTTAGGTTTTGTCCCCCAAACTGACTCTCTATATTCTGCATAGAATACATGGATAATTAAGATAAATAAGACACACATGAAGAGTCGTATAATGCACTGTGTAGCAGCGATCACTCAATGTTTGTTGATGTCTGTCTGTATCACCCTCAAAAAAGCTTTACACGTGCAGGTGCTTGCCTCCTGCCAACACCTCCTGGAAAATTATAAAATTTAATGGATCCAGTCACGTTCCAAAGTGTTCCTGCCAGTGTGAAGCCAGCGATGTAGAGAATGTATTAAGGTAAAAATAATAGGAGCCATATTAGTGCTATTTAGTGGCCCTCTGTGAAAAAGAAGTAATTCACGGCTAATAGAATGAATATATTAATGCAAAATGTAGCCAGAATTGCCCTGTGGGGAACCATTTTGTCTGTGCACTTTTATTCAGTTAAGAGCGGGCTGGAGCTCACACTGTCCACTTATTTGGGGAAAATGCAGCAGTTCTCTCTCCGCCGTCCTTTAAAATCACCTTTCCATTAGTTCTTTATTTGACAGAGGTTTGGAGGCTTTGATTTTTTTTTTTATTAGTGGCCCTTTGTTAGTCGAACAATCGACGTACCTCAATTACAAGCAGGAAATGAAGGAAAACAAAGGCAAGTCTTGTACACACGTGAGTACGACATCAATACATACAGTTTATATGAGAGATAGGCATTTGAAATACACGACACAGGCAACTTGAGGCAATGCAAGAGTCGGCCTTCGTTGCCACTAGTTCTTTGACGTCCGTCTTGGCCTTGAAAGAATCGGGTACTGGAATACACAATCTAATGGGTCATAGATTTGTTACACCGGTGCGGAGCTCACACTCCCACAGCAGTACTCGTGACTCATGATAAACAGAGAGAGCGACAGCGGGGCAAGGAGGCGCTGAGTGGAGCAATACACTGCATGCAATGCTACAATGAAATAAGATTTTACCCATATTAAGTAGTAAAAAGAAAACCAAATAGAAATGTCAAGTTCACAGGTTCGATCCCCAAATGGGCCGCTGATACTTTGGGTGGCAGTAGCTCAGTCAGTGGGGACTTAGCTTGGGGAACAGAGGGTCCTCGATTCAGATCCCCTTATGGACACACGAAATGTGGACTGGTAGTGGGAAAGAGGCCAGTTCATGCTCCCAGGTGCTGCTGAGGTGCCCTTGATCAAGACACTGAATCCCCAACTGCTCGAGGTGCCCATCAATGCTTTGACATCTCTCCATTAAGGCATGTGTTTTGGTCCTGTTGGTGCATGTGTTAGTTATTTTTCGGACTACACACACACTGGTCTGAAATACTGAGTAAAAAAAGTGAATTTCCCCTTGAGAGACTAATAAAGCAAAAGGAATGCTTCACATGTGGGACGCTCTGCGGCAGTTACTCTACATGTTGAATGAATAGTGACGTCCAAATCTAGTATGAGTACTCATGCCCATCCCTAAATACTCAGAACACTGCATGCTTTAGCTATTAGCCCTCCCTGTTCTTTTCCACTAATGAACAGCTCATCTCCCTTGTCAGGATGTAACTGGCTCTTTCTGGCTGCTCTGCTGGGCTCTGATGTGGTTTAGTCTCAGGCAGACTAGTGAGTCAAACAGTGTGTCCTTCTGTCAGAAGTCGACCGCCCAAGTTACTCGTCGGAAGGGAGGAAACCGGGACAGGGAGAGGAACAGGGCGGCTGGAAGGAGGAGAGGAGCAGTGAGGAGTTAGAATAGGATGATGGTGATTGTTGTGGTGATTATGAGGCAGAGGAGGACAGTGATGAAAGATATGAAAGCGATGATGATAATGAGAACGCCAGAGACACTAGTGATGCCGATGACTAACACTGAGGCTGTTGATGGTGACGACACTGATGATGCAGATGGGAGGAATGACAGATATTGCGATACTGTGGGCTTCTTCAGGGTCACTTTTTACAAAGACGCCTTCATTAGCGTGTTTCAGGATCGTCTGAGGAGTGGGTGATGTGCCCTGGGTGTCCTTGGGCCCCGAGCGAAGTTGGTATATTTAAAGCTGCGGCGTGGCTCACCATTTGAAAGAAGGACACGCTCTGACTCAAGCTTTTTACGAGGGCCTTTGGTTTGTATTCCGTCCGCACGCGCTCACACAAACCCTCTCTTTTCTTTTTCCAAGTCTGCCCTCGTATGAGCCTCCCCAAAGCAACTGAATATTCAGTTTAGGGAGATTTTCATGTTACATCTCTCTAACATCCCCCCTTTTTTTTTTAAATGTTTAGTGCGTCTTTGAAGAACCAACAGACAATATTAGTCTGGTTTGCTCAGAGAGTCAGTCTCAAGGTCGATATCCAGTCCTTTTCGGAAATAGCTTCACGGATGCTAGCAGCAGGCTTTCGGCACACGGCATCTTATATTCAGCGCAGAAAATTATACAGTAGCTGTGGTCAAAGCGCTTAAAAGGAAGGTCACTGAATTGGGAATCTCTAACCTCTAAGTGGGCCGTCTGATGGAAACATATGTCTAGACCACAAGGCATTATCGGTATGCCATCCTCGAGAATAAATTGCTGAATAGCCAGGCCACTAGCTCAGCCTCTTTGTCCTTGAGGTGTTCTGTGGACATACAGTAACTCAGCTGAATGAGGGGGCCCATTGTTTCAGGTTGAGGATAAAGGACTGTTTTATTTTATTTATGTGTGTGAGAGGGTGAGAAGAGTGGGAAACATACTTTTTAGCCCCGTCTGAGAGGCAGAGGAAGGACACCTACACGCCAAACACAGGAACTTTTCTTGTGAGTTACAATCGGGCACTTGACAGGACGGCCCAGGCCAGGTCCTCGCTGAGTTGGGAGCAGAGGGGGGAAAGTATGCAGTGTTTCCCACAGCCGTGGCAAAGGGATCAGGAGAGTGGGCTAAATTTAGGATGAATGAGCACAGTTCAGCCGTTTGTGGGACATTTCCAGAAAAGTTAGCAGTGTGAGTGTGAGGTGACTGGGACACATTCAGGGAGTCGGAAAGACAGAGGGATAGAGAAGTGTGTAGAGTGGACGGAGGAAACTTGTGAGTTAGCTGGCACCAGAAAAGGAGGTATAGTTTAATAAAAACTTTCATAGGAAGATCTAAAAAACATCCTAGAGAGAGAGAGATGAAATTTTTTTTATGAGATTGTTTTTGTCAGATGTATAAAGCTGTGTGCATGCCTTATTCTGTTTTAAAAATCTCAATCGTTGTGGCGCATGTGCACAAGCCTCATTTCCACACCCACAAATGAATGTAAAAACACCCTTAAACATTGTATATTGATACTTTTTCCCCTCCACCAGCCATTCTACTTAAAAACGACAAGAAAAGCAAAGTAAGTGCAAATCCACTGATCATGTCACATCGTGAGGTTCTTCATGATGCCAGAGCAGCTGTCATTATACACGGCTGTGGATATTTCTGGCATCGCTACCACCAATTCATCACATCTCTGCAAACCATCGTCACGGTAAAATCTGAATCATCATGATTATGAGACGTCAGAGGGATGATCAATGATGCACTCATAGTGCTCGTGTTGAAACTGACTTTTTAAAGTGCTTCACAAGATAAAATGATCACTGACAGGGAGGTGAATGAAAATGAAAAGTGTGATGAAATTAATTACTCAAATAATTTGAAATTAATCTTAAAAATGTGTCCTTCATCGACATGTACCAGAGTGCTGTGCAGCCTGCAGAAATAATACCACAGTCAGTGAGGTTAGCAAACAACCTTAAAACAATGTTAGCTGTCTCTCAACTTACACTTAACCTCCTCATCATCTTACCTATAGCTACTCCAGCTTCCTCCCACAATCCAAAGACATGCAGGTTAATTGGTGACTCTAAATTGTCCGTAGGTGTGAATGTGAGTGTGAATGGTTGTCTGTCTCTATGTGTCAGCCCTGTGATAATCTGGTGACCTGTCCAGGGTGTACCCTGCCTCTCGCCCAGTGTCAGCTGGGATAGGCTCCAACCCCCCGTGACCCCCAACAGGATAAGTGGTTAAATGAATGCATAGCCTAATACTTAAAAATGTGTACAACAAACTGCAACTTTCTTGACTTGCAGAATTATCTATAAAATTGACAAACAATCATAAGTATAATTCATGGCACAATTTAAACGGGATCACATTTTGTTTTTGTCTCTTGCATTAGTTACTGTACATATTGTTTTCCAAAATCCGTCCCATGGTTTTCCACCAGAAGGGAAGATATGGTATGTATTGCTCGTAGTGACGAACCCAAAGCATTCTCACCCACTTCTGCAATTCCCTTCAGCTTTGCGGAGCCTTTCAGCCTGTTTTAAGTCATTTATTTGGTTTTCCAGCCTGAAATTCCTGCTCACATCAACCTCTATCAGCAGCAAAGGATGTTCTCCTATGAATTAATTCAATTTAGCCTCATCCATGGCTCGAGTGTGTGGATTGTTTCATGTAGCCAACAACTCCACACGGTAGGCTGTTGCCAGATCACATCCTCTGGCATGAAATCCCATAAGCCAGGGACATTTGAATCACTTGAAGAAGATGTTAACTGGACACTGACATGCATACATCAAGACAGATTTTTTCCACACAGCAAATCTCAAACTGAAAGCCTCCCATTCAGAATGATGAGTGAAGAAGCAGACTTACATCGCTAACATAACAAGCAGTCAAACGTGTGCTGTAGTAGATCAATACAGTGATCACTCTAAAGTTAGAAGCTTTGCTACATTGATCCCATATATTTATACGGAGTGTGTGGAGAAGAGGCGAAGCATTGTTCCTCTCTGGGCTTGTGTTCTTTGTGTCGAAGTGGAGAGTTCCTCCCTGTGGCAGCTCCTGCATGTAGGAGCATGAAGGCAGAGGAAGACACGCTTGGAGTTCATGAAGTGTCTGTCAGCGATTCCCTATTGAATTCTGACGAGGTCACAGCACGTTTAAGCATCTATATTTTATGCTAGAGTTATTTTTTCTTTGCATCTATATCCTTCCTCTCTTACATCCATCTCTGACTCCTCTCATGACTTCTGCTGGTGGTGATCACCATATTTAATTACATACACTGAGTTAAACAGACAAAGTATATATATCCCCCTCTGCTTCCTCTGTTTACACTGCTGCCTGTTATCTGGAGACGTATGTGGCAGGAGACAGACGTTCACTGTTGCTCTCTATCCGTCTCTGTCTTGTTTTCTTTCCCTCTCTTCTCTCTGCTCGGCTGGACAGCCCTCATGTTTCTGTTCAGCTCAAGGTCTCCTCCACCCGAAACAGGATGGGAAGGAGAGTCGATGAAAACTTTTGAGCCCTTGTGCTCCTGGATCTTTGGCAGCTCTGCCTCGCTCTGAGCCTTGAACAGAGAGGCTGCTCAAGGTTTTTTTCTTTTTCATTACATTTCCAGCCAAGCCTCCGCTGCCTTTGTTCACCGTTTGATAAATCACGCAGTACTTGTTTTATACTCCTGCTGTGTGTCTTGTTCAGAGAGGGCAGGGGTTGTGTTTTGTGCACGTGCAGATATTGAGCACAGAGCAGCTTGCACTGTTGAATGGCTGAAGGACGTATGTTATCAGGGCATGTGATGAAAAGGAATGTGAAACTGTGTGAAGTGAATTCCTTTGTCATTCTCAGATGTGTAGGAACAAGCCAAAGAAAAGAGGACCTCTGACTTTGTTCTCTCTTAAATAGTAGAATAAGTGAATATTAAAAACCTTATATTGACACATTTTGAAGAAATTAAATCCTGTTTGCTTGCAGGTCAATCATTACATGCCCCCATATATACGTTAGAGCTCTTACATGCATTCAAACATCAACATGAAACCGCTGTGTGTCGCTCTCTAATATTTCTAACTCAGGCTCCCACTATTGGCAGTGTGTTGTCTTGAGAGGTCGGGAGCTTTTCTCTGTGAGCTTTGGAGGTGTGGGTGCAGGGAATGAAGACAGCCAGGCTTTGCTTTTCAACTTAAATTCACTGTATTCAGTCTTCTTAACACAGGACACCTTATTCTTACAAAATAAACAAAACCAAAGCAGGTTTTTAACAAAACCAAAAGGTCTGCTCCTCCCTGTGCGTCTCAGAGCTGTCTCTTTTCTCTCACACACTGCTCACTGCAGTCTCTTGCTTCTCACTGGGGCAATCAGCTCATTCCCTTCAGCTGGGCAGCCACCTTTGTCCTGATTGTCCTCAGGACTGTGGGTCTTGTAGTCCCTTCCTGGATGCCATGATGGGTTGTAGTCCTTGTTGCAGCCATCGAGAGGGGATGTGTCTCCCCTCTACGACACAACCTCTCATGACATCACAGTAGTACCAAAAACAGGAGGGGTTTAGATTGTTTGAGCCATATTGGGAACTTAAAGGTGTCCTTTGGAGTCTTCTTGGACACAAACAAAAGTATTTTTTACACTCACTGAAATGCAGCATCCTCAAAGGTTGTATTGAGTGTATGTCCTTCCTCATGAAACAATTGCAAAGGCAGTTTTTAAAAATGTATGTTTCTTAGCTTTGTTACTTGGCACCAACTGTCAGTTAGCAGAGTAGTGTGAAACTGGCAGGAATGTGTGCCGCAACATCTGCGTATATGTGCATCCTTGTACAAAAAAACAAAAGAACCCAGTACTCAAATCATTGGCCCATAGCGCTACTAGTGATCAAAAACTCCACAGGGCACCTCTAAGTCCCACACAGGTTTGACCCGGGAACACTGAGAATGAGCAACAAATAAGTCACACTTGGAGCTGGTGATATATATCGATTATACTATGACGATATCCTGAACACTGAGATTAAATTGTCAGTTTTTTTAAGCCACTGCCATGTGACTCCAATTGACACCCTCCCCTTGCCCATCCAGACGACTCTCTCCTGGCCTATAATGTAAAAGCAGGCGAGGCATGTGTTTTTGTATCTGCAGCGCTCTGGACCAAGACCATTTAGTCACATTTTGCGACCATGGAGCACCAGTTCAACTTGAAGATATTATTAATTTATTAACTGGAGAGCCGTTACTTTGCGTCTCACTCACAGTGAATAAATCCTCAACCATGTTTAATGGGGCTCCTCTAATGGTTAAACTTTCCACTAACTACTTACATCCAACTTTAATCCAGAAGCTTCAAGTTCACCGCAAAAACATCAACACTTCCAGCCTGAGACGAGCCGGGTGCTTCAGAATAAAACCAGTGGTTCTGCTTTGATTTATTTCATTATAGCAATACTGAATAGATTATTTATTTATTGTAACAGTAGTTTATTTAGTAGTTTAGTATTTTAGTACTTGTTTATAGGAGATTTCAAAATATTGAGACATATGTAGTGTTTTACAATAAAGGATCCACGATACGATATTATCACGATCAATTCATATCATATCAAGTTATGATATGATATTATTGTGATTTTAAATATGTTGCAATATGCTGAGTATTGCAGTAAAATGTATTGCAATATATTATGATTTATTACCGTTTTTTCAACTGTAAATTATGTTCTCCCAAAAAATGTTGTCAGCATCTGTTCCATCTATCAAGATAGCTTTCAATCTCTTCATCTCACTTCCACCTTTTTTGCAGCAAAATGCATTTAGTGGACTAAAAAAGGCAATTGATTATATTATTCTAGTAGACTACCTAAAGTTTGATTTGTATTAGTAATATTAATTATTTATATAATAAAACTGTGTGACGATATTGCCACACAAAAATATCGTGATACTGTGGTGTATTGATTTTTCTCCCCCCACCCAAAATAAAGCCTAAAAATATCACTTTTAGTTATAGGCCATATTGTCCGGCACTAGGCCGTACAAATTTTCACACTACACAATTAGCCTACAATAAGTTAAAAGATGCTAAATTACAACATATAAAATATAGTGACTTTAGATCTTAGATGAAATATACTGGTCAGGCTAAAAAAGTTTCTCCAGTGGAAACAGAATAATTGTCTATCATTGATTTATATCATTGCTTGCTTTTTCACCCCTGTGCTGACCACTTGATAGCTGCACTGCAGTTGCAACCTAATAAAAGTCCAAAAGGCAACACCCTGAAGTTAATCGAGCACACTTCCTTATGTGTATTAACTGATCGGACACTGTGTTCTCCTGATGCCTGAAACCTCGCCCATCCCTCATTCCAAACATGTAAAAACAAACTTCCTACAGGGTTATTGCAGACTGTGCAGGATCCATGGATTACCTTTGCTTATCTAGGTATCGGTGGCAACGGCCAGTCCCAGTCCAGTCCGTGCCCTGCCTCGCCTCTCAGTCTGCAGGTTAATGAACAGTGATTGGGTAAACAGCAGGCAGGACGGGACACGAGGGAGGCAGGCGCTCAATGCCACCCAGTCAGGTTCAGACAGACAGAGAGACGAAACCTAGATAGAGACATGCAGAGATAAAAGGTGAGAGTTGCCACTGGAATTCAAAGTGAAACCCAGGTGTCTATCTCTCGTTCTGCTGTCTACATCAGTCTTCTCCCTATTTGTCTTTGCCTCCCTCCACACACACAACTCGTCACGTCTCACCCACTGCCATTCATATGTTATTCCCACAATTTCTCACCCTACCTCTCCCCCTACTGTTCGCACATCTCTCTCCTCTCCTCCGTCTGTCTCCGTCTCTCCTCAGAAACCCTTCTCTGTCTCCCCCCCGCCCGGTCTACTCTGAGTGAGTGAGTGTTTCTTGGCTAATCCGTCACGACCTGCACGTTCTCAGGTCAAGTGCATTAGCTTACTGGAGCTACAGGCTACAGAGGTTTCTTTTCTCTATCTTAGGCTGGTTTACATGCATGTATCTTACTTGTGAGTGTGTGTGTGTCTGTGTGTGTGCGTGGGTGTATGTGTGATGCATTACTGGTCTTCTGATTACCCTGGCAGTCTTTCTATTACCTGATGATCCAATTTCCTTCCACCGGGGCCTCTCCATCTCAGTCAGATTCAATTATATACTGTAGTCACAGAATGAGCTGTAAAGGAAATAAAAGACCTTCAAATTAAAACCCTTCAACACATCACGGCACCATCACACTTAGAAAGTTAGCCTCTCGAGGACGGGTAAAATTCAATGAGGTCAAGTTAATAAAATTTCCTCCCGGCAATAGTTCTAACCTTATAATGTCTAAATTTGGTCCTTTAGCCTCCCTCTACATCTATCTAATAAAATCAACAAGTATTAGCCCTAAGTTATGTTTAATTTTACATAACTGTATCTTAACAGTATTATTAAAGAGTATTAGCAATATTTTCATACCTTTTTTAAGGAAATTGTTTTTCCTAGATTTTTAAAAGTAAGATGAACTCGTCAGATTTTACAGTGCAGTCTGTAGCCAGAAACTAGCAGGATATTTGCTTCATGCTGTCATCTCTCTCACAGCTCTCTGTTGTTCCCTCTAGCTAACTGTCCATGCATGGGAAACAATTGATTTAATCGGCTCAGTTTAGTGAAGCTATTGCGGTATTAACTGGACCAGTTGGGCCTGCTATCTATGGCTGTGACAAAATGGCTGAAAAAAACGCTCCATGAAGATTATTATTTATTCTCATACAGCTATGAGAAAGTGGTTGGCCCATTCTAGAGGGTGACCCCTGAAGAAGTGATTGTCCAAGTAAAGAAACGCCATGAAACGTGTGGCTGCAAACAAACCAACAATTGACCCATCGCTAAGTCCCGCCCCTGGACGCAGACTGACCAATCATAATGTAGCATCGCACCGGCTCAGACTCTAATGCAGTGGTTTCAGATTTCCTTCATTTTCAGGCTGGTTTTGTGGATTTGGAGCTAAATGTTGTGCCTGGGGCACGTCGTGTATTAATGATACTCGTTACCTGGAGAGGTTGGAAAAAGATAGACGTTTCTTCCCTGTTCCAAAACCAAAATCAATCCCTGAAAAGTGTAGGGTTAGCTAGCTAGCTACTGAAGATATAGCCTACTGAATGTATACACATGCTGCTTTTGCTTTGTAGTGATTCTAACAGTGAAACAAAGACCGACCCTGCTGTACAGGAACCAGTGAAGGGAAGCAGGGAAACTTTGCTCATATTCAACCAACTGTGTGTCATCGCATTGTGCACCCTTCTGGCGGCAGAGGTCCAGGTGCTGGTCGAAGCCAAACACACACTGTGATGCCACACAGCTGGTTCAATATCACAAAGTTTCCCTTTATATTCATTGTCTTCTGTGTGGATCAGCAGTGATGTGGTGGTTCACTTTTCCACTGTGATCTGTAGCCTATAGTTGGGCTTTAGCTTCTAACTATCTTTGTCTTTTTAACCTGTTGTTGCTGCTGAGTCAGTTTGACATCCTGGATATATCCTTCAAACACAGACTGTAGACCCCTCTGTCTGCTTCTCTCTGGAATCACTCTTTCATTTCTCCAAAAATATGATATTATTTTTAATATATTCTTCAGGGAGTGCAGGTAGTTACAGTGTGGGCTCCATGCTTACCTCGACAGCTTGTTGGACCATCAAAAAGGGGCGGGGCAAACCTAGCTATTAGCTAGCGGTCAATGATAGTAAATTGCAGAGTGTCTTCTTTAATCAATAAAACCTTTCAGACCTCGCCCTGGTCTCCTCGTCACTTATTAACATGACCAGACAAGGAAAAACAACAAAGTTTAATTCACATTTTTCTTCTTTCATTTTCCTCTCATTTAGTTTCCAGTGTTTTTTGTTTTTCTATTTCATGCTTTCTTTACATCTCCCAGCCCACTCGTGGTTATATTCCAAACCTCACTTCTCTCTTCCTTCCACGCCCTTGTGAGTGTGGGCCGTGGAGTGCACTGAGCACCTACTCTCACACACGTACACACAGGGAGGGCATTGCCATCTGATTCACCCCTTCTGGGAGAGACTGTGGTTTGGCCACACTGCCCAAGGCTTGTCCTGGCTGTCAGCATGGAAACTCTTGAGACCGTCAGCATGGCTAAATTAGGTCCTACGCTACTCTGTTAGCACTGAACCCTGGCACAGGTGAGAGCCCTTCCTCCCTGCCTTTGCCTGTAGTGAACTGTAAGTTGGCTGGCCTACTTACTTAACCCAAAGTGAGGCAGTCTGTGTGTAAGCCGACACTGTTCTTCTCCTCAGATTGAGGTTGCGGCTGCTCTGGAAAGTGAAGCTGTTGTTCGGTTGCCCGGGCAGAGCTCAGCCAAGCGGTCGAGGTAGTAAATGGCCTGAAAATGCCACTGGAACATTTAGCCAGGGCTTCTATTAAATGTGAAGGCAGGTTAAAAACTATGGGCATGAATGAAGGGCAAAGCTCAGAGGATAAAAGGATTGTTTCTTCTTTGTTTAAATTGAATCGTGCTTGAAACTGTTTCTTTTTCTCATCCCTTCAAAAATGCAGTTTCTTATGAGCTAAATATGAATAGCCATGTGTGCCCTAATGCCTGCAAATTACAGTATGCGAGGTGAAAATCAAAAGCTTGCTCTATTTCATTCTCTACTATCCTTGTTTGCCCACTGGACCTATTCTGTCTTCAAGGTCTTCTCACAGCTTATGCTGTTTTATCTCTTTGATTAATGTATTTTTAATGACCGCGTGTGTGTGTGTGAGTGTGTGAGTAAGGCATCCAGTTGTCCGAACTTCAACACCACCGCTTCTGCTGAACTCAGGAGATGGAGAGAGACGTATAGATTGTTCCAGTGGTTTGAAAACTCTGCATTTCCCTGCCAAGGTTCTCCTCCAGCAGGCGAAGTTTAGTGTTAACACAATTGACACAATTAGCAAACTGGCTCGGTCTTTAATTTGTTTCAGTGTGAGCGCTTGGCTGAAATTTAATCATGCAGTTTCACTGAAATCATTCATCAGCAACTTCTACTGCTATTTTTTATACTTGACCCAAAGTTGGAAGCTCAACACAGATTTGGCCGCTGCAAACAGTGTGGAAAGGATTAGTTAATTGATCAATTAGTCTGTCAACAGAAAAAAAAATGGACCACAGTTTTGACAATTGATTTAATGTTTGTTGGTTTCTCGAATTCATTTCATTGCAAATTGAATGTTGTTGAGTTTTGGACTGGTTGACAGAACAAGCAATTTGCGGGGCTTTCGCATCAGGAGCCTGGGCATGGGTCCAAGTGCAATTCATCTCAAAGTCCAGTTTGTTTGATTAGTGTGAACACTGTGTGATGTACCCGGGCACAGTACGGCGATCTCTGCCTGAATTCACTTGAAAAGATGGTCTGAAGCAGTGGTTCCCAACCGGTGTGTCGCGGGTCCATGCTGAATGGACCGCAAGTGACTCAGGAGTGTGTCAAATTTGGTAAAAAACACCCTTTATTTTGAAGGACAGTGAATTTCAGATGCTTTTATTTCAAAGTGCCATTTCCTGCTGTAGAGTAAATATCTAACGGACAACTACGTGACAGAGACAGCTCGATGACACGGCCCAATGCAAGTATGACTTGAATATATTAAACTGTGGAACTTGAACTAATGTTTAAGTAGAAATCTGGACCCCGTGGCTGGACCAGTTTGGAACCACTGGTCTAGAGTAGGGTTCATGAGTTCTCCGGTATGTAACACATCATGTGTGAACACCAATTGTACCAAAACAGGGAAGTGGACTGTGATTTTACACAACTACAAGAAGTTTTTAACCGGTTATGATACAGTCTAAGTTTAACACTGATGCCTCTATATCAGATGACAGCGCACAAACCCAGATCTGGCTATACTGCTGCCTTTGACCTGAAGTTAAAGCTCTGACGGGAGGTGGAGAACTCTACATCTGACAGCAGCAGCAGGAGCAGAGCTTTGCCTTGCTGCTTCACTGGTCCCAGCCTATGATGGTCCGCAGGGCAGCAGTGTCCATCTGCGGCATTGTTTTCTACACAGTGGTTTTTTATACTTCTTGTGCCCAGGGCACACCAAAAGGCAAACCAGAATCTCAAGGCACACCTGTATTTGTATCTTTGCACTATAGCTTCTATAACATGTGTTATCATTCTTATCACGACATAAGATAATAAATATTAGAAAACAAAGACAGTACTATCTACTGCCAGTTTTTTTCTGTTTTCTTTTGGTGGTTTCACTGGTGCTTTGTAATTTGTTGCATACAATAAAGTGATCTATTATCCCACTCAGGGCTTTCTCCTTTTACATGTTATCACCCCTCACACTGGCTGACAATCAGGGCTTTTGATGTGTCACACATTTATGATTCCCACATACAAACAGTGACCAATAGCTTCCCTGTGATGGTTTTTTAAATTAAATTACATTACACTTTTAGCTAGAGTTTGTCTTTTTATTAGGAAATGGGTGTGCACAACATGCTGATGCAGTCAAATAAAATTTCAATCAGAACTTTTTGTATCGGCCCAGTTGAATATTGCAATAATAATGTGTGGTTATCAGAAAATACCACGGCACACACCATTTGAGAACCACGGTTTTACACCGTAGAACAACAAAAATGTCACAGTAGTCACGTTTCCATTACAGTTGTTCGCAAAATAAAAGCGATATTTCTGAAATTTCGACAAAGTTGAAATGCTACTTGCAGGTGTTTCCATTGAACGGTGTTTTGCGAACTAGCCGAAAGATGGCCAAAAGTGTTATGCGTCTCGGGACACTTATCATTCCGAATTTCTTTGTTGTTTGTCATCCAAGATAACTGTGACATTTTTATCACGAATAACTCTGTCTCCTCCTCTGTCCGCACATACCGCGCCATCTTCCTCAAAATGAACTGGTCGCGTGACCCCTACGTCATGTCCGTTGACCCCGGTGACGTGTAAATGCGAAAAAGTGTTTCCATTACACTTTTGCGATACACTTTTATATCGACACGTCTGAAAAACCACCTCATGAGAGCGTAAAAATGTTTCAGCAATATTTGAGAGGATTTTCGAAATATAGGTGTTTCCATTACCAGTTTTTTATTGCGATATTTAGGTTTTGCGCATTTCTAGGGGTAATGGAAACCCGACTATAGATGATGACACAAGTGGACACTAACGTGAAAGCTGAGCAGCGGAGAGTGGAAAGGGGGAACAGTCATTCCATGGCATGGTACAAATCAGTCGTACTAATATGAAAATGGCCTTTAAGACATCATCTTGAGCTTTTTGGCATTGTGATTTTTTGGTATTTTAAAGACTTAACATTTCCTCAATGAAGTGAAAACAGATGTAGAAAAAAGTAATAATATTCAAACACCCCATCCTCTATCACTACGACACATTGAAAGGTGTTCATTGTGATTCAAAACCATCTGGTTCATATCACTCATAGCTACAGATGCCACCATGTTTCAGGACAAACTGGGATTCCGGCTGGACCCCAGGAGAAAATAGGATGCCATTCCATTAAGGGTGTTTCCCAGTTGAAACCCATCCCCAGGTCCTTGTTCCAAAGGCAACAGCAGGCTCTGCAGCCTGAGATTGGGGGAGTGACAAATGAGCGACTGTGGACAGACACAAGCTACCACATCCCTGCACCTGTTGTCTTATTGAAACTGAGGGGAGCCTGAAATGCCACATGGGGCACAACACCAGGAACAGAGCTCAAATTTTTTGGACATATCCAACCCCCTGCGTCACTCCTTCGCATGCAATCACAGCGTAGAAGCATGCAGGATATCATGTTCCATCCAAATACTGTGCCAACCCGTGGACCGTGATTTGTCCAGATCTGGTGCCAGTTTATATTTAGAGGCACAACTGTGTGTGATTGTGGCTGGAAAGGAACGCCTTCCCCCCCTCGAGCCCATCTCAGACATCTGTCTCTCTGAAACTGAATACTGCTGGGCGCTAATGCATGTTGAGGCTTGATTCGTGTGCTCCATTAGTTTCTATCCTTATGGTTTTAGGATTTAAGCTGAGCGGAAACATAAAGAAAGTAAATATTGGTCTATAGATGATCCTCTTGTGTCAGAGATCTACTCTAAAAAAAAATCCTTCCTGAGCTTGTGTTCCCAATGAAGAAAAAGGGGTCAGAGAGACGAGGGGTAAAACAAACGTCAGAGAAAAACATCATGTTTACATCCAGGAGACAGGATACGTGTCGGCTTTATCATTAACTGTATGCTTGTTTAGTGCAGCAAGCGCAGTGACCTTGTCATGTCATGCCCTGAAACCAGTGAGAGCAAGCAGGCTGAGGCTGTGGCCTTGCTCACTATCACCATGTTGCCATGGGAATGGCGTGAAGATCACATGGACGCCCTGTCATGCCGGTCATGAGTTGTTCAAGAGTTTGTGTGTGTGTGTTTATTTCCATTCCTTTGTGTTCCACTGCTGCGAAGCCTGGGGTAAACCCTCGCAGTCACATGACCACCAACAGGAAGTGAGACATCAATCCACTGCACAATAACAGTATGGCATCCCCCAAGTTTATGCCTACTGACTCTCACAGTTCCTTATATGGAGGCTCTATTCTTAGCACATGTACATGATATGAAGAAGGAGCTGCTGTTGGTCTCATTCTGAGCACAGGCCAGCGCCGGCCGTGTTGTCAGTTGTCTCTTTGGCTCTACATGTTTCAAGTATCTTGAATTATTGTCCTGAATTTTAAGTTGTTTTAATTAGTTGAGAAGGTCTTGGTGGCAAATAGGAAATAGTTGTATAACAGTAGTAAACATTTTCTGAAACCAGCTCATGCCTGTTTTTGTGTCTTATATCAGTGTAACTTGAAGACCTTTGGATTTTGACCTGTTTGCTGGACAAAACAAGCTATTTATCAGTCTCAGGTTGTTGTCAATATGATCAATACCTGAACACATCTGTGAGCCGTGATTACCCAACCTAATCACCAGAAGAAATGTTGGCATTGTACATTTCCGTTATTATGTGGCAAATATGTTGAAACTTTACATTTATTTAAGTTTCAGCAACATTGTGTGTAACCCTTGGAAACATGAGCACATTGGCTTGATTTCTTTTAAAACATGGGAAGAAGGCAATGAGCAACAAAAGAAGAAATGACTCAAAAAATTAATCCATTTTATTTAAAAAGAGGCCTTTTAAAACACCCAGGGTCACCATACAGAGCATAAGATAACATACAGAGCAAGATACATGAATTAGCAAACACATTTTGTTAGCAAGTAATTAGTAAAAAGAGAAAATTAAAAACGAGACAGAATTCTGTCAAATAATTTTAAAATGTAAAAATACGTTTTGTCCTTTTTTTCCCTAGTTTAAAAAAAAAAAAGCGTATTATTATTATTTTTTTGTGTGCAATTTGTAGGACATTTTTTACTATGCTGCTCATTGCCTTTTTTTCCCAAATTTTTGAAAGAAATCGCACCAATTAGCTCAGGGTTCAAAGGTTTAAATACTTGTGAAAGGCATCTAAAAAGCATTACAAGAAAAGAGGTGTCGCTCCAGGTTTCAAAGGGTAACCATGTGATTATGTTTAGGCACAAAACCCACTTGGTCATGGTTAGGAAAACAAAATGTTTTGGCTAAAAATCCCCAGTTTTGGTGGCACAGTCCCCACTGGAAACACAGTAATGTCCCAGTAAAAAAACAGCAGCTTATCATGACACTACCCCGGCTGAAAACGCCGCAGTGTCTCTGTAAAACCAACCACCTTTAATGTCATTATCCCCGGTGGCAACACAGCAATGGGTTGCTAAAAACACCTATGTTTGGTGACTAAAAAGCAGCCGGAAACGTCAGCAATGACTCGCTAAAAAATAAACGGTTTTGTCGGCCTTGCAACAGTGGTCTGTAGTGGTCTAAGTCAGCTCATATGTTACGTCACTTTAGAGACATTGATATTATGTGTATGAAATGTACAATGCCAGCATTTCGTCTTGTTACTCGGCTGCATTACCCAGTCTTCAGATCTCTTTCAGATCGGGCTCCTTTTTAAAAAGATAAACTCATAAATGTCAGGTTGGGTAGTGTTTTCATGAGCCCCTTTTTGTCAGGTCTAAAATTCCCAAATCCATTAAGACCCCAAACCACAGAGTGAGGCCAGGTTAAAGAATACTACATATTTAAATACTAACTGATGAGATCTGTTTTGATGTCAGTTATGCACACACAGAGAGTTATTTGTCCTCCTTTTATTAACTATTATTTGACCCCTCCAATCTTGGATTCTACAGTCTTTTAAGCTAACGTGTTATCTGATGTAGTCCAGCATTCGAATCAGCTTGAATTGAGTGTTAAAGCAAAAAAAACAGCAACAAAATCCTCATCTCCCTGAAGGTGTAAATGTGTAAGAGCTTTCCAGAAAGCTAAAGTATGAATTGGACAGCAGAGTAAACATTACGTCATGATAATCTTTACTCACTCCGACAAGAGATAAAAGAACCTTATCCTCTTGCCTGTTTTTTTTTTTTTTTTTTACCTGACTCCCAACATTTACACCAGTGGTCCAGAGCTGCGCAGCATCATCCAATCACGTCCGTTCACAACTCTTCTTCACACTCTCTCTGTGCTGGTTACCAAGGAGACAGTGAAGTGAAGTCTGGGAAGTGGAGCAATGGTTTGGCATGAGTGTTTTTTTTATTATTATTATTTATTTCATTTCTTTTCTCTCTCTGTAGACATTGTGAGAATGGAATATTACTACCTGGACTAAAGACTGTGTTTGTCATGATGTGCTGAGCATTTTCTGTGCAGCGCTGCAGCATGTCTACATCCATGTAAAACAGCAGTCGTTTTACAGGCTCTGTCACCCGATTCCCACTGTCCCACCTGTTCTCACCATTTTTCTCTCTCTGTGATCTCACAATTCCTGGCGTGATGGGAGCCACTTCCTCTTGCCAGGAATCTGTCAGCAGCATCAGGAAAGCGTGTATTTTAGGGTGAGCTTGAACCAACTGGAGACCATTTTGACTAATGAGTTGACCTTGATCCAAGTGGGTCAGTTCGAGCCGGACTGATAGTCCGAGAATGAGGATGGGGGATGGGGCGGTGGTATGTGTAGCATGTTGAACTCTGGGAAAAAGAACGCTTATGAAAAAAGTCAGCTGATTAAAGATGGGCTGAAAGCTGGAGGTGCCTCCATCCTTGCCAGTGCACCTGCACACACATAAACACACACTCATAAATACAATATATACTTACACAACCCCACACTCCTGGGCTCTCACTTTTTCCCCACCTCATCATTCACTTTTGTTAAGAAAGTGGAAAAAAAAGGGTGCAGTCACATTTTAAATCTGTGCTGCCAATTCAGCACCTGCTTCTTTGCTTCTCTGCTAAATGTTTTGGCTGCTGGTCCATCAACCATCCGTCCCTCTGTGTCTTTCAGAGTGGTTTGTAAATTCAGCAGGATTTTATTTATTTTTTTGTCCCGGGCAGCTTGGGCAGGGGGGGTCCAAACAGCTGGGCCCGCTGCAAGTTTTGTGCTGTCGCAGCAGTGGAAGTTATGGTATGGGTGCAGGAACCTGGCAGCTTAAGGGAAATCGTTCCCATGTAGACTCGTGCTGTGTCTCAATTTGCAGTCTTTCATAGTTACACTTGCTGTTCTGAGTGCATAAGTGCGTTCACAGTGTGGCACCTTGTACAGCGTACCTATATCAAAAAGCTCAGTATAGAATGCTGACATTTCTCACCCCCAATTGTCGCCATCTTGGCTACGCAGATGAAGGCATGGGACCACCAGACTTTGGAATGGGAATTAATAATGATGGAATTAATAACGGCATTGATACCTGTGCAGAGTTTGCATGTTCTCCCTGTGTCAGCTGTGGGTTTTCTCTGGGTACTCCGGCTTCCTCCCACAGTCCAAAGACATGCAGGTTAACTGGTGACTCTAAATTGTCCATAGGTGTGAATGTGAGTGTGAATGGTTGTCTGTCTCTATGTGTCAGCCCTGTGATAGTCTGGTGACCTGTCCAGGGTGTACCCTGCCTCTCGCCCAATGTCAGCTGGGATAGGCTACAGCCCCCTCAGCAACCCCTAACAGGATAAGCAGTTACGGGAAAATGTATGAATGAATTGATACCAATGCCATTATTGACCATGCTTATTGGTCCAATTCTATATTGATTCCCTTGTTGATTCCTAAGCAATTTTCTGTGTGGAAACAAGTAAACCTTCACTGGGTTTTCCGCATCAACACAACTGAGTCTGAACACAGTGTAGAAAGAGATCAGAGAAATAGCATGCATGTGACTCAGGTGTGCAAAAGCTCCACTGTTAAACTGCTTTCTTAGTCAACAGAAACTGTGCTAAGCCTGCCTGTGTGGCACTGATGTTATCATAACAGAGGATATTTACTGCCAAATACATGGCATTCCTGGAATTTAAGTCCAAGATGTTTCAGCATATTGTGTTTTCAGCATATTGCTGGCGTTTTCACCCTTACTTGAAATGATCATCTTACAGACATTACAAGCAGCACTGTTGTTGTTTTTCTTCTTGAAATGAAGCAACGCTTTGGACCGTGTTTTCCTCTCTGTTGCAAGTTTCCAGCAGCATAGACACATGAGTTTGAGTCATTTTTTTGTAATGCGCAACTGTCAGAAAACCTGCCGTCATAAATAAAGGGCATTGATAAACTCTGAGGCATATGACTGATTCTAACTGTGACTGGTTCATAACTGGAACGGGTTTTTGATTCCCACCCCTAACCAAACTTGTGAAAATGGTGCCTGAGGAAGCTGCGAAGGAGGTGGTTTCTCTGGAGAACAAGCAAACCACCTGAGCACATATTTTGGCAGGCGACAACCGTGGACAATTGTTGGCGGTAACGCTGCGTCCGGTTGCAGTTTGCCATTCAAAAATAGAGCTGGCACACTCATCCAATGTTGTGATTGTGATTTCCAGTAAGTGCACAACAGTTGTTTGATTTGAGACAAAAACGCCCTCTTGAAATTTAGCTACTATGCAATTCAGTACGCTGTGGTTCCCAACTGGTCCAGCCACGGGGTCCAGATTTCTCTTAAGTCACCAGTTCAAGGTCCACACAGTTTAATATATTCAGCGTCATACGTGCCTTTGGCCATGCCGTCACAGTAGTTGCTGTCTCTGTCAAGTAGCTGTATCTTATTCACTCACTCTACAACAGGAAATGGCACTTCAGAAGTCAAGCTCTGTGCCAGAAATTCACTGTACTTCAAAATAAAGTGTGTTTTTTACAAAATTGGACACATTTGCGAGTCACTTGTGGTCCATGCAGACTGGACCCTCGACCCACTTTTGGACTAGGACCCACCAATTGGGAACCACTGGTGTCGACAGTGGACTACATGTACGTGTTCTATTGAAAGTATCCAAATTGAGACACAGCATAGGACTTGGAGGTCATGGAGACAGACCATGAGTCTTGATCATGACCTGTGTAGCACTGACTCTGTCTCAGACATGAGTTCAATAGAGAGGTTCATATAGATTGACAGATGGACAGAAGGAACTCGACCTGGGGACGGATATGGCAGAAGGGGGCATAGGGGATTTAAGTGTGTGTGTGTAGATGTCCCACCTGGCTGGTTGCTCCCCAGAGTCTTTTACAGCCCTCTGCCATCAGATACAGACACAATGATGTCTCTTCTCTTCTCTTCTCTTCTCTTCTCTTCTCTTCTCTTCTCTTCTCTTCTCTTCTCTTCTCTTCTCTTCTCTTCTCTTCTCTTCTCTTCTCTTCTCTTCTCTTTAATTGTATTCCTTTCTGGACTTTCACCCCCCTACGCATTACTGTAGCAAACACTTTGCTGCATTGCTGTACAGTACGTTTGCTAACCCTCTGCATCTCTCCTCTGCTTTGCTTTTACTTTCTCTCTAATCCCTCTCTTGAATGATTTATTTGAAGGGTGAAACTGGGTAAACACAATAGGGCTGACACACTCATCCACACCCCCTGACCTCCGCCGCATCTCTCTTTCTCTCTCTCTGCCTCCCTCATCTCTTTCGCTTTTCCCAGCTTTGTCTCTGCCTTCTCTCTGTTTCCCTCCTTCCCTCCATCCTCCCGTTCCCTTTCTTTCCGCCTGCACCTCCAGCTCCAGTGTCAGCACTTCTCCTCTCACCGTGTTCCTGTCGCTGTGCTTTATGAATAAATCGGAGCTCGTTTGACTCCCGTGAGCCCCACAGCTCACCGAGCCACCGCTGCTCTGCGCCCTTGGGACCAAAGACGCGTTGACAGGCTTTGATTTTTAGAATATGTGTGATATGCTCATGTGGGGATGAAGTGCATAGGAAGGGTGCCATGCCAAAATGCTGCACATCCACTTTAAAGAGAGAAGATATTACTTGATGTTTACTAGTAAAAAAAAAAGTAAAGAATTTCTCGTTTCTCCACGGGAGACTTTGTTGCCGTATAATAAACCACCTGAAATGAGTTGAACATCAAGTTAAAGGAATACTGAGCGTATTTTGTCTCGGTCGAGATCTTGGAATCCGCCCACTCAATCAATGTGACTGATTTGTCTGGCGTTGTGACAGGAAACAGCAGTTTCCTCAGTTGAAATAAAAAATGTCCCAGTAAGATGGGACAAATGCTGGTGTCAAGCATTGTCAGGAAGAACCTAGAACCAGTGAGGAGTAATAACAACAATGGTGAGTGTTACAGACATTATAGACGAGTGTTGCTTTCTTTCTGAGAGTACAATAAAAACGCTGATATCAATTTCTTGTTTGTGCATCAAGTGTGAAGCTGGTGTACCAGCTAGTTTAGCTAATGACCGCTAATGACCATTAAAGAGGAACAACATTATTGTTATTTCCATTTCCTCGGAAGGCTCGGCCAATAGCAGTGAACATGAGCTTCTGTGTTTTAAAGCCAGAAACCAGAGAAGTAAGTCTCAAGCTTGTGATGTTGTCAAGAATAAAGTCTGAAGCTGCTCCACAGACGATGAATGGAAGCCTGATTTTGTGATGATGAGTGATAAGTGACAGCATCGCTACGATACAGCTGACAGTGGCACAAAGTTAAGAAGTGGCCAAAAGAGAAGAGATTACAGGAATTCAGAAAGGAATGGGAAAATGATTACTAATGGCTGGGATACGTGGGTGAGAATGTGTAGTCCAACCACAGCGTCTGGCCACCGTGTTTTCTGCTTTAGTCACTGAGGAATTTGTGACATCAAACATCATAAGAGTCGTAAAATGGGAAGTGGCTATCCCCTGCCTCTTTATTTAGCCCTACATGTTGTGTGTTCCTAGCTGGCTAGGTAGCTCCTGGTAAGCTTACAGGACATGATGCATGAGGACAGGACTTTGAGGTGTTGTGTCCAGTCACAGTGGCTAGGCTAGCTGTTGATGGTCAGAAAATGCCACCAAGCTATAAACGTACTGCTTGTTCAACCACAAGAACTTGTTTTGTTTTCATATTTGTTATATGAACAGTTCAATGCTTATTTGGTTTCTTGGAGAGAATTAGATGACAGGAAAATGGCTTGCCCAGGTTTGTCAACACCTCTAAAGCTGCGTTGTACCTAATTTGCTTGATCTTACACAAACAGAAAGGCGTCATGGTGGTACAGTGGTTAGCATTGTTGCCTCACAGCAAGAGGGTTAGTGGTCTGAACCCGTGGTGGGGCACAGCCCTTCTGTGCGGAGTTTGCATGTTCTCCCTGTGTCAGGTTGTCTCTGGGTACTCCTGCTTCCTCCCACAGTCCAAAGACATACAGGTTAACTGGTGACTCTAAATTGTCCGTAGGTGTGAATGTGAGTGTGAATGGTTGTCTGTGTCAGCCCTGTGATAATCTGGCGACCTGTCCAGGGTGTACTCTGCCTCTTGCCCAGTGTCAGCTGGCATAGGCTCCAGCACACCTACTCCCAACAGGATAAGCGGTTACGGAAAATGAGTGAATGAATGAATGACTGAACATGCTGGAACCATTTTTATGACAAAAAACTGTTTGATTGTCCAGCCCTCCTGTCCATGTCTTCAATGATTGCCAGGCAACTTCACACTAACCCAGGGAAGTTGTTGCTCGTGGCCGTTGCTTGCGGAGAAATACTTACAGGACATAACTCCTTGTGTAACCGCTTATTGTCATTTTACATTTTTCTTTATGTGTGGATTAAACAATCAAAACAGCATATTGAGTGCTGGTTGGCATATTTTTAAACTTTGGAAAGGCTAGCTGTGTTTATGCTAATTGCCTCCTGGCTCCAGCTCTGTACTCAACACACGAGACACGAGATTGATCTTCTTATCTCGCTCTCAGAAAAGAAAGCACATTTACCAAAACTGTGAAGCTGTGTGACTAAAATGGCTCTTTCTCCTCCTTCTTCCACAGATGCAGATACTTGACAAGTTCCCAATTGAGGGAGGGCAGAAAGACCCAAAGAAGAGGATCATCCCATTTCTCCCAGGTAATAGCCTGCTCCAGAGCGCCAGTTATCTGAACAGGCTCCCATATTAATAATGTATGGCTGGCACTCGCGGGGCGCCAATATGAGCTGGTTACTGATGCCTGCCTGTGCTGCATGTGTGTGTGCATGTGTGTATGTATGCATGTGTGCTACCGTGTTAATGCTGACGAGGCACTCTCTGTGACTTTCAGATCTCAGCTGTGTTTGCATGCCTGTTTGTCTGTGAGATTATTCTGCTTTTTAGGACATTTATGGATCAATGTGTGTGTTTCTAACTGAGGTTATGATCCTTTGATTACACAGATATACAGTATATGTGTGTGTGTGTGTGTCCTAGTGTGGATTTGTGTTGTGCCACACATGCGTGTCTCTGCTGCTGTAAGTCGTGACATTCAGGCTCATGGCGACCTACACCGTGGCAGTGATTGATGATGGTGTTTGCAGCAGTTCAGTGTCCGGGGCAGGAGGGCTGACAGGGATTCTGCTAATCACACCGATGTCTTGTGTGTGCGTGTGTGTGCACACCTGTATGTTTGTGATGCAGGCTTAGACGTAGATTAATATGGGAGGAACACGCTCTTGTCTATTTAGTACAGTTTATTTTAGTAAATGCTCTGTTTAAGCCCTGTGGCCACCACATGGTCCCAGCATCTACTGTAAATGCTCTCTATCTCCCCTCAAGCCGTCCTCATCCTCCTCCTCCTCCTCCTCCTCCTCTCCTGAGTCTTTCTCCCTATTGCTGACACATACTCACACACAAAACCAATTTGGAAACCAACCAAACGTCCACCTACCTCTTGTCTATGAAGTGAGTGGCGCCAGATGCAAACATTATTGACTGTGTGCGTTTGTTTGAGGATAAACTCCTCTGCCCTCGCTGCATGGGATTCTACTTTACTTACATAAAAGTAGAAATACTCTGTCCCAAGTAAAAGTCACGCATTCAAGTTAAAGTATTAGCATCAAACGATACCTAAAGTACAAAAATAATGTATTTGTTGATAACATGTTGTACAGAATCTGAATCTGCAAAGTTACTAAAGGTAAAAATTCAATATTTGCCTCTGAATTGTAGCAGAGTAGACATATAAAGTCACAGAAAATGGAGATACCGAAGAAAGTACCGCAAAAACTGTACTTCTTTAGCTCCACCCCTCCCTACCATAGACCATTTTTGTCTATTTTTGGGGGCGGACAGGGGATCTTGATGGGGAGATAGCAGCTCAACAGTATATGCTGCATAGAAGTGATGTACGTCATCTGAAAGCAGGGAACCTGAAGATTAATTTGAGATGCAGCTCAGTTTTTCAAGTCATAAATATGTAGCAAAGACTGTGTTTAATTCAGCACCTATTCAAACTTTGAAAGTTTAGAGTAGAGGTTCCCAACTAGTGGGTTGCAGGCCCATTCTGAATGGACTGCAGGTGACTCTCCAACATGTCAAGTTTGTAAAAAACACTTTATTTTTAAGTATAGTGAAGTTTCAGTGCAGGTTTTTTATTTTGACGTGCCATTTCCTGCTGTAGAGTGAGTGACTAACATATAGCTACTTGACAGAGACAGCAAACTAGCTTGATGACATGGCCAAATGCAAATATGACGCTGAATATATTAAACTGTGTGGACCTTGAACTAATGACTAAGAAGGAATCTGGACCCATGGCAGGACCAATTGGGAACCACTGGTTTAGAGTGTACAAGGGCTTTGTAATGGAAGTATATGACGGCCATTCCCATGCTTCATTATGTCTCAAAGGTTCTTGCAGCAGTTTTTGTCTTGATATCATTTGTTACACAGATTTGGTGCTTAATTTAAGCATTTTTTGACTACTTGAGGATTGATCAAATTGGTTAAAAATCCCTCCGAAATACCACATTAAGACACCAACACCTTGAGCAGCACCTCAGAAAATCCATGCTGTGATTTTGTGTCAAATACTTTTGACATTTAGAGATTTCTGTAAAAATTACATTACTGACAATTGGATGTCGAGCACTACTACATTGGGAACTGCTGAGAAACCCCCTTATTGCCAATATACCTATTAAAACAACACATCATGTGAATGCCGGAGGTCTCTAGTTTGTGGCTGTAAAGTTTCATGAGGCTGTGATTATTGTAGAGGTCACCTTAGGTCATTTTATACAGTGAGGTCAAGTTCAAAAACATAGTCTCTTTACATTGAAATGGACAGTATGGGGTTCTAACATCATCACACATAAATAAGATAAGGCTGACTGAATCCACAAGAGTCTCAGCTTTCCAGTCAAACACAATTTATGCAATTCCAAGACTGTTTGGGGACCCCTGGTATGCAGAAATATTCAAATACAATAGGCAAAAATAACACATTTGTACTGCATGGATCTGCCCAAAGCTGCATGAGACTAGCACAGTGTGAGCATGTCTGGACTTGTGGGTACCCATAGGACCCATTTTCATTTAAATATCTTAAGGTTAGAGGTCAGGGGACCTCTGTGAAAATGACTCTGCCAGTTTTTCTTGCACCAGAATTAAGCCTAACTTTGCAGCGTTATTTAACCCCCTTCCTGATAAGATGAACATGATTGGTACCAATGGATTCCTCAGGTCCTACTCTAGCTTTAAAAGTCCACTACAGCTTCTGAGAGACAGTACTGTTGGCTAAGGACGCCTGGCGTCCCTGAAAAGTGGAAGAAATTAAGTACAGAACTTGAGTGAATGAACTGAGTTACTTTCCACTATTGGTCAAAACCAGTAAAAATTTGCCTCATCTCATTTTCGTTCTTGAAAAACAACATGAAGACCAGCTATGCTAAAGCACTGATAGCGTATTTGCTTGACATGATCTGGTTTCATCTGGTAAGGCAGATCTGATGGTGGTTAAAAAACTATTATTTACCATACTGCATAAGTAAATAGTAGAGCCAAATGAGCTTATTATGCAAGAAACACTCATCGTTTTACACTTCTCAAACAGAATGCAGTGCAAACATTTTGATTGTAGGGGGCTGGGATCCTCCGTGGTGTGACTTGAACGTTGCCCCCTGGGTGGGATGAGAGGAGTGCTTAAAATGCATGACTAAATCCTATTTGTTATATTGAAAGCCATGTCACAGGCAGAGGTCATGGAATCCATAGGGGGGACAGCTGGGGCCTTGAGTGTGGGACTGAGATTGCTTGAGCCATAAAGAATCACAGCCCTACATTAGTGACATCTGCTGCTCAGCTCGGGTATTACAGGAAGCAGCCAGAGCTAAAACTGTAGGACTGTATGCATTTATCAAGTGTTTTTATTCCCTGTTATATCCCTTTTCTTTGCATCTATCGTTGCACTTCCTCCCTGTTTTCTTTCACCTCCTCATGCACTTTGATTTCTTTCCTTTCTCCTTGTCCTCCCCTCCAGGCAAAATCCTGTTCCGGAGGAGTCATGTGCGAGACGTGGCCATGAAGCGGCTGCGTTTCATCGACGACTACTGCAGGGTAAAGAGGCCTTACTGTAAACATCCTTAAGTTCCACATCTGACTCTGGGGAATGTCCCCCAGACTGCGAGGGGGTCAAAGGTCACGGCTCAAACCGTCCTTTCACATGCTTTGAACATGGTACATGAGACTTAATTGTGGTCATGGAAAAAGCTTTCTCGCAGTGAAGACTGTCTGAGCTATTCTGAGAAATCTGAAGAGTCTGTAATGCGCCCTGACGCTTGAGTTTTCTGAGGCTGTGAAGGACTCGTCTTGGTGGGGAAATGTTATGATCTTTTCCTACCACAGTTTGAAGGGTTGTTTATTTTCATGTGTGCCACAGTCAGGGAAGCGGAGCGACCCAGTTGTGCATCAAACTTCTCAGTCACTGCACCGCATGAGACAGACTCTGAGCTCTTCCATTATTTCAAAGTCACACTCGCTAACGACCTTATCCCCTCATTTGATAAACTCAGGAGAGAAAGTTCTCCTTCAAATTAGCCTCCCCTTCCCGAAGGAAAAAAGAAACCTTGAAAGCGATGGCCTTTCGTCATTCTCTAGTTCAAGGGAGACTCGCCTTATCACTTCCTGTTCTCTCTCTTATTAGTTTTTTTTATTTATGCCGGATTCAGATCCTTTCCTCCGTCTTGCCCTCCCCGCTTCCTTCCTTCCTTCCCCTTGGCACAAAGCCACACTAACAGAAGGGAGAGGGTGCATAAAATCAGATTTGGGCTCCTGTGATTGTCTCTGTACACACAATTAGGGAGCAGTATTGTTGGCCTGCATTAGGAAAGGTTAGCCACAGTATCAGCTTAGTAATTGGGACCAAAAGAAGTTTGGAATCCAAAAGCAATTACACACATCTGAAATGAACCTGATCCTTAGCTCAGCACAGGCAAAGGCTTCCTCATTACCCAAATAACCTGGAGCGGCTCTAATGTTTACAGTTGCTATAGCGAGCCTGTATTTTTTTTTTTTTTGCCCGGTGCTGGAGTGTGCCGCACTGTTTACTTCCTACATCCTGTTTATGAGGCAAACAACAGAGAGGAAGAGTAATTACCCAGTGTTCTCAGAGGATCTGCTCTCTGGAGATTGCAGGATGCTGAGTCCAGCCAGCTGTGGGTGCACAGCGAGATATGGACTCTTCAATCACAACCGCGAGGCTCTTTCAATAATATAGGATCCGATGAATGAAATATGAAGATAGCTCAGCCCGCGCCGATTCCAATGAAAATCCCATGCCGTACATGTGTCGTCGCATATCTCCACGGTCCAGCACTCCGGTGCTGTTCATGAGCTATTCCTTTGGTTGGAGCTGGTCAGATCATTAAATATAGATGTAAAGTCAGACATATGATCCGCTCTTTGACTGCAGTGTGGCTTTGTCAGTGAACATAGAGTGGAGGAAGGATGGTAGATAATCTTTTGGTGGATGTGCAACCTGCACAGAAGGGCTCCCTCACTGTGGTTTGAGCCCCTCACCCTGGACTTGAACCAGGAACCCTCTTGCTGTGAGGCGACAATGCTAACCACTGCATCACCATGTCATCCCCTTAAAGGGACAGTTCACCCTAGTGCTGTTTATCAATCTAGACTGTTTTGGTGTGAGTTGCTGAGTGTTAGAGATACTGAAACGTGGTATTAAATGAGCCCTGACCTAAATTTTAAAAGACTGTGCATTGATAAGCTCCGACGTTATTAGTTCTTTTATCGGTACTATTAAACATTTCGGTTTAATGCATTATCATCCTGCAGCCTCTCACCTGTGCTCTGTGGCGGGCCTGACCTCCCCCACATGCACACACAACCACACACACACACGGTGGAAACGAGGTGAAAATAACTTAAAAATTACTGGAGTTTGATGGCAGCTACGCTCGTAACTGTAAGGGCAATTAAAACCTCACAAGTAAAATGCCAATACTTTATCAATGCACTTGTTCAGCAAGCATAAACATGTAAACAGCGATATTTCTTTCTGCTCTGTCCACAGTCTCTTATCCACTTTTACACAAGGACAGCACCCTGGTTCGTCTAATAGTGAATTACAAACACACTAAAATGACAGTTGTCTGTATGTAGTCCAACTGTTTAGCTTAGTTTGCAACTTAACTTAAAATTGGGAAAATTCTGTTAAAACTAAGCTGCTGGCTGAGACAAACAGCGCCTCCTGTCTCTACCAGCGCCAATGTTACCTGCACAGAGTGAATCACATCAGCAGATAGGGAGCAGGGCAGAGGACAAGAGGACTGACTTACAGTGACTTAACTCAGTATTGTGATGTCAGGCATATTATTTATATAGTGACTTTGCTGTTGTAAAAATGACTTTATTTATTCGTTTTTAATTGATTAATTTAAAAAAAAAACCAGTTATTTTGAAATGAAAAAGAACCAGTAAGAGTGTCAATAAAGTACCGAACCGATAAGTAGTATCAATAAAATCTTAATGACAACCATCTGAACTCAACAGCAAAATGGTTCTTACATGAAACTGGTCACAAGGTCTGTGGATTGTCTTGAGTAACTGGGTCATGATTTCTAGAAAGAGACATTGATGTTGAGGTTTTCAAATATATTTTTTGGGCACTTTGAGCACCACAAGCTGAGTGCTATCCAGTTCCATTATATTGGAGAGAAGGCAGACATCTCTACCGTTGATATCTCCAACACTCGACAACTCACACCAGAACAACCTAGACTGATAAACAGCACTACAGGTAAGGAGGAAAATACATGATTTTTTTTTCCATTTTGGGGTGAACTGTCCCTTTAATTATTTTGAGGTGTGTCATACATAAATTGTAATACATTTCTTCAAGAAAACCAAGTGATTTTAGGAAAGTAAACATCTTTAAAGCTGCATTAGTTGATTTTTTGTTTACAGCTTGGCCTCTTGGGAGCAGTGGAACAAGCTGTGAACACATCACAGACATATTATCACTTCACACAGTTGTTGTGCTTGCAAACAATTGGCTATTCAACAGACACACAGTAATATTAACATTAATTAGGAGCCATGTTTCTGGCAACGTGATGACTGTAAATTAAGTATTTGCTCCCCTTTCAGCTCTGTGTTTGACTCCACTAACTTCTGAGAGAAATGCCACTGTGTTTTCAGCTGCTTTCTTCACCAACATATTGTTAACTGTGTCCTCCTCTGGGTGCTGGGCAGCTAGCGTACAGTGTGTTTATCAGAGCGTTTTCCTCTGAAAACAGCTGCTGCATCCAGGAATGAGGCTGTTGAGAGTAAAACAAATTCAATTAAAACAGTTCGTTTAAAGAGGCTTAAAGGCTCCGTAAAATTAAAGGGGAACTACAGAGTCGGGTAATAATTCTCTGTTGCTTACAACATACACACACACACACACACACACACACACACCATTTGATTCATTGTTAATATAAAAAAGCAGCTTCAAAATACTTGAAATTGAAACAAGAACGTGACTAATCAATTACCTGTAGGCTGCTGTCTCTTTAACCTCCCGCTGTCTCTCTTTAGGCACTGGTGCGACTCCCCCCTCAGATCTCTCAGAGCGAGGAGGTGCTGCGCTTCTTTGAGACAAAAGCTGAGGACGTCAACCCCCCAGTGGAGTAAGTGTCACATACTGTAACGCCGCACACCACAATGTATGTGTGTAGACTCATCCATCATCACATTTATGCTTAAGCTCTCTAGTGACGCCATCATTACACACCAAAACGCGTGTTAATACCAAGCAGAAACAAGCTCTTTGATGTTTACTGCTTGTGATGAGCTTGTGACCATAAATAAATAAACATATAATCCATTATTTAGTGCATCCCAGTCATATGAAACACAGATCTTATAATAAACATCTTGAGCTTGAAGTAGTAAAAGAGAAATACTTTACATTTTTGTGACCAGGAAGTATGCGGAAACTCTGGATGTGTTAGGTTTGATTATTAAAATGAAAATGACTGCGTGGAGCAGAGGCCTCTGGGTGAAGTGTATTGTTTGTATTGTATTGCTGCACTGTATTGAGGAGGAGCAGCATAAAATCACACAGCACCATGAGTTCATTTAGGTGCAGATGACAAGACATTTAGTTGTCAATGAAATACTGCACTAAATTTTGTCCCAAAGTTTTTATATGCTTGTGCAAAGTTTTTTGTATATTCTCACCATCTGGGGCAGCTGTGGCTCAGGAGGTAGGGTGAGTCATAAACCAATCAGAAGATCTGGCTCCTCCAGTCCGCATGTAGAAGTATCCTTTGGCAAGATACTGAACCCCATATTGCTCCTGATAGCTGTTCCATCGGTGTGTGAGCGTGTTAAAGCTGTGTAGCAGGTGGCACCCTGTACAGTAGCCTCAGCCACCAGTGTGTGAATGGGTGGGCGTGACTTGTAGTGTTAAAAGCACTATTTACTTTGAGTGTGTAGCAGGTTGTACAAGATCTCCTGGATGTTTTTTTTAGCAAAAGCTGTACAAAATCTGCCAAGAATTTGAATTCTTTACATAAATTAAAGCACAACTGCTTATGTTTACGAATAAGATTCTCAACACAATCAGCAGAAACAACAGTGACACTGTATGTTTCTGCAAACCATGGATACGTTCCATTTTTATGTTATAAATAATATACGTTTAATGTTTCAACAATGCCGTGGTTGATGTGTGGTTAGGTTTAGATACAAAAACTACTTGGGTAAGGTTGGGGAAAGATCAAGTTTTGGCTTAAAGTACTTGCTTTTGGAGGCACTAATCCCACCAATGCAGCCTTGATAAAAACCAACCGCTTTTAATGACATAATCCCTGGTGGAAAAACAACAACAGGGCGCTTAAAAGCAACAGGTTTTGTTGTTTGTTGGTCTGTAAAGCCCCGTTTCCACCAAACACTTCCGGTATAGTACCTTTGGAACCAAGAGTAACCCTTCAGACATGGTACCTAGACCCTAGTGTTTTCACCGCAAACAGTACTCTTAAATGTGGGCGGGGTTGTTGTCATTCACTGCTCCGTCCAGCACTCACAGTATTTCCTGGCTCTTCATTGGTGACACAGATGGAAGTCTGCACCTCGTTTATCGTCCATAGAACAAGGTTGCACGCCGACATTTTCAGAACAAAATAGAACAGGCTGCAGTGTAATAGCAGGTTTGTGCATTTAGTCCTTCTCAGGCAAGTGCTGGGGTTTACTGTTGTCGTAGCCCACAGGAACAATGCTCCACAGCACTTTTTTTTCCTCAAATAAGGATTAGAATATATGCTGTTCACATAATCCAGTTGAAAGTAAAATATATATGTCTAACTGACTGAAAATCCACTCATTACTAAACTATGTCATCCAAGAGAGACAACATAACCCAATGGAATGGTCACAGTTGTCATACTGAAATTTACGTCGTCACCTCATGCTTTGAGTAACGTTACAAGTCAATGACCTTAAAAGTTGCCAGCAGTAGGCATAGTTACGGTTCAGTAATATATGTAAAACTCTCCACAGTATGAACAGTAGTTACATTAGCCTCAAAACCAGCCACAACTCAGCCCTGAGCAGAGTGACCATCTGCCATTGACCAATCAACAGACTGCAGTGTTCACAGCTCCACCTTTTAGTACCAGATCTGTGTGCTAGGTACCCCAACAGAGGGGGGACCAAAGTAGGGACGGTACAGAACGGTTCCATTGGTACCGTCCACAACTTTTCACAGTGGAAACAGATAAAAAGTGTCATGATCTGAACTGTACTGTACTGCTTTGTGGAAATGCAGCTTAACAGTGGTGTGCAGTTTGGCAGACATCTTGCCCAGGGGATGCACTGTCTACCATCCCCACCACCACCCAATGACAAAGTCATTTCATTAACTACGTCACTTAAGAAACATTGATATAAGTGTGATATGTGCAAAGGTTAAGTACCTGTGGTTACCGACATTTTCTTCTGACGACAGGGATGATGGCTTGTTTACTTTTCCCCAATAACCTGGATTGGTCTACACAGACACATATGAATGCACACAGATTTCACATACAATATGTAAACTTGCTCACACTAATTACAGGCACAACATGTAAACATGATGATGTTGAAATAATGACTTTGTTGATTGATTATGCTACTTACAGTAGCTCAGATGCTAACAGGCTTAGCACACATGCCTGAACACCTGTGCATCATGTTATGAATTTCAGTATCTTGTGTATGTTATTGTGTCACACATCGTCCCAAATATACGGCATGATTGTACAGTGGCTAAGCTCATTAGCTCTCTGTCTGTTCCCACTTTCTAGTCTATTCCCAAATCAGCTCTTTCTCTCTGAGTTCGTTAAAACCTCCTACAAGGCCAGGCAGTGGGGGGGGTGAGGGGTATGGAGAGAGAGGATTTGATGGATGTGAGAGTGGGAGGAGGAGAATGACTTGTTTCATAGCAGGAGATAGCCCCTTTGGGTAGTTTTTAATTAGAGAACACACTCTCCTCTCCAAACCTCAAATGCCAGTATCGCACTATTCATTTGTAATGTGCTCCTGTATGCACCGAGACAGCTGCACCCGAGGCGCTGCAACCGAGTACTCTTGTTAGACCCAGGCTATGGCTTTTTTTGTGTTTTAATTACTTTTCTCAGCGTTTCTCCCCCCCCTCTGCTGTCAATCTGTATTTTAGAGTTTTGTCCTCACCTTTGTCTCTTGGATGAGAGGAGAGAAGTGAAGCAGGCAGGATTTGGTGACCTCTGCCTGCCAGTGTTTTCAGCACAGCGTAATAGGTTATCTCTCCCTATCGTCCTCCAGCCTCTAATTCTTTGTATCTAACTCGGCCTCATAAATTCAGATACGTTTAATTGACGCGACAGCTCAAGGTTACAAACGCCAGCGCAATCATTCTTTGATCAACAGCTTTTGCTTCCTCGCTGTCCATACAGCTTTCCATCTTGCCTGCGTTCTCATCTCTCTTTTACTGTCTGTCTGTCTCTCATTTGACTTATGCCCTTCATCTCCCTCAGTCCTTTTTTTTAACCTCTCCATATTATCATTCTCTTCTTCTCCCACTCTCTTTTCTGTGTCCTGTATATCCCAGATTGCCAGGGGGCCTTTTTGGTTCATAAAGAAATGGCATTATTGCAGTTGTTGGAGTTGTGAAAGATAGAGCTATACTTGTGTGTTCATGCTGGCCTCACCACACACACAGTCTCTCACACAAGCTTTGCTAGTACTTCCACAAGACAGAGTGGTGCAGGCCTTCGTAGATGGTGTGCAAGCTATGAGCATGCACTGGTGTTTATGCTCACTGCGCAGTTCGTTGCAATGTTCTCCGAAACGCCAGGCGGCATACAAGCAAAATATTCTATAAATGAGCAGGAAGTCACATTACCGGAAAAGCTGGCTTCCTGGCAGTGATAGTAAACACCAACGTACTGCCAAACATTGCATTGGTGTACTGTTATTGTTACTGTGGCTTACCTAGAAATCAAAATTATTTCATATGGCTTTGTCTCCCTTTACTCTTTCCATGACCTTTTTTTAGCTTTTACAGCCATCTTTCATGTTCTTCCACCCCTTGCAGCAAAAACTGTCTTATTTTCTCAGTGTAGTGGGCTATTTCAACAATTTGAGGCCATTTTACTGTCCAAATGAAGAGTCGTAGAGATCTCTTTACAGGCGAACATTCTTGTCCAGTCTTCCCTGATAAACTGCGCACTCAGTGGGCGTCTAGTTACAAAAATCCAGAGCTGCATGGCCAAGCACCGCAACAACTTTTTGTGACTTTGCTCTTGATGCAAGAATGGTGATTACGTCATTTTCTGACATGCAGAGCTCACGCTGGAGACCATTCACCAGCCCTGATCTATATGTGACACACAGTGATGCACAGAAAGATTTTAGATATTTAATTGTCATCCGCTGGAATTAAATAGATGTTTATACCCAAACACATATCGTAGAAGTTCACTCTACATAAAGGGGTCATAATAGTAATAAGAGACAGAGCCAAACCAACAGATAACGAGCCCTAAAGAAAACATGTAGAATGAAAAAGAGAGGACCAAGGATTGACCCTTGAGGAACTCCACACATCAGAGGAGCACAATGGATACTTTGTCAGCACAAGATTCAAAGACCTTGTGATTGGATAATTAGTAGGAAATTCTTTTAAGTGCTTTACCAGGGATCCAAACCCACTACCACTTGATTTAAGCAGCACTTAAATCCAGAAGATGTCATGTGTGTCTCTGAGGAGAAGAACTTATCAAACATTTTCTGTACAAATTCCAAATATAAACTGCGAATCACAACTTTGAGATGGAGTCTGTAGTTTTGGATTTAAGCAGGATCTAGATTAGTCTTTGTTTTTGTTTTTCAGAAAAGGTTGAGTGGAGGTGACTTGTAGTTAACTTGGGATACATCAAAAGAAAAGGAAAAAATTGGCCAGGAAACGTAATGCTGATTCTGATAAAAAACTATCAGAGACTTAAAATACCAATTGTTTGTAAAGTAGTTAAAATCACCTCCAGTTTGACGAGCTTTATCAGTATCTAGATTCTGTCTATATATTAATGCATCAGTAATTAATACAGTAATATCATATAGTAAGGGAAGAAACTAAAAGGTGTCATTCTGTCTCATGAGAATTTTACTTATGATACTAAAATGCAGTTTTCTGAGAATACTGATGATCTTACTGTAGGAACATCATGGTACTGCTACCTTTTTTAAGTAAAGGATCTGAGCAACACCTCTGTTAGAAATACTGCTACAAAGTCGGGTTGCATTAGATTGAATGCAAAAATAATAACAGCTCTGGCAATTAACACATTCATTTGACTTTTCACAGCAACATGAGACAACTGACAGAGCTGTGCCTAAACAGAAGGTGTATTAGTTTTAAAAATAACATATTTAAGGCAGCATTGACATGTGATTTGTGACTGAGAAATAAACATGAACACATCAAGAGAAACAAAAATGGTGACAGTCAGACATTCACAAGCTGACGCTGAACAGAGGTATGACAGATACAGATATTTATCTCCCTTCCTGCTTCTCCTCTCACGCTGCATAATGGTGCAGAATTTTGACGAGTCAACATAATTTGCTAGCGAGTGCTAATTAGGCAGCAGTTGAATGACATCAAACTCACATTCACTCTGAACCACAGCTCCTGAAAGCAGAAAAACAAAGTCTGGGAAAACTGCCAATAAATGTAAACAGTCCTGGTTTGGTTAAGTATATATATTTTTTAATCTTTTTTACGGTCTACTTTCCCTGATTATTCGATTCCAAAAGAAATTAATAGACTTTTGATGACTCTTCTCCCAGTCTTAAAGGCAGGCCTATACTACGCAGGATTTTCCCAAAAAACAGCGTCATTTACTATTCTATATAAGTGCACATGCAAAATCCTCATTGCATTAATGACATGTACACACTGGCTGACTGTTCTTACCTTGCATGTGTTGGTGAATCAGAATCATTCTGAATTGACAGGCACGTGCACGCTCTCTGCAATCAGCACACTGCCACGCCCCCATTTCTCAAACGCCCCCAGTAAGTTTGCCCAGAGGTGTATCGTGGAGAACGTGGTTAAGTTATTTCTATGCACATATTAAGGCCCTGACACACCAGTGTTGGACTGTTAGTGAGCGTCTATGAGAGTGAAGGCAGTCAGAAACAGCTGACATACAGTACGGTTAGTCACGCTCCTCAAACATGTTCAAACATGTCGGTCTCTGATGCGCTCTCTCCTGAAGGCACGGACTGCAGCATCTTCCAGCAAGGTTATGTATGTCATCTTAATGCTGCTTGGCAGTAAATCAGAATCTTTTAGCCTATATACCCCAGCGTGCCTATTAATAGGCTACCAATTAACCCGTCGGCTACAAATGAACACATGCACAGTTTCTATACAATAAAAACTGGGACACTCCGTTTTCATAGTTGTATTTTTTTAATTAATAATTGAGGATGAAAGGGTGTCAGTTACATAGTTATTTAATACTTTTGACCAATGTGTTAGTAAATTAACAGTTTTAAATATTGTCTGTTAAAGCCTTTTTAAATTATTATGATTTTAATATGTTATACATTTAGATTTTTACTTAATTGTTCATATGTGGCACAGTGGTTAGCACTGTCAGGTTTTGAGGGCTCCTGGTTCGAACTTGGGGTGGGGGAGCCCTTCTGTTGCGGAGTTTGCATGTTCTCCCCGTGTCAGCGTGGGTTTTATCCGGGTACTCCGGCTTCCTCCCACAGTCCAAAGACATGCAGGTTAATTGGTGACTCTAAATTGTCCGTAGGTGTGAATGTGAGTGTGAATGGTTGTCTGTCTCTATGTGCCAGCCCTGTGATAGTCTGGCGACCTGTCCAGGGTATACCTCGCATCTCGCCCAGTGTCAGCTGGGATAGACTCCAACGACCCCCAACAGGATAAGCGGTTATGAAAAATTGGATGAATGTACCTATGCACAGTTAGGGCACATATTTGTGCGTGCACACTTTTTGTGAATGAGACCCAGCGTTTTCACTCTCAAAACAGCCTAATTAGGCCTACTTTAAGTTTATCTCATACATGTGGGAAATATGTGATAAACTGTTTTGGCTAACACTGTAAAAAAAAAATAAAAAAATTACCCTGTCTCTCAGAGCTTCTATACTTATGACCCACTAGAAGTGTGAGGCAGTGTATTTGTCCGCAGAGACTCTGCCTTCTAACTGTGTTTGCTGTGTTTGGGAAGTTCTTGGGCACAGCGTGCAGGTGAGGTTGGGACTTTATAAAAAGGTAGCGACCGGTTGCCAGACCGTACGCAGCATGCATCCAAGTGGAGGCTACAAAAATCGCAGACACAGCACTGAAAAAACACAAAGCAAGAAGAAACGCCAAGCAGGCAAAGCTTGTTCCAACATGAGAGTGAATCTGGTGTTGGCTTTCACTTTCACTCTTTCTAGCAAGTGAATTTACAAACCGAAACCATCAAGTGCTGCATACTATACCTTTACATAACATCTTGATGCTTTGTGATACAGGAGAACGCTCTGGTTTGGTTTTGTTGAATCTCAGTGCAGCTTTTGGCGGCGTAGACCCACAGTATCCTAATCAACAGACTCAGGCAGTGGATGGTATCTTTGGTTCTCCTCCTACCTCTCTGATGGGACTATCTCAGTTGCTGCTGGTAACTTCTGCCTGAGGAAGTGCTGTACTCCAGTCAGCTCCAGATCAAATGGAGCCAGCACCTCTTCTGGCTTCTCTGTATCCCTGCAGGCTCTCGCTCTGTCTCACTAAAAGAAGAAAATACACAGGGGGGTGAACTGCCCGCTCTCCGCTTAAAAAAAAGGAAAAGACTGCTCAGTTAATGGTTAGTAAGACGTCATGGTCCAGAGGACTTGACTTGTGTCAGGGCTAAATTTGATGGGTTGCTTCTATTCCCTACCCATAATGCATCTGCTAAATTAAAATAAATCATGGGGGAGTGTGTTCAGGAATGAGATTGGCCATTAATTTAAAGTGGTGTTTGTGTGTTGGTAGTGTGTGTTTTTGTAATGTTTACGTGCAAGTGCACATGTGGCCTGAGTGTTTGTGGAGGAGGAAACGTGATTTGAAACCTTGAGGATGCTGAAGAACAATATTAATCCATCATGGGATGTTTGTGTGTTTGAATTTGTGTCCTGGTAGCTCATCTGTTATATCCAAATCATCTTGTATAGACCTCTCACCATACACCTCCTCTGTTTGCTCTCTGTGTTTATGTGCATGACTTTATGCAGAACTTAGTGAGTTTTAAGAACCTCCTGATCAAGAATTAATATTGATCAATACTGAGTCTTGATGAGGGTTTCGGTTACATGGCATTTTATCAGGTCTGAATCCAGAATTACACCCGAAACCTTTATTCTTCCTTGTGTAAGGAGGTTAAGTAAGAGGGTACTAAGCTGCTTAGCTACCACTAACATAGTGGTTGCTTCTGTTGGTTCTGCTCAACAAGAACAGCTCCTCTCAAAGGCTCAGATGATATCTTGATGCAGTAGAATATTGCTCAGGTATTGTTGGATCTCAGTGCAGCTTCTGACACTGTAGACCACAGTATCCTAATCAACAGTGGGTGGGTACTGCTGGTGTATGTATTGTGGTGTACCTCAGTGCTCTGTCCTGGGTCTGTTGTTCACCTTGTAAATGCTTCCCCCTTTGGCAGATAACAAGTCATTTAAAAGTATCTCCTATCACTGATGCAGATGATGTTCAGTTGTACTCCTTACTTAAGCCTCAAAATGTGGCAACATTGTCTGTTTTACATAATGTCCTAAACTCTTAAAAACAGTGGATCCTAGAAGATCCTACAGCTTAAGCCAAGAGCGAGGAACAACCTTCAAACCCTGATCGGAGGAATCTTAAGCCCCTTCTACACTGCCGCAAAATCGTCGAGAGATTTAAAATGTATCTGATAGCAGTTAGCAGCTAACTCAAAGAGAATGAACAGCAGTATAAAATGTCCACATATTGAGAAAAAAAATGAGGTTACCCTTCAAGCAGAGGACGAGATCATCCGCCATATAACAGGAACAGTAAATGATTGCTATTGCCATACTTATGACATCGTGTACGTTAAATTTGACACTAGAGACCAGCCTCTGTTATGTAACAGCTCACACCCGTCATGCCTCATTTGCTTCCACAGTGCCGGCACGCTATTTAAAATCACACCCTGGACGATGGCGCTGTTGTGTTGTGTCGTTCTGAGTAAAAGAAGCAAAGGCAGCACAAAGACGGTACTAAGCAGCATCCCTGCAGCATGATCAGTGTGTAGAAAGGGCTCTAGAGACCTGCTGGTGATGTAGAGCAGCAGTCAATTGCCTGACCATGCAGAGCCACACCTGTTTGATGACCTGGTCAAGAGCTTTACAGCAGCTTTTCAGAAGACATTCAAGGATGTTCTGCTGAGACAGGTGAAGTACAAGTGAAGATAGTCAAGATGGGACTAATGTAAGCTTGAATACTCATCTCCATCTCAGCTTGAAATACAATGAATTTTACAACATTTGTCAGCTGGAAAAAACAGGACGACTCAAACACTTAACGCTTGATCAAGAGTCAGTGCTTGGTCCAGAGTGACACCTCGATTTCACTGGGAAGCTTTAACAGATGAAGATAGGGATAGACTATCCATTACCTCAGGAACAAGGCTGGCTGAGGCAGAAAAAAGAACCTCTGTTTTGTCATTGTAAAGGGCCGTTCACACCAAGAATGATATCTTTAAAAAAAAATAACTATAAATTTATACTTTTAAAATCGTTCCTAAACTATAAGGACAACGACAGTGGCGTCGATAGTGTTGGGATCACTTTAAGAGGGATTTGATGAAGGACAAACACTGACAGCAAATCAAAATCCATCTAAATTTAAATTCAGTGTGACATTGTGGAGAGACGCATCTTTGAGGTTAAAAAAATGCACCAATGTTTAACAAAACAAAGACTTTATGAAGATGTTATCAAGAAGAAAGGAAATCAGGCTCCTCCTCAGAATCAGCAGTAGGTGTTTTGTTATTGTTCAGCTGCAGACACAGCTGGAGCGCGCGGCGCGTGATTGGCGCCACTGTTTAGAGAACATTATCGTTCATCAGTGTTATTGCTCACATAGTTATTGTTCCTTGTGTGGACGGCCCTTTTAAAACTAAAGGAGACTGGGCTTTTGAGGTTGTGGCTGTTGAACTTGTGAACTCTCTAAGATCTGTGGACTGTAGACAACAAAAGGCTGTTCAAGACCCACCTGTGTAGCCTTGTTTTTTGTTTTTGTATTTCTATTTTATGTTGTTTCTGACTCTTGTTAAGTCTGTATTTTATGTCTGTCACCTTAGTTTTATTGGGAAGCACTTTGTGATGTTCTGCACTTGTTAGGTGCTTTATAAATAAACTGACTTCGTTTCCTGCTGCAGTTTTTCTCCTCTCTCTTCCCTCACTGATTTCCCATCTCTCTCCATCTTGTGCTGATCCTCTCCACTGTCCAGGGGTTATGAAGCATCTCTCCTCCTCCCCTCCCAGTCTCCCACCTCTGTCTTTCTCCTCCCAGTCATCTGTCCGTTCCACTCCGTCTGCCGCGAGCAGGAGACAGGCGACAGACTCACTCAGCCTTAATGGATAAGCTGCTCCATTCCCTTCACTATAAGGATCAATAGCACTCACTGGAGACCGCGCGGCACAACACGAGCAGTGCACAGCGCCGGCGTGGACTGGGTTAAACGCTTTAAGTGTGTCAGAGTGGTGAGGAGTGGTCAGCCGAGCGTGTGGCCTGTGGGAGGTTTTATGTGTACATGTATGTGCTCTCATGTGTGAGCATTTATCGATCCGTCTGAAACGGAGCAGTTGTAAGCTTCAGGCAATTATATCTCAAAATGCTTGTGTACAGGAGAAACGACAACAAAAGAAAAGTTGAGTGTTTATTCCAGGACTAATTTGGTCGTGCTTGTTGTGTGTCAGCCGCTTTATTGTTATCAGGTTATTTCAGTGCACCTCCCGTCTGTGTTCTACAGTCTCTGCTCTATTTTTTCCCTCGCCATCATCTTACATGGATGCACTCATTCACCCACCAATCCACCCACCCGATGCGGTGTCTGACTCACTTGTGCTTCCTCACACACTTTCTCACAGGGTGTTGTCAAGGTGGGGTTCGGCTCGCTACAGTAATAGCTTTGGGAGGGCCGGACTGTACATGAGTGTGATGAATAGAGCGGGCCGGGACAGCTGTAGCTACCAGGGTGATGAAATGTGTCTACTTCATCACTTCCTGAAAAAGGAGGAAGGAGATGAAGCTGGTGGGGAGGATCCTTGGAGAGATGAGGAGGTCAGAAACAGGGGAGCACCAGGCACAAGACTATATATACAAGGCAGCTGATGCAATATATTGAAATTTAGGTTAAAGTGTACAAGGTGAAGAGGCATTAGTGCCTTTTTTTATGACTGAATCAAACTGAGACGTCTTATTTCTTATACTGTCTCTATGAAATCTCATTAAATGACTCATGCTTTGACAATAGCCAGCTCCTCTCCTGCTCTACCTTGTAAGATTGAATTTTCTGGCGATGATCTGATTAGAAAAAGGAGCCACGTGCCTTGCAGTGCAGCACAGGGAACTATCCCATCAATCAAAGCTGAGAAAGCAGACAGACCTCGAGCAGATCCCACCACCAGACACAGTTTCCTCTCCCCTCAGCCTGCGTTCGAGGGATACCGACCCCTGTCTGCGGAGCACAGTACTGCAGCTCAGTGGGAAGTGAGACTCCAATCTGATGTCACTCTTGTGCAATCAGTTGCTGCTTTTTGAAGCCGAGCGCCCTTGATGTTTAATGTATTTTGAGTGGACCCCTCAGCAGGATCTCTGGTCTTTTTGTTTGCTTTCTGATGTCCTGCAGAAGAAAAAACTACAAAAACATGGATATTTCTCTCCTGCAGTACAAAAGGCCGATATCAAAGGACCGACTCCATCATAACAGCTTCATGACATTTTTATGTGTCAAAATGTGGACATTGTGTGCACACATTTACACAGTTGGAGACATTTTTAGGCGCTTTCATACACATGGGAACTTCAGTGGTTCCCAACCTGTGGGTTTAGGCCCCAGCAAGGAGTCGTGAGATGAATCTAAGGGCTGACGGGTAGAGGGTGAAAAAAATATTATGCAGTGTTGATTTTTTTTTTTGATCTTTTCCCTAATCTTAGCTTTTTTTTCTTCACCAAGGAGACCACAGTTTGTGTCCTGTGTGAAACCAAATGTCAGTGTTGTTTTAAAGTAATGTTATGTCACCTTTGTACCAATGTCCTGAGTCACATCATATCACCATTGTTTAAATGTAATGTTTAGATTTATGTACGGTCGTTTTGCAATGACGTCAGTCACGTGATGTATTAAGGGTTACGTTCTTATTTACCTCAGAACATGATTTTTTTTCTGAACCTAGCCTAACTAAAGTTTTTTTGGCATAAATCTAACCATGACTGTTTCACAACATTAACCATGTGTTACAGTGTGTTTAAGCTGTGCGTCACATAGATTCGCCAAGGGTTGCCCTGTGCATCACTATAACCTCTCTTCCACCAAATTAGCTCCGATTGTTGAACTGGTTCTGTTCAGGATCCTTAAAATCTTAGTTCTATCAAGGGAACCATCCTGCGTTTCTACCATTTTGTGTGGGAGCATTGTAAACAAGGATGTGTCATCAACGGAGAGTGTTGCAGAGTGCACAACAGAAATTACAGTAGTAGTAAACTGGAGAGGATTACATTGATTATCTGAAACCATTTGTTCTGTTATTACAGATATTTGTTTTACCCAAGAAACAGGCATGAACCAACTATTACTGAGACCGCTGCACAAGCGTTTTTCCCTGTGATTACTTGCTTGTCTTCTCCATCCTCTTTCCAACCTGTAGAATATGACACAACCACTGATGTCGTCACAGTTCACACTTCAGGTCAAGGAAAAGCTTTTTTGGTTCAAGCTGAGAACCAACTTTTAAGGTTCTGAACCAAATTATATTTGGTTGAAATGCTCTGAACGGTTCAAAATTAGGTGCAGGAATTGGAACAGAACCGGTTCCATGTTCCGTGTTTATGAGATGCTGAGGGGTATGACAAAGCGTTTGTATGAGAACGGGTTGAAATAGACGTGAATAATACTTAAATTGTACTGTATGGTGTCTATCAGGAACAACCTGCTTTATCCTTCCGACTGTACTCTGGAGTCAGAGGGAAGACTCCTTTATTGCTCCATGGGTTTGGTGCCTTGCTTAAGGGCACCTTGGCGTGCCCAGAAGGTAAACTGGCACCTCTCCAGCTACCAGTCCACACTCTGTACTATGTGCATGTGGGGACTTGAACCAGCAACCCTCTGGTTTCCAAGCCAAGTACCCACAGACTGAGGTACTGCTGCTATTGTAGCTAACTTCAGGTTTATAACCCCCATGTCCCTGGATCCAGCTGGCGGTAAACACGCCTCAGGAACTCTGCTTGGCTCAACACCTCAAACCAAACATTCAGTCTGATATTCATGGCATACTGTGAACCTGACTCATCCAGCACACCTGCCTGTCCTTAACATAGCCATGCCCTGTCTCACCCCCATCACGCCTCAGGGTGCTCCTAATGAGGCTGCAATACTCAGCTATACGACATTATTTACATTTTGTTTCATCCTGTATCGTGTGGACCAAGGCCAAGCTGTGCCCAGATGACCAGCGTGATGTGTTGTTTTCAGGATGGACTTGAAACTGTGACGCACTGCATTTGCATCAAACTAATGACAAACAGTAAGAAATCACAGGTTTCCATTAAGCCACATTATCTCTTATTCTACTCTCTGGTAACTCTCCACACGGTGGCGTACTTCACAATACAAACAGCTGTAAATGGAGTCCTCTGCACCCCTCAGCTGCTGTATCCAGTTCAGCCGGCGGTCTAATCTGTTGTCCACTCACAAAGCTCCCCAGGGTTTCCCCTTCCCTATAAATGTATCCACTGTCTGACCAGCTTCTCAAGCATTTCTCTGAGTCTTTTTCTGTCTTTCTTTCTCTATTTATGTCCATTTTGGCGCCCCGCTCTTCCTGTGTGAGATCTATTTCCACTGGATGGAATTTCTCCCCAAAGCTAAACTCCCCTTTCCCTTTTTGTGAGACAGGATTTTCTTTCTCTCTTAGTTAGCATTTTTTTTCTCCAGCATCTTGCATTTTTATCGAGTCAATTTGCATGGGACGTGGGCTGTGATTTGTTTTATCTGTCTGGGCCGTGGTATAGCAATCATATAACTATCAGCCTAAATGGCATTATCTGTCCTCTGCAGACCATAACAGTGACAAATTTACCCATTAATATGCGCATACCGCATTTCAGCCATGATGAAAATATTGGCCACTGCCCCCATAGGCTACCGTAGTGCGAGACACGGGTGATGTTATCATCATTCATCATGCCCCCTCACAACCCTCCCCATGAATAACAATGGGGATCGACCTTGGCTTGTGCCTCGAGGAGAGAGATGCTGCAAGATTATCAGATTATTACCGGGATAAGTCATGAACCCGTGTGATTGGTCAGCTTTTGGGCTCTTTAAGGGGATTGCCTAAAGAGCAGGGTTGTTCCTGGTGACAGGGTGAAGACAGGTTTGGTGTTTTTGGGCAAATTAGGAATAAATGTTTGTGTTACTGAGTTAGTTGAAGTAATGTGGCATGAGTGTGTCCAGCTCAGTCACTTATATTGATGGGAATCTTATATTTAAAGAGAATATATGTAACTTTTGAGGGAAGAAATTACTTTATTCCTCTTCCTGGATGCTATACTTTGTCCGGTATAACTAGAGGCTTGTAATGTTTGCTATTTTAAAAGCAAACTTTAGATGGATATTGCTGTGTATTATCAAGTTATGTAGTCTAGCTTTAACCTTTAAAAAACACCACCAATTTTCAACCCAAATCTCTGCTGATCATTGCGTGCTGTCATGTAGAACAGTAGGTTTGTATGGTTGGAAAGATGGAAATACTTTTGAAATTGGTGCTACATGACCAGAGAAAACAGGGGAAAGGCCTGTGGCTAGAATAGAGCTAGAATACCTACAACTACCAGAATGCATTGCGCTGTATGAGTCCAACAAATACTCCTGTTGTTCGGCAAGTTGGTTTTGGCTCGTCCAGAAACAATATGGTGACTGTATGGTAACAAACAATCTCATATTACAGTTAAACAGTAACCTAACAGTTTCTTAAAACATTTTTGGTGAGACAGAGGCACTACAGTAGCAAAGTCTTTTTTAGCCTCCATTTACACGATACTAGAAACTGTATGGCTCCCACTTCCTGTTCCTTTTGTATTACAGCCAAACAGTGCACTAAAATATGTTTGTGAAGACATTTTAGGCAAAAAATAGGCAATACAGGAGCAGACTCTTGGTTTATATTTGATCATCACTGCCTGGTTTTACTGTTTTATCCGAGTTTGGTCTGAGTTTGAGAGAGGGAGCGGCAGCTCTCTCTCAGTCGGCTTATATATGTGCTCTTTGTGTCCGTGGAGGCAACTGGCTAGGTGCAGCATTGTGGCGAAAGGTCTGGCTACGCAAGACTAACAGTAGGGATGCAAAAATGAGGAAGTACAATCTGTAGTTCAAGCAACAATCCAAGAGCCATGTTGAGAGAAAGCTGATGTCATGAAAAACAAAAGGCAAAAGAACTGTCAGAAAAACGCAGACTCCTAAGTTTGTTGTATACATGCTCATTCATGAGTAAACAGTTGAAAATCTCTTGACTAAGACCTTTAGTCAGCTGACCTGCCTGACCCTAATGAACACCACATGGCCTGCCTCACCACACTGTGTCACATCTGTGTTTGGTTGACCATCAATGACTAGCGGTTGAAGCTCTGGAACGGATAAGACGTCCATGAAAGCGCTCCTGCTTCATGGAGATAGAGTCAATGAATAGGCAATAAATAGGCAACACAGGGACAGAATGTTGGTTTATATTTGATCAGCACTACCTGGTTTGACCGAGAAGAGTGGCTCTGTCTCAGTCTGCTTCTATGCTCTTTGCGTCCATGGAGGCATTTGGCAATGTACAGCACTGTGGTGAAAGGTCTCGCTACGCAAGACTAGCAGTGGGCAAACAAAAATGACGAAGTACAGTCTGTAGTTCGAGCAACAGCCTAAGAGCCAGTGATGATGTGTCATGTTGTGTTGTAAATTTAGTAGTAAGAGAAGCCCAAATTTTACCAACGCAGCCCCAAGAGTTAACCAAAAGTAAATTTCCTCATCTGCCCATGTGTGTGAGGGTCAGTACATGTGTCCAACTGTAGGTATGGATAGAACGCAGTGACTGCACGTGCACATATTTAATGAAGTAATAAAACTGTGAACTGTGCACTTCTGTGTCAGGTACATCAGGGCCTTGACACTCCTCACAAGGAGAGGAAAGCAGTGTGTATTTATTTGCTGAAAAACTCCTCAGCTGCCAATATTTTTGTATATCTGCAACCTCCATGTGTCTCTGTGTGTACAATAAGTGTGTCCGCACTGTGTGTACAGGAGAGTGTTGAGGTTAATTGATTCCTTGAACCCCATCTGGAGTGCTAATGCCCACAGTGAGCTCTAGCCTTGTCATGGCCATAAGGGCTAGAAGACAGGGGATGGCTGAGGGTAATTTGGGGCTCTTGTGGGACTTAGTAGGTGGGAGGGTTAGGGCTGAAGTCCGGATTTGGCGACGCTGAGGGATGAAATGGGGTGTGTAGTTCAGGGACGAGGCGAGGGAGGGAGGAGGGAGGGAGGGAGAGGGAGAGAGGCTAAGGCGATAATCTCGGGAAGTGTTTATTTACTGGTCTTGAAGGCTAGCCTAGCGGGGGGCCATTAAGAGCCATTAACTTGCAGCCATATGCTAATACTTGTAAACACATTGATTAGCCTTTTATCTGCCAACACACTCATATACGCTTAATGAGTAAATCCATTTCCTTCATGGACCAGTTTTTAAGTTTATTTACAATTTTAAACCACTGAAAGTTTATATAAAGATTGTAGCTGGAGTTTACTGTTGTCCACAAACACATCTAACCACAATAATACTGCCAGACTTGGAAGGAATGGGATCCAAACACTCAAGACTACTGGAACCCCACTGGCCCGGAGCGATTGGGAAGAAAAAGTGTAAATATTGTTATCATAATGTCCTGCTATTATACAGTATGTTGGATTTGTTTGGGTTTTTCTCAGGAGGTTTTCTTTGTGCAACAAAATTCTATTCAAAATAAAGTTTCCCACCTTTCCAAGCAGATTGCAGCAATTTTAATATGTAAGACTGACTGAGTCATACAGTATCTGTAAAAACAAATGGCGAGTTCAAGCACTTATTTCTGTCTCTGTGTAAAAACTGAACCATGGTAGCGATTATTTAACCATAGCCAGTGATTTACTTTAAGAGTCTCATTTCATTCACCCTTAAAAGCCAACATAATCCGAGCTTGGATACACTCCCATGTGCTCTAGATACCAGTCGAGGAATAGGTGATGTCATGAAAAACAAAAGGCAAAAGAACTGCCAGCAAAATACTGACTGTACACATGCTCATTCATGAGCAAACAGTTGACTAACATCCCCGTAGTCAGCTGACCGCTGAGCTGACCTGCCTGACCCTAATGTACACCACATGGTCTACCTCTCCGTACTCTCTCACATCTGTTCTGGCTTGACAGTCAACGTCTAGAGGTTGAAGCTCTGGAACTGATAAGACGTGCATGGGAGCGCTCCTGCTTCATGGAGCTGTAGTCAGAGAATACACTGTGACGAAATGTCAGTATGTGATGAAAAGTGTGACGAAGTGTGTGTGTGTGTTTCAGTGTTTTCAACAGGCCCATCTGTTGATGTTTTTGTTCAGGATACACATACCTGTCTGCACTCTGTCTGACAGATTTATACACACACTAGCATAGATGCCATTTGTGTAGTTAGTGTGTACTTTTAGTGCATTGAGTCTGTACAGCAAACACAAAAGTAGACTGCTGTTTTACACGACTACAAGGAGTTTTCAACCAGTTATGAAACAGTCTCAGTTTAATACTGATACATCTATCTCTGGCGGAAGGCAGAGTGCTCTGATGGCAGTCCCCTTGGCAGCAGTGTCCACTCTGCAGCACTCTTTTCTACACTGTAGCACAGCAAAAATGTCACGTAGATGGTGACGCAACTGTGGTGTCATTTTAGATTCTGATCTCAATTTTAAAGCTCATTTAAATTCATTCATCAAAACTTCATTTTGTCATTTACGCAGTATATCTAAGGTACGACCTCAACTGAACCAGCAAGACGCTGAGAAGCTTGTTCATGCTTTTGTTTCTTGTCGCTTTGGCTACTGTAATGGCATCGCCTCCTCCTATATAATAGATTCCCCATCACCTTATGTCCCTCCATGAACCCTGAGATCTTCTGTAAGATCCATCAGTACAGGTTTGAACCCAAATGCACAACAAAGAGGTGATAGAGTTGCAGGGAAAATCAACTGTACTGGAACAGTTCAGGCAGTTTCAAAACCAGGAAATCAGTCCAGCCAGCAAAGAACAGAGTCCAAAAAACAGGCAGGCAGGGTCAAAAACTGGCGATCAGGCAAAAAAAAAAAAAAAGGAAAGCATGCTGGATAGCTTGGCAGAAACGCAAAAAATGGACTGATATATATAATGAAGGACTGATGGGAGAATGAGCCACAGGTGTGGAGATGGGCGGGGAAAACCAGGTGCAGGTAACGAGCAGATTGAATGGGCTGAGAGGGAGGCGTGTTCTGAAATGACAGGAGAGTTAGTGATGAGACATGAAAACAAAACCAGATGAAAACAAACTAAGAGTTGGGATTCCTGACACCTTCAGCTGCTCTTTTAACTGTTCCTAATGTCACTACAAAAACCTTTGGTGATGCTTCTTTAAGCTACTACGCCCCAAAAACATGGAACACCCTGCCTGTAAACATTAGACTTGTTGACTTAGTGGACAGTTTTAAACAGCGACTCAAAACATAACTTTTTAATATAGCCTTGAAGTAGCAGCTATCTGTTTCAATATTTTAATATTTATATTTATTATTTTTTGTGCATTAGTTCAATAATTGATTAATTAATGAACGTATGTATTCTTTTCATTTCTCCTTGAATGAGTGTTGTATAATTGTATGGTTTTATTTCTTTGCTGTTTGTCTCTGCTGCTGAATTGTAAAGCTCTTTGTGCTGCATTTTGTACGTGAAAGGTGCTATATAAATAAAGTTTATTCATTCATTTAAGTGTACTCAGTAACGCAACAGCATTACTAATGTGAAAGCTGAGCAGCCAGGGAAGTGGACAGTAGGGCACGGTATAAATCAGATGTATCAAATTGAATTGCACACGTTTGTGCATAACTAGTTAACATCAGTGTCTTTCAATATTCTGTCATCATAAATAGTTTTTTTTACTTAATGTCTAAAACAGGAAAAAAGGTGTGTGAATGCTAGTCGCATCACAGCAGATTCTTTGGCTCACAGTAGTTCAACACATTCGGATTGTGCTGATGTGAGCATGTTAAATATCTCACTTCACCAGCTGCAAATCACTTCAAGACTGTGAAATTCTCTTTGCTCTTCAGACTGGAAGTGTACTCAAAATTGTAAAATCCAGCTTCTTTGCAAAAACAAACTGTCACTAGAATCAGTGTAGCGTTTCTCTCCAGGCTGTAAAATACGGCCTTGAGATTCCACCTAGCCACATAAAACACCCTTTTCTCCACCACCGCAGTATGTATTCTTCACGTCGCCTTTCACCCCTCGCTTCCTCCTCTCCGTACTTCCAGGAGACGTAGGAAAAGAGCTGGCAGCCGGAGCTGGTTGCTCGGCCCCTCGAGGGAAGCGTTTGATTTCAGCCTCAGGGACTCGGGTCACTGGATGGAGCCTGGACCCTGTGTTTCTGCTCTCCCTCCTCATCCTCCCACCCTCTCTCTACATGTTGCCCTCCCCTGCCCCTCCTTTGTGCCCTAATGCTTTGCAGATGCCTCCAAACCCATACCTCTGAAAACAAAGCCAAAAATAGTCAGCTGCACTCCCACTGGCATGTCCTAATGTGATGTTAAATGTTACTTGCTTAGCTAACAAGCTAAACATCTTTCTTCTGTTTTGCTTTGTTGCAGAATTAATGTCCCTTCTTGCTCAAAACTAGGTTAATGTTGGTGCTAATTAGCCGCCAGCTAGTTGCTAGTTGTTAGCATGGTGAATGTGGCTGAGTGTTGAGTAATGTTTGCCTCCTGAGCTGTTTTACTGGGATAATGCTTGGATGTCATGCAGGCATGTTGTTCTAAAGCCCTTTGTGAATGCTTAATGCTACACGTGATACAAGCTAACCTTTACTTTGACCTGCTTTCCATAACAACAGTAAAAGCACATGCTATCGATCCAATCAGCAGTGTCAGGATTAACAAAGGGCTTCAACAGCTCTATCTTCTGTGACTGCATCTGATCATTTATCTACAACAATTAACCCTCACAGATTTAAATACCGGGCAGATTCAGTTTAGACACTCACTTGGAGACTGAGTGATTTGTATAGACATCTTCAGTTGGACCAGAAACTGCTTACGCCTCTGCCTTTCTCTTGATTGGGACTTGTTTATAGAGCTTCGAGGTCGTATTTGCCTTTCAAACCATGCACAGCAGGAATAGCTTAACAGGCTCCCTGGGAGTTTGCTATAGCAAAGTACTTTTCATGCTGCTGCTGTTCTCCACCAAACAAAACTCATTCATTGGCCCCTGTCCTCACCTCCTTGATAAGTTACAACCAGCCATTTCCAGGTCCCACGCCTGCACCTATTGTATTGTCACTCTGTGTAGATCATTTACCGTTCGCTCGTTCAATTAACCCAGCAGGCATCCAGCATGCATATAAAAACTACCTCTGCAGTTAGGCTGATGGAGAGGAAATCCTTTTACACATTGGGTCACTTGTACTTCGGTCATGTATACATATACTATTCACAGGCTTTTTTTTTTCTTTATTTAAACCAGATGTGTACCATTTCTGTACTGCTGAAAAAACAACATTAATAGTAGCATGAAAAATGAATAATTGTTAAATTATTTTATGACAATTTGTTCCTCCATCCCTTTATTAGCAGCTCAATTGCAAGAAAAGAATGTTGGCATTGTACGTTTCTGCAAACCACAGATACTTAAACATTTTTATCCAACCAATATTTTGAAACTTTACATTTCAACAACATGGTGGTTCGGTTTGGGCACAAAAAACACTTGGTTATGGTCAGGAAAAGATCATGTTCTGCTTAAATTACCCACTTTTGGTAGGACAATCCTGGCTGGAATCATAGTGATGTCTTGGTACTATCCCTGTCGATAAGTTGCTATGAAACACCCACATTTGGAGCCTAAAAAGCCACTGGAAACACAGCAGTGGCTCCCAAAAATACAACTGGTTTTATTGTTTGTTGGTCTCGAAAAGTGGTCTGCAGCTTGGCAGGTGTCTACCTAGGTGTTATCTGGGTGACACATCATCCACCGTCCTCTCCACCATGACAAAGTAAGCTAATTTATTACGTCACTTTAGAAACATCGATATGATATGTTTGAAACATACAAATGTAACGTATTTGTGGTTTGCAAAAACATACCAACATTCTCTAGTGTTAGTAAGCCAGACAGATATCCAGGTTTATAAAGGGGTAAATAGCGCTAGTTGCTGTAAAGGCTGTTACTGTTGGCCTCTTGCCCTTGACCTGAATCTCTGCTCCTCTGTTAAGTCCTACAAGGGTGGACAACAACAAGTGCTTACTAGTATTTTATGGTGGGAAATGGAATGAATGACTGGGAGTAGAGGGAAGTAATAGGAGGTTTCCTGTTAAGGTGAGCTTCTACAGCTGAGGAATTTCCTGTATTTTTGTCCAGAATTAGAAAGTAAGACTTAAGGCTGATTTATACTCACTTTATGTACAAAAATAGATATGTTCATTTCAAGCACTGTATCTGTCTTGAAGTTGACATAGATACAGCCATTAGATGGCACAGTCAAAAGTTTCTGACAACAACAGTTAGGGCGAAGGTGGAGGACGTCATAATAATGTACCTTTTAACAGAGGCAGCATTGTAGATGGTAGTCTGTGAGGCCATTAAATATATATTGCAACATGTGGGCGGAAAATTGTTTTACCTATATTACAGATTCGTTCCATTCTGCCATTATTAAAATGCTTCCTTTGTGTTTAACACTCATGTCTTGCTTAAACTAGGCTACATTTCCCCAACGATTTTCGGTGGCATCGCTCTCGTTTCGTCTATATCTGTAAGTCTTTAGAAAACATGCACAAATACGGACAACATGAATGCAGAGAATGGACACAAGGCTTTGTCCATGTCTGTATACATCTTAGACCATAAATGAGCCTGTGCTCATTGAAATTGAAGGTAGCACCTAATTTTAGACCTTAGCTTGTCAAATTTTATTTTAGTTTGATGGAGACAGCTAAAGATTGAGAGTGGGCAACTTCAGAGTCCTTGGCAAATGGAAATGTGAACACAGCAGTTTATGTTCCCTGGATATGTAAAACATTCCTTTGCACCCCAGCAGAGGATATCAGCATCTTTAATGCCACTGCGGCAAGCCCAGAGCGAAAAGGGCAAACATCCTGGCAAACACCCTGCCAGCTCTGAGGCTTGGTCTGTCCACAGCATACTTTCCACTGAAACACATCCAGACACTCCGCAGTACAATTGATTGAAAGTTTTTGGCCATTGACTTGAATACTATCCATTCCCCATGTATTAGAGGTCATGTGTCCAGCATGGCTTGAGATGGATGGGGTGAGGCGAGGGGTTAAGTCCCGCTCCCTCTGCGTCCCGCTTTGGTGACAATGAAGCATATTCTGGCTGCAAGCACGCAGCGATCATGGTGGAGATGTCGGTATAAAGGCTTTATTCATCTGCTGAGGCCAGTCACAAAGAGACGGACACATCAGATCACAGGGGAATGGATTGACGGGTAGAGAAAAAGACAGCGAGGACGAGCACAGTGACACTCAAGAATCCGGAGCTGCTGTTTCTGAAATGAGACATGGCTCTTGCTCATGCATGTGTGCTATCTGCCCTCACGCTGTCTTCTTGTAGAGCACTTGTGTCAGTATGTCTCTTTATTAGCCTCAATGCGGTCGCAGCAAGAGCCAGGAGGAGGTTTTCATTAACCTCATGCAGTGAGAGGGCACTACCTTGACTGCTGGCTACGCTGCCCTGAACAGTATCCTCTCTCCTGGCACTGCAATATAAACTTCCAGGCCTATTTGCTCTGCATCATATCTGGCAAGATAAGAGGTCCCTCATTAATGAAATGGGCTGTTTCACAAGGGCCAGCGAGGTCAACTGTCCCAAGGAACGATGCTCCTGCAGCTGGGTAGTGATCCTGAATCTTATGGGAACACCCGTAATCGATGACACACATCGCCTGTTGGCGGGCAGACATTCACTGACTTAGCATCGACACCAGTGTGTGTACATACACCTACTTGCCTCACACACATCCCTCTGTTACACTGAGATGTACCGACAGCCATTATCTGCAATCTGGTGCTCCTCTTGAAATGAGAGTCATGTTGTTATTAGTCATCCACAAAACACTTCACCTTCTGGTCTCTATATCCCTCGTTGCTGTCTGGGGGTTGATATCGCTGCCTATATGGTGGTTATTTTTAAATGACAGAGGGTATGGGAGAGAAGGTTCTAGTGGGATTCAGCTCTTCACTACAGCATCGTGCTTTAGTTTTATTGTTCTGCCTGTGTCTCATTTTCATCTGTACTGCGGCAGGATGACGTGGCTAAATTTGAGGTTAGATGAGGGTTTTGATTAGGCCTCGGGAAAGGACACATCGATTCTTAGTATAGCATTAAAGAAAGAGGACAGGAGGAAGGCTGAAAGGGAGGGAGAATGGGGTGTGACGATGGACAGATTGTCAGGTCTGCGTTTTTATAGATAGCACAGGCTGTCTTCACCTGATCTCTCCTTCCGTCTATCTTTTTTAACTCAATTGCCACGCCGCCAGAGTCCGAAAGTCACTATTGACAAGGGCAGAAGCAGACACGCTCAGCACAGCAAACCTCACACACAGCTATGTGTCACCCCCCATCTATAGCTTAGCCTTGTGGCATAATCCCATTAGAATCCATTAAGCAACTGATCCTCCTTCTTCTTAATGTGGGGAGAGGTCGCCTTCTTCTCTGACAGGGCAAGGAAGGGAGGGAGGGAGGAAGAGGAGTATAGGAAGAGGATGGTGGTGCCGCTTTGGAGTCACATGACTAATTTGTGTCTGTTGCGGGGAGTACGGGCAGCTGGCCAAAGTCATTCCTCCCTCCTCTCCATCCTTCACTCTCCGTCTCTCCCTCTCCTTCAAACACATGCATTTCTTAGTGGTCTAAAGCCGATTGCATGCATGTTTTTTTTTTTTCTGCTTTGGTGCAGTTGCCAGTTTTTGCCGTGTAGTAGTGTCACAACCCATATGTGGTGACCACATGCTTTGTTGTTGACTGAGCGGCATCTGCTGTCACTAACCATGTCCCTCCTATGTTGTTTCTCCCTCAGGGATTATGGATCCAAGCGCAAGTCGGGTAAGTCACTTGTTTTTCTTCACTTTCCTTTCCAAAAGCTAACTCACCCTATTTCTCTATCAACTTGTTGCTCTTAATAGAGCCGCTCCTTAAGATCCAAAGGATGTTATGCTGCATGACGTATGACTCTTTAACTCTCTCTGCGACTTGTCCGTTATCCATGTGATATCAGTGTGTGGTTTGTTTACTTGTCCCGCTGCGGGACGCTGACTTGCTGTCGACTGTGTTTTGGGGTGGGATCAAAAAGCTGTCAAGCCTTCTCCTTCTGGCCAAAGATTTTCCTCGTACTCTAGGGTGGGGTTTCAGAATTGCCTGATAGTTCTTTGGGATGTCAAAACAGAGTCATTAACGTATGTTTTGTTAAGAGAAAGTATTATTCTCTGATGTGGCAGTTTGAGGGATTGTTTGCCTGTGAGTCCTCAGCTGAAGTTCTAGGCGAAGCTTTTTGTATGACACATGTTTAGTATTCTTAATAATTCAATAAGGAAGACTGCTTTTACTTTGACAGAAATACATTTGAAGGTATGTGCTTGTAAGGGGCTTTGATTTCATCCTGATCTGTGTGGTCTTATTTCCTGGGATTTGAGACTTAAAAACAAAAACTGTAAATAGGGATATCAGCGGTTAACCACTGAGAATATTTCTGACTGGTTACACATGTTGGTCTATGGGTTAACTTTGCAACTCTTAAGTTTACTGCACTGTGCACCAACACAGTGTGGTGGAAGCAAGCAAGGGGTGCTGCTCATTCAGTGATTACCACTAGTCATGCAGTCCCCACCCAACAGTGTTGCTGTGGAAACATTGTGGCTCAGTTTTGAACCACAAACCCCCTTTAGTGTTGTTAACTATTATCACTGTTAGCACTGTTAGCAGCATCAGCATGGCTTTTGGTGCTAACGTAGTTAACAATGCTAAAGGGCGTTTGCAGCTCAAAATGAAGATGCTGAATCACTGGGGGCAAGCAGGGGGGGCGGTGGCCACCGTGTTTCTGGAACAATACTGTCCTGCCACCAGGATGGTGTTACCAAATAAGCAGTGCTGCTAGCTAGCTCTCACCCAACCCAGGTGGTGTGCAGTGCTGAGCGGCCAAGGCTAAAATTTGCATACAGCAGAGACCAGAGGGCGGGCAGTGGGCCAAATATTTCTACATGTTAACACCATGCATGTATTAAGAGACCTCGATACAGCATTGGAAGCAAGACTTTGTTCATTTCTATGAAAAATGGTCAGTGGAAACGTTCAACTGCCACATGCGCTCGCAACATTGGGCCCACAGAGCAAGTGCACTGGAGACTTCTGTTGGCCAAGCAGGCTACTTCCGGTTTAGGGCTCCGCTAACTTGAATGGGGATAAAGTGATTTAATCTTGTGGCTTTACTAGGCTTTTCAAATGTTATCAGACCAGATGGATCAAGTCCAGATAGTGAAGCAAGTCTTTTTGCAGGGGTTGTGAAGCTCAAAAAAAATGTTTACCCACTGATTAATAGACATTTCTATCCTAATGTAAGTCTATGGAAAAGAGTCTTTTTAGGCCCCATGGCATCACATGACGCACTTGGAAGTTTTTATTTCACTGTTTGACTATGAAAACTGTCTTCAAAGTCTGGTGCACATCCTGGGGGCCTGGTTAACCAGCTAGCCAGCTGTTTGCCAGCAAAGCCAACAGAAAATAAAATAAAAGTCAAGACATTTACATCACAAAGCATTGACATTTCACCAACTCTAAAAGCACGAAGCATGTGTTGAAGTGCGGTGCTAAAGCTCACTAAGTCACAGGAGTGCCAGCCTAAAAGAAAAGGCCTCTTGTATTCGCATCATTTTGCATTTCTTTCGTCTTAAAAATTAACTGTCAATACAGGTTAATGGGTGAAGGGCTATCAAAAGCAAAATTAACCGAAACTGACATCCATAGCTGTAATACCTCCATTTGATGCTACACATGCAATTCAGTATAACATAGAGTAAAAACATCCGACTATGGACAGGTCCTGAATCTGTTAAGCTGTATGCCACATGTAGATTTGGTGGCACAGGCCAATAAACCGCTAAAAGACCATTCATCCATTCCTCACTGTCAAGGATTTTTAGCCTCATTAGCCATCTTAGCAAACGTATGGCTCTTAGAGCGTATTAGCTGCAGTATAGCTGCTTAACAAAAGCATTGGTACATGTGAGTCACTAATATATGCATCTGGGAGCCCTGTGTGTTTATGGTTAGGTAGACTGAGGAAACTTAGGGAAATATCAGTCATACCTCTCATGAATTATTGAAGAGAAAATGCAGGAAATAGCTTGTGGTTAATGGAGAATATGATTCTCTTGCTACAGATGCCCTAAAAGACTCCTTTGTCGTTATATTTAAGAAGCTTAAAGGTTGTGTTGGGGAATGGAAATATCTTGAGATAGCTTTTGGTTATGAGGAGAAGCACAGCAATGAAAAAGTAGTTTGTTTGATGTGGCCCCTTGATTTTTACCTCATTCATAGTAGTTTTAAGTAATGTGACTTCCTTCAAGTAAACAACTCTTGAAATTGATTGTGAGTTTATTTTTGGACCGAGAGCACAGGAACTGTTTCACCCTCCTGCAGGGAATCAGTTTGTCGTAGTCCCAGAGGGAGCTCACTACCAATTCAATTACATCCACATTCCTTAAAGTGATTTGATTTCTTGGAAGCTGATTGCTGCTGCAGATAAGCCAGCTGGCATTTTTTTCTCTACTTCCCTTTAGTGTAGCGCATTATGCTTTGACACAGGTGGTTTTCATACCCATTGTGTCAGCAAACCTTAATCTTTGGGATGTTGCCCAGTTGGATGCCAGCCCACTTACCCAGTGATCTCTGCTCCACCTGAGGTAACAGATTCAGTCAGTGTGGCAAGAGGTTGGCTATTTTTAAACCCTTGGACAGTTACATAACATCTGCAAAATTTCTGTGAATGGAAACTGAAGGAAACATTGTCCCTTAATGAAGGGAAGGTGTCTCATTCTCGAGGTGCCCTCTGCACATCATTTCCCCTATGGTTTATTCTTAAAATTGTGATGTCAATATTATGGAACAAATTTAAATTTCCATATACCAAATATGTTAGGTTTTTTTTTACATGTATTTAATGTTTAATTATATTTGTCTTATGTTTTTATATATAGGAGAGAATCGCCATAATTGTACCTTTTTTTCACTTTTTAACTTAAAGAATCTTTTTTTTATCTACATAGGCCTATGTAAAATTTCTGCCTTCACAAAAAGTTTTTGGATAGAGAAGACAAGTTGTGAGGAATTAAGACGGAAAACTGTGCTAACTGATGGAGAGCAGATACGTGCAGACAGCGGCATAGATTTTAGCTCCACGACACACAAACACAACTTTACATTCGAAAAATACCCCTGGATCTTGATTTTTATTTTGTTTGTATTAAACTTGTTTTCCAGCCACTGTTTCCTGCAGAGTGGATGCATCCTGTTGATATTTCTCAGGGATGTTTGCTACCACACTGGCCACATGCAGACATGATGACGTCATGATGACATTTACGTAGCAGGAGAAAATGTGCGTGTTACAATGATAACACGTTACATTTAAGGCGACTCTCTCCTACTGTGTGTAGAGGTGATGACATAAAGTATGACACTCTGTGGCCATGTGCTAATGGAAAGATTACAGTGTTCCTTCGCTGTGTTTATGGTCTTTCCTTGCTGCTGCTCTCAGTGTAAATCCCTGAGATGCTTTTGAAGGTTTCCTGTGTTGAGTAACCATTATCCCTTTTCAACATCCAACACTGACAGTGTCCACTCGCTGTGGTTGCTCCCGTTCATTTGCTGCCACATAAGCGTAGCTGTTAGCGCATTATCCATCATCTTTTAGTTAAATCCTCTTTTTCCTTTCAGCGTTCACTGTTGAGCAAACTGTGAGTCCGCTCCAGGACTTTAACATCTTCTGTGCAAAATGTCTTTTTAAAGAAGCTGTTCGACAGAGGAGAACAACAGAATGGTGCTGTTCAAATGTTAAAAACAAAAACAAAAACAAAACATGTCTACCAGCTGGGAACAGTGACAGTGACTTGTTGTCACAGTGAGGTTGCCAAGTTTGGTACCATTGTGCCTGTAAAGAGATCCATACCAAAACCTGTTCACCAACTGTATCTGGCAACCCACGTCATAGCTAGAGACAAAAAGTGCTGGGCGGACGGATACACTGCTGTTTGTCACAAAATATATAACTTCCCCAACACCACAAATGTGTCTGTTTTTTAACATATTAAAAAATGAGACACATCATGTTAACTAGTGAGCCGTGGGGGTGCTAGTAGGTCATGTTCTGAGCTTTAGACAGAGCCAAACAAGCTGTTTCCCCCTGCTTTCAGTCTTTATGCTAAGCTAGGCTGAACACACATGACTTTGATGAAGATCTTCTCATTAAACTCTTAGAAAGAAAGAAAGAAAGAAAGAGAGTGTACTTTTCAAAATGTTGAACTGTTGAACTGTTACTCTGACTTTCTTTGGTGTTTATTTTTTATTTATTTGGTCTGTTCAACCATGATGACTGCTGCTGCTTTCATCATCTACCCTGCTGTTGTTTTGTTAATTCCAAACAAATTTCTGTTGCATCACTTCCACTGCACCAAAGCACTTTTCTGAGGAATCAGAGGATAATTGGAACAACATATGTAAACTGGCTATTTGTTATTCACTCATGTTTAAAAGAGGGAAGCAAAGTGGAAAAAATTGTTTGGTTCTCCTAGTGGATGAGCTGTCTGAGACTGGGCTGTGCGATTGTTTCTTCTTTCTTATACCATGGTCTGGGTGAATACTGGATTCTGATTAGTGTAGGCTCTCTGAGGTGTATTGTGGTAAGCTGTGAATGTGTGGTAGTGAAGCACTGCGCTCATATGGCAGTTAACGCTGACATTGGGACAGCGTTGTTGTAAAAGCGTAGCACCCACCCTCCTGTACCCCCTCTGGTTGACACCATTAGAAACAGTGAAACAAAGACCGACCCTGCTGTACAGGAACCAGTGTAGGGAAGCACATGAACGCTGTTTGCCTTCCCCCGGAGATCTCCAACAGTCCGGAGGTGCGGGTTCATCTGCACACACTGCGATGCCACACAGCTGGTTCAATATCACAAAGTTTCCCTTTATATTCATTGTCTTCTGTGTGGATCAGCAGTGATGTGGTGGTTCACTTTTACACTGTGATCTGTAGCCTATAGTTGGGCTTTAGCTTCTAACTATCTTTGTCTTTTGAACCTGTTGTTGCTGCTGAGTCAGTTTGACATCCTGGATATATCCTTCAAACACAGACTGTAGACCCCTCTGTCTGCTTCTCTCTGGAATCACTGTTTCATCTTTACAAAAATATAGTAATATTTCTTCAGGGAGTGCAGTTAGTTACAGTGTGGGCTCCATGCTTACTCTGACAGCTTGTCGGGCCATCACAAAGGGGCGGGGCTTAGCAAAGGGTCAGCTAAGGATTTAAAATACAGGCAGTCAATAAATGCACTGTGGGGTGCAGAGGTTATTTTTTATGACATCTTAGTTTTCATAGTGAGTTAGAATTAATTTTGTCACAGGAAAATGCTATTGTCAGTGAACACCCTTAATAGTCTGAGATTAACACCATGCAACTACAATTTCTCCATTTTGAGTCAATTTAGGAACCCTTGTTGTTTGTTTGTTTGTTTTGTGTTAAAGACCAAATGCCATAAAAGTCATGATCTTGATATACCAGATTTTAATATTCAGACAACGAGCTAAGGGTGAAGACATTTTTGAAAGTGTTGTTGCAATAATTAAAATAATCTCTAACAATTCCAAATAATTTGGACTTAAAAAACAAGCGTTTGCTTTCTGCCAGCAGAAACCAAACACTGATTTATCTCGCCTCTAGTTAGCGTGACACAAAAATGTCAACCGTGTTTTTTTAAAAACACAGGGTCAGGTCCAGGGAGTCTCAGAGGTCACAGCTCTGCACTTCCCCCTTTTGCTCTGCAGAGTGCAGATGGAGCTCGCACTCCTCATGTGAGGGCCAGATTGAGAGGGAACGGAGGAGGGTGCAGAGGCCACAGGGGTTAAGACTGTCTGACAGGCGCTAGTTTGTTTACGTGGCACAATGGATACGATTTCGGGCTGACGTCGGAATGGCCGCTCGTATTTACACGGAGCAGGGCCGTGTGTTAATGTGTGTGTGTGTGTGTCAGTGTTTTTACAAGTGTAGGTTTAGTGGACAGGGGCAGTTTGTGTATGTACATATCTGTTAAGCTGCCAGTGCTAATTAGGATCCTGCTTGTACTATCAGGTGCTGCTCTGTCAATAGACATATTTATTTGACACTTAAACCCTCCGTTACCTTCCTCTGTAAAAACCAGTGAGACTAAAGCCGCTCTCTATGTTGACTTTTACACATTTAGCATCACACTGAGCTCTTAATTGCGGCGATAATAATGTCAGCACACTCGTATCACATCAGTGTTAAAGATACAGTAAAGTGAGTATTGATTTAGGCAGAAAAATGATAATTGTCTTTTCCAGCTTTATAGCCACGAGGCGTAGCTATCTCAATAGTTAGAGTTCTTCCCCCGGGAGTGACCGTGGTGTATCTCTGTGGCTGGTCTCCATTAAATCTGAAGGAGGTGATGTTTAAAGCCAAAATAAGTGAGTGAGGCACGGAGCGAGAGAACAGGAAGAACAGAGAGTTTGGACAGACGTGACAGTGCTCACTGTGGAACAGATGTGGCCTGTGATGTGATTTGACCTCACCCTGAAGCGAGCACCCACACCGTGTCACTCTCCCAGCCTGGTTTGGGAAGCGTTTGTCATTGCTAACGGCTGTATTATGCTAGCGTTGTGTCAAGGCTAGGGCCCATCAACGGGTTGTTACCTCCCCCCAACTGCTCTGTCTGCACACAAATGTCATTTGTCACCGCGAACGTTTGTGTCACAGTCGGGGATGAATTGTCTCGTCTCTGTTGTTGTCTCCTCTCCTTGCTAAACACTGTATCAATACTAGTTAGCTTCTGCCCGTGGTTTGACATTGTTAGCGCCCGTGTCACTCTCGGCAGCTGTGCTTTTTCACAAGTGTCGAATCAATACTGGTTAGCTGTGATTTGTATTTGGTGGCCTTTGTCTTGGTGTCAGGTGACAAGGGGTTATCATTTAAGCTCCTGACTGTGTGCCGGCTGCAGCTACAGCTAGCTGCGTGGAGGATATGCAGGGAGTGCCATCATGAGGATGGAGGTTCAGTCTGGCTGTTTTATAACACTTGACTTTGTTTATCTACTCAGAAGGTTCAAATTTTACTTTTTCATTGTTTTTATTTATTTATTTTTTTGTATATTGCACATGTGTGGATTATGAGACAGTGGGCCCCTGGGCACAGATATGCAAAAGGCCCCACCACCTCCTCTACAAAGGGGCAAGTTACACAGACTTCTGATGGTTTTGCCTCTTTTTCTATTGTTGTTTTTTGTGTATTTTTCGGTTGTTTTGTGTCTTTGTAATTGATTTGTGTCTCTCTTAGTTCATTACGTATCTCTTTGTAGTCATTTAATGTCTTTTTGAGTTTATAATGTGTCTTTTCAAGTCAATTTGTGTCTCTTTGAGTTTATAATGTGTGTCTTTGTAGTAATGTTGTGTCTCCTTGTAATCATATTGTGTCTCTTTGAGGTAATTTTGTGTGTGTGTGTAGTTTTTTGCATCTCTTAGAGATCAATTTGCATCTTTTTTGGTTGTTTTTGTCTCTTTGCAGTTAATTTATGTCTCTTTGTGGTCATTTTGTGTGTCTTTGTAGTCACTGTGTGTCTCTTTGAGTTTATTAAGTAACTCTTCGTAGTCATTTAATGTCTCTTTGAGTTCATTTGGTGTCCCTTAGTGGCCATTTTGTGTCTCTTAGTTCATTATGTATGAATTTGTATTAGTCCTTTTGTGTCTCTCAGAGATTGTTTTGTGTCTTTGTTGTCATTTTGTTGTTAATTTATGTCTCTTTGTGGTTATTTTGTGTCTTGTTGAGCTCATTTTTGTTTTGTTTTTTTCAGTCGCCTTTTTGTCTGTAGTTATTTGTGTCTCTTTGGGATACTTTTTTAGTTTCTTCCTGGTCCTGTTACAGTCTGTTACTGATACCTGTTACTGTGAATGACATTTTGCAGATGGAGGCCAGTGGGGGGCCCTGACACTTTGGACCCCTGTGCCTTGGCCCTATAGGCCTGTTCAATAATCCATCCATGAGCTCTCAATGAAAGATGTCTCTGCTTCTCTATCCTCACCTTTGCCCACTCTTTCAGTCTTGCTTTTTATTCTCTTTGCTCTCACACTCTTTAAAGAAACACCCCCTGATGTTTTAACAGTGTCCCTCAGCACCTCAGAGCCACAGGCTTTCTCCCCTCTTACTACTGATGTTTTCAAAGTTGTTGAATTAAAAACCGTGAAAAAAGACACGCACATCCCAGTGTCCAATGGATTGCGTGCTGGATACAAGTAGAAACAACTCAATCTGCACCAAGTAGCTCCTGTTAGAAGGATTTAAATGCTCAGAAGTCTGAGAAAAAGCCACTGGCTCGAAACATCCGCAGCATGGTCATTAGTGTATCATCATCTGGAACGAAGAATCACTTAGCTTTTCTTATCTTTGAATGCGCCGTTTATATCGATCAGGTCCTCTTCCATGGAGTCCACTGTTGCTCAGAATGGACACGCAAAACACCAGCTCTAGATAGGGCCATTCAGATTTTTGTGTTTTCTTGTCAACCACTATAGTTTCTCCCACACAGTTGGCACACGGGGCAGGATTCAGTTGGTTGCAATCTGTAACCTCACCACTAAATGCCACTAAATCTGAGCGAGTGATTTAATAATTTTAGGTCTAGAAATACCAAACAAACCAGGCTACGTCTACCAGGCTGCATAGAGACTCAAAACTGTTGACAGTCAGGTTTGGAAATGTCAACAGTGAGCTTAAAGGAAACTGGGGGCACTATATCAAAATCAGGGAGTGCATCTTTAAAGTTTCAGCATCAGCTAGTTTGTGTGAGCTCCAAAGCTGCAGAAAGATCTATTATGTGAAGAAGTTTCAGCAGACACTTCACTACTTCACTCCCTGCAGTCCTCAGGCCGCTGGTCTTAGCTTGTTGATTGACTGTGGTTTTTCAGGGGGGATGTGCGGTGATGTCCGCAACAGGAACTTTTCTTTGAAAACACAATCTACTAAGTCCACAGAAAAACAAGATAGATGGCTAATAAGCCTCTCCAATCCAAACCTCGCAAGAAAGACATCAGAGATGCCATTTTTCACCGTCCCTGGGCCCTCAATTGCGGAGTAATGGAGACGTTTGGGGTCAGAATTCTAGGAAAATTACCCACAGCAGCAAAGGGACAGAGAAAACACTGCTGGTTCGGCTGGTTTGTGGCGTCATCACCCAAACCTGAAAGGAATTAAGCATCTGTATGTGTGTGTGTGTGTTTGTACGGAGGGGGAGTGGGTTAGCATGGAGGGCCAAGAGTGGAGTTAATATCAATCAGATGTTGAGCGCTACACTGAGAGCAGCCGGGTGGGTAATAATCACGGTAGGGCGTTAGTGAGCGGGGTTTGACCCTGGCTGACCTGGGACCAGCCCGTATCCCTCCCTCTGGGGCCAACATCAATCCAGCAAAGCTCCTGAGGCTCTGGTGGATAGCGAGAGGGGATTTAGCTTTTATTATCTCACGTGAGTCAACGGAGAGGCGCTGTCGGCTTCACAACAGGAGCAGCGCTCGCCAGGATCATGAAGTATACAAACTTGGTCTGTTCAAAAGATGAGTTGATTATTTAGGAAACCACCCTATTTTCAGATTGTAAACTTTTGGACTTTTTCCATAGGCTTTGGATGTTTTTATAGATCCTAGAGGGATGAAACGAGATGCACTTGTTAGAGGCCTTAAACCTTCAATTTGAGTGAAAACAAAGCTTGGGGTTAGAAGTTTTTTTCAGAAACATTATCCATTTACCTTAACTTTGTTTGACTACATCTGTACTTTATGGTTACAGTAATATAAAACCTATAGTGCATGCATAGAATATTTGATGTGGTGACGATGTTGAGTTCGGCAAAGCTGTCACTGTGGTACAATGAAATGGGCTGTAGCTGAAGAAAAGTAATGAGTTGAAGAGAGATATGAAGATATTTTTTAAGGTTAGTATGCTTCTAGACCTTGGGATCACTGTCCATGTAATACATTTTATCTACCTGATAAAAGAACAAGCCTATGAGTGTCTAACCAAGCGTCAGTGCCAACTTTAAATACTTCCAATACTATTGTTTGGAATTGTATCATCCCTCGACAACATAGACTGGTAGGAGTAAGGTGTAAATAGGGCTGCAACTAAGGAATGTTTTCATTGTCGATTTATTTGTCGATTACTTTTACAACATGAAGTTTTATAACTAGTTCGGGAACAAAGACCACGCCCCAATCTCATCTTTTTCCGCACTAAAAGTGTTTAAGCACACCTTATCCATTTCCCTCCCCTTCGACTCTGTTGTCACTTCCCTGGTTCCATTGCACCGTCCTCCCTTCAGCAGGCACCAGGCAGCCATCAGATTCCACCCCCCACCTTTCTGCGATGCTAATTTCCCCATCATTCCCCCCACCTTCCTTCCTTCCCTATCCCTAAAACCCCCCATCCCTCCATCTCACGACCCTCATCCCTTTGACCCTCATCCCGTCATGCCACATTCCTCGTTCCTCTTCCCTACTGCCCTCGGCCCTGATCCCTCCATCCCTCAACCCTCATCCCCATCATCCAATATACGTAATTGACTAATTGCAATCTATAGCTCTATAGGCGTGGTCATTGTCAATGTGCACAGTACTACACAGTATATCCAGGGCTGACAGTGAGATGAAGGCTTGTATGGGATAGACAGGGGTGGGACAGGCTGGATGGGAGTGATGATGTAACAAAACAAAGATCATAAAGAGCAGATCAACCCAGATTTGTGGAGTTTTATGAGACATTTTTGGACCACAGTTTTGGGGACTCCCTGAAAGGAACTGCCAGCTGGGGAGCTTTTCGGAGAGCTACATACCGCCAAGAGCTTTTTCTGTGTGCAATCACACTGCACACAGGAATGCTGAAGTGACGTAAGCCAACATTGGCATATTTTGCTTTGATGAGTCAAAATCGCATTGTATATCCCCTGTCGTATATATGCTCAGTACAGTCTGTCGGCCCATTTGTCCATGTTTCTTTCTGTTTTCTCTCTTTTTTTGTTACAAGCTGCTGTTTGTGTTTTGTGTCTGTTGTTCACAAGGCTAACGGAATTTTAAAAATGGCTGGTGCTGCATTTGCTTTTGTGTTCAATCAATCAACATATACTTATTTCATTTAAGGTTCAACTTGTGTTGGGAGAGTTCCTAGTTTGAAGTAGGAGCTGAAAAATCCCTTAAAATGTCATAAAAACTACAGTAGTTCTTAGTTCTTGTAGTGGTGACACATCAAAAAGGGGCATTCGTAGAACTATGAATAAGTACCTCTGGTCTGTAAACGTCTGTTGCCTTGAAGTTGAAACCTTTTATCACATAAAGGTTACTGCTTCATGCTGCAGCTTTAATAGATGCCCAAAATTTACATTTTCACAAATAGATGATCGTGACATGATTAGTCATGGTGCGTTTAATACGCCTGCCCCTGGGGCGTCTGGTTTGAGCTTTGTTCAAAAAAAGAACCTCCCATTCTACCTGTTCATACTGCAAAAGTCCACAAACATCTGCAGACATCTGAAGGAGCTGACATTAAGAGCATATCTATGATAGTCTGCACACAGGTCTCAACATGGAGGTGGCTGAGCTGGCAGCTAGCAGCTAACAGTGCTAACTCAATATGGCTCAGAGGTAGGGTCTTTCACCATTTAGAAGATCAGCGGTTCAATCCCTTGCTCTTCCAGTCTGCATGTTGATGCATCATTGGGCAAGATTCTGGACCCCAAATAGCTACCGATGGCTGGTCCATCAGTGTGTGAGAGCGTGTGAATGGCAGGTGGCACCTTGTTCGGTAGCCTGGCCACCAGTGTGTCAATGGGTGAATGTGACATGTAGTGTAAAAGTGCTTTGAGTGGTCAGAAGACTAGAAAGGCGTTATACAAGTGCAATCCATTTACCATTTACCAATAAGCAGCACTGTCAATGGCAACAATGCTGACAGAGCTAATGTGACCTTGGGGGAAATGAAGGGTGGGCACAACGCTTCTGCGACAAGCCGTCCTGATATGCAGTAACTGCCATATGACAGCAATGGCAAAAAGCCAGTGGGATAAACTCACAGGGACTCATTCACTAACATGAACATGCGGTCAAACCAACTTACATAAAAAGTAGTTGTTTGCTGCTATATTGATGGTGTGAATGTTGCATACAGCTTCTTTAAGCTTATGCACCTACTTCTTTGTCTTGAAATGCCTGTAGATTGAAAAGTTTTCACTACTGTCCACACATTACACAACGCTGATGGAAAAACGTTCTTATAACAAGCTTCTGAAACAAGATTGTTTGCTTTTAAACAAGTGTAGTACTTTATTATTTATGCCAACATTCAGCAAAACTTGATTTTTTTTAGACCTAATATAATATAGTAAATGATTATGGTCATTTCTTGTAGTCTTGAAAGAGTAATTCCTCCTTGCTTTCAGTAGCCTGCCCTGCCCTGCTCCTGCTCCTGTTCCAGTTCCTTAATATCGTTATGGCCTGTTTCTGGCTGTGTGCTGCAGTGCCGCAGCCCTAATGTAGCTCTCTTCCAGGACAAGATGACAGCCAGACAATAAAATATTATCTTGGTCTCAAATCAAGCGTCATATACACCGAGGTAGCTTAATCTGCTGCTCCCCAGATCTTGGTCACCACCTCTTCTGTCCCTGTCTTTTCTGATGCATGGCGTTTAATTTCCTGGTTGGGGGCTGAGATGTTTTTGAAGAAGGGGGAAGGTGGGGAGTCAGGAATGACTTTAGAAGTGGCTGACGCCCATTTCAGACATTCCAAGAGGTGCAGATAGAGGGATGGAAGAAGTGGAGAAAGATATGAGGAGATGGAGGAAAGGGATCATAGGAAGGGTGGAGGGAGCATCTTGTAGTCGAAAGGAGGGAGGGTTTGAGTTTAGGCTGTTTGTAATATAACAGCGTCTAGTTAGTTGCCCTCAAATACACTTTATACTCCTCAGCATGAAGAAAACACTGAGCTCAGTAACACAGGCCACAAGATACTGTCCCCAGATCAGTAGGCCCGGACTCTGCTGCTTCTTACTTTGTGTTCAGTAGATGTGAAAAAAAGTGTGCTTTACCATACTGTTGCTTCTGCATGCTGTCCAACTGAATAATCTCTCTTTCCTTCTCTCCTTCCTTCCTTCTCTTTGTCTCCAGTATGGATGTACGGCTTTACAGACAGCCCGAGGAAAGAGGCCTCAGGTAGACTTGTGTGTCTATGTCAACATGTTGAATATGCATGCTCCACTGTGACAGCGCCAGCCACATCCCCTTTTGGTTTTCCCAGTTTATTTCTTTTCACACTTCAGCTTTCTCTCGACATCTGCTTTGCATGCGCTGTCATCAGCCTCTCCTCTCACCCATCTGCTCAAAGTCAGCCTCTCTCTTCTCCGCAGTCTATCCATCCATCTCTGCAGACCTAGTCGGCCATCAGCAGCTGGGCACTGTGCCAGAGGGCCAGAACATGCACCTTAGGTCTGCATGTGGCAGAGCGCCTTAGACTCAAATGAGGTGTCAAGTCTGGTTCTTTACATTTGTCTGCAACATGGCTGTAGATCACCGCGTGTGACCTCATTCAACTTTAGGTGTAAAGGCATGATGAGTCGAGGGGGGAGAAGTTGAATCCTAATTGTCAGTATTGCAAATAAACATCCCGGGAAAGAACATGTTTTTCGTGCAGATATAAACACATTTTGACGCAAATACAATCACAGATTTCCCCATCTGGTGAACATTTAACCGTCATTGTTTGAGACGTTTAACTGCAATTGAGGCATTGATGGAGACAGACGTAGATATGTTGTTTCCCCCAGTTAAAGCTATCAGTGTGTCAGTACGAGTTAGGATCAGCAACGACCAATCCTCTTTGAACTGACTTAGCGAAACAAAAAAAAATGACCATCATTAAAGTGTATAGAACATGAAGACAACCGCTCCCCTAATTTCAACAACAAATCTTGTGCAATAAAAGTTTTGGAATATTGAAGGCAGAATGTAACAGGTCTTCAGGATTCATTTCTCAACAAGGCGTGGTTGCCATTACAACAGTATAAAGCATTTAAATAGCTGGATCTGTGCTGCTTTATTACCTCAGGCTGACTTTGATTGCTCCCTCCACATAGGCTGCTTGCGTTCTCCGCAGTATGTTGCTTTTCTTTATTCCTCCTCACGGGAGAATGCTGAAGAAAGACAGGGATGAATGCCCAGCCTCACCCAGTGGGGAAGTGAGGTTATGAGCGTTCCCTAGTGTTCCCTGTCTGTTTATTTGAGTAACAACATGTAGAGATGCTTAATTGTGTTTTAAGCACTGCGCAAAAGCTTAGGCAAACTTTTTTTATTCTTCCAGGCTGCTTAAATACATGAGCGCACTGCAACCTGTTTCATTTTCATAAATATAATACAAGGCCACTGTGAAGACAGTTTAGTGTTTACATAGATGCACCCATTCTTGTGAGCTGCACAGGAAATGCAAGACTTCATCTTAGGGTTGATTGGTTCTTAAAAAGGGAGATCTCCTCTTGGATCTCAAAGGACAATGGCGTCGAGCGTGCAGGATTTGCACAGCTTAACTCTTACAATACAATCCATGTTCAAGGTCAATCCCATTTACAAAAGGACAAAGGGGCTGACGGCAGAGAATTCACAGTCGTAGATGATAGCGGGGAGATGGAGAGATTTGCTGACAAAGTATGCTTCTTACTTTTCTTCTGAGCCGCAGTAATTATTGAGCGCTCATGTTTTTGTTCATCAGAGGCTCCATGTGATTTCTGTTATGTGTCATTGCTTGTGCTGACATGCCTTTCCCCTTCATGTATGATGTATGTACTGATGCAGTCAGAGTTTAAGTGGGTTGATAGGTGTGTAAAGACGATGTTGTTTGACACCTAAGACCTGGGTTTACAGCCTGACTCAGACCAATGATTAAAGATAGTTTTTTTTAAAGGTGTAGTTCAACATTATTTGCTTTCTTTCTGCAACCAAATTGCCCCAAAAATGTTGACATTGTTCATTTCTGCAAACAATCGTTATGCTACATCTGCACATTATTTTGTAGCAGTATGTTAAAACTTTACATTTCAACAGTGCTATTAGGTTTAGGCACAAAAACCAAAAATACCTGGTTTCCTGGGGGGAGAGGGCTGCCCATGGACAGGTGCCCCAAGCGGTTGGGAAGGTTGGTGCCTTGCTCAAGGGCAGGCAAGAGCTGGCACCTCTCCAGCTACCAGTCCACACTCCATATTTTGGTCCGGGTGGCGACCTGAACCAGCGACCCTCCGGTTCCCAAGCCAAGTCCCTATGGACTGAGCTACTGCTGCCCATGATGATGATGATTTGCTATGATCAGCTTTTGGCTACATCTTTAACACCACCTCATGTTAGGAATCATGAGGTGGGTTCACCTATTTAACAAATTGTAGGACAGATATGATTAGACTGAGACCTCAAACATTATTAAGGTATTAACTTTAACTGCAAAATGGCAGTATAAGGTACTTAACAATACAATAAATTACAATATAATGTAAGGAAAATATAATATAGGAAATAGATGGGGACCAGGTTAAAAAATGAAGCTAGGTTTTTAAGATAATTAAAAAGATTATGCTAAGGTAAAAAGGTAAGCGATAAAGACTGTGATGCCGTCAGCTCTTCTGTCAGACTGTTCCAGAGGTGAGGACCATAAATACAAAATGCCGCCTCCTTGTAGTACTTTGTCTTCTAACTAACTAAAAGGCCACTGTCAGAGAACATGAGGGATCTAGGTGGAGTATATACACTGAGAGCATGTCTAACAAGTTTTCAGGAGTTGATTCAGTGAGCGGTTCACCAATAACAGGATCTCAAAATCTATTCTCGACCTAATCGGCAGCCAATGAAGGGACTTGAGGATGAGTGTTATGTGTGCTCTACTTCTGGTTTTGGTCTTCATTATGTGCCTTTTCTTTTACATAAAAAGATGTAACTCGTCATCTCTTTTCGGTCACGCAACATCCATTGAGTTGTTCTCACTGTATAAGTATTCTGTTCTTGATCACCAGGCCCACACACAATCCTCGCCCTCAGAATTCCAGTGACACTTCAACAGATTTTTCCGCAAATTAAAAAAAAAAAAAAGTTGTCGTAAATGAATATTGTCTATCACATTACAAGCAAGAAGAACAAGTTTGAATATTGTCAAAAAGAAAATTCCACAGATTCAGTTTGGGTCTGCTGATCACATCCCGAACAGACATAGTGAGACAAACACAACAGGATGTGAAGTGTAATCTGTGTGGCTCATCTCTCTGTGGCCAAACAAGTCAGTAAGAGTGTTTGCAGCTCAGGGTCAGATCCACCACGTGAACTCAGTGGATGAAACACTAAAACATTGAACACTGAAAAGGTTAAACATCAGAGACAAGGAGGGAGAGAGAAAACAGAGTGGCCTAACCCCAACTGAAATGCTTTCTTCTTTTGTTTCACATAAACACGGACCCAGCCTCCTTCCCTGTTTCTCTCTCTCCCTTTCTCTCTAGTCCACTCATATGTTTCTATTTAAGGCCAGCAGTGCCGACTGCCATGATTGGTGTGTTCACCCCCCCTCCTGACTCGCCGTCCAACGGCTGGCTCCCAAAGGCAGTGGAGGGGAGGCCTTTCCTCTCAACCGCACTGTTGATTTTCCACAGGGAAACTTCACCATTCTTCCACTCATTCGCTCCCCAGTCTTCCCCTCTAACCATTAGAAGCTCCTCTACTTCTCCTTTTTTTTTTACTTCTCTGTTTCTTTCTTTTTGGGTCTTAAAGTTTGCTTCAGGTCATGGATCCACTTTAGGTGCTGAGATGCAGCCCCTGCAAACACTTCCATCCCGTTCCCCCCTTTTGTTTTGATTCCTTCCGATGCTCCTCAGTCCTTTGCTGTGGGCCGGGGGTCGACTCAGCTATATGGCCAGACGTTTGGGACTATGCAGCCAAGTCGTGAGCTCGCGTTCTGATTGGTCAGGGAGGAACGGCGGCAGGGAGCGGGGGTTGGCCGATGGCGGCATACCGGGTGCACAGCGGCAGCAGTGTAGTTGGTTGCAGGGGGCGATCACGGGGTGCCACGGCGGGCAGGTGGCTGACAGCCTGTTTCTTCCCCTCAGGGATTGACAGCTCGGAGCCCATGGTGCTGGAGCAGTACGTGGCCGTGGCCAACTACGAGAGGCAGGAGAACTCGGAGATCAACCTCAAGGCCGGCGAGACGGTGGACGTGATTGAGAAGAGTGAAAGCGGTGAGTGGATTCTTGTTTTTGTTTGTGTGCCAAGCATGTCTTTGTGGACCTGACAACCATCCACACACTGAGATCCATAACAGAACATTATTATTAACACATGTTGGGTGAAAAGCTGTTAAAAAAGAGCTGCTGTTGTTAGAACTGCTTGACATTTGGTTTGTTTCTTCCTGTTTGTATCTCTGTCCGTCTGAGTACACATTAGTAGAATAAACATATTCCTCACATACACAGAGAGGCATGCTCACTCAGCACCTCTCTGCCTCCCTCCTTTTCTAACCCCTTTGTCCACAAGACTCCCCCACTCCAGCCTCCCTCCTGCTCCTCTGTTTTCTCCCCTCTTCTCCCAATCTCCTGATCTCCTAGCTGGGGCTTGGCACCACCTGGAGGTGCTGTTTGGCTGGCAGCAGTCAGTGTGTGGAGGAAAGGCAGCATTATGGCTGGGGGCCAGACTTTTCCTTTTTGCAACAGGAATGTCAAGTAAATTCAAAAGTCACTTTTGAGATCTAAAAACGAGAGTTGTGATGTTTGACTGGTTGAACTGGGAGAAAAAGGTGTTATGTTCACAAACACAAACATCCAGCACATTTGCTGTGAACTACAGTCACAGTATTTGGCTAACAATGTGGATCAAGAGAATACTGGTAATATTTGCATCACCAAGAGATTCAGCACTTCACTTTTCACCTTGCCCCCCCCCCCGATGGTGAAAATTCTGTTTAGCAATCCCAGAGCTGGATTTGATTTTTCCATGCAAGTAGTCACTGACAGCCAGCAGCTTGCACAACTCAAGAGAGCAAATACACTGTATCCCCTTCCTTTCTTTGCTCTTATCTATACACTTACTCCGTGTTTGAATTCATTTTCTTTGCGATATCTTGGCCTCCACATCTTTGAGTGATTATGTGCTTTAATGAGTCAGTTTCGAACAGCTTGTCGTTTCGTCCTCTCCGTGTATGATTCACATAGCATTTGGTGCATTTCCAATCTGTCCTCTGTCAGCAGAAATGAGATAATTGTTAAATTAAGTTTTGACAGAGTAAAGAAGTTGCATGGGAAGTTCTGTCTTTTGTGATGTGGCTTTTGGTCAAACGCAAAGAAGTCAACGTCTTCTCGAAATTGACTTGAAGGATGAGGATGTCCTAATTTCCGGCCCTCCTTTTAGCTTTGTTTGTGAGGTTTTGAAATGTCAAGTGTTCCTGTTAACTCTTAACTTGAGGGGGAATTAATTTTCCCTCATGCAACTTTGATCACCAGAAACTCTTTGGAGTGAGGTACCATGCATCGCTGAATGTTTTGTTTGATGAATATTCATAATTGTGCCTAAGCCACACACGCATTTTCCTCTGTGATCCCATTTCCAAATATCTGTCCTGACAGCATCTGCTCACCAGACCCATCTGAAAGCTCCATTTTGAATGTTAACATTTAACATTAATCAATGCACTTACAGCAACATGCGCAACTCCTGAACTCAGAGGAACTTTTGCCCAAGAGGTGGATATGTGTGCTGTCGTCATTTACTGGGCCAAAGAAGTGGAGCAACAGCCATGATGATGATGATGATGACATCATTCAGAGGCTATGCCAAGACAAACACATCTGAGAGCTAGTATAATATCCCACAGCCCCCTTCCCGCTTCCAAGGCTTTACTGCAGCCTCCTGTTCTGCGCGTGCTTATTTTCTTTGACGTTTTCACTGTAGAGATACTGACAGTCCGGCTGTTAATTAGAGCTTATTTTCTTAAACATCCCCCATCATTACTTGCCAACATAGAACCGTGGTGTCTTTTAATCCCCTCCAAGTAAGGACTGAAATCCATATTTTACCCCCTTTCTTCAAATGCTGTTTTTTCTCCTCCACACATTGAGCAGAAATGCTATCATACAATAAAAGGCTGTTCCTCATTCCAACACAGAATATCATAACCAGTTTTTAGGTGTCTGCAGGCTTGGCCTCATATATTTATGGGTTCAACTCCAGAGTCGGACGTTGTTGTTTTGCCTCTGTGAGAATTCATTGACCTTGGAAGTCTGGACCCAGCTGTTTCTCTGAACAGTGTCAAGAAGACCCATTGTCACAGTGAAAACTGATACAATTACAAGCTGTGTGTAAGACAGAGGTTTGTGTGTGTGTATGGTTGGGTTTGTGTGGGTGGTTATACCCCTGTGTGTTTGAATTCTGTGTCTTCGTATCCTAGCACAACTTACTAGCAATTTTAGGAACCGCTATCTAGTAAAGTGAGATTTATGAAGCACCCAGTGGGTGGGGGTTGGACAGGCCGGAATCGTCCCTGAAAGAGGAGTAGAGGCCTCGTCTGGGCCACTGTCCTGGTTTTCTTCCCCTGGTTCCTCCTCGGACATGGGAACTGTAGAGCATCTGGAGAGAGGAATGTCCCAGCTGGAGAAAATAAATCTGCATATGTGACCAGTTAAATGATATGTTGTGTTTGACTAACCTGTGTCAGAAAAACTTGATGAGAATTCTGAGAAGCCTCTTGGAAAGAGTAGTACTTAGAAATACTAGAAGGCTAAGAATCAGGTTTCTAAGAGCATGTTTGTTTTTCTATTCTGTGATTGATAGTTTACCTGATGAAATCCAGATTGTTCTGTTATGGCCAATCTTACGCATGACGCAGAGCAGGCAGATGAAAACATGAGTCTACAGCCTTGCTAACAACTCTGTGATGCTGTACTCAGGCACAGCATGCTGATGTTTGCTAACTGCTAACATTAGCTTACTAACATGCTCACCAACCCAATCGCCAGAGGAAATGTTGGCATTGAATGTTTCTTAAAAGCATGAATAGGTTAAAGTTGTACATTAATTTGTCAGTGACACGTTGAAACTTAACCTTTTTTTCTGCTGTGGTGAGGTGTAGTTAGCTTGAGACACAGAAACAACATGGTTTGGTTAGGAAAAGATTATGTTTTGGCTGAAACACCCACATTTGATTGCAAAAAAGCTCCTGAAAAAGCAGAGATGGGTTGGTGAAATACTTCCAGGTTTGGTGGCTCAAACACAGCTGTAATGTGCAACCAAAAAACACTCAGGTTAGTGCCACAAACACTGGTGAGAACGCCTCAAGGGTTGACAACAGACAAATGGTGTTGTTGTTTGTTGGTTTCAACAGTGGTTTTGCAGCTTGGCAGGCATTTCGACTATGTGACATGCCATCCAGCATCCCAACATGCAAATGTAACATGTTCATGATTTGCAGAAATGTACAGTGTGATAATTTTCTCCTGGTGACTGGGCTGTGCTCACAATGACAATGCTAAGACACTGGTGCCAAGCAGGTATAATGTTTACCCCGCGTACCGTCTTAGTATAGCATGTTAGAGTGCTAATAACACTTAATAACAAGTACAGCCAAAGCTGTTAGGAAAGTCATCAGTTTTGCAAGTAATTAATCATAAACCAAAGTACTGAACAGGTTGAAATTTAGACCAGGTGATCCATCCAACAGACCACTGGCAGTAACATCCGGAGTTCACCTAGGTTGTGTCATTAGGGTTTGTCCTCCGGGGATGAATAAATGCCTTCATCAAATTTTGTGCCAATCCATTAAATAGATGTTGAATTTTTTCACAATGTAAGTGAACAGTTTGACCTGTTGTTGGGGCTAGAATAAAGCTCGAAGGATCAGTCAGTTGAATTCATCTTTTGGGAACTCTGGATATCTGTATCAAGGCAAACCACAAATGTCATGGCACTAGAGAAAATGTCATGAGATCGCCAAAGTCATTAGGACTCGTCTCGTCTCGTCTCGTCTCATCATAGGGGGACCATAAGTATCTGTATCAAATCCCTATCATCCCTAGAGACACTGTCCATACACTATTGCTTCCTGGTGCTTGCAGCCATTTCTCAAACAAAGCTCGTCTCCTTCTTGTAATCAACAGCCACTTACTGAGAAGAATGAACACAAAACATTAATTTTCTCCACCGCAGTCATTACCATCCACTAACAACCTCGCCTACATTTAAGAGTACCACCTGCAGTGGAAACGTGAAAGAGGTCCAGGGTTTAGGCACATGTCCATACTAGTTGATATGGGCTATTTTATTTTATCAGGGGACCTTTGTTGCGTGTAATTTCTCCCTTTCGCCCTTCATTTTCTTTTAGCTCTCTACAGTACTACCTTAAAGGCACAAACAAATACTTGATATTGTGTGGAATACATGTCCTCATGAGCAGTAATCCTACTGATATTTTTTTTCTTCACTTTCTGGTATCACCTCAGAGGATGAATTGAGAGTTCAAGCGACTACCCTTCCACTATGTGGCCACAGTGACAGAGGGGGGAATATATGTGGGGAAAAACACCCTTTTTTTCCTTGTTTCATCAGCCGAGACTAATGGATCTGCCAGGAGGACCTTGACACTAAACTGCAAACAGGATCCTTTGGGTTACTGTACCGCCCAAGCCACAACACCAGCCGTAGAAGCCATTTGCCCAAATATCTTGGCCCTCCTTGCTGCCAAGTTTCAGGGGCATTTTGTCACAGTTGATTTAAAGAGATTAGACAGATTGGCTTACCTCACTCTGGACTTCACTCTACACCTCTCATATAGTCTCACCTCCTGCTGTGCTGTCAGATTATACTAATCCTCTATTTTGGAAAATGATAACAGTTGTGTTTCCGTGGACTTCAGTCAGAAATTGCTATGGTGTACATGGAAACATCAAAGACATCTCTCGGTTATGTGGCATTGCTTGTCAGCAGGCACAGTGCTGTTTGAGACAGAATCAGTGCCAGGAGTTTTGGCAGCATTTTCCCACCACACCTTTCTCAGTGCCCAGGAGATCTGGTGAGGCTGGCAGCACTCAGTCTAACCCATAACGCCTTTCCAATGGTTTGTCCTCAGCGCTATGCTTGGTCTGGCTCGAGACTGTTCTCAGTGGGGATCAGTTTCATAAGGAAAAAGCCTTGAGCTAAAATTTAATATCAGAACATCACATTGCATTTGGTCATTTGCACTACAAGCTCCAGTTAGCTTTGGGAAAACCTAACCTTAAGGCTATGAAATTATTGCAGCATTTGTAGTGGCTGTAAAATGAAGAAATCCCTCTGAATTAAAGCATTGATGAGTTCAGTTTTTCTATATTATTACCAACAGATTGGACTACCTGCCCCTTAAGGCTCTACCCCTTGTGTTGATAGCAGCAATTGCGAGAAGAAAATGTTGGCACTTTACGTTTCTGCAAAGCCTAGATATGTTACAGTTGTAGGTTTCATGGTATCATTTCATAGGTATCATATCAACTTTTCTAAAGTGATGTATTATATGAGCTCAGTTTGTCATTGGGAGGGTGGAGAGGATGGTGGAAGGCTTGACAACAAGGTGAGATGCCTACCTAAGCTGCACAACACTGTTTCAGACAACAAACGACAAAACTGACCCATCACTGTGTTTCCACCAGGGATAGTGCCACGAAAAGTGGTTATATTTTACCAGGATACAGCTGGGACAGTGCCACAAAAAGTGTCTCTTTTTAGCCACCAAAACCAGGTATTTTAAGCCAAAATATGATCTTTTTCCAGCCATAACCAAGTCTTTTTTTTGCCCAAACTTTACCAGACGCCAACACACAATTGTTGAAACGTAAGCAAATGTCATGTTTTTAATGTATAATATTGTATAAAAGTAGTGTACCCTTGGTTTGCAGAAACACACAATGCCAAACTTTATTCAGGTGACTTGGTTGTAAAAAAAATTAAGTCTGAAAGCTTACACATTGAGGCAAAGTTCATTGTATTGCCCTGAACATGATCATTAACTAACAATGTCCATCATATGTTGAAAAATCAAACAAGAAATCAACATATTCAATTTACTAATGTATGAAATGGCAAAATAAACACCGCCTATCCATGAGTCAACTACTTGCTCCAGAACTACACCAACACAATACAATAGCATATTGAGAATACAGATTATACAATAAATACATCCAATAATGTTGCCTAAAGAAATGAAATACATGTCTTTGGTTTATGGAACCATTGTAAAATAAATCTCAAACACTTCACCTAAAGTTATATGTCAGTAATATGTGGACTGTCAAAGATCTTAAAATAATCAAAGTGCCAAAATGTGTAACGATGCATCATTTCCATTTTAAAGTTTTCTCTGTAGGGAGCTTTAAAAGGTTTTGCATAGAAACTAGCTCGGCATACCTGCGCCTTAGGCTGTCAGATGTATCCTGTGTATTTAATCAAGGTGTACTGAGGGCTATCTTAAATGATGTCCCGGATCAGAGGAGGCTGTTTTGGACTGAGTTCACATGGGAGGCCGGAGGCAATCATTAGCATTGCCTCCAGGCTATAAAACAGACAGCCAGCATCAATCAGGGTGGTACGTCTTGAGCCAAGAGATGGCCCAGTATCATCCTCACACCGCCCTGGCTTAGCCGTGTTAGCTGGCTTCACCCTCAGGCAGTAAAACAGTTCAAAACTGCTTCAGTGACTTCACTTAGAGTTGAGCTCAGACAATCTGGGGATTGCAGAGGCTCAAGGGAGTCTACTTTAAGCCGACCAGGGAGCCATGCACCTTCAGGGTCTCACGTTGACAACAGCATGTTTTAATAAGCATAGTGAAGAGGTGTGTACAGATACTGGCAGAAACCATTTCAGTCCTCTTTAATGAGCATGTTGATAGCGTCAGCACAGAGGGGTGTGTGACTGTCAGAGGTGGATATTTTAGCTACAGGGTGGTAGCACATGCTAGGAAACACACGTACACCATATGGACAATGAATGCAGAGGTTTACCCCTGACCACACTGAACGTGATGTGTAGCCAACACTGCTTATTGAAAGCCCCACCGCCGGCTATCCCCTTTCACTTGTAACAAGTCTGGCTCAGTAACAAGACCCCCGCGTTTTATGAAAACTTCAACCAGGTAACATGAGCTTCAAACTGGGATGTAATGCTTCAATCCTACAGTGTCAATAAAGACCAGAACCTTGAAATCGGCACTGACTTTCTAGGAAGAAACAGCATGGAAGGGGCTGGAGGCCCCCTCATATATCCTATTTTTAACTTAAGAGGAGCTTTGAAGTGTCTTAAGGTTGTGCACCCAAAAATCCAATCTTCTGAGTATATCTCACCCCTACAGGATTCAGAGCTAGTTGTGAAAAGTTTTCAAGTTGTTTCTTCATGGTGAATGGGAGTTAAAGTGGATTCCAATAGTGACAGTTTTCCACAGCAAAAAAAAGTTTGACTGTATTCAAACTTCTCATTGAGTATAGAAGTGTGTGGAGGCGTTTATTCCCCATTGTGAGTTGACATTTAAAGGTTATCTTGATAACCTTAACTTTTCTCAACACAGGAGGAAACATAGGGGTCTCCCGAATAATTTGACTGTAGTTAAGGGTGCTAAGTTTTTACTCACAGTTGATTACTTTTGTTTGGCAATCAAGAAAATCAACTGAAAATAATGCACACTGCCCTGAATATACATCCCCACCTCAACTCTTGCACTGGATGTAAAGAAAAAGTACAGGTCAAAGGAGTTGATCGTCCATGCACATTGACGGATCAAAGGTGAGTTTTGGAGGAAAACTGGTTGTTTGAGTGACAGTTGTTTTACAGCCACTACTGCATCTTCTCAAGACCCAGCATTAGCAGATGTAGGTGCATGTAATGGGAGACTTAGTTGACTTGACTAGAGCTCAGCTCAGAATTCTGTTAGTCCGATCGGATTTGGCTGTTTAATACGAATATTTAACATTCAGGTTTTAAAGTTTGAAAAAAAAAAAAAGCTCAGCAGGACGTTCAGTGTCACAGTGGCATTCACATAATACAGTAAATGAGCTAATGGCACTAACAACATATCGTAAATGTGCAACAACATTTTTTGTCAACACTAGATATCAAACAAAAGCCACAGACTGTGCCGTATTGGGTATCTGGGAGCTGTAAATCCACCACTTCTAAGCAGAAGAGAGAAGATAATGTTATCTCAGACCCTTACTCTGTAGATTCTCTCCTCCACCATGCCGCTGCATCATGTCTGCAGCTGTCTGTACCAAAGAGTAGCGTGAAAGTCAAGAGCTCTCACTCTGCAGCAGAATCTGGGGACCAAAACGTCCCCATAAATACACTGGGAAAAAAAAACCGACTGATCAACTTGAAACAATCTCAGTCGACTAAGGGGTCTCCAACTGATAATTCGAATCTCGACTTTCAAGGGGCAGCCCTAAACTTGACTTGTCTTCTTACATGTTATTGCCCAAAGGCTTGTACATTTGACTTTTTGTCAAATCACCAGGTATTTTTTATCAGAGTTGCTCATCTGGAGCACGATGATTTAACTTGACTTATACAATCCTTGGAAGAGTTCCAGCTGCAAGTCATCTGGTATTTGCAATGCAGACAGTGAACCTAAGTTTGTCTCGGAAAGCCTTAACGCTTTAAATAACGTGTTCCACTTAACTTACAGACTTTATGTGGAATATCAATGTAAGGGATTTTCTTTTACAGTTCCCCTTATTGTAAAGCACTCTGTGCTGCATTTCTTGTATGAGAGGTGCTGTATAAATGGTGGTGCCCCCAGTAGATGGACGGGGGGCTACAGCCATATACTTTAACAGCATAAAATTTTCTGGGGGTGACACTGCTCTGCTGACTCTATTTGCATAAAGTACTTTGCTTCTGAGTTATGTGGTATTTACAATCTTTTGAGTGGGTAAAACTGAGTGCCACACAACTTTATTATTAGAAGTGTATCTGGTCTTAGATTTGACTTGGGATTCAGTAACTCACTCTGATTTTGTGTCCGCTGCATGAATCAAAAGCATATTTTTAACTGATGATGAGGAGCGTCGGTGCCAGGAAAACGTTATTGCACTGTAATCCTGTTAATGGAACTGGTGCAGTCCATGTTAAAAATAATACTGTGGCTGATTTCACAGCTGGTTTTAGACAGCAACAATTGTTGTGCTGCTATTTTAGCCGTACTCTTTGAATCTCCCCTTCTGCTTACTCTGCAGAAAGATAAGAAGGCAATTCAATACGTTGCCCTGAAAAGCAGCTCTGCGTTCCAGTCCTCGCTGCTGCTCTCCAGGGGATCTGTTCCTAATTAGACGCTGTGAGGACGACACAAGAATGACAGTGACCTTGTTGGCCCCCTCCTTGAATGTCACATTTCTAACAGACATCATTGTCAAAGCTATCTGCTGACCCTCCTGATGACCCCCCCCCCCCAAAAAAAACAAAGGAAACGAAAGTAAAGTGTGCGGTGTTGTTTTTGGATGGAGAATTAGTGTGGAATACCACTTTGAAGCCCCTGCCAAACATCTGCTGGCTCTCCTTCTTTTGTCTTTTTTCTGTCTTTCCCTACACCACTCTTATAATCTCCGTCTCCCCCTCAATATTTTGATTTCTTTCTCACCTCTTTCATTTTTTGGCCCCGTATTTTTTGGATCCTGCGTCACTTCATGCATCTATCTCTCCCTAGAGGCCCAGGCCTGCGACGGTCAATGATAATCTTGCTCTGCTCAGTTACTGTTACCGCTGTATTCACCGTGACCTGCACTTTCCCTCCGCGGGAGAAAGCAGCCAATTATGTCTGCCAAGACACGGTGTAGCTAGGAACTCCAATTAGAGCTCAGCGCTGTAAGAAATGTCAATTACAGCCCCTCTACTGTCTTACATATTCATATTTTGTGCTGTGTGTGTGTGTGTGTGTGTGTGTGTGTGTGTGTGTGTTAATGTGGGAGACAGCAGGTGTTGCTGCATAACCTTTTTGAGTATTAGTCATCAGTTGTTGAGCGCCTCATAAATCCTCCAGCATAGTTGGGTCTGTTATGTCAGACAAACTAGCAGGAGCGTGTAGATCAATTTAGAAAGAACAACAACACGATTGTTGGACCTGTTCTATTTTAGTGTGCGCTTTAGGCAAAGAAGTAGGCAGGGGTCCACTTTACAGAGCACCCGGACAATAAAAAAAGACCTGACACCTAACAGGAAATAAGCACTCATGTTGTCATCCTATCTAATACCATGTTTTATAGCTCGGGTTCAAGTCAAGAGGACTCTGGGATTGCTTTGCTCATCAATGTGACTCACTCAAACACACACGCACACACACACACACAGAGCAGACCCAGCCACCAATAACAAGGTATGATGATTTCAACCTGTTAAAATAATAGTCCACCCCTGCGTTCTGCTGTATGTACAGATGGCTCTACAGTATGCACTTCATTACCTGAACACCTTTTATTTGCCCTGTTCTCCATTTTCACAGCTGCCACTGCTGCTGCTGAACCCACCCACCCCACCAACTGGCTCTAGCCAGCGTGACTCTTGTTTTTCCATGCCAGGTCATGTACGTGATCATGTGCAGTTATTTGTCATGTTTCACTGGAAATGTGATATGTTTTCTTCTATTAAAGTTGGTCTTTGATCACAACTTCAACCCCTTCTAGGGTGAATCTAGGCTGTTTCTGAAGCCAAATTGAACTCAAGAATATCATAACACATTTGTTTTTCATCCATATGTTGGAAGTGCGTGTGCAGAGTGAGCAACATATTAGCAATTTGTTTTTCTTCAAGCAAAGACTGGAAATACCCTTGTGCATGTTGTCCTGAGGCTGGAAAGCAGTGTTTACAGATGTTAAAATTAAATAGGTATATCCCCTTTGGAGCATGAGCATGGCAGCAAAGCTCAGGGTGATGTAACTGTCAGGTGATGGGATAAACTGTGTGCAAAGTGGTGATTTCTTGCTGAGAGTGATGCTATGGGAAAACTCACAGAGGGTCAAAAATAGAAAGGGTTGATCCTCTGGGAAGCATGAATGTGCACAAGCTGAAACTTTGGCCTAATGTTGATGCTATGGGAAAAGTCCCAACGTCACTGTTTTTATCTATTGCATCAATAATGAGTGCTCTTTTCTGGCATGTTACCATATCTGTGTATGGCCAACCCATTGTCATCACCAAGTCATCAAATACTGTTGCTTTGTCAGTGATTTTGCCGTTAAACACCCTACGCCAAAAGCCACCTTTTGTGGCAGTATGATACGCAGCCGGGCGGCATCAGTACGTAACACGACTGGATGTTACCTTTCATAGTGTTATGATGCGCCACCAGTAGGCTGGACGGCACCTGACGTCGCAGTTTGATAACACCACTGGATGGCATCAGATTGAAACACTGGTGGTAAAACGTAATATAGGGAGCTGGAAAGTCCATATAGGGTTGTTGGGAGTGCTAGTGGATGGGTCCAACAGACCTCAGACTTTCACACAGGAGCCAGGTCTTCGCTTCCTGTACGATTGTACCATGATGTTTTTTTCTTAAACTAACTTTGTGTTTTTGTTGCCTAAACCTAAACACATGCTTTTGTTGACATCCCTGTGTTGGTAGTGGCATCATGGAACGTCAACAGCAGAAGCAGAACAATGTCTAGACGTGGAAGGCCACTGGCAAATCGGCAATATGTGACGACTTGGGATGAGAATGTGTTGGCTGAGACTGGCTGGCTCATTCACCAGCTGATCTTCAGTTAATGACAGTTGCCGCATTTTGCGAATATTTACAACATCTGACCACAAATCTAATACTACAAGTGAAGACGACAATTTAGCCTGCATAAACACCAGTGTAACTTGCATCCATAGATTATATAGCTTACATCACAACACACGTAACGTCAGTGCCTCATGATTGAATGTGCAACCATTAGCTAGCAAACTAACATTAGCATTTGTGTTACTGTTTGCGTTACCCAACAACATGGCAACATGGCGACCAATGGTAATCAACATTTTGACTTTAATATGGGCATTATAGTGTATCACGTTTGCCATACTTCTCGGGGTGAACACACTAGTGCACTCAAAATAGCAAATACAAGTGCAGAAGTATCTGATTTAAGACAGCATAAGATTGATCCTCTGGGTGGATGAATGTGATGTTTCATGTCTAATTTATGGTGGGTGTTTGGATATCTTGGCCTCAAACTAGGGAGAGACCAAAAAATTGTGCAACTAAGTGACCAAGCCACATCATTATCCTTGCTGAGAGTTCAGACTGAAAACAGCATTGCTTTGTTAAAAACACAACGTTGAGTTGCTTTGAGCATGTTGCTTCATCACTTAGTAAGATGATGAAATACACTCCAGGAAGGCTCATCTGAGTGGTTGATCCATGAGTTTGAGGGGTTATCAGATGCCAAAACATTGACTAGTTCAGTGGGTTGATAGATGATGTTGTACTGTGCTGCAGCAAAAATTAAGCCAGGGTCAAGGTTTGATTTAGCCAGTCCTGTGTGTGTGTATGTGTGTGTGTGTTTTTACCAGAGTTCTCTTTGTTTGCACCTCAACTCAATGCAGCAGTCTCATTATGTTTTTCACCAGCTTCTTTAATATCACTCTGAAGACGGCCTCATCGGGTCAGTACGCTTTAGAGTAAGTGCTTGTCGGATTTTGAAGCTTATCCAGACCATTAGGTATTTCCACTAACAGGACAAAAATGAACAAATGGGTTACTGTACATTGTCAGTCTCTTTGCAAGTGAGCATATTCTCTCTTCCACCACGCCCTCACTGAAATTCACCGGTCAGTCTCTGCATCATTCCATGCATATGCTGAGCCAAGTTATGCTTTGCCTTAATTGACTCTGAGTAATTTTTCTCCATCTGGCTACCAATCTTTGGCCCAGATCTCCTCCTACGGGACAGATTTTCTGTGAAAACTGTAATCTGACTACAGGCTTCCCACACATGAGGGTCAGCCCACTTCTCTCAGGGCCCAGGTTTGCCATGCTGCCAACTGGCTTTTACAGTCAAGAGAGTGAGTGCTTCTGTATCTTCCTCGGTCAGTCTCTTATACCCACATCTGCATCTCCATTTTGTTTTTCTTGCCCTGTGTCTCCAGTCTGTTCTACCCTCTGTGAGAGAAGAGTGTGTGTATATCTAAGGGGGTCCAGCCACTGTTTCTGGTCCTCATTTATCTGCTTTTACTGTGCCCACTTTCTCCAGAGCTGGATTTATAGGGGAACTGGGCCCTGTCAAAACATTGCCTCGCACTACCATGTGTGCACACGATGGAGTCTGAAGCTGTGTGAGTAAGAGTAGAGAGGCTGCTTGACTGTTTCTGGCCTTTGGGATGTTTTGTTTTAGTGTGCATATGTGAAGAAGACAGAAAAACAAAAAAATATCTGCCAGTCTGGCGTTGGCCATGTGATAATCATCACTTGGCCATTTGCACAACTGGTCCTGCCATCTCTGTACAACATATTTTCCCCCAGAAAATCTGTGATTGTATAGCGGAGTGTGACGTTAACGTTCTGCATGCCACATTCAGAGCACACTACCATCTGTTATGTAAAGATATTGTGGAGTAATGGCGTCCTGAGCAGAGATGAAGACACACTTCATCTTTGTGTTTTAATCTGAGCTTCTCTGTGGTTTGTTGTGGTAAGCCGGTGTGTGCATGTTAGAGTACATGCATATCCCACTGGCTAGCTCATTGCTGCTGTTTTGCACTGCGCTCCTACGACGCTTACTACTAATATCAGCACAATGTTGTCGTGAAAACATAGCACTCCTCTCCAGTTCCCCCTTGTTAACACTGTTAGCCCTGTCAGCACTGTTGCCATTGTTTAGCGTTGTTAATGGTGTTATCTGCTGGCCTCCAAATTTGAAGTTTCCCCCTAAATACACTCAGTAGTTTAATAATAAAATAGGAATCCTTCTGGACAGTGTCGACTTGTACAGTCTGTCTTTTTCCAATCATTACAACTTTAAAAACTGAATCAAAAAGCTGTTCATGTTAGTAATTACCCACATTTGGACTTCAGCAACCCTCATTCTGGCATCAATGAAAAATGTCTTTATTGTGGACAGTGCTGCAGCTGTGATTCTACCCAGCACACATGGATGAAATCACATCATTCCTGATTTTTGCATGGTGGGGTACGATAATACCATCCTCAAATTATCAGACCTTTTCACACCAGCACTATCAGCGTACTCACAGAAGGTGTTCAGCAGCTGGAGGTCTCACACTTGCCACTAATGATGGCAGACAGTTACCTTAATCCTCCATTAGCGCAGGAGAATTATTATTTAGTTTTTTTTACCGTGTGTCAGGTGGGCTAAAGAGAGAAAGGACTCCTGCATTTGTCTCTGTGAAGAACTACTGCTCTCCTCCGTACAGGTGGCTCCAATTCTCCTTAGCTTTTTAAGTAGTTGCAATGAATCAGCCTATGAAAGCCCTAATGCGTTTCACATGGAGCAGGCTATTCTTACTGCTAGGCGGACCTTTCACACTGCAGCAAAACAGAAAATAAATTAAAACCTTCAGGAATCAAAAGACAAACTCTTCACTGAAGCACCCAAGGCTGCTCGAACAGATCATATATAAAAACATACAAAAGAAAATCAGAGTTTAAATTCATAATTTAACATCTACTCAGCAGAGAATCCTGTAGTAGAAAAATCCTGACAGTCCCTCCTGAGTTTAAAAGTGCTAACACTGTGGCTGGCACTTTTCATTATAACACTAGGCTTTTTCAACCAGGAGGTTTGGTGTAAGATTTAATTAGCATAGTATAACTGTCGTGGTGTCAAATACAATTTCACATGAAACCACCACCTCCACCAATCGGGCCAAATGGGGTCCTAAATTGACTCTGACGGGTCAAAAATGAAGTACGCTGACCTCCTGAAGCCAAACTGCACTGTAACGTCTCCGCAGCAGTCGACAGGCGGGCACAGAGCATCCACAGAAAGCCTCTGTGACTGTGAGGAAGCTCAGGCTGGAAGCGCTACACTGCTGCTACTGTGCATAACCCCCCGTGTGTCTGTAGGCCCTCAGGTTGAATTAACTCCTGTGCTGACTGCGAGACATGACCCGCTGTGGGGAAATTCAGGGCAGACAGTATTTCAGTATGATTCTGTGTGTGTGTTGGAACGAGGTGTTTTTATGCAGCACACGAGCTGTCAAAGTCGGGGTGGCTCGGGCCTCACTCTGCTTATAAGGAGAGATGAGGCCGCGTGCAGGGGGCTGGACAGGCTCCTCTACTGTGGTCCGTTAAGTGTCAACCCGATAATGTTTTAATGCCTGTTAGTAGCAGTGTAGTTGTTATTATGGTCTGGCATAAACTAAGCTCAGCACTAGTGTTTTAGGAGGAACATTCAGCTTTCTCTGATTCTCCTGTTTTAGCTGCAAATGCTCCTGAATACATTACCTGTAAACTAACTGTAGAAAGAGAGTTTAAAGCTCAAGAAGGCTAGATAAACGCAAAAATAGTTAGCAATAATTGTGATTTATCAGTTGTACAATTCTCTGCCAGGTGTAAGCTTGGAGTAGATCATGCTTTTTGTCGCATGTGTGCATGTGTAAGTCTGTTTATCTGTCTGTCCGCAGCTAATCTCGCAAACTACATGACTAAGCAGCATAATATTTTGACCGTATGCTCGAGGATCTCTCGTGCTTGTGGTGATTCACAGTTGTTGAAAAAAGCTGTTTCTGTCATTGACTGTTGACTCCTTACTCCTCGCAACCGGCAGGTAGGAGCCGCAAGTTTTCCAGACAACAAACCTTACCGTCTGTTGCAGGCCACATTTTGGCCTTCAGCATGGTTCAAAATCTGACATCCATAGAGAAGTTTGGTCTCATTTTGAACCGGAACGTCTGCAGATTAATTAGGCATGTTACAAGATTAAGAAAAATCACCATTTTCATTATCCTTGCCATCAGTACTACTGTAACTGAGCCATAAGGGACAATTACACTGGTTGCAGCTGCACCATTTTCCGGCTGCGACCTGGTTTTGTTCCATCCGCCACATGGCCCCATACTACAGCAGGATTGTTTCAGAAATGGAGCATTTTCCTGCCTGAGTTTGTAGACTGGCAGATTGCTTTGGTTTGGTTATTTTTACTTGATATTGATGCTTTAGCATAAGTAAGTAGGCTATGTAGTTAAAATGTGTCTTTCTTTATCTGTTTTAATTGTGTTTATTGTTGTTATTTCCTACTTTGCTGTGCTGAGGCCTACAGACAAGTTAATACTGTTACAAGTCCAGTCATGAATGACAAGATTTTTCGCTGTTTTACTGAGTAAAAATACATTTGTCCTCATGTTCATAGCATATCTTCTAAAACACTGCTGAAAAGAAATGTCTAGAGTCGCCGCGATCAGCTTGGGCAGCCGGAACGCAACCACCTGCCGAAGAAGTGCAGCCAGACAACTCATGTTTTAAATGTTTATTTCAACAGCAGAATATAGTAAGAGTTTGGTGCCTAGACTCCGGCCTCAGATATGTTTACATATCTGATATTGGGGATTGATGATTAAATATCCCCTCCTAGCCGGAGCCTGCAGGTGGATGCTTGGGTGGAGGATTGAAGGAGTAGATAGCAGAACTGATGCAGGGCAGCAGCGGCATTGACAATGCAAAGGAAACGCTGGGAAGATTTTGCAGCTTAAATAGACCACCAAATTGGGAGGGTGTGTTTTGTATATGACATACAGTATGGAGAGTGACGTATGACGTGTGTGTATGAATCAGTGTGGCCCGGATCAACTGCCTTAACTAGCTCACAGGCGTTGCTCCATTTTGTTTGGTTTGTGCCATATTTTGCTGTTTTCTGACAGTTGTATTAGAAATAAAACAAAAAAGCAAGGAAATAGATAACAGATATAATCAAAGTGACCATTATTAGCAGCTCCAAGTATGTAAAGTAGCATGAGTAATGTAGTAAGACTTTTTACCTGAAGTAGAGGGGGGTGCATTATTTTCTGATAACTGCATTACTCAGTCTCAGTTATACTGCTAATACTATGGCCTCTTTAACATCAGTCATCACTATTGTTTATTTATAAATGCAAATTATTTCACAGTTTACTTAAAATAGTTTAAATTATTACCCTTATAGTTAGGAGTATTCATTTATAACGTAGTCATGCAGTTATCTGAAAATAACGTGCACTCTCTGTTTCAATCAAACTTCAGTTTACCTGTCACCATGGTATATTCGTACTGTCGCTGCTCACACTGTGGTTGCTTTATACAGTAGAAACACACATTCCCTTTGTTGCCATTACTGTTAGTTTCCCTATGATACAGCTCTTTTACAGGCATATTTTCCACATCATTCACATACGTGTTAATGTGATTGGTGTCGTGCCGGGTAATGAAAAAGGGCGTGATGGGGTTGATTCACCCGGGCTTCTCCAACCACATTAGAGAGCGAGCCATATGGCTGTAAATACATCGGAGCAGTGATGACCTCATTGTTGGACTCATTTGGAGAAATAGAAAAAAGCTTGTTGCCATTTTCATTTTCTTTCTCTGTCTATCTTCATTCTCCACCCATCTCTCTTATTCTGTCACTTCTAATGTACTCACATGTTCAATCACACATGCATATGAAATGTCACTTGAGGCCAGTCTGAGTGCTTTAGAGCAGACGGTTGCTCATTTAGGTCCCTAGGATAGTGGCGAGATGTAGCTCAAGGGTAGCAGACATAAAATACACAACAGCTACTATTAGACGTGCCACACACTGTTGTTGGAAATAGGACTATATCTTTTATCAACTTTCCATGGCAAGAAGTGAAATGTTCACTCTTGCCTCAGACAGGCAGTTTATCATGCCAGCTTTCACTGTACTGTAATGGAAGAATATGTCATGCATTGGTTTCTGGCCAGAAGCTGGAGCGACGACAATAAAAAGTCACATATCCCCATTTTAAGACAAGTGACATGTTCAAATCCAACTGTAAACGACATGCCTCCTGGTTCTTACAGCTTTGGTTGCTGCCCAAAGTGACAAGTGTTTTTGTAATTGTGTCAACATACATGTGACCACAAACGTCTCATTAGTCAGTAGTACTCAAAGCATGATCCCTCCTTTACAACCTTGGTCAGGGTATGGATACAGTAAGTAAAGTTTAATTCAAATGAAGTGCAATGTGAGGTGATGCTGTGATATTTAATTCATTCATGAGTGGAAATCCTTCCAGTTTTGTGAGACTCCCTCAAGACACAAGATTAGCCAGTGTCAAAAGGACGTGAACGATAGTCTGGGACAATGTAGACAGTCCAGTAAGAGTTCTTTGGCACTTTTAAAGCAGAAATTCATCATTAATGTTGTAAAATAATTCTGTTTGGTCAGTCAGTTGGCTTGATGGTTGATTCAACACTTTGGTCCAGACTATAATACCCGAGGGACAGTCATGACCCGATTATCACAATATCTGCTACAGACATTTATGGATTCCAGATGATTTGTCTGGATGAATCCTAATGACCCTTTTTCTTCAAGGGTCACCATGAGCAAAATGTCTATTGGATGGACCACCATGGATTTTGGTGCAGACATTCATGTTCCCCTCAGGATAAATTATAAGAACTTTGGTGAGCCCACGGCCTGGACGTGCTCCTTTCCCATGGTATAATACAAAAACTAAAACTTATACTGAAACTACTTAAAACTAAACTAAAACTTAACATATTTAAACAATAAAAATGAAACTGAAATGAGCAAACTCACGCTGAAAACAAACTGAAACTGAGCTGAGTTGAAAACAAAAATAAAAAGAAAGTAACAAAAACAAAACTAAAGAAAAAAGAGGGATCTTGGTTCAAAACCCCAGGGTGGGGGAGCCCTTCTGTGTGGAGTTTGCACGTTCTCCCCATGTCAGCCTAAGTTTACTCCAGGTGCTCCGGTTTGCTCCCACAGTCCAAAGACATGCAGGTCAACTGGTGACTCTAAATTGTCCGTAGGTGTGAATGTGAGTGTGAATGGTTGTCTGTCTCTATGTGTCAGCCCTGTGATAGTCTGGCGACCTGTCCAGGGTGTACCCTGCCTCTCACCCAGAGTCAGCTGGGATAGGCTCCAGGACTCCCACGACCCCTTACAGGGTAAGCGGTTATGGAAGAAAAATACAAAACTATTATAACTTTGACCCAAAGATCATTCATGTACCTTATACTATGAACATCATAAACATTATACCAGCTGAACATTAGAATTTTAATGCTGCTACTATTAGCCTTTTCCTTAAGTACAACCTCACAGTGCTATGGTGACCTTTATCCTTGGGGGTGTTAGGGAGGTCTGGCCAAAACAGCAGCAGTACAATACATCTTATATGAGTGATAGTGCAAAGTGAGGAAACTCCTTCCTGCAACAATTACTTTTCTAAACCTGTGTTGATCTATGTTTCCCTTGAAGCTCCAACACTTTCTTCTCTCCAGTGTCTGTCTTCTCTTTCAGTGTCTGGTTTAGTAATGATGAGAGCTTTCCAAGTAGGTGAAACTTCCAGCCATCCTGAGTCCGCCTCAGATCTCTCTGTCCCGCTGATACAGACAAGACCGATGTATCAGATGAAAACACTTTTGCCATCCATACGCAGGCGGAATGTGCTGTAGTGCAAATCCTGGCTCATCCACAGTCACAGTACATTGTGCAGCATCTCAGAGATGAGCAACAATGACGTGTAATTTCCATTGTTTGGTGTGAAATCACCACGGGGGAATGATGCTCGCTGCCATCTTTCAGGGCTGGAGTGTTGTTAGCAATACTAATATGTCCTTCTGTCTGTCTTTTTCTATCTTTCCTTTCTCTGTCTCTAGGTTGGTGGTTTGTCAGCACAGCAGAGGAGCAGGGCTGGGTGCCGGCCACATACCTGGACTCCCAGAATGTAACCAGAGACGATTTGGATCTGGGCACATCCAGGACTGGAGAAGGTTAGCACAGGCACATGCACAGACGCAGCATTATTAGATTCATAAAACACAGAGAGACATAAACGTCATTCTGGCCGACTCGTTATTGGAGAAACGTGTGCAAGGAACAGGCCATGATTTCTCAATAATGGTTTTTGGTGGGTGTTTTTTTTCAGTGCTCACATCTCAATCTAATACTAAAAGCTGCATACAGAAGTCAGACACACACTCACAAACACACATCCAGTCACACATTAGGAACCTTGAAGACCACAGTCGCAGCTCCATGGTGAAATGGTACCAGACCGCAGCCAAAAGGGTTTGCAATATTTTGGCACCACAGAAAATTCCTTTCAACTCCCCCGGGAGGCTGCAAATCTTGCAGGAGTCTCGTTTTGTTGTGACCCTTTCCTCCCTCATGTTTAGTCTGACTGCTGGGATGGAGCATTTCATCACTGGGTCATAAGCTACTTGCTGCTTTTAGACCGGGGGAATCCAATAGAGATAAATTAAGTGGAAACACACAAGTGTGCTCACATGCATGGCTAGAAATGCATGCATCACACATGCACACAGCTTATCTGCAGCAGTGTGTGGTAATGACACAAGAATGGTGCAAGAGTTTATTATGCCGTAGAGTGCTTCTGGATTATCTAACAGACATTTTCTGTCTCTCGTTAAGACATGCAAGCCTCCATGCTTCACTGAACTGTGCACATTCTGCAAGACGCACACACAAACACACTCTGCTAGAACGATGACAGCTCCTGCACAGCTGCCACAGTCACTGTTATTTGCTGTTCTCATTCGTTTCTTGAGTTTTTTTTTTCCTCTTGCACACACTCGCACACACTTAATAGATGTTGTCAGTGCCTGTAACAGTGGAATCTCTTACAGTGCTGTATCCTGGAGGTGAAATAACAGCTTAATGGATACGGCGCGTTGGTTGCTTGCGGATAGGGTGTTTTAATGGGTTTTTCATTTGTCTTTGCATTTGTTTTTTTCAAGTGTACTTAGATTCAATTTAGCGTGCTATAGAATATTAAAATGGGATTAAACAACTACATTTGATTCATCCATTTACAGGATAATTCTGCTTTATTACAACTTGGGTCTTATTTTGTAGCTTTTTCTGTCTGCTGTGATGACGTTAATTCAAGTAAAGGCCCTTAAAGTGCCACCTTAAGTGCGACTGCTTTGCATGCTGCTTGGAAACATATCACTGAATTAAGTAACACATGTAAGGCAGTGTTGCTCTCATGTTAGTGTTCTCCTATTTACACCTGAAATAAGCCAATAACAGTACGTGACATCACACATGGGAACAGTTAGCTGGCAGTGTACAGCAACAACAATAGCAGATCACCTCATGTTTATGTCTCACATCAGCAGGCACTCTTTGATACAGGCCCTACAAACCCTAAAGATATAGATGAAGTCCATTAAGGGTCATACTGTACAGTAGGTACTGGCACCAGAGTGCATGTAGCCGATGGCCTTTGATGGTAAATGATTCAATTGTTTACATTATTGAATAAAAAGCCATTCCTTTATCACAGCCTTCATCTATGGGGATTTTATGACACTAGAGAACTGTGTAGAGAATGAAAGCAGAACAGCAGGTGGTTGAGGTGCATTATGGGTAATGTAGGTGCCAGGGTTTGTCAAAGAGGCGTTATGCATGGAAGAAAAGAAAGATCAATTTTGCTACTTTTTTTTTATTAAACTGTCTACTGAGAGTCTGGGAATGTTATTGGAGTGCCTCGCTAAATTTAATAGCTGACATCAGGAAACACAGCTACATGGCTACAAGGAAGTCCAACACAGCAAGAAACAGGAGCAGTCAGAGTGTTGAATATCATCTGGTGCTATGTTGAAATTCTGAGGAAATTCACCTCTCCCCTGCAGCTGACTTCTAACCACACCCACCTGCACAGTATCTTTGACATGCTGCTTTGCCTTAGTAACTTAAGGTTTAACGTTGTTAACATTGTCATCACTGGGCTAGTCCTTTTGAATTCCACCTGCATTCCGTCATGCTTGCATGCCTTCAATTTCACATCACAGAAACCTGTCTGTATATGCTAGCGAGAGATCCTGCAAAAGCAGAGTGGTCTTGTACCCTTGTATAAAGAGGGAGAGAGCGTGCCAGGTGTGTTGTCCAGGCCGGAAGTCAGTCTGTGCAGCGTTCTGGCCAGTCCACCTGCATTCCACACTGATGCAAACGTTGGCTGAAATTTGATTAGCAGTGCTATAAATCTGCCATACCTACAAGCTTTAACTGAAATTCAGGCTCTGAACTCTCACGCAACTCGTGCAGTACAATCCAAGTCTCATTTATCCAGTTGTATGCTCAGTAATCCCAAGCAGACAGCCCTGTCAGATGGGGAACTGAACTAAAAGTGAAACTTAGACTCCACTGACTAAAGCAGTAATTTTACCTGGCTGAACATGCTGGTCTACCGCTGTGTTCATCAGTCAGTTTGTTGTGTTTCTGTGCAATGTTGGTGGTTTTAAACGGTTCATTTGGATTCAAGTTTGGATTCAAATGAGACTGGGATTATACTGAGCTTGTAAACACAGATTTTAATATAATTTTGCTGTTGTTAAACACAGTCGCCTATGACTTGAAGTAATCAAAAATGTTGGGCTTTTTTGGATTCTTCGTTCACTATGGAGGCATGCAAGAAAAACAACTATTTTGTCATGAATTCAGCAGAACAAAGCTTAGTAATTGATATACAAATGGTCATTTATTTAGAGGTGAAATGAACGCACACCCCGTGTTTGTAATAGTTCCTCAATGCCCAGGAAAACTGTGTGAGCACATCTCAGTTGTACCGCATCACAGATATTAATGTGGTGAGTACAGTCAGCTTATTGAAGATAGAAAGCATGACCACGTCTACCAAAATAAGACCCAAGTTGTAATAAACCAGAATTATGCTTTGAGCCTGTGGGTTGGATCTGGCAGCTGCGTTACACACTCTCATCACATTTGGTTTTCTCACTGTCTTCTTCCTCTGTTAACCAATGCACTCAAGTGAATTTATGCAGGAAGTGCCTGAGCTCACACCTACACATACACACACACACACACACACACCTTCCCCTCCATCCCCATGCTCTGTCAGGGGCCCCCATTTTCCCATTAGGCCTGGTGTCTTTGTGTTTGCACACATCGTCACTTCTTATTTCTGATCTCCTCCTTCCCGCTTCCTGTCGTCCCTTACATCTCATTATCTCTGCGTGGTCTGTAACCTAATTCCACTGACAGCTCAGCTCGCTGGAGAGGAACCGACAGGCGCAGCCAGGCCCCGCTGAAATTACCTCGAAATAACATTTCCCTTTGTGCCTTCCCTTAGCTGATATTTCAATTAGGAGGTCAACAGGAGTAGGGTGGTGTTCAGTGGGATGGATGGAAGGCAGACAGGAATCAAAAGGGAGCGGAAATGACAAGTAGCAGAAGCACACAAAGAGAAGAGAGGGCAGATGTTGAGCAGAGGCGGAGATGGAGGGACAAGAGGGTGAAGAGAGGACAGGAGATGGAGAAGGAATTGGATTACCAGAGTAGAGAGATAGATAGAAGATGAGTGCTGTTTCTGTCTATCCTTCCCCTCATTAATGACAGTGGACTAAGATAGGAAAATGACTCATCATGTTCTAACTGATGCTTTATCATACAGACTTTGAACTAATAGAGACTGAAAGAGTTCAAGAGTTTAACACACAGCAGCTAGAAACTATGTAAATGTCATCAACATCGTCTGTGCTTTGTCTTCCTTCCCTGTCGCTTATTTTAAGCATGTAAAGTTTTGGACTCAGTTACAGATGAAGGTTTACAGATACATCTATAAATGGATCCTTAATGAGGTGCGAAAAAGTAATTCTTTATTAAAGATTGTTTTAGATTTCTTGTCATCTCGTGTGAATTTGTGGTGATTTGGAGTCGAAAAATACACAGCTAATGTGGTAATGCTGCTTTTCCTTATTAAATATCATTATAAAATGTATAACTTTGGATTCTGGACCAAGAAATTGTTTTATTGGGGAAAATAAGAATGTTTTTAAACAGATTTGACACATTTAAGAGGTCTCATGCAGCTGAAGCTTCGTTGTTGGAAGGCACACTGAATCACCTCCCTCTTATAGCAGTAATTCTCATTGCGGCGTTGTCTGTAAGCACAACATTATGTGTTTATGACAGTCCTACTGTGGCTTACCTTGCTTTAGACCCTAACACTGGACCAAGATGCCCGCTTTGGTCGCTGACTTTGATGATATGTGTGCAGGAAAAATATGGAAACCTTGCTGACTGCCAGCAGGGAATTTTTGTTTTTGTTTCACATTCATGAGACCTCTAAAATCTAAACTTGAGTCATACAGAGGTTCGCAAATAACTTGTTTTTCAAAGTACATGGTGTTGTCTTTTGCACCAGTCAGATGTTAAAAAGGCTCCATAAAAATAAGATAAAACACAATATCTTAAATGGTGACATACAAGCCTTTTGTCACCAGTAGCTCCGCTTTTACTTCACTGAGTGCCTGGTGAGATGTCAGGAAGGTATGAAGGTATTCAAAAAATAGATACCGCCCAAGCCTGGTGGTCAGCTATGATACATACTACATAAATAAAGAACATTCTGCCCGCAAATTAATCATTCATATGCCAATGAGATTTTAGGTTGTGACCCCATACACACTTCATTCTTAAGGAATTTAAAGTTGTGACTTGCACACATACTGTAAAAAAAAAAAAGAAAAAGAAATTGGTTGTTTTTATGATCAGCAGCTAACTTTACATTTAACATAATTCTTAGCTAAAATACTCACAAACCCAGATTTTATTTGCCATTGTTCCTTGGAAGCTATTTTGGTGCAACTAACAACAGCTTCTTTTTACCTTTGTTAACTTTGCTAATCTCTGCTTCTTACACTAACTCCGCATTTGTTTGTTTTCCTTCTTGGTTGCCCCTCATCATCCTCAGTTACCAAAAGACGCAAGGCGCATCTGAAGAGGCTGGACCGCCGCTGGACCCTGGGGGGTATAGTCAACCGCCAGCAGAGCAGAGGTGAACATGGAGACAGCAGGCACACTCACACACACACAGATTACACAGTTATGGTAAATGCATACGTATCCCACATGAAGGGCCTGCACATGCATACATCAATACAGACCCACACATGTACCCACAAGGAATCAGACAGTGAGTCATTTCTATCTCCACATAGGGTAACAAACTCATGCATATGGCCACGTACACATATGGTGCGCTATTGTCTGGGAATGATTGTGTGCGTCAAAATCTCAGCTCAACGGTTGACTTAGTCATCAGTTCCTACAGTTTCATGCCTGAATATGTCTGCCTCAGGTGACCTAACTGTAGCTATTTTGCATTTTTATTATTGTAAAAGTCAGAGTTGCACTGGTTGGAAAATTCTGGGCCAGAGTCCAAGATTTATTTGCTGTTGTTTATTTTGTTTCTGTTATTATTTATGTCACATTTTGTGTCAGGGAAAGAAAGAACTGTATTTATTCAGTTGTTAAATTTTACAAGATTACATTTGAACACAATAAGAGAACTTTCTTATATTCACTCAATACTCAAACACACCAAAAACAAAAACATCCCCAGCACCATTGCGGCCGACCCAGATGTTAAGTAGGCCAAGCCCCAAGCTCAGCCAATCCGCAGCAGCGACGTCATGGAGAGTCGCCCAATCGGCACTGGGCATCTGCACCTGTAACACAAAGATCCTCACAGAAAGGAGAGCTGTCACTCTCCTGAAACATCACTGCACCATACTCAATGACAAATACACGATGAAAAACACACTGGATTTTCATTTATTGCAGAAAATAAGCTCTGTGGCTAACAAATGTTTATTATACTCACACGTTTTGGTCAGCAAGATAATCTTCACAAATGTAAAGGACTTTTATGAGTTTTGAAGCTGAAATGAATTTGCCAGAAGCAAAAAGCTAATGTTAGGCTACAAAGAAAATCTACCATGGTTGCAGGACTGACATTTAGTAGTCTCATTTAACTACTTGTTAGTTTTTTTAAGACGCATAAAAGCTTTAAAATTCACATGTGGGGTATTTACAGATGTATTTTATGTCATAAAACATGAAATACTCTTAAGCTTGTCTTGACCACAGACCTTATTTCAGGCATCTGACCAAAAACCCATTCAAAAAATCCATTGACTTTGAGACGAGGGAACTGTGAGTGCTAAAATGCTAACTCATTTCCAGGGTTTAGGACTCATTCCTAGAGCAACCTCTATGCAGCCTCTGTTAGCTGTTGGTTCTGGCCACCAGCTGCTAACATCTAATGTTTACTAGCTCTCCTTCTCTCGGTTTTAACATGGACTTGTTCACAGTGTAGCGTTATCAGGGAAACAATAGTTTGTGTCTTCCAACGCGTCGATAGTGAGTTTACTGTGTTCTTTTATCCAGGAGTTGCCCCAGGAAATATCTGTTTGTCTCCGTTTTCTATTCTCCCTGGGACAACGGGATGCTGTTAGTCTTGAGCCCAACAGAAAAGCACTCACCACTGCCATTAGTGAATGTTACCTCATTTGCCAGGCTAATGGCAGTCTACTGCACAATGCCAATACTTATGTTTGGCCAAGAAATCGGTGCATCCCTTAAAAAATGAGGGAGAAAAAAAAGCAAGACAAAACAAGACACAATAATTAAGTGTCTGAAATTCACAGACAGTGCACAACTTCCCCACAAACTGTAAGAAACAAACATACAGTACCACTGCTGTGCCCCCCTCCTCTGTACTCGCACATATCTTGCTGCCACATGGTAAACAAGCTCATTTACATCCTGGCCAGCCAGCCAACAACAACTGGCCTTGAGTATCTACCGGGAGCAGCATATTGGGTGGCCATGAGTCAGCTCTGACAGTAAAATCTCAAATGTTACTCCATCAAACTTGGAACGCTCTTCAGCTCACATGGAGCAGCAAAATAATTGGACTGCATTAAACAGATTTGGATAATTAAGGCTATTCGGCTCCCACAGCACAAACGCAACAACCTTGACGGCCACTGAGCCATGAGAACATAAATGATTGTACAACAGTGTTGCTGCTTAATTAAAGCAAGCTCCCTCAGGTTTAAAATGCTGTTAATTACTTTAGCATTTTGCTTGTAATTCTGTCTCGAAGAAAAAAAAAGACACAAACATTAACATGTTCTTGTGCTTTTAACTTTAGCATTTGGCAAGTTACCTGCGGTTTTGTCGAGTCATTATTGCTTTAACACTGAAAGAGAGACATGAGTCTATGTCTGAAAAAACAGTCACTTCTCTTGGGGGGCGAGTCGGCGCTTTCTAATTCAAACTTTTCTCAGACTGTCAGTTCGGCACCTGTCTGGTTCCAGGCTTAGTCAGGACTTCAAACAGACGCCTTGTAGTTATAATTTGTTTGTGGAAGCTGTTCCTGGACCTGTGCAGCCCCTGTAAAACCTCTAAAAACATGCTTTGTTGCTCATTATTATACTATAGCCTGGCCAGACTGGCTCGTGTTACCACCTTCACCTTCACCAGCGGGCATCAGTGATTAATCAGAGGAGATTGAATACAGGGCAAACTCAGGTCGAGTGGTACGAGCCTCCACTCTATAGAGCGTGTAGTAACTTATACTGTACAGGAGAGAAATACTTTGGTGTAAAAACAACTCGGGCCCCTGCTCCTTCTTAAAACACACACACTGACTGACAGGAAATATTCCTATAGAGTCAACAGCCTCAGGTAGTTGATGCAGTGTAGGTTACACACATTGCCACATACCTATGTAGTTAATCCTATTTGGTTTTGCGAGGAAGAATAGCAGCAGGCAGGGGAACATTACTCATTCACGTACCCCACACAGCTGATTTAGGAATTCAAACTGGTAACTTTATTGTCAAAAGTCTAAGTAGAAATATTAAATAGTCGCCATTTCCATTATATCATTGTTTATAGGCTGTAATTAAAGCATACTGTATGAAGCATATGGCAGGTTAAGGGAAGAGTGTTAGCCAGGTCTACAGGAATGTTACCAAACTAGATTCATCTCCCAGAACAGTGAGGCTTGGCCAGAATGGAAAGTGTGAAAGTGGGACAGCGGCCCAATCTGCGGACTGGTTTTAATCACACAGACTTCAACCTCTACAGAGCATGGATGAGTCATCCGGCGAGTTGTCGCCACCAGAGAATGAGGGCATGAAACACTTTTGGAGGCCATGTTCTTGAATTCCAGCACTTAATTTTTTTTAGATGCCTAGCTTTTTGCTTTTGTGGGATAGATGTACTATGTCTGGTTTTGCTATATATAATATATCCTGTACCGATACATGTTTTTGTTTTGTACAGTGTGACGGCGCTCTCATTTTGTAAGCTGTGTTTGTAAACACCTGAACATATCACACTCTTCAAAATGCGAATTTTTACAGTCACTGTCTTGCATGGCTGGATTTCCACCTAAGCAAAGCAGGCAACTGGCCGAGCGCATGGATGGATTCCTGAATGGGCCTAAGGGGTACAGGCCCAGGGGCTCAAAGTGTCAAAGTGTTTCTGGCCTTCACCTCCAAAATGTCAGTCAAATTAACAGGTACTGCCTAGGACGAAACTCAAAATGACTAGAAAATACACAAAATGACCCCAAAGACACACAAGATGAGGAAAAAATTACAGAAAATGATCTCAAAGAGACAAAACGAAGACAAAGAGACACAAAATTACCAGACGAGATTCAAAATGATCACTCTAAAATTGCCACAAAGAGATACAAAACCACAAAAAGATTCAGAACAACTACAAAGAGGCCTAAAACAACAACAAAAAGAGGCAAAACCATCATTAGGTGCGGTTGTCTTGGTCCTCTGTAGGAGAGGTGGTGAGGCCTTTGCATACATGTGCCCAGAGGGCCATTGGGTCCTAAAAGTTTCAGGGTTAGCAGGCGTCGAGACCAAAAACAGCGTTACGTTAGGACCATATGGGGCTGCATCGCTGGGCATGTGTTGTTTTAGGTACGAGGAAGACATTTGATACGTTTCATGAAGTTTGAGTAACAAAACCTTGAATTTGAAGTAAACGTTGCTAACAATTTAGAATATTTTAAGACAGGATTTTACAGCTCTGGAAAGGTATCACAGGGTCAACTGTTTTATCTGTTGTAGCGACAGTCGGGAGGCATACAGTAGAAACAACTTGTTGTTATAAAGTAACCCAGAGCTAAATTCTAGTTTTAACAATATCATCACTAAATTTTGTAATTATATGTTTCTGGGCGCCCTTTAATGGTGGCTAAATGGGGGGAGGCAGTAGCTCATTTATGCCCTGGGGCTTCCTGACAGGTTAATCTGTTGATGCTGCCATGGAGAGATGTCTTTTCTGTCATCATTTCTTGCACACTAAAGTTACATACGTCTGTTGAATGTGAGTGCAAACCAAGCAAAAGCAAAAACTGTAGTTCCTCAAATGGCCACTTGAGGCTGGCTCCAGAAGCCAGTCAATCGCTGTAGACCCCCATGTTAAAATGTCTAAACTTTGCAGCAGAAATAAGCATATTTACAGCCTGTTTCCCTAATTCACCCAATCATGACAGCTGTATGGGGGCTGAATTTAAATGCCTCACCCATTTAAATTCATTAAGGCTTAAAGTTACGTATATTTAAAGGTGTAGCCGCTGAGCTGTCACCACAGTTAAAGAGACAGCTCCACCCTCTCGTCAACATATGGTTGCTAAAGATGGCGACAGCCAAAATGCCAAAGTTAAGGCTTCAAAACCGGAGTCCACAGACCAATGGGTGATGTCATGGTGGTTTATGGTGCAAACATACAGACCATTCAGGTTTTCGCAGGCCATAGCTAACTTACAGCGTCTGATCACTATTCCTGTTTTAGCAGCCTGATTTAGCATTGCTGCATTGTTAATGTCATTACAGGCCACCAGAAATGCTCAGTTTTGTCTGGTGGCAAAATAACCAGACAGTACTTTGTGCCAAATCTGCACACACACAGTCTGATGTAGTTTCCAGTTTCAGCATGTTTTTGGATGACAGGCATGTGATGTGAAATTGCAGGCAGCTATACTGTATATGAAATACATCACTGGGTGTTTGACTGGCATATGGCCCTCATGTGGTCAGAAAATCTAAAGCTCAACAACTTTGTACACCATGTATGCTGGAGTTCAGGGGAGTTTTGTTGTATAGGGTATCGTTTAAACATCCCAGTATGGCAGCCTTAATTTAGCTTAGAGATTTTCAAACACTGCTGTGTGACTGTTATGTTTCGTCGGTTGAAAGAAATGTGTCATGCTGACACAGCCACACGTGAGGTTACGGAGGACTTGAGAGAACCTGAGGACAGAGGAGTTTCACATGGCAGCGAGTCTTACTGGCTGCGTTGCAAACACGCTAACGGCTCCTGGGCCAGTAGCTCTTTTTCCACCAGCAAAAATAGTCTCACCATAAAAAAAAAAAAAACTGCAGCTACTGCTGACTGGAGTCATGTCAAACTTTTGTGGATTTTCCAACTTTTTCATTCACCACCACTCTTCACTGTCTGACTGTATTACTGTCTGTCGACACGCTGTCCAATTACTGTACGCTGTCTGCCTCTGTTCTCGGTTCAAGTGTGCTTCAAACCACTGTGCAGGTACAGTAAATGTACAGTAAATGGGCTGTATTTATATAGTGCTTTTCTAGTCTTTGCAATCACTCAAAACACTTTACAAACCACTCACACACTGGTGGCAGAGGCTACTATGCAAGATGCAACCTCCTCATCAGAAGCTATAAACATTCACACGCACAGTTTGGGGTTCAGTTTCTTGTCCAAGGACACTTTGACATGTAGACTGCCGTGGCCAAGGATCGAACCACCGACCGTCTGATTAGTAGACGACTGCTCTACCTCCTGAGCGGTCACAGCCGTGGTTTGTGTTAGTGTTTAATTGCTCGGTGCACCAGATGGCTTGGGTTTGCTATTGGGAATAATATGAGTGCCAGAAAGTTAAGACAGCCACAAGAAAGACTCCATGTATTTTATCCTGAAAGTTTCAGCAGCTAATATTTGCCCTGTGCCAACTTTTCGTCTTTCCACCTCTCTCCATATTCTTGTCCTCGCCACTCTCGTCTCATCCCCATTTCCCCCCTTTTTTTAGCTTTGTGAATGGAGGCACCACTGTCCCTGCCTGATAATGCATTGCTGAGCTAGCGATAAGGAACGTGTGAGTGAGGTTTTACAGCTCTGCGGCGACACTTGAGATACAGTTTGATTTAGTGGCGCTGGCAAAGGACAAAAACAAAGAGCGATCACGTTGGATTTATGTTCTCGCCGGATGTAATTTGCTAATGGAGAGAGCAGTCGTATACTCTGCGGCCCGTTTGCTGACACAAGCTTCTTTGCCTTTTAAGTTACGCTTCATAAAGAAGACGGGGACGGCATCCCGAGATCTTGACAATAAAATAAGTGTGCGCTCGAGACTCCAATTAAATCACAGCACATCTCTTTTTGACTCCCCCGTGCTCTGACACAAAGCGAGGTCAGGGTGTCTCGACCTCTCTAGGGGTGTTGATTGGCTTCTGACTGTGAAGTGACCTCATTGTGTGCTCGGCAGGGGTGGCGTCTCGGACTCTAAGGTTCAGTGCGAGCCGTCCTCCCTCCGCCCTGCTGGCAGTGGTCTGCGCTTTCAGAGTGCTATCATTTACAGCAGGTCCCTAATCTGATTTATAGAATCCCACTGACCGCCCTCTCAACTCACCGTTCTGTCCCTGAAGTGTGACGCCAGCTCCAAGACACACATACACACACACACAGATGGACACTGAGGCTCATTAAAAACACACACACACACACACACACACACACAAATGGACACTGAGGCTCATTAAAGACACACACACACACACACACACACATTGTGATTAATAGATGTGATTAATCCAATCTCTCATTTTTCATCCTGGTCCTCAGTGAAATAAAATCAACTACATGATGAACCACAACACACACACAGTGCCAAAGAGTTTGTCAGTACATCAATACATGCATAACAAACACACACATTTACATGGACGTTCCAGATTCCTCTGTAAGCTATCCCATTTGTCAGTCCCTGTCCATCTGCAAGCACTTGCCCCAACCTCTACTCACACACACACACACACACGCATACACACTTTCACACAACATGCATTGCAAGCTGAGGTTCAGGGCCAGACATTCCTCTCCGCTCCTCATTATTGACCTCAGCTGCTCTGCAGTGACAGGCATTAGAGGAACTTGAATCCGCCGTCTGGACGTACTCCACCTATTGAAAGCATGCGTTCAGATGAATGAGCACACTTACCTCCTAGATATCATCCCTGCACCTCACATTTCCTTAAACAATCTTATCACCTGCAGCCATCAAGGTCACATTAACCCTTTTTACACAAAGACCATTCAATACTGCTGCGACAAAGATCCCTCGTTATGCCGCCTTTGCTTTTTTGTACACAACATTTTATGTTGCCTGCAGTTTATGATTTTAGATAGCATGCCTGCGTTCTGAAAGCAAAAGACGCGTGACGTGTAACACAACAGGGTCGGCGTCTAGTATGACATATATGGATCGGGCAGCGCTTTCTAAACAATGGCACAACATGGCAATGAAATTCATTTTTCCTTCTGTATGGCTGTTGATCTCATCCTCTGCGCGGAGGCGAAGGATCTCCCAGACCTCACTGTCTTCACCATATTCTTCTTTGAGTTAGCTGCTAACTGCTGCTACCTGCTTTTTAAATTGCCCAATGGTGGGTGGCACGCATAACACTTCTTCAAAGCGTCACACTTCGACGCTGTTACTACCTCTGCAGCTGGCTTAAAGGTCCGATGTGTAAAATTTAGGGGGATTTAGTGACAGCTAGCGATGAGGATTGCAGACAGCAACCAGCTTAAATGTTTCCCGGTTAGGATACCTTCAGCTTTTATTGTTTAGTAATTTTTACTTGGAGCCAAGTTATCAGCAGAAGTCTCCTCCTCGAGACCCGATGATTTAAACTAGTAGAAACGCTGAATAAAGCAATTTCATGTTCAAATCAGTGGTTTTCTGATGCTAATAATTAGGGTGGCCAATACGAAAACATGAATGCCCCTACCGAGAGCCAGTGTTTGTTTCCATTTTGTGCCACTGTAGAAACATGGAGGTGCAACATGGTGATCTCCGTAGATGAGGACCTGCTCCCTATGTTGATATAAATGGCTCATTTTAAGGTACCAAAAACATGATTATATAAGAAAACATACTTCTTACACTATATTACATTTCTGATAATATACCCCCTGAAATCCTACACACTGGACCTTTAAAGGAGAGACAACTTTGTCCCCCATATAACGGTGCAACATTCCCGTCTTGAACAGGCAGTGTAAAAGGGCCTATTCTCTCCTTTTTAACTCATGTCTTAATTATTCTATACATCCCTTCCTACAGACGATCCTTCCCCCTTTCTTCTGTCGTATTTTCTGCCACTTGAGTCATCACGGGGCGGCAGTAGCTCAGTCCATAGGGACTTGGCTTGGGAACCGGAGGGTCGCCGGTTCAAGTCCCAGCCCGGACCAAAAATAAGGAGTGTGGACTGGTAGCTGGAGAGGTGCCAGTTCACCTCCTGGGCACTGCCGAGGCTGCCCTTGAGCAAGGCACCGAACCCCCCCAGCCGCTCGGGGCGCCTGTCCATGGGCAGCCCCCTCACTCTGACATCTCTCCATTTAATGCATGTATAGGTCCCGTTTGTGCATGTGTGCGTGTATTTCGGACCTGTGTGTATATGTAAAAAACAACAACAGAGTGTAAACATTGAATTTCCCCTTGAGGGATTAATAAAGTATATAAAATTAAATTAAAAAAAAAAAAAAAAATTGCACATGCAGATGATTTTCCTTCCTCTGCATGCCATACCAGCTCATCAGCCCCTGAAATAAGCCGAGGTGCTGCCCATTTATCAACCCTCCCAACTCTGGGAAGCTCGGCCTGATCTATCTGTTATCTTTTGTCTCCTCCCTCGCTCCCATCTTTTCCCCCAACCTTCTCTTGCTACCTTCTAAGCCCATTGTAGAAGTTCCTTCCCCACAGGGTCTTGGAAGCCTAGCAGAGCGTGAGAGAGGAGTGGCGGTCAGATAGGGATCTGAGAAGAGAGATCGGTCCAAATATCTTATCTCCTCAAGGGAGGCCCTGATGTAGGCCTGCTGCTAGAAGACAAATCTCCCTCTGGAGAGAGTTGAATGCTGGATCAGGGTCCAAACAGCTTGAGTGCGGCCTAGAAGCAGAAAGAGGGAGAGGTTCAGCCGGCAGAGGGAGCCAGTTGTTATTATTGTGTAGGACAAGGGGGAGAGGGTTGTGTTTGTATTGGTATGGAAATAGTCAGAGCATTTTAAGTAGGTCACGCTCGCCATTTTTCCCCTCATAAGGCCCTCTGGAAAGATGTAAGCTAAACAGTGGTTTAACCCCTTAAGTTAAGACTGTTTAATGATAACAGTTCACTCACTTTGCCCCTCTTTCTCTTTCCTTTACCTCTCTTGACCCCCAGAGGAGAAATATGTGACAATACAGCCACACACCAGTCAAGGGAAGGATGAAGTCAGCTTTGAGAAAGGGGTCACCGTGGAGGTTATCCAGAAGAACTTGGAGGGCTGGTGGTACATCAGGTAAGTAAACACTAATGAGTAAAAGGTGCTCAGTTCATCAACACTGAGCACCTAAATGTCCAAGTCTGTCCAAAGTGATTGAGTCTTCATCGAAACAGTTACATTATTGGTAGTCATCATCGCTTAGCGCCGTGATCAAGGCCTCCTGCAGCTCTCATTTGCATAATGATATTGAGATTCCCATATGGTGCTCTCCACAGTTCAGTTGGGTGAGCTGCCTGAGATCCCAAATGTGTGTGTGTGTGCCTGTCTGCCACTTTCCACATGTGTGTGTTGTTTACCCAGCCAGTGTGTATTTCCTGCCAGTTGTTTGTTTCCTTGTGTCCCCGGGGGCAAAAGAGTGTGGAGCTCCACTGCACAGCTGATTACTATCACATGCTGCCTCGTGGCATGTGACATACACATGCGCACATACTGTAACAGTGTGCGAGCACATACACACACCGACATACACACACAGCCCCTATTAAACGGGCTTATGTGTGCATGGGTGATATTTTTAGTAAGTGTAAACTGCTTGTTAAAACAGCTTGTTGGAGAGTTTTACCTATGGCTACATAAATAAACTTTACTCGATCACTTCTCGGCCCTCACTGCAAAGCACAATGACCCATTTTAGAGCACGTTGTCCAACAAGAAAAAAATCCTCCAGTTGTATGTCAGTGTCATGCTGCTCCCAGTGGGACATTTTTATACAGAGAAGTAGAAGCATGGGGCTTTCTCTGTTATGGGGACTCCTTGTGGTCACAGTTGGAGTCATGAAACATGGATGCAGAGATGATCACATCTCATCTGAGCAGAAAATTGCCCACCTAGAGGCATATGACTCAGAGTTGCATTTGGAAACATTACTTATTGTTTCACAGAGCACTCTAAAGTGACTCATTTAGCCTAACAATGAATATTGAAATGTAGGGTAGCAATGTCTCTTTGCATATATTACTGAGTCTGTTTACTTGCCTTTGGCTACCTCTACGTCATAGAATGGAAATAGTGTCTTTTTTTTTATACACATGATCTTACTGGGTGTATTTTACTATACACAGAACGGGCTGATTGCTCGGCCTGTGGCAGTGCTGCTCACAGCTTTCTAGAGAACTGCTCATGCTTCATGCTCAACCCTGCGCTTTTTTGGCACCTGAGCCCCAAACTGCTGTAGATTTATTGTGATGTTTAGATATGAAGAATATTGAATTATTTTGCTATTATAGCTCACTGAACCCTGAAATAACATACGAAAAGGTCCCCAGAGCACTTAAAAATTTGTATATAGTAGAGCATGGATTTAATTAGTGGGGGTATTTTACTGGTGGTAACATTCTTAATGTTATCAGGTATCAGGTAAAAAAAAAACACTTCCAGGTCTCGACTCCTCGCAGTCAGATACATCGGTGAAATACACTTAGATCGACCCTCTGCAGAGCCCTGACGCCCTGAAACCCACCGCTGCACAGCGCCACAGAGCAGAGTTTATTAATATTGAATGTGTCACATGTCCACACGTCGCACCAGATTCGACACTACACATCCCTAGCAATACATCCCCCAAGTGTGAAGTAGATCAGAAGAAAGGTTCTTGAGATAAGCAAAGGACAAACATACATAAATATACATACATCCATACAGAAATTCTTTGCTTTATAATTTGATACTAAAATGCCAGAGCATGTGAAAATGTAGTTGTTTATCCATTCTAGGTATGACTTATGGTCCGAGTTATATCAGTGCATCAAAATCATGCAAAAGAGGCTCAGATATTCAGACTTTTGTCCCTTGTATCGGGCAAGCCCTAGAAACTCTGGATCCTACATTTCCCATAATGCAACTAGGTAAATGTCTATGGTGGCAGATACGAAAACGAATGGCAAATGAGCCTATCTAGAGCCAGTGTTTGATTTGTCCCTCCTCGGCTACTGTAGAAACAACATGGTGGACACCATAGAAGAAGATCCACTACGTATGTCGATATAAACAGCTAACTCTAAGGTAACAAAATACAATGACTGTTATTTTCAGGTGATTATAAACTCATGAAAACATAGTTATGAATATTATATACCATTTTTGAAAAGATGCCCCTAAATCCTACACACTTGACCTTAGACGACAGGGACTATTTCAAAAAGATACAGTATTTAACTGTCTTTATTCTGCCCACAGATACTTGGGAAAAGAGGGCTGGGCTCCTGCCTCCTACTTGAAAAAGGTCAAAGAGGACTTCTCCCCCCGCAAGAAGACCCTCACCGGCCCCGTGGAGATCATCGGCAACATCATGGAGATCAGCAACCTGTTGCAAAAGAAGTCAGTCAGCGAGAAGGACATCCAGACAGACGGCGAGGGTAGCACCACGCCCGAGCGCCACATCTCCAAGAGCGAGATCAGCCTGCCCATGCCCTACAACTCTGAAATCAACGCCGAGACGGGCAGGAGGCTGAGCGCGGGACGGGACACCAACAGCCCGTGTCTGGGAATAGCAGCGAGTGCCGCCCTAAATGAAAACAAAACAAGGGGTGAGCCAGGGTCCCCAGCTGTTGCAAGAGTGGCGCCGCATAGAGTGGAAATTGGTGAGTATTTGTGATGTGTAAGGACACAATCGAGTTTTCTGTATCAGTGAATAAACGGAACTGCAGCTAAAGAGGGGAGCATGTGTAGTCTTTGTGTGAGACATTAAGACATGTCATTTTCCTTTTGTTGTGTAGGCTTTGATGCAATAGGTAAGCTACACGACTAATGATATATCTAATGGTGATGGTGGTGTAATCTAACAACATGTGCTTTGTCACACTAACCTGTGAGGTGATTAAACATGGGATTTAAGATGTTTGGTGTGTGGACATCCATTTTACTCGCATACTAAGAATGTATGTCCAGTTAGTTTGTGTTAATAGCTAATGCTCCATATGACATTATATGTGTGTGCCTCATTACTGCTGAGCACAGAGAGAGATTCTGCATAAATTATATTTTGTCGAGAAATGATAAAGCATCAAAAAATTTAATTTGAGCAAACAGAAATATATTTTGAGCTCAATTTATTTGTTCGTGTGTTTGCTAATATCCACGTAAGTGCACACTAACAATCTTCTTCACTCAGTTTAAACTCATTTCAACCTTAATTTCCCTGCCGTGTCCTAGGAAACCCTCGGACACTTGCCTACAGCCACACACTTTCTCGTAGAGTATAGTATAGTGTAGAGACATTGAAACAAGTGCTATGTGAGGGCTGTTGAAGGGAGAAGAGGTGTGCCTGTTTTGAATAACACTGTCAGTCTTATGTAAAGGCAGACAGCCCTGGTGTAGTGGTATAAGTATTTCTGGGATTGTGCACACAGGGGTGAGGCACACATACAACCGTTCATAGTTCCTGATTGCAAATAATGAGATGTTTCTTTGTTTATTAGGGTCTCCAAATCTGAGACAAAAACCTCCCCCACGAAGAGAACCCAACTTGGTAAGACTTTCTTGAATATGATCGTATGTTCAACAAAAACATGAACACTTCACAGAGCTGATCACTGTAAAGAATAATCTTGCATATTCCATAAAACTGGCTCTAGCTGAAAAACATTTAAAAGCAGCATAAACACAGTAAATAGGAATGACAACATGAAAAGAAGTATTATTAACTAGCTCCCAGGTTACTGCAAGGGTTGGCATAGCAACCATTAAAGCACGGTAACAACACAAGTATAATTTCAGCATGTCTTAGATCATCTGAATATACAACTGCACACAGTTAAATGCTATACATACTGTTATATGTATATGTTATAATCATATCCAGTCATAAACCACGTCTCTTAACAGTTAACAATGTCTCCTTTATTGTGTTTTTAGTCATACTTATTCTAGTCAGATACAATACAATGATGGCTAGATATGATGTCAGCTGCTCTCATCTCTCCCCCCTTTCTCTGTGCAGGGATTCCAGTTACCAAAGCCACCAGAGCCCCCTGCTGTGGAAGCAGAATATTACACTATAGCAGATTTCCAGTCCTCGATCTCTGATGGCATCAGTTTCCGTGGAGGACAAAAGGCTGATGTAAGAGGCTAGATCAACACTGTTGTCGCTGAGATTAGACAGTCAGAGCTCATTGAATATGTATGTCAGCTGAGTGCTCCCCAGACAGACAGGAAAGCTACGGCAATAGCGATACGACCTTGAGATTTCTGTTTGAACGTGATGATGTAGACAGAATTCGCTCTGTGGAGACTCAGAGATGAAGATAACAACATGGATTCCTTCAAGGTTTTTTATGTAATGTTGAGCTGGCAGTTCTATTCTAGACAGTGTTGTTAACTATTGTCATGAATGTCTGTGCAAGAACTGCAATATCAAGTGTAATAACAGGATGTCTTGGATCGTCTGATCACCTAACCCCTAACTAGGGATGCACCAATTCATTGACCGAACATCAGTATCGGCCGATATATTCACCTTTTGACCGCCTTCGGCCTATCGGCAAATAAGACGACACGGACCGATGGCAGGGGCCGATGTTTTTGTGTTGTGTCACATCAATTTTGCTCAGGCTAAAAAGCAGGGCTAGAAACTTATGTCATCCTGGGGACAATAGAGAATATGTTTGGGATGAACAGAGATCATCCCTGGGACACTGTTGGGACAAAAGCGTGCAGAAAACTCACCATGGACACACCAAGGGACGCACCCTAGTGTTTCCCTGATAATGCTATATTGTGAATGACAAATCCATGTTGAAATCGGCAAGTGAAGAGCTAGGTAGCGTTAGCTGTTAGCAGCCAGTGGCCAGAGCCAGCAGGTTGGTAATGGAGGTTGCATTGAAATACATTATGATGCTGTTCAAGCTATATTAGATAAAAATTAGTTTTGGGCGAAGGTAAATAATAACATTCTCATTATGTGTTCTAATGTAATTAGAAAGTCTCAGGGCTGCTGTGACACTGCACCTGCTTAGGGCAACAAAAAACTGTATCTTGGGTGTGTTGGTACAATAGACAGTCAAGAGAGGACGGCAGAGGAGACACCCACACACCAGTACCACTGGGCTGGACAGCCACAAAAAGGACTCACAGGCTGAGATGAGTGCAAAAAATGCACAAAAAGAAGGGTGCTTTTTTTAAAAAAAAAAAAAAAAAGTGAATAAAATCAGCAGCAAATGTTTCAGTCCTTGACTAGCATCAGTGCCTCTGACATGAGCTCCTCACAGAACAGATATAGGCACAGACAGATTACTACCAGCTGTGATGAATCAGTCAGCTGGCACCACTAATTAGATGAGATCAACTCTGAGGAGCAGAGGCCTGACTACCAAATCACAATGACCTGTCCAATGAGTATTGTACTAATCACAACATCTTTAAACACCAATGTATGATAGCAGAACAAATAGAAATGCACAGTTGTAAATGTTCTGCTTTCTATTGTAACTTTGTAAAATTAAGTTCTGGGCAAGAAACAAGAATAAACAGTTGTTTTAAGGTGAATTTTGCTGATGTTATCACAGCAATATAAAAAAGATATTACAGAGAAAATCATGATATGCCATATTTAGTAAAAAGGCTTTTGAAGTAGTTATTTTTTTAATGATTTCCATGATGAGACGTCAGATGAGGTTATTTTAAAGGTTGTTTTATAAATGTGTATGATTGAATTTGGGCTCAATCAAAGGTAGTGTAAAGAATGACTGGATGACTTTAAAGCAGTTCAGCTATTTTTTTTATAATGAAGATTTTTCTTTTGTTTTCCTGGTACAAAGGTGGAACAAATAACAAGAACAAAATAAACAAGTATAATATAAAAACATCGCTTTTGGCTATTGGCAAAATTGTTATTTTAAACATCAATATTGACCAAGAATTTAACAATCGGTGCATCCCTAACCCTACTTCTAAACCCTAACCCATTTCAGTGTTGAGCAAGTTTGACATATTCTTAAGAAAGAAAAATGTCTTTATCTTTCATGTCTTTTTGTATAGGTTATAGAGAAGAACCCTGGAGGCTGGTGGTATGTACAGATTGGAGAGATGGAAGGCTGGGCGCCCTGCTCCTACATCGACAAGCGCAAGAAGCCAAACCTTAGCCGTCGGACCAGCACCCTGACCCGGCCCAAAGTCCCACCCCCAGCTCCGCCTGTCAAAAAACAAGAGTCCGAGGAGGCTCCTCCTCCTGCTAACTCTGCCTCTAAAGTCTCCGAGCCACCAAGCAGGCCTGTGTACGAGGAACCCGAATATGACGTTCCTGCAATCGGGTGCGAGGGCGAATCGGACACAGATTCCCTGAAGGATGACCGCGCCCTGGATGTGAAAATCAGCAGCGTGGTCAGCGACAAGTACCGCAGCTCGCCTCCTTCCTCCAAGGCCTCTCCTCCTGTCTGCAAAGCATCCCCTGTGTTCACCCACCGAAGATCTTCCTTCAGGTCTAAAGAGGATGTTGCAAAAGAAGAGTGTGTCTATGAGAACGATGGCTTCAGGCCAAGCAGTGGCGTTGAGGGAACTTCAGTCAAAGTCTCAAGTGAGCCGAATTCTCCAAGGAGCTACCATTCCTCCACAGTCCCACGCAAACCCTCTGGATCCTCACCTTTAGCTGGTAGACCCATGAAGACCATGACCCCGGAGATGACCCGAAGAAGCCAGACCCTGGGCAGACACATAGATATCAGCTTTAGATCACAGGACAACAGCCCCCACTCGTCATCAGATGAATTAAGCAGAGGCCACAAGAAAGGCTCTGTCTTCACCCGGGATGTGGAACAGAGAATAGGCCAGAGCCCCTCCACCAGACCCAAGCCTTCTGTCAGACCTAAACCACTCCTGACCAAATCAGAGCCCCAGAGTCCGGAGAGGATGGACATCAGCTCTCTGAGACGGCAGCTGAGGCCTACAAGTCAGTTTCGACATGGCCTTAAACCTACTCGTGGGGACGACTCTGAAACAGCTTCTGTCATCTCATCAGAGGACTCAATGTGCTCACGCAGTACCTCAGATCTCTCCTCTGTTTACTCCAAAGGGAGCCGTGGTGACTCAGATGTAGAAGGCCCCACTCTGTACCGCTCCCTGGATGCCTACAAGAAGGTCCAGGACTCTGAGATCAGCTTTCCAGCCGGGGTGGAGGTTGAAGTTCTGGAGAAGCAGGAGAGCGGATGGTGGTACATCCGTTGGGGATCCGAGGAGGGTTGGGCTCCCTCATACTACCTGGAACCTGTTAGACAAGTGGGTGATGTAGGTGGGTTAGAACTAGATGGTCACGGGAGTGGCGGCAGTAAGTCCAACAGCCTGGAGAAAAATGAGCAGCATGTTTTGGCCCTCAATAACATCAACATTCAGGGTCTGAGCCAGCAGCATCAAGGCATGAGGAGGAACACTCCACCAATTCCCTCTAAGCCTCCTGGTGGCTTCTCAAAGCCGTCCGGGATGGTTAATGGGGGTGTTCGGATGAGGAACGGGGTACGCCAGGTGGCAGTGAGGCCTCAATCTGTATTTGTGACCACAACACAGCCAGCCAAGGATGGGCACTACATGACGGGGTCACTGAGGCGAAATGACTCTCTTGGTAGAAGTGATCATTACGGCTCCGGTTCGGCCACTCTTGGTGTCCGCCGAAACGCCTCCTTCAGCACCGTGCGGCCACATGTAGTTGTTGAAAGTCAGACAAGGCCTGCCGAGCGCTCCAGCCTGGGGTCCTCAGGGAGCGCATTCAGCACAAGCAACGTCCAGGACGCCCTTAGCAGAGTTAACCAACGCAACGGCATCCCTGTGTCCACCGTTCGACCCAAGCCTATAGAAAAGAGCCAACTGATCCACAATAACCTTGGCAGGGATGTGTACGTCTCCATCGCTGACTATCGTGGCGATGAGGAAACAATGGGTTTCACCGAGGGCACCTGTCTGGAAGTGTTGGAAAGAAACCCCAATGGATGGTGGTACTGCCAGGTGCAGGACAGCCTGCTTCCCCGCAAGGGCTGGGTCCCCTCCAACTACCTAGAGCGGAAAAAATAAAACCCACCCCACATCCCTCCCCTGCCCCTCCCCCTTTTGATGTCTCCAAGGACGTGGGTGGTATCACTCCTTAAGAATGTTACCCGCAATCTCCTGTAAGCAATATGTCCTTGAAAATGTACATTAATGACTGGGTGTAAAAAGAAAGATGTTTTAATCTGATAAGGAAGGACACTTTTAGTGCTGGTTTACTAAAATGAAAACAAAGAGGAGTGTAAAGATTTTAAATATTTTGGCTGGGAATGAGAGACAGAGATGTGGGATTGGTCAGCGTTGAGTGAGGAAATTTGAAGAGGCTTTGAGATATAAAATGGTATGAATGGGAGTGATAACCTCTTAAAGAGGTTTGCGTCATGTAATACTGAAGTTGAGCAGGGTAATGGTTACGCTTATTCCTGCCCATCACTGACTCTGATGGCCGACAAGTGCCTTTTGTATTTGATCACCTGAATGGAGGTCCTAAATGGTGGATGACAAAACATTAAATCAACCAAATCTTTTAAGAGTGCCATAGGCCGATGAACACCACCAAGAGTATTTCCATAACCGATTAAGAAGTCCACTATAGAGTGCAAACAATGTGCACAGTTTCGATCTAGAGCGCTCTAATTGGTCCAACGTAGATTAAAGGAAGAAAAACAGAGATTGAAGTGACCCAAGTCACCAGAGAATTTATTTGTTTTAAGCCACAAGCAAACTAAAACACCAGTTTAATCTCATTATCAGTATTTTATTTAGTTTCATTGTTCATGTTACGATGTCTTGTGTTGATGCAAGTCTTCCTTAGAGAATTATTTCTGCTTTCTTGTGACATCTGTTTTCCACCGACAGCCTAGAATTGGAAAAGCTCCTGCCTCTTGTCATGTACCATCTGACACTGGCAAAAACACAGGATGTGCTCAGGTTTGATAAATTGCCGCAGTTTTGTCGTAGATCGTCAAGCCCCCAGACAAATATGTTAATATTCATGTTTTTGATCCCAGATGTAACTTTCTGGGATAGCAGATGTATTTAAAAAAAAAACTGTGAAACTTGAAAAAAGCAGTCAGTTGTTTGAGTTTTCTGGAAAATCAAAGGAACAACTTGTAACTTGAGTGCTCTCCAGAACAAAACCACCTCATTCATGTGTAGCTAATAACCTCAAAAAGATGACAACAATTAGTTTACAACAGTTTAGGTTTACTGTAGTGCTTTTAGTTCCAGGAACAATTGATTTTGTATATATTTTGTTTTGTATACATATAATAATCCCGCTGTTGCGGAGATATATTGAATAAGTACTGGAAATGCGGTGAAATAATTGAATCCCAGGGACGTATTTGTATAGCATTTATCCCAAAATGTGATCGAACCAAAGAAAAATGTAATTTCATTGGCTATTTTTATGTGATTTTACTATTTATTTATTATGGTACAATTAATACGGTGTATTCAACAAAAGGCCTAAAACGAGGTTTCTGAACTGAACAGAAATCAGTACCTGGAAGCACTTGATACATTTTCTCAAAATTATAGATCTAAGAAACTAGAAGTAAAGAAGTAAATTGTAATATTAGATATAGCTGTGCAGTACGGGCTTTGACACTAAATAGAAGACAACGTAGTGTATTCACTAGTTTCAAAGTTAGGTATTTTTTCACATCTTCCAAATTATAGTTGGTCATCAGATAAATAAGACTTTTTAATCACCTAAGATATTGAGTTAGTAATAATTCTCCCCAAAATGCAGAAGTGAAATATGAGAATTTGACATTCTGAGCTAAAATCCAACTATCCAAAATTCAAACGGCTGATGTTCAAGACTGCTGAAATACATTTTCTAATGAGCGGTGTGAGCTCTCTGTGCGAGGCTGAACACTAACCTTTTATTATGTTTCTGCTGGACAGTATCACAGTATTAAACAAAGTACAGTACCTGCTAGATTGCAGTTATCTATTTTAGCGAAACCATATTTGTTTTTTTGTTTGTTATTGTTTGTTACTCTGTGATCACACAGTGGCAATAATGAGGAACGAAGTGGTTCAGTTTTGTGAATTAGTGCACTTTAAACCTGGTTTTATGGTGCATTAATGTAAAGATGCAGTAAATACTCAGCATATTATTTATTGAATACGTTTTGGCAGTTATTTAATTTATCTCTATTCATTTTTTCCCCCTTCACCTCAAACGAGAGGTGGAACTCTTGGATGAGTTCTCTCCATGACAAAGTCTGAGTAGAATTAGAGAAACAGAGACCTCTTGTGGGAGGTCAAAGGCACTACAACATGATTTTTTCCTCCCATCCACAAGGCGTACAGCCATCCTACCTCAGTGCAATAAGAAATGCACTGCTGGTCAGTGAGTCTCACCAAAAACTGTACAGATTTTTTTTTGTTTTCTTTTCTTTTTTCAATCGTAGTGCAGCTAAATATATTTTTTGTAGCACATGTTTTGTATTGGGCAATAATTTATTTTTATTTTTTTGAAAATTAAAAAAAAAAAGTTCCTTTTTTTTCTCTATGCTGTGTGCTGCAACTTTAGCAAATCATGGGCACTTCCTTCATCTTTATTGTGCTTTACATAATGCCTGATTTTATATATATATTTATGAATAGTTTTGTATTTTATCACGGTATGACAATCACCTCATTCCCCCTCTCTGAAATTATAATTGCATAGCATTATGCATACTTAAATTGGACTTAAGTCACCTTAATATGCAAAATTCAGTCAACAAAAATCCAAAAATACCGTAATTTGCACAAATTTGTGAGGTATTTGCATTCATTTAAGTTTCTAAAAATAAAAAAAAATACCCTATAATGTCCAGCAACAAGGCCCCTTCCCATCTAGACGAAGGCATTATGTAAATGTGTTAAATCACTTTGTACATTTCGCTCCAGCACATATTATTATTGCATATTGCTTCTTTTGATTGAGCTGAATTTACTTGGCTGATAAAGCAAGGGAAACGTTCTGTGTCAAGCATACATTTAGCTGTGTAGCGTCTATCTTTATTCATGCTTTATCTTTTTATTTTTTTTCTTATTTCCCTTTTTTGCCCTTTTTGTCAAATTCTGAAATGTACCCGCGAGGAAATGTGCAATAGATAAGAACACATCATGCTTCAACAAGACAAAAGATATCACAGGTTTAGAAAAAAAAAAAAAAAACCCTGAACAATGCCATTTCATCTGCTGGGAGTAGATTTTCCCAGTCAAACTGCCAGTCATGAGCTTTTATCATCGTTTCAAGTGTATCATTTTAAATTGATCTTAAAGAGCAGATGTGAAAGGCCCTAAAATCATTGGAAAACTCATTGGACCAAAGCAGTCGTATGTGACATCTCATTATCTCCTGACGTGATGGACTTTTATAATAACTAGCATGAGAATCTCTGCTCCTCCTGCCCTGGATCAGCAGGGGACAGCGATTTGTGAATGGCATGGCAGAAACCCGCTGACCCGTTCTGTATTGACATTACAGCCTTCTGGGGTCTTCTTCACAGATGGAGAGTCATGGGCCCATCATCAGGGGCCTCAGCGGCCCTGCTCTGAGCTGTCACGTTCGTGCCTGAATGGAATTTTAATAGTTTCTTGTTTTTGGGTTGTTGTTGTTTTCTTCTTTTTTTTTTTTTTTTCTTTGTTTTCTGGAGTGTGTCCTCTCTGCACCTACGCGGATGCCTCTCTTGACATTTACCCCATCATTGTCAAACCAAGTCAGACTTTTCCTATCAATCAATCACCACGGCAAAGGTGACATTTTGAACCGTCGGAGACGGCGGGCAAAGAGACGTCGACGGGGAGAGTCTCGGCGGTAAACAAGAGAGCGGGGAGATGAACGCTCCTTCAGGCCATTTCAGTTCAATCCATCAACTTCCAGGATGTACGCCAAAAATAGAAAAACCTTTATTTTTCTCTTTGCTTAGCCCCAGGCAGGCCTTATATCCATGTGCGATTACGTCATTGTGCTAAAGACTGTCCTGCGTGTACAGGCTAAAACACGGAGTTCCCTCTGTTATAAAGGGGGCTTGTGTCCATAAACCTTTTTGTTGGGGTAGTTTGTAGTTTAACTCCACCTTAAAGGGACAGTCAGAGGAATACCCTGATTTGCTTTCCTGCTGAGGGTTAGAAGATTGATGCCACTCTCATGATGCTTAGACATGTCGTTAAAGTCCCGCCTCCTCTCAGAAATGTGTTCACTTATTTCACTTGGATGTTTGAGCTTCACTGTGCAGAATGATATATGTGCAGAGTTTGACACTAAAAGGCTTTTTCCACATTCATCTGAGCTCACATTCAGACCCTGTCTACACATATACAGATATTTTTGAATGCAGATATTTTCCTCTACGTTTTGGCCTCTCGTCCACATGCAGAAAAAGTTTTAGGTCACCACAACAGATATTTTTTAAAATGCCTTCTAAGGTGCAGAGCATTTGGGGAAAATGACATAATCTCAGACTCAGTGTTGGTTTGTGAAATGAGCATGTGCTAGTAACAACAACAACAACAATGGACTACCAGTTTGCTAACGTTTAATTAGCACTGCTTGGTCTAATGATCACTTTACATCTAAACTTATTATTGCTGCACCACTTCACGGATGAACTGAGGCATCAGCTGCACCCAGTGTTTTGCTCCACCTCAGCGTCCATGGCTTAAATTCGAAAACAGTAGTTTTGAATCAGGTCTGGTTGAACCGGCAGATGGTAGGACACTTATCAGAGTGGGATTGTTGTCAATGAGGAATGGAAGGAAGACTTTTGCATGTCCAGAGCATCTCTCATATGTTTGAATGAGCTCCTTCATCCTTAAATTGAACAGGAATCAGCAGTGATGAGATCTCCAGTTGGTGTTTTTAAAAAAGTGACATTAGCCTGTACACTTTACTACATTTGTGATGACATCTGCTGATGGAAGCTAACGCCGACGAGTGTTTGGGGTCGTTTTTGTGCTGTAGTGTGGACAGAGATATTTTGTAAAATGAAGGTCGTGTGGACAGAATTTTTTATTTATTTTTTAAACAGATTTTTTAAAAATCTGTATATGTGTAAACAGGGCCTAAATTTGAGTTAAAGGCGTGTATGTGCGGCATGAGTTTGTGACATCACAACTTGAAGCCAATCATGGTCCAGTATGTAACTTATGAAAGTGTGATGTGGAACTTGAAGCCTTCCGTGAACATACACTGAGATTCGACTGAGGATTTAGTGAAGTAGGAGACGTCTCTACGCGTAAACTTAGAAGGATTTTAATGAGGCAGAAAAATTTGTAATTTTAAGAATTTTAAACAAAGTTATTCAGCTGTTGTTGACAGACTAATTATTACTCAAAATGGAGTATTTTTATATTTCTTAAACCATCTCCAGAAAAAAACTTCAATAATGAAGCTTAAACCAGAGGACGATTAGCTTAGCTTACCTTAGTTTAGCTTATCCTAGCTAAGCTTAGCTTAGCATACTGACTGGGAGTTGAGAGGCAACAACCTAGCCTAAAGATTTAAAAGAGTTTAGTGCTAACAACTTAACTTGTGAAAATGACAAAGTTTTGGTTTTTCCGTGGTTGACAAGAAGACTCAAGGAAGTCACTACACCTGGCCAGGTAATAGTCCAACACATAACCATCCAAAAAAACACAACTTGTCTTTTTTACTCTTTAGTTTTTGTATTGCTCAAACAAATGAGACATACCATGATAATTAATGAGTTTTAGAGGTTTTCAGTCTCTTTACTAAGCTAAGCTAAGCTAACTCCTGGCTTTCACTTAATATTTAGCGTACAGACCTGAGAGTGGTGTCAGTCTTCTTATCTAAAGCAAATAAGCGTATTTCCCAAACAGTCCAACTGTTCCTTTAAGTTACAGGCTTCTTTTTCAGTCATACCAACTCGGCCTATGTCAGCTACACCGCTCTCAAACCTGTGTGCATCTGCGCAGCAGGATGCAAATGGAATTGGCGGCGGTGATATTTTTGCATTCTGCGTGTGTGCACATGCCAGCGCACACTCAATGATGATGAGGAGTCATTCACGCCAGAGGGAATGTATGATTTTTTTCCCCGCCATATTCCCGCAGGTCAGTCGGGTGAGACAGCACCACCTGTTCTATTCCTCGCTCGCCTTTTTTATTTTAACAAATGGACGGCACCTCTCAGGCGTGAAGCATCTTAAGCTCTGTAATCCCAAACACTAGCTATTCCTCCTGGCTACACTTCCTCTCTGCTCCCCACTTCTATTTCTCCCCTCGCCACGTATTCCTATCTCTCTCCTTCCTCGACACAGCTGAGCAGTCTATTCCCGGTGAAATGATTGAGATATCTAGGAGGGTGTGTGTGTGTGTGTCTGTGTGTGTGTTTTTGCATGATAAGATGGATTGTTTGCAGGTGCACTCAGGAGAAGAGAATTTGGAGGTCAAGGAGCAGATTTGCGAGAGCAAGATGCAGGGAGACACAAGATGGATCAGATAGCGGATTCTAGTAGACGAGGTGAGAGCGAGGTGAGAGGAGCTTTTGATAGGAGGGAGATGAAAGGCTTGTGGGCACTGTTTCCTCTCTAAAACTATGAAAAATAATTCCTTCCAACAGGGAGCCAGTGTTAACTCAACTCCTTCTACCCACCTTCAACAAACCTAATGAGCTCTCCGCTTCTGAACCTGAGTTGTGATCTCATTACTCCAAAACAATGTTTTAATTGCGGCACTTGATGTTTCTGAAGCTGCTTTGCGAGAAGCTGCAAGTCAGTGAGAGACAAATGAGTTCACACTACAGAAGCTTCTCTCACTCTCCGTCCATAGAATAACTTTAAAAACTGATCCCACGTCTGATTGTAGCTTCTTTTACTGTCAGTGTCTTCAGATCTTATGTAGCCCTGAGGGTGTGAGAGTTGAGCTTGGTGTTGAAAAAGTTTTTTAGAATAAGACAGAAAAAAAAAGGCTTCAAATACTGGAGTTTTTGCCTTATTCCTTAGTGTTTCTGTTGAGAAAATAATTGAATGTTGTAAAAGTGTAACACAGGATTTAAAGCATTCACATCTAATGAAACAAGCTTTAATTCATAATGTTAAAGAAATAAAAAAAAAAGGGCTTCAGAAGTCAACAGCACCCAGCTCTGGAAGGCAGTGATTGCTGAGTTAATAAAGGCAGTTGTTTGATAGAAGGAGGGGCAGGTTTGATAAGAAAGTTTTAGTAAGTGTGTGGGAGCAGGTTTGAGGTATTTAGGGAGTTGATTTTGTAGGGTTTTGTTTTAATTAATATGTAGTTTTTGTTTGAGTGTGAGAGAAGAAAGGGAAAGAATAAGCGAAGCTGCAGGGCTTTGGGATTTAAAATAAAATCCCAAAGCTTGTGAATTAGGGAACGCTGATTATTTGTCATTCTGAAAACTTCCTCACAGTTGTTTGACGCGCCAGCGGGCATCAGCGGGAGCTGTCTCCGAGCCGCAGAAAAGGAGGCTGTGTCGAGGAATGAGGCACGCAGCTGTGTCTCTTTGTCTCTGTTTGAATCCCTGTTTCTAATTAGCACAACAGTGTGTCTTAATTAACCTTTGCCAGTCAGACGATACTCCGGCGCTAACAGCGTCCTAATCAAGAACACTGCGGCTGCTGCCATTCTGCGTGGGAGCCTCTGGTCACGGTCAGAGCTCAGCCATATTTTTGTGGTGGAGGTGAGCTGTCAGAAGTGATTGATGTGAGGTAGATTTATGAGAAGGTGGAGCCTGTTTTTAGCCTGGATGCATTTATAGAACAGAATTCGTCATCACCCTGCTGAGGAGAGCAGTGTGCCAAAAAAAAAAAAAAAACCTCAGAAGCCGGATGCCATCGAGCTCTTGATCTGTAAATTCTGACAAAAACAATCCGTTACCAGCATGTCAGCCACACTAACAAACACAATAACAACTACAGGCCTCGAGTTGGACCAAAGGAGGTGCTATTGTTTTATTTCTCTTTTTATTTTTCCTTTTTATTACCATTGTTGTTATGCAAATTGTGTTTAACTCTTGCAAGCTCCTTGTTTTCAAAAGATATGCCATGAGGAGACGAAGGAGGCTTTATTCCACTGTAAATGTCAATGAATCATCCAATGAGGAGCCATGGTGACACGGCCACACTAATCCTTTCAAAGCATCATCGTACTGTACACCAGTGCACTATGGGACAAAATACAATGAGAGCAAACACTGTCCAAATTCCTTTCTGATTGGAGACATTCTGCACATGTGCATTCCTTTTGAAAACAGGACATTTTCTTATCTACCGTTTCATTTTGACAAGTCTTGTTCCTTTTTCTTTTGTATCTTGTACATGTTTACATTGTATCTCGCATTGCCCAAAAGAGAAACAATATTAAATGTATTATCTTTGTTGTTTTAACCCGGCTCCTTTTCATTTGTCTCACAAGTCATGCAGTTACATGTGCTGCTGCAGATAAAGAGCAGCAAACCCCCTTCCTGCTCATGATATGGCTAGATAGTATGTGACAGTAATATTACAGATTGAGACATTTATCTTTATCCGCCTTATTGTGCCGGTCAGATTAAGTGAGTTTAGATGTGGAGGAGCAGAAGTGTGCAGCTGGTTATATATAGCCAGGTATGAGTTATGAGAGAAAAGTGTGAGGACGTTGAGAGCGATGAATGAAGACGAACGAGCTCCCGGAGCCCCAGTTTCCCACTAAAGAGAAGAGACAGGAGTTTTTGCTCTCGTGTATCTAAACGTGTGCGGAAAGATTTATCACTTGTGTCCAAAGTTACATGAAATATATGCTTACACATCCGGCCCAAAGAAGCGCCACAAACTCTCAACTCTTAAAGCAAAATGGTCCTCAGGTTTTGGGAGGTTTGGGCAGGTCGGGCTATCATTCATGCTTTTCTGACTGAGACAGATACAGACAACTGGATGACGTAAAGGTCTGATATGTAGGATTAATATGCATAACTATGTTGCCATTAGTTTATAATTACCTGAAAATAATGTTTTCATTACCTTAGAATATATACACTGATCAGGCATAACATTATGACCACTGACAGTTGAAGTGAATAACATTGATGGTTTCATTACAATGCAATGTTCTGCAGGGTCACCTTTGGTCCTGGCATTCATGTGGATGCCCCTTTACACACTCCACCCATCTAAACGTTGTTATAATCCAAGTACCCTCACTCATTGCAGCAGTACCCCTGATGGAAGTAGCCCCCCCAGCGAGGCAGTGCACCATGCCCCACTGCAAACACTGCTCAGGAATGGCCCAAGGAACGTGACAAAGAGCTTTAGGCATCGATCTAGCTTTTAAATCTGATCAAGCATCTGTGAGACAAATTGGTACCCCAGAGATCCGTCTCCAAGCCTCGACGGGTAAAAGCAAAGTCTGACCTATGGTGGAGCCTCTGACCTGTTGAGGCATGGACACAGGACCTCTGGGGGTGTCCTGTGTTGTCTGGCACCAAGGCGTTGTTGATCCTTCAAGTCCAGTGGGTTGTGAGGAAAGGTACCGGCATGCCCAATAATGGATGTTCTATAGGATTGGGATCTGGGAAATCTGAAGGCCAGGTTGACGCCTTGAGCTCTTAGTCACATACCCCAGGTCATTCCTGAGCAGTTTTTGTGGTGTGGCATGGTGCGTTGTCCCTGCAGAGTCCGCCATATTGTTCTTAAGGGAAGGGGGGGGGTCATCATAGCATAGTATTGTGATATTTTCCTGGCAAAATTAGATGGATATGCTCGTTGTTCTACAGTAGCTCAGAAGGGACAAACCCAACACTGGCTCTAAACAGAGCATCTGTGTAAGCCACTTTGGTTCTCCCCACAACACTTCATACACTCACCACTAGACGCCACTGAATCGTACATACTGGATGTTTAGCCCAGATAGCTGAGGAGCAGCAGCACACCTGATATGAGTTGATGAGTGATGAGCTCCCTGCTCCTCTCCTTAAAGGGACAGACAGCCCAAGCAGGAAGGTACGAGGGCTGTCACACTAGTTTGAAAATAAAGGTGTTGTTATCAGTTACTGAGAAAAAATATGTAATTAAATTACAGTTACTCATCAAAATGTTGGAGTTGCATTCAAATAGTTTCAATTTCATTCATTTGTAGCTTTGCGTCTTTTCGTTTTCAGATTTACTGCTCAGTTAAAGACATTTGCCAGATGTGTAATCAAGTGTAATGAGTTACACTACCTTTGTGAAGTAATTAAATAGTTACATTACTTGTATCATTTTTACAGGGTAATTAGTTTTTCAAAAGTAACCTTCCCAGGTATATCAGAGCTTTTTGTTTGGAAACAGCTCCACTCCACAGCTGGAAACAGTGATGATGAAAGTGGTGAGAGTGAATCATGACACAAAAGTTGTGGGATGTAAAACTAAAATGATAAGCTAAAAAAAGCTAAAATGACCCACACTAAGGGAAACTGCAGTCATTTTCTGTGGGTTTAAGAGTCATTTTACCCATTGTTGATATAACGATATTGATCAGTGCAGCTTTAATCGGCTGAATTTTGCAAATATTGAACATTTATAATTAGAAAATAACTGCCGAGCTGTCACCTTGGAAATCTTACAGGGTCAAAAACACAAAGAAATTGCCTTAAGGCCCATTAACTAACTTTTTCCAGAGCTTTCTTCTGTCATGAGGGAGACTGCAACCCCTCTCACTGTTTAAACCTTATTACCTTCATTTATGAGGATTTGTTTTTGGTTTGTTTGTTTGATTTCAGCAGCACTACGGAAAAAGTACTGCCCTGATTTTCATGAAAGTTGGTGGAGGGATGAAGCATGGGGTCAAGGAAGAGCCCATTCATTTTTGGGGAGGATCTGGAGTGCCTTGGTAGCTGAGTGGTTACAGTCTGTGCCACACTACAGCAATATCCTGGGTTCTTTTCCATCCTTGGAACCTTTGTTACATGTCCCATTTCCTCTCTTTCAAATGACGATTAAAATGCCAATTAAATAAATTAATTTTGGAGCAGGCGCATCGAGAGCTCTTCTAGTTCTATACATGAGGACAACTGAGATGGCAACAGAGCACTTCCATCTGATGAAGGAGACCCTGAAATGCTTTTGAAAGCAGCACAAAAGTAAGTGGACCTTGAGTTAAGTTTTTAACAAACAGGTAATTTTATCTTATCCAAAGTAATAATTTTAGATGAAACCACACAAACCATGCATGTCATACACACAGGTAACCATAGCAGCGTCTCTCCACTAGATGGCTCTATTGAGCCAGTCTCTCTTCGGCCCTCCACACAGCACCAGTGCTGAGACGTCAGACGGCGAGCACACAGAGATTTTCATATGAATAGACCTGCACACTACAAACTCAATATGTACGTTGACATTGAGTCTCAAAATGAAATTCTATTATGATCGGTCCTTTTTTATACACCATAACTAATAACACTGGTTGTGAACATTGAAGGATGATGATCTGTGGCAGGGTTATGAATGCTCAGCTGAACAATGACAAGTATTAGATACACTCATCTGGATTATTCTTTTCATGAGATTATTACACATTTTATTCATACCCCTCGGTCGCTTCTTTTATATGGAGATGTCATGAGTCGGTCTATTGCAGACAGATGGCTATCGGGGAGCTCTGACGAGACATCTGGATGAGGTGCTTCATGAATTTATAGTGCAGTCATTTTAGTAGGAGCACATCTACAACTTATGTTTCAAAGCAGGGTGCAGTGTATTTCCACTCATCTCCTAATCCCCTACCTGTCACCATGAAGCCCCCCAGCAGCTGTGGCTGGGACGGAGGCCGTAACACATGATGTAACGGAGGGTCGGGCCCCCAGATGACTGAGCATTGTGTTTCACATGGACCTCAAAGGGCACGGCTGGCTACATCTGTTACAAGCCAACTCACATTTCGGCTTCTTTGGGGTCTCAGTGTCGGAGGTCAAGTGCATACAAACACTATTAACACTCCATTTAGGATGACCAGTATTACACCAGCAAAGAGAATGACCATCTGTTTGAAGCAAACAGTTAACACACGTGTCATATGGGCAACTATACATACACTGAGTCAACACTACAGCAAGAGCCACACCTTGAAGTCTACTTTTTGTTACCGCTCTTGGTGACAGCTCACCAGCTCTGAACCATAGTTGGGAACACGCTGGCTTATTAACATAAATTTTTAGCTTGACTCCTTAATAGCTATCTGCAACTAGCTTCTAGCGGTCCAGACCACTCTGCAGAAGGAAGGACGGTGAGGCGTTCGGGTGCCTTTCACCAACAGTGGCTTTATTGCAGTCTTCACCACAAAACAATAAACCTGGCCTTCTAATGAGGTTAAGGAGCAGCCCTGAGCTCTGCTAGACACTTAATTCAGCTGACTATCAGCACTCTTTGCCACCTGCCGTCTTCACGACACCCTGAGAGAGCTGCTTCCCTCCATGCACACAAGGAAGCACATGTCACACCCTCACAGGTTACCCACAAGGCCATCGCCCTTAAAGGGGAAAAAGCATGAGCCGATAACATTTTGTAACAGGAAGTCACTAAAACTGACAGTTTATTCTTCACCTTGGGATCAATAATTGACAAAACAAACTTCACTCAAGGTCCACTTACTTGTGCTGGAGCTTTTGATTTTATCACATGATCTTCACCAGCAGATGAAGTTTGCTTGCCTGGGTCCAGATCTTTGAATCTGCACACTCCACCAAGTACAAGTAGACTAACTCTATGGTATTGGGACATGAAACCGCGGTTTCTCAGTTGAAATAAAAATGACCAATGAGTGCTGTGGGGGGGATTTGATTGGCCAATAAGAGCCATTGGTGGGACTGATGCCATTGTCACAAACTGTCTCAGTGAATGTGACAAGAAGGGCGTCAAAAACAAGCAGAATTTATTCAACTAAAATGAACTTAAATAACCAATGGAGTGTGTAGGTCAGCAAAGTCAGCCATGAAAGCCATGCATGGGTGTGTGTCAGGTGTGCTGTGGAGGTGCTGGAGGAAGGGAGAGACCAAGTGAACACATGAGGCAGCTTTTATAGCCTGGAAGCCCAGGTGAGCCTAATCCAGGCGACAACCCTCCCATGTCAGCCAACTGCCTGATGAGACTGGCTGGAACACTCAAAGACAGTGGGAGGGGTGAACCAATGACAGATAACAACAATGGCGAGCGCTGTAGACAAGATAGAGGCTGCTATCAAGGCTGCTCTAAATCGACTCATCTTCTCAATATTGCACAGCATCATAGTTTGATTAAATCCACTTTTCTGTACTCTTATAACTCTGGCAAAACCAGTGTGTTGGCATGGCTACGCATCACTGTGGACTTAAAATAACTTTAGATTCAGGCAGATATGCTGGTCTCTGGTGATTGGTTCGGGAAAATTGGATCCCCCTCCCCACGGAAATTGGCTGAAGTGGATGCAATATCAGACTGAAGATGGAAACTGTAAAAACTTGACACTTCTGCCAGACATAGGGCAATGAGCTTATGTCATTTCCATTTTTTCTGAGCAGTTTTGGGACTCTTTTGTTCATTTTGGCTCAATAGTTTATCTTGACAGATCAGTATGGACCAGTCAAGTCACACTGTCTCACTTATTCTGCAGCTTTCATCACATGAGAATAATGAACACTTTAGTTTATTAGTTTCTTTAACAGGGGCTGTGAACAACACACCTGCTGAGCCATATTCAGCTATAAAGCTAATTTTGATCTGTGTTCCAATCTACAGCTCCAGGACAAGCGAGCCAACCTCAGCTACTGATATGATTGAAAGCTCCAGAAAAAGCAAGTGGACCTTGAGTGGTGATTGTTTTGTATTTTTATTTTTAACGGTGGACCCTGACAATATATTACAAACGCTAATGCTTTCACCCCATTGAAGGTGCTCTAAGGCAGCTTGTATAAATCTGTCTTTCTTCTTCCAGTGACCTAAGCTTTGAATTAGTTGGCTATTTACAGATGACTTTATCAGGCGTCATTCCAGCTGGACCTTGCATAGGTAGGCAGTGCATCTAATGACCACTTGTGTGACTGGTAATTTGCAATCCGTCTTTGAACAAGCTGTATTTGTGATGTCAGGACTTCAAACACATGGACTACTTTCAGTTATAGCTGCACTAAATAAAGGCTTTTGATGCATGGCCCCGCCTGTAGCAAGAAGCCTTGGTGAGGATGTAGCCTTTTGACCCCTGTTTGACTGTTTTTATGACATTAATGACATTATGAAGTGAGTTTAGAACAATGTTTGGGACATGTTTGAGTCTCCTAATACGTGAATTGAACTACTGAAGTGAGTTGGAGCCGACCATGTATTCAGTGCCTGCGGCTTTTAACAAAGACTAGCCGACACACTGCGTCAAATGTTCAATATTTACCAAATCCATCTGATTAAGTCAGTAAATCTGAGCTTGTTTACAGTGACAATAAGCAGCTGTTAGCTTATATTCTAGTCATAACAACTTTAAGGCAGTAATTATCAGTGTTGTGTCTCCAGCTTGTTGTGCTGTCCCCAAGTGTAGAGATAAATTAAGATAGATTAAGATAAATCATTGCAGCTTTAAGGTAAACAACCTGCAGATACAGTTGTCACTTTTTATTAAAATGTATCTGTGTGAATGCTAATTCAATGACGAAACCAGCCATTTTTTGCTCAAACACATCTGGAAAGTTTATTAACCACAATCATCCGACTCACACTGAACAGAGTTCACAAACAAACACTTGTTGTTTCAAATGAAAAAGAAAGAAAATACAGGTTTGCAAAGTACTTCAGCTGCTTTGTCACAACAATGGCTGTATATATATAGTATCTCTAGCCACTGCAGGTTCCAGTCTACACGAACACTAACAGCGTTCCACTCTGATGCTTGTCTACTTGGTTGGTCCCGATGTTCACGCAGAATAAACCGATTACTCATGCATGACGAAAAGTACTAAGATCTACAGAAAGAACCTCTAAATGTGCTGCTGTGCGATTGGCCGGACACAGAGGAGTTATATAGTGGCAATGTAGAAGAAAGCAAACACACAGGAAAAGCAAGTTTGGAGGAATTAGTCCACACGTCAGTGGTGGACAAATAAATAGTACATTACAGGATCAGTGACATTCAAGGAGCCTGTGGAGTTTCTGGATGCAGAAAATAAAAATACCTTCCATTAAAATGTATAGAACAGTTTACTGATAAAAAATTAGCTTTGCATGGATTGTGGTTTGTGTTTATTGATTAATGTGGTTGAAAAAAATGATGGATGTAAATGTTAAAAAGCCCAAACTGAACACAAGGTCTTGCACCAAGGGACTTACATTTATACAATGTATAAAAAAGAAAGGAAAAAATAAAGATTCAATTTGGTCGGAGTGTCAAAATAATACATGCCATGGTTGAGTCTCAGAGAGCAACACTGGCCTAAACATTTACAAGATTACAATCAGTAGCTTTATAAAGTGACATTTATCATTGCCATACAGTGACGGCTTTTAGACTATATAATGATAGGAGATATAAATACAGGGCGTCCTAACGTGGGCTCACACACAAGAAGATAGATTACAAAAAAGAGCTCCTGAAATTCAAGGATTGTAATAAAACCAAGAGATTATATCTTGCACCCCAAAGCAATGAGGTTTTGATTGTGTACTGCAATATGTCTTATTGCCAAAAGGTACAAGAAACTCTCTGTACTCTCACTATTAGAAAAAAAGAACAAATTTAGTTTCTCATGGTTTTGAATAAACAGGAACAGATCTCACAATTGTGATTATCAATCAAAATAAACTTAAAAAAAAGCAACAAAAAAACAGACAAAACTTTTTTTTCTTTGTTTTTTCAATTCAAGCACACCGATAAAAATCTCTCTAAATACATAAGTTAACATTCAAATGTGAATTAACACTTCAAGCAGTAGCGTAATCAAACTGTAATGTGGGAGGAGGGATGTGTGAAACATCACTGTCAGCATTTGCCCGGAAAGGACAGCTGGCAAATACCATAGCAGCATAGGTTTGAGCCCCGTTTGTTGATTATCTACAAAATGAAGAAAATGTCATTTAAAAAAAAAACAACAACAACAACCTCTCAGCTTCAAGTGGTGTCCTGTGATAAGCTATGGCTTACTGCTGAGTTGCTGTGTTTAGAGGTGTAATTTGTGGGGGATGTATCAAGACATTTTATTCTGAAATTAGGGGAAAAGAATCATACAAATATTCAAAATATGAGCTTTTCTTTAAAATTTCCCTGCCCCTGAACTAGGGATGCACCGATCCTTGACAGCCGATATTCAGCCTATTGACAGATAAGATGACATTCACCAGTGGCAGTGGTCAATGTTTTTCTGTTGTGTCACATTAATTTTGCGCAGGCTAAAAATCAGGGCTCGAGACTAACGTCGTTCATTGTGCCAAAGGCGCTGTAAACTCACTATCGTCACGTCAGGTGACACACCATATTTCTTCCCTGGTAATGCTACATTGTGAACAAGAAATGCATGTTCAAATCGGCAGGAGGAGAGCTAGTTAATGTTAGCTGTTAGCAGGTGGTGGTCTGAACAAACTGCTTACTACTATTGGATGAACGTAAATAATAACGTTCTCATGATGTGTTCAAATGTAATCTTGTAAAATGTAGTTTTTGTCAAAAAAATCTGAATAAACACAGTTGCTTTTTCAAAGCAATTTAAGGCTGATATTAGCGGGCATTAAAATATATATATGTAGAAAAACAGGCAACCTAAGGATCCTTAGGTCGCTGGTTAATCCGGGCTTGAAAGTCAAGGTGGCACGGTGGGGCAGTGGTTAGCATTGTCACCTCACAGCAAGAGGGTTCCTGGTTTGAACCCGGGGTGGGGTATTCCAACCCCAGGTCGGAGTAGCTCTTCAGGGGAGTTTGCATGTTCTCCCCGTGTCAGCGTGTTTTATCTCAGGGTGCTCCGGCTTCCTCCCACAGTCCAAAGACATGCAGGTTAATTGGTGACTCTAAATTGTCCGTAGGTGTGAATGTGAGTGTGAATGGTTGTCTGTCTCTATGTGTCAGCCCTGTGATAGTCTGGTGACCTGTCCAGGTTGTACCCCGCCTCTTGCCCAGTATCAGCTGGGACAGGCCCCCAACAGGATAAGTGGTTATGGAAAATGAATGAATGAACATCGGTATCAGCTGTCAGCCAAATTGTTACTTTAAATACTGGCCCGGTTATCGGCTGAGAATTGGTGCATCCCTACCCTGACCTGGTTTCTGTAAAGGATCTTTGCTGCTGGTGAAAGGCCTGTCACAAAGGTTATTAAACATTTTAGTTAAATATCGGAAATGTCATTGATTTATGTTACAAAAATAATTTTAAATTTGTGTGCTTTTTCTCCTCTGAGTAAACATTTTGTGACAGTTTGTGCCACACAACAGCATTATTTGGTAACGTGTCGAGGGTTTTGGAAAACGGCAGGAAACACAATATGATACATCCGCGTGTGACAAATGAACCTTTTCTGGTTTAAGGCAGGAGGCTGTGTTGTATCTGTGGTGGCAACAATCCTTTGACTTGATGTGTTGGTATGGGAACTAGTGGTGTAGTGGAGGGTATGCGCAGGTACAAGGGGTATACCCACCTCTTTTTCTCATCCATCAGTCAAAAAGCTGTTGGAATAATTAGGAGAGTGTGCCCACTTCCTCCTTGGTAACCTACCCCTCTACCTTGCAGTATACCCACCTCATCAACTACCACTACACCACTGATGGGATTTATTTTAGAGGACCTGTCAATTCGTCATGAGCGCTCACAGTGTATTAGGCATGGTTGTAAGTAAAGTTTGGGAAAATACTTCACATCTTCTTAAAAAAGACTGCTGGCCCTGAGGAGAATCCAAATGTTTCTTTCACTTCCTGTTTCCTTTCATAGATTCGGAGCTGCTGAGGCTGCTGGACGCAGGTTTGTAGATTGTTTGAACCAATAAGTGTCTTCATCCTCTCTGTCTGTAACGGGGCGTTTCTGAGAGGACAATGCTGATTTCAGTGCAACATACCACATTGCAGAGCAAGCAGCTAGCTAGCACAACAATATAGCTACCACCGACATTTGCAATAGAACTACCATAAAGGTACATTAGATTATACGAGTACAAGAGGTGTTACAATCCTACTTAGTATACCCAGCACCGCCTTGCATCTCTAAGCACATCACACACTGATAATCACCACGACAATTACAGAAATCCATCACTTCATTACGATGCCAGACTGACTTCTCTTCCGATGCTCAGTAACACACAGACACAAGTTGTGACATACTGAGATGATTACCTGTCAGAGTGTAAGTCAGAAATACGCATCAGGTTGACAGCGTATTTCAGAGCTTCAGTCATCCTCTAAGAGAACTATTATCGAGACATTCAGCCCCAAAGTGACTCATTTGCTTCGGTGCAAATGGGTGACAGTCCCTAAATCTTACAACATGGCTCAACAAATGAAGAATTTTGGAATTGTTTCAGTTTTTCCTTCAAAGTCTTCCAGGAGAGAGCAAACACCTCTGGCAAGAATAAAGTTCTCAGTGAAACCTCCGATCAGCTGCGGAGGCTGAGACAAGAGACCTTCCCGGCAAAGCGGTACCGACTTTGAAAAAAGGTCAGGCGAGTGAACCAACCAACAACGACTGTATGAAAATACCAAATTAAAGTACCAGAGTTCATATTCCCTGAACTTAGACATTTCTTCCCCTGACTCTGGGATTTTGCTGTTCTTAGGAGGGCCGTACGTACGTCAGCCGTCGTCCCCTTACGTGCTCCGGTAGGTTTTGATAATGTCTTTGATCTGCCTTCTGCAGATGGGACAGCAGGCGTTGGACATCTTCTTGAGCTTGAGGCCGCAGGTGTAGCACAGACACATGTGTCCACAGGCGTAGATGACCGTGTCCACCGTGTTCTCGTAACAGATGGAGCACTCGTCGGACCAAGGCCCACGGCCTGATGGGAACGTAGGTGACTTGGGGAGGCTGACTGGAGAATTTGGAGTTGTTCCTGTGGCGAGATTGAAATAAAATGTTAAATAAGGAAAAATGGGAGAAATAAATTAAGACTTGATATGATATACTTTTATTTTTACATAGTGAGATGTAAATGTAATGAAATGGTGGTGACAAAGAGAAAAGATGGTATGTTTTCTTTTTTTAATGACCAAATCTGTCAGGAGAAGAGAGAAACTTACAATTCAAAAATAATCATATGCTGCTTTTTGATGGCCGTTTTCGATGATTGTAGAAACAATCAGTACTTTATGGGGGAGGTTAACATCTTCCTGCATAGTTAGAAAGCCACCTTGCTTTATCCATTACAAATTTGCAACAGAAAAATGGTCAAAAATGAGCTGACAAGTGCGGATGAGATTAATGCAGCTGTTGTTGCAAGTCCATTTATGGAATTAACACCAATTACCAATGAATAGCTATTAAACTGAAATATGTCCTTGCTTTGCTAAGGAGTTAATAGGGGCTGGAATCACCAGAGGCCCCATAATATGATATTATCACGATACTTTAATCATGAAACAATCACTGGCAAATGGAAGTTACAACGGGCCCCGTGCTCGCCATAAGAACAGGCCCTAGTGGATGCTGGCTGCTATTTATGCACCTAAACTAGTCACCGTATGATTTTCTCATCTCATCACATGATCAGATGGAGACTTGACATTTGATAACGCCAATATACATATTACCCAGAAATCATCACATATATGTATATGACAAAAAAAAACAAAAGAAGGAATTATTCATTTAATTGAATAGATTTATTATTATGTAGAATAAGCATATATTTTATAACAAATTCTGTTATAGATTGCTACTGACTATTTTCCAAAAAAACAAAAGGCAAAATAACAGCATGGAGATAGGTTTCCCTTTTCAGAGGCATATATAGCCTAGCAGACTGTACTATTTTTTATTTAATGAGAGTTCTTCTTTAAACACAGGTACATATCTAAGGTGGCAATCTTAATTATTCACAAGGCCCCATTTTCTGCCCTAAATACTGTTGGAGGGCCCACTTTCTCTATGGGCCCCCTCACCTCAGGGGCCTAAGTGAAACTGCCCTGCCTGCACTTCGTATATTTACGCCCCTGGATACAACAATCTTGTGATTCTTCAACTGTAAAATATCTTCCCGAATGAAAAATGTATTAACATCTGCAATAGCTAATGAAGTTTAAAGGTGAAGTGTTTTCAACTTCAGTCGTTTTTATTGCACCAAAATGTACCTACTGGACTGAAAAAGCTATTGATTTGTATTTGCAATATTAATAATTTCTATAATTCTATAATTTCTATCATTTACAGGTTTATTATTGGCACACAAAATATGGCAATGCTATGCTGTATCAATACCCATCCAAAGGAGTTAACAGCTCCTAGCAACCTTTAACCAGTCAGCAGCCGTAACCATCAACTGATGTAAACCAGTCCATCCCGCCAAAATAATTTTCAGTGGACTCTGAGTACATTTAAGATATAAAGATCCAGCACACTGCTCTTGGTACCAGTTTATTGGTTATACTAATGTACTGGTCCCTGTGGACCTTCGTTTAGAGTATTTTACACAACTTTACAGCAAGCTGCAAGGCACATGTGTTTATTCATAAGATCCTGGAAATAAATTTGTAAATAGACTTAGTTATGTACACACATCACTGCCAATTACTGAGACACACCCATGGGAGATTAACTGTCCCACACCTATGCACACAAAATGGGTGGAGCACCGTCTATTGAAGATTAATGTTATAAAAATGGTGTAAAATACTCTTGATGGAGGTCCAGAGGGAAAGAAGCTTCTGTTTAACCAATAAATTGTGATGGTGATCGAGAGCAGTGAGCCACATATTCTTTTCTCAATACTTAAGTGATGCTCTCCAAAGCACCTGTATCTGACATAATTCAATGTGTGAATATTTCCTATTTAAAAGTACATTAAGGACAAAAAATACCTCCATCTATCCAACAAAAAGTTAGCTATGAAAAAGACATCCAGTTGAATGAATGAAGTGAAACTCAACGGCAAATTCAGTCTGAATAATGGGCTGAAAAATCAACCGTGTGTAGGAAGTTTTGTATCAGAGTTAGGTCTAAGACTATCTAAAAAAAAAGACACTGCATCATTTACATAACAGTGCTATGTGACTTAACACGTGCCAAACATTTTCCTACATCCAGCTGCAGCTGTAGCAGCGGTGGGACGATGAAGCGCTGGCCATTGTTCCTAACTACTGCAGGATAACATCTGCTCACTATCCCATAATGGTTTCCACTAAGTCCCCTGTGGGGTGATTGATTCTCAGCTTCTGTAGTAGTAGCTCCCTGTCCGGGTGTACCTACCCCCTGCTGAGCTGCAGTAAGCGGCGGAGCACAGGCCTCCGTTAAGCACTGGATCAGAGCTGCCGCTGCCCAGGGCGCTGGGGGTGTGCGGAGAGGAGGAGGGCGAGCTGGGGTTCGACGTGGCCCGCGGATCTCCGAGATGAGTGGAACCTAGTTGGAGCAGATAAAGGCAGAGGAATAGATGTTAGCTTTAATCGCAACTCCATTTTCTTTAGTAACCAGCTGCAATAAATGTAATGGATATTGTCTTGGTGACATCACTGGAGACTGATTACTGTAGTCTTAATAATCTTGCAGAAAAGTTTAAAATGACTTTTAATGGCTAAAGCAACATAAAGGCACAAGACATTACAGCTAATAGGTCTTCTTATAGCGGCTACTCCCTTTTCCATCTTTCTGTTTTTTTTGTTCCTTCTTTTGTCCACAATCGTACAGACAATGAACTAGAGCAGGATTCACTTTCTTCCATTATCCAGGCGTTACATTTATAGTCATGAGAGCGCGCAGAGAGCACTCCAATTTGTGAGAGCAGTCCCTTTTATAAGTGTGCACATATTCATCACTGAAGTTCTGTTTCCTACTTTCTTTTTTTGGGGAAGCATATTTCAAAGCAGTCTCCCGTTTGTTCCACATTCCGTCTTTGACGCGACGGTTGAGGAAACAAATGGGAATACCAAGAACGAGTTTAGGGAACACATGTTGAAATGCCGATGATGCCTAGAAAGACAGGTCTGGCTGTTACAGGCCGCTGGGTGACTGACATGGCAGGCTGCATCCAAAGTCATTATAGGGGAACACCATTTAAATTAGGAATTCCAACATGTTGTTTCCATGGCCTTGTTATATTCAATCAGTCATTGTGAGCTTGAGCTCTCTCAAAGGCAGAAACCAGAGAAGTTAATCTCAAACTTGTGATGTCATCATGTATAAAGTCTGGAGCTGCTCCACAGACAATAAATGGACAGAATATTTGTTTTCGTTTTCAGACACAATAAAGTATTTTCAGCCCTGAAGCAGAAGACATACCCATATATGAAGAACATTCTCCTCTAAAGCTCAGTTCAGACTAAAGATTTGTGACGAGAAGAGCTGAAACAGGCAACTGCAATTTTCTAAAAACCTGCCAGTTCTCGTCACGACTCATTGGTCTGAACTGGGCTTCACTCTTGTAATTGATGACATCACAAATTTGAGTCTTAGCACTTTAGTTTTTTTTTTTTTGGTAGAAGTTACTCAAGTTAACTAAAATTTTTTGGACTGTTTCAGACCACAGGAGTAACGTATGAATTTTAAAAACTAACATAGTTCCCCTTCAGCATAACACAAGTTAAATGTGACTGTGTTAAATTCTTCGCTCTGTCAGAGTTAGTTTTGTCAAGCTAAGTGTCTCCAGTGTTGGTCGATTTTTTCGGCGGAGAAACAAAACAAGCATCAAATGGACTGAATTCAGTGAGTTTAGCATTAGCTTGGCCTTTAATCGCTAACACTATCTCTGGATGGTGCCATGTCTCATTTTACACTGCTTGCAAATCAACATGTCCGAATTCGTCTTTCCTTCAGCGTTACAGAATCTAAAATAAATCCAGATTGTTTGTTTTAAACATAGCCGGCACATTTCTGATTTCTTTCTCTGGTGCCTCCATCTTTGTTTTGATGAACTTCCTGCCAAATGCTGCTGACTGAGACCTCTGCTGCCCTCAACAGGAAATAAACATCAGCACCATCTAGTGGACCAAGAAAGCAATTGTTTTTTATTATTCTAGTACCAAAAGTTGTATTGAAATTTGTGTTTGCGTCAGTGTATCAATACAATATCGCCACGCAAAATATTGCGATACTGTGCTGTATCGATTCCCTCCCCAACTCTAGTGGTGAACTGTCAGATGTTATGTTTTTGATTGTCCCTCTGCCTCAAAGTGGCAAACGAACAACTACTGCAACAAAACAATTAAGTCAGCTTTGAAATGTATGTTCATTTTATCCAAAAGTATCCACAGGATAGGCAACATGTTCTGCTTTATGCAAAATAATGAATACAAAAGTAGGCTACGTGTTCCTGGCAGGTGTCTGATGTCTAATAAACGTATAGTATGTTCTTTCATTGAAATATCTTTAATAGTTTTCCATCACAGGTAGGACAGAGACACCAAAATACCCGACAAATTAAGATGCAAATTAGCTGTCTTGCAGAGCAAGCATGTAATCATCAACAAAGAATTCCCATCAAATGCTTTGCTGCTTCTCAGCGTAGATGCAGATTACTTTAATTACCTTCCCTGAAGCCTGCTGTCAAAAAATAGCACACTAACAACTGCATCAGAAATCAGCTGCTGTACATTAGACATTTAACCATCCTATTTCTGGACCCGCTTTTTTCAAAACGCATCCCCCCACCTGTGGTGAATCCTACTGAGGAACATTTCATGGTGTGTCTGGTCTCCTGGACAGCTGACATAAAAAGTAAAAAACCAGAGTCATCTGGTGTGGCAGAGTCACCATCAACACTGACCAGTAACATCATGATGGCAGCTCCACTCTATGAATGTCCCAGCAGTCTGCCAGACTGCATCTCTCTGTCGCCATCTGCACCAGCAGTCTGATCAATCCAACTAATGCCCAGGGCCAACACACAGAGGCCGACTCCTCTCTAGGGCCGGCCAATAATGGGTCATTGGAATTTAGAGAAAATGTCCTATAACTTCCAGGTCATAAACACGAGCAGTGTTTTTGTCGCAGTTGGAATGTCATCGTGTCGCTGCGGCTCATGACTCTATATCAGGAGCTGTTTGATGCGGCATGTTGAGGGGGTGTTAGTCAAGAATCTCTTTTGTTTGCATACCGGGGGTTGCCCTGGTGCTCCTGGCGCCTCACTGTGTGTATGTGTGTATGATTTGTACTGTATGTGCAGTGTGTAACATGATGTAACAGGTCATCTGGGGCACTATAAATACAGTTTTTAGAAGGGGACACCCCAGTCTGAATCACACTCTTTATCCAGGCAGCACGCGTGAGATGCTCTACCCACTGTCTGTGTATAGATTAAAGATAGATACAATAAGCACACACTGGGCACAACACTACTGTTGGACTGCTGCTTCATCACAAACAAACCCACAATTTACCATCTCTAATTTTTCAAACTGTGCTAGTTATTTGCAGAGACCAAACTCTGTCTTATGTTACATTTTATTTTTTAAGGTAAACCTGAGATATTTGTTTTTTCTACTCAAAATCTGAGGTGTCGCAGTATACTGGTATTAATGATAACTGTGATATTTAAAAATGAATTATTCATATTGTGTTAATACTAAGCATAAATCATTTCCATTTTTCTCCGTTGTTGCTTTGTCTCAATCCTCCGTCACCATCTGGTTGCCTTTTCACTGGCCATTAAACTCTTTTTTGTATAATTTTGTACAAAAAAAGGCACTCTTTCTACTTCCCTACACTTTGTATTTGAGTGTAATTCATTTGCTGAAAAAAGAGGGACAAAAAGTACAATAGACAAAGTTAAGGATGAATTTGACCAATAGCCTTTTCCCCCATATTTTCTACAGATATCATGATAAAATAGTTATTGTGAACTCTTTTGAGCACGATAATTATGTAGTAAAAATCTGATACTTGTGCCAGTCCTACCACAGTCTTACTTTATTTCTCTAGACTTTGTACGTATTATATGAAGGGCCAAAGCTGCTGTAATAAAAGAAAATATATACATGACCCAATAAATAAATAATTGAGAAAATTAAGAAAGAAATTAAGATATAAAAGTCTCTATTATCTAATAAATACATCAAGACATAAATAAAAAGAGACATGGATAAAATGAGAAATAAATGTAAGAGAAAATGAATTGGTAAATAATTAAATACCAAAAAAAAAAAATTTAATTTTTTTTTTTTCTATTTTTCTTTTTATTTCTGTGGATATTTATTTTCAAAAATAAATCTATATATTTATAACATAATTTAGACTTTCCTAAATTTCTGTCTTTATTACATCCATTTTTTATTTATTAAGTCATTTATTTATTTAGTTATTATGGCAGATTTGTTCTTCCATAGTGTCAGTTATATTTACACTGTTCTCACTAAAGTAACTGAGATCTTGTGACACCCTTACTAAAATAGGTTCAACTGATAGTAAAAGCAGTCACACAGTGGCATACAATCATACTGGTTAAAGACAAACTGGTAATTTAGTCAGATTATCTGAACCACTGTCTTTAGTAAGGGCCCTCATAATGATGCTAATAATCCCTTGTTGCACAGGAAAACCATTTGCTAAAAAAACAAAGCCCAATTTTAAACACAAAAATGCATCTCCTGCAGAAAATGCATGTGAATGCTGACAGCTGAAACTGCAAAGCACTGGGGAGCTGTCATGTCGTCAGTCTTTATACACAGCCTATAGCCCCTCTGACACTGCCTGTTCAAGGCGGGGATGTTGTACCATTATTCTGCCTCACCTTCTTTATAACAGGTGCAGTCTGGGAGCAGGGTGACAGAGATGTCTCGCCTTTATGCCGGGAGCAGTGTAAAAGGGACAACTGGCAGGACAGGACCATAGAGGGGATGAATGTGACATTTTGTTAGATTTAAAAAGCAGCCAGCAGCAGTTAGCAGCTAACTCAAGGAAGAAGAACAGCAGCTACAAATGTTCACAAACTTGGGAAAACATTAAGATTCAGGAGGTCCTTACACTTGATCAGAGGACGAGATCAGCTGCTGTATAACAGGTAAATGACTGTTATTGTCATGCTAAGCCAATGCATATGTTTTATGTCACACTAGAGGCTGATGCTGTTAAACGTCACACCCATCACGCTTCTTTTGCTTCCAGAATGATGGCATATTGTCTAAAATGACACGCTGGGGTGACGTAACACACACAACATGAGTGTGGCACTGGTTGCTGGTGATTGGGACACCGTGAAGGATTGGACGGGGGACAACTACTTGGACAGGTCAGATGGTTCATTTTGTACAAAACTACCTCTCAAAGTCCAGTTTCCCAGTCTAACCATGAGTCCAATCGCCAAAATATTACCATCAGAGACAAATGTCGCAGGTGGTGTTGATGTTGTTTTTATGTTTGTGATGTCAAAGTGTGAGAAACACAGCAGTGTGTGTTAAAAGGCTCTGAATCTACGAGTGACTGGGTTCGTCATGTTTCACCTTTCATCTGATTCCTGGAGCCTGATCGCCCTGCGGCCCTGCAGCACGAGTGCCTCCCCTGTGGACCTGAATCCTCTTTCTCTACACGTCCCTCCCCTCCCTCCCTGTCTCTCTCCGTCCATCTCTCCCTGTTAATCCCTCTGGCAGGCGGACACCTCCCATCCAGGGCAGCTGAGGCAGGATCTGTGGTGCCCAGCCCTGATCCCGCCTGTTCACCACTAGATTAAACCGACCTGTGTGAACAGCTGTGAGAGGCAGGCTGCCTCTCTGTGGCCACATCTCTGCTGCTAACTACTGCAGCCATCCATCCAGCTTTAGCACATACTGTACGCGCACATCTATGGAGAGAGCCTCTTCCTTTAAGGCACGGGAGGTATGCAGAGTATGTGACGAGGGAGGTGGGTGGGGAAGAAGGGACGGCAGAGGGCGAGGGTTAGGGGCTCGGCGTGTGTATAAGGATCACCCTTGTCAGACTTGAGAGTTGTGTGAGTCACAGATTTTGGTTACTTTTTACAAGTAGTGGAGGGAAGGAGTTAAATGGAAAATCTCCAGGCCTGTTTATAGACTGAATGTGCAACATAAAGAAAGAAAGGCGACGAGGGAAAGGACCCTTAGAAACAGTTTACATTAACATCGGTGAAATGTAATCCTCAAACACAAGCCGTTTCAGAATGAGAGGCTGTTAATTTAATTGCAGAGCATCTCTTGTTCTGAGGCGCTATCAGGACAAATGTGCACTCAGTTTTTTGTGTGTGTATTTAGATCAGATGAGAGGAAAGCAGCTCAGAGGGTAGTAGTTTAAGGTCATGGCTTACCCTGCTGCATAAAATGTTAATAGTCTCTTTTTGTCTGTGGTGGAGATATTATCGGAAGAGACAAAAGAGCTGTTTTGGAGAGAGGACACGGTCGTTCATCCCTGAGTTGTTTATCTCTTTAATAAGTGCAGCGAGGAAAGTGTGTGTGCTTCCATACACATGTTTGAACACATGTAGACATGCATGCAGCAAGCTGAGACAGACAGAGGGAGGATATAGGAAGAAAAAGATGTTTAAATATGTCTCTGAATTAAAGATGATAATAAGAGGCAACTTGTTTTTCATTTTCATTTTCAACGGTAATTTTATCCTCCGTTTAGCCTGTGGCAGAAGGAAATAAAAGCTCATCACAAACCACTGCACTGACAAATAATGAAACCAGCAATATCAACAACACAATTCAACAGCTGAGGTGTGAAAGATGGGCTGTCTCTTTTATAAAGCCTGCCAACATTTTCCAGGAGTGCAAAAAAATAAATTAAATCTGTTTTAGCCAATATGCAATGTTGGCTAAAATGTTTGAAATTAATTTGTGCCAACCTCAAATAAGATTTTAAATAATGTCGCATGATGCTCAGGGGTTGTGCTGTGTTTAGCTTATGGTGTTTTTTTCTGTGTGCTGGTGTTGAGTGCAATACATGAGTGTAATGTGTAATACTGTAATGTGTAGTGTGTTTTTTTTTTTTTTTTAATTTTTTTATGGTTTATGTTTTTAATTTCTTCTGGGCTGTTACTGTAAGGCAGCAATACTCCTGAGTCCAATAAAGTATATAATATTGTATGGTATTGTATTATTATTATTATTATTATTATTATTAGATGGAGAAAACAAGACATTTGAAAATTAAGTTCTCATTCTGGTAACATGGGCATAATTTACCAATCACATTGGAAACCTTGTTAACCCCAGTTTTAAGATTTCAGCTTGAGTTAGTCACTAGAATCATTAAATCACAGTGTGTTCTTGTGCTTTACAAGGGACACTGAGCAATTTATGGATTCTTAAAAAATATATAATGATTAATTATTATTTTTATGGGATGTTTTTGATGATTTTTCTCACCTGGAATTAATTTTTACAATATATTTAAAATATTTAATATATAATATGAAGAAAAATATACATACATTTGCAGAGACATTTAGAATTTGGCCTTTGGCAGCATTAGAAGTCAAATTCTGTTGTCAACAGCATCATGAACATGTGACTGGTATACAGATTATAATCTAAGCTTTATAATGATATATGACCTCATAATATTCTGTGTAGGTTACCCTCTTTTTGTGGCTCTATGTGAACATGGCAAAAAAAAAAACAAGAAAAAAAAAAGATATATAATACAATATTTAATGGAAGGATGAAAAAAGCAATTGCACAGAGAAAGCTACCACTGCCACCATGCAATTATGCATTTTCCAACACTAGGGACATACAGTAGAGGCCTTCTATTATTTATAGTCAGTCGTCAAAGATAACGCAGGAAAGGACAGAGATAAATACAAAGTTAATTTATCATAAAGTATAGGTAAAGAAAAACTTTAAGTTTTGTTACTACATTAATAATACTGTGATTTACATCCATTTGACATGCATTATTAACGTGTAAAGCCTGATAACTAATTCCATCATATGTCATTTGCTAAATTAATATACAGGAAATAGCCTTCGCATATTTTTTTATGTGTCCTTCCTGTGTGCAGTTATTAGAATAGCACAGTGTTATATGATCAAATCATAGTGTGCTGCCCTTTATACATTAATATAGATGACTGGAGAGCCCATAGCGTCTATATGTATACATATGAGCATGTGTGTATTACAGTATAACGAGAAGAGAAGAGAAGAGAAGAGAAGAGAAGAGAAGAGAAGAGAAGAGAAGAGAAGAGAAGAGAAGAGAAGAGAAGACACAACACCAACAAAGATGACAGAAGTTGAGAAGAGGAGGAGAGAGGAGCGTGGCAGCTGCAGTGTACGAGGATGTGGGTGGTGAGACATTTCACTTGAGCATGAGCGCGCTGACATTTTAATGGAATCTATAATACATGCGAAGTGGGTCACTGGATGGGTGTCCTATTTCCACGCCACGAGGCACAAGGTCCCCTCAATATCTCTCTCGCAAAGTTCAACTGTCAGCTGGTCTGGTTTTCAGATTTCTTCAGTATAATCACACTAATATGGACAATAGAGAAAAACACTGTGTGGCGTGCAGTCTATGAGTTGGTGTACTCCAGTGGGTAAATTTGTGGGTGACATATCTCGGTGTGGAGAGCTCAGACGTCAGACTATATCACACATACAGGGTGCCATTTTGCATCCTATATAACCTGCGAGGGGTTAGCATTTTAACTCGTATGTCAATGTTAGCATTGAGCTCAAAGCACAGCTGAGCCTAAGCAGAGCTCAGGCTGAAAAACTGCATCTTAGTTGGATTTAAGTCAAGCTTAAAGTCTGACAACAAAAGATTGAGCCTGTTAAAATAGGTAAAAACATGCTCTTTCTCCTGGTGCCACATTTTTACACACACAATTTGCTTTTGGTCTTTTTAGACTCTGTACCCTTTGGGGACTGTGACCATTAGTATGGACCGATATATTTAAAAGTGGGTCACAGTTTTGTTTGTGTCACGCGCGAGGACACACATGCACGAGCTGAAGCATGAGGGCGGTTTCACTCTATTCCTCTGGTCGACAGTTGGTGGGAGTGATGCACAAAGAAGTGCCAACAAAAGCAGTGAAGTTGAAGTCTACAAGCTAGCAGACATGATTGTAAACAGAAATTAAAATGTTCAAAACTCGGCTCTGGAAAAGGTTCATGAGGAAGGATGTGCATTAACCACGTTTTGTTAAGTCACACAGATACTCACAATATATCCTTATACATGTACAGATTTAAAACAGAAAGGCAGACATTTTAATTCAAAATTATAAGATAAATACTTCTTAAACAACCAATACTGTTAATACAACAAATGCAGTATTGATTTCATCCCAGTGGTGCCTCCAAGTGGGGGCCACGGGGGCCACTGGCCTGATGTAGTTGCTGCACCACGCCCTCTTGCAAAATAATTGGAGGACATTACTGTCTTTAGGAGACTGTGGCACTCCAATTTTTTAAGCTAGCGCAAAGATAGTAGTATCTTGTCAAGCCAGACGACCCAAGGCATTCGTTTGTACCAACCACTGCAGGATAGCTTGTCAAGAAGGGGGCTAAATAATGCTCTGATTTTAGGCTAAATTTTGGCAAAGGAGCAACTGGGATGCTCATTTTCAAAGGGGTCTGTTGAACTCTCACCTCAAGATATCTGAATGAAAATGGGTCCTACCCTTCCCCAAGCACCCTCTAAACTTGAGAGGCTTGTTCCCAATAAACGTTTTGTGTAACATGTATAGCTACAGGGTGTCTACAGGTATAACCAAGTGAAATTTAAGACTTTTTGAGACCTTTTTAATACCACTTTATATGAAATTTAAGACTAAACCTGCAACAGAAACACACATTATTTATATATGTGTGTGTATGTGTGTGCCACACGTGTAAGTACTCTTTCAAAGTGACTTTTTCTGGTCTGAACAGTAAGCAGAAATGACAACAACTGGGGGGGACATACCATAGGAAAAAAAAAAGTTTTTCCTTAGTCTGTCAAATCACTGTTTACCATCACTGTTTAAAATCAAATTTTCACAGTATGTGACCGCAAACATTTAAGATCCATTAAATCTAAATTTAAGACAATTTAAGACCATTTGAGGCCTTATATCAAGATCACTTAATTTAAGACATTATACGACCTTTTGAGGACGTGCAGACACCCTGATAACCATTAAAACATTGTTGCTGAACTCAAAATGTTAACTGTACTTTCAACTAGCCTCTATTCTTTAACAGTATAATTGAATTCTTTCAAACCCAGTTGTAGGTGTTATGTTATAATGTGCCACCCCAAGATTTTCAGTGACCCCATCTGGCCACCCTTATAATAAATGTCTGGGGGCGCCACTGTGTCATCCGCCATCATTACCCTGTCCGAGCACTCCTGGCTGACCTGAGCTACCCTGATGCATCAGTGTGAGCATGCCCGTTCCTATTAGAAAGGTCCATTGCTTCATGCTTTGTTTGAAGTGAGGGGCCTCTGTGATGACTGCTTTATCTTGCCATCCTGAAAGCCGAAGCCCACTGGGAGAGTCAAGCTTTCAAGTTTAACATCCCTCACTCCAAGTAGAAGGCATGGCTTGAATTCAGCTTAACTGAAAGCTAAATTGCTCTCCAGTCAACATAAAGCAATAGATCAAGAGCTGCGAGAGCGAGATAAGAGATGCTTCCTAATTCAAAGCAGCTGGAAAGTAAAGATGATTCACACCTCAGTGGGAATTCCAAGATCTGCTCTGATAAAGGGATGTGCCTCTGACCTGCTTCATTGTTATGCTATTCCTGATTTGTTGTGCTGCCAAGGCTCTCTGGTTTCAGAATGATTGTTAGAAATGTACATGGAAAAACCAGGTGGTCTGCTATGCACAGTTTCCAAGCCAAAATGTAATTTAGCAGTAAAGTAGGTGATCTCTGTGTGTGATAACAAAGGATCTAGCAAAAGTGCTCACTGTACCATCAAGACATTTGGTTTTGCTGCAGTGGAAAAGAGGGTATGGTTTTCTTCTTTGTAGGTTAAGAGGAGACTAAAACAAATAAAAGCTGAATTACTGTTTTTTTGCCATTTGTTTAACTGATCACTGATACTCTCTCTACACATCAAAGCAACTGGATATTGAAGCTCAGTGTCATTTGTATTGGCATGGCGCTCATGGTCACTTCGCTGTCAGTTGGTGTTAAGTGGGTCAAGCTAGCAACATTAGCCATCATAAACATAGTAAATCCATTGATTTATTATCAGATCCTGATACTGGACCTCAACATGATGCCTCTTAAGTCCAATGGAATAGCTCACCTGGCACATACGCTGAAAAACCTTCTAGTTTTCAGGTGTTCCTCTGGGGTATGCAGCCCACTGATACGCAGTAGTAGTGTGTCCCACTTGGGTTATAGACTCTGCATTGTGATGATGTCACAGATTTCTCAATCACTTTTCTTAGCTTGAGGAGAGTTTTGCAAATACAGAACTTCCATTGATTAAGAAATCATGATTTATGAGTCATGATTGACCTGGTTTGCAGATTGAGTTGTCCTGTCAACAGTTTAACACTGTCTCTTTTACAGTGGTGGTTTAAGGAGGAAATGCTTTCTGGGAAGCGGGGGATGTTATGGCTGCCAGGAGTGGCCAAAAATTGGACAGCAGGTTAAGCAGCTTTCCTTTAGACTACAAAATAATAAAAAATAATGGATGTAGTTGCTGTGATGTTGTCCATTGATTCACAGACTACCGTTCTGAAGCCTCCAGCTTGGCTTTTTAGCCGCCGCCATTTTGGTTTTTTTGAGTCAGAAGTGACCATTTTTGGACGAGAGGGTGGAACTGTGGAGAAGCGAGGGGTGGATTTGACTCATAGAGGCGATGCCTCTCAGACAGACTATCACTCAAAGTGGTAATCCATTACTTATGCATAACTTTAAGGCTTAATAAAATGTAAATGGGTACGTTTTATAAAAATTCACCCCTGTACAGTTCATCATAAATGTTGAAATTAACCATAGAGACCAAACTGTTTTTTGTACCAGGCTATAAACATGTTTATTTCGCTGTAAAGTTGCACATTTTAACATGGAATTTATAGGGATTGACTGGATTTGGAGCCAGCCTCAAGTGGCTATTCATGGAACTGCAGTTTTTGGCACGTCCTTGTTGGCTTCACTTTCAGCTCTGGAGGTTGCAGCTTGCTGAAGCCCCTTGTGTAAAATAAAAGAAGTTTAAAATCCTTTCACATTATATTTCTATACGTTTGATGAGAGAACAGTTTAAGCCTCATCATCAGAGATCTCTCTCTCTTGCGTGTCTAGTTAAAGCGAAGGCTGTTCCTCTCTAACCTCTTTTAACCCGTGCTTCCTTTTCCGCTGCCGTCACTGAAGAAAAGCAGGATATATTTATAGATGCCTCTTCCTCCACAGACAAACACTTGTGACACCTTTGAAAGGCCAGTGCTGTTTTGGCTGTTATGCCTCTTAAGAGCTGCATTAGTAGAAGACAGCATCCACCGCTGCACGCAGCAATTTGCATTATACAGCTGACAAAGATGCTGCCATGTTACTGTCAGCCCTTTGCTATCACTGCGTGAATATATACAATAATAGCTGAAATTATGATTTTAAGAATGGCTCGTATGCACATGTAACTTTGTGTGGTGCTGTCGTTTAAAAAAGGATTTCACTGACTTCCTTTGGTGGATGTGGGAACAAATGCCATTCACACTGGCATTCATTCCAGATAGTATGTTGCAGAGCTGTCTTCCACTTTTCATGTTCATGAGTGCAGCCCCCCCACGGCTGCCTGCTCCTCGTGGAAAGGCAATATGCTTGGCAGGGCGAAATGAGGTGTCACAGCGCAACACTGACAGGCAAAGTGTCCACCCGCTGAGACATCTTGTTGTCCCTGCTGTGTGCAGGTCACAGCCCTCCCTCCCGCAGCCTCTCTCCACCTCTGCTCGCTCGCTTCCTGTTTTTCATCTCGCTGGGTCCTGACAGAGCATCTATTTTCTCGCTAAACCTATGAATGTATGTAGATGCTTCCTGTCTCCTGTGCTGTAAATATTGGCACCAACAGTCAGAGTGCACTCCAAAACTCTTGACCCTTTGGTGCTGGCTGTGACCGTGGCTGTAATTTCTAAACGGGGAGACGTGGTTTGCCTCAATTGGCATACTGTCAGAGCGATCAACACTTAGCGCAAATAGATTCAAACCCCTGGGAGAAAGTGAATTAAGCACGGAGCTCAGAGGTCTCACCAGTGGTGTGCCCAGCCAAATGAAGATCAATATCCCGATCTGTAAGTTCCTGACCCCGGACACATCGCTGGGCTGAAAGGATGGTTATTTCCACCATAAATTACTCTTTCAAGTAGGATTATTCACAAGATAAAGCGTGCGGTCGAAGAACAAAAGCGTGGTCATTACTCCACTTGGGACACTTACAGGAGGTAGATTAAATATTGTTAACACTTTGGGAAACATTCAAGTTTTCCGTGTGCTTAATCACTGTCAGACATTTGTCGCCATGATTTTTTGAGACCAGGCGGAGAGGGTCTGCCAAACAGAAGCTACTGGTTGCATTATGGGAAGTGTAGGAACCTGTGTCAGGATATCTCAGCTGATTTTAGCCCCCTTCTCCGTCTCTCACAAGTTTCTGACTGTATAAAAAGTGCCGTACTAAAACGCCCCCGTACCCCTGTAAGTCTTCTTTCAAATGCTTTTCATGTTATTTTTGTCTAACCCCCTTGTATCTAATGTGACTTCATGTGGTGTTTACTTACCCAGAATCCTCAGCTGAGTCACAGCCCCATGGAGACCGAAGAACATCCAGAGTGGGCGGGAGTTGTCCACACACACCTGCATGCCCACATTGGTGCCGTTGTGGCTGAGGATGACCTCTCCTTCCTGGTTGACCAAGAAGCCCAGGATGTCGCTGCTCTGGAGAGGCGTCGGCACCCGACACACCGCCCAGAACTCCTTCCTGTCCACCAGAGCCTCTGGGTTGTAGGGCAGGTCGCTGGGGCGCAGCACCGCCGGGTCACAGGACGTCACACCGTAGGACAGTGAGCCAGAGCGTGCTGGGCTGGACTTGGTGACTTTGATGAAGACAGTCTCTCCAGTGCGCAGGGGACGGTTGGTAAAGACCAGAGTGCGTTCCTCTCGTGCATGCTCAGATCGCGCCACCGTCTGCTCGTCCAGCGTCTTAATGTGGGCGCCACGCAGCTGGTGGAAGTGGAGGTCGCTCTCCAGGGCGGACGGCAGCAGAGAGGACTGCTGGGAGTTAATGGAGTTCTGGGGTATGGGGCAGGTGGAGGATGAGGAGGCTGAGGCCAGGTGAAGGGTGTGGCGGTGGGAGTGATTGTGGCCGTTACGTCCGTCCTCCTGCTGCAGGTTGAGGTCGCACAGGCTGACTGACAGACGGGAGTCGTCAGCTTCACGCCGGAGAGAGGAGGAGCGCACTGTGGTGAAGGAGCGTGGGCGCAGGCAGTCAGGAGGAACAATCTCGCTGTCTGGAAAGAGGGGAGAGAAAAGGAAGTGGGATTGAGACGGAGAGAGAAAAGCGGTTAATAGCGGTCTTTCTGTGTTTTGCTTTGATTAGCAATTTGCCCGAGGCCTGTGGTGATGAAGTTTGCAGTCAGCTGAATCCCAATTGTGAGCATACAGTTCTAAGAAGAGCTGAATCTGCAGCTAGTCTGACAACAAGATAATGATAAAAAAGAGAGAGCAATTTAACTTCAGTTGCACAAGTTGAATGCAATGTAGGGTAGCTGTAATTACTCAACGCCGCTGCAAATGAGAGTGTCAGGAAGTGTGTTTAAAGATAACGAAATTAAAGAAAGTAGTCGGTTGCTCCTATATCTGCGCAGAGCGGAATCATCTACAGTAGTTTGAGACAAGAAAATGCTGTATGGTGTCAATAAGCAGAGAGCAAATTACTTTCCTGAAACAGAATGTAATACAGGCGTGGATGTGGATGTGCATGTTTGTGTGAGTGTATGGGTGTGTTGGTTGCATTCCTTGCGATCCATAGTACAGTATCACTTTAGAGCAAGCCATTAATATCAGCCAATACATGTCTCTAATAGCAACAGTGGTCACATGCACTCACACACACACAAATGACTCCACCTCTGATAAGCTGCCCTCAGGTCAGCTTACAGTCTCATCCTACGCCTCGACACGGCGGCTCAAAATAACACCTCTGAACGTGCTCTCCCTCTCCAGCCCGCCTCCTCCCTCTGGGGCCTGGTGGCAGGGGTAAAATTAGCCTGTCGTCCTGAGAGAGACCCCGCTTACTCTGAGTTTGAGTGGGAGTGATGTATGTATGTGTGTTTGTAGGGCTGTCAGACAGAAGAAACAAGAGATGGAGAAGAAAGAGGCGATGACCTCTTCTCCCCCCACACAGGAGGTTATGAAGATACTAAAAGACCCCCCTCAGCCAAAGCAAGAGGTGGAGGAGAGCCACTGAGACAAAAAAAGGAAGGCCTGGGGGGGAGAATTGAGGATAAAAGACAACGAGCAGCCGCTGACTGTCTCTGGAGAGTCTCTCAAGTCCTGGTCAGCTCTGGGCCCCTCTATCTGACCAGGACCTGAGAGCCTGACTCAAGATAAACCTCTCAGCCTCAATTACCAGGGCTGTGGGACCACCGCTAACTGTAAGCTGTAGCAGTGAAAACAGAGCAGCCAAGCCTCTTATGATGCCCTCCCACAGCTGAAAGGGACACAAGCCAAAGGAAGATAGATTTGTGACAGCCCTAAAGAAAGCCAACATTATACTGGCTGAAACAGGAACAGTTTGACCCAGCCCTACAATCATTCCACAATCCAAGATCCAAACCACATCTTTTAAAGCTAGTGTGAGCTAGTGCGACTTATTTAAAAGCATTTTAGTTATATTTTTTGAAACTCTCTTTACATGCCGACAACAATCTGTTATGATCCTGAGTTTCTGTTAATATGATGTTATCTTGTGGACTTTATTTTGAGGTTTCTGTTTATGTTCTTCCTTGTTTTGTTGTTCATTTATGTTTAATCTCCTCATGTGTCGTGTCTGGTTTTACTTCCTGTCTTTATGTGTTTTCCCGCCTGTTTTCTGTCACACCTGTCTCGTTAGTCCTTCCCTGTTCCCTGAGTCTTCCCGTCACACCTGTTGTTGCTCCACCCTGGTGTTCCCAAATCACACCCTTGTTGTTAGCCAATCCCCATCTCCCTCCTTTTGCCCATGTCCTCCTCCTCCAGCTGTGTCTTCTTCTTGTGATTGTTTTTTCTGCGTAGCTACACCTGTGTGTTTCCCTTTGTTTGTGGTCAGTTCGTCTACATCCCTGTGTTCTTGGTGTTGTTCCCTGCTGTTTCCTGTCTGGTGTCTTTTGTTCTGTTTGGATGTTTTACCTCAGTTCATCGTATTATCCCGGTGTGTTTTTAGTAAGTTTCGGTTCTTCTGTCATTTGGACTTTCTGTTACCTGCCTGTTCTGGATGTTTTTCATCAGCTCAATTAAAGCTCCTTTTTTGTTTAACCTCAAACCTGCCTGCTGCTCTGTATTTGGGTCCTTCCTGATCTGATCCTAGACACAATCGATAAATGAAATGCTGATTCAAAGACGGAGAATCCTGCAGAGAAAGTTGCTCTTGCAGAATTGGCAACAACTGCCTACACTGCAAAGCAACCCAATAAAAGGAAGTTGGACTGAAATAAACAAAATGAAGTGTGTCAGTATCAGCGCTGCGTTGCTAATAGTTTAGCCTTCTGCTAACCAGAGCTAATTCTTCAATCTGATAAATTTAAGATTACAGTTTGTGCACATGCCCTGGGATGTGTGGTAAAAGAGGCTTAGGGGCAGAGAAGGGAGAGCTGCAGGAGAGGGTGTATTTTAAAATTCTGCTGTTTTATTTATTTGCCTTTTCAAGATTTTTGCCTACCCTATCTTTCAACTAAGAGTACAGGTACCTTAGTCATCAAAGACTGTGGCTGACATCAAGTGTCATGCTGCAAATTTGTTAAACTGAACCTGAGACGACAGCGATGTCCTCAGTGTCTGTTCCCCTTTCATGGACGTGTCTGATTTTCTGCATCATCATTGAAATGCTGCCTGATGAGTCCTTGTACACCATAAAGCTGTGATGCTATCACCGCTCCCTCAAAGTCATTTTAGCCGTCAATTAATGTTAGTTGCTAACCCAGAGCACGACGCTTTGTGATTAATGTTTAATAGAACTAAGGCCCTGTAATTGTGCTAATTGATTTTTCACAGAGGCATAAAATGGAGAGGACAGTGCCTTTGGTGCGCGGGGCAGCTCCCAGAGACTGCTAATCAACCATTAAACACCTCTCTGCTCAGATGTGTGCAGCAGTTAACTCTGAGTCCCAGAGGCTAGCCGAAGATGACTAGCATGCCAGCTCGGATTTCATCTACTATTTCCTCTGCTATCAATCCCCTGATGGACTGTCAGCCTCCATGAAAACCCTTTTCTGAACTTAAGAGGACAGGCTGTGGAAATGAACGGAGCCTGACGACGTATGGCTGTTAAGTTGTAATTGAACAGCTCAATCTGCCATGTAGTCTATTTCCTGATTTTATGCCATTTCTTCAGACAGAGAGCCATTTGCTGAAGGGAGGCCTTTAATGAAGAAGAGAAACCTTAATGTGGCTCTCCGATGATTAGGGGAGGCCTCTCCTTTGGCCATCGACGGGGGAACAGTCATGCTAACTGCTCAACCACAAACCGATTGTGATGCCAAGCCGGCGGCGGACCACTCGCTACGAGTTATTGGGGATTTGAATGACATCATCAAACTAAATTGTATCTGTGTGTGTCTTCCAGAGCCGGCCATTTCTCCGCTGCCCATCACTCCATCCTAAATTGGATTACGATGGGACAGACTTTGTTGCAAGACCTCCGGGACATGCGGGAGGACTGGAGCTGCTGAGAGGATGATGACATGTCTCGGGGGATAACAGCGGATAGGAGAGAGAACACAGAGGAGAGGTAAAGCCAGGAAGGGAGGGACGGTGGTGTGTGACAATGCTGGATTTATGTTGAAAGGAGTCAGTGGAGGCATCCAAACAGCCGCAAATCATCTCACTCTCACTATGTGTGTGTCACTCCGACTCTAACTCAAACGCAGAATGTGTGAACACAAACTCGTACACACAGTAAATTGATTCCTTAAAAAAAAAAATCTGTCTTTTATCAGCTATTTTCAAAAAAGCTTCTCCGAGGGTTTATATTCCTTTTTTATCCTCTCCCTTTCCCTCTTCCTCGCTCCCTTTTTCAAAGAGCAGTCATTTCAAACCCATATTGGCCTGTGTGCCTTGTATTCTTCCTTTTGCTTCTTTATTCATCAAAGGCTGGTGAGATGGAGGCACTGTATGTACCCCTAATGCTCGTTGTTAGGGTGGAGGACAGAAAGAGGAATGAAAGGACTGTAGGACATTTACCATGCATTTGAAAAAGTTTGTGTGTGTGCGTGTGTGTTTGTGCACTCTGTATCCGTTTGTGACCTCACCAGCTGCTGCCCGCTAATCATGGTGCACCTGCGTTTTTAGCTGATACAATCCCTTTGTCCTATTGGTCCCTTTCAAATCCACCACTCACAGATGCTCTCTCCCATTGGCCGAGGCCAGAATTTTGCACTTTGAAAGCAGCATTAAACAGTGTGCGTGTGTACGTGTGTGTGTGTGTGTGTGTGTTCACTTCTCTCTCATGTAGGAGGACATTGTAATGGGGCCATGGAAGATGCAGCTGCTGACACTGTGAGCCTGGAGGGGCTGAGGAAGGGGGGGATTCATCACCTGATTCTTCACTTTTGATTGAATTTCAAACCAAACGTAGCACCTGTTGGGCTCAACCACTAATTAATTCATGCAGGGGAGCGTGAGAGTTATGGGTCAGCTCTTTCATTGGACTATTTAAAAATTGAAACCCATTTGGATTGCCTTTCTTTCTCCCTGTTCCTCCTTTGAGCGTTTTTTGATTAGAATAATTAAGCACCTGTTGGGCTAATCCATCGCAAACACACGGACAAGGGAGGGAGAATGGCGGCGTGTCTATTTTGGCCCGCACAGGCATTGGCTCGCACTGTAAATGTTTTTGATTAGGGAATAGCCGCAAAGCAGGTTAGCTAATGCTGTGCATGGGGAGGTGGATAGAGGCAGAGGCTGGCTTAGTGGCTTTGCTAGCCTGAGCAGACGGAACGTGCAAGGGGTTTGAGCCAGGGCTGGAGAACGAAGGGGGGGGGGGTTGGAGGATTTACTCTGTCTCACGCACACAATCTATCTCACAGGGCTTATCTTGATCCATAGTCTCTGGAGGGTTTCATCTGATGTCGGAGAAGGTGAAGAGAGAGCTGCAAACAGGAAGAGAAAATGAAAAGGGAGAGGAGGACAGGAGGTGTAAAGGGAAGTGTTCGGATCAGCTAAGAAGGCAGAGGGTAGAGATGTTGCAATGAGCAGATAGAGCACTGAGTCAGGGAGACAGCGCAGGGTCTTTGAGGGGGAAAGAGGCAGCGTATAGCTCAGTGGCCGACCCGGGGATTAAGAAACGCAAACTGACCGACCAAGCAAGTGAGAGGCTGAGATATAAACCTGCAGAGAGAGAGAGAGAGAGAGAGAGAGAGAGAGAGAGAGAGAGAGGGGGTAGTATAAAAGAGAGATGGAGTCAGAGGGGTCTTTGTGCTAGATGTTTGGGATGTTCTTTATTCCCTGGCGTTGGCCCAATCCCCAGTCCCTGATCGGGCTGGGCAGCTTTGAACCCGGGGCTTTTGGAAAGAGCAGCAGGCTCCCGGGGCGACACATGGCCATAACAAAGAGCCAGGCAAAACGCCCGGTAAGTCACAAAAGCCCTGTCCCTTAGGTCATCGGCAGAATTCAGCATGTGCCACCCCTTCTCTGCCAATCAGCATGCCAGGATCTCAGCGTTAATAACCTCCATCATAAGGTTCTTACATTAAAGCCCCCCTGTTTTATTCCTGTGCTCCAGCACAGAGGAGGGCTGATATGAGGTTAATTATTTATTACTGGAAGGAGTCTGACACCCTCAGCACATGCATGTCTAGCCCTTTCTGTCATTTATATTTATAGAAATCTAGTTCAACTCTTAGAGCTGCACTTTTTCCCCATTATTTTATTTCCATGATGTATCCAGTGACTACGTGTATTGCAAAAGCTGTCGCTTGCAGCCAAAAACACAGCTCCGAATAAGTACCAATGCTGCTCGGTGTCTGCTGATGTGTTACACTATATTAGCTTTATAAGATTATAATATGTCAACCATAGATTTGCAGCTTGTTATGCTGCACCCAGGTGTAACCCCCCCCCAAAAAAAACACAAAAAACAAAGGAGCTGGACGCGACATTCAGAGCATATTGATACAGAGTTGGGATTTCCTACACACAGCTCTCCACATGGAGGGGGCTGAGCCTGCGGATAGCAGCATAAACTGTGCTAATAACAGCAACAGTGCTGACAGAGCTAATGGTGTTAACGTGGCTCTTGAAAATCAATCCCATGACTGGAGCCTTTGGCCAATCACAGGTCATTTCAGAGAGAGGGCATTCCTATTGGCTCACAAATGCAGATGCGCATGCAAATCCCACATGGGGAATGCCCGATTCATTGGTGGAGAATCAAAGCAACCCAACTCACCAAAGAGACAGTCCAAAAGAGAGTCTGACCATAAGCAAAATAGAACATTTTGGTATCAGTAAAGTGTTTCAGAGATGGACAGAAAATGTTGCTGATAGTTTAGCCCTCTGCTAACCAGAGCTAGGAGAGGAGTAGGCAAGAACTGTGGAGACGGACCCACAGACAGCAGCCACAGCAACCCAATCTAGCCAGTGCAAACCCCAGCTCTGGGGGACCGGACCTTCCAGAATTGTCTCTTGTCTCATCTATGGTCTGATAAACAGGGAGAGAGCGAAGCAAGCAAATGCGCTGTGGACAACTCCACAATGAAATAAGACTGCATAAATCAATGTATGGGAAACACAGGGTTACTGTGTGAAGCTCGTGTATATGCTTGTGCCCGCCTGGTGGGAGGGGCTTTGAACAGAGAGGAGAAAGCTGCCTTTTCCATAAAAACTGCCTCCCGAGAGTTAAACAAGCTAAGACTTTAGATGCATTATCCAGATTAGGGCTGCTACAAAGGATTATTTTCATTATGGATAAATCTACAGATTATTTTCTCAAAGAATTGATTATGAAATGTGAAAAATATGACAGTAACAGTTTCTGAGAGGCCATGGCAATGTCTGCAATTTGCTTGTTTTGCCTTATAGTCTACGAATGGTCACATGTGAGCAGCTGGAATCAGAAAACGTTTGACTTTTTTGATTGAAAATCAGTGAAACTGAGAAATTGTTAATCAAAAATAGTTATACATTTTCTGTCAATTGACTAATCATTCGACTAATCACTGAAAATCTGATTGAAATATTTTTTATCTAGAGGTAAAATCAAAAGTGAGCATGTACAAAAAATGACTTTAATTGTGGTGTTGCGATATACCAGAACTGATAACTGTGATATGTAAAATTTAAATTGATATATCAGTAATACGCATATGATAACATCATGTAAATCACCACTTAAATCATTTTGTTTCTTTCCGTACTCGCTTTGTCTCCCTCCCCCGGCGCCATCTTGTTGCCTTTTCCATTAATTGTGATAATAGCTCTTTTTTGAAGATTTTTGGGTGATTTTTCTCTTAATTTGACAGATACAGCATGAAAGAGGGAGACAGAGGGAGGATGACTTGCAGCAAAGGGCCGTGGGTTGGAAACGAACCAGCGGCCTCTACAGCCTTTGTACATGGGGCACCTGCTCTACCAGGTGAACTACAGGGCGCCTCAATAATTGCTCTGATTTTGTACTTCCAAATGTTATGGTTACAAACTTTCGCTCCACCTCCCTATACTCATATTTTAAGCATAATTCATTAGCCAAAAAAGAGACAAAATGCACAGAATCAACACAATTAAAGATGAATTTGTCTGATAGCATTATTATTATTATTTCAAATATTCTATAGATGTCGGGATATATTGTTTTCTTGAACTTTTTTGGCCACGATTATTGTGTAGTGAAAATCTGCCCTGAAAATCTGTCTGTAACAATCAGGAGGTCAAAGTTGAACCAGGGAGCCGGCCTGTAAACTGGGATGACTTTTTAAAACAGAAAGTTTAGGTTACTAATTTCATTGTTCAGCCTTGTTTTCTTTTGGCTCACCTCAGGGTTAGTTTAAAACATGTATGATCATCTGCCTCAGGTTTCTTATCCCATCAGACTCTTTTTTACTGATGCTGCAGAATTCCCAGAATTCAGTGCTTAACTTGGTGAGTGCAGTGTTATTATTAACGACCAGAACTATGAAAATATGACCCAAGTGGAATTATCCTTTAAATAGGAGCATAATCAGAGCACATGACTAACATGGCTGCCTTATTTTTGAATTGTATATGCGATCAGGAATGCTGACAGTCATCCACTTGCTTTAACTGTGTCATAAAGGAACACTCATAAACCATGTGACAGCTGTTGCCACTCTGTCTCGGTCCAGAAGTTTATAAGCAGGGAACAATGAATATATAATTGATTTCTCTGGTGGTAATTCACAGGGAGAGCAGTATTCAACGGCTGGATGTTTCAGAGGCTCTTCACTGAATAACACACTTTGAACTCTTGGTAAAATAACTTCTTCCGAGCGGAGGAAACACACGCAGAGTTGATGAAAAACAGGAAACTCACAACATAAATCTTGACAAGTTAGCCTTTGGTTTACCCCCATTAAAAATTATCTGTTGAATTTCTCCCTACTGATAACGTTCAAAACAGAGTTATTTCTTTTGATGTGTGTCTTTGAAGGGGAATTTAGTGGACTGGAGTATGGAGCCAATGCACAGTAATTTAAAATTCTAAATGCCAAATCATACAAATCCAGTTTATTCTTTGTTGCCTTTTGAGCCTCCTGACCAACATCCATCATGAATAATATGAAGCAAACTCAAGCCAAGACATACACGGCTGCTAAGTTTGCTTTGCTTGATGCCTAGAGGTCTTTTCAACACTGAACTACATTTCCTAAATGAGTACAAGGAAAAGTCAGATTTACACCATCTTTTCAGCTTTGTGTATTTTTCTTGGAGGGTCTGTGTGAAGCGTCAGGATTTGTAAAGTGCTGCTATTAACTGGGAGGCTGAGTCCTGCCAAGCCAAACACCAGTGCCAGTCAAATGTGCGCAATAATCAAATCATCATTTCGCTGAAAGTAATCGGTTTCTCCCAGAAGTTTGGGAACCCTGGTGTGTCTATCTCTCTGAGCTGGATAACACAACATGTTCCTAATAGACTCCTGTCATTCCAGATGACTTCATGATAGCAGAGCGGAGCCAGAGTATCGTACAGAGAGAGCCAAAGCACAGCCAGCGACCAGCAGTACAGTCCCTGAGAAAGCTCTGCTATAGTTTTTTAATTATAAAAGTCTAAAATCCAGTAACATTTAAAAAGTATTTGTTTCTCTGAACACTCTGGGACTTTCATAATTAGGGTGGGGTTTAAATGTTCTCTCATCTTTGCTAAGTTCTTCTAATTGTCATTAGATATTCAGTAAGTTTTTCATGCTAATTAGTCTCTGTGTGCCCGTGGGCTAAAGAAAACAGTTTCAACTGACGTGGGAAGGGAAAAGCAAACCAAATTATACCACTTATAAAGGTTGGGCTAATCCACTCACACACTCCTGCTCTCTCAACCCACTTTTATTTCACTTTGCACCAACAAGCTACGGCTAACATCACATTTACATGTGAGCCAACACCAGACTGGCTGCTTTAATCCAAAAATTTCATATGTCATTAATACGTTAATAGGATAATGCTCTACAGCCGGTTCTGATTGAGTTGCTAGTCATGCATAATAATCAAGACTGAGAGGGCCTGTAAGGGGCTGTTGTAATATCACTTGCTACAAGAAGCTCCATGTACATAACAGTATTTGAATTTCCCTATCATTCCTTTGCTTTTGTGCTGAATATTGTTAAACTGGATTTGCTGGCTCCGGGCTTCAACGTATTCGGCGTTAAATGCTGCTTGACAAGGCCTGCGTTTTATTTTGACACCCAGACAAATTGTGCTTGATCGCTATTTCCTACACCTGTAAAATCAGTAAGGGGGAAACCAGTCTGAGCACATGCAGGTGTAGAAGCCGCTCGTCGGCCGAACCAGCTGGAAAGCAGCACGGGAACACATGAGGGATGTCATTTCTATCAGAGATGGCATCCTTCACTTAAGCCTTGCCAACGCTGACATGTTGTGAAAGGTTCAAACAGGACGACCCTGCCTCACGAGCTGACGTGCTGTCAGAGATAAGCTAGCTCTTCTGACACGTCTTGTGAAAGACGTAAACAAAGCGTCGGGGCCTGCCGCGCCTTCATCCATCAAGCCTTCACACATTGTTTTACTCTCGCTGAAGCACTTCAGTTTCCAGGTTAGTTTTCCTTTCACCTAGCCCACATCTGTCATCTTCACACAAAAGCATACTTCTACAATCAAATGGAGATTCGTCCTGCAAGATAAACACTGCACGGTTACATAAAAGAGAGGAGCAGACTGTGGTATCACTATATGCAGAGATACATAGGAAAGGAGCACGCTGTTTTGCATCTGAAAAACCTGCATCATATTTTCTGGCTCATTTTGAGAAATTTTAAAAATGTTCCCTCATTACTACAGCAGCTCTGCCAATCATCGGGAGTGACAGCAAACATTGCTGCTTCCTGATGGTGCAATGGGATCTCATTCTCCTGTCAAGAGCTACCGTGTAATTCAATCCATCACCTGAGCACAATCTCTCATAACACAGCAGACGTCAGAAGCTCTCCAGTATTCCCACCGCAGAGTGTAAATGCGGCTTTCCTGATGGACTACAGAGATAGCCTCTCTTCCAGGACACTAGGTTTTGTATGAACTAAATTAACTGCTTTGCTTCTTTGGGGTGACAGCAAGATTGGCAAACCCCTTCTCTGAATCAGCCTGGTTGAAAGGTGTTAGCAGCCTCAAGGCTTTGCAATCAGACTTTATTCTCTTGTCCTTCAGGGAAGTCCCACAGGGCCCCTCTTGATTAAAGCTCCACTGTGACTGACTCATACAATCTGAGTCCTGCTGGCTTCATAACAGCTGGAATTACTCAGTAACTCAGCCTCCTTCCCGGTGTCAAGTAAAGTTCTGCTTTGTGCATGTGTGTGTATGTGTGTGTACATTTGAGAGTGACAGCTAACCTTAGGAACTGGGACACGGGTATATATTAAACAACCTTCTCTTGCTTGTTGGATTTCAAGCCTATGGGGACAGCTTCAGTCTGCCCCAAAGATTATCCTGCCAAACCTCTGCAATATTGTATTTGCCCAGTTCAAGGCTGGGTGCAGTCAATCACCAGCTACCTCAGGCATCTAGGCAGAGACGTCACCGCATCTGACACCTTTTCTTTGTGGCAGAAGCACAAAAACGTGGATGTGCTCGAGTACACTCGCCCACATGCATTTGTTTATGGAGTCACTGTCGATGCCACATCTTTTTTTTTTTCCTCTGTGAGCTTCATTAGCAATTTGGAAGGTGGGAGGAGAAACTCTTAAATTGCTGTCATCATGCTTACAGAGGTGTGAAACCACAAAATCATCCCTGCCTCTCTTGTTCCTGTCATGTAAGATTTATCCCCCTGGTGAATCCTTTGGGGAGGATTATCACATGATACGGCTCCTATTTCAAACTTTCTACATCAAAGCTGTTCCAAATGTCGCCCTGGGGTCATCCTTCGCTCTTCTTCTTCTGCTTTGACCTCAGAACAGCCTCAGGATGCTGAACAGATGATAGATCTCAAGATCTGACGGCACATGCAAGATGTTGCTCTGAAGATGTACTAAGATAAAAAAAGAAAAATTAAATAGGCTATAATCAGCATTTTCATATAAACAATGGATCGCATGACTACTTGCGCAGTAGGGGAAGTCGTAAGGGGACCTTTATGATCAACTGTGATTACGTGACTTTGAATTCTCATTGATTCAACATAATCCAACAGATTAAAGATGCACTAATTGATATTTTTAGATTAGAAATGGCTCAAATGTGCAATGTAAGAGGGGATAACTTGTAGAGATGAACCCATAGACTGTAAAAATAATGTACGCAGCCACTGTGACATCACCCATTGGTTTTGAGGACTCCTGTGTTGAAGCCTCAAGTTTAGCGTTATGGCTATCGCCATCTTGTTTTGTGGAGCCAGAAGTGACTATATTTGGGTGAGACTGAGGAGCTGTGGAGGAGCAAGGGGTGGATCTGACTGAAAAGCCGAGGGCACAATCTGCAGCACAACTTTTTCGGCATGCTGAAGTGCTAACTCCGCACCACAGGCAGTATAAGCTACAGCCCATACAGCTGCTGCAGGAATGTGAGCTCCGCGCTGGGGACAGTTGGTGAGAGCCACCCGCACACGCCTAGTGACAGGCTAACTGTTAGCATCACCCAGCTAACGTTACCTAAATGGTTTAACAACAGAGTCAAGCGGTGTCGGTTTCAGTGTCAGTGTGAGTTTGTTGGGACTCTGAAACAGCTCGGTGATGGATGTAAGCCCCTGCTGCTGTGTTAAGCCCGGTATACACTGTGTGATATTGGGCTGTCCCAGACAAAAGGTGACCAATGTGAAAGAAACGTGGCGATATCTTTGGCCGTGGCTCTAAAGCGGTGGTCCTACGGTGCACAGTGAGAGAGGTTTATGAATTGCTGTTATCATGGTCTTGCAATTGAAGACAGCCTGGGATAACATTCTGACAGTGTCAGAACTTTGGGATGACCATCTCACTGTGTGACTGCTGTTACAACCTTTGTGTACTAACCAACCTATAGAAATGCAGCACGAAAGATTGCTAAAATCTCACTGTCTGTAGGGGGCTTTAGCTCATGCTAACTGGGAGGTGAGATGGTCCAGGGACAGAAAAAGGGATCAAATGTAGGTATTGTTTGTGTGAAGACGTTTTTGATACTACTTGGTACTGGTAATTCTGTCGATATCTTATAAGTATCAAGTACCGAGCCCTGCTGGTGAACATGAAGTATATAGATGTAAAGAACAAGATGTTTTTTAAGCAGTTGGTGGAGAACAAAACAGAGTTAAAATTAATTTTTTTTGAATAGGTTGTAACAAGCTCATTTTGTCTTTGGCAAAAGACAAAAAAAGATATAATTCATTTTCTATTGTAAGATCATGGAGGTGGTAGAATACCAACCTGTGAGCTCCTATGACAAGACTTGTCTTCTGCTTGTCTAACTGTTTGTCATCACAAAGCAAAGCACCTGGTATGTTCATGAAAAGTTCTACACCAAAAACACTGACAGGCAGCTGACAATACACAGGAGCCTTTAAAAAAAATCAGTAACCTGAAATGAGCAACATAATGCAACATCTGGAAGAGGAAGCATGTGATATGAAGACAGGTAGATTGGCTGATCTGAATAGGCAGTGGAAGCTGCATTTGAGGGTGTGTGTTAGTGTGTAGCGCTGTTCCTGCTGGATGGAGACAGTAGAGACACTACCAGAGGCCCCCTGCTAATTTACATTATGAAAAACCTGCATACACAAGCTGTACAAAATGTCTTCGAGCGAGAAACTTAATCCACCATAGAATTTTAATTCAATCTTTATGTAGCAAGGATTATAGTATTTCCAAGGAGGCACAATGAATAATCTCCCTCACTGCTGAAAAACGCTGAAATGAAGAGAATATAAATGTTATTGATCCTACAGGGGAAATTTGGTCATCACATCAGCAGAGAATAGAGGGGTAGGCTGGAGAAATGGAGATTATAAGTGAGAATATGATAAAGGATCTAGGGTAATGTGAAAAAGGGGTTTAAAGACGTCTACAATTGTACCAAAAACCATTTTCAGCAGCAGCTAAAGCTAAATTTCTAAGATGGCTGTTTAGGCATTGGAGGATTTAGAAGGAATAAAAAATAATGAAGAAAATGTTGCGTTTTTACCACTTCTATTGCTATATGTGTTGCACACAAGCTGTGGGTTTAATTGAGAATCCCAGGCTTGGAAAAAAAACACAACAGCTCCTCAAATGACAGATAAAATAAGGAGAGAAAGCGAGGGGAAGGCCTCAGATGTGAAAGCCCAAGGGCTTATCTGAGGATGGGGAAAGGTTCATGGAGCGTTGCGCACAGAAACGTGATGCACAGAGCTGACACAATTGGCCATTCAGCATCACAAAGGGCCGTGTCTAGTCTGGGTGATGTATTTCTATCTCGACCTTCGGTAGCGTTCCAGCCCTCTGAACAGGCCCCTGTTTGTGGGGGCAGATGTCAGTCAGTTGGCCCCCAGAGGAACATGAGCACTGCTCTGTAGGCAGCCCTGCATACAGGCCTGACTGTAAAAAGACAGTAAAAATGACTTAAGTAGGGCTAAGCAGAAGGCAGCTTTTTGATTGAAATGGTGCTCGGAGCAGTGTTTCAAAGGGGTCAGACATCTCTCAGAACGATGCATTACAGAGACTTCAATCAGAGCAAACCTTGGGGTGCTGAGCTCGGCCAGTGGGCCTCTACTATTTGATATTTGAACCATTTTCTGCATGTCCCATTATCTGATATGTTCTTTTCCCCATCTGCAAACAGTAATTTATCAGGACAGACTACTGAATATGGCAACGGGACTTTGAGTTATGAACCATAAGTGGCACTTGTCATGAAGGGAAAGGGGAAAACAAAGAATATAGGCTACCTCATGTTCAAGATGCTAACCATCCACCCCCACCACCCTGAAGGCATCAATCAACACAGTGCACGATTACAATCAATTGTGCTATCTATGGGACATGTGACCCCACGTCTATTTTTACAACAGCAGAGGGGACAGCACTGAATCTCCACGGGGAAGAAATATGCGTATACATTCTCTCACATCAAAGCCTGTGCTATACTATCCAGGGCTATGTCTTTGTGGTATGTATGCTAAGCTACCCAGCATACTTTGATAATGCACAGCAGCCCCCCATCACTGCTTTAGTGTAAACATGGAGGCCAGATATTGGTCAGATATAGATTCATTGTTCATTATTATTCCATTGCTTCATGGAAGGCTTACCTCCAAAAAAAAAAAAAAAAAAAAAGAAGTGAAAAACAGGAAGGGTGACCTACACAAAGGACCTGTTTACAGTAAACAAAAGGACACCGAAAAACCCACGGAGATAAATGGCTTCCAAAGTGACGGCAGAGACGATTGACAGACATTTGACTGTCAGTTTGTCAGTTGTTTCCGTTGATTTTTTAAGCTAGACTTGCTAGACTGTTACGCATCTGCTCAAAGATTATGGGTGAAATGCTTGACTCAAGTTTCAAGCTGCATGTCCTAAAAGAATGTTGTCTCTGGTAGGGAATATTGCGTCAGACCTCTCTCACACTTTATCAGCTTTTGCCATCACACAGAAGATTTAGAGTCCCAAATGCTTGATGAAACAGGTTGAGGAACTTCCTCAGGCTGCCCCTTGAAAACTGAGGACCAGACCACCAGTGGACTGTGACTGCTTCAAGTTGAGCAGTCGTTTTTGTTTTTTTTCCTAGTCAGTGTGCTGAGCAGTGTACTTCTGGGAACGTTTTGGTCCTCAGATTTTGCTGCAAAAAAGAGCGCTTTTCGCTTTCATGCTACTCTTTAGTGCAGACAGCTGCGGACGTGATGTAGCAGCACAGAGGAGGAAAAACATTCAACCATGAGGCTCCACGATAACACCATGTTCTCTCTTCTGCTTAGAAGTGGTGAATTTACAGCTCACAGTCTCTGGCGATCCGATTACATGAATGCTGCTGACACACTGAGCGTCCCGCTGAGTCTGTTCAAACTTTAAAATATTACATGGGAATAAAAAGAGAAAGCGAACTGTTGAATATCCGTATTAAATGACCAAATCTGATTCGACTGACAGAATTCAGAGTTGGGTACAGCCCTAGAACTTCCTCACTCTGTCAACCTAATAAATTTATCTAAGAAGCATTAGTGTACCTGGGTCCAACACTGAACGTAATAGGAATTATGATTTTTTGTAATGTCTCTTCAGTATGGCTTTGTTTGGTTAAATGTTGTTTTGTATTTTTGTATTACGTGCATTTATATGAAACAGTTGATGTCCTGGGATGTAAGAAAAAAAAAATCAGAATTTTTCCTGATAGGAAAGAGAAATCAAATCAAAGTTTATGGTAAGCAGAACATTTAGGCAGAAGGTAATACCAGCAGCGTGTCATTTACAACACAGTATGCGGGCCGAATTAACACACTGGCAGGCCTTAGGGCACACTGGACTGTGTGTGTTTGCACTCACCACCTCTGTTTCTGCTAGAGACTCAGGTAAATGAGGACTCACACAACACAGTGTTTATCTGGGCACGCTGAGCGAGCCTCCCCAAAGCTTTCCAAATAAACATGTTTTGTACATGAATCATTTCAAATGCTTATCTCTGAGTCTGAGCGAAAGCAAACACAGAAAGTAGCTGCCTAGAATGGCCATTATGGCTAATAGGGATCTACAACTTTCTGGCTGGCCTAATCACTATTCAATCGTTCTTAACTCGTGTGACGCCGATTCTCACTGTGGTTATTGTCTTCTAAGGACTAAATGCAATGTCGGATTATCTCGTGCACTGTGAGTCATTTCACTTTAATGGCTGACCATGTTTATTTGAACTGAAGAATTTGCAGTGCTTATCAACGTTGTTTTCCTGCACCTCCCCAAATCAACTAGAAAGGAAAGACCAAAGCTGGCTGGACCAAACAGTGCACTCTTCACAGTGAGAAAAAGTGATTACAACATGTAAGATGCTCTGTGAGGGGTTCCAGTAAGAGCGGCCCACCAGTAATAAACACTATCATCTGGTAATACATTTTCCTGGACCCACTACAAGCTGAAATTTCTGACAATTTGCCTGCTCAAGTGAAGTCTCTATCGTCTAGCTGTAGAGTTGAAAACTGTTTGTATCTTGTCATTTTATTCTTGCAATTCAGAAAACTTGCGGGCACAAACCCTTTTAGCTTGTTTGCTACTACTTCTCTAGCATGAACACATGCTAAATGGTTAAGTATCCACAGCCTCACACACTTAACAAAAGTGAAGGTTGCCTGGGAGTGCAGTTAGCCATAATGGCTGCCAAGAAATAGTCTGGAACATAACCTTATCATAACTGTACAAAACCCTGTTTTATGTACTATTCTGTTAAACCCCTTTACGCTTAGTTTACGTTTATTAGTCAATTTATAAAATTACCACAAACTAATTGCCACACAGTGAATGGAGGGCTTTTAGGGCCCCAGAGGATCTGGGTCCCTGAGGCAGTCGCCCGCTTTGCCTGTTTGGTAATTCAGCTCTGCATTTTATGCTTCTTCAACCATCTTACCTAGCAGCTGCACTCCGCGGGTCAGACCGTAAACATCAATGAGGGCCCAGAGGGGCTCAGCTGTGCGGACTCCGCTGAAGAACAGCATGGGACTGGACTCGTTAATGCGGTAGAAAACTCTGCCCTTCTTGTCAACCCAGAAGGCGATAACGTTGCCCTCATTGGCAAACTCCTCAGGCAGAGCCTTGGCCCAGAAGCCACTCTGGGACACCAGGTCGGGGCAGGCGTACTTGGGCAGGTTGTCTGGGTTTATCCTGGAGGGGTCTTTGGCGGTGAAGCCTAGACGCAGAGCCCCGCTCCAGCAACACTGCTTTTTAGTAATCTGGGGAAGAAGAAGACAGAATGTGGCTTTGTTGGTATCATTTAGAAAATATTTGATTATATAACAACAGTGGAGCCATTTGACATGAAGCTGTAAATCGCCCCAGATCCCAACTCCAACATGACATTTGACTCTACATGGTTTTCAATCCAAAGCAAATAGTGCAGTCGACTTTACATTTTTAAGTGTCAAGCTGAGATAAAAACAATACTTGTGACAGCTTAAAAACTCCCATACTTTTAGGAGCTTAAGCGCTCCATTCTGACATCAAATACCTTGAGGCGGACTTGCTCATAGAGCGCTATGGGCCTGTTGCTGAAGGTGATGGCGTTGCAGAAACTGGCCTGCCTCTTGACTGTCTTCTGGGCGAGATCCATGACGATTTGGGATCCCTTGGCGTTTGGATGGAAGAGAAGTGGGCTGATGGGAAGGGGTCCGCCAACACTGCCGCACTGGATGGGCAGGCACCTCTTGGGTTTGTGGTGGCATCTGTGTGACGTGGACGGGAACGGGCCACCGAGGGAGTCTGAGGCAGAGAGAAACAAAAGGAGAGCAAAGCACAGAGAGGGTTGAGCTTTACTGTGAAACAAAAGAGTCCTAATTAGGAGCAGGAGGTTAGGTTTAGTCACTGTAATTAGTGTCTGATGTTGTTGTTTTAAATTTGATGAAAAGCTTTGCATCACAGAAAATAACATCAGATATTACTCCATAATCTAAGATTTCTGAGTTCTTGTATTTGGGTTCTTTGTTGATTATTTGTGAGCAATGGAGTAATAAGCTAATCAGCCATAATCACACTGGGCCCTACAGGGTGAAAAGCAAATCTCCATGCAGTTCTAGATTGCAACACATGTCCAAGACATAAATTGTGCTCTTCAGTTTTTCACATACTGAACTGTTCCCAGACAAACAGCCCTGTAGAAAGCCAAAATGATAAGATGATCCATGTCCACTGAGAGCCATTCAGTTGAGCATCTGTCTACACAAGTCTCTAGTAGAAGCCTCATGCTGGCTGGCAGTATAATGCAGTATTGCATACCACATACATATCAATAACATGATCCATTATTGGGCTAATTGATTAATTAAGACATTATTCTTGTATAAAAGACCCTAACTCAATAAATACTAGCCAGCTAAATAATTTCATTTTCCATTCCAACTTGCAGAGAAAGGCTTGAATGACTTGATAATTAGATGCATGGCAAGTAAATGTGTCTGAATGGAGTCTGGGTGAGAGCGGCTGAGAGGGTATGACCACAACACTTAAGGAGCTACTAGAAAGTACATGTACTGGAGTTATTTCACAGATCTTCCAGAGCTGCCAGATTAAAATATCTGAATTAGTATTCTCAGAGCAAGCTGAAGTCTTTGGCTTTGACAGAGAATCCTAAAAATTCCACCATCTGATACTCCTTCAATTTGTTATATATCATCATCCCAGGATGCTAAATGATTTCCAGAAGTTTCAGTATTTGTGTTTGAGCATTCCAGTACTTTGCGGTGAGGTGGTTTAATTTATCTCTCTGTTGTGCCCACTTTCTCTCAACTTGTCTGGTCTAATTTTACACCAGCTGGTGATCTCACCTGGATATTTTGTATCCAGCAGGCTATTGCAACCAAGGAACAGCAACTGCGACTGCAGGTTAAAGGTATACTACGCGGGATTGTCAGTTACTGTTTGTAAACATGCTTACAAGTGAAAGTGAAAGTAAAAGCCAACCCCAAATTCCCTCTTGTTTGGCATTTTGCCTCGCTTTAATGCATTATTTTGGTGCTGTGTTTCTTGGATGCCTGCTGCTTATGCTCTGGCACCTGGTTTATAAAACCCCGACTTCACTTGAGTGCTGTGGGGATACACGCCCATAAATGTCCTGAGCACAGCAAATAAGAAAATACAGGCAGAGGGCAGAGTCACTGCAGAAAAACACACTGCCACACTTGTAGTGGGTCATAAGTGATGATTGAGAGGGATTTCTTCTGTATGAGTCTATATATTGTTTGTTTCTAGGGAAAATCCCTCACGGTATACCTTTAAGACATACATTCCCATTACTGTCTCAGAGCGCTACATGTCTCCCAGCTGTCTGGCATTATGGACTATTCAAGCCTCTGTCAGTGAAAAACTGGTTCGTCTGTCTCTTCTTTGATTGATTTCTCGCGGTATGATTTACTGGCTAGAAAGAAACCCTGCACTCTTCCAATCAGAGGAACTGATACATCAGCATAAACATCAGCAAAACCCGATGTTTACCCTGATGTATCAGTTGCTTGATTTTGTCTCCAATCAAACTCCTGTCAGCTACGCTGGGCACATTACAACACCAAATGTTGGGCCACCCATCCATGGGAAAATGTATTGAGGGAGAATAATTATATACATATCACTTTGGTACAAAGCTATCTGTTTTGTTTTGTTTTTTTTAACTAGTTTTTTGAAGGGTGTTTCAGACCCAACTCCAGTACATGTATTTAAAGGTTTAGTGTGTAAGTTAGGGGGATGTAGTGACATCTAGTGAGATGACTGCAGATTGCAACCAGCTGAAACTTTTTACAGTTAGAATTCCTTCAGTGTTTACTGTTCAGGAGGTTTTTACCTGGAGCCAAATTATCTGCAGAGATCTCTTCCTCTACAAATGAGTGTTTATCTGATACTGGTTATCGTGGAGGGGCTGCTAACTACGCTGGCTGCGAGAAAATGCAAAAATGTGAATGGCCTATCTAGAGCCAGTGTTTAGTTTGTCCATTCTTGGCTACTGTAGAAACATGCCGGTGCAACAAGGGGATCTCTGCGGACAACCCGGTCTCACTCCGATGTCATCAAATACCAGCGCTTGGTTGGTGACTTCCGGCGTCAGAAAGCAACGAAAAAAGCCATCCTATCATGTCGACATGATACGCGGCCGGTTGGTGTTATTGTTTAATGGTGCCTGATGGCATCAGGGGGAAATGCGGCGGGACAAGAACGTAATTTAAGGGGGCGGAAGTCTGAGTAGGGTGGTTGGAAGGGGTGTTGGATGGGTCCAACAACCCTGACTTTCACCTGGCAGCTGTTTGCTTTCTGTAAAGTTTCAAAGCCAAACCCTATTCTTTTTTTTTCCTAAACGTAACCATGTGTGTTTGTTGTACCAACACAGTGTGTTTATTTTGAAAGAGACTGTATGCAAACTGTAAATTTCCTGTGAAAACAGGTGTATTTTGAAAACAGACAATGCATGTGACAGGCTGAAGTTGAAACAGCGTCCCATAACAGCGTCCCCAGGGTACCTTGCACATCATATTTCTACATGGAAATTCCATGACCAAATGTCGATATGTGACAAGGTCGGAGTGAGAATGTGTTGCTGTGGATGAGGACCTGCTCCCTGTGTAGATATAAGCAGCTCATTTTAAGGTATTGAATTTGATAGAATGTTTTATTAACTAATATGTATGTTTGATATTTTGTAATATGGCCTTTGCATTACTGTTTTTTCTCCTTATGTACTTTTTTCTACGTAGTTTATTGTCAATTGTTTTACCACCCTGACAGGCTGAAATGGTTGACCATCATAGAGCTTATCAGACTATTGGTATGCATTATGTATAAATATAGATCTGGTTTCCACTTTAATGAAGACCCAAGTTGGATCGAAATTAAATCGATCGAAGATCTCAATTAAGCTGTTGTGGCATGGAGTAAGTGTGCATGCATTACTTCATTACTTCAAACAGGAAAACATCAATATATAAGATATACTGTATAACTGCTTCTAACAGTATTACAAATGCTTTACAGAGTTCTTAAGCTTAATTTGCACCCATGTCAGGTACTCAGACTATAAACGGCTATAACTGAAAATGTCTGAGTGAAACTACAGTTAATATTCATTTTATAGAGCTCTGGACTCACTCTATACCCACTGTCATAATCACAGGAGGCTGTTTGACAAACAAACAGATGAAAGCTAACACTGTGGCAGCAGCAGATGTCCTGTGGAGTCCTGATAAGACTACGCCGCTAGACCTCAAAAAACAGCAGGCTTTGTGTTCTCTCTCTTTCTTTGTCTCCGTCCTCTCCCTCTCATCTGTGTTTATCTAGTAATGACCCTTCCAGTTTTTCACCCTGTACGCGTGTCTACTGTTCAATCTGGCCCCAACCTTAGAGCGCTGTGGAGGTCTTTTGTCTTAGGCAGAGCCACAGGAGAGCAGTTGTTGAATGTGGTGCACATGGTCCTGGGCAGATTGAGCTGAATGCATTACCGGGCTCTAAAGAGGCGCAGCTGCTGTGGAGGGAAACAGGCTATGTGTGAATTCATGTTCCTTAGCAACCCCTCGTATCTAAAGGTCTTGATCGGCGCACTCTTTCACTCTGTGGCTATCAGCTAGGATACAACAGATGCCTTTTGTTTACTCAGACACAACAAATGATATTTATAGTCTCACATTGTAGCTTTTTTGCAACTAAGCTTGTGTGTGCTTTTCTGAGAAGCCATTAAACACAGTGGAAAATCAGTTAACTTGTTTATTTGTGTCACTCTGATAGATTTCTTTTGATCATCCACTTGTTTCCCAAATATCTTCATGAACAATAAAAGGTATACAGGTATTTGTATTTGCAGGTCAATGGGAGGATGTACTGATTCATACCCTGTAACAAATAGGTCAACGTCTGAGCAGCTACACCGGATTAAATAGAATGTAAGTGTCTTCAAGTGCTTTGTGACATTTGGACCCTTCCTGCTATTCAAGGTAACATGTACGGTAAAGGAAGAGTGTGGTTTTTATGTTTGACCTCAATTACTCACAGCAAAAACAACCTTGATGGTTAACTCTCAACACACTCAACCTCATTTCCAGCTACAGCAGTGACAATCTGAAGAGCTCTGAAAAACCAGATGTACGCTACCTGCTAAGCATTGGCAAACAGACCAAGTTAGCTACGCACTGTCAAGATAGTGCAGCATTTAGCAGCTAAAGAGACAGACAGATATTTCATTAAGCAGTTAGTGGAGAGCAAAACAGAGCTACAAGAAAGAGATTATTGGATTTATATTCAAGTGGGGTTATATGGGTTACTTATCCATAGTCAGTGTACAGTATTACACACAGTCAACACCTGTCCGCAAGCTCCCACTTTGGAGAAGCAGCAGGGGTACAGACACAAAAGCTAAGCACTGTACTTCTGTGGACAGAGCAGCAGCAAAACTCATTTTAATCACCTGAAAGAAATCTATCACAGTTTCAGTGTACACTACATTAAGAGTATTTTCACCTCTTTAGCTTTTGGTCAGAAAACCTGTTCCAATCGGGAAGCCCTTAATGGCTCCAGGTCCCCATCTATGCTCTTATCAAAGCCACCAGACTCCTTTGACAAAAATAGTAATTTTGTCTCGCTAAACAAATTGTGTAATTGTGTGACTTTGGTGATTTGGAACAAACCCTTTTAAACACTAAAGTCACATTAACATAAACAAAATAACTGATCAAGCCAGTGGAAGACCAAAAGCTCCTGTTTTCAGTGTTGTTAAATTGCTATATTTCTCAATGGAGTTTGGCTTTCAAGAGAGCCATATAAAGGCCTCAGTTCCCCGCTGGAAATTTCTGTCTGCTAGTAAGTTAAAGCTGTGAAAATAATCTAAATACAGTGTACACTTTAACTGGTATTGATCTTTTAAGTTGGGACCAGATGGCTCACTTGTGGTGGGGTGTATTTCCTGGAGCTTTAAGTTCTTGTGCTGTCGTAGTAGGTGTTTCAGACTGGAGGTCTGAGGTCGAGTTTTTGACAGTAATAATAGCACCAGCTGCAGTAAGGATGTTGTTGTTGTCTTTTCTCCCGATAAAATCAAAGTAATTGGAATATTTCCGGCCACTGAAGGTGAGCACTTTCATCTTCCAAAACTAGCTTGCTGCTTTGTGCAGTAGCCCAGAACAGACAAACCAAACACAGGCTCAGGATTGGGCCTTAACTTTTTCACGTTGGCCACCATAGCCGCCCCTCCACCATGAAAGCATTGGAAAAACACTGATTTGTAACATTAAACTGCATTATTATGTGCTGTAGTGGTTTAAATCAAGAGGTCAGTTGTTTTGGAGAGGAGGAGACATCTGTGGATAATTCAGCTCCTGGTAAAAACCTCCTGAACAATGAACACTGAAGGGATTCTACCCTGGAGAGGTTTCAGTTGGTTGCAATCTGCAGTTCTCACCACTAGATGCCACTACATCCGCCAGATCTTACACACTGGACCTTTAAGGTTCAGCCTGTACTCTGAAATCTCACATTGTAGTTTTAAAGTGTTAGATAGACCACAGCGGCCTTGAGCCCACCGGCCTGGTCTCAGTCCTTCATTTACCTCAGTAGCACAAATCCTGGAATATGCTCCTGTCCTCTGAGCCTGAGATGTGACCCCTTGATGTAAACAACTTGAAAATGTCTCCTGTTAACATCAGTCTGACAACTGCCTTTTAGAAACCTCTGTTTGTGCACACAGCGTTGTGTGTGTGTTATCTGAGAAAAAGCAGCTTTAACAGCCTCACAGGAGCCATTTTGCCAAAGGTCAAGGATGTCTTGTTATGAGCAAACAGGGTGCGAGGCTTGTATTCCTCTGCCCTAGAGCGTAGAGGTCTTTATCCCACTAATAACAACAATACACAGGCTTGTGTGCGGCTAATACCTGTCATACACCAATGAACATCTCTGTGGAGCAGTAAGCTAATCTCTTACCATTTCATTTGGCTGACAACGGTGAGTGAGTGAGAGCTGAGCTGTGTTTGTCTGTGTGTTTTTTATCTTGAGTCGTGTAGTCATTACTCTTCAACCATCTCCTGAGTGGTTTACCATGCAAATAGGATTTTATAGGTGGGAGAAAACTATTCAAATATTTGCTCAGGATTTGGTTGGCAAACAACTTCCTGGTTGTGGGGAACAACTGTAAAAGCTACCCTCCAAATTAAACAGTCTCATAAGGTAACAGTTAAGTTGTATAATATGAAACTGGGTCAAATAATATTTGTATATAATCAGTGTTTGGTATCTTATGCTTCGTAAAATATGTGCCAAGAGGTCTGAATGCACTGTCACATTTGTTGCAAAAGAATAAGCTTATGAAAGATTCACATACAGGTAAAGCATAGTGAATAACTGAATGTAAAGAATCATTTTCTATTTTGAACTTTCTTTATTGACTAGAATTTGCAGGTACCATTGACCCAGTTTACCACCATAGATAACCATTAATGCTAAACTTAGCTCCATGGAAACATGATGAGTCTATAGCAGTCAGTCACAACAGCAGCAGTACTTCTGAAGCACAGGTAGCCCACATACCAACCCACTGCCTGTACTTGTTGCTATGTAAAGCCCAGCTTAACGCTCATCCTGGAAGACTTTAGGGAAAACACACACACACACACACACACACACACACACACACACACACACACACACACACAACCTTTGTGGATCTGTGATCTGTCTGTCTCTTACCTGAAATATTTAAAGGGATACTTTGCCGATTTTTATCCGACTTCGTATCATAACAATGTGGGTAGTATGTGTAAATGAACTCTGGTAAACTTCCCTCTATTTTAGCAGCACCCATATCTGCCTGCTTATGTCTCAACTCAACAGATTACAGATCTAACAACAACAACAGATTATACTTCCGCATTTTCGCCCGCTGTCACAGACACAAGGGTATAGAAGCAGATAGACAGAGACCCAGCCCTCTCTCTGTCTCTCAAACTCAGACCAACCTCAGATCAAACTGTAAAACTAGCCAGCGCTGATCAAATATAAATCAAGATTCTGTTCCTGTATTGCTTATTTCTTCCTAAAATATCTAAAAAACACATTTTAGTGCACTGTTTGGCTGTAGCATGAGAATACTATTTTCCCAAAGATGGTTTCTGTCAGTTTAGATAGATCTCATCCTGCTGCTGTTCAAGTGTTCATTTTTCTTATGGGTTTGATTATAGCTAGTTATTTGATGCTATAAAAAGTGGGTTTGTCATCATGACGCTAAATGTACAATCATACACTGTATTAATAATGGACATAGTTACTGTGATGTCACCAACTGGTTTGTGGACTGCCATTTTGAAGCCTCAAGGTTGGAATTTGAGCCTTTACCATCTTGGTTTTTTGGAGCCAGAAGTGACCATATTTGGACGAGAGACTGGAGCTGTGGAGGAGTGAGGGGAGGAGCTGACCTAAAAGCTGAGGCCATTGTCAGCAGACAGCTTGTCACTCAAGCGCTTGCCCTTAAATATGCAGAACTTTGGGCCAAAATAAAGTGTAAAAGAGTAAGTCATAAAATAATTTACCACCTGTACAGTTCTAAATGTTGAAATTAGCCATAGAGACTAAAACCGTTTGTTGTTCCAGCCTGTAAACATGTTTATTTCTGCTGTTGAGTCAGGCATTTTAACATGGGGCTCTATGGGGATTTCCTCTGTTTTGGAGCCAGCCTCAAATGGCCATTTAAAGAACTGCAGTTTTTGGCACTTTCGGCCTCAGAGGTTGCCAGTTGGTGCCAATCATTGTGCCTGTGGTTGGACTGGTGTACGAGAGAGAACTCAATACTGCAGAGATCTCCACTGCGCAGACTCTGGTTCCAAATGACGTCACTAGCGCAAGATGGCAGCAGCCATGTCTAGAATATTTTATCCTCAAGTATGAGGAAGTGGAGACACAAAGTGAAGGCCCAGTTTTATGAAAAGACCATCTCTCCAGCAGTGAAATACCTCTTTAAGGCATTTTGGGAATATGAAAGCATGCTGGCCGGTGTTGGGTGTGACATAAAATAACAAATTCTTAAATGTTTGCATTTCAAGTAAATCTATCACTGTGTACTTATGAAGTCATTAGTGTAAATTATTAATGTACTGCTGTACTTGAGATCCATCATCAGAACAATCTGTTAAGAAAACATATTTTGCATTATTTTTAGGTCATGTAGACTGTTCTACTTTCACACTAATTTTGTTCTCCTGGAATAACTGAAATCATTACCATCTCATAATAATAAAAGTGTAAATGTCGTCTTTTACAAAGATTAACTGAGTAAACTGTTACTCTTAAGTTCTCTATTTGATTTTACTCTGCCGGGATCTGTTGACAGTGTCATTTACAACGCCACCAACAAGCCTGGAGGGCAATGACAAACAACGTCTTAATGATGTTTACATAGCCGTGTCTGGATGATGTATTCAATCCCACTGACTCATGACAAAATGGCATCCCAGCCTGATGCAACACCAACTGTTAATGAATCACACGGTAATAGTGACGATTAATCACACAGATTATCATTTAGGCTTAGATGCATAAAAATACAGCTCAGGCAGGATGCCTTTATGTGCTCAATACGCTCCCAGCTTTTATATGGTGCTTTTACATTGCAGTTAACAGAGTATTACATTTCCTGTTCTTCCAGTTCCTTCCATGTGCGTTTATACATGTGTGACAGATGCTACGCAGATACAGAGTGTGTGAAACCCAATAGGTTGTGTGTGGTTGAATGACAGGGAGACTAGCACTGAGGCAGCGACAGTAACTGTAGCTGCTATTCTACCTGGGGACAGGTACGCACAGGAACTCATTACAGACTCATCAGTCATTATGTTGGTGTTGACCACAGGGCTTGACGTGCTCCTAGGCAACATCATGACAAATCTATTGCTTCAGCGTTGCTGCATTGATAGATGATGCGTGCCTATGGTAATGTTGCATGGTGGGGGGTTTCCATAATGACACAAGTCAAAGCAGCATCAGGTGATCCTGTAATTTAAAACTGTTTACTTGACATTAGCTGCTATTTGATGGCTGTTTTTTATGATAGTTAACACTGTAACAGCCTAAACATTAAGCAGACTTGCCCTTTAGCTTAGTATGATTCATTCATCCTGACACTGTTTTCATGTTTAGCATGTTTTCTCTGCTGTCCAGCAGCAGATAAGGTTTTTAAAGGAATTTGTATGATCTAACAGATGTCTTCTGTCTGCCCAAAATGATAAAATGTTTGCCTCAAGCAAACCAAAAGTCCAACATTTCCACACACCAGCTTTGCCTTTACATACTGCATCTACTGATTACTTTCAATGTTGATTAATCTGTCAGTTACTTTCTTGATTAATCAATACGTTGTTTGGTCTATAAAGTGCTGAAAAATGTTGATTTGTGTTTTCCAAAGCCTAAGATGACGTCCTCAAATGTCTTGTCTTGTCCACAACCCAAAAATATTTAGTTCACTGTCATAGAGGAGTAAATGAACCAAAAAATATTCATATTTAGGAAACTGAAATCAGAGAATTGTGACTTTTTTCTTCAAAAAATACTCAAACTGATTAATGGATTATAAGATTAGTTGCTGATAGTTGACAGCTAATGTATTATTTGATTAATGGTTGCAGCTCTATTACTTACATACAGCAGGTCTGTTGCAAAGCCTGAGGCAACTTTGTTGTTTGCAGTTTGTCTGAGTGAATAGACATATGGGCTCATTAGAATATCTTTTAAGTTACAAACCGCTGCTGGGTAACAGGTAAAATAAAATAACATTAAGACTTTTCCTCCTAATGTGGGAGAGGATGTGTGACCAAATCACAAAGTAATATACTGTACAAAGTGCCACCGATGTAATTTTCAGTTGAAACTCAAGCTGTCGTTGCTTGGAGCAGTTTTCCACAACAATAGCAAATACATGGTGATTTAATAGTTGTTACTTTGTCAGGTCCTCTTACAACAACCTGTGCTGCTGTGTTGTTGTAAGAGGACTTGTCGCCACTTTAATGGCCATATCCTGTCACGACTTTTCATGGATGTAGCCAGGTATCTTGCTGGTTATGTAGGATGATGTCCCCATTCCTAGTCATGGTTAAGTCTTCATTGCTGCAGCTGTTTTTCTGACTGAAGAAACAGCTGGGTCTGAGCACGTCAGACCTATTTAAATCGCTGAACAAATAAGTTGTTGGTGGTGAATCAGAGGTCTGAATCACCACTGACAAGAACTACGCTAACATCCTAAGTGTTTGCTTTACTGCAGGGCTGTAACTAATAATGATCAGACCATCAGATCAAATGTTTCTTTTTATGATTAATCATTGGGCTCATAAAGTTCCAACTGCAGTAAAAAAGAAAAGTCTTAAGATTGAAAAATGTCAATCAAGTTCCTCTGAACGTCTTCAAATTGCAGTTTTGCCGTAGTGGGCCGCCACATGGATTGAACGTAGGGAATGGACAAGGACAGGACACCTCAGGGAGGGACATATAAGGAGCAAGAAGAGAGGAGGCAACTTGTAGAGGCGAGAAGAGAGGGAAGAAGGAGAGGGCAGAGGAACGACAGAAAGATGAGACAAGCTTCCAAAGAACTTCTAAAGACAGGATGTCTGGATGGGACCGAAACCAGACTGTTTCAAAGTTCAAGCCTTAATTGTACTTTAAATGCTAAGTTTCAGGACCTATATTCCTTCGAAATATAATGAGAAATGACCTTAAAACTGTATTTAATACAAATTTTCTTCTGCTATTGATGGTCTTAATTAAATGCAACAATATGCTGCTTTCCCTGGTCTTATATAAAGTTACATCAGATTTAATGTTGGGCATTTTTCACTGTTTTCCAATGTTTTATAGAGCACACGATTAAACAAGATAATAATCAGTAGATTAATCAAAAATAAAATTGTTTGTTGCAGCCCTGGACTTACATGATTAAAGATAAAGTATGCAGGTTATTCCTAAAAAAACCAATGCATAGACTCATACAAAGGTAATCCCTCTCAATTACTACCCACTAGAAGTGTGTGGCGGTGTATTTATATATGTACAGTCTCTGCCCTCTGCCTGTATTTTCTTATATTCTTCTTATTTTGCCGTGGTCAGGACATTTCGACTAGGTGCCATACCTTATGCATCCAAGAGGAAGGATGCTACAAAACTCATGGACACTGTGCCAAAAAAAATTGCAAATAAAGCCATAGGTGCGAATCTGAAGTTCACCTTTACTTTCACTTTCATTGGCAATAACATTTACAGCAGGGGTTAGGTCACGGGCCACATAAAGTCCAATTTGACCGGAGGTGGGCCTGGACCCGTAAAACCATCGAATGATATCCTAAAAATAACAAACGCCTCCATGTTTTCTCTTTTTTTGTTTAAAGGAGTTCATTTTAAAAATGCTAATCCATTGACAAAACAGCCTGAGATGTCTTCAGAAGAATAAATGCAATTTCAACAATATTTCTCAGTTTTACCACTTTCAGTCTGACTACTACTCATTGCCATAACATTTTTCTGCATACTTCCACTCCTGTGTAGTAATCCTGACATCACCACACCAAACTAAAGTCAAAGAAAAGAACTGTATTCTGGTCACGGTGGAGAAACCTCTGAAGCAGCATTTTACATGAAGAAAGCTACTCAGTGTTTAACTTGCTCCTGAAACCTATCCCAATAGTGTGCAAGGTTTATCTGGATTTAGCTGGATTGGACCTTTTAGCGGGCCAGTTTTGGCTCCCTTGGGCCGTATGTTTGACACCCCTGGCTTACAGTAACTGACAATTCCTGCACAGTATACCTTTATTTGATTATCAGAACTGTCATCTTTCAGTTGTTCGTTTATTAATCCTTTTACCACAACTGTATTGCATAACAACATACAAAAATAACAAATACATATTAGGGAATATGGCTATAAGCAGTAGACTGACTGGTCTTTATACCTGAAGCAACATCTCTCTCTAGTTTCCTACCCTGGGTTTACCCTACTGTAGAGACACCGCACTATCAATAATTTAAACCGTGATGACCTGGCAGTGAAAGGTGAGACTGCCGAGATGATGAATTTCGGTTGACGTCACCCACTACGGCCCACTAGTCTTCCTGCTGTTACAGCATTCTCTTCACGAGCAGGATTACACAACAGTAATCAATAAGTAATAATATGGCGAGGCCGCATACAGTGGAGCACAATGTAATCCAATGATGCTTCTTTGGCAGTGAAAGAGAGCAGGCTGATGGGGAGGCGTAATGATATGCAGTGTGTATTGACTGAAAGCAGGCAAGATGCTATTCAGCGCTGGCTGGGAGTCATTATGTGGGCGCTGCCTTGAAGGTGACCTGTCATGAGGATAAGGATGAAAGGGCTGGTTGCAGACACACACACACACACACACACAGACACACACACGATTTTTAATGCTTGCTGGGCAAAAGAAGGTTAGGGTTGCACATATGTATTTGTGTGTGCAAGTATATGTGTGCAACCTCAGCTACCCCCTGAGTAAGTAACTGACTGTTGCCTCAGAAAACACTGCTAAGAAGGAGGAAGTATATGGACGCCACTGACACGCACTCTGAACAATGCCACCTGACCCTGAGACATGTGTTTCTGTCACTCCATAGCAACTGTTCAGGCCTGATTGAAGCTCTGTCTTTCTAGCTCTTGCGCTCCTACACACAAAGAGAAAGAAAAAAAAATGAAATGTTTTTAAGGCAGCTGGTGGTCTGTATGCTGCATTAAATATCAGATGCCTTTATTTGGCGTTCAATAACCAGAGGCATATCCCGTGATATTACCGTGATCCGATCTGATCCGAGGCAGCTACGAAACTTTGTTAAAATGTCTCTTCAGCTCTCTTCGGATCAGTCCCCGCTTTGCGTTTGGATACAGAATCCAATTCACATCGAGTGGAGCCAGACGCTCCATCGAATCAGCCTGTGCAGCCTCAGACACTGGCCCACTTTCAGTCAATCGGGAGCACAGAAGTGGAGCTCCCACATACTCGGCAGACTCAATTATGCAACCAACTCTGCGAACACTGTTTGGATGTGCTCTGGTGCTTCACACCTGAGAACAACAGCCTGCAGAGGTGCAACTTTAGAACGCATTATCTGTTCCTCAGTAAGTCACACCTTTCTCTTACCTTCATGTAAACAGTGAGTACATAATAAGTAACGGTGACAGTTTTCTGGATAATAGATCTCACGTAAGGTAGTTTACCAGCTGCACTTCCCAAAAGCCCAGGTATGGAGGACAAACATCCCTGGAAAGGTTCAAATATGATATCTGCTTTCTTAAACTCCCCTCTATCTATTCAGTTCCAAAAAGAAGCAGCAGAAGCAATCAAATGCTTTCTATCAATGGCTGTGGGTCACCATAGCAACGCTTGTACTTTAATATTAACCCACTCTTCTTCTCATTGGTATAACAGACTTTTTTCCATTCACTTGCAAACACAAGTTAGCAGCGATTATCACACAGCTTTACTGAATATTTGGTCTATTAAGGCTTTCAGCAGCCCTTTATATATGAATAAGTACGCATGGTTATGAATGACTGGCTGTTGCTATGGATATTTCACATCCGGTCAAATCACTCTGCAGGGACAAATTAGGTCAGTCGCTCAGTATCTTACTGAAAACATCAAGAAACGACATCTTTATTGTTCTGATTGCAGCTTCTTTTGAGAATAATAGCTGTAGTCATGGTTACAGGCATGTTACTGTGCACATCACTGTGAATGAAGGTTAAATTATAGATCCCAATGAAATACTCTTTAGGCTAATAATTTCTGAATCATTACATGGTCTCAAATTACCGATTTATTTCTCGATAAATGATGTAATAAGTGGGGCTAAGTATAGAGAGCGTGCTGCAGAAGACCAGCTTACTGTGTATGTATACCTTAAGAGTCAAATAATAACTGCCAACTGAGTTATGGATGGAGTTCAAGCAATGCATATATATTAACGTGTATGTGAACAATGCAACTGAATACACAGGACTGTTGTGGTGATATTTTACTGATGGCAAAATCATCGTCATGTAACACTGTGGACAGATTATAAAGAGGGTCCAGGAAATGCTTTTTTTAAGAAACAGATTCTGCACATAAATTGGCGATGGGACAAGATTTTGGTATCACAAACATTCTGGTTTCCATTTGTAGTCTGTTTGTAGTCCGCGCAGTGTTGACCAATCAAGTTTGAACAGCAGGTAAACAGTCTGTTTGGAGAAGCGGAATGTAAATCATCTAATGTCGATTTAGCTTCATTGGCTGTTATTAATATATCTGCATTCATATGCAGATATCTGTTTATAGAGATTAGCCAAAATAACTGGCACTTGGCAGAGAGAGAGAGTCTTGGCCGAGACATCCACTGGCTACAGCCTGAAATATTGGCCTTAACACCAGAAGCTTTATCGCCATCAGACAAGAGCCGATGAGTTCTGAGATTAGGGAAATGTTAACAAGAAGAAAGTACACTGGTGTGGGTTAACCTGACAATAAGGTAGGAGACTGTTTTATAAGCAGGCATTGTGGCTTGTGATAGCAAGGGAAGCCCAGGTGCAATTAAAAGCTGTAATTAACAAGTCCAGGGAGGCGCTAAAAATAATTGGTACAGGTGCAACAGCTACGTCATGGGCGTCTGGCAGAACAGAGAGGAACTAATACACAATTGCCAACCTTGCCAGCATAAAGGAACAATCAGTTGCAACTGTAAACGACATGGTAGAAACATCATTGCTTATTTACATTAAGATCAAGATCAAGATTAACTTTATTGTCTCAGAGTGGGAAATCTGTCATGGACCCTACACCCATACTGCAGCCATAGAAATACAACATGCAACATAGTGCACAGACAAATCAACATTTTACCCAACGTGGTGATAACAAACACAGAAAGAAAAATAAATTAATTATATCATCATTGTCATAATCCAGTGCCATTATTTAGAAGCTTTATAGACAGAGGTATGAATGAACTTTTAACTCTGTTCAGTCTGCAACAAAGCACTCTAAATCTCCTACCAGAGGGCAGCAGCTTGTACTCTGTATACAGGACACGAGAGGAGCCACTGATGATCTTATTGGCTTGACTTAGAGTAGCCAAGTAGCTAAGTTGGTTTTGAAACAACCCATTCCATGTGGCAAGAAAGCAGCTTCAGTCTAAGTTTATTCCTGATTGGTGTTAGCATTCATTGACTATTTACAATGTTTACGCTCCGTAGAAATACAAATACAGTGTTCACATTCTCATTTTGCCCACAAATACTCTCAGAAATAAGAGGCCCAGGTACCACTGATCCAGCTGGATTCAGTTTTGTATCTTAAAATACACTCATGGGTACAGTTCAAGGGTTTCATGCAAAACACACACTGCTACACCTAAATGACAGCAAATTGTGTCTAAAATTGGCCGACTGTTACAGAGTGAAATCAGTATTACTTAAGAGGGATTGTATCATGTTTTAAGCACCTGGGATTTCTCAAGAGGTTTGATATAAACTGAAAAACTCGTAGTGAGCCAATCAGGTAGTATTGTGTTTGAATTTCTACGAGGTGTTTGACCTTGATCCCACGGAAGGGGCGATAGCTTCCTCTTCATGCTGTCTTAGTCTGTCCCTCTTTAGCTAATTGGATTAATCTTGGAGCTTTAATTAGAACGATCAGGTGGTCAAAACCAGAAGACGCTGTCGGAGCAGGGACTTAGCTCAACTCCCATAGGTTCAATTATACATCAAGAATATATCGTTATATAACATCTTACACAACAATAGCATTCTAATAATAATCTTATACAAACATAGCATGAATACACAAGTATATTATTGACGTTGTTGATCTCCTGCATTGAAGTTATTATTTTGTTGTAGAGAAGAAGAAACAGAGCAACGGGAGGACTTTCACTGTAAAAACATGACGATGGATATGGCTGTTTATCACCACAGGGAGCATCAAACAACAGACAGGCCTGAAGCTGGCCTACATTTTATCCATGAACCTCCACAGCAGCTTCACTGTTGACTTCCAGGGGACTGGGAGCCCCTTACACTCAAAGACTTCAGTATCCGCTCACAAAACCCTGAGGTCTATTCATCACTTTATAAAAATCAAACACTACCCCACTTCATGACCACATCAATACCAAATACTTTTTTTTCCCCAATACAGTCAGCTGTTTTGCTCCAAGAAATAAATCACACTGCTTCGACCTTTCTGTTACCATACAGCATAATGAAATAGGGAATCAATGTATTGATCTCCTACAGGACAACTGCACACACACACACTGTGCCTCTTTATTAATGAGGGGGGAAACCACACCACAGCTCACAGCTCACAGCTCAGCACAGAGCTGAGGGAAACCCCGCAACTTTCCATCCTTCACTGAAACTGACATGAGCCCACACAGTAGAGACACTTCACAACACTTTAATATGGGATATAGGTCTCGGTGATAGCGCGAGGAGGTGGTGACATCCTGTTTGTTGCATTTAACCAAAAGTGAACACAGCTGCGCGTCTCGAGCCTTATTCTAATAACCGGAGTGACGTAACTGTGACCGAAGAATAAGCTATAGTGGCAATATGGTACCTGATAGTGATAACACAGCCAGGAGGAATTAAACACTACAGGCCTGAACAATAGAGCGTCAATTTTAATAATATTTATTTCTTACCGTAGAAGGCATTTCGCGTTATCTGGCCACCCATTGCTTTATTCCTGTAGAGTCCGCTTATCGCCTGTATGGATTATTCAGATGCTCTCCTTGCACAGTCCGGCGCTCGTGACATGATTGCACGTTCGCATCCAAAAGGCAGCGTGTCGTTTGTGTCCTCCGAATAGATGCAAACACTGGAGACAGAGACCCACACCTCCTTCTTGTGAGCGCAGGGACACATCCGCGAAGGCAACACCCCCCCCTCCATTCACTGAGCGCTCTCTCCGCCTCGGGTCCCACTCACTCACACTGGCATTTACATAAAAGGTGGAGACTGGCTGAGCGCCTTTAACGCTGTCACTGCCGCACCGAGCTGCCATGAGGAGGAGGGGACTATTTATGGAGCACGAGGTGGACCAGGAAGAATAAACACAATTAGATCTGTATTAACCTGTATTATATGATATCCTTCTGGGTCAATACAAGCAATTAGAGGAATAAAAGAAAGATATTTTACTGTATGCAGAGCACTGTTGTTTAAAAAATACAGGTCATGCAAGCTAAGCCTAAGTATGGATCCAGAGAGTAAGTGCTCACATTCTTTACTTTCAGCACTCACTCCTTCACCCTCCATACTTCCTTATGTGCCTCAGGCCCCTGGCAGGCAGACTGGGTGACCCCTCAGGAGTCAGGCCTCTGACTTGAGCTGTCATCACGTATCCGTGGTGACCTCATGGCCCTCAATCTCAGACACCACTGTGTTTACTTTGGGCCTGAAGCTGCAGGCGTTTAGATAATGGCACTGTGAGGGATGGGGTGAGATAAATTGGATATATGAATTAATGGTATATGAGCAAAAGTGTGTATTGTAGTATGACATTATGGTTGTATTTTATTGTGCCTTCCATGTTTATAGTGTGTTGGTTAACACACAATAAACACAATGTTTTAAACTGTATTTTTTAATAAAGTCCATCTAGGGACAAGAGTTAAAATAAGCAATAGCTATAAACTCTCTGTGCAACACATCAGTCCCTTACTGTGTATTGGAACTTTGCTAAATTGCATCGTCCATATTAAATAAAATAAAGAATAAAATAGTAGCCTATTAAGATTATTTTCCAAGCCTTGTGCGTGGTGTTCATATTTTTGTTGTTGACCCAATGTTTGTGGGTCTGGTGGGGCCACGACATTACTAGGGGTTTTAAAACAATAAAGCCATAATAATTATGTAAAAACTTAATATGCCATACCATGGTGACTTAATCTTAATGGCACAAAATATAGAAAGGATATATGGTTAATATTTGCCATTTGCCACTGCTAGATTAGAATTAAAAAAAAAAAAAAAAAAAAATATATATATATATATATATAGACAAACAAAAGAAGAAGGCAATGGTGAAACATGTAGTAATCCCGAGTGACAGCAACATCAGGAAGAAGCTCAAAAAACACCAAGGGCCAAAAGAGGAGCTAGCGAAGATGTGGGGGAGTGAAGGCAACAGTGGAGCCAGTGGTAATCAGAGCACTCGGGGCTGTGACCCACAAACTGGGAGAGCAGCTCCAGCAGATTCCAGGTACAACATCTGAGGTCTCTGTCCAGTAGAGCACAGTCCTAGGAACAGTTATGATACTGTGCATATATATATATATATACATATATATATCTATGTGATAAAGCCATGGCAGAATAAATAATGTTTTTCTATAAATTACTGTGTTGTTTTTTTATTATTGTTATTATTATTATTATTATTAATAATATTATTATTATTTTCTATACAGTATTGTATGGAAATGATTGAACACAGCTATTGAACTTCTTTCTTGATCTTCTTTTGGAGCTGAAGTCATTCTCTAGCTTGTCTAAATTTTCTTCCCCTCCTTTTGTGGCTTTGTAATCCATCAAGGCATGGTAACACATGAGCACAATCAATGTGAACAGAGGGGGCGAACAAAACATTTGCTTCTGGTGGCAAAGCAAATCCGTATGTTTGCATTGTGTAGAGTTCAACTTAGGGGAACCACTATTGTGTGATATTGGCCATGAAAAATACAAACTGCAGCACATGAGAGCTGCTGCCTGACACTGAGTCAGAAAACAGTATTTATTAACGAGCTTGCAAACTTTAGCTGCTCAGCTAGGTTTCGCGTCCATCACGTCAGGCACTCCCCACAATATTGAGCATTAATGTTGCCTTGGCAGGCAACAGTCCTTCGCCTGCAGTTGCTCATATGTGACCATGCCCTTATTATTTTTGGTTTTTGATGCCCCGGATCACAGATTCTTCAATTCAAGTGTAGCCTACACATGACCATCACATTTTTACCTGTCTTTTTCATGTAGGACGCCAGGGAAGTGTCAGCTGTGAACATAAACTTAGAGGAATTGAGCGGCCTATTTTGTGCACTCAGCAGCTGAGGTGGGCACCGTAGGTGCTTTTTGTGTAGTGTTCCTGTCATCATCAGCTTCTTCTTGAGGAGCTCCTGTCCCAGCTTGTGAGAGGTAAAAAAAGTTACCACATATGATGTTGTGATGGAGTCCCTGCGTCAAGGGCAGCCCAGATCCTTACTCCATATTTTGCAGCTTTGTATGTACTGCCTGCAGGGTCACTGGCCAGTGGGTTTAAGGCTGAATAAAAATATTTAACTGTACAATTTTTCCTTTCGTGAGCATCTAGAAATTGGTCCCACAAACCTGAATGCCACACAAGGGTTAAGGAATACACATTAACAATATGGGGAATAGGCATATGATCTCTGGCAGAGAGTTAGATGAGAAGATTGATAGGTAGCCTGTATTCATCTTTATATTGTATTTCTGACCTTGATACTGAAGTAATTTTTTCACTGGATTGGTCACTAAAGTGTCACTACAGCAGACCCGCATCAGTACCATCCACTGTCACATCATTAGGTAACCTGAGTGCAGTCACATTCTCTTATCACTGCGTCTTTCCTTGACCTCACAGTGTATTCAATCAAGGTCAAGGAAAGGTGTTTAGGAAACAACAGAGGAAGTCATTTTTTTGACTATTCAACCGCAGCTCTGTTCTCACTTCCCTCATCAGCCCAGCAGCCACCTGACCTCCTGCTCTCACCTGCTCACCTGTTCTCACTTCTGTCATCAGCCACTCACGACAAATACCGGCGCACTTCCTTTGTTCCTTTGCCAGTTCATTCTAGTTGCTAAGTACATTGTACTCTGTGTTTCAAACAACCTAGACTCGACTCTGACTCTGTTCCTGGACCTGAATCTGTCTGTCAACCAGTAGCTGTACCTGTACCAACACCTGCCTCTGAGCTTTTTCATACAATAAATCATTAAACTGCACCAGTCCACCTGTATCACCTGATCTTGGGTCCTTCCCCTGCTACCTGCCCTCCCAGCCGCTGACAGGCTGTACTGTAGCCTTATATTTAACAGACCGACCTGAGACAACTTTCCAGCAGAAAAGCAAAATGTTAAACCTTTGAGCAAAAGTAGCTCTACCAAACCTACAACTAAAATATTCTATCACAAGTAGAAGTCATACATTCAGGAAGGAACTGCAACTATCGTCTGTATGACGTAGCACTGTTGATTTTGCTCCTCTTCTAGCACGCTGTGCAATTTGTCTGAAACAGAAAGTAGCTGCTCCACTCACACATTCCTTGTGGCTTAAGGACATATTGTCATCTTTAAAGCTGGAGAATATTTGGCATGTGGTGTGAAGATCAGAGAACAAGGTTCATAAGGTTTGGGGTCCTTTTCTGACCCATTCTGCTCGACTCTTTCGTATTTACTCCAGCCAACCCTGTCTCATAGAAACTACGTTCATATGTTACTAAATCGCTTTCGTTGTAGCAACGTAATCGCTGCCTGAATTGTGCTCAGAGACAACAAATCTTTTAGGTAATGAAACACATTCATGTACTGCGCAGGCTACGCAAAGAGGTCGTTGGGACAGGATGGCGTGTGTACCAAGTGCAGGACTGTGACATCAGAGTCACAGGTTTGCATCCAGACTCCTGTCTTAGGTTAAAAAGGCAACAAAAACGCTTCAGTAAAGATTCAGGAGAGATCTTGATTTTGGTTTAATTTTAATACAAAATGCATCCATCCATCCACCCATCCATTTTCTAACTGCTTATCCTCTTGAGGGTCACGGGGGTGCTGGAGCCTATCCCAGCTGACATTGGGCGAGAGGCAGAGTACACCCTGGACAGGTCACCAGACTATCACAGGGCTGACACATAGAGACAGACAACCATTCACACTCACGTTCACACCTGTGGTCAATTTAGAGTCATCAATTAACCTGCATGTCTTTGGACTGTGGGAGGAAGCCGGAGTACCTGGAGAAAACCCACTCTGACACTGGGAGAACATGCAAACTCCGCACAGAAGGGCTCCTTGAACCAGAAACTCTCTTGCTGTGAGGCAACAATGCTAACCACCACACCACCATACTGCCCATATCTTTGGGCGTGTGTCACTTTGGGTAAGTTAATGGAAAAGGGGCGCCTGGTGGCTCAGCGGGTAGAGCAGGTGCCCCACGTACACAAAGGCCTACAGTGGCCATGGGTCCAAGTTTGGCCTGCATCCCACCTCTCTCACACCCCTCACGCTTAACATACTGTCCTATCCATTAAAGGCAAAAGCCCCCGAAAAAATCTTAATAAAAAAAAAAAAAAAGGTAAAACTGTGCTTTTGGTAAAATGTTAATAAAAAATACTGCTGTGGTCACTTTGGCTGGATACTGTGGGCGGCTGTGGCTCAGAGGTAGAGTGGGTTGTCCACCAATCAGAAGATTGGCGACTCGATCCCTGGCTCCTTCAGCCTGCATGTTGAAGTATCCTTGGGCAAGATACTGAACCCTAAACTGCTTCCAATGGCTGTTCCATCCAGTGCTAGTGAATTGTTACTGAGTAGCAGGTGGCACCCTGTACAGTGGCCTTGACCACCAGCATGTGAATGTGTGTGTGAATGGGTGAATGTGACATGTAGTGTAAAAGCGCTTTGAGTGGTCGGAAGGCTTGAAAAGCACTATACAAGTGCAGTCCATTCACCAGATACCATATTGTATTGCGGTATTGCCCATTTTGGTGGAAAACAGCTAAAATATGTTGCCAGTATCAACATGTTTGCAACTTGCCAGATACGTTAATTATAACCATGTCATTGTTATATTAGAAAATGTAACTCGCTCTGCTTTTTCTCCCCCTTCTAAACATATATGCTGTTTCAAATTAGTTGTACACAAACATAATTTCTATGACAAAGAGCTGCTCCAGGATGTTCCAGGATGTCTGGTCCCTGAGATGTGATCATATTTTTCCCTTGTCCTGTTATGTACAGTAATTAAAAATAGAAAACGTAATTTAAAAAACTTGGGGAAAAAAAACGCTCATAAGTTATTTAGGGATATTGTGAAATTACTCAGGTACCATCCTTTTGTGAAAAGGACAGAGAGGCATAATGAGTGTAAATACACACTGTATGTTCTTGTTTATGATTAAAGTATTACCCAGCAAATCCTGTAGGTAATAATATTTACATGTCAGCATCTTCCCATCACTTTTAATGATTACGACCATGTAACCATAACAAATACTCTTGCCTGCCTGGGATGTTGATCAAAATGAAATCAGGACCACAACCTCAAGGTTTGGTTTGCTAAATGAGACACTGTAGACACACACATGGTGCGCACATTTGAGGTGAAGACAGTTGGTGGAAAGTGCTCATAGCACAATGAGAGGATAACCACATTTGGTTTCATGTATCACCTCTGCAGACAAGCGAAGCCCAGTGTACTAATGACAATGCAAGACTCCTTTCAAGACATCAGAAAACTGAAATTAACCACCCGATCACATTCGTTTGTATTTATAAGTTGGATCATGGGAAAAATATTGTGTCAAAATATAAAAGCAACTCTATTTAATTTTGATGAGTTGGAGTAGGAATGATTATCAGCATGGAAGGATTTAAAGTCAAGAGACAAGATGCTCTGGTCTTATTTTTATTCTGACTAAAAGCTGTGATAAAAGTGACACCAAAAACCCAGTTGAGTCTTGAACGTCTCCCCAGGGATGACATCATCACACTAAGGTATAACAGCTTTTTGGCACGCAAGGGACACGGCTGTATAAAGAGCGACAATTGGACTCTGGCCAGACGAGTTTCAGGAAGAAACATCAGACCGGGTTTTACCGTAGCTATGTCATGTAACCTTGTAGATACGCGGTAGAGGAAAGGCCTCAAGTAAAGTGCACTTCCTTGCTTGGTTTGACGTTGGTGCTGTACATGAATGCATTGCTTGAACATCCTTCCTTTGCACAGAATGTTTTACTTCCTGTTTTAATAATGCAGCCAGCACTCTGTCGGCCTAAACCTTTAAACATGAAAGCCTCCTTTGGCCTGCAGTCCTCTCTGCAACATGACTGAGGTGCATCTCTGAGCGTCTGTACGTAAAATTGAATTATATAACTTACTCAGATAATGCAGTGAGCTCATGGTTCGCTGCAGGTCAACTAGTATCAGAGGGGACTATGCATACAACCGATGCCATTCTGCTCTGCTTCGTTTGGGTTTACAGTGCCCTCGCTGAGCATTGGATACTTAAGATTTCTGATGATGCTTTTAGATGTATTAGAATAAAGGTTGCAGATATTCGGGTGGGATACAGTATATTAACATGGATTTCTAAGAGCAGATATGCTTTCACTATATGAAGAGTTTTCCCAAGAAGTCTTTTAATAGTAAAGCTGGAGGTGCTATCATGTTGTTGGAGTGCTGCAAACTTAAAAACTCCTCGGTAAATCAAAGCTGACTCTTACCTTAAACCTAAACCTCTTTTAACAGAGCCCATCTTTCCCTCATGTTACTAGAAGGTTTTAGATGATTTTACCCCAAATAAACCTGATATGATAGGCGGATGGCCGTCATCAGTTCATAACACAGTCGGACAGCACCTGTAGTGGTGGTATGACAGGTCACTGGAAGCATCAGGTTGAAACACTGGAGGTAACAATGTAGTATAAGGAGCTGGAAAGTCCCTATAGGGTTAGTGAACAACAAACCCTGGACTTTCACCTGGCAGCCCAGTGTTCACTTCCTCTATGAATGTAGAGCCAAACCTTGATGTTTTTTTCTAAACCAACCATGCGCTTTTGTTGACACATTGGTATTAGTGTCCGGTAATGTCAACAGCAGATGCAGAAGGATACCTAGTGCATATTATGTGGACGTGAAAGGCCACTGACTAAGTGGTGATATGCGATGACCAGGGATGATGCTTTATGAGCGTAGTGGTTTTGGAATACACTCACAAAAGATCATAGTTGCTTAGAGCCAGGTCCCAAAACACCCGTTCTCATCACTTTGGAAGGCAATGACAAACAATTTTGTCATTTAGGTCGGAGGACATGTTGGTTAAGTGACATTTATCGCCATTTCCTTGCCTGATAGCAGACCAAATTGTAAACTTATTACCCTCTGCTTCCATTTTAGCTTGACATTGTGTCCACTCTAACTGATTTCCCTAGGGGAAAGCTTCAATTTTCTTAAATCAGTCACTAGAGATGAACGTATCCAACTTAATCTAACATCATTTCAAGTCCACACTGATGCATAGTCATTTGTTTTGTGATGATAAAAAATGACTTTATTTTTAGATCAATGAAAATACAATGTGCTTTTTTTTTTTACATTTTCACAGAACATATCTACTTTACACATATTAATTTTTGTTTGTATTATCTGTGTTTATTGTATGCTTGATTTTTCTGTCTGTATCTTATTCTTATGACACAATGCAAAGAACAAATAAAAAGATTTTATAATTTAACACTGAGACCTATTGTAAACTGGAGTCAAATTCCTTATCCAATAAAGCTGACTCTGATTCAGATCCATCTGCTTCTTTTATGGGGGACTGCCTACATTTGTACATTATTTTGTAGCAGATACTTGAAAGTTAAGTTTTGTAACAACACTGGAGAATGTATGGTTAGGTTTTGGTACATACACCACTTGGTTAGGGTAAGGAAAAGATCAAGTTTTGGCTTAAAACACCCATGTTTGGGGTGCTTACTTGCATAGTGGGTAGAGCAGGCATCTCATACACAAAGGCAATGTCCTTGCTGCAGTGGCTGCAGGTTCGATTTCAGTCTGCGGCCCTTTGTTGCATGTCTTCTCCTCTCTCCCTTTCCCCTTCATGCTTAAACTGTCCTAAGCCAAAAAATAATCCTAAAAAAAAAAAAAAAACCCAACCATGTTTGGTGGGGCAAAAGTCACTGGAAAAGCAGGGACGGGTCAGTGAAAAACACCTGGGTTCAGTGGCTCAAACGCTGCTCCGAAACGATGCAGAGGGTTGATAAAGACATCTGGAATTGCTGACTAAAACTACTGGGAACCTGATACTTGCTGCAGTATATTTGTATTTTCGTAGAAATGGGACATCAGAGCAATGGGTGTTTGTTTTTGGGATGAGGGGCAGTCCCAGAAATGGGTTTTTCGGTCTAACGGGACATTTTTTGGACTAATGCGGCTTTGGAATTTGTTTTATTTTGGGGCGTCGGAACAGTGGCATGGCACCCTTTTGTGTTTAAGTTAAAGTGATTAAAGTCAAAACAACTTGAGTAAAAGACAAATAAAGAGAGCAATCAAAGAGGCCAAATGGGTCCACATTGTATGGCACCATATACTGTACATGGGTTTATTATTATCTTCCTAGTTTCAAGTACAACCAGACGATGGCACGCTGCACAGTTTCTCTCTTTGACTTGCATTTCTAATTCGTTGAATAATGCAAATCACCATCAAAGTGTGAATAGTTAGTGGCATGTGGTGTCCTCCCACCCACAGGCCTCCATCTTCAGTTCATACACAGTAAAGATAGGGCAAAAGAAGAGGATTACACAAATTTAAATACGTCTTTGACATACTGTGTGTCTCTGCATATAAATTGAAGCGTTTCATGGTTTTGAAATTGAGTGCAGCCATCAGACATCATGTGGCCGCAGATCTGACATGGTGGCAGATGATTAACCAACCTCATCACCACATGTCCCAGCATGCCTCAGTCTTTGACAGCAGCTGCAGACCAGACCTGACCAAGGTTTCCACGACAACCACAGCTCAAAAGGAATTACGTATGGCTAACAGGGATGCATATGTAAGCGCACGGGGACACACAGATAGTCCATTAGTCCAATGAAACACGATGTCCACGAACAGTAACCGTACGGACCATATACAACAGAAATCCATTTAGTGGAGTAATAGCACAGCAAGGTGTGAGCTGAGCACAAGTATACCAATCCACAGGGGCGACATAACATCCTGCCAGTAGAATGGGGCCTGCTGCCTCTTTCTAAGTGATTTGTATGGAAGTGAAAGGGAATCTGGCAGCAGATGCTGAGTGGCGAGGAGGTCAGCGGAGTGGGTTTTCTGCCGTTGGTATTGTCTAAGAGCGCTGCTCGGCTCGTGTGTAAACAAAACCCCCTTATTCACCGAAGCCTCTGGAGCCCCATCACAAGGCCATTTGCAATATGAGTAACAGTGGTACCTCATCCTATCCAGAAACAGGACAAGATGAAGAGAGGAGGGAAGAGAGGAGAGGGAACTGCAGGGGAACAGTGATACCATTATTTTTGCAAAAGTGACTTTGGATCATTATGTAATCTGAAGACAAGGAAATGAGAAACATGGAAAAAGAGAGGCGGGAAAGGTGAGACATAGCAGGTAGGGGGCATTTGCACAGTTACTCCAGGAAGCATTGGAATAATGACGGTCTCCTTTCATAAATCCAGCCTTATTGCAAATCCCTTTCTGTCTATTCTGAGACATGCCCTCAGCAGGTATTCCAAATAACTACACTCTTAGTTATTAGCAAAGGTGAAAGTTAGTTTGAGGGCATAGGATGTCTGGTGTAATGTAGTACTTTTCATCAGAGTTGGAGCAGAAGAAGTGGGGAGGTGATAATTAGATCTGTCACTCCGCTTTAATATCTCTTAGACCCGCTCGGCCCTGGGCTGGATTGTTGCGAAGAAACGCCTCATTGTCTCTGCTGCTTCAGAGCCGAAAATACCGTTTTCAATGTCTGATATGCTGCCGCAAAATGTGCTGGTGTGGAGTGACGGGCTTCAGTGCTGTAACACTATGGATATGAAAGGATTTGAATCATCAGTGAAGCTGGTAATCCAATACGTTCTACATGTTGCCTGGTGTATATACAGTACTGTATTTTCTCTGTGTTAACAGTCAAATGAGAGTCTGCAGCTGCGATAGTGGCTCTGAAGCTGCACAGTAGCAGTCTGAACAAAATGCTAACATCTGCATGCTAACATGCTCACACAGACAGTGTTACATTGCTGAGGTTAACACATACAATGTTTACTAGGGATGGGAATTGAAAGATTTTTTGATATCAGACCATTACTGATTCCCGTATTGACCCCTGATCAATTGCCTGTGTGGAAAAAAGCAGGCCTTCAGGATTTCAGCGTCAATGCAGCTGCTTTACTATCTCAGAGTCTGAACACAGTGTAGAAACAGAGTAGAAAAAGGGCATACATGTGACTCAGGTGTGCCAAAGGTCCACTGACTGACTGTTTTCTTAGTCAAAGAAAAAGTGTGCTCAGCCTGCCTGCATGGTGCTAATGTTTTTGTAACAGAGGATATTTATCTTTGGTCATGGACGTGCTGCTCGGTTGGGAGGCAGTGGCACCCGTGCATAGAGTGTCAAATACTGTATATGGCATTCCTGGAATTTAAGCCCATGTTGAGCGGAAAGATGTTTCAAATAATGCTTGTGTTTACACCCTTACTTAGAAGTATCATTTTACAGACATTACCAGCAGCACTGTTGTCATCTTTCTTTATGAATTGAAGCCATACTTTGGACCTTCTTGTTGCAAGTTTCCAGCAGCGTAGACACATGAGGTTGATGTCATAGTTTTGCAATGTGCAACTGTTAGAAAAACATGCCAGCACTGATAAAAAGAACTGTTGAGCTGTGATGCATACAATGAAGTGTTTCTCAACTAGATCCTGTTTTTTTTGTTCCCATCTCCAATTTTGACCATGTTAACCATGTTAGTTTAGAATGTTTGCATGCTAGCATTTGCTGATTAGTCATAAATAGCAGCAACACAAATTACAGCTGTGCTTAATGAGAATGCCATTAGTTAAAGAAATAGTTTAAAATTTTGTAAAATGCACTCCAATTTCTTGTTTAGATTAAAATGATAAGGTTGATATCACTCTAATGTCTGTACAGTAAGCAAGGGGGGCGGAGCCTATCCTAGCTGACACTGGGTGAGAGGCAGGGTACACCCTGGACAGGTCACCAGACTATCACAGGGCTGACACATAGAGACAGACAACCATTCACACTCACATTCACACCTACGGACAATTTAGAGTCACCAATTAACCTGCATATCTTTGGGAGGAAGCTGGAGTACCCCGAGAAAACCCACTGTGACACAAGGGGAATACACAACTTCCGCATGGAAGGGCTCCCCCACCCCCGGTTTGCAGCGGTGGTGGAGCCAGGAACTCTCCTGCTGTGAGGCAACAATGCTAACCACTGCACCACTGTGCCGCCCGTATGTATAAATATTATTATAAAAGTATGTGATAATGCTTAGAAAAAACATTGTGGTTTGCCTCAAAATTAGCAAGTTTGTTGCCACTGTAATGAAACATCGGGTGACATAGGTTACATACCTCACTGGCATAGTATGCTACACATACTAACATACTACATTCTTATTAAAGTAGCTCAGTTGACTTGGTTTCATATGGGAAAAGAACAGAAGTCTCCTGGGTCAAAGTCCAGAGTTTGTTCAACCTACCCACCTCACCTCCAGCTGGCCCTGGATGGACTTTCTTGCCCTTTATGCTACAACAGTTGCCCAAAGTGTAAAAAAATCAGCTGCCTGACGCCCCTCATACTGCAGTCAAAGGGAGTCTCAGTGCACCTTGATTTGACGCCATGGGCCATTGACCATGCATTGGTATCTGACAAATTGGTAGTGAGACTGGGTTGGTATATTTTGTTACTGTTGGAAAGGGCAAAGCTAACTGTTTATTTACAGTACACACCAGAGTAGTATTGATCTTCTCATCTAATTCAGTTGTTAAGATATTTCATTAAAAAATGTCAGGCCTATGATGGCACTACTGAGAAACATTCAAAGAATCACCAAAGTCAATTGCATTTATCCTTTAGGGAACATGAATGGCTGTAAACAAATCATAGCAATAGTTATTGGGATGTTTTAGTTTGGACCAAAGTGGAGCACTGACCAACAGACCAACTGACCGACTAAACAACTGTCCGGCGTTGTCATCTTTAGTGCCAAGCTGTAGCTGAAACCATGTGTCTACAGAAAAAAGACAGATTTTATGAGGAAACTCATTGTTTCCTGTAGCTCTCTCCTCTCTTACGGGCAGGAGTACATGTGGTTGTAATTCCTCTCAGAACAGATCACTGCGACTTTTAAATTGCAATTCCGATCATGATGGGGTGTTTATTGTTCATTACATTAGATTAATATGGGACAGCTGCTGCTTGGGGAAACATATGAATGTGTTTGCATAGATTTTTGGCGCCATCAATCAGCGGCCCTGCTGGTTTAGTGGTTTCCAAACCGTGCCCTCTGTGAATCAGCGCACTGTATCCCTCTTGACACCCACTGGCTCATGTCACGTTTGGCAAACGGATACTTCCAGACGCTGAGACAGATTACCAGAGCTTTCTTTTATCCATTTCAGTGGCCCTCGCTTTATCGTTCCTCTCATTTATCACATTTACAACCTGCGTTAGTCTTCCCTCTCCAGGTTTTTATGCTGCGTTTAGATCCTTGAGGAGCTGCTGAGCAGAGCGAGATCAAAAGAAATGGAGTTCTTGAAAGTGTTGTGATTGTCCCATAGAGCTGGCACACCTCAAAATGAAAATCACCTCAATCACTGCTTTATATGTACTCACTAAAACAATGGCCTTTTTAATTAGACACAAGAGAGGCCACCAAAGATATTACCGGGGGCTAATCTGTTCCTCGTCTCACTGGGGACCATAACAGAGATAAGTAGATTGTTTTAAGGGCATCTTTTCCTCTTGTTCCCACAGCTCAGACACCAGTTTCAGTTTCTCTTCCAGCATGAAAAACACATGAAGATGTCTCATGCTTTGCTCTGAGCCTGAGAGAAGGATGGAAGACTAAAAGGAAATAGGAGTCACAGGATTTAGCTGAGATCTGGTAGCTTCAGGGGTACAAGAATCAGGAAGTCATGAGGCCCAGGGTGCAAGATATGCTACAGCATGCTCGATAAAAACAGTCATTTTCCAGGGAAAACGTGCTCTGCAGTGTTTACATAAGCTTAGGGAACATCCATGGAAAGTTTTTTAAACCTGATAATCACTAATCATGCAGTAATAGTACAGCATAAGAAAAGTATGCTTCTGAATCAAGAATGTGAGAAAACAATCAGTTTTTAAACGGCAAGTTCGATTATTAGTTATCAAAAAAGGTTCCTCAGGTTGTTTTACTAAATTTGAGTTTTCCAGAGTGTCTGTTTTAAAACTGTCTCATAAAGGAAAGAAAAAAAGAAAGAAAAGCCATTAAAAATGATCGAAAAGCTATTTTGGTGCTAAACGTTTTGAAAAGTAACATCCTCAGGCCCTGACCCACCAAGCTTATGGTCAGCCATTGGTTAGGCCATCAGTGAGAGTCTATAACCCTAGTTTTTTCTGTGTCTCACACCACTGGCACTACTTGGCACTTGTTGGCTTTTTTTTGGAAGATTCAATATGTCAAATGGAGGTGGTGGAGTCCGCCAGTGAATGAAATCACTCTGATTGTCGGTTCAGCTCCGTGCATGACAAGAGAAACAGAAGGGAGGTGAAGTAAATAAACAGCTACAGTCAAGAGGAAGTGACATTGAAACAAACTTGTACTAGATGAGATTATTAGCTAAGAATATTTTTGGAAGCCACTAAGCTCTTTTGAAGAAATGGTACATAATTGTGGTCTTGTTCACTAGCACACAGTCCTTTCGGTGTCTGTTGTTAATGTGCTAGCGTCTTGAATGCAGCCTATAGCTGTTCTGGTTACCTTTTAAATGATGAATACAGACTACCACTGTCTGCTGGTGTGCTGTTTTTTCCTCTCACACGGGCACAGAACGCATGTTGGTATGTTGGCTAGTTGGCTCTTAGCTGTAGTTTTTGCGATGTGTTCATTGCAACTTTTTGGCCGCTACTTCTTTGATGTCTGTATCATGTGTCTGGGACTTTAAAATTTGACATCAACAGTTCCCTCCAGAAACAATTCACAGACCTCACTGTGGACTGTTTGGAACTGAGGTAGTCTCTATAGAGAAACAGTCCCAAAGAAAGCTACTGGCTCACCTTTTTTTTTAAAGGGTGGTGGCCTGGTAGGTAACCTGTGAAGGTGTGACAGTGCGCTTCATTGTGTGGATGTGGAGGGAAGCAGCTCTCTCTTGGATGTCATTGTGAAGACGGCAGACAGCTGACGGCAAAGAGTGCTGATAGTCAGCAGAATTAAGTGTCTAGATGAGCTCAGGGCTACTGTTAAACCTCACGGGAAGGCCATGTTTGTTGTTTTGTGGTGAAGACTGCAATAAAATGATTGTTAGTGAATGGCACCCGAAGGCCATCCCTCCTTCTGCGGAGTGGTCTGGACTGCTAGAAGCTAGTTACCAGCTAATAATGAGCCAAGCTAAATTAAAGTTAATAAGCGAGCATGTTCCCAACGATGGTTCTGAGCCGGTAAGCTGTCACTAAGAGAGGTAACACTATTAACAGTGACAGCTGTATATCCAGAGCAATGTGAACACTGTTTCTGTAAAGTCACATTCCATGTTGAAATATCAGTATGGAAATGAAGGAAGTTATCATAGAGTGGCAAAGACCACAGTTGGAGGAGGTTGGGTGGATGGACACAGGAGGACGCTATTCATTTCCTGTTGCTTTTACCCATGACTGTGATCGTTTCTGTCGGTTTAATTTTGTACCCATGACGATTAAGGTCCCCTAATCTTATCCGAACCACAGTGCTTCTATACCCTGTCACACCTCAGTCACCCCACCTGAAGCACATGGGCGTGTGTCCACATAGCATTTTTCTTTGGCAGAAAAGCAGTGGCAGGGTGTTGACCTTAGTTTCAGAAAAAAGTTCAACAACTGGCTATGCTTTTTTAACAACTGAACTTTACTACAGGCTGCTGGATTGTAAGATGTATGGCATTTACTCCACGAAGGCCAAATGCCCTGTCTTGTATTGCTGAAAACAGTGAAAAATAATTTGCGTATCCGCCCCTTGATTCAGATCCACTCCAAAGTTTATTGTGGTCTCTCTTGGCCTATGCTATACCCTTACACCAAGTGTCATCTAAATTGGGCCAGTGGTTTTTCTGTAATTTGGCTGACAAACAAACAAACAAACAGATCAGAACTGAAAACACAACCTTCTTGGTAGAGGTAATTCCCTCCAGGTCCAAGGAGGAGAAGTGATCAACACAAGTGAACAATCCTGAACAAATTGGAGGGTGGAGTTGAAAATTGACGTTGTAATTTTTGGCATCTAGTTTAAGGCTATTGCAATCTGAGGTTTCCCTCTTAAAGACTCGAACAAGCCAGAGAATGATTTTATTCATTGAAAAAATGTGCTTCCATCCAGCGTGTAATATCACTTTGGCAACAGAGAAATAATGTCATTGTGTTACATCATCATCAGTGTAGCGATGAAAAGAGACATTGTGCTTCTCAATGATACACCCCAAGGGGAGCGTGTATAATAAACATTTTACAAAATTCATACAAAAACAGCAGGAACAGGATGAAAGCTTCCCAGTATTTTTAACTGTATCCTGATATTCAAAACAGCGTTGAAGACTGTCAGTGAGAGTGGCGTGATTAACACAATCAACAATCAGCACATAATCATTTAGCACTTATAAAAGAGCAGATTATGTAACATGAAGACCACTTAACCCCGACTATAAGTGATCATACATGCTGTTTTGGTCCGGAAAAGACCAGTAATTGAGGCAAGGCCACTTTTTCAAGGACTCTGGATAAAAATACCAATGTCAGAGATGTGAAGTAGACAATGAGGGGCTTTACAATCTTATTCCATCCATTATCTGTAACCTCTTATCCTATTCAGGGTCACAGGGACTGGAGCCTATCCCAGCTGACACTGGGCTAGAGGCGGGGTACACACTGGACAGGTCACCAGGGCTATCACAGGGCTGACACATAGAGACAGACAACCATATAGCTCACACTCACACCTACAGGCAATTTAAAGTAATTGATTAACCTAACCTGCATGTTTTTGGACTGTGAGAGGAAGCCGGAGTACCCCGAGAAAACCCACGCTGACATGAAGAGAACATGCAGCGTCCACACAGAAGGGCCCCAGCCGGCCAGTGTGTTCAAACTCTGAACCCTCCTGTTATGAGGTGACAGTGCTAACTGCCCCTACAATCTTGTGTTATGCTTTTTCAAGTTAAGCAAATACTGGAACATTCCAACAACAATAACAGATGCCAGAAAGTTGCTCTGTTTGTTCTGTTCTAGCAGCCTCGTGGTGTTTAATCAGACAGTTTCAAGGACAGTCATAAGACTGATGAAATTATCTTCTTTCTATTTCCCTACAGCTTTCCTGCGGCTCTTTCTAAGAGAAACCACGATGCATCCCTGAGCTATTTGGGTCAAGACGTGTAATCAGAAGTGGGTGTCAGAAGCCCTGTAACACTGTATGAAAGTCATTTTTATACGTTATATATATCATCTGGGGTCAAACAGAGAACAAACAGTAAATCTCTCTTGTGCTGTTAGTGTCAGTTTTTAATTCTAGTTTATTATGTGTACCTAAACTTGCTTAATAACAAACCCAGACAACCTGGTTTCACTCTGAAGTCGCTGAAATCCGACGCTTGGGCAGTGACTTGCACCGTCAGACACTGACGTAAAAAGCGGCCCTTAAACGTCAGCATGATACGCTGGCCTGTCATCGTTATAGGTAAATGGCGCTCAGCGGCATCAGGGGGAAACACAGTGGGACATGAACATGAAGTTTTGGTGGTGAAAGTCTGTGCAGGGTGGCTGGGAGGAATAGTGGATAGGTCCAACAAACACCGACCTTCATCCAGGAGAGTGATGTTGACGTGAGTTAGTTGTTGGAGAAAAAAAAACCTCAATTTGGGTAGTTTATTTTGAAAGAGACTGTATGTAAATGGTAAATTTCCTGTGAGACTGGAAGTGTAATTTGAAAGAAGACGTTGCATGTAACAGGCAGAACTTGACACAGCGTCCTAGAACATCAACAACCAACGCACCCAGGGTACCTTTTATGTCGTATCTAGACATGGAGGTTCCATGACCCTACACCGTGCTAATGTTAGCTCTGAACGTCTTTAGAACAGATTGGAGATATTACTGTATCTGCTAAGTAATAGCTGAACATTTCACTTTTTGTGTGGTTTTCTTGGATTTTTCTCATAAGGCATGTCAGATGCCGATGCAACATGCCAAATCGGCTGAAAAAGCCAACAAGGGCCCAACAGCTTGGTGTGTCAGGGCCCTTATAGCAGACTACCCCATATCATTCTGAGCAAAAAAGAGTTAACCATAAAAGGGAGTGACCCACCTCACGTCTAAGGAGCCTCAAGAAGTGACACACCTCATGCCCACAGTCTGACTGGCCCACAGACCTAAAGTCCCCAGACATAAGTTCTGCTGTTAGACTCTCTTGAGGTTTCTAGGCGTTTGAGAATTGACTGGCAGTTTTAATGCTACTTAAATGCAAAAACACAAAGACGAACACAGAGTTTGGACAGCTGACAGGGCAAATATGCATCAAACAACCTAGAATAGCACCGAAATCTGAATGTCAAAGGTGTGCCAGAGAAGTCCTTAGTAAAGTCCTTGTTAAACATGGTATGCCTCTGGGCTGCACAACAGCAGAGATCACTGCATTAGACTGTTAAAGCAGTTACACCTTTAAAATTGAGTCATAGAGCAAATGGCAGCCTTTCAAACATTTTCTAAGAATATGAGCTTATCCCGGGCTGTAGCCAGGGCTGCTAGAGGGGCTAAAGAAGTTAAGGTCTGGCAGAGAGACTACACACAGTGGGTTTAACTTGCCGACACTGAGCCAGATCTCAGTCACAACAGAATATCTAATTAAAGAGATTAAGAGAAAGTTGTTCATTGAAAGTCATTTAGAATAAAAGTTTTATTGGAGAGTAATCCTGTATCAGAGACACTGGGACAGAGACAGAATCACTGCTCAGGGGTGACGAAGGTGGGAACTTACAGTAAAGGGACATGGAAGATATTTGCTAACAACATCAGATGGCTTAAGCATTTTGTGCAGGGACCTTCTTGTGTTGCCGGAACAGATTTGAAGTTAATAAAAGCGATGCTGTGAGAGCTTCACAGTGACTGTAACCACAAAGGCATACTGCTGAGCAGGGGCTCTCCCCGGCATGTTTCAGGGTCGTAGTCAAGCTTCTGAATCATTGAGGGTCTGGTCTCTGTTTGGTGCCCCTGCTGAGGGGCAAAAATAACACACTCTTGTGTAGTGTAGTATACAGCATATACAGTATATATCAGCGGTGTGGACTTGTATCACAATGACTTTAAACTCAACCTGACAAAATCAAAAAAGACTTCCATTTCGGCTCAGACTTTAACACCAATGACTAGTGACTTCACTTGGACTCAAGCCTTTTGACTTTATGTACAAGACAACTTCCCCCACGGCAATTTGGGAAGAGGAAGTTATAGACATTTTTACCATTTAAGATGAGTTCAATAGTACCAGACAGGAGAGAAACGTACAGAATTCATTCTGCTGTGGTACTGATATAAAATGCTATATGTTCTGAAAGCGTAATATTCTCAGGTCTTCCTCTTTCATCCACCTTACTGTCTCGCCAGCCCACCTGACCACCAAGGGGTCTAGAGCCTTCTGCTGCTCTGCCCCTCACCTCTGGAACTCCCTCCCACCAGACATTCGTAGCATCAACTTTCTCCACTTTCAAATCCCATCTCAAAACTCATTTCTCTCAAAGAGCCTATTCAGTCTGGCTCTTATCCATCCAGCCACACACATCCACATGCAGAGATCATAAATTCTTCTTAAAATATGTATTTATTTGTAGAAACAAGTTTGTTAAAATGTTAAAATGTGTGACTGAACTTCATCATTAAAAAAGTAGCCTAGTGCTGATGCAGGTGGGGGCGTGGATGTGAAAGAGTTCAGAGAGGTACAGAGGAGCTAGGTTGTGGATGGCCTTACAGGTGAGGAGTAAAGTCTTAAAGTCAATGCGGTATTTAACTGGGAGCCAGTGAAGCTGCTGAAGGACAGGAGTGATGCGATTGATGGAGGGGGTTCAGGTGATGATGCGAGCGGGAGAGTGCTGGACCAAAAAAGTCATTACATTTGTTGAGGAGCACATTAGGACTTACCTAGGACTCAAAACTCAATGTGAGGGACTTGGAACTTGACTTGGTACTTGCTAGTCTTGACTTGAGATTTGAGAATACAAACTTGAAACTCATCGTGACCTGCAAAACAATTACTTGGTCCCACCTCTGGTGTGTGCTGTTATTGTATGATTGTACCACAACGCACATGCGCCTAGGGCACCAACATTGTCAGCAGTGACTCTGACATTACAAAAAATGCGCACATCTTGTGTGGGCAAAGTCGTCGAAATCCAGCGCTCAAGTGACTTGCGGCATCAGACGCCGACGAAAAAAGCCGTCCTTTAACGTCGCCATGATACATTATAGTTTAATGGCACTTGGCATCGTCAGGGCGATACGTGACAGGACAAGAACGAAAGTTAAGGTGATAAAAGTCCGAGTAGGTCGGGCGGGAAGGGTTGGTGCGTGGATCCAACAAACACAGACTTTGACCCACTTGCGTACCGCAAGACTTTAAAGCCAAGCACTGTTCTTTTTCCCTAAAACCAACCATGTGTGTTAGTTGTTGATAGAACGTTGATATGTGACAAGGTTGGAGTGAGAATGTGCTGGCGTGGGAAAGGTGCCAGTGATAAAAAACACTATACAGAATGCCATTTACAGAACACTGAAACATGGAGTTTTAAGTAATGAAAGTCCTACTTAATGATACAGTCTAATTTTATATTTAATTTTATCTAATAAAAGGAAATTCCCAGGGTGGTCAGGGCCAAGTAAGCCAGACCACTCATCAAGCTGCTGCCATATTGTAAGTGACAGGGATGTGGATTATGACATCAGCGCTGACTTGGCTCTTAATCACCCTGGGACTAAAAAGAGGATCTATGGAGAGACTTCCCTCTCCCAACAGAGAGCATGGGAAACGTCTCAGACATTACTGCTGAAAAAGCCACAGTTTTTTTTACTGAATATTCCCCCACAGCAGGCGCAGGTAGTTTTATGCCCTCTGGGTTTACAGTCAGGACCTGGGATATGCAAGTAAGCTACCGTATAGCTCCTGCTCTTTACTTCCTCTTTTCCTCTCACTCTTACTCATGCACACTCACTCATATCCAATCTCTCTCACACCCACTCTCATCCTATCACTCCACTATAAAGCTCTTGTAAATGTCCCATGGCCACTCTACTGGTGACAGATGGTAAAGGCGGGATGAAAACTCCCCAAATAAATATGTAATCCCTTCCTCACATGGGCCGTAGCACAACGCAGAGATTATCCCATCAGAAACACTACCACGGCTCCGCGGAGCAGCGGGCCGGAGGGGAGATCCCTCTTTGTGTGTGTATAAAATTATTTGAAAGCTGCGCCTGTGCATGTTTGAACGACTGCCTGTGCTCTCTGAGTGACAGAGGTGATGAGAGGTAAATCACTCATGAATCATATGACTCCTTATTTTTTAATGTCATCATTAGTGGAATAAAGCGCTCCCATCTATCAGCTCGCGAGGCAGATTCACACATCAATAACAATAGAAATGTTCACATTGGAGTGGTTTATAGTTGCTTCAGTTCCTTAATTTTGGTGCCTCTTTGGGACTTTTCTACTTGGATGGCATCCAGGATATAATTATGGCACTTTTATAATCACCTTGTAACTGTTGTCCAAGCACAAACATGTGGTGACTTCCCCCCAGTAAAGATTATAACAGTACATGCTTTTGCTCACGGCGACAGATGTGTTTTTATTGGTACCACTCTGCGATATGAGAACAAACAGCCCACTGTGTACTCAGCAGCTCCACAAAATTTATCGCTGGTTGAATAACACCCGCATCAGCCACCAAAATCACAGAATTTTTGAAAGAAACACTGTCACTCTTCTGTTTGGAAAGTTCCATGAAAGTTCTCACCCTTGAAGCCTTGTAGGGAATAAATTTCCTCTGTGGCAGCAAAACACGCAACACAGGCTGTCCAACCTGGTCTTACTCCCAACTTGTCAAATACTGACACACGGTCAGTGGCTCTTGATGTCAGATACTGATGCACGGACACCCTTTAGCGGCAGTATGAGACACACAGGGTGATGGCATTTTTTGGTGTTCTAAGCAACTGCCATAGTATGAAGAGCGAGAGTTTGCATGGGGTCAGTGGGAGCTGAGGTGGATGGATCAAACTCTGGTGACAGCTGTTTGTGTCTTGTGTGAAATCAAAAGTAAATCGAGTTTTTTCATGAACAACATAGTGTGCTGGTATGCGTTGCGTGCTGCTGTAGTGACAAATGTCAGGTGACATTACATCACTACTACACTCCAACACATCCAGAACTTTGCTGCCCTTCTGATCACTCATTCCCACTCCTGTGATCACATCACCCATTTCCCCCACAACCTCCACTGGCTCGCTGTCCCACAACACATTCAATTCAAAGTCCTTCTTCTTCACTCCTGACACACCAACCTACTCCACGGCCACACTCCTTCCCGCAGTCTCTGTTCCTCTTTTACCAACCTCTGGAATCCACTACTCAGAACCAAGCACCAGACCTGGGGTGACAGAGCCTTCTCCATAGCTGCCCCCTCCCCCTGGAACTCTCTCCCCAAACACATTCGAGACTGCACAGACCCCAAAACTCATCTTTTCAAAACGGTATTTAATATGTGAATGATGTTATGTGTACTTTACTGTATTCTATTTTATGATTGCTTTTCACTTATGTGAAGTGTCTTTGAGTACATGAAAGGGCTCTATAAATAAAATGTAGCATAATTGTTATTATTATTATTACATAAGTGATACATGTATTTGTTTTTTCTAAACCTAACCACATGCTTTTGTCACCTAAATCTAAGGAATTAAACCTGAAAATAAAGTGTTTTATCAGCGTTTTAAGTTTAAACTGTACACTTCCTGTGAAAACGGAAGTTTATTTTAAAAGGACACAATGCATGTAACAAGTCACACTCGTTACACCAGGCTAACTAAACATGTTTAGTACTGACTAGCTTTGAAAGACAAAACAGACTTGAAGAAACATGCAAGCCTAGCAACATTAAAGCTAAAGTACAAAGAACCCATGACTGATACTTTTGTTGTGAATATGTAACTGTCTAATCCTGTTTAACATGCTCTGTCACTTTTTAAAAAACTTTATTTCCAGATAAATGACCTTCTCAAAGCTGTCAAAATGTCGGTATTTGACAGAGCAGAGCATTTTACAGAGCAGGCTACCGATACAGAAATTACTGAGATCTTGGAAAACAGCCATTATGCTACAGTGACACCTGGTATGGCAAAAAACAACAACAAACAAGTCAATAGTTCAGTATTTTAGATAAAACAGAAGTAAGCACACCCAAAATGTTGCTAAAAATAATTTGCGAACAGGGAAACTGTGTGGTATGGCTAGTACGCTAGCTCAAGGTTGAAGCAGGAAGTTGGTTATTTAATATGGTTACTGACAGAAAACTGGTAATACTCTTACTAATCTCCTCAGTTTTCTCCTCCATGTGTTTGGCTAATCTGCCTCTGTGGCTAATGTTATTAACTATAAGACGAAAAAACAAGTTTTTATCCTTTCATAGTCAATCAATCTCATCACAAGGTAACATGACAACAACCGTGTTAGCTGAAATGTGGTACTGCATTAATTCATTTTGTCCAAATAGCAAACTAAATTGGACTTTGAAGACACCTTTACCAGTTGAACACCGATTCTCTGTTTGTAGTCTTACACAATAAGTAAATTTAGCCGCTCTGGGCTAAGCTAAAGAGTCTGATAAAACCATGAATCAAGCCATCTGTTTGTCAGCAAAAAAAGACACTGACAAGTTCTTTGAATTATAACTTAATTGCACTGATCTGCACACAATGGAAATTGTTCATCTGCAAATGCTATGTACTGTAGATGTTGTTTTTACTTACACTCATATTTTCCCTTCTTAAATCATCACACTATAGTAACACTGTTTTTCAGCATGCAGCAGCATCCAAAATGAAATTTAAACGAGCTGTTTTTTAACCTTTTTAATCTAAAATTAATCACCTTCCTGTCACAATGTTCTCAACGTTAGCATGCAACAAGACGCAAACCTTCACTTCACATCCGGACTTGTCATTTTGCCAACATTTACTTTCACATTTCTGACATCCGTTCCAACTTCTTCTCTTTTTTAACTGTGCAATCAAAACCATTTGTGTGGTTGATACGCTTCTTTTGATCTGATGCCATACAGAAAGCTATTTGTCTGGTGGTCTGTTCGGAAAGAAAAACAATGCTTCTTTTTTTTTGACATTTTAAGCGTTAGGTCACGTTAGGACAAGGTACTGGGTCTCTAAATCAGTTCATTTTCCAACCACAATGGCTCCACTCTGCAGAGCGGCTCACCACAGCGTGCCTTTATGTTCTATTTCATTTGATCCTAGTTGAGTAGCAAGATTTGATCTAACATGAATTAAGCGATTATCAGTGCCACACACATGATTCACAACAAAAACCTGCATAAAATATTTCTATTTCACAAATCATTAAAGTCATTTGATTCAAGAGTGGAAAAATTAACATTTGGTCATCGTTCCATCTGAAAGTGTTACTATGTCTGAAAACAAAAACAAAAAGTCCTAAGAGCGGAAAATAAAGGTCAGAGATTACAAATAGGTGGATAACATGCAGACACACATTAACCTTTGAGGAGGCCCTGGGGCAAAAATGAGCTGTGGGCCCCTATTTCCCCCTCATTTCTACCACTCTGTAGGCGCTGTAGCCTTTTCTTCTGTGCTCTGTTTATCTACTATAAATCAATTTAAGAGCATGCATGTCAACATAATATCAACTGGAAAAACTAAAGGTATTAAAGCTAGATTTTGACAGAAGACATGAAAAATAATGGGTGAAAATGCAGACACAATAAGGCCTAATCATTTCAGTTATTGTGCTGTTCAACTGTATATTTGCAAACCAGTATTAGAGGCCGTACACATGCAGTGTCTTTAACTACCTGGAAAATGCAAGGTCAGGCACTGGGCACTACTTCTGTGCCTTTCTTGGGCCAGCTTTCAAGAGCGTAGTGTCAGTTTGCATCTGAGGTTGCTAAGCAACCTTAACAAGCACCACATCAAAGCCTATTTACCTGAAATCCTGAGTTTAGAGCTGATCTGTTTATAGGTGTGTGGGCATATTGTCCAGACAGATGAAAAGCTCTGGCAGCTCTGCACTAAAATGATCAACTTTTCCATATTTACCACAGACTGATATTCACGGAAGAAGGGAAAGATATCTGTCGGCTGTGACTGGTTGTTCCTCGTCACATGACATGCCATGCACGCTGCTGTGGTTCAAATATTGAACTCGGTTTATCTCAGAGTGCAGCCAATGTGCCCTGAAAAATGGGCGCTTGGGAACTGGTGCATGCCGTGATGGCATCGCTCTGCCGCTCTGCGTCTGCTGCGTGTCTACATTGAAATCAATGAATAAATTTGAGGGTGCAAGCAGGTGTACGGCCCCTTAAACATTGCAGAAATCTTGTTGTGACTACTACTACTACTGCCATGTGTCTGCCTGTGGACAGATTTTGTCACCATGCATCACAACCGTGGAAGATGAGGAATGGCACCCTCACTTTACGCCCCTGGCCCACGTTCTTTTTCTGTCGCATGGGCTGTAGTTTTACACATTGTTTTGGTTTCCTGGGCCACAACATTACAGATTTCTATCACTCTCATAGCTCTCATCAGGAGCTGAGTCTGCGCAGCCTCAAACAGCAGATGTCACCAACTAGCGGGTGAACATAGCAGAGCATTTAGCATCTAAAGGGACAGACGTTTTTCTCTGGAGTTGGTGGAGACCAAAAACAGAGCTAAACAGTGTATACTGGATGTACATTCGTCAGGTGACTTAAAAACTAACTTTGAATAAATGCTAATGTTGCTCCTTGTCTTATTGAATACCTAAATAGACTGCTTTCAAGTTTTCCATTTTAATTTTAAAGGTGACAGTGGGTCAGGATTGTGTTTACTACTACCCAGAAAAAAAGAACACCAAAAAAAAAAAAAATAAATAAATAACGTTGTGTCTTATGCTAATGACTTTATTAATATTAGACATCTGCAACCTTTCCCAAACTGTACCCAAGTGGCTGTGAGTGGATATTGTATTGTAGGAGAATCAATAAAATACTGTGTTAGTGCATATTTTTTTAGTATGAACCTTTTGGCACTTGCCAGATACATATTTAAACAATGTTTCCTCATTATTTTGCTAAAATCAATACACAGGTGTATTTAAAAATGTATTTGCAATTGCAAATAAAACCAGGGGCCTTTGAAGTAGCCCTGAGGCTGCTGGCCTCTTTGGTTGCTCGTCAGACCTTACCTAGACAAAACCTTGTAATGCCAAACTCATGCTAATGAACAAACAGACTTTGTATCATAGCTTTACTGGCAAAATGTGTAAAACAAAACAGAAGGAAGTCATAATTTACCCTGAAAACTAGGAGTAGGACATTTATGGCTCCATTCCCACAAAACATCACCACTGCACCTGAAGCCCAGAATGCTGAAAATGTGCCGTCTGGAAATCCTCGGCACTACAGAACCATCTGGATCTCAAACACTACTGTGACCCCTGTGACTTTGCGATTCACCTTGATCTCGTTATTTGAAAAACATTCATAAAATCACAAGCAGCCTCTTACACCATTCTTTATTCCTGAATTTAACAAACCATTTCCTGCATCTATTCTGAGCTCACTGTGCATGTAGAAAAGGCACATGATCATGATTCAAGCTGAGATTAATTATTCCTCTTCTTCCCTTATAAAATCTGTGGAGCTGCAGAGCACACAACGTACCAAAGTACCATTAAAACCCACATCTGTCGCTGTGCGTACAAGCAGGCAATATTCCCATCTTTATAGGGGGGAAGTCAATACATTTGTACTCTTGGATAACAGTTACAAGGGTTACAAGTACCATAACTCTGTCCTGGTTACCATGGCGTAGGGCAGGAACACAAATATTGTTATGAAAGCAAGAAACTGACTCACCTATAAGCCATTACATGAATACATTTTTCTCTGTTTCAAACTTCCAGGAGTCAAAATGCATTATTTATTCATTCCCATCGAATATTTCTGACAGTACATGACATGAATATGCTGAGGTATAACAGGTTGTTGTATTTTCAAGAGTAAAACAATGCATCATTGTCACCAAGGCACTCCTAAGCAGTTTCAAAATGCATTAATAACAATCTTGCAGTAGCTCCTTGCCTTTGCATTGTCTTATATAAGTATGACACATCGTCTAACCTGATGAGCTCATCTAGCACAGCAACTGTCTGGGTTGGAAAATGCAGGCAGTGTGTTTTTATAACTTGTGTTTACAAAGTGTGAATGCTGCATTACAGTGCCCGAGGAGCTTGAATCCTCCCAGGAGTGACAATGCGCCTGTATCACCTCTCTGTATTTGTGTTTCTTATTTAGGCAGGTGTTAAGGATGTTCGAGAACACCCCGGGCAGGCAGCTGTACTGTCGATGCCATGTTGCATAAGCGGGGTCAACCGTCACATAAAGAAAGCAGAGAGGTCACTGCTACGGCGAGAAGTGTGGAAAATGGTTGAAATGTTTTCTGTACATTTCCTTGGGTGTATTATTAGTGCCTTTTGTAGTCATGACTCCACTCCACTGTGCAGCGCTTGAAATATGGTCTAAGGTTCTCTAATTACAAAACAAATACAGTGTAATTTCATTTAATGACATCTCCCTAAAGAGTAAGTACACTGAGTTCTGATTAGGCTTTGTCCTAAGTTCATATGACTAACAGTTTCCTTTTACATCCAGACTCTGAAGATCATTCATTTCACCAGATGTTTGCTTTTTTCCCCACTTTTTAAAGAAATGCTATCAAACAAAGAGTTAGGTTATATTTATGCAGCTCCTACTTAGCACAGACTGCTAAACTGGGACCACAAATGAGCACTGCACACAGCTAAACTAACTGTAAACACAGAATTATTATTAAAGCTGTTATGACCACATTGTCAGCAAGAGGTTGCAAATTTACACATCCAGCCAAACAGAACTACATTAGCATTCATTGTGAGTTTCTGGCCTCATGATGAATGTAGGTGGACCATTCACTATCATTTTAGCTCTATTTTGGTCTCCACCAACTCTGACAGAAATATTATATTATGAAACAGCAGCTCCCTGGGCACAAAAATGCAAAACCTTTCCTTCATTAGGAGCAAGAAACACAAGCTTTATGGTTGTTTAGCTTCTTTCCATTATTGTTTTATGTCTCTTTGTAGTCATTTGGTGTCTCTTTGCGGTAATTTGTGTCTATTTGTAGTTGTTCTATGTATTTGTTGTTGTATATCCCATTTTTGTAGTCTGTTTGGTGTCTCTGTGTGGTAGTTTTGTGTGTCTTTGCAGCAATTTTGTGTCTTTTTGTTGTCATTTTGTGTCTCTTTGTAGTTGCTTTATGTGTTTGTTGTTGTTTTTCCCTTTTTTGTTGTCATTGTGTGTCTCTTTGTGGTCATTTTGTGTCTCTTTATAGTCATTGTATGTCTCTTTGTAGTTGTTTTATGTGTTTGTTGTTTTATTTTTGTTGTCATTTTGTCGCTTTCGAAGCCATTTTATATCTCTTTGTAGTCATTTTGTGTCTCTGTGGTCATTTTGTGTCTCTTTATAGTCATTGTGCGTCTTTTTGTAGTGTTTGTTGTTGTTTTTCCCTTTTTTGTTGTCATTGTGTGTCTCTTTGTGGTCATTTTGTGTGGACTGGCTAAACCAAAACAGGATGTTCATACAGGAGACTGTAGTTTGTGTCCTGGGTGAAACAGAAAGTCAACCTTTTTTTGAATGTAAGATTACGTAACTTATGTATGGGCGTCACGTCATTTACATTACATTATATCTAAGCATAACCCTGGAAGAAAAGCACTTAGTTTAAGCCAAACCATGATCATTTTCGAAACCTAACCAAGTAGTTTAGTTGTCTATGCCTAACTGCAACTGTTTCAGATCGTTGACCACGTGTTACAGGTGTTTCACAAACTGTGAAAAATTTTCCTTGAGGGCTTTCTCTCAGAAAGGGACCTCTTGGTTAAGGTCAGAAAGGGCTTTCTTGGAGAAGTTCTCCTATGAGATGGTTCTCTTCGGATTCATCACTGAGAGTGACAACATTCACACCACGTATGATCATTTGATCCATTGTTACTATGAAAATATTGAGTGCTTGCTTTAAGCTGAATGCAACACTAATATCTACATATTTTATTATTAAAAAAAAAAACAAAAAACAAAAACAGTCCACATCACAGTCACCATAGAAACTGAGGTATATGTGGAAACTGGGAGTCGTGATTGTTGAAAGTTGGGTGAGTTCTCTGAAACATCCGATGTCACTGAATGATTTGATTAGGGAAGGATTTAGGTCTGCCTGTCGACTTGTACGGCCCTTTAGAGGCACAGTTTTGATTTGTGATTTCAGGCTGTATAAATAAAACTGACTTGCTCTGATCTTTGGTTTGATTTGACAGTCGCTCCCATTAGTCACTAATATGTACCGTGCAGTGTGTGTACTAGTCAGTGCTGTTTGTGTACGTACAAGTGTGTGTGTGTTAGTGTGTGTATGAGGTAACAGCATGCCCTTGTGGTGCCCTCGCAGTAGTATCATGTAGTAGAATGAACTGAGCTGGAGTCAGTTTTGCTCTAATGAAAAAGCGATGATATACAGCTCAGACTGGCTGTTTAACGCTGCACTCCTGTCTCTGTCTAAATGGGCTGTGTCACAACTCAATGAAGCAAACCATGCCAACCTATAAAACACTTTCCACAAACGCATTTCCTGTCCTGTCATAGGTGCTGTGAGATGATCAGAATGAAAAGCAACCGCACAAATTTGACCTCTTAGTGTTACGACTGCCATCCCAAAGCAGCTTTTCTCTCCGTCTCACTGTTAACGTGTCCTTGAGGAAGACATCAAATTAACTCGTTTTCCTGGCTGGATAAATTAACTTTATTCTATTCATATAACCTGCTTAACAGGGATAATTAAATTTGCTTTCTCAGTTTGCAGATATTACACAGTTATTACTTTACTGAGTGAGGTGGGGTTCAGCTCTAAAAAAGATGGAGAAATGGGCTGGAACTAAACTGTTGTTTACCCATGAGGAATTACTCTACATCTTGTTTGGTGGTACATTTGCATTCCCCATGTCGGCCTCTCTCTTTGTCTTGCACTCACTCTGTTTTTTCCAGGGAGACACACACAAATACACACACACTCACATTGCCTCACTACATGTCTTCTTCTGCTACATCTGTTTGTGTCTCAGTTTTTCTTGTCTGTCTGCATGCACCTAGTGTGAACATACGGTGGCGCGTACTTTCAGACATTTTGTTTGTGTCAGCAGCTGCGACTGAACACCATGTTCAAGTGCATTTGGTGCTGCAGCATCCCTGAGGATGACTCTTGTCTAAATGCTGTCCCACTACCTCTGTGTCACATGACCAGCTGTGCTTTGTGGCATTTAAAGCATCACAGATTATAATACTGGCTTATACATTAATAAGGCACTGAAGAGGAAACAAAGCCAGTTCAAAAAATACTGCCAATGGGAATAAAATCATGGTATGTTTTCATATTATCTTGGGAATAAATACAGTACAAGTTTGCTTTCAGGAGATAGTGACAGCCTTGCAGTGTGAGCCTGACACTGACTCAGTGAGACTGAACCAAAACAACAAGTTGTGGGCCAGACAGCCAAAACAATGAGCTGAAACTCACTATAAAGCTCCTTAAAGCCAAGGGAAGCTGCAGATTCCAGTTATAAAATATTAAATATACCAGCGTCTCCTTTCATATTGGCACCTTGTTTTTATATTGTCATCGATTCATCGTTAAAATTGAAATAACAATTATAGCCATTTTAAATGTAAAAATACTACCCTACAAGAAAAAGTCCTGCATTAAAAATCTTATTAGAAGCAGTAGCAGCAAAATGACCTGTTAGTGTTATGGTATTATTATATACATTTATAACCTTTTATAATAAGTACCAATGCATTAGCAGCTTTTTAACATTGTAGCTGTTTGTATGAAGTGTTTGCTAACCTGAATGAATGCAGTTAGCTCCCTCTCAAACTACTTTGATGAAGCATACAGAACCTTTCACATCATCTATGTTAACTTTTTAAACTTTATGCAGATCTCATGGTACATACAAGGAAACGTCACTTCCAAAAAATAAAGCACAAGTAGAAACAGCACAATTATTACAGACAACACAGACAAGTCATCAGCTCTTGAGGCCTAAATGATGAACAAGAGAGCTCAAAAAATCCACTCAAAACTTCGGGTATGCACAGAAGCATCATAAAATTCAACATTATTAGCACTACATGTACATTCAGATAATATTTGTCAACCAAGATTTTGCAGTTTCTATATGCAATTCCATGTTAGGGTCCAGCCAAATTTATTTCAGCCCAGGGCATCAAATAAAGACACAATCGTCATTGTTGCCACATCCCTCAGCGAGTGATATCAACGCCAAAGGCACCCTTTAGCGTCTTAATGAGATGCACCAGGCTTTAAACCAAGTCTAGTATGAACCCATCCATGGCAACACTTGATGCTGAGAGCAACTAATGTACTAAAGAGTGAGCAAGTCGGCAGGGCAGGAGGGAGGGATGAGGATAGGATAGGTCAAACAAAAAAAGACCTTCGTCCGTGAGATCACAGTTCGTGTGAAGCCAAAAGTCAGTGTTGTTTTAACTGACATTATCCAACTTATGGAAGGTTTTCATGCAGTGATGTAACTTACATGGCATATTACATCAGGTTATATAAGAAACATACCTATTTTAAGCCAAAATATGTTCTTTGTACGAACCTAAGCAAATAGTTTTGTTGCCTGAGCCTAACCGTGACCCTTTCACAACATTAACCATGCGTTACAATGTGTTTCAGCTGTGCGTCACATAGAAACACTAAAGGGTGCCCTAGTGCTTAAAATAAAGCTCGCAGTTACTGTGACAATGTAGTTACCGGTTTGTGGACTGTCATTTTGAATTCTCTAGTTTGGCATTTCAGCTGTCGCTATCTTGTTTTTTTGGAGCCAGAAGTGATCATATCTGGACTAGAGGGTAGAGCTGTGGTGGAGCATGGGATGGATCTGACTGGTAAACTGTAGTGACGCCTCACAGACAGCCTGCTGCTCGGGTAGCTACGCCCTTAAATATGCATAATTTTAAAACTTAATAACATTTAAACAGGTGAGTTATATAAAAATTAACCCTGTGTAGAGCTGTCATGAATGTTGACATTAGCTATAGAAACCCAACTGTTTTTCCTTCTGGAGCTGACCTCAAGTCCCAGAGGCTGCTGTTTGAGCGGGGCATGACAAAGTGTTGGGGGAGTATAAAACCCCCAATATCTACATCATTCCCCTTTTTCACGATCAGCTAACTGTTCCCTAAAACATACAATTCTATCCATGTTGCCGACTGCTAAACTGAACTGAACCTTATCCAAGAATTGATGATTGAAACTAATTTCTCTTACAATATCAGGCCCCGAGTGTAACCTCATTACAGCAGAAGTGAAAAAAAAACTGCCCATAGTTAAAGTATTACACAGTGTTTCAATATACTTTTGCGGTTTATGTAAGAAATGAGATTGCTGGCAATGTATTGAAAGTCATCACCACAAAGCTGAGTCAGCAGAGCTTAGACAAGGTCGTTTATCCAGCTGAAAATGGATGAATGTCTGTACTAAAGATGTGAGTGTATCTTTGAGACGTGAGCTAGAGGGACACGTGTGTGTATGTGTGTGGAATGTTGGGTTAAAAGCTGCATATGTGACTGAGTGCATTCATCATCTCCTCAACTGAGCATTGATCTGCAGATCTCTGTTCCATATCCAGCCAATCACTGCGCACTGTCCAAACGCCAGCCTAATAAACTGGGATGCAGAGCAGCACAAACACATCCCTGTCCTTTCATTACTGAACGGCTGCCAGTGACGTTGTCTGGTCCTCATCCCAATCAGCCATCATCTCCCGCTGATAACGCACTCTGCAAACCATCACCATGGGAACTGTTGCACATGTTATGGGTGGTTGTCAAGACAACCTGGCTGAATAATGGTCCCTCTTCTCTCATGCACCGCCTTGCCTCTCTTCGCCTGACTCACTTGTTCTGCGCCGTGTTCCTGCGATGTGAAAATAGCCGTGTGCTCTCAGAGAGTGTGTTCGAGATAGAGAAAGAGGATGTGAAAGGGCAAACTGTGTACTTATGGTGATTATCCCGATGACAGCTCCTTTTTAAAATGTTCCCCGAGGCTCAGCTCCCCCTCTGTAATCCAGATGTAACAGTGGGATCAGTACGGGGGGATGTGGAGGTGGACTTTTTTGTACTTTACATGATTGTATTACACATGGGACTCAGCCCAGAAGGTCCTAGAACAAGAGTGGTTATGTGAGAACGAGTTTGGCTGCACATTTTATTGTTTAAATTTTATTTAAGTACTCAGATGGATTTTGTTACTTCAGCTCGGCCTTGTACTTATAAACACCTGCCTAAGCTCATTATTTCCTCATGTGTATAAATGTATTTTTAGCATGCGTCCCAACTAATCCCATATGCACTGGAAAGTACATTCTCACATTGCGGCTAATGACTATGATCATTAACTGGATTGCATTTAAAGTATATGTTCCCAGTCTTGTACTCTTTGCTGTGGATGAATCCATTTTATTTGGAGGATCCAATTAACATCTTTTCCAACAAACCCACACAATCCATAAAAAAGACAGAAAAAAAAGGAAAAAACGTTGAAGTAATTTACATTATCTAACCAGTGAAACTAGTCAGCATCACCTCGCGACATAATTATGACGCAAAAGCTTCACTTTCAATCAGCTAAGAGGGTCCTAGTGCAGAGCTGGAAACATCCCCATGAGTCACCACTACAACTCTGGTCACAGTGTCAGTGTGAAATTTCTTAAACAAAAGTCAGTGATGCTGAATCAAAACCCACACAGTTATGGACATCTTCCAAGTTCATTCTCGATCTTGGAAACAGCAGCTGATAAAACAACCTCGCCTCAAATCCATAGCTGGTCCGGAGCTTTAGATGGTATCACATGATCTTCTTTAGCAAGTGCAATTGCTGAAGAAGAACTAAAACTTATATTTTTTTCTGAGCACTTCTTTTCAAAGTTTTGTTTTGTCAACTGGGTTTTCAAAAGTCAAAAATAAAAACACTGAAGATCAAAGTTGACGCCAAATTGGACGAGAAGAGCTTGGAAAAATGCAACTTTGAAAAATTCCACAACAAATGGACAAAACCTTTGAGAGCTCCAGAACAGCTTTTAATTGGACCTTGAAGTGAAACCATTTTTTAATTCCTGACTTGCACCAACCCAATCGTAAGAAAAAATGTTGGCATTGTACGTTAACTGCAGATACACTGAAACTTTACAGTTCAACAATGCTGTGGTTAATGTGAGGTTAGGTTTAGGCAGGAAAACCACTTGGTTATACCTAAGCAAGGATCACATTTCAGATTAAAATATCTGCTTTTGGGGGGTACAGCTCTGGCTGGAAAAGCAGCAAAGTCTAAATGAAAGTCAGCTGCTTTTCATGCAGCTATCCCCACTGGAAAAACAGCAAAGGGGTGCTACAAACACTCACATTTAGTGCCAAAAAGCAGCTGAAAGCACAGCAAAGAGGCGTTAAATCGCAACCGGTTTTGGTCAACCAGTGTCTGGCCAACGTGTCACAGCCATTCAACGACTCCTCAACTTCACAATGACAAAGTCAGCTCATGTTCTACATCACTTTAGAAACGTTGAGATTATACATATGAAACTTACACTGATTGCACTTGTACCTTCTGAATGGTATTTATATTATTTGAAGACCTGAGCAAAGCGGTGGGTAGGTTTGGGGTCCTAGAAGCCTCAGGTTCACTCTACGTCAAATGATTTTTGGTTATCTGATGATCTATTCAAGCCATGACAGTAGCAGTTAGCCAGCATGCACAATACCAGTTCCCTTAGACTGAAGCAGGTAAATGGAATCCAGCCATCATTCATTTTATTATTTAAACTTTTCCGACTGTGGCGTGCCAAAATGTCTGCTAGAAGATTAGGCTTGCAAGTACATTACCCGTTTTTAAATCATTGCTTAAAGCATATTTTTATAGGAAAGCTTTCCCCTTTAATGCCCAATTTGTACTTTTTGATTTGTAACGTTTTTGTATTATTTCCCTTTGTTCAATTTTTGCCTCTGTACACAGTATTTTTCTGAGCTCTTAACATATTTAAAAAAAAAAAAAAGTGTCTTATTTTCATGCACTTTGCGAAGCACTTTGTAACTTTGTTTCAATAAGTGCTATACAGATAAAACTCTTCTTCTTATTATTTTTAATGTATGACTATATCAACTTCAGTGGATCCTGCATTGTTTCCTAATGAAGCTCTAGCAAAAGTTCAGTCAGGAAGACAATACTTTTCATGCTCAGGGTGTAAGTTTTCTTTCATTCACTCTTTGCACACATGCTCCCTCACTATCTCTAGGTGTCATTGTCTTGGTCAACTGAGTCATCAGCTGATTCACACTCAACCAATAGCACAGCGACACACCTTCTCTGTCAGCCTATCATCTTACTGCTCCTTATTTTAAATATGGCTCTTTCTCTGTCGTAGTTCTTTCTTGCTGCAGTTGTGCGTGCCCTCCTCCTCCCCATCACCACCTAGTCTTTATGGAGTCATCAGCCTCATACGCCTCATCAGCCATCAGAGCCTGGTCTCACTCTAAAGTCGTCGAAATCTGATGCTTGGGCAGTGACTTGTGGCGTCAGAAACCGACGAAAAGGGGGAAACATGGCGGGACAAGGACGAAAGTTAAGCGGTCGAAAGTCTGAGTGGGGTGGACAGGAGGGGTGGTAGATGGGTCCAACAAACACCGACCTTCACCCGAGAGAGCGGTGTTAGCGTCCTGTAAGATTTTAAAGACAAACCATGTATTTTTTTCCTAAACCTAACCACTGTGTGTTTGTTGTTAAAGAAAAACAAACATTAATTTGCGGCTTTGTACTAACGTAGTGCTGTTTATTTTGAAAGAGACTGTATGTAAATGGTAATTTCCTTTGAGAACTGAAGTGTATCTTGAAAGATGACAACGCATGTAACAGGCAGAACTTGACACAGCATCCCAGAACGTCAACAACCAACACACCCAGGGTACCTTGCATGCTGTATGTGGACGTGGAAACCAAAACGTCAATATGTGACGAGGTCGGAGTGAGAATGTGTTGGCCATCAGCCTCAGAGTCAGCAGGACTCCATGGGGGGGGATTTATCCTGCTGCTGCTCACATGTCCCTCGATTACAAAATATCTCCCTCTGGTGTCCAAGCGCCAAAGACTTCTGTTAAATCCTAATCAGCACAAATTATCTGTTAATCTGAACACTTATATTTTGTATTAAATATTATCTTTACATCATTCTTCTGTCTCTTTTGATTGAAATATTATCGTAAGGTATACAGTGTGATACATATTATTCAAATGTATGTGTTGTTTTTGATCAAATGACCAACAAAAAAACAGAAATTGGAGCCTGTGTAATGTGTTCGTGTACTTGAAATGTGGAAATCACAGTGGAGTGAGAGGGTGTAGCCAAGGGAAATATGAAACTAAAAATAAGTCCTTAATTTCCTCTGTATGTAATCAAAGTTCAGTAACAAAAAAACACTGTTACCTACCCACCTGCTGCCCACAACTTTGCTCAGCAAATGCTTTGACTACGCTGGTGTATCTGCCTCGTTATAAGCTGTCACCGGCCTCACCTACAGTACATGCCCCCGTCACTACATCCACCTTCCACCCAAACAAGCAGCAGGCCCGCCTCCTGCAGCCTGACACGGGAGCTGTTCTTCAGCACCTCCACACAACACACACAAGCCTGAGCAGCAGCGCAAAGTGGACAACACGGGACTTCAACACCCTTTCATACTGAGCTTACACCTCTGCACACCGTATTAAAGTTTCAGCAATCTGCCTGAGGATATATAACACACATTAACGACTCGTTTTCACCACATGCCTTCATAATTAGGTGCAAATGATGCGTTTAGGTGTCGGTGATGCAGTTTGTGGTGTGTTTGCGGTGGTTACTGACCTTTCTGAGAGTTTCGGAGTCTGTGGAAGCCCTGCTGTTGTCCTCTTTGCAGCGTCGATATACCCGACACATTATTGCCCATGACAAGATGCTGACAAGTTCAACGCGGCTCTGACGGAAGTCTGTTTATGATGATGATGATGATGATGATGATGATGATGATGGTCAGAAGAAGAGAAATAAACACTTTCCTCCTCAGTCGAAGTGAATGTGCAGTTGTTTCTCCTGCAGTCAGCAACAAACGCCTGAAGCGGAAGAGGCAACAGGCACACACAGGTGTGTGTGTGTGTTTGTATGTGTGGAGTCAGAGAGCAGCGATGATGTGAGGATGTTGAATCCTGGATGGAGCTTTTGGCTTTTTTTTTTTTTCATCAGCGGAACTGAATAATCCTCTTCGGCATGTTGTGTTCCAGGACAACAGCTGAGATCACTGTGTTACATTGTTTTATTAAAAAAAACAATGAAAAAAGTTCATCATGCAGCATCTGTCATATAAGATGCTTTGTTTGTAGATTCATGTTCAGCTCGTTATCATAATCCCCTTCAATGTCCCGGTTAATAAAGTGGAATTTGTGCAATAAAATGAAAAATATAAAATAATAATAGGCAGGTAAAGGCCTAGCTGTCAGCCAACACCTTATAATGTGCACCCGCAGCTCAGTGTGGATCATCTGTATTCTGTGCAGCCTGTTTTAAATATCAAACACATGCAAAACACACATGTCTAATGAGCGCTTTATCATGGTTCATGAATTGTGTAAAGCTGCCATCTAGTGTAAATAAACAATAAACAACAAAACAAAAGAAGCCAGTGACAGTTTGGATTTGATTTGGCTTTGTTGTGCTGATTAATGACAGAAACTCACAGTGACAGTAATGAGTGACAGACCTGCAGTCACAGCTTCATTTACTTTTAAAGTTTATTAATAAAGTGTTAAATCTTCCGACCTACATCCATCACAATTATGTCTTATTTATGTCTCAGAAATGAGAATGAAATATGACTCCATGATAACTTACATTTAATAATTAGGCTATAGTTGAGTGAAGGTGTTTAAACATGTGTTTTATGGTTTAAATGCAGTGGTGGCATGTAACTAAGTATATTTACTCAAGTAAATATTGTACTGAAGTACAATTTTACTTCACTGTTGCCATCTCATGCTACTTTATACTTTCACATGAGAACATTTATGAGGAAAATATTTTACTTTTTGCTGCGCTACATTTATTTGACAGCTGTATTCTTACATAAAAATCTTACATCAAAAAGATCTTACATAATAAACGCTGCAAAAAGTTGAAACCAGTCTTTCCTGAACTTTTTAGTTTGTAGTTGGGACCTCTTTTGATGTTTCTGTGAGTTGTTAGCAGCCTCACCAAAGCAACATTTTCCTTCTTAACTTCAGATGTTTCATTCAAATAACCTTTCAAGGTCTAAAGAAGTGAAAGTATTTAATATTTCACAAATAAGAAAAATTTGAGAAAATCAAACAAGTGAATACGAATTTGTGTTTTTTCTTCTTTTCTCATCCCCCCCCAGATTATTTTATTTGTTATATTTATTACTAACAAGAACATGAGCTGATGAGAAATCAACACAAATTAACAGGTTCATTAACAAACAATAACAATAAATAAACAAAAAGAGAATATGATATGTGCAACTTTGCATATTTTGTCTTCTTCCTGTTTTTGTACTGCTCCTGGGATGGCTTTTGCCTTTTGATTTTCTCTCACTCTTATGCTCTCCTCATACACGCCACCATTCCCCCTATGTTTGAGCTTTTTGAATGTAAAATATTAACACGTTCTCACTCCGACCTCTTCACACATCGACTTTTGCTCATGGACTTTCCACATCTGATCTGACATGCAAGTTACACCAGCAGCATTGGTTGTTGACGTTCTGGTAAATGGAGTCAAGTTCTGCCTGTTACATGCATTGTCTTCTTTAAAGATACACTTCTGTTTTCACAGGAAATTTAACTTTTACATACAGTGTCTTTCAAAATAAACACACTGTGTCAGTACAACAACGTGAATTGATGTTTTTTCCTTCAACAACAAAAGCACGCAGTTAAGTTTAAGAAAAAAAGAACAGGGTTTGGCTTTATAATCTTACAGGATGCAGACACTGACTTCCCGGGTGAGAGAGACTCCCGCCACCCTCAGTTGGACTTTCGTGCCTTAACTTCAGAGTGACACCGGGTTTAAAAAAATAATAGTAAGTGAAAACATGTTGCCTAGACCTCTTGACCCGTCAGATGCATTTTGTGACACTTTTCAGGGGCCTGACCCCTTGGTTGCGAATCATTTGACTAAACTACTTAACTGCCCAGACAGCATTTGTATGTGGGGCCCATGTGGGAAGTAGATGGGTTACAAAAAGGGGCCCCATGTGGGATTGTCCATGGGTTCCATATCGACCCCCTGCCAGTTGCCCACATCAATGGCTTTACCCAAGTGGGCCCCACATTGTTATGCTAGGGCTACCTGGGTACCAAGTGGATATGGGCCCAAAATATCTTGGGTAAATCCACACATGTGGGCACATACTTTTACTTTGGATACTGTAGGCCTAAGTATATTTGATGATAATACTTCCATACTTTTATTTAGGTAGGATTTTGAATGACGTTTATGTAAATGTGCTTTTATATTATTATTATATTGGCATTTTTAAGTAAATTATATGAGCTTCCACCCCCGCTGAAAGGCCATTCAGCTCAGTGAATTAATTTATAGATTTGGGTTTCTTTATTTTGGGTGATTTGGTCGTAAATAGGGACCTACGATGTGTTTAAAGTTTTCATATTTAAGTTTTATTCGTTAGATATACGTCCTCAAAAGAAAACCAAACCCCCACTAAAGCCAGTGAGGTTGAATTTAATGCTGCCTACATTACAAACTTCTTTTTTCCATCATATTTACAACATGTAATTATCTTTTTTTTAATTTTGCATTATACCAACTGAAAGTGATTGCAATTCAGAGTGTGAGTATACAATAAAAGCTGCAGATGTTTCAGCAGATGTAGTGTCAGATCAGCGACATAACTGCAGTAGTATAATTTGGCAGCTAAATGACTGTCTTTAAAGCTGCTGGCGTCAGGTAAAGAGAAAAGAGGAAAAACATTTCGTGATAAACAGTCCATGTGACCTTGCAGGTATTCACATCGCAACATTTGGCTGCTATAAAAATGACTGGAAAGGCAGCACCCACTTATACACAGTAATTTCAGGTGTGTGTGATTTGTCTTTTTCCGTGGGGATGAGGACAGACTTTGGAAGCCTGTGATTTAGCTTGTGGTTCCCACACAATTAGCCTGACAGTGACAGTTTGTGACTCCATTTCTCAAGTCTCAGGAGGGAGAAACCTGAGAGAGACACTTTGGATCTTTTGGGGATTCCAGCTTGTTATTCACAATATTCCTCTCCTCTGTATTTAAAGAGCTGAGAAAATCTTGGAAAACAATTGTTTTGATGAGGTGGTGTGGAGTGTAGGGATTTTCATAAACAAACAAAAAATCAAAATGACCTTAAATACAGAAGGCCTCTCCTTTTAGTGCATATGCTTATAATTTTAATAAATTGATTTTGAATTGTTGCCTTTTATTTTATTTTCTGCTGTTTACATTAGCTCCCACCAGACATGGGTGGTGTGCAGTGCAGAGTTGAAGAATGAACCTATAGACCAAGGTGTATCAGCTGCCAACTAATGGTTAACTGTCAACATCCCTCGTCCAGTGAGTCCTCGGTTTCTTCTATTCTTATACCAAAAGATGAAGTTAATGTAACAATCTAGTACAAAACTGGGACTCAATTGAAAGTACAAAACACCAAGAACAGTTTATTTAATCCAAATCTTCACATTGTAGGTCAGGGATCAAACACGTGAAGGCAGAAAAGTCCATTCAGGGAAATCATACAAAAAGCAAAGTCCATACATCCAGGCGTTCAAAAACCAAGGCATCACACACCAGGAAAAGGCTGGAAAGTATGAACACACTAGGGCGACAATGACAATCTGGCAATTGAATGGGGGAAACACCAGGCTTTAAATACACATGGGTTGATTACTGACTGTACGCAGATGAGTGGAAACAAACACAGGTGAAATACAGTACATGAGGTAGTTAAAGGAGAAGTCCAGTATTTTGCACTTTGAGCCCCATTCCTGGTTGTTTATGATGAAATAGAGGGATTAAGACCAAAATCTTGACGATTGCTCCTTCTCTGAGAATTTGAGAGAATTTGGCTTTCCCCTGCCTGGCTTAATAATGCTGTCTATGGCCATGTGTAAATCTGTCCTAAAACCACCTTAAACGTTGGTTTTCAAAGCCATGAAACTCACCCAGTGGTCAGTGGTGTTTGTTGATGTTCCCACATAAAAATCGTAGCAAACTGTGGTTTCCATCCGTGGAACTATTTTTTCAGCTGCCTCACACCCGTGTGTAAACTTCCGCTTGATCGTTCGTTTGACCCTGAAGTGTTATACACTCCAGCCCACTTGATGGCGATAATGCTCCTTTACGTGAGTGTCACCAACCGGCAGGAAACCATTGTAATGTAATGGGACACAGACAGAAGCAGCAGAAGAAGGCTGGCGTTGTGTTCAAAGGCATCGTACTGCGAAGGTTGTTTACAAGCAAGTAATAATAAAGTTTTGAGTGGTCAGCGACTGCAGGAGAATTCCTCCGAAGAGGAGGAGCGCACACAGCACTGTCGAGCCGGCACTTTCTCTGAGCTAAAAGACTACAATGACTACAACCTTGTTGTAAACAACCCCCTTTCCATTTCCAGTGGCGGATTACTACCAACGTACAATGAGGCTTCCTATAGGAAATCAATGCATGGACAAAATGTCAAATAAATCATCAGGGAAACCACAGTTTGCTACGATTTTTATGTGGGAACATCAACGAACACCACTGACCACTGGGTGAGTTTCATGGCTTTGAAAACGGACATTTAAGGTGGTTTTAGGGCAGATTTACACATGGCCATAGACAGCATTGTTAAGCCAGGCAGGGGAAAGCCAAATTCTCTCAAATTCTCAGAGAAGGAGCAATCGTCAAGATTTTGGTCTTAACCACTCTGTTTCATCATAAACAACTAGGAATGGGGCTCAACGTGCAAAATACTGGACTTCTCCTTTAACAAAGGTGGGAAAACTCAGGAAGTAAAAGAAACATTAAACACAATGAGAACACATTTCAATATAAAACAGGAAGTGGACACAAACACAAGAGCATAAACTTGACAGAATATCACAGTAAACTGTTATTTATATCACACTCCCTGTTACTGTTTGCACTACTGTATTTATGTTCATTTTGATGATCCAGTGATGATGATTAAGTGCTGCTGAAGAAGAAGACACACCCAGTGACACCTGCAGAGAGATTCAGAGATTTAGCAGTGATTTAGCGTTACGCTCCTAACACAGTCAAGGTCAGAGTGGACAGTTTAAAAAAAGAGAGATTAAAACCAATGTGGCAGACCCAGACATATTGTTCTTTCTATTCCACACATCCTTGTTCAAAACCTGTCAAAACCTGGCGCCTACACGAAACAACTGGGTTGGATATCTGCATGTGTAATGCTAGTAGCAGCTAATGTAGCCTCAAGCTGCTGACCTCAAGCAGAGATTATCAGCAAGCTACAGAGGTCTACTGAGTTCACTTCTCTCTAACTCCACACCCCCACAGGTTTATTTCATTTTAACTTGTGGTCTTCAAATCCCACCAACACTGACTCAGGTGACATCACCTGAGGCAATTTATCATATCGACTTCATGCAGCTACGTCTGGAAACGCTAAAGGCTTTTTACAGCGTTTCCCACATATGCAGTATTTCCTATTAGATTGTTGTGTGTTGAATCAGTGGAGTTCCCTTTTTCACAGATTATTCTTCAAGTGAGTGGTAGAAAGTGAAGACGTTTCAGAGCTCTTGGCTGCAGGCTTTTAATCATCATAGTATATTGGCATAAGCCTGACCTCAGCACTGCAATGTAGATGCAGTAAATCAGACGCGCCGAGAATCTGATTTTCTGCCCATAACTCTGCATCTGCACCACCCTTTACCTTGCTTTTACTATATTTTTAAAGGAGGTAGATAAAGGACAGTGCCACTGGGCTTTCTGCTAAACAAACGCCCCAAAATCAATAAGGGAAATGTTACTTTGCACATGAGTAACTGCTGAACACTGGCTCAGAGAAGGGATACTTTGTTTTGAAGAGAGTGCAGTCAGAAAGGTAGAAAGCCCCAGCAGGATACAGTCATACTGGCCATCACTGGCATATAAAACTCCAGAAGTGAAGCACACCAAATCTGGGCATCTTTTTCATCCCCTTTGCTCTTTGGTGTTGCCAAATTCAGCTCTAGCAGGACCTCCAGGTCTGTCAAGTCCCCCAGAGAAATGAAGAAGCAGGAGTTGAAGAAGCTGCCGGTGTGAAGGCCACAATGACAGCCTTCAAAAGCCTTCACAGTGCAGGGCCAAGAGGAGTATACAAGACTGAGGCTGCCAGTGATGGAACTAAAAGTGAGTAAATAGAGCGACAAGAGAGCAGAAACACACTCATACACACACACGCTCACAGTGGTGCTTAGGATGCTTTGTTTGCTTGCTTTGGTCTGAATCAGGGACTAACTTTGTTACAAAGTTGCATAATGGCCTAGAGTTGGTTCGTGTTCTCACGGCAGCATTTACAAGCGGACCAGATCAAATGCCTTGTGTGAGAAAGCTGCTCTTGATTGGTCAGAATTTCCATGTGGGAAAAATCCAGGAAGTAAACAAAACGTTGAAGAAGAGTACACTTGCAAGATAAATGTGACACTTTCTAATGTCACAATGGAGGGACAACTACGCAGGTTGATTTTAGCGCTGCTCATCGTGGACTATATTGCTGTCATTGTTCATTTGAGTCAAAGCATACAGTTTGAAAACAAATGTGTAATGTGACTGCAGTTGGTTCGGATCGAGGTCGGAACATGTTCTCACCACAAACGAACCGCACCAGAGTTCAGTTGTAACCTCTTCAAGAAGGTCTTAGTTCGGTTGTTTAGGTGTGCATCCGAGTGCAATTGCTGTGTTCCCACCTGCCCAAACGAACCGCACTTAGGGGGCAAACAAACTCGAGTTTGATTGAAACAGGACAGGACAGGTGTGAAAGCACCGTTAGACACAGCCCCACTCACATACACAGATTCACAGGATGGATGGTCGGGATGGTCATTTCACGTACACACCAACAAGGCAGCACTCAGGGATTACACAGTAGGAAAGCACGGGGGTGTGATCTTTGCCAGTCAGGGCTCGACTCAGGGCCATTGTCCTTCTTAAAAAGGACATTTCTGTATTTGTCAAACTGGGTTTTGTTATGATATTTTTGTCAAATATAACTTTTTGTGAGGGCACTTTTATTTATACAGCTCAAAATTGTACATTTCTCTCAATGGACAAAGGGCAGCCTTCATCCTAAGAGCCTCGACTTGGAACAATTTAAATAAAAAATGATAAAAAAAAATTGAGGCAGCACAACCAGAGAAAGCATATTTCTCATCCTTGACAACACCTGGCACAAACATTACAGTCTGGCCTGAGATTCAGGTGTGCTACGCTAGTTGCAGCTAATGTAGCCTCAAGCCTGTAGCCTCAGGCAGAGATAAGGAGAGGTCTTCTCAGTCCACACAACCAGATTGGTTTATCATTTTCAAACTTCAAGTCTTCTACAAGTGACATCACTTGAGGACACTTATCTGACCTCACAGTCCCCTCCGGAGACACTTAAGGCTTTGAACATCTCTTTTCATATGCAGTAGTAGGCTGCTCCCCAGCAGCTGTAAATCGACTTTGATGCATCAAATTGGTAGACGGCAAAACTTAACACTTCTGACAGCTGAAAATAAATACAGGAAGTAGTCCCCCTGGAAATCTACATAGCTGCTGTAATAAATTGCATAGTGGATTCCCTTCCACTGATAAAACATGGTGCGTACCTTCACTTTATTTTTGCAATTCAGAAGCTTGCAGACTCCAATCCTCGTCCCATGTTTGCTGCTGCTTCTCTAATATGCACACAGGTTAACTGCTGAAGTACATGCTGCATGGATATGTGTCACTTAGGCAGGCCGGAGTGTTTTTTTTTAATGTGTTACACAGACTTTTTGTTGTAGCATGTGGTTGCCTTCCAGCTTCACTGTATACATATTGAGTTTCGCCAAGTGATAACGCAGTTGGCTATGCAGGGTTTGGAATGGTTTGATTAAAAGTGCTGTATGTAACTCGGGAGAAAGATAGCTGACCTTTGAGTCTTATTCCTTGGTTGTCAAATATCAACTATCTTGGCCGGTTGGACTTGTCTTTATTTGATGACCTGGGAATGAGACTCAACAATCATATATCTCTCTCCAGAGTTACATATGGCTCTTTTATCTGGATCGTTTTAAGTACAGGAAGCACTGATTTGATTGATTTTAATTTGAAATGTAAAAACAGCCACAAGTTTTCTCTGCTATGCCTCTGGAGCAGTACAGTGACATATTTATTTTAATCAGTTTTCAATGGATTATGCTGTTTTTTTTTTTACAGAGCTCTGTGTCGTTTTTAGTTGTTGGAGGGCTGTGCAGCCATGTGTAGGAAAAAAAAATTAAAAATGAGTAGCCCAAGTTCAGTGTAGCAGCATCAATTGATTATAATGGACACTATGTGCTGCAGAAGGCGTGTCACACCGCATCTGTTCCCCATGTGTTACGGCTGGTAATCGAAAGCACACCACAGCCTCACACAAAATACAACCAACTGGTATACTCCAGAGTTCTCCACTTGCTTGAAACGAGACCCCACAACCGGCCTGTACCCGTGTATTTGAAGCTATTGAATCAGTGTTTTTGCTTCTGTTAACAATTGATGAAATTACAGATTTGTACTGTAAGAAGGTGTCACTTGTCGTGACAAACATGACTTAGCTGTAGTTCTCTTCACCTCAACAAAGCTTTTAGCTTCACTTAGCTCATTGTTTTGGTTTTGCGGCCCACAACTTTTCGTTTTTTGTTAAACCTCTTTGCTCTCAAAAGCGTCATGTTCGGCTGCTGTCTTCAGTTAAAAAGGCAAAATAAACTGATAGTACCCTACCAGCCCAGCATCAGGTGGAAGACAGACAAAGTTAGCAGCTTGCTGGTGGACACAGTGGAGCATTCAACAGTGAAAGATCCAGAAATTTAATTTGGAGTTGGTGGAGACCAAAAGAGAGCTAAAAGGAGAGTTAGAATTCCCTTTCCAGTCATCAGGAGGCCTGAAACACAACTCCAAATAAATGATAGTGTTACCTCTTGTCTGCTGTTTGCTAAAACGTTCAGCTCAACAACTTTATATCGTGAAATCTTGTCAGTGTCAGAAAAATGAAATCCAAGAATGCAGGCTAAACCCAACAACTACTGACAGACAAATGCAAGACCTGCACCAGACCTATAGCCCTGTTTTTGCTTTATTTTGCGATACATCAGATTCAATGGTCAGTTAAAGAAATAGTTTGGATCCTTTGAAGAGGGGTTGTATGAGGTACTTATCCATAGTCATTGTATTACATAAAGTAGATGGCAATTGGTTTGGAAAAGCAGGCAGGAGTGCTGACACAGAAGCTAAGTAATGTACCTGCTGTGGAGGGGTCAGCAACAAAACTTATTACAGCCATCTACATAAAGTCCCAACTAAAGAACATCAATATAAGTGTTGCTATATTTAGAATAGTTGCACTGCATTACCTTACCATCAGACAACAATTTCTGATGGGGAACCTTAGCCTTTATATCACTCCCTCTAAAGCCAGACTCTATTGAGAAAAACAGGGATTTAACATCACCTAACACAGGAGCTGCTGGTCTACTGTTCACTCGATCAGGTAGTTTGTGTTATTGTGTGTATTTGTTGTTTCAAAGGGTTCGTTTGGAATCATTAAAGTTGCACAATAACACAGAAACTAACTACCTAATTGAGGCAGTGATAGCCACTGATCTGATGTAACGGTAAAGCTGTGAAAATACTCTCAACATAGTGTCCACTTAACCTGTTAAAGAGTTTTTAAGGTTGGACTTGGTTGCACCTTTTTTTAAGTGGCTAAAGTATGTTTCTCGCTGCCCCCATCCATAGCCATACATTGCTTAGCTTCTGTGTCGGTACTCCTGCTGCTTCTCCAAACTGGGGGTGTGCTGACAGACATCTATTGAAGGTAATACACTGACTATGGATAAGATCCCCCCACAACCCCACCTCCAAAAATCTGAACTAACCCTTTAATGGTCAGCTAATGGTCAATGGCTACGCTGTCACCTTCAATGGTCAGAAACAGGACAGAAAAATGACCAAACCCAAACCCAGATCAAGTTTCAAAGCTTAACAGAGAAAAACAGCCTGGCCGATCAGGTACACTAGTTTTAACATGTGTGAACAAATATAGCAGGTACATCAGCTGGCAGCCTCACCTGGAAGCTATTCTGTTCAGTTTGCTGCCGCGGCTCAGGGGACTACTTCCAGTGTTTACTTTTGGTCAGACTCAAAGAGAAGTGTTTCTTGTGGTCCCAGTTGTTGTCGCCCTTGCCAGATGGACAAAACATGAGCATGAAACCCAGGTTGACAAATACCAGAATTCTCTTTAAACTGTCTCCATTGGCAACAGGTACTAAGACAGGCTCTGCAAAGTACATAGTGTGTGTTGCTTTACCACATCAACATTGTAACCACAGGAAATTACTCTCCAGCTTAGTACAGATAAAAACCTGATCAGACACTTGCAATCACACACACATCCCTTATCCCCGTCTGTCTCCCAATCCTTCCCGCTCCTCTTTTTCTTTTTCAAAGTCGATTGCTTCTTCCCGCCTGTTCCCGTGGCTGTGGCGAGGCGTAGCGGAGCCAAGTTTACCCACCGTGCCAATCGGATGTGTTGCTGGCTTGGAGAGTGATAAACGCTCAGCTGTTGCCTCTATCGTTTGGCTGCACTCAATCTGAGTCAGCGTGCCATAGTTGATTTTTTCGTTGACATTTGTGGTTTGCCATAGCTTGAAGTGTTTAGTGACATTTTGCAAATGGCCACTGCTGAGCGCGCTGTTGAAAACTGTTAAACAAACTAATCTAATCTTTCCTTTGTTGCTTTGCCCCTGCACTCAAATACCACACAAGTAACACAAACCTGCCATTTGGACATCTTGTCCTGTGTTGTTTACCCCCCCCCCCCCCCCCCCCCCGTGGCCCTCCTCCGCATCTGACAGATCTTGAATCACCCAAAAAGCGAGCAGTTACTGTACAAGTGAGAACGCCCGAGCAAGCTGCTCCCATCGGCCAATGAGCGGCTCTCAATGGAATGTCAGCAAATGACCTGAAGGTAATCTCTCCACCGCCAACACAGTAACACACCTGAGGCCGCTCAGGTGTGTAAGTGTGTAGGCGGTTGGTGTATCGGAGGGACACCTCGACTCTGATGTTCTCTCTGTGTGTGTCTATGCCTGCACATGTGTTTATGAATGTGAGAGCCTGAGAGAGAAAGAGGAGCAGGAGTAACAGATCTGACTATAGGTTCACACAGTGCAGATGAAAGACACACACACACAGCGCTCTCACTTCAAAGTGTGGACAGTGGCGCTGCCAGCAGAGAGAACTAAGCAGTCCTGGGAGTCCAGTATTGCTTTTTTAGGTGCTGCCTCTCCTTTAGCTTTCAGCTAGGCAGGAACTGAATGATATTTGACCTTTTTGGAAAGGTGGAGAAGCTTCTGATGTTATTCCTCTTCGGAAAAATCTCAACTCACCTCCATCGAAAAAAAGCCTTCTCGAGCCCGAGGCGACGGGATGGTGAGAAGAAAAGCTTTTGCTTTGGCTTTCGGAGCCATCCAACTGCTGCACTGTGAGCTTGTATCATGTCGAGCTCGAAAATAACTGCTCTGTAGGGTATGATTCATGCTTAGCTGGAGCTTAACTGTCCTCAGCCCCCCCACCCAGCCACACCCACCTCCACTGATTTTACATTTATACTCAGTTTAATATGTCAAATATTGCTGCAATCTTTACGCTATGGTACACATTTCAAAATAATGACAAGAGGCAGAGTTGTGGATTCCTGATTTTGTACCTTCAGAAGCATGTATCTTTAAATTATATAAATAATTCAGTTAAAATAGCAATATTAAAAGTTGCAGTGGATTCTCAGATTGAGTGTGCAGAAGGCAAGATTTGATTTGTTTCCTCCTCTGAATGAAAACATGTCTAAAGGCTTCAGCTAATAATTTGTCAAAGGAGGACTCTGTCACATGCAGCCACAAGGGGGCACTGCTTGGACACAGTTCATTATGTAATGGCCCCAGACAAAACAACCACATCTGCTCAAACACTTGTATTCCACTACCAGGAGATGGGAGATCATTTCTAATCTTGAGCATGAAAAAAAAAATTGCTATTTAACTTTACATTTCATTTAAATGCATCCACCATTGGAAAGCTTTACAAGCAAGCATCCTTAATGTGTCCTGTGAGGCGGATGAGCATGCCAACACAGCGTGCTTTTGATGTGCTGGCACATGACATGCATTCTGATTTCACATGAGAAGCTCTCTTCATGCTGCTGCGGGATTGTTGTCATTTCCTGTGAACTAGAGGTAGTAATTTATAAAAGGGAGAAAGGGAAAGATAAGAGACATAGATACACATGGAGGTAGAGAAAGGAGAGGCAAAGGAGGGTGGTGAAACACAGGAGGGAAAAAAACAGGTGATAACATTTTCCCAAACCAGTGTGATAGCTGTCGTCCTCGAGCAAATCCCCTCGAAAATGAAGGGGTCAACCACAGAGACAAAGAAAATACAGCGATAAGCCTAATAACTTTCTCCCCCTCTTTAGAGCTTCCCCTGCCCCTCCCATGCAGGTGTCATATAAAAGAAGATGAGGTATGTTAGATGTGCCAGGAGATTGCCAGGCTGAAAATCAGTCACAGAGAGGTGTGGTGGGTTTTATTCTTTTAGGTTTAGGCAACAAAAGCATGTGGTTAGGTTAAAAAAAATATCATGATTTGGCTGAAAATTAAAACAGGAACCAAACAATGGGCTCTCAGGGTGAAAGTCTGGAGTTTGACTCATCCACCAACACTCCCCGCCCTATGGACTTTTTCACCTTTTTCTTTTTGCAGCTTTACAAACAGACTGGTGCGTATCAAACCGCTGCAAAGGGTGCCTCTCTGTTTCCATGTCCAATGCTGATGTTCACTGACCAAGCAGCAGTATTTGACGAGTTGGGTTGTTGCCTGCTGCCTCTAACACTGACATACCTAATGCATATCAGCGAAAGAGGCCTCTATGCATCACTCTATGATGCCGACATCACCAACAGAGCAGCAGTATTTGACGAGTTGTGAGCGAGAACAGGCTGCCTTAGCCCAGCGCTGCATAAAAAAGGGTTCCCAATGCTTTTTTAAAATGGCACTCTACACATTTTGACAACGGTATCTTTAATAGTAATATCTAAGATCGACATTAGTGAGATAGCTAACTTAACACTATGTTAATAAAGGGAGCTTACAATGCACACAGTGATGAAAGCACAACACTCATCTGCAACATTCAGCGTCCGGACAGTCTGCTCCCACAAATGATCTTTTCCGTGTAACCCAGTCACACTCTGAAGTCGTCGAAATCCGACGCTTGGGCAGAGACTTGCAGCGTCATACACCGACGAAAACAGCTGTCTTTGATGTTGGGCACGATACAAGGCTGGTCGCTGTTTACAGTTTAAAAGGCGTCCGGCGACTGTCAAGGGGAAACGCTGTGGAACAATAACCAAAGTTAAGGTGGTGAAAGTCTGAGCAGGGTGGACAAGAGGGGTGGTGGATGGGTTCAACAAACACCAACTTTCATCTGGGAAAGCAGTGTTCGCATTCTTTTTAACTAAACCCAATCATGTGCCTTTGTTGCCTAAACCCAACTACTTACATTAGTTGTTGAAGGAAAAGAAAAACATCAATTCGCAGTGCTGTACTGACGTAATACCTTTAGTTTGAAAGAGACTGTATGTAAATGGAAAGTTTCCTGTGAAAATGGAAGTGTATTTAGAGGACATGGAAATTGACACAGTGTCCCAGAACATCAACAACCAATGCGCCCAGGGTACCTTGTACATTGTATCTGGACGTGTTTGACTGACATATCATAGAACTTGGGATGGACAGTAACTAAAACAAAGGCAAAATGACACCTGCGCCTGGTGTTTATTTTGACAGATATTTTAGATTTAGTCTTCGTCTTAGTGCTGAGACAAAAATGCTTATTAGTTTTAGTCACATTTTAGTAATTTTCATCCCTCATAGTTTTAGTCAATGAAAATTCATTATATTTTACTTTTAGTAATTATATCTTCTGTACATTTTTAAGTCTTTAAACTAATCCAGTGAGGGTAATTCATGTATTGGAAATAAGAATCAAGGTGACAGGTTGTATAAAAACTTCATTTAGACAATTTTTTCTCTACAACCACAAATAATTTCTACACACTTACAAACTTGCATTACGAGCACACGCTTCTGATCAAGTAGGATTTGTACCCAGGTTCATTGTAAACTCTGACCTAGCAATCTCACTGTTGAGAAGCAGAAAAATATTTAAAGTCTGATTTTTATTTTTATCTTCAACATAACAGTCAGGAGGTTTCAACTTCTGTCCTCTCACAGAGCTGGTGATTAAAACTAAACTTTCATCTCTGTCAGAGAAAATGGAGTTCAGACTGTTTAATCTACAGCACAGCTACACTCAGAGATAGATAAGTCGGCCTTCTACCTGCCTGTTAAACAGCATCAACTCGTAAACCTTCTCGAGACAGTCCGGCTGTAAGTGGACTCCTACAGAGAGATCAGCTGTGAAGCCCGGTGGCTGGTGGCTGCTTGCTCTGCTGCCATTCAGCGGCTAACAAGCTGAGGTGCTAACAGCCACCGCTGCAACTAACAAACTCCACAAATCCATTCAACAGCTCCACCATCCACAGTGAGACACACATGGCTGCTGATTTACCACCACGATGCCGCTCTGGTGTGAATGTTTTGCCGGCTAGCAAAACATCTTGGCACCGACCATTTACTGGAGTTTGCTAACCAGTTGCTCATGCGGCATTTGAAGATAATTGCTAGCTCGGCTGTTCTCAGGCTTTCAATGTCTGATAGTCCACCACTTACATTTTCGTCACACCTCGTCTGATCAACAAAAATGAAAGACAGATTTTGTTATCAAGACCGATTTTAAACTCGTCATCGTCTTGTTTTCGTCATGAAAAAAGGCTGCTGACAAAACTTTTTCATCATAGTTCTCATCAACAGTTAACACTGCCTATGCCTTTTTAAAAATATAAGAGATTTTCAAGTAGAGGTGCTCAGAGGAGACATATAAAAAAGAGCCAGACAAACACACATACTCAACCTGCAAAAAAAGTCTTTACACACTTTGTTTCTACGTTTCGGTTGTCCATTAATTTTTTATTCAAACTAACCTTGTGGTGCAGCTACTAACAAAAAAGCAGTAAACACACTTCAGCTCATCTACTAGCTACTCAGAGACCAAATAACCATTTCAATACGCCATGGTCTTTCCTTTTAAGAGTCAGACGAGGTCTGATTAATCAATTGTCTGAGTGACTAGACTGTGTCCTTACCTGAGCACTGTGTGGGCCATCTGATGTTGTGATGGATGAGCTAAAACATGCTGCCACATTAATATGTCTCCCTTAGGTGATGGACGGGAGCCCAGGATCTGACATGGAGGTCAACAGCCACGATCCACTGCACAGCGACCAAAGGGAGAACACGAAATGCCCATTTCTTATGACAACCCAGATGTTCATGCTTTTTGACACTGTATGCACTTAGCAATGTTCTCCTCTCTCTCTGTGTTGCTTTCAAAGACGTGATCACTGGCTTGTTTTTTCCCTGTTTCTCACTTTCTTTCTCCCCTCCATACCTTCATGTTGATCTATCTACCTGTCGTACTTTAGATCTCTTCGTTTTTATCCAGGTTGACTTTTGCTCCCGACTGTTTTTTACACCTCTCACCTTTTTACTTTTTCAAAAGATTTGTGCTTTTCAACCGCATCCCTGCTTTTACCATCTCTCTCCCTTTGTATTGTTTCTGTTATGTATACTCTCATCATTTTCTGTTAGACATAAAAAATAATAGGATTTTTCTCACCACTGTAAGCTTTCTTTCAGACTTCATAGCCCGCATCCTGCCACAAAATCAAATGGCATACTGGCATACTCCTCGTCATGCAAGAAAAATAGTAGTTATCAAAATGTCACAAGCAAATTGTTTTGACTACAATACATACTCCCTGTCACCCTCCCTGAACAGAACCCCCAAAAGTAAAGCCGAGGCTGACAGAGAAGCAGGCCCAAGAGACATGTTGAATAAACCGCAGGTTTCTGAAGTAAGTGGTGCGAGGTATATGAGCCTGTCACTTCTATTTACCTCTTCCTGTTTGAGCCCATATGAAGACCCTTGGTGTTTCATAGTAAAGGTCACACGTCCTGCAGCTCCGTGACGTAACTGCCGTGCTACAATAAGAGCTACCTGGCATGTTATTTCACGCACAACATCATGCGTCAGATTTCATATCATCCAGCTGCTTGTCATTAAATTTGTTCCCCGAGAACACATATAGTATTTATTTCCATGCGTTTGTAAATGTGTATCGTCTGTGCTGCATCTGCAGATGGGGTGATTCTTTATTAAAGGGTCAGTTCACGCAAATTACAAAAAGGGTAAAGACCAACAGACACAAATGTACCTGTTTACTCTTAGTGGTATCTAGCCATGCAGACAGTGTTGCTTTCATTTGCCTCCATTTTGAGATGTTTGTCTTTCTGTCATAACCAATATAACGGAGGTGAAGGGAATTTTGTTTGTGGTGCACACAACACTGAACAAATTACATAAAAAAGATAAACAAATAAAAAAAATCAACAGCTGCATCCAGTTCCCAGTGTCCTTTTTACTCTTTAGCCTGGTTTCATGCCCCTGCATTAATGCCCATATCTAGCATTGTTTTTGCTCAGTACATTTACATGATACTGGAAAAAATCAATTTATTTTGTTTCTCTGACTAAAACCAGACTTTTAAAATACATGTAAACACGTTACTCTGAAATTGTACCAAATCAAATTTCTCAAAGTCACACCAACGCAGCCAGATTCTGCACGTATACAGACCTAGACTGGCCTAAGTGGTTTGCGCATGCTCCACAGTTTACGCCCCAGGCTTTGACCCTGAAGTTGAACAGCATTAAATTTTTAACAGAAGAAGAAGCTGGTAATAACCACAGACTGTAAAAATAACACCACAATAACGTGGTGAAATCTACATCCAGAGTCATGAAGCTGTCCACCATGGCACCAGTTTGTTGCTTGCTAACTGTTGCGTCGCTAACTTGTTGTAGATTGTTGGTCTGTGATGTAATAGGTCAACCGGAAAAAGATCCAATACTAACAAGCTGACAAGCTCAAAGGGGGCATATCACCAACTATCATAGTGGAGTCAGGACATACTTCGTTCAATAAATCGATTACCCTCTCATGCTTGTATACTGGGACAAGGACATCAGTCCATTCAAATGGCCGAGTCAAGCCATAACCGTAGTTGAGCTGTAACCTGTAGCTCGACTTAGCTGTGCATGTAAACATACAGATTGATGGCTGTTTTTTTTTGTTTGGAAATGCAAGTGAGCCATTTGGAGCTTTGGAGGCAGGATCAAGAACGACAACGTCTTCTTTCTGGGCCAGAGCGAGCAAACTGGCAATAGAATAAATGCACTAAAAATAGTGATGGAATAGACTGATGCAACCATAGAGGTTGTTGTAAATAAACATACAGAAATAAAAACTCTTAAATCAACATATTTCTTCAATAGGCACAGTAAGTGTTAAGCTAAGTGCCCCTTGAAACTGCTAACTGCTAACTGCTAACTATTTCTGTTGACTGAAAATAGTGTAATGTTATCCAAATTTAACACAAATTTTAACAAAATTTCCAGAAAATCTGCAAAAGAAAATGTGGATTAATCTGTGTGATATCCACTTTTTTAGCGTGAATATTAAGAGTTTCCGAATTGAGATAAACACTAAAGTCAGGTGCCAGTAAACCATTGCTGAAGAAGGAAAAAAAAGGACAATAGGATCTGTTAGGACAAAATAATCAGTGTTGGGGTGTAGTAAACTACATGTGATTACTTTAACTACATTTTGCAGTGATTTAACTAGTTAATTTACCTTTTTTTTTTAACCATTTTTGAAAATGTAGTTAACTACTGAAACTACAAACAAATTCTGGGCCATAAAAGAAAAGGAATGAATTTTTATTTTAATTTCAAAGAAATATTGATTACTGCTGTTGATTTACAAATGTTCAGAGAAGTTGAAGATGATATTTTAGAAGTTACCTGGCTAACTGAGTAATCCTCCTTAGTGCAGTGCCCACCTGGACTCAAGTTTTTAAAGGCAGGTGCTTGATTGATGGACATAGTATACAAAACTACAGCTGTCATTTGTTTCACTTTCCCATGAACTGTAGGGTATTCTATTCTTTTGATTTATGTATGACCTGCAAATAGGTGGGCACTCAGTTGAGTGGCATTTCATGCTGGCATTTGTATTTTTTGTATTATACTGTATGTTGTTATAATGTTGTGTCACATGAACATTGTCAATTTGATTTTTTTTTTTTTTTTTTTTTCATAAATACTTTAAACCTCTCTTTGTGAGTCACTTTAGTCGACCAAACCAGAATTCTCTCTTGGGTAGCTTTGCTGTAGTTTAACTCTTCCACTGTGAGGTAATTGCTAGTTTGCAAGTTGATTCCCCAACACTAAAAATAACAACTACTAAAACCAACCCAGTCTCACTCTGAAGCTGTTGAAATCTGGCGCTTGGGCAGTGACTTGTGGCGTCAGACACTGACCAGAAAAAGCTATCCTTTAATGTCGGCATGATATGCGGCCAGCAGCCGTTATACTTAAACGTTGCTTGGCGGTGTCAGGGGGAAACGCAGTGGGACAAGAACGAAAGTTAAGGTGGCAAAAGTCTGACTAGGGCAGGTGGGATGGGTGGTGGATGGGTCCAACAAACACAGACTTTCTCATGAGAGAGCAATGTTCACTTCCTGTAAGAATGTAAAGCCAAACCCTTTTCTTTTTTACTCAACCCAACCATGTGCAGTAGTTGTGTTGTTGTAGTTGTCCTGTGAAAACAGGAGTGTATTTTGAAAGAGGACAATACATGTAACAGGCAGACTTGACACAGCGTACCAGAACGTCAACAACCAACACACCCAGGGTACCTTTCATGTCGTATCTGGATGTGGAAGGTCCATGATCCAACATCGATATGTGATGAGGCCAGAGTGAGAGTGTGAGTGTGAATGTGTTGCTCGAACACAGAGCATGAAGAATGCAGTTAACACAAACACAGTGCCAGACTGAATAATAAAGTGGTATCAAAATGGCTGGTCACTCTAATTATCAGGCTATGGTTACTCTGGATTATCCACTTGACCAGTTTACAAGGACTCTGTGGACCAACAAAATAGTCCCTATGAAAAGTGCTGACAGCATGTTCTGCAGATGACCAAGAATAATGAGGACATTGTTTCAGTAATGATACATTGTTGGGTATTTTAAAATATAATTAGTCAATGCAGCGCATTCAATTGACCTCCATTGTACTGAGGTGGAGGCAGAACTCTCTGAACCAAATATATGTTCTTGTAATTTGGATTAACCAACCCATGAAACCTGTAACCTTCATCATATCAAAGCACAGCTTCCGTTTTGTATGTACTGTATGTACCACAGCATTCAATGGGAAACTGTGCTGCTCCTTGATTTCCCCTCATATAGACACATATATAGAAATATACAGCTGCTGTAGAAGTACGGACCAATGGCCTACTTTTTATTGACACGACACAAGCTGGAGCACAAAAATGGTTTATAAGAGGCTCTGACAGGCAGGCTTTGATCTAGAGTATTGCTGCTTCTAAAACAAAGTCCCAGCCGTCTCTCCTCTTCTTGAGAAAAGGGCCCTAATTGCTCTTCAAGGCTCTTGATATGAGATGCAAGGGAAAGAAGAGTACTCCTGACACAGATCATCATGTGCTAAATATTGTAGCGTTGTTGTGTATAAGGAGATGAGTTCCCATTCATATTTAATTGGTTCGGGCAGCATTGCGCCACACTCTGGCTTGCTAAAAGACGCAGGAGTGTGTGAGCAGCCCTGAGTGTGTTGTGTGTTGTCCTGTACAGAAACACAGAGCTAATGAGCAACTGACTTGTCTTATCAAACTTTTGTGAAGTGCACTAGTGCCCAACTGATTTGAAATTTTTGATGCCAACATATATAGGTATCTGAAGTAAAACAACAACAATAGATGTATCAATGTATTAGCTGTTATTTCCCTTTTTAAATATATACATAACTGATCGTTATCCTTTTACTTTGGTTATTAAAGAACTGTGACTAAGATACAGTGGGAAGGTGACAAAAAATAAATAAATTTCCAAGTGCTCTCTGGTGGACGAACAATGCAATGGAGACACTATTTCTGAATGACCACATCTTGGGTACTAAAGACATTAAGTGTGATTAATACTTGTGCGTCATCTCTATGCAGAGCCTACGCCGTAGCTTACGCATGTGGCTTATACCGCTGTGAGCATTTATACTCGGTGTGATGGTCTGTCTGTGTCACTCTACAGTTAGATCCTAAACACTAGTCGGCGACAGGGTTTCTGTAAAGTGCTGTAAAGTTTAGTTGATTCAAAACACACATTAAACATGGCTTAAAAGCGACAATTTCAAACACAAATCAACTTCACTATAACTCACAGCATTCACAGACAAAGCACTTGTGTTTTGCTGGACACATTTTCAACACACATACAACATGCTAATGTTTTTAGCACAAGCCTATGGCATTTTACATTGTATAAATTAGCCTAGCGGCTAGTGGACTTTTACTCTGCTCATATGAAGCCAGGGACAACAGCAACATTTAACAACAGCAGTGTTATAAAAATTGGCTCCATTACAACTCACAAGGTTCACTGACAAAACATCTGTCTTAAACTAAACACGTTTTCCAAACAAATATACCCCGCTAACGTTATTAGCACAAGCCTATAAGCCTATATATATTGTATAAGTTAGCCTAGCGACACGTGGAGATTACCTCTGCTCATAGAAAGCCAGGATAAATCCAGAAGTATAAATTTGCGAAGGATAAATCACACACAAGTCTTAAAATGCTATTTTGTGGAGGCTTTACTGTCAAAATTAAAGGAAATAATAGCTTCCTTTCCACTGAGGGAAATGGTTTCAGCTTACAAAGATAGACAGGAGGTCTGTATCGCCACGATATGTCGTTGCATTTCTTGGGAGGTGCCTAGCAGTAGATGTTACTTATTTCATTACTTCAGTGTAGTAAGGTTTTTCTGAATAGTTTATTGTGTAGCTTCTGATTTCAAAAGATGTGTAGTATTGCTGAAGCTAATTACCGCCAGTGAAGATTAACTTGTCGCACCACTTCCGACACTTCATTTCTGTAGTTTAATTTTGTTGTTGCTTTTTGGCAAACACATATAAGGAGACATTAGAGAGTCCTCTGCCAACTTTGTTCGTTTGTACTACCTAACTCATTACGCATAAGTAGTGAGTAGGATAGTAAAATGACTTCAGATTTTTTGTGATCATGGTCAAGGTCATCCTGAATAGGACTGTGTTGAAAACTGTTGCAAACCTCTAAAGAAATAGATTTTATGTAAGTTTAAACATGAGCACGTCTTCTTTGTGTTGCAATGCATTTTGAGGTGATTTCCGATTAAAGTTTCTTCCAACAATCACTGTAAATGACTTCAAATTGATGAGTCATGCTGCCACAGCGAGTCATCCTGAACAGGATTACAATGAAAATTTCAGCAAGCCTTTTAAGAAAAAAAAATGTATTTATTTAATTTATGAAAGTTTGAGGACATTGCCAGTGTGTTAGAATACTATGTAAGCTGACTTTTACTGTACTCAAATATTACTGCTCATAGTCAGGAACATTTTGAGCAGAAGTCCATTGTGTCTCTAAGCAAACCTATTATGGAAGCTATTTTATCAGATTAGGACTTCTTGATGATGGTTTTATTTGGTTTATAAAATGTAATAAATTATTGCTTTAATTCAAATCTTTCTTAGTCCAACCCGGCTGCTCCAAGTACCAGTACCACGATGGCATAAATCAAAGTGGCAGCTGGCTTGACGAGGACAGCTCACCCGACCGCAGTGTTTTACTGTTGCACTGTGCTGCTCTGTCTTGTACTGAGTAAATGGACGTTTGATGTGAGAGCATGTGAAAAGTGTCACTTGCGTGAGTTTGACGCTCGATGTGTGAGAGTGGGCAGCCCCGGTCATGAACTCTCACAGTCAAAGATAGTTCGCAGCAAACATGTGTTAAAGAGTAAATAATTTATAGCTTTTGTTTTGAGAAACAGACTGGGTTCAGCATTGGTGGGACGACTACTTCTCTACATGCAAAACCAGGAAACTACACAATTTTACAATTTGACATAATGCATTATTTGACATTTCTCACACAGTTTAACACAGGTGACGATCAGACTGGGAGCATAACTGTTCTCTTGCTGGTATACTGCTCAATTCTCCATTTGTATGTGCTGTAAATTGTGGTAGCTTTAGTATGTTTGAGAGTGAGCCCAGTTTCACCGCTTTGTTCTGCTGCTTTTATGTTTGGTAATTAGGGCTACCCACTAATAGTCGACCAAACGTTGACCAGGTCATTGGTTGGCAAGATTTCATTGGTCTCTTAGTCGCACAAAAAACAAGCAAATATGAAACTCTATTAGGAGCTGCACCTCATCAAAATAAATTGAAACCTGTATGACTGGACCATGTGGGAATTTAATTTCAAAGGACAGACACAGGAAGAGGCCATGCTCAGCAGTCAGACAGGAGTCACATTACAAACCAATCACAGCCGACATATCTTTCCCTTCTTCTGTAAACATGGCAAAATTGATCATTTTAGTGCATGGCTACCCACAGTTTGAAGGCCTGCACACTTCTAAACAGCACCTGGAAGAAGATCAGCTCTGCACTCAGGATTTCAGGTAAACAGGCTATGATACAGTGCTTGTTAAGGTTGCTAACGTTAGTTACAACCTACCGCTGCGCTCTTGAAAGCTGGCACAAAACAAGGCACAAGAGTAGTGCTGAGTTCCAGACCTTGCTTTTTCCAGGCAGTTAAAAACACGCCATGTGTATGGCCTCTAATTTCCAGGGCTGGTACCTGCGGTTATTCCACAGGCTAGTTAATAACATGTCAGGCAGGAAATCCAAAGTGTGGGATCATTTTGAGAAGGTGAAGGACCAACCCAAGGTGATATGTAAACTCATCTTCATTGGTCGACTACAAACATGACGTATCACCTGAAACATGGAAGTAGCTACATGCCCATTAGCCCACAGCGTCATTAACAGGCGGCTCGCTCAGTGTGTGACGTGCACTTGTAGATAAAATATAGGCCTATATTAATGAAGGGTCATTAGTATGGTTTTGTATTTCTCTGTAATGTAGCACAGTGTTAACAATGTTACTGATACTATTCTTTCTCACACCTTCAACTCAAACCATTGTGTTGCCCCGCCCAAAATATAGAGTTACATTAATAATCACATTAACATTGTAAACATGCGGGCGACTAGTTGACTAATGGCCCTAAATAACGACTACTGGTCGACTAGGAAAATTCTTAGGCGGGGACGGCCCTATTGGTAATCCTCTCAGTAAAATGCCTGAGATCCTGAAAGCCTTTTCCTGACCAGATACCATCCCCTCCAACACACAGCAAGCAGAAAGCCATCTTCTCTGACAAGCTAGCAGTGAGTTATTTTTTCCTGGAGAGCCACTCTGCCTTAAATGTTATTATTTTACAAGAGGTTTAGTTCATAACAATACCCTGCAGCACTGAGGTGTTTAATCTGAAGTTTTTTCCTCAAAAGAAAGACTTTTAAATTCATGCTTTAGAAGATAATCCACATTGTTCATGAAGACTGCAGTTACTGTCTCCTTAATTCTGCCAGCTCGGAGCAAATGACAACAATACTTGGCAAATAGCCAATCAAATTGAAGCGGGGCAATAGCCAATCAGCCCAGCTTGGCATCAAATTGGTGCATTCATTTGCCCAAAGCTTTGGCTGTTTTCCCGCACTCAGGGCGCCACATAGCAGGGCTTAAGTGATGTATTAATCCAAAATTACATTAATTTCTAAGTAACACAGTTCCACTAAAACCACACCTGCCTCTACAATCACACTCCATCTGGCACCAAAGTTGCAGTTTAAGTCAAGAAAAGACCCAAGGAATTAAAAAAGTTTGGGAGCGACTGCAACAGAGCAGTGTTGTAGACAGAAAAAAGTCATTTAATTTAATCTTAAAATGTGCTGAAATCACAGAATATAAAAGCATTGTTCCTAAGGTTTGGCTAATGTGAGTTTAAATGTTTGTCAGATTGTGTGTGTCAGCTTGTTGCTCACATTTATTTTCATTTTATGAGAGGATTCTTATTAGAAATAATTTATATAGTTGGCGTCTGTCACATGCATTCAGTTTAGAATGGCTTCTAGGATTTATGAATTTAGTGTATTATTATTCAAAGCACACACACACACACACACATACGCAAATGTGTACGAACACAGATGACATTAGAATTCAAGCCACTCACCGTCACTGACATACGGTCTAATGACGTGCTCCATAAATTGTAACATGCAGGGGCATCGAACATAAAACATTTACATGTGTTGTTGATGAGGCAGAAAAAATGAGCGAGGAAGCATCTTGATTTGAATACGGCAATTTATCATCAATGACTCCTGGCTATACGCTGGCACTTTGTCCAGATTATTGGTTGCAACGCAGACGGTTATCCTCAGCTCGCCGCGTTCGTCTCACAATTTCAACATGTTTCTGTCAGCTGAATACATCGCTTCTGCAAACAGACACTGATGTTATGGAGAGAAAGGACAACCAGCAATCCAGGTGGTAATCACAGCAGAGCAGAGCCCCTGTATCCATTTACAGTCATTTTCCCTGTCCTCCTCCACTGGAAGACATCATGGTTCATGTCTCTCTAAAAGAGTAGAAAACAGTTTTGAAAAGGCACTCTTCAAAGCAACAGCCTGCAGAAAGGCTTTGTACTACAGTGCAGCATAGTAGCAGGCAGCTTTACTTCCCTAAGCCATGCACATTAATCTCTCATGACGCAGTGCTGTTCTGCAGTCTCTAATGGGCAGCGTACTGTCGTCAAAGTACACTGATTAATTATTATAAAAGGACTAGTGTTACTGCACCTTATTATCTAGTTTTATTCCTCCTGTGTCATCGTGTTACACTGTCGCACAATAGCAGAAGAAAAACACCACCAGTTACTCTTCCTAAAGCTGAGCTAGTGCTCGACTCTGCAGCTTTCAAGTGAAAAAATGTTCAAAGTCTGCTTTCTCTATTTTTAACCCAGTGTAACTCAGAGTCTGGGGTTTATCATTTCCATTTCCTTTGTAAGTTACAATTCTACATTTCATTCTGAACTTTTAAACTGACTGACAATATTCCCATGTTGGCTATTAAAGCAATGTCTTGCTGTGGGTGGTGAATAGCATCTCCTACAACCCTAAGCTGCCACAATGAATGCTGTCATAGAGCGCCACACACGTTTCGGAACCAGCCTCCTAGTAATGGTTTTCTGAATGTGCCTTTACCTCTGACTAGCTCCCTGAGTCACTGAAATACTTAAACATTCATGAATATTTCCTTTCTTGCTTAAAAATCTGCCACCAGAGCACAAAACGCTGCTCGATAAATCAATCTAAAACTGTAGCTGGGGCAGTCAACAGAGTTAAAACAATAAAATTCTACTTGAGCATTGCAGTGCACTTATTGATTTTAATCCAGTGTTCCTCCATTAATCAATCATCTTCCAGCAGCATTAATTCCTGTTTCTTCATAGCCTGAGGCGGTCACCTGTGAGGTGAAAGGAAATGGTTGTTCAACCCTTTTGTTTTGCCAAAGCAGCTGAACGAGAACAGGTATTTCAAAAGGAAGATTAATCTTCCTTGAATGAGAAGAACAATATGTGATGCTAACCTTATTCGGTTTGTAGACAAACTGTGTGCTTGAGCTGAATCTGAGAAAATATTAAAAATTGATTTTTCATCTCACTTGGTATCAAAAGCAGAAGCTGCAATTAAAGGAACATTCTTAGATTCAGGTGAACACTGTGGTGATGATGTGGTAAAAAGCACCACACCCACTGAAAGGCCTGTGTCCACGTGACATTTTTGTCTCAGTACTGGCGTCTTCTTTCAGTCGTTTGCGGAGAGAGCTACCGGCTGCCTAGAGAAAAAGTGCTGCACTCAGTGTCGTTTTCAGGACATTCCACTTTTTTGTGCAGCTCCAAGCATTTCTAGTTAAATATTTCTTTTCAGAAAGAAGCCAGTGTTGTCACTGCTGCTTCTTTAGCTAGTCTACTGTCTACTGTCACAACAAAGACAGAAAAGGTCATCAGTCAGATCGAGTGTCGAGCTTTTAACACCATTTGCTTTGTAAGCTTGTTGTTGACTTTGTAATCAACCCTTTTGTTAGCGTTACGTTAGCTACCTAGCTAATGTGTCAAGATGTTGTTGTCATCAAATCTAGGATGAACCTCTCATGCACAAGATGACAGACTACTGAAGTGACAGAAGGAAGAGACTAAGGAGATGTGGTGTGAGAGGACATGTCAGCCCTTAGCTTGTAATAAATGTATCAATATTGAAAAAAAAAAAAAAAAATTAAATCAGGCTTGGGCCCTAAACTGCTGCAATGGGTTAGGCTCCAGTCGGGCTTGCACAGAAACAGCTTGGGTTCATGTTGGGTTGGACCTGACTATTTGGGCCTGATCAGAGCTCTAATTTCCATCACTTGGTGGCGGGATGGACCTTAAACTAGTAGACCACTGCTTTTCATTGAACTGGACTGTCTATGCTGTAGAAAGACGCAAAAGCGTTACATGACCAGAGAAAACAGCAAAAAAAATGCAGTGGCTGTCACTTTTATTCAAGAGGTAGAAAACCTACAACTTACAGTAACACTAACACTGTGCCGCACCAGACCAGTAAACGCCCTGTTGGTGTGATGGACATTTTGACTCAGGAAACAATATGGCTGACGGCTGGTAACAAATGATGTTGAATTACAGTTAAACAGTACGCTAAAATAAGTTTCTGACAACATTTGAGGTAAGAATTAGGCAACAGAATCTTCATATTTGATCAGCACTGTTTAATTTAACTCTTTGAACTCAGTCTAATCAGCCTGCGGTTTTTACATTACAGGAAACAGTATGGCACCCACTTCCTGTTCACAAACTCCTGTTAAAGCCAAACTAAAATATGTTTCTGGGGACATTTTGAGCAAGAAAATAGGCAATCCAGTAAGTTTGTACTTGCTCTGAAGTACTATACTGTTTGTATTGGTGGTGGTGGGCATACAAAAATGAGGAAGTGCAATCTGTAGATCGAGAAATAGCCCTTTAGCGCAGTGAAAAATCTTTAAGCTGAGAGATGTGTAGAAGGATCTGGTGCTGTAAAGATGAGGGAAAGTTTAGTTTAGTTCATCTACACCAACATTGTTATGACACAAAGCTCATTTAAAGTTGGCAAGGTATCCCTTTAAATGGGATGTTTTTCCCTCCTTCTTATAAATGCTATTTTTGCTTCTGGATACGGACTGTGTGAATTGTTGCTATTCATTTAGAAAATGATTTTTTTTCCTCCCATTATTACATGTTATAAAATGAATGTCAATAAAAAAAGCAACCCTAACCCTCTTGGGTTAGGGTTACTTGAGAGTGTATTTCACGAACAAGAATAGGGAACCGTTCTGCGATTGCTTCATTCATAAATCCCTCTCGAATAAAATCATTTGATTCTGTGCATGTTATCTTGGACTGGGGTGAAGTGAGCCTTGGCACTCCATGATTGGATTAGCAGACCCATGCACAGGGAGCGGTATAATACAGCCCAGAAATCTAATTTGATTTGGAAAGGATCGAGGAATGTAATTTGATGTTTCTTATCTTTCTTAGTGCCGGACAGAGGAGAGGTGAAAAAAAAAACAAAACAGGATAATCTATGTGAAAGCTGTATTGATCCTATACCAATTGAAATTGGCATAGGCTGTTGAAAAGAGCCTTGAACACATAATCTCTTCATCAGCAATAGGAGCTTACGTTAAGTTTACGTTGGTGTAACACAGTTGTCGTCACTGCTTGATTTCCCACTGGCTTTGTCGAGATGGCAGTTCCTGACTGGAGATGAAAAACAGAAATATGAATCAGACAATCGTCATCTTGGTCGTAAGCATCCCTCTGTCTATAATGAGGCCTCGAACCAGCCCTCCCTCCCTCCCTCTATACGTGCAGCAACATGTGGCTGACACTGATGTACAAAAGGAGGTGATACTTAAGCGTAAATAAAAATGTCACTGAGCAAGAGCTAAAGCAACATCAGAGGCTGTTTGGGAGTCTTTCATGCACATCAGGAACCTGTACAATAAAAACACCTTTCATGGGTTCAGATAAAGATGATGTGTGCTGCCATCCACAAGTGAGGTGTTGCTTGTGAGTCACTCATTCTGTCAGAGACCTGCTATTGTGCCAATTAGCTCACCAGCCAGTCAGTCAGTGATGTGACAAATTAGTCATTATGTCAATCATTCAGTGCCTTTCACAGAAAATAAATATAAATGTACTGGCAACTTTATATTTTGGTCTCAAGTTTTAATGAGTGCACATGAGGTTAGAGAGGTATTAAAAGCCTGTATTGTTCTATCCTCTGAAAACCTCAGTGATATAGCAGCAAGAGCATCTTTAGCTTTTGTAATGTACTGTATTTCTCAATGAAATGTAAAGGATGTATATGAATGTAAGGGATAATATAGAGTGAGCGGATCATTATGGTGAAATGAACCATGTCAGGGTGATGCAGATAAAGAGTTATTCCGAAGAGGTTCATTTCGCAATAATGACCCACTCACTGTACATTATCTGTCTTATTACACGACTGCTTATTGAAGAAATCAATGATTGGACACAAAATATTGATTTAAAAATGATTTTATTGCTTCCGCTAAACATCAATGATAAGATCTGTGGCCATAGCAACGGTCTGTTATTCATAGCAGCCATCTGCTCTTCAGAAATAACAAAGCATAGAAAGCTATAATTGACCAATTAGAATGAAATATTCAAAAAGCTGTGCAATGAAGATATATGTCCAGATTGAGGACCTCAGAAATGCATCTCTGCTCTTTACAGATGATGTGGTTCTAATAAATTCATTAGTCAGTTAGTGTGAACACACTGTTTAAGTATTATCACTCACTTAAATAATTATTAATGGTTATCAACATCATATATATGGGTTAGAAGGGTCCTGTTATAGTGGCTACTATGTTCAGAATGCCATTATCAGCATATTAAACAACAGTGTTTATTGTTATATGGTGACAGAGTAAGACAGCTGACATGAAGATTGAGACAGTCTAGGGTGGCTGGGGTTGCGGATGGGTCAAACACAGGACTTTTATCCACAGATGTGTTACCAGAACTGAAAATGGGCGGGGCCCATGAAGATGAAGAGCATGAAGTCAAAAAAGTTCAACCACCTTGTATAAAATGACCCTTGATGATTGGCACAGTGTGGCCCATAGAGCAATCACACTATAGACTTCTGTCAGCTGAGCCGGCAACCTCCAGTTATGTGCTCTGTTAACCTGAGTTGGTGTTATGTGGTGTGAAGAAGGTGAAACCAAATGCAGCAGACAACGCACCACAGAAGCTCAAAAATATCTTGCTTTATTCCAGGAAACAACAACTGACCATCACACAACCAAATCAAGGATCCAACAAAGACTGAACTGAAGACCAGGACTCAAATACAAACTAGTCTGATGAGGGGATGAAGTGCAGGTAGAAAAAAAGGGCGGAGAAGCTCAGGTGAGAGTAACAAAGTGATGAGGCAGAAGAACAGTCAGAAAGTTAATAGGCTGGGAAAAACTCAAGAGCAGAGGGGGACTAATGAGGCTAATGCAGGGCAGGTGTGCAGCTGGGTAAATGAGGGAAAGACACTAATTGGGAGTAGGAACAGGTGAGTGAAACTAATCAGGGCAGGGCTGACAAAGCCTAAGGCCGGAAATACACAAAGGCAGGAAATGAAAGCAGTCATGACACATAGGAACAAAAAAACAGGAGACAGCTTAAACATGAATGAGCATGAAACAAGGAAGAATACAAACAGAAAACCCTGGACCATGACAGAGGGGATAAAATGATTCAATAATGCCACTCTTTTAGACTCTCCGAAGTTTCACCCAAAAACATCTATATATCTTATATACAAACATCTCTTTCACAATGTAAGTCAATTGGTAAAAGCTTTTTTTGTCCTAAGGACATCACGTGATGGTGTAATCCCACTGTTTGGCCACTTCCAAAATTGGCTTCAAAGCCCAGTGCACCTTCTGGAAGCCTGCTTTTCACCAGGTGACCAGGGTTTATGTATGGTGTGAAGGCAGAAAAGGCAATGCTGACTTACTTTAAGTATGTGGTATATATCACGTAAGGTATGTCATGTGACGTCTGTGCATTATGTCATATAACAGAACTCTTTTAAAGCCAAACCATAATATTTTTCTACACATAAACCTGGAAGTCTTTGCAGCTACAACTGACGAAAGTCAGAGTAAAACCTAACGACACAACTCCCAATGCCAAAAGGTGCTGATAATGGCATTCTGAACATTATAGTCATGGTAGCAGGACCCCTCTAACCTATACCTATGACGCTGATAACCAGTACTAACACCCACTGAATCACGTGATAACATTCACACTGGGTGGTGTGAAGCCATCAGGATGAGAGTTAGCAGCTACAAGTTGAGCACGGTCTCATTCCAAAGTGGTCGAAATACAGTGCTTGGGCAGTGACTTGGGGCTTCAGAAACCAACGCAACAAGGCGTCCTTTAACGTCGGCATGATATGCGGCCGATTGCCGTTATATTTTAACAGTGCCTGATGGCATCAGGGGGACACACGACGGGGTGATGCCTTTATTTTGAAAGAGACTGTATGTAAACATTACATTTCCTGTGAAAACGCAAGCATATCTTGAAAGAAGAGAACCTGACAGTGTCCCAGAATGTCAACAACCAATGCACCCAGGGTACCTTGCACATCGTATCTGGATGTGGAAAGTCCATGACCAAGCACGTCAATATGTGACGAGGTCGGAGTGTCTGCTGGAAAACTATGGATTACCGCCTCTGGGTTGAGAGAGAGTTACCTCCCGAGCGAAAGAGTTTGAGTATTTTCGGGTATTGTTCACAAGTGAACAGGCTGACTGGCGTGGCATCAGCAGTGCTGCAAGCGTTGTTCTGATCCGTTGTGGTGAAAAATGAGCCAAACCTGATGGCAAAAGTCTTCATTTACCAGTCCATGTATGTTCTGAGCCTCAGCTATGGTCATTAGCTTTGGGTAGCGAGATCGCTGATACAAGGAGGCTAAATTGGTTTCCTTTGTAGGCTGGTTGGACTCAGCCTTAGAGATAGGGTGAGGAGCTCAGACATCCAGGGGTTACTTAAAGTAGAGCTGCTACAGTAGTTGAGGTGATTTCGGCATCTTATTAGGATGCCTCCTAGGTGTCTCCTGTTTTTTTAGGCACGTCCAACTGCAATAAAAAAGATGCAAAACTCTTGAAAACACGCTATAATCATCTCAGATTTCATCCATGTCATCTGACTACACTATGGACTGTGTGTGGACCAGGTTGGACAGAGTAAATTAGGCGGCAGAGCTCTTAATTCTATCTAATAACTGAAGTAAGTTTTATAGAGGTAGCCAGAGATGCATGGACGATTTAAATCCAGTAATGTTAATCAGTCTACTCATTCACTCACCTGCTCACTCATTCACACTCTCACCCAAACTATAAATTCTGCATGCTGCCTGTTGTCAAAAAGCTGTGTTCCACATGTTAGACAGTGCAGCTGCACTCTACAGAGAGAAGGACACGACAGCCTTGTGCAGGTCATTTATATTGTGCAGCCAAGCTCATTAACTCAGAGCCTAATGTTTGTTTGTTTGAGCTTGTTCCATTTGATCCCCATTAAAGTGCTGTTCCAATCCAATTGGACCTTTCCAAGCTGCCATTGGGGGCTGCCAATATTAATGCACTGCACCGACTGTTAGGGAAAACAGAAAAGTATGACTGTGAAAAAGCTTTCATGTCACAAAATGCCATATCACAGGAAGAGTTCTGATACAGTATATATCAAAGTCTTTTTTGATTCCCTTTCTGGTTTCATCATCTTTTTATAACATGTCTTTGATAGTTTGAAAAGAAGACTGCGGCTCCGACTCCCACTTTTCTCTGAGAGTGTCCTCCACTGACAGGCACAGCGACCTTGTCACATTTTTTTCGCAGCTTTTTGACCACAGGCTGTAATTATTTAATGAGAGTCCCAGTGTACCCTGGCCTGACCCCACCTCACGCCTTTCCCTCCCTCTACATGTGCGGCGATATCTGCGCTTGGATCTTTACTTGTTCTTTTGCTCCATTTGCTGTTTCTCGTGGTCTGACCGTCTGTCTGACTGACCGACCAATCAGTCAAGCAAGTGACTGACTGACAGACAGGTATTATGTCCTTTTCTTTCCTGTCAAGGTTAAATTGTAGAAATAACAAGCCAAAAATCGTGTCCACCTTTTGGTCTGAGTCACTTTGTCATTGCCAGTTTTGAGGCTGACGACAGGTGCTGCCATGCAACAAAAAATCTAATAAATAGATTGGGGCCAGAGGCAAATTATCAAATAACTTGAGACAAAAAAGTTTTTATTATTGCTTCCCTAACTATGGGCTGTGTTGTGTGAGGACTTGTTTTTATAAGCAGTGGTCTGCAGCCATGGTAGCCGCCCTATGAGACACATCAGTGCTTTGAGCTAAATGCTCACTGCTGTTATCTGTGTACATTGCACATTACTACTCTATTCTCAACTTATTTTGTGTCTTTTGTTACTTGTTTTTGACTTTTTCGCAACATGCACACTGCCAAATTGTGCCCTATTATACGGTTTGGTAAAGAACAACTTCTGTTTGTAGAAAACAAGTGTCCATGTGCATTTTTTTTATTCTTATGACGTTTCAGCCTTTGGGCCTTCTTCAAGGTCAACAAACATCAACAACAACAATCTTGAAGAAAGCCCAAAGGCCTAAACGTCATCAGAATAAAAGAAAGTCTACTGCCAGTGATCAGCACCTCATTATAATTCTTGGTGTGTGTTTCTTTCATATTTCAAAGAGCAACTTCTGCACATTAAAAAGTTGGTGGATGGACACCACTTTTTCACCACGACCAAAAAACAATGGGTTATATCCATGGCTGGTATTACTTGTTGACGTACCTGGAAAATGGACCAGACAAAGAAACAACAGTCGTAAGCTAGAATTCTAGTCAGACTGAGGAACTGTGAAAACCGAGTATTCTTCTAGCAAATGTCCACTCACTAGATTATAAACTGGATGAACTCAAAACCTAGAAGCTTTCCAATGGGACACATTCAAACTGCAATATTTTGGATTCACAGAGACTTGCATGACCCCATGATCTCAGACTTGGCCATTGTTCCAGAGGGGTGCTTCATTTACTGCCAGGGCCGGACTATAACCTCGGGGAAGAGCAGTGGGGAGGCGTCTGCTTCATGACCAACAACAAATGGCGCTCAAATGTGGAGATAATTTCGATGGGCTGTTCTCCAAAGTTAGGTCACTCTATGATGGGATACCGTCTTTATTATGTCCTGAGAAAGTTTACATTGGTCGTTCTCACAGCGGAGTACATTCCACCACACGTTGAAACCCACTGAGCAATGAACAGGCTGTACAGCAGTATTGACAGGACTGATGCCTCGTGGTCAAATGCTGCTTTTATTGTGGCAAGGGATTTTAAAAGTTCAGAGGTCTTGGATTTCACAATTTGGCAAATACAGACTTTTAGAAATATTTTCGGCCAAAGCGTTGCCTCTTCACATTAATGAGATTTTGCCCCAGCTCAACAGCTCAATCTGAGGTCTGTTAGAACTATCATGAAAAAAGTGCGGGGTCAATATAAAACACTACAGCATATTGTAGTTATTTAATACAGCAGTGTAGCTGTAACATTAATCATGTTTTCAATAAAGGTACTTCACGCTTGTACTTTGATATCATTTTTATTAGGGCATGACTCAAGGGATGGCAGCGTGGTTGGTCGGTCAGGTGGTCCACCACTTTGGTCTAAACTTACCTAAACTAAAAGCTGGATTGCTATAATCTTTGTACAGATATTCATAGTTCCCAAAGGATGACTATTGACTTTGATGATCCCCTGAGTTTTTTCTTTAGCACCACCATCAAGTTGACATTTGGTTGCAAGTGGAATTGATCAACAACTGCTGAGCAGATTGCCATGAAAATCTGGACAAACATTCATGTTCCTCTCAGGATGAATTGTCGTAACTTTGGTGCTTCTCTGACTTTCACCAGAACCATCATTGGGATAAAATTACAATTGATCTGAAGTTTAAAGGAGCAGTGTGTAAAATTAGGGGAGATTTTGTGGAATCTAGTGGTAAGGACTGCAGACTGCAGCCAGCCGAAACTTGGCTAGCATCCTTCGGTTTACTGTAGCTGAACTGTCCGCAGAGGTCTCCTCCTCTCCAAAACAAACACACTGCTTGATTAAATCCGGCAAAAACAAACAGTTTCACGTTAAAAAACAAAGATGAGTTTCCATAGTCTCGTCTCAGAGGGACTGTGAACAACGGTGGTTGATGCGAAAATGCAAATGGCCACATCTAGAGCCAGTGTTTGGTTTGTCCGTCTTGGGCTACTGTAGAAACATGGTGGTGCAACATGACGATCTCTGTAGACAATTTCTGTAGGACTTGCTCCCTATGTAGATATAAATGGCTCATTGTGAGGTGAGGAATTCTTTTAGGTGACTTATGCACTAAAGAAAAAATTCTTATTACATTATATTCCATTTCTGCCAATATAGTCCCCTAAATCCCACACACTGGACCTTTAAAATGAATATGTGTATGGATCTGCATATTTGTATAGAGTATGTATAAATACACGGGCTTTCAGTTTACATAGGCCACTGTGTGGGTTCTGCATGGTAGATTTCAAAACACATGTTTCAGTGTTCAGTTGCAGTGGATGAAGCATAGATCATTATATGATTTGGCCCCTCTTGGTAACCCATCTCATTACCATGATTTCACAGATATTTGGAATGGCATGTACAGTCAGTGAGACAGACATCACAACATGCATGCATTCACACATGCCAGTCTTACCCTTTATGTGCACAATACGGTTCCATGCATACTCCTAGTTCCACTAAGAGAGGCGAGGGAGAGAAGAGGTGCATGTATGTGGGAGAGAGTGAGAGACAGCAATCAGCCAGCCAGCCAAACAGGAAGGTGTGTGTGAGTCCAACATTTTCCCGGCTGTGTGGAGACATTGTGGGGCTGCTGAGCACCAGAGGTCTGAACAGATGGATCTGGTAGGGCGCACCGGAAGGTTTTCGGGGAGAGAGTAGTCCTGATGTTCACGGCTAGCTGACTCAACCACTGGGGGGCTTGCCATAGACAAAGACCAGAGGAACTGGGGACATGGCAAAAAAGAAAATATGTGTGTGTCTTTGTGTGTGTGTTGGAGATTAGAAATGGTCAGATCTTCTGTTTTTTTTTTTTCCTTCATATTTTACATGTTTTAGCTGTCAAACAGCAGGCCACGATTATGAAAAAGCAATTATGATCTGTCTGACTGAGCACATCACTGAAAGTGCCTTCAACCAACAAAATGAGTTCCAGTCCAAATGGAGGGACTGACACAGCACTAGTCATAGTAATAAGAGGTGGTACGTGAATCCCCCACAAATTCATTGTTCACTGTACATCCATCATTCATTCAGTGGTAGTGGGGGACCACAACAAAGCTGCCGCCACTGACAGAGAAAATATGGAAGGAATAAACATGATTTCCATCAAAAGGTTCACAGAAGTGTTGGCAGTGGCAGCAGTATAAAATATTTAGCTTGTGATTCCCCATGTGGAGAGTTGTCTTTATGTCACACAGTTCAACTCATTAGCAATTGTGGTTATAGTTATAACAACAACAACAACAACAACAACAACAACAACAGATAAATGAGAGAGACACAGGAGAAATTAATTAGGTTGGATGTGAATCAAAATCATCAAACTGTGTCAAATTCCCATGCGCATATATTTTAAATGTCTCCTTTTGTTTCTTCCACGCAAACATCCAGGTGTGTCTTCACACCCCGAAAACATTGCTTTTAGAAAGCACCCTACAGAGTGGCTACGCTGGAAATACAGGTATTGCATTTAGGTGTGGAAAGAATCAATTCCCAGAATGATAGTGGCTCATAACCAAGTGTCGGCAGCCGGGATCGGGCCAGCTGATTCGGCCTGATTCTGGGGCGTCATTCATACCGAGTATCAGTCGAGTCAAGCAACCAGATGCGGCCCAGCTAGTTTCATACAGCATGCCGACTTTTGGGCTGATGCTGGGCTAGGTGATTTCTGATAAGGGCCCAGTGATGGCAGTGTTGGCAGCCAGAATTGGGCCAGCTGATCTGGTCTCAGCCGAGTTAGGCAACTGGACCCGGCCTGGCTAATTTCATCTGGAATGCCAAGATCAGGCCGATTTCTCTGGCTAACTGGATCTTAAATCTGTCTTGTTGGTCTTCTGGTTTCCCTTTTTGAATGATGAATACAGACTATCGCCTCCTGGTGGTATGGAGAACATATTTCTTCTCACACAGGTGCAGATGTATGTGAATGTTGACCGTTGGGTGCAGTTCTTGCAATGTGTTTCATGTAACTTTTGGCTGAGGCACAGGCGACGTGAGGCTAAGCAAAAGCTGGCTGTTATTGCCACTAGTTCTTTAATGTCAGTTTGGGCCTATAGCATGCTATCATATGCTAATTAGCCACCTAACTACTTAAAGTAAGGCTGGTAGGAATGTCATTAGTTTTTTAAGTTTTTGGCAAAAACTAAAATGTTGGACAAATTGAAATTTTGGCTTGATGATGGCACTGGATGAAACGTTAAGGGATTACTGAAGTAATTACAATTCATTCTGAGGGGAAATGGAAATATGTACAATTCATGACAATCCATCCAATCGTTAATGTGCCATTTCAATCTTTGAATTTTAGGGTGCCACCAAAATTCATGATTCATCCTCTGTAAACCACAGACATTTGTACCAAAACTTGTGCCAATCCATGTAATAGCTTTGTAGATATTAGACTGGGTAATTAAAAACTGTTGCTCAGTTGAATGGTGCTAAATGAATAGTAAAACAACCACCAGACTCATCAGCGTTCCTCTGGGGACCGTGTATATTCGTACAAAATGTCATGGCAATACACCCATGATTCATCAAGATAATCTAATGTGAACCACAGTGGTGGACTGACCGACCACCATAACCATCCCTTAAGTCACACTGCCAGCATGGCCAAAAATACTTTTAGCTAATTTTCAGACATACTAATTGCTTGCACTTGGCAAACTTTCACAAAAACATGTCTGTATTGGTCTCACTATAATGTAGATGACACTATAAAGCCTAATGTAGAGCATTATTACATAACATACTCATATTATAGGATGTCAGATCAATCAATATGTTTTGCCGCCACTGCTGTGGCAGTGCTGTAACTGATGTGTTTTCCCTAGTGTTTCCTTGTGTTTCGTCTTCCCTGTGTTCTCGTTTGCCTTTCTCTCCCTCTGTTTCATTTGTGTGCGTGTGCTAGTGGTCTCCCTTCCTGATTTCCCTCGCTCTGTTCATCACCCTCACCTGTCTGCTATCAGCTCATCAAGCGCACCTGCCTCTCATCAGTTCATCCACGTGCAGTATTTCTACTCTGGCTCTCCAGCCACTCACCACCAGATTGTTGTTTAACCTTTTGTAGTAGCTGCACATCAAGGCTGACTAGGTTTATTCTTGGTATTTCGTTTCCTCGTATTTTTGTGCTATTAATCTGTGTTTTCCTGCACTCCAGGATCACCCTTCACCTGCCTGCCAGCTTCACCAGCTCTCCACGCTTCCCTTCGTTTTCTGCCCACGCCAGCCTCAGCTCAGCCACCTCCATTCCTCCCCACGCACCCCCTGGACACCCATCCCTCAGCACTAGTCCCATATCATCATCCTTTTTGGCAATAAACCTTTTTTTTCCACCATCACTGAGTCTGTGTCCTGCGCCTGGGTTCTACTTGTGTTCCTAACACCCACGGGTTCTCGATGAACTCGCTACTACTCTTTCTGTTACATTTCTTGGCAGACGTGACTGGCTACATCAAACGAGAGGTATGGAGTATATTTTGTCTATAATTAAAAAAACGTGGGATTGCAAACCATCCAACCCAAAATTACTATCGTTCCAAAATATGACAAAGAGCTACAATGTGAAATGCAAAGAAATTGACTGCCTGTCATTTGCTCTGTGTTTTATATTTTTGCCCTTGTGAGTCATAGTTTTTTTTTGCACTTCTCTTTTTCTTGTTTTCATTTGTGCTTATCTGCTTTTCTGAGCTTGGTCATCATGGTGAATGCCCAAATGTTCATGTGGGGATTGTGTGTGGTGCTATTCTGTTGGTCTGATAAACTATAAGTCATATCCTGCCAGGAATTCTGGGAAGTGACTACAGAATGGGTGTGTAATGCCTGTTGTGTGCCATGAGCCCTGACTGTAAATTGTTCTCTACTTAGTATAACATGACATATTAATAGCTTTAATGTTCTGTGTGCAATACAATGTGATGGACTGATTTTGACTGTGTTAGACTTGACCTTCGTTTATATGTTTTACTTCAAGTTTGAATACAGGCACAAACTAGACTGTGTAAATTAATGGATGTAACTACCATGATGTCACCTACTTGTTTCTTGACTCTTGTTTTGACAACACATTCTCACCCCCACCTCGTCATATATTGACATTTTGGTAATTGACTTTCCGCATCCATATACAACATGCAAGGTACCCTGGGTGCATTGGTTGTTGACGTTCTGGGATACCGGGTCAAGTACTCTTGTTTCAAGACACTTCCATTTTCCCAGGAAATTTAAAGTTTACATACAGTCTCTTTGAAAAAGAAATGCTACATTGGTACAACATACACAAATTGCCTTTTTTATCCTTCAAGAACAAAAACATGGTTTGGTTTAGGCAACAAAAACACGTGGTTAGATTTAGGCAACAAAAACACGTGGTTAGGTTTAGGCAACAACAACATGTGGTTAGGTTATGCAACAAAAACAGGTGGTTAGGTTTGGGAACAAAAACATGGTTGGGTTTAGGCAACAAAAACACGTGGTCAGGTTATGCAACAAAAACACGTGGTTAGGTTATGCAACAAAAACACGTGGTTAGATTTAGGCAACAAAAACACGTGGTTAGGTTTAGGCAACAAAACCATGTGGTTAGATTTAGGCAACAAAAACACGGTTAGGTTTAGGCAACAAAAACACGTGGTTAGGTTTAGGCAACAAAAACACGTGGTTAGGTTTAGGCAACAAAAACATGTGGTTAGGTTTAGGCAACAAAAACACTTGGTTGGGTTTAGGCAACAAAAACATGTGGTTAGGTTTAGGCAACAAAAACACTTGGTTGGGTTTAGGCAACAAAAACACGTGGTTAGGTTTAGGCAACAAAAACACGGTTAGGTTTAGGCAACAAAAACATGTGGTTAGGTTTAGGCAACAAAAACACTTGGTTGGGTTTAGGCAACAAAAACATGGTTAGGTTTAGGCAACAAAAACACTTGGTTGGGTTTAGGCAACAAAAACATGGTTAGGTTCAGGAGAAAAGAATAGGGTTTGCTTTAGCATCTTACGGGACACGAACAACGCTCTCTCAGGTGAAAGTCGGTGTTATTTGGACCCATCCACCACCTCTCCTGCCCGCCCCACTCAGACTTTCTTCGCCTTAACTTTCGTCCTTGTCCCACTGTGTTTCCCCCTGGCGCTGCCAAGCGCCATTAAACTATAATGGTGCATCATGCCGATGTAAAGGATGCCTTTCTTCCGTTGGATTTCGACGACTTCAAAGTGAGACCGTGCTCGTTTTGAAGCCTCGAGTTCATCATTTCTGCCATCGCCAGTTTGGATTTGCGTAGCCAGAAGTGACCATGTTTGGATGAGACAGCGAAGCTGTGGTGGAGTGAGGGGCGGATCTGACTGAGAAGCTGAGGACACTATTGGCAGACAGCCTGACACTCAAAGCAGGCCACGCCTTTAATAATCTGTAACCTTTAGGGTGTGGGAGGGTGTGGGTGGGTAGTGGTTTATTGTTAAACATTGTATCCTTTTATCTATGTTGCATTCTGCATATAACTCACATAGACCTCCTGAGTTTTTGGTTTTGTTTTGTTTTGGTTTTTTTCCCCCTTTTTATATTCATTATTATTGCTATCATTACTATTTTTTTATTTTATTTTATTATATTCATCTATTTATTTATGTGTACATCTCTTTTCTTTGGTTAAATTTTACCTGTTTTTTTTTTTTTTGACTATGATTACTACTATCACCATTATTGTTGCTATTATTATTACTATTATCCACTCGTTTAATTTATTGTTTTTGGTTTATCTGCATTTGTCCTTTTTATGTCTGTTTTTATTTTTTCTTTCTCCTGGCATTTTATCACATCCTTTTGTTACAATTTGAGAAATGCACAATGCTTATAGCCAATCGAGTTGATCTGTATCTGCCCTAAAAGGAAACAATAATAAAAAGTATGATATAAAAAAAAAAAAAAAAATAATCTGTAACTTTAATCCTCAATAAACCGTAAACAGGTGAGTTAAAGAAATTCACCTCCTATACAGTTGTCATGAATGGAGAAATAAGCTATAGAGAGCCTTCTTATGTTTCAGGCTGTAAACATGTCTATTTTTGCTGTAATTTTGGGAATTGTAACATAGAGGTCTGTGGGGATTGACTCGCATTTGGAGCTAGTCTCAAGTGGCTAATCAAGGAACTGCAGTTTTTGGCACTGTCACACTGGCTTCGTGTTTTTTAGCCCAGGAGACTGCCTCTTGGCTCAAACTTGTAGGTAAGAGTGCTGCTCATCAAATGAGTAGGTGTACTATCCTCAAACTGCAAGCCAAAATCTGTATATATGCATCATTTATATGGTGTGTTTTTTTTATTACATGCATGTGTTTCCCAAAAAAGCTAGTGTTAGTCAGAGAGATTTCAGCAATTATATCTGACATAAATGTGGGAATGTCAACCGCTATGTGGACTGATGATCATTGCAAAGTCAGCTACAGCTGCTGCACAGCAACGGACACCAAACACCCCTGCAGGCGGTCAGTCCTGCCTGGTAATAAGCAACGACTTTTGAGTTTGATGGTGGAATGAAAATCAGCTGGACCCTTGGCTACAGCCACACAATCTCTGCCAAACCTCTTCACTGTCTTTTATGTGATCTTAACTTTTCCAGTGCACTTGCTGTATGTCCACCCTTCAGCTTTAACCCAGCATGCTTCAGGGTCCAGTTGTGCTCACTCTCATCTGCCGCGCCATGATCCATCGGAAGCCAACAGCTATCGTTCACCCCCAGGGACGACTGCTTGTGCCCTCAGCAACTGATTAGCATGGCGGCTGCCTGCTGCACTGTTATCTGTCCTGCCTCTTAGGGAAGAGAGGACATAAAAACAGCAGGGAGGCCAACCTCAGGCCCTTTACGCACCAACCAGCGGCCCCCGAGGAGCCCTCTCCACCACCCCCAAACCAGCCTCGCTCTAAGAACTCTGAATTAATGAGTGTGCAGCAAGACTGTATGAAGAGTAACACTTGCTGCTGGCCCTTCAGAGAGGTGGGACTCATCCCTCTAATCACATGTGGACGTTACATGACAGCTTTAATAAACATGACAGGAGGGAGGTGAGCCACTTACTTTGTTACCATGAGGTAGCCAGTGAGCTCAGAAAGAGGATTACATCAATGGAGTGATGCACATCAGGTTATTTTTAGAAGACACTTATGTCTGCATCACAAGGCTGTGACTACAGCAATGGTTCTCAAACATTTTCTGTCATGCCCCCTTTTAGAAGCCAAAAACGTTCATGCCCCCTTTACCCCACATTTTTTTTGAATCAATAAGGGACTGTTAAGTTATTTATAATGGGGAGAGGGGGTGGTGCAGAATGGGGGAGGCACTTCAAATAATTTTTGCAGCATCAAGGAGAGAGTTATGTTTTTTGATTTGGCTCAGGGGAGGGACATTCAGCTTTAAATGGTTGTATTTTCTATTTATTTAAAATACCCTCAGCATGACAGCAAACTCTTGTTTAGTTTCTCTGCATAAATCATATTCATTCATTCATGTTTTACTCCTTAGTCTTCCCCTAGTTGTCCATGCCCCACCTGCAGTGGCTCTATGCCCTCCCCCCAAAAAGGCTCACCCCACAGTTTGAGAGCCACTGAACTACAGCTTTAAAAGGACTGTAATAATTGATGAAATATTACCCATACTGCAGACATTTTGACTTGTCAAACACAGCCATTCCATTTAGGTGCTATCTCCAGCGACCTGGCACTGTAAAAAGGTTCATTAGAGATGAGCAAGGCCTGTGGCAAACGCCTTACAACGCACACTGTTTTTTTGTGTCTGACTTGATGCTGACTTGCTCTGACGTCATGCACATGTGGGAAAACCTCACAAGACCGAGGCGGCTGCAGTTTTTAGTGCCAAGCACCGTGGTTTATTTATGGCTTGGTTTTTTTATAGAGCACTTAATTATGTCTATCACTGACGGGAATTTATGTCATGTAGTCATACAGTAATTGTTGCTTTTTTCCCCATGTTTAACTTACGTATGTGAGACTGTTTGGATTGATGATTCAGTTGTTCAGTTTCTTTAATTTAAGGTTGTATAATTTTTGACATATGACATACATTTTCTGTGTCTGCCAAATCTTTTCTGATTTTCTGCCCAGTTATAACGAATGTTTAAACTGATATACAAATTAAAAGTTATGATAGAAAAACTTCTAAGTGCTATATCATAGACAACTCGACTTGAGTTTCTTGAAGATGTTTCACCGCTCATCCAAGAGGCTTCTTCAGTTCTAACAGACTGGTGGGGAGTCGCAGGTTTTAAACCCTGTGTGGGTGTGAACCATCACAGAGTCATTGAGGTCACATTTGAATCGTTGACCCATATGTGACCTTGATGGTAGACACCCTTGGACCAGTGTTAAAAGTAGATGTTTTGGAAAAATCCACTTTGTATGACTTCAAAACCTTGACCCCAAAAAGTATCGTCAATTCATGGGTACAAAGTTTGCTTTTCTTTATCATGTAACAGTAACTGCTAAAGAAAAACTATCCACTCTGAGTCAAAGCTCAGTTCTGATAAATTCATTGGTTATTACATTCCTGAACAACATCATCTTCTGCTTCAACTTTCCACCACCCTCTTCTGCTGTTGCCAGATCTCCTCCGCTTTCCAGGCAAGGCACAGTTCATCTCAGGCGAGCCTAACAATAGCCTCTGCAAGTCTTAGTAGCACGCACTAATAGAATGGAGCATCAGCATGTTATCAGTTACACTTTTTGTTAGACAACTCAAACGTCCTCAACAAAAAAAAGGTCTACTCATGAGAAAGCAGCTCTTATTCCTGTACAAGTAGCTGGGTTTCATACGCAACTTTTTGACAAGGTTATCTGTAAGTGTTTCGACAAAAGGTATTTACAGTTAAAGGAATCTCAGTAGCAGCGTCATCGACTTCAATGCATGTTCTTTGAGTAATTTGTGCTTTTAGCCTTGAAGGACAGCTTTAATCTAGTCTTTTCAGTCTTTGTCTATTTGAGGCTTTTGCAGGATATACAAAGCAATAATGTTCCTCTGTTGCTGTTGTTGCTGTTACATTGCCGCCCACTACAGCAAAAAACAGAAAACTTTTTCTTTTTCACTTTATATACAGTGTGTATATACATATGTATTTGCATGTATATGCTGATCAGCCAAAACATTTAAACCTCTGACAGGAGGCGGGTGAAGTGAATTACACTCATCATTTTGTCACAATCTCAATGTTCTGCTGGGAAACCTTACGTCCTCACATGTAACGGCACTCCCCATTGGTAGAGGCCCCTCAGCACAACAATGTACCATGCCGCACATCAAAAACTGTTCAGGAATGGCCTGAGGAGTGTGGCAAATGCTTCGACCTGGCCTCAAACCCCCCCAGATCCTAATCTGATTGAGCATTTGCATTCATCAGGGTAACCCCAGAGTTACCCTGATCCACATTGGGGCCTCCTTGGATTAGCACTGCCATTGAAGAGTGCCATTGCCATGAGGGAGTCTACTGGGTTTGTAACACTGTTTGAGTGGGTGGAGCACACCAAGTGGCATCCACATGATTACCAGGACCAAAGGTTTCCCAGCAGAACATTGCTTTGTAATGAGATGATCTGGTCTGGAGGCCCTACATTGGTGTTGTCAAACTACACTGATGCTGCAAACTCACCAAATTCTGATGCTTGGTAAGCTGCCCTTGGTGTCAGACACCAATGCACTGAGGCACCCTCTAGTGGCAGTATAAGAGGCTGTGGGTGGTGTCATTTTTTGACACTCCAGGCAACAACCATAGTAAAACAGAGCGAGAAAGTCCTCGTAGGGTGATGACAGAGGAAGTGGATGGCTCAAACAAAGTCTTGACTATCACAAGGGAGTTTGTTGTTCGTGTCCCATGTGAAACCAAAAGTCATTTGCGTTATTTTAATAAAAACCAGTGTGCACTTGAGGGTATATACAGGTACAGGCGACACCCACCTCTATTTCTGACCATTTACAGTTCACCCACCTATCAGCCAAAATGCCCCTGGAATATATAGGAGAGTATACCCTCCATGTTTACCTACCAAGCAGCAACCTCCAGGGCTGAAAATTGAAGCCAATATGAAAGTGCCAAAAACTGCAGTTCTTTGAATGGCCACTTGAGGCTGGTCCCAGAAGCGAGTCAGTCCCCATCGACACCAATCTTAAAATGCCTAACTTTAAAAGAGAGATAACTGGTTTACATCCTGGTATAAAAAGTATTTTATAAGTTGTTGTTTTTTTTTAAACTTAACCACATATTTTTGTTGCCTAAACCCAAAGAAGTAAATCCTAAAAACATTTTTTTTTAGTTTATTTTGAAAAGAGACTGTATGCATTTAACAAGCAGAAACTATAGAATTCCTGTCAAAATGGAAGTTTATTTTGAAAAGCAGTCCCTGTGCGTCCAAAGATGACGCATAAGGGGTACCTAATGTGTCCTATTTCGATGCCAAGGACGACTTACCAAGCGTCGATATTTAATTAGTTGGGAGTGGGAATGTGTAGGGTGCGATCTGATGACCCGTGATTAACCATCAGCATTGCTTAATTACAGAGCACAGAGAGCATCTTTTAACGACATTAAATGCCCCATAAAAGACATATCAGGAATATTTTGATCACAGAACATGTTAGATTAGGAATACAAAAACATAATTCTCACTACAAGGGATCCTGTTCATGTTATACATCCCCTTCATTGTTCGAAACTGTTTATGAGCACAGCTTTGAAGTGAATTCATTGATGAGGTGGAGACATTCTTTGGCTAGCTGACTCCAGAGGACAGACGTAATCCCACATGAATTTCATGAATCACATTCCCACAGTGATTCCTACAAGAAGCCATTACCTCCTGACAGATCTGCGGGTAACCATTTTTCGCTTTGTTTCTCTGCTCAATTTAAAGCCATCCTCCTGTCTTTTCTGTGTCTCCAACCGAGATTGGTGTAGATGAGGTTGGCTGACTTGATTTTGAAATGGCAGAGAAGGGAAGAAGCAGGAAAGGGAGGGGATTCTGAATAAAAGAAAAGGCTTATCGGGAAAGCTGATCAGCAACGAAGAGTTTTAGCGCTCGACTGACAGTATTATCTCTTGTCATTGGCTTTACATCTGTCAGGGTGTGAGGTGGCACTTTGCAAACAAATGTGCTGCGGAGATAGAAGCAGTACAGATGTGTTACTATTCAAATTGCATGACGGTATACATTTTTAATGTGTGAGTCTTTTAAAGGACATTGACATCCTGACTCACCATTAAAGAAAGATGATTTCTGTCTTCTCAAGTCCTTCATACCAATTTGCCACGCGTCAGTCCCTGCTCTTGTCAACCTCTCGCATTTCACTCTTCATTTAACAATTAGCTTTGTAGCCGTCCTACGACACAATGTCAATAGGTCTTTCTGGAGATGCTAACAAATTGTGCCTCCGCTCTACACACCCAGCTAAAATGGGAGAAACATCCTGTCATACTCCTCTCTCCCCCTTTTAACCATCGCTGTTGAATTCCCAGCGTGCTCCCACTCTCTGCCCTGTCAAAAAGCGTCATCATCAGCAAGTTTCCCTCAGAATTGCGTGAAAGCTCCAGTCAGTTTCTTAACGCTGTGCCATCTGAACGGCTCCACAGTGAGCGTTGGCCCCGTACAGGTTTCCCATGTGTGTGGCCTCTAAACCCTCCCAGCACCTGTGAGCCACCCTGTCACTTTGATTGCATTTGCTGTTCTCCTCACCAAAACAAATGTGATCCACCATCTCACCATCATGTAGTCCTGAAAGATTTTGTCATCGCAGAGATTCTCAGTCCATCTCATTCATGTTAGATTTTTAATGTATGCAGCTGAAATAGATCCTAACTGTTTTTGCTTCCTCTCATCCGTCTTCCTTTCTGCAGTCAGACTGTCTTGCTGCTTTGATTTTCTCTGTTCAGCAGGTAACCTGTATGAAAGAATTTGAAAATAAAGATTCAATTCATCCTGCTTCTCTTTGAACTGGTAATCCAGTGAATAACAACACATCCACAAAATCTCTGAAACACTCACTGATGCCTCAGAAATGTATTTCATATTTACTGAATTGGCGTATATGACTTTGTGTGACATTAAGTGCATAAACATAATTACATTTTGTACACGTTTTTATGTTTCAGTATTGTAATATCTGCCCTTTTACCATCGTTTCTAGGCATGTGTTAAATTATGTTAAATTAGATGTCTTTATCTCTCAGTGGCCACCTGCTATTCTTTTAGGTGTGCGTGCTGTGTTGTGAAGCGGCACAGAATAAATGCACTAGCGATGCTCAGCTCTAAAGATGTTTCGGTCTACCTCAATGAAGGATTCAGCCCATTTTCTTTGAAGTGTGAGCCTGCTCTTTGTTAAACCTTTGAGTTGGAGATACAAGAGAAAAAAAGATTTTCCTTCTCTCTGTGTCTTTCTACTTTAATTACCAACAGAAAAACATGGTTTCCTTTCATTAAAGTCTAGTCGCTGTGTGTATGTATGTATGTTGCAGTTGTTATAGGAGGTCCTAATCATAAAGCTCACTGCCATTAAGCCTTGTTGTAGGAGGTCCTAATCATAAAGCTCACTGCCATTAAGCCTTATGAAGCCTATTGTCCATCCAGTGAGACCCTTAGCTGTGCTCGCTTTGGCTCCTGTATTCTAAGAGATGTAATGCTAGGACTATATGGTTAAAGGTCTGGGGTGGATATAGCTGCCCAGCTAAATGCAGTACCTTTTAGGTATTAGACAGAGTATGTACATGTGTTATCTAATGTATGTATACCAGAGCATGTATGAATAGTGCTAGTGAAAGGTTTTTGGAAGAAGCACAGACCAGATTTCTAAAAATATTGGAGCGTCGCTTTGCGTCCTTCTTCATCTTGAACTCACACCATGAGTTCAAGGCATGATCCAGCAGGGATGTTGACTTGCTTTGGGATGCTGCTCGGAGTTTAGGCATAGCATAAAGAAACTGCTACGTGGCAGTAGCGTATTGACTTACTGATTGACTGGGGGCCACGTTTAACGCCAGCAAAACTAAGTCAAAACATTTACAAACTGCAACACAACTCATGCAGCACAGTCCCAGTCTCATTTATCAAGTCATATACTGACTGAAAGTGAAACTTATTTGTGTTCTTGTCAAAGTCAAACTCCAATACTTAAGTTTTAACCAAGCCGGGCTCACTCCGAAGTTATCGAAATCTAGCACTTGGGCAGTGACCTCTGGCGTCAGACACTGACGAAAAAAAAACGTCCTGTCATGTCGGCAGTTGTTGTTTACCGGCACCCGGTGGCATCAGGGGGAAACATGGCAGGACAGCAACGCAAGTTGAGGCAGCGAAAGTCTGCGTAGAGTGGGTGGTAAATGGGTCCAACAACCACAGACTTTCACCTGGGAGGCCAGTGTTTGCTTCCCGCATGATTGTAAAGCTAAACCCTGTTCTACCTAAACCTAACCATGTGTGCGTGCTGGCTGAACGCAACCACATGCATTTGTTGTTGAAGGAAAAAAGGCATCAGTTCGCATTGTTGATGTAGTGGGTTTACTTTGAAAGAGACTCTATGCAGACGATACATTTCTTGTCAAAACAGAACTTTATTTTGAAAAAAAGAGTGCATGTAACCAACCGCACTCACTCTGAAGTTGTTCGTAATCTGGCACTTGAGCCGCGGCCAGTCGCTGTAATTGTTTAAGGGTGTGTGGCAGCATCAGGGGAAATGCGGCGGAACAACAATGACAGTTAAGGTGGCGAACAGTCTGTGTAGGATGGGTTGGAGTGATGAGTTGCTGACTTTCACCCAGGAGGCCAGTGTTCACCTCCAGAAAGATTATAAAGCAAAACCCTGTTCTTTTTTCCTAAACCCAACCATGTGCATTTGCTACCTACACCCAACCGTGTGTGTGTTGGCTAAATGTAACCATGTGCATTTGGCGTTGAAGGAAAAAAGACGTCAATTCGCGGTGTTGTACCAATGTAGTATGTTTATTTTGAAAGAGACTGCAAATGCAGATGGTACGTTTTTAAAACAGACAATGCATGTTACAGGCTAAAGTTGAAATTGCATCCCAGAATGTCTACAACCAACGCACCCAGGGTACCTTGCACATCGTATCTGGATGTGAACAGTCAATGATCAAACATCATCATGTGACGAGGTCGGAGCGAGAATGTGTTGTTTTAATGGTGAACATGCATGTGTTTGTAAAATACATAACATACCACTGAATAAATTATACTTGGATTACACTGCATGAGTCGTGCAAGAGTTCACAAACAGATGTTTTTATTTGTTTTTGCTGTTGTTACACGTTGTCCCAAGTCAATCAGTAAAGTAATATGTTTTACTGCTTTTGTGGAGGCTTGTGAGAAATGAATGTATTCAAGGTAACACGGCATGACTGATAGATTTACAATTGGTCATTTTCTGGGGGAAGTATCCCTTTAACATCAGTCCAATTATTGCAATAATCAGCTTTAGTTTTGTAGACTAGTTTGGACAAACAGACAGAAAGCCAGTGTCCAAGAAAACACCCTACTTAACCCAAAGCCATTTTCTTGTCTCTGACAATAACTCCTCCAGCATCCTCTCCTTTTGTCAGAAGTAGTGGACTTTATTTTGTTCAAAATATCAGCACCGCTTCACCAGCCACAGTAGGAGGGGGCCTGAGGACAGACCAGGCTGGTCTTGGAGCACAGCCAGCCGATGGGACACCTGATCTGGGCACTAACGAAGATCTTTAGTCCTTTCAACTACAGCAGTATGGCATTCTCTAAGCACCAGCCTGCCCTCACCACCTCTTTAAGATGAACGAAAGGACAGAGGTTGGGGCTTATTAGACAGAGGAAAATTACCTCACTATTCTCTGCTGCTCTTTGATCCTTTGCCTTCTGTCTCATAGTTTTTCTCAGTCTTTTTATTCATCGTCTCATTTCTCACAGGTGTCCACAAAGCTTAGCGCACGTTATATGAAATGGCCTGAACAGGAGAAAGAGTAAATATCATATTTGAACTAAATATTGTGGCGCAGCCTGCCTGTAGAACTTTACACATATTCACTCCAGGGACATGTCCAGTGCCGACCGCAGCCACTGACATCTGTGCAGCTAGCAAATCTCTACCCGCAATTAAACGTCGTGGTCAACGGTTTGTCAATGCTACGGGAAGAAAGAGTAATTACTTTGCCCCAAACAGATCATTCAGTCTGGTAATTCTAACCAGTGACAACTTCATAAGCGCTGCTCTGCATTTCAAAGCTCAAGGCGACCTCTGTTCCGTATATGACATACTTTAGAGACACAGCACTGGTGTAGACCCTGTGTCTGCGTGTGAGTGTCTCTCCCTTTCTTGTGTCCCGATACAGACGGAACCGCAGCTAATGAAGCAGCAGCAGGAAATACCAAGGCGGTGCATTGACAGCCAGAAGGCAGAGGAGCAAAACTGCGCGCGGTCATAACTGACGCTGAGCAAATCCGACAGAAGAAACAACTGGACCAGGTAAAGAAACAGAATGAGAGAGGTACAGAGACAGAGACTTGGAAATAAAGAGAGGACTGTCTATGGAGGGGGGGAGGGGGTTGTTAAAGGGGTCTTTCCTTGCTCCAGTGAGCTAACTGGCTGCACTGACTGCTACAGGGATGAAAGAGACCAAAGTCTGGGTCCGCTTTAAGCTCATTAAACACAGAGCCAGCCTCTACCAGTGATTCCAAAAGACCTCTTCGACCTTGCTAACACTACACCAAGTAAAATGCAGCTGTCTGAATACAGCACTCAAGTTCCTCTGTTGTGACACACTGGGAGAACTATTTATAACGCAAAATGATGGTGTCAATAGGTGACTAAACGTGCCCTGACCGAGACATGATAGACTGCAAGAGATAGAAGAATCTTTAATTTTCTATGTGTTATATGTCAGTGTAACAGGCTTCCCTCGGGGACTGTGTCTGTGTTGATGTGCACCCACATTCTGACTGCCATTTGTCTCTGAAAGAGTGAAACTGTGAGTGTCCTCTTTGACATTAGTGCTGGCCAAAAAATGTTTTCCATCAGGTACCACTTCCATGGTGTGATCTTTTTTATACAGAGCAAAAATAATAATTGCATTGATGAGGCTATTCATTTTTAACCACCTAAGGGGTGAATCACCGTAATGACTCTTCACTGATAATAGCAGTAAAACCACACATGGAACCTGAGTGGCTGACATCAAGATTGGGAACTGTTTCCTTAGAGAGATCTTAAGCTACGATGTCACTGACTTTTTTAAACTATTTGAACCTGATTGACGCAATAAGAGATAATTAGGTTGAAAGAGTTGCAGTTGTTTTTCTCAGAGGCACAACTCAGTCAAATTAGAACACGCTGACATCATACTCTTTCCAGCGATTGCTGTATCTTCATGCACAGTAGTCCTCATCTGTGCATAATGGTGGGTGTATCTGTGCATGTTGTATCTTCATGCACAGGTAAGCTTCATAGAATCTTAAAAATAGTCTTTTTAATTCAAGACTTCGCCTTGTCAGAAGTTAGCCAGCTGATGTCGTCTGTACATCCATAATAGGTAATTTGCTGAAATGTAAAGAAATGCTAAGAGTTAAACAAATGCACCATTCTTCTTCTTCACTTCTTTCTCTTATTTCCACACAGTACACTTCACTGTTACATTTCCATACTTACAAATATCTGTTGTGTGTGAACATACTGCACAAGCTATACGACTAAGAGTCCGCAGCAATGCCAGTGTCTCTTTGACACTAAGCTTAGTTTAGTCTGTTAGCATATCCTTACATTTGTTATTTGACTCTTTTAAAAAGTACAGTTGAGGCTAATGGGACTATCATTAGCTCTGCAGATATCTGGCCTCAAACCAAGCTTTGGACAAAGAGACATTTTGCTCGATTGATAATCTAAATTAGTAGGCCTCATCCTTCAGGGACCGACCATGAATGTCATGAATGTACAAGCATTCAGCCAATAAATGTTGAGATATTCCAGCCTGCACAGAACTGGTAGACTGACTGACAGACGGACAGTTAGACCAACTAACACATTCTCACTCCACCTACGTCACATATTGACGTTTGGTCATGGACTTTCCACGTCCAGGTACGACCTGAAAGGTACCCTGGGTGCGCTGGTCTTTCATGTTCTGGGACTCTGTGTCAAGTTCTGCCTGTTACATGCATTGTCTTCTTTCAAAATACACACAAAATTCACAGGAAATTTACCATTTAGATAAAGCCTCTTTCAAATTAAACGCACTACATCAGTACAACAACTCAACTTGACTTTTTTTTCCTCTACTAACTAACCTTACGCACATGGTTAGGTTTAGGTAACAAGAGGAGTTGGTGTAAGAGTCAGTGTTTGTTGGGCCCATCCACCACCCTTCCCACCCACCCTACTGGACCGATTTCAAAAATTGTTCCTGTTTGTCACTTACTATGGAAACGTAAAAATTGACAAATGTAAGACAATATTATTTGCCCTGTTTTTGTGAATTAATGTGATTATTATCTCATAATTATTACAAGAAAAAAATCTGCTCGTTTTTCCAAATTAATGAGAAAAGAAAATCTTGTTAATATAGAAAAACAAAAATTTATGAGATTATTATCTTGTCAATTCAGATTATAACATAAAATCATTTTTTCTCAAGTGAATTCATGGAGCTTTCTTAACTTGGACCCACAAAATTTGGGAAAGTAGGGGCTTGGTTGAAAAATACAAAAGTTACCCTTTAGAGGTCATACGTGTGGGACTGACTTTCAGAAGTAGTACAAAAAGAAGTGAATAAAAACTTTACCAGTTTTCCACAGAAATGTTTCATTTCTCTAAAAAAAAAAAAAGAATGATTTGAAATATTCTATAATCAATAGCTTCCACACACAGGGGATTTAAGTTATTTACAGTGTAATTATTAAGACTGGTTGGGTCAGTGCTCAACATGTGTGAGCAGACATTCATACATTCAAGAAGCTAATGTAAGAATTAAAAAGAAATATTAACTGTTAATACCTCATTTTAAATTCTTTTAAAAAAACCAATAGCTAATCTCAACAAAATAATACAGTCTCTCCACAAGAGGGAAAAATGTCACGTCCTTGGTCAGGCGGTGTTATATTTGATATCTAGATGTACAATCTGCTTCCAACATTTCTGCTTTGCTGTGTTTACTGAAGAGAGACACTGCAGGGACAAATATGATCAAAATCGTGTGAGGACGATGGTAGCTGAAGGCTGTTTTTTGTTTTTTTTTTTTTGGATGAAGGTGACTGAAGGCTTTTTTTAATGTTTGAAAAATGTGTCTTTATTGGATCCTGCAGCGTGTTATGTCAATGTACTACCAGTGATCCTGGATTTGAATGCCTGTACTGTTGTGGCATCTAGTTTTCTATAGTGAGTCTTATATTTAGTGTTGACATCACAGATAGCTAAACTTGAAGGACATGAGGGTGTTAAAGGCCCAGTGTTTAAGATTTAGTGACATCTGGCGGTGAGGGTGAAGACTGCAACCGACTGAAACTTCTCGAGGCGTGTAGGAGAACTACAATGGCCAACTGGAAACTGTGAATGGCCCTATCTGGGCCTGTGTTTAGTTTGTCCCTTCTGGGCTACTGTAGAACAACATGGTGGACTCAGTGGAAGAGGACCCACTCTATGTAGTTATAAACAGCTCATTCTAAAGTAATGAAACCTTTTACTGTTAATTTTTTTGGTATATAGTTAAGTTTATATATTAGGTTAGACAGGCAGTAGTTAAGTTTAAAGCTTAAGTCAGTTAACTTTCAACGTATCCAAGATGAAGTAAAGAGGTCAAAGCAAGAGAGTAAGTCATAAAATGATATCTTCTTGATGTTACATACATTATTTCCAGAAGCAGTGGTTACCCAGTTTGCCTGTAAGGTATTCTTATACTGCCAGTCTGCACTGATATTAGAGGAACGATAACAAGTGCAGCAACTTGGCCATCAAGGAGGTGCCATGTCGAAACAAGGGGACTGCAATGCACAAAACAGCAATGTAACATAAGCTGATTAGTTAGTTAGCTACCATGACATCAGCAAACCAGGTTATCATACTTTTTAAATCTTCACTGACGAAGAAAATACGTTTGAGGTTTGCTTTTGTTGCTCGTGCAGCCATCTTGCCAACACTGTCTCATAACACTTGGTTTGGAGTGTGCTTCTGAAATGCCTACATTGGGAGGGCCACGTAGCCCTAATACTTTGCCCTACCCCTCTCTTCCAACAAGAATCAGGGGTAAGGGCGAAGTCGGGGCACAGGTTGTTTTGGGATTAGACCAAAGTGTGCTTGCGTCACAAGCTCAGAAAAATCCTTCTGAAAAATGAAACTCATTTAAACGTGTCTCAGAAACACTGTGGCAAAGTGGAGACTGGCTGGTCTTCCTGAGGATTCAACACAAGTGTGCTCTCAGTTTGGACTTAAAGAGTGTGGTATAGGATTTTGTTCACTAGTATACCAGAAGATCTTAACTTGCCTTCAAGTCCCCTAAGAAAACAGATACTGTAGTTCTGTTGCTCAGATGAGTGTGTATTCACAGCTCATTCTCTTCACAGTACAGTTGTGTAACCACACAGGCTGGCTTTTTACAATAACTTTGATCATTAGAGATCACAAAGAGCACTTTTGTAAGTTCACTTTTATTGTTACATTAACAGTATCAGTAGACATATACACACATTTTCTGCAAGTTCCACTTCTCATAGAAATGACAAAGACAAAATGGGATAATGGGAGTGGAAGCGCAGTAAGGATGATTTAGAGGACGACAGAGATACTGAGGTAGAGGCAGGCAAAGACAGACTGAAGACAAAAACCGGTTTTGTATTCATCATAGAGAAAACATGAAAGTAAGACTGACTTGTCAATGAGATGACATGATAGAGAGACAGAGAGCTCAAACCCATGGCGGATTCATTTTAATCAAAACTCTATCGTCCCTCCTACTTCTGGGTTATTTCTGTAGCAGGAATATTGCTATATAACCTTTCAGACTGCAGTCAGCCCCCAGCCGCTTCGATAAATAATCAATGAGCCTGAATTATGCACTAATAAAAAGGCTTCTCATTTTGGATTATTTTATTATTAAAGTTCAGATATTTCAAAGTTTTCCTGGGCGCTCGTGGGAGATGTTATGGCCACACTTGGCACATGCAGATTTAGCATAAAGCACTGGGTTTATGGTTTGGTATATGGCTTTAATTCATTTTATTAATTCAAATGATAATGAGGAGTTTAAAATTACATAAGACTAAAGGCTACCTGGTAACTCTTGATCAGCTTTCCTATTTAATAAGGAATGGGTTAAGCAAGCAGACAACTGCCTCGGGGCCTTCAGTGTCCTGAGGGCCCCAAAGGACCCAGGTAGCTGGCAGTGGCAGCAGTGTGGCAATTAGTTTTGGTAAATTAACTGCTACAGTTTTGTTGTTATGCACCACTAAAGCACAATTAAAAAGAAATGGTAAGGGAGCTAATTTTAACACCTTTAATATTTCAGTTAATAAAGTGCTTAAATGGTTTATATCCTTAAAGAAGTGTGATATTTTTACAAAATGCACCTTTATTGTTTTTGTTCATTCTCATTACTCCCGTAAACCTCATTTGCAGTCCCAGCCGGCAGCTGATTTAAGCAAAAAAGCTCTACTAAACCCACTGTGCGTTAATTGCTCAGCTCCAAACAGCACAGACACAATTAGCGCTGTTCCTATAGGAGCTGGTGACGAGCATCAGCACTACAGACGGGGCCAGAATCACTTGCTACAGGACTGCGGGGCAAAAATGATTTGTTTTAATCTGATTAATCTGTAAGAAATTTATTGGCCACTAGGGGTCATGCATTAAGCTAGTAACAAAATGCTGACATACTACTAGCTGATACATTTAATATGCAGTGGGTGGTTTACACATAAAGCATACTGAGCCACACTAGCATTTATTTTGAGCTGTGACTGTGCAAAAAGCAAGTCACTATTTGGAGTGTTTATATGCATTTGTTAAATATACAACTTTACACAAATGCTTGGTGGTAACAGATTCCTCATTGCCATCAACTTACAGTATTTGGAGCAGCATGTGCTGTTTACACATCCGATGTTGGATGCATTTTAATCAAATTTGTTGACATTCATGAGGCAGGTGGTGTTAAAGATATATTCTCAGATGCACTAGAAGTCAATATCAGTCATGTTTCTGTTCTGTTTTTACATGATTTGTCTCTCTGAATAAATATTTTGAAAGTATATTTGTATTATGTTTATTCTCAGGTACTCATCACAAGATAAAATAAGATAAGATAAGATAAGATAAGATAAAATAAAATAAAATAATCCTTTATTCAACCCACAGTGCGGAAAATTGCAATATTACAGCAAAAAGGCATCATGCAAACAGGAAGTATCAGTAGAAAAAAAATTAAGTAAACAGCAATATTTGTATAAGTACATAAAATAAGTTAACTGTACAAACACAAAAAGTAGTATCATAAGCATGCAGTATAAGAACACAAAGCAATATAATAAGGAAACATTAAAAAGAAGCAGAATATAATAAAGAGACAGACTGAGTGAATTACATTATTGACTGATGGAAGTATTGATATTGCACAGACAAAATTAAATATTAAAAATTAAAATACAAAATTAACTTGATGGCATTAAAAAAAATATTGAAAATTGTGTTGCCTTAAATAAAAAAGAAAGAATGGATTTACTTGATATAATTGAGTTGAGGTGATTCAGTTGCATTGCCAGTTTAATTATCCAGTCTTTAAATTTAGTAAATACATTCAAATACAAAAAGTCTGAATTCATTTGAATTAAAAAAACTGTTGACTTAAATTTAAATCAATAAAATTAGTGCAAACTCCTGCCAGTTTTTTTTTTTAGGGAAGTAGTTTTTACAGTGAACTCCTGAGACAAGTATGTCAGTGTTTATCTGCTAAATGCTTCACCATGTTCCCCAGCTAGTTGTTGACATTTCTGTTGAGCAGGTAATGTATGTACTCTGGGTTTAGGGAGCTTTTTGCTGAAGACAGCAGCCTGTTTCTGCTAGAACTGCTTATAAGAGCAGTGAACTTATGTGTCATGATATGCTCTCTAAATAGTCTGTCTTATTGATCACTGACCTGATTATTCAGTAGAAAAATCAGAGAGAAAGTTCTCAAATTTGTCTGCAGTGTCTTCTGTAAATCTCTGAAGCAGCTGTTCATCGTGTGCTCTTCTGAGTTTTGTTTGTTTGTTTGTTAGAGTTGTGTCTTTTCCACTTTATTCGACGGCTGTGTGATGGTTCCAGAGTGCAGCTTCATAACCTTCTGCAGCCGGTCGTTTAATATCGCTGGTGTAAGTTTTTCCTAATCTTTGGGGTTTTATCTAATCGAGGGTAATAAGCAGCGTTTGTCTCATATTGTCATCGCCCGCATGCTTCCGGCTGAAGTCAAAAGAACAGCTGAACTGAAACAGTAAAGTTGTAGGCTGGAAAATCGAAATAATGACCCAAAATACAACAAAGCTCCACAGAGCTGAAGGGGAACTGCAGAGTTTGGTAATAATTCTCTATGAGCAATGCTTTCCAAATACACACAATAATTTGATCCATTAATATAAATATATTAGGGACTGTCAAGCCATTAAGAAAAATAATCTAATTAATTAAATTATGTAATTAAATTAACATCAGTTTTTGCTGTGAAAGTATTTAAAATATTTCCATTTAAATGAATTTTGGCAGATGTTTCGTAGTAAAAGCTGCTGGATTTTGGACGCAATTGTCCCACGTCCTCTACCATCGAAAGTAGTCTGCAGTCCATTTTGTATGGGAGTTAGTTCGTCAGGTCAGAGGTAGACTTACTCAGTTTGCGTCTGAATGCCTGGTCGAGTGTGGCTTGATGAGGCTAGCTGCTAGCGCTAGCAATATAGGCTGTGCTAGCTCGGACCCCAGGTTTGCTGCTAAAAGGCTTTAAGTACTCTGACAGTAGTGACATTCCTTACAGCAGGAATTGCAGAGAATGGTGCTCCTATCAACAGTTCCATCTGAGCATTTTTAAAAATGTAAACGTCTCATTTGCCTCCATCATGTGACAAAGCCACTGTGGTCTTCAGACATGCACCAGGGTCAAAGGGCACCACAGAATGCAATTAATAAGCGTACATTTTTTTTAACACATGATTTTTTCAGCTAGCAGCTATTAACAAATTTTGGTTGAATTTATTCAGAGAATTTGACCCTGTATTCAATACTCATATTCAGAGCACTCACACTGAAATACTATAAGACCACATTGTTTTGATTTCTAAGGGCTGCTTTCCTTCGATGCCTTAATAGCACACCATGCATACCATTTAATAATTACTGTATGTTAATGTATACATGTAGTAATTTGCTCTTACAGCCTGTCACTGAGGCATGCAGGCACCTATTTCTGTAGCAAAGTTGACATTTTTAATTAGCAAGGTATTAACGTGTGAAATTGTTTGAAAACAAACAGAAGTCAATGATATGTGTTCATATTTTAATTCCATCCTGAACAGATGCATTAATCTCAGCTGCCAGAAGCATTTTCTCATTAATTAAAAACTGCTCTTTAAACACGGTGGCACAGTTGGCTGTCATCTGAAGTGGACTTGTAGGAATTTCATAATGACATGAGATGAATGAAGGAAGTTCCCAATCCCTGCAGCTCCGTCTGCAGCCTCCGTCTTTGTACATTCCATCCCAAAGAAGACTGTGTCATCAGGAAACAGCTTTCTGTGTCTAAGTAGATGCATGTCTGTACATTTTCTCCCCGAGCTGACCCACCCACTCTTCTCATTTCTCCCAGCTCTCATCAGTGCTAAAGGTGGAGCCAAGAGAACCATACAGAACACACCATATGCTGCTCCCAGTAATCAGCTCATTAGGTGCCAGCCTACTTAGTCTCTGCCTGAAATGTGAAATATCATAGACAGACAGATGCATCCTGTACACTTACACAAGTGCAAACAAACAGACACAAACACAGTCACACATTCAGAAACAGAATCTGCTGTACACATGCTGTATGCATTTACAGATACATCGACACTTGCGGTGCACTGCTGCATGCATTAAGCATCGCCTGGTCTCATGGTCCATAATTACCATATCACCTTGTCAGTCATTGTGATTCACACCACTTCAACCCCTCAGTGTGACGTGCAACTTTATGTTCGGCCCTGGTGTCTCTCTATTGCTTTGTACCATTGCGCCCATTATACACACGTCTAATTTTTCAAAGGGCTTCGGAGTGATGTATTGTGATGGCTCTTTGGATGTCTATGTGTGAGAGATGATGAGAGGACAATGAAGGAATAGTTGTACATTTTTTTGGGAATACTCTAATCATATTCCTTCCTCTCTGAGAGTGAGATGAAAAGATTTAAATCGATCTCCTGACTGTGTGATTTACTGTTTTTTGGGAGGGCGGCTGAGGAAAAAGATGTTAAGGCTAAGAAGTAAGCAAAGGTTAAGAAGACTGGGAGCAAAATTTGCATTTATTTGGAGTCTAGTTTCTGATCACCTGAGGCCTGTGCTATGAAGCCAGGATATCTTTTCGTTATCTGGTTAAACTAACCCTAACATTGGCCGTCTGGATAAGGGGTACTAGAAACCTGGTTATCAACTAGTCCAGTCAACTCTGGGTTTTCCTATCCAGCCACAAGCGCGCTCATGCAAGAGACGGGGTTGTTAATTACAAGTGACATCATCAGAACCATGAATGAAGTACTAGGCTACTTCATATGATGAGATGAAATGGTACCGAAAGTGTCTGGCACTCCGAGACACTAAAATGTCAATGACGTGGGATGTAAACATTACTCTGTCATCAAATGTAGAAATGTTGAAAATACTATCCAAAAATTAACTGTCTGCTGAGACTTGGTAGGTAGGTATCGCTAGGCTACATGTGACATTAGTATTTGTATAGAGTATTTTTTTGCTATTTAGTTGGAAGATAACAAAACTACTCTGAATATGTCACACGAAACACTTCATCGTGATGCCAGGCTGTTTCTGCTGCTGAAATAAAGGGTGGAAAGTAGCCAAGTTAATGACTGATGAGCTCTGTCTGACTGAAATGTGGCTTTTATAATAACAGGAGCCAATTAACAGTGTGTGGATTATATTTCTCATAAAATATTATCTTTTTTTCCCCAGTTCTCATCACACAGGTGTCTCTGCTACTTTGAGCTGCAGTGATGGAAACAGATTGTAAAATATCAACACTATCACTGTGGACTAAAATTCAAAGTTCAAATCCTGCTAAAATCATGTGTTTAGTGTTCCATTCATTAGATCCGCTGTTTTTAAACCAGGGGAAATAGAGCCCTGAAACAATGAAATGACCTAGTATTACTACTACTGACCTATAACAACATATATGCTGCTCTTTTTTACCAGAAACTGATGACACTTCTTCAGTGATCTGTTAGGTCAGAGGTCAGGTGTTGACATAACCTGCTCCGGAGCAGGTTAGCTGTTCAGCATAAGTTGCCACAGTGATAAATCCTGGTAAAAAGAAAGACAGCTTTGTAGCACTGAAAATCAAGAGTTAACCCTGAAGTTTTCTTGCTAACTTCAAATCCTACTTTGTAGTACAGGCCTCTGGTAAATGTACATCCATTATTCACCTTCTTTTAGCCATTAGCCTTTTAGCTAGCATCCATAAATACCATGAAATATGATATTATGATCAGTACATTTTCCATGTTCTTGTGTCCTATGCCTGTTTGCCAACTGACTGCCAGCCAAGCAGCATCTCTCATATGGGGAAGTTGTATTTTTCATGGCCAGTGTCATACAATACTGGCTGGTGAACACAACAACAATCAGTGTCTCCGCCACACATACTGTAGCTCACTGCTGTGCTGTTGGTTGAGGCTGTGACACCAGTGATCAAAGTTGACCAAAGTTGAACTACACAATGCAAACATGCAAATTTGTGAATCTGCAATATGCTCTGCTACTGGAAGTGAATGTTTTCTTCCCTCTGCTCACATTTCAATCAGGAGTTTCTATAGGAACAAGAATATTTGTCAGCGTGTGCACATGCCTGCAGAGATGGTATGGTTTAAGGAGGGGGATGAATCCATAGTCGAATAGGGAACCCCCCTGCGGTCTAGACACTGGTGGTGGTAGAGGTGGTGAAAATGAAATGAGAAGAAGATGAGGAAAAGGTGGAGAAGTGCTGATGATCTGGATGAGTAGAGGAATGAGCCTTTGCTGAGCTCGTCCTGGACTCTGGATACAATGGCTGGAGGTGAACGGGGTGGAGGAGGGCGCAACAATTCTGCCTAAAATGACAGCTGACAGCAGCACAGGAGAGAGCAGATTTAAAATGTTGCAGCAGCATCCTGATTGGCTGATAGAGATCCTGGCAAAGTATGATGGGATAACTAGAAGAGTGAACACCTATAGTCAGCTGATTAGAGGATGAGCACAAAGAAAGTCTTCCTGATTGAACTTACACTGAGCTTCATTAAATAGAGGTAAACAGGAGGCAAATATTCCCCAGTGCTAATTTTCTCCTGTGTGACTGTACCCTTATGTCATCCACTGGCTATCGTCTGATGACAGTAAAGCCTCTGGGGGTGAGCACCAATATTTTGTGCTGATCCAGTGTAGCAAGCAGATATCTAGGCCAAGACTTCCTTTTCCATGCACCGGTCATTTTAGGTAATCTCTATAAACAGATACCTGCATGTGGAAGGAGGGTAACAGACAGTCTAGCACTGACCCAGGCAAGGGGCAGAGTCTATAAAAAGGGGCAGGCAGCTCACCTGGGCCTTTCTTCTTGCCACACTGAGACACAACTGAGAGAGAGCAGCTGAGGCCAGCCTCTGTTTCAACTTTGATTTGGAAGGTTCCCTTTTTAATACGTGTCTAAAAGCATGATTTTAAGAAGGAAATTGTAGATTCTGCATGCTTAGAGAGAGACTAAACCTCGTATGCCCAAGCAGAACAAAGATGTTTTTTAAAATGTGTTTTAGTCCCTGTTAATATAATATTAAAATACAGACTCCAGTCACCTGCATGTCTCTGCCTGGGTGAGGAGATTGTGTTCCAGTCAAGCACAGTACATTATTTGCTTGATTACTTTTAATTTTTGTAGCTTTGTAAAATGCTTCTTGTAAAGTTTTCTTTTGTTTATGAGCGTGCTTTAGTTTCTTTTAGAAACTTTAGAGGAGCCCACCACTGTTTTTCCCAGACTTATTAGAATTTAGCGTGCTTTAACTAATTAACTGAATGGAGCATTTTCAGTTTTACTTGTCTTGTGGGGTTTTCCCTGCTGTGTTAAAGGGGCGACTGAGAGCAGAGCAGCCATTTTGCATGTGTTTTGCTTTGCGATTTGAGTCACCTTAGTTTGCTGCGAGTAGGTAAACTCAGTGCTGTGGAACTATTTTGATTTGGTTCATGTGCAGTGGTTTGTCTACATATTTAGTGACTGCCTTTTTCCTCCTCTATTATGGCCTGAATTTAGACCTTTTGTTGAAATTCCTTTCTGCTATTGAATGGAGACATGTTTCTTTATTTCATCATTGTCACATGCATATGAATGCAGGTACATTTAAAAAACTAAAGCTAAACTGTCAGACTATAGCAGATGGATTGCGCCTCTCCCCATGGACTGTTTACCTGCCATTCAAATGTGATTGGTCACTACTCAGACTACAAACAGACTACAAAAGGACTACAAATGGTAGCCAGAACTTCCAATAGCAAAGCAAAAGACTGAAGCAAAAGAGGTTCTTCATTACAAGCTTTCACATGTAGTCTTTGGTTAATATAAAAATAATGATTATTAGCTTTAAGTATGCTAAATTCTGAACACAGCTAGCTTAGCGTGAAGACCAATTGCATGCTGAAAAAGCCAAACTGACTCTCTCCAAATTTAAAAGTACCTATACCAAAACATCTAATGCTCACTTATTAACACTTTTTTACCTCTTTTGATAACATTTTTAGGCTACTTAAGCAGAAATATAAACACAGTTTGCAGTCTTTAGTGGAGGAGTCAGGCTAGCTTTTTCCCCTTGCTTCCAGTCTTTATACTAACCTAGGCTAACCACATTTTGGCTCCAACTCTTTACCTAACGCAAAGACATGTGACTGGTGTCAATCGTTTTATCTCATTCTCAAAAATAAAGAAGCCAGTTTCCAAAATGTTGCAAACTTCAGCATCCCTGAGAAGTTAATAAAAAGCACAATATTAACAACCCGGTCTCACTCCGATGTCGTCGAAATCTGGTGCTTGGGCAGTGACTTGCAGGGTCAGATGCTGTCAAACAAAGCTGTCCTTTAACGTTGGCATGATACTTGGCCGGTTGCCGCTATAGTTTAACGGCACCCGGCAGCGTCAGGGGGAAATGCAGCAGGACAAAAACAAAAGTTAAGGCGGTGAAACTTTAAGATGGATTGGTCCAACAAACACCGACTTTGGTGTTCATGTCCTGTAAGAAAAATCCAAATCCAAACCCTGTTCTCGAAACCCAAGGAAGGAAAAAAATACCAATTTGCGGTGTTGTACTGACGTAGTGTGTTTATTTTGAAAGAGACTTTATGTAAACGGTAAATTTCCTGAAGTGTATTTTGAAAGAAGACAATGCATGTAACAGGCAGAACTTGACACAGCGTCTCAGAGCGTCAACAACCAATGCACCCCGGGTACCTTCCACATCGTATCTGGACGTGGAAAGTCCATGACCAAACATCAATATGTGACGAGGTCAGAGTGAGAATGTGTTGGTATTAAAGCTCAGTTCTAACTTAAATCCCTGTATATTTTTAATATTATCTTGTACAGTGTGCTGCATTTTTATACCAGCTCAGTCCTTCCTCAGAGCATCCTGCCTTATGCTCAAACTTTTCATCTCAGTGTAAGACAACTGTGACCTCTCGCTGTGTCGAATCTATATCTTTCACAGAACCAGTTTTCATAAACAAAACAGAATGCCCCTAAAATAGTTTGTTTCCTCCCGGCCTGATGAAAGGATCAGATCAGGGACAGCTCTGATACACAGTTTCTCATCAGACTCTTGTGTCCACGCTGTGACATGCACAGCAGGCCAGGACCACATAGTTTTACATGAGCTCGCACAAATAGAATTGATACACAGAAGATGAATAGAAATGTACAAACAAACAAGCAAATATCAACAAAATAGTTGCAGCTCTGACTTTCAGTCTAAAGTAGTGATTAAACTTTGAGGCTGGAGGCGATCAGCATTACAACGCTTACCTTAGTGACTCAATCAGACGCATACATGTACTGTAGGCACAGTGTGTGCTTAACACACACACACAAACACACACACCAAAATCATTTTTTAAGCTCCTTTACAAGGTACAAAGCTGAGAAAACTTTGTGTATACCCTATGATCTTGTATGTTTATCTGCATCTCTGCAAATTCAGCCCCATTATAACTTGGATCTCTCTTTATTTTAGTGACTTGATTGTATCGTGTCTGTGATGTTGATTTGTTGCATCAAGCACAAGGAGAAAGTTGTGACATTATTGCAAGGTCATATGCATAATTTGATGTTTCTGAGCTAATGGCACCAAGTAAACGTTGGTAATGATGGTTAACAGCTTGATTCTCGGTCTGTGTTTACCTAATGAGCTGTCCATTATCACTGTTTGTTCTCCTCTCAATAAAACTCTAAAATCTCTGGTGCATTTGAATTTAAGTGTGACCGTATACGTCTGCGGTTTGCCTCTCAATTGGTCAGCATATGGCTGGCTTGACACCATCAATGCATCATTTGAAAAAAGGAGGAGGCTTGGCAGACTGGAAAAGCATGTCGCACTGGAAAAAAAAAAAAAAGGAAAGCAGAGACAAGTGTTTAAAATGCCTGGGCAGTAATGCAAGCATCTGAAAAGCAATTGATTGGGCCACCACTGCTGTCGGAATCGCAATTTCATCTATTTACCTCTGTTTCAGCACGAGGCTCGATGATGAAGAAAGGGAACAATCACAGAGTGGTGAGGTCCCAAACACATTACCCTGCCTTACCTCTCTCATTTTAAACACTTTCATTTACATCCCTCCTTAACGCCACTAACTTATGGTTTCTATTTCCTTCTTTGTCTCAATTTTGTTTATTGAAAATTACTCAAAGAGTTTGTTATCAAGACTAGTGCTAATTCTCATTTAATACAAATCGGTTCTTAGTTTTGCTGTCCTCTTCATATTCAGGTTCACCATCAGGGAGGGTCAAAGTGTGCAGATGACCACGGCTCGAGGCCTGTGGGGGCCCATGCAAAGGTCAGTGGTTGACCTATCATTAAAATGCATTTCCATGTGTCATGTGATACCCCTCAACTCCTCAAACTTGACCGTAATACTGTTAAATACAGTGGGGGTCAGATGTGCAGTACATGTGGCAAAGATACGGAGCCAGGCAGACTAGCAAATAAAGCTCTCTGTCGTAGGCTCAGTTTTAAAGCCAGAGTAAAAAAAAATACTGGTATCATGTAAAACTAGACAACTTAAGCTATCCATAGAGTGCTGCAGGAATGGCTTTTTTGTTGGCTGATCATGAAGTTACCATCGCCCTGCTTCTCCTGGTTCTACCATTAGATTTTGGATGATTGCAGAAAATAAGCTCTGTGGCAAACAAAGGTTAATGATACTCACAGGTTTTGTTCAGCAAGCCGATCTTCACAAATGAACACCACTTTTATGTAAATGCAATCGCAGAGGTAAAAAGCTAACATTAGGCTATAAACAAACTACAAACACAGGTTGCATGACTTCAACATGGTCACCACAACAAGGCTGTAAAATGAATGCTTGGCATGATGACATTCTGTTGTTTCATTGAGCCACTTGTTAGTAACTAGCACTTTAAAGACATGTAAAAGCTTTGAAATTTACAAGTGGGGTACTTACTGATGTACCGTAAAACTTAAATCAATAGCCCAGGCTATTATTTGTTTAAATCACTGAGTCTGGATTAAACAGTGGAAGAGAATTAAAGTTGCAGATGTCATTGCATTCATTCATTTGATCTAGCTCCAACAGACAGCACTTCAGAGAGAGAGTGTGTTATGGCACTCGAGGATTAGAGCTCCCGGCATACTGACACAACACCACTTTATCCTGTTAAAACAATACTCACAACTTCGATTAATTTTTATGAAAATTGTTTTGATTGTTTAAAAAAACGAACTGCTTGGCAACAAGACCAAGCATCTAATTGAGACAGGCATTTATTTGTTGAAATGTGTAGCCACACCAGGCTAGTAAAAGGGACTAGGCGTTTAATTGAAGTTCTACTGGTATTTCATGTTGTAAAACAAAATGTGAAAATCTCTCAAGCCTGCTTTAACCACAGACCCTATATCAGGCATCTACCAAAAAACTCATTCAAATAACTCATTGACTTTTAGATAAGGGAACCGGAAGTACTGAAATGCTTGCTCAAATTCCTGGTTTTAACTCTCATTCCTTCATCACTCAATAACAATGTAATGCTTGAGAAGGGGCTAATTAAAGCTCCAAAGTTAGGCTAAATTTTAACGAGGGAAAAAGTGGTATCGCTATTTTTCAAAATGGCATATTTGATTATTTCTCCATACTGGGGTCTTGTCTCAATTTGGACAATGCTGTCCCCCTACAATTCCTAATGCCTGGCCTGTTCACATTGGTGCTAATAACTGTAGTTAGCAAAGGTACCAGGATCTTCTTTTTGGCAACATTGCTGTAGTTATATGCACAGTTTTCCTATGAAACGAGGCATTATTGCTCAATTTGGGCTTTATCTAAAACACACAAACACACACACAAACAAAAACTGTTAAATAATCTGGCTTTAAATGTTGGCTTGATTACAGCCTGTCTGAGCTGAGCTGCAATTACATCCAAGCTGGGGGCGACTTGTCCTTAACTTGGACTACTGTCTCCTCTGAAAAGCAACGTTTGGTTGAAACTTTAAGGGTGTACTATCCAGGATTGCCGATTACTTGGATTCACTCTTGTTTCACCTTTCCATATTTATGTTTTTTCAGTGCTGTGTCTCTTGGATGCCTGCTACTAAGGGACTGGCACCTTTTTATAAAGCTCCAACTTCACCTGAGCACTGTGGGGTTAAATATCCATTTAAGTCCCATACACAGAAACTACAAGAAAATAAGAAAATACAGGCAGAAAAATATACTGTCCCACACTTCTAGTGGGTCAAGTGATGGTTGAGACGGACTACTTCTGTTTGAGTCTATACATACATTTTTTGTTGTTTTTTTCTGGGAAAATCTTTCATACTATATCTTTCAGTTTGACATATCTCTGAACATCTGATCACACCCATGATGATGGCTGGACGTCATTTAAAGTCTGTACCTGTAATCTCACCCAAAAGTGACATCATAGTGTACTGACATACCCTGGAGTACGCTTGTATATCACTGCAGCAAGGTGAGAAGTTAAACCACTGCAAGTTGGCAAAAAGAAGATTTTGCTGTTAAGTTGCTTTATAAGTTTGGCAGCCAAATGCTTTTGGATGTGGAGCTGAATGTGACGGCTTCACTGCAAATCATTATGGGGTCACTGCTGTTGACACCAACACAGGAAGACGGCACAGTAGATTTGTAAAGTTTTAACAAGTAGGGACGATGGATACTCTAAATATGGTATATTTGTACATTTATTTCAGAGTTGAAATGTGGAATAGGGTTCATATAACCTCTCAGCATGAGTCCTGCATCTTTTTCAGTACTGCAATGTCCTGAAAAAGAAGAAAGAAATCAATGTGAAGCCAAGCATTTGTAGCATTTGGATTTGGTCACCTAAGTTCAAAGCTACCTCTCCAAAAAGAATTATAACCCTCACAGAGGCTCAGCAGAATACATAGGAGATATGTGAAAAGGAAAAGGTTACGTGTGTGTCAGTAGCAGCTTTTAACATCTCTCACAACCCCCGCAGATCCAGGATTAGCTAGTTTTGAAGATTATCGAGATGCCTGATTTCTGAGACCTAAGAACTGTGTAGAAAGGGCCTTTACCAAAGGTAAGTGCTCCACATACTGCCACACACACACTCCCTATGTATGCTATGGTATATATATAGACAGCCTTCAAGAGCATGAGTCATTCTGTTGGTCCTGTTGTAGACTCAGGTGGATGCTCGCGATTGTGCTGCCTTCGTACATACTTTACTTACATGACAATTATATTCCATTTAAGACTCAATTTTCTTAAGTGAGGGCTCTTTAGCCTGGTCAGGTCCACATCATCCTTTATATGTGGAGTTGTTACGAGGCTCCCTCAGGTGCTCAAGTTTCCTCTCACCTCAGATGTTGTACGTTTGAAACAACTGGTTTATTAATCAAGTAATTGATCAACAGAAAATTAATCTTCAGCAATTTTGATTTAGGTTTAAATTGATGATTTAAGTCACTTTAAATTCATTTAAAGCTTAAGTGGCAATACAACAAGCAGCAAACACAACATAATGGTTTTCTTACATTATAAAGTTTTATATGGTGGCTACACCAGTGAGGAGCAACATTAGTATTGATTGTATTGGCTATGTATATACACTAATACACTTTGTTTTGTGAAGTACCTCCTGTAGCCTAAGTGCTTCCTGGATTCATTCACTGACAATGTTTTTTAGGAGTGTATTACAGTAAGTGCTACATTTATATATGGCGATGTGATTGAGGGGGATGATGGGTGCACTTACATTGGACTTATGACACCAGAGACGGTCACTGTCACTTTTTCATTCGACATAATCAAGGCTGTATTTTGTTGCTGCTCTTGCAAAGAAGTAATATAGTCGCTGTCAGGCATGCAAAACTCATCAATTTCATCATTAATGCTTTTCAAAAATCGATGCTATTGGTCGCCCTTTACGTCTGTATGTGTGTGTGTTTTACAAGTAGTTACCTAATTGATTAAAGAGAGTGTGTGACTAACTCTTGTAACACCACTGGATCCTCAAACTGTGGGCAAAACCTCATGGCTCCAAACCACCTCCACTGAATGAACAAAGTGCTGTAATAGAGCATATTTGCTGCGGCACACAGCAAAGTTAAACAGTGACAAGGCAATTTTGTCTGAATTCTGAATGAAGATCTGGTTGTTTGAATAGGCACACAAAGGGCCGTCATCATCTACCTGAGAGGCATGCACGCACCATACTGAGTGGCAGCATGTCCTCGTAGCTGTCACTTAAAGACTCAGGGACTTTTTGCTCTATTTATTTCTAGTGGCACCTTATTTATTGTTTTTGTGGTTTTAATGCGATGTTATGTGATTATATGTTTTTATGTGAGCTACTGGATACAAGAATTTCCCCGTGGAGATAGTATCTATCTATCTCTATCTATCACAGCATTTTCCTTATTCAATAAACACTCCTTGTAGGCTAATGTTGCCAGTTGCAGCAGCCAGCTGTGACCTCCAGTGCTGGGGTTTGCACTGGTTGAATTTTGCGTTTTGACAGCCACTGGAGTTCGGTCACTGGAGCTTCCACTTGCTCCCCAACAGGCAAGTATTCTCCTGGTGGTGAATCACGCTAGCTAGCTAATTCGTGTCTCACTTGTGGTCTGATAAACAAAGAGTGAAGGCAGTTTCCGCCATATGTATTTGACTAATGGAAAACCTGAGCGCACACATGGCTTTTTGAACATGGCACGATGTTCAAAACATGTATTGTCAACATATGCTTGGTAAAGAAACCTCATAACTTTTTTGAGCTTGATTTTGGTAAAATATTAATTACATAATAGCACATGTATCTGACCACAAATAACGACACAATACCAACTTTGACGGTGCAGTGTTAAATTATTGTAAAAACAGGAGGTTCTTCTCATTTCCTGAGAAGTAGCTGTTTTGGACATACAAGGTTTTTGTCTGGCAACGACAATATTTCATTTCTAGGATAAAGGGTTGGGTGACCTGAGGAATACAACAAAAATGTACTCCCTTTCTAAGTCTATTTCTGTCTTCAGCAAGTCCTTTGGCAACCTGGTCTCAATTCGAAGTCGTTGACATCTGGCACTTTGGCAGCAACTTGTAGCATCAGACACTGACGAAAAAAACAGTCCTTTAACATTGGCATTATACGCAGCCGGTCACCATTAAAGTTTAACGGTGCTCGGCAGCATCAGGGGGAAACCCGGCAGGACAGAACGAAAGTTAACGTGGCAATAGTATAAGTAGGGTAGGCGTGAGGGGTGGTGGATGGGTCCAACAAACGCCAACTTTCACCGGCGAGAGCAGTGTTTGTGTCCTGCAAGATTATAAAACCTTGTTCTTTATTCCTAAACCCAACCACATGAGTTAGTTTTTGGAGGTAAAAAAAAAACAACAATTTGCGTTGTTGAGCCGATGTAGTACGTTTATTTTGAAAGAGACTGTATGTAAATGTAAAATTCCCTCTAAAAACTGAAGTGTATTTTGAAAGAAGACAATGCATGTAACAGACAGAACTTGACACAGTGTCCCAGAATGTCAACAGCCAACAAACCCAGGGTGCCTCTCACGTCGTATGTGGACGTTGATGACCAAATGTCGATATGTGACGAGGTCAGAGTGAGAATGTGCTGTCTGTAGGAAGTATCTGAGTCTTTAGCCGCTTGCTAATTCTAGTAGCTCATCTCTAACCTTGTGTGTCATCTGTTTGGTGCTATGGAGATAGTGTACAGTGAGTTCATCAGAACTTATATTGTTGGAAACAAGGTTAATGAGAGCAGTGACACTGAACCAAACAGTAAAGTTGCAGCTATAAAACAAAAAAAAGAGCTACAAGAAGCTACACGTTCTGCAGAGCTGACGGAAACTACAGTCAGATGATAATTCTCTGTGAGTTTATTACTTTGAGTGACCCCTTATACGCTGCACATAAACACATGACCTATTGTTTATATGAAAATATAGATTAGTGCGACTTCAAAGTTACAGAGATTTTAATCGATAATGAAAAGACTTGTTAAATTAAGTGTAGAAAAACTTCTACCATTGCCCTTGAGTTATTCCACAGGTTCTTCCTGAGGCTGCCCACTGCTCCTAAAAGCTTAACGTGGGTCACTAAAGTTCAACACTGGGATTAAAAAAGTATAACTTAAGGTTTTTCCTTTACTTTGCAGAGAGGGTAGAAAAGTCTGGCGAAAAGCTGCAACTGCAGAGTGATGTTCATTAACTAGACGTTATGTCTGCTCTTTTGTGCTGTCTGTGCTTTGCAACATAAAATGAAAGTGTCTGGTATCATACAAGAACAGTTTTTCGTTCAGCAAAGTAAATTTATCCCCATAATGTCATGTCTGAGGTCGCAGCAGATCATAGCCCCTCTCCACTATCATTTCACATCCACAGCTTGATGTAGCCTATGCAGCTTTGCCCGGCTTTGCTCGTGGCTTTTGCTTGCCCTGTTGCCAGACTTGCAGCAGATTGCATCAATGCCACCACATCCACTTCTGCCAAAATCATTGTTCTGTTTGTCAGTTGTTATTTTACTCTGCCTGATTTTGTCTGGTAATGCTGTTCTTCAGGGTTGGGTGGACTTCCACACTTCCACATATAGGCCCTCTATCTGCAAGGAAGTTGAAATGAGAGCCGGGCCCATATCCGATTTGCCTCAGTAATTTAATCATGTGAATGTTCAGAGCTGAGATTGGAAAACACGAGCAGCAGCATCCCTGACATAAACCCATGTGAGATTAGGCTGGGAGATTTGTTACCACAATACGTTTGGCGACGTAGAGACAAATGCTGAGATAATACAGCCTATAAGGATCAGAAAACAGAGGGGTGACAGAGAGAGCATGTGATCGAGGAAGGCATAGAGACTTAAGACAGACTGACAGCCTGTGTGGAGGGAGAGCCTTGTATGAGAGCTCTGCGTTGCAGCATGAACCCATCGACAGGTTGCAATAGCACTGGTGTGGAGTCTTATTTTGACAACCTCTGTAGAAATAATGAAAACGGAGAGACATCAGAAATGGAGCCTGATGTCCTATCACCCTCCTCTTCTACACACACGTGCTCGCTTCATAGAAACCAGTGCTGCCCTTCAGCATGTTTGCTGTTATTGAGACCGTATCGCAGAAAGGATGCAAAGGACACAAACTCAATTTCACTTGATCCTCTTTGAGCACACTGGATTATATTCTAGGTAAGAATGAGTAGTAAGAGATGGAAGAGTTCTTTTGTGCTGTTTTACAATGCCCGTAGTAGGAGATCAACACAATAAACTGTGCTTCAGGTTATCTGACTGATTCAGTATTACAGTATATTGCTGCGGTGTGCAGTGCTTGGCCTGATTTTCAGCAGTGACTTATTTTCAGTCCAGTGGTAAATTATCTGTCATCCCTCTGAGATGGCGTCGTCAGTCAGAGCTGCTGAGCAGACATCCCTGTTGCCACCACAGCCCATTATGTTAAACAGCCTCAGCTATTTCGGAGGCTGTTTAACACAATGCTGTTGACTGCAGTAGTAGGAGAGGGATACATGGGTGACACTGGGTTTAAGTTCTCACCCATCACAGCAAAAATTAAGTTGATTTCAAGCGGTGACCTGCAGGGCTGAAAAAGTAAGCCAACACAAAGTGCCAAAAACTGCAGTTCCTCAAATGGCCACCCGGGGCCACTGACACCTATCACAGTGTGCACTTACGACCTGCCATACATGTCATTCTCTCAGTTAACCCAGTAAATTTCCACTAACCCCTGCCTCTCCACCACATCTACCTGCCAGCCTATCACCTGTCCACACACCTCCCACTGCTGCCGCTCCATCTCATCAAGCTAATGCCCCTAACCTGTGGATCATTACCTCCTGCTGGTATAACGACTCCTGCTTCACAGACTTTCCTTGCCAGATTGATCTTTGTCATCCCATGCAAGACTTTCCAGCATTTATTCCCAGACTGCTTTCTTGTTGCCGAACTGACCTGCCTCTGACTCTCCTGCTTTGCCCACTCCCAGTGAACCCTTCAGCTTCCTCTCCCCAACCAAGAACTGTGCTTCCACGTTCGTAGTTTCTGTTCGCCTGTTTCTCGTGGCTGTGTGGAAAGACGGTCAGTCAGCTCTACATTGTGCGTTTACCTGTTGTGATGCCGGTGATTTCCTGTGCTGTGGATTACCTCACTGTGTGGCTGCAAATTCTGCCTTTATGTGCACGTCATGGCATCTTCTCATCGTCACCGCTGGTCCCTTGACTCTTTGCTGGCTTCGGCAAAGCTAAAGTTGGCTCCTCATAGGTGTGTTGGCTTTCCTTGTGTGTTCACCTGGTACCTTACCCTCATCTGACATCACGTCCTATTGGCTCCCTCACAGTACAGCTGCACACTATTGAACTGTTTGCTGCTTGTGTGCATCCAGCGCACACTAGTGACTCACCTGCTCTCTGCTTCGGCATGCTATGACGAGTGCTTTATACTGAACCGGTGTCTTGGAAGGCTCAGAGTCAAGAAATTGACTAGCTGTTGTTTTCACATGCCTGCTCACTCTGTTTTCAACAAGCAGAATATTAAAGGTCATTACGTACTTTCCTGTCTGCCTGTGGTGCTGTAATTGAGTTCTTACTATGCCCGTGACAGACACGCATGTTGAAATACCCAACTCTACAGCAGGATTAAAGATGTTTATAGCCTGGTGCAAAAAAAGATTTTGGTCTCTATTTCGCAACTGTACAGTGGTTATTTTTTATACAACTCAGCCACTCACATTTTTATGAAGGATTAAAGTCATCTGTCAGTATCTGTGGGTGGTGTCCTTGAGTTCTCAGTCAGATCCATCCTTTGCTCCTCAACGACTCCACCCTCTCATCCAAACATGGTCACTTTGGCTCTAAAACCCAAGATGGCAACAGCCAAAATGTCAAACTAGAGGCTTAAAAATGGCAGTCCAGAGACCAATGGGTGTTGTCACCATAGCTACCTCCAATATTAACAGTTTATGACTGAATTCCTCGCAGTGGTTTCCAAGTTTGTGCAATTAATATAATTGGTGATGTCCAAGGGTGGAAAGCCGGTGAAGGATCATTTGTTTTTCTCTGCACTCACAACTTCTGGTTGTTGGTTGGGGCATCTGCATGGGGAAGGTGCACAGGGAAACTGACTTCTATACAAAGAAAACAGGAGGGGAAAAAAATCATAAATTAAAAAAAAAAAAGCTAAATGTGCAACAAACAGGCACAAAATGTATAGTACAGAGGAGTAAACCCACATCTGCAGTATTTGGCTGTGTTAAGGAACAGGAAAACAGGAAGAAAAACATAGAGAAAACATAACTCATTCTTGACAGTTGGAGCAAACCCTAATTTTTGGAGTTATTAATTTTTACTCTTCAACTAGGCTGGGAAATGTATTTTAAAAGATCAAAATCTTGACAATTAAACCTTGTAATGGGCCAACCTCCCAGGGGTTTAATTTGTTTTTGAATAGCATACATAATGGGTGTCAGAGGTAAGATCTGATGAAGCTGAAAAAAACTTGTATATTTATTCATTTCACAGCAGTCTTAGTGAGTAGCCTTTTTATTTTTCAAAGTTGCTAATAGTTCGTTAAATGCTAATCAAAATACTTATCTTGAATATAATTATTATTTACTTTGGATTTAGAGGAGCTATGGGGTTGACACACACATCCCATAGCAATATTATTTCATGACTTTATCAAAAAATAGAAGCCTTACTGGTACTTGAGTGGCATCCCCGCCTTTTTGGGAACCAGGAAGTGAGACAGGAGTCCTAGGGATACAGCTAACTGTTCTTATGCCTTGTTAAATGATGTTTTTTATAGAAATCTGACAGAGTTGACAAAAATCTTTAAAGGGCCGACATTTTTATAAAAATATATATTTAAAAACAGACGATATTATAATTGTACATTTTTATGCAAAGGTACTTTAATCCTTTAAGATTTTAATTCTTGTTGAATTCTTGTCTGGGATATGGGTGTTTTCTGGCACAGGGCAAGTTTAGAAGTTTAAAAAAATGAAAGCAGATCAAAATATATTATAGATCATAAATACTCTAAAAATAACATTAACCCCAAAAATCGAATTAGTGTGTTAGAAATGTATAATTTTAAGGCTTATTTTTGGTTGGACATGATTCGTCTCATTTCTCAAAAATGGGTGAAAAACAGAGTGTAAAACCTGAAGCAAACAAGCAGGCATACACTGTGTCTTTTATATGGAGGGGTAACATTCTCACCCTGCTCTGCTGTGTTTGTAGGTGGGAAGCCACTGAGGGATCATGTCCCTGAACCCTATTGGTCGGTCAGAACACCTCCACAGAGAAGAGGTGTGAAGACATTGACACTCTAAACTAGGAAAAGCAATGTAGGAAAAAATAAAGTTCTCTATTGTGCAACACATGTAGCATACAAGGAAAAAAAGGAAAACAATAGTTCGAAAAATAAAAAGTGCAAAATGCAAGAAATGTGAAAAAACAAATGGCAAACAAGCAAGCATAAAATGTGAATAATAGAAGGGTAAAATGCTGACCCACATCTGCAGTGTTTGTAGATATAAAGCCAGTGAGGACTCATGTCCTTTTCACAATTTCACAGTGCTCACAACTTCTGCTGGTTGGTTGAACAAGGAGCAGGCGAGGCAGGTTTATATGAAAATGCACCCTCTAACAACAAGACAGTTTAAAGTGTTGACATAAAGCATTACGACAAGATGTTATGAAACACAAGTAGGGATGCAACTAGTGATTATATAAACTGCTGATTAATCTGTTGATTTTTTCTCAATTAATCAATTAGTTGTTTGGTTTAAAAAAATGTCGATCAGTGTTTCCCAAAGCCCAAGACGATGTTCTCAAGTGTCTTGTTTTGTCCACAACCCAAAGATATTCAGTTTACTGTCATATAAGAGTAAAGAAACCAGAAAACATTCACATTGAGCTTTAATATTCATGCTTGCTGTGAGTGTTTTATCTACCTGCTTTGGAATGACATTAAAGTAAATGTAATGGTGTTTTTTATCTATACGTCTGACCTGAGGATGATTCCAACATCAAACAAAACAGCGGTAAATGGACTGCTTTTCTATGGTGCTTTTCTAGACAAACACCATGTTCACACTGGATAAGGAAGTGCCCTGATATATCAAATGTCACACTGGCCGTTCACAAAGGAAGCCCATTTCTCCGCACCAGCCAGCAAGCGATTCTGCATCCTTGCTCTTTTCCTTGATGACGTAGGCACGGACGCTTCCAGTCTCCTTTCCATCACCTCTGCTAAATTTGTACAAAATTTAGGCTCTTATGTCTGTTCTGCAAGTGTCAGTGGTGCTTTATGTGGTTGGCTTTGGACAGTGGTGGCTGGATGACCTCCATACTGCATCAGTTTCCAACAGGATATCAGGAACTGTAATATCCTTTGATTCACTGAAGCTTGGCAAAATCCTGGAAAGCGCCATTCAGCCCGGAGGCTCTTTTAATATATGCTGATCCAACAGAGTGGAGGAATCTGGCGTGAGAGGGGGAGGAGGCATGTGCTTTGTAGTGAGTAAGGACTGGTGTGACCGTGGGAGTAAGAGGTGTTGTCCTGGTCCTGCTGTGGATCAGTGGTATACGCCATACAGAGACGGCTGCAGAGCGAAGTCGCTACTTGTTTACAGCCATCTTGTTAAGGTCGGGATGTGCACTTAAATTGCTCCACAACCAGACGAAAGACTCAAAAAAAGGACTAAATTACAGAGCTCAAGTTAAAGGAGCTGCTGGGATCTCATTTCACTGTAGCTGTACCTTGTATAGTCCCTTTGTGACAAATTAATAATTGATAGATTGATTGTTTTCACATGTAGAGCTTTGTCTCTGTCTGCTCCTCTCTCTCACTCTTTGTTCAGAAACAACTGACAAATCTGTGGAATAAGTAAGCATGGGATGCATATAACAAGCGTGATTTGAACCCAAATGCAGCACTCTGTAAGTCAGCGACAGTTGGTAATGTTCTGTAATCAAACTGGTGCAAAGAGGGCGCTTGTGCAGATGAAGAAACACAGGTAACAGTTTCTTCTTCAGGCTCAGAGCCCACACACAGTCTCTGGGTTCAAGGGCTAGGGAATGGACCGGGCCGAACCAAGAAGCAGGACCAAGAATGAGGACATGAGTCCTTGGACCCGAACAGTTCAGTCCGCTGGCAGGCAGAGGTGACAGAGAGGGGCTTGCTGATGGCGTGGCCAAGAAGGCGAGAGGTGCAGAACCAGAAGAGCAGTGAGAGTTTACCAGGAAACAGACGAAGCAGGCAGGGTTAGCAACAGGAGACCAGGCAGGTAAGGAGTGCTGGAAAGTCTTGCATGTGGGCGAAGAACAATCTGGCAAGGACAGTCTGTTGAGCAGCAGTCTTTTTAGTAGCAGGAGGTAATGATCCACAGGTGAGAGCAGTTGGCCTGATGAGGTGGGTGTGGCAGACAGGCAGGAGCAGGAAGTGCGTGGGCAGGTGATAGGCTGGCAGATAGGTGTGGTGGCAAGGTGGGGTGAATGGAAAATAACTGAGTGAGATAAGAGGATGGTATGTATGGCAGGTAAACAGTGCCCACTGTGACAGTCGATAATTAATGTGTTAACTTGCCAGATTCACTCGCAGTCGTAGAGAATCTAGGGTCCAGTGTGAACAGCCCAAATGGTTTACATGGTCGCCGAAAGGATGCAGGCAGCGCTCCATGAAAAATCAGTGCACTTGGCAGCACATCCGCGCCCAGCGTGAACTCGGTGTTACACACACATTCATACACTGGTGGCAGAGGCTACCATACAAGGTGCCACCAACTCATCAGGAGTGATAACCATCCACACACACACTCACACACTGATGGCACAGCCATCTTGCCCCCATGTATACTGAAGGGGCCAGGGATCAAACCAGTGACCTTGTGATTAGTGGACGACCACTGTCCCTCCTGAGCCACAGCTGCTGCATTTTTATTTCACGAGAATGAAATAAAGAAAAACATGTTGATTTCTTATTCTGTGTGAACCCTCACCCTCAAACGCGGGCCATTATACACACATTTTGACTTCACAGGGGTGTTTTTGGGCCTAAATGTTCCGTGTCCTCTTTTGATCACTCGTTGATGACTTGCATTTGATGCTTTTAGGTTCATCATTAATTCACTAGATGGAGAGTCAGAGGACCTACATGGAGGAAAATAAATCAGTGGATATTAGCCCATCCTTCAGTGCTGTATGAGGATGTGTGCTGCCTCAAGGGTTCCACTTCCTTTGACATCAACCAGGCATTCATCGGTTTGTCTGTACTGGGAGAAAGTTCTGGGTTGAAAAGGAAAGCAGTGAATCTACAGTCAGTTGTTTTACTTCTACGTGTGTTTTGTCAGATCATTTACATCTGTCCTTCTGGTTAAATTAATAACACATGAAACCCACTGTGATTTTAAGTAGGAACAAAGCTCTATGCATATTTTACCTTTAATTAATGACAATGTCGTGATTTTTTAATATTTGTCAGTGTCATTAAGTGTAAAGGATTACAATTTGAAATTCAATGATTACATTACAGTGTCTCATCCCAGTGATGCTGTGTTACTCTGACATTTGGAGGTCATACCATGATAAATGGACTGCATTTATATGGTGCTTCTCTAGTCTTTGTGACCACTCAAAGCGCATTACACTACAGGCACCACTCACCCCTTCGCACACACACATTCATGCACTGGTAGCCAAGGCTACCAAGCAAGGTGCCACCTGTTCATCAGAAGCTGTTAACATTCTCCCTCACAGCAATTTGGGGTTATAATCTTGCCCAAGTACACCTCGACACGTAGACTGCAGGGGCCAGGGATCGAACCACTGACCTTCCTGTTGGTAGACGACCGCTCCCTCCTGAGCCTGAACTGTATTATAACTTTTGTGTGCTCAGTTGTTTAATGATTTGTTGATGTATTCTGTAAATTTTGTGCTGTAATTGTTTGATTTTACTGCAATCATCTTTGTAAAAGAGCTTTACCCTTTAAATAAAGGTTAGAATCAATTGCACGCTTCTGTTTAAAAAAGTAAAAATAAATAAAAAACCTTATCCAACGTTTGAGCTGTTCCAGGACTAAATATAAGAATTTTTTTACCAGTAAAACATAGCTGTGGTTATATTTCTTGAGACCTTTGGTTTCCATTATTTCCTTGCTTGGAACGTTGCTTGTTTTGGGCAATTTCCAAGCCTTCGTGGATATACAGTAGGAACACCTTAAATTGAAGACATACCATGGTGTTATTACTTACAAATATGTCACTGTTTTTGTGAATATATGTGTGTGTACAGGAATGCATGCTTTCAAGTCGATAAAAGGTATATTTTTTTAGTACTGACAGAATATATTTGGTATACTAAGTGTGGTAAATGTCAGTTTATACATATGTGATACAAACTTTTCTTAGGGTACACTTGCAATTTAGTGCCTCATTATATGATGTGGTGGTCACTGATTTGCTGTAAGTGATTTAAGTTTACTCAAGAACACACATGAGATGTTTCCAAGGTTGTGCTTCAGTAAATTTATTAAAAATGTACTATTTAGGTTGACAAAAGTAACTAAGAACACATTTAATAGTGTAATGTCTTTACATACAAGCACATCAGGAGTACAAAGTGTAACACACTGACAAGTTTACTTTCTAAATAGATAAAAGGGCTAGTAAGTATAAAGTGCTAATTAGGAAAAATAAAGCTTTTTCAAGTTTGTTTAACTGGTTTTTATTTTTGTTCTATTTACTTGGTAGTAAGGCAGTGGAGAAGAGATGAGGGATTTGGTGATATTCAGTGTACTCAGTGTTTTCCACCCCATTAGGTGGTTTTGGGTTACATTGTGCAGGGTAAAGTGGGCTTTGGTAGGCAGACAGGATTTAGGCTGGTTTGTCATGAGTTGGTCTGGCTTTTAAATACATAAAAATTAAAAATATATTCAGAAATTGTATAACTTAGTTATGCAGACACATCTAGTCACTTAGCACAGCACTGACATGACATCATTTTTATTCATTCAGCTATGCAGGAGATATGAGTTACTATCCAGCCACCCGGACATGAGCTGTGGTGTTTTTGCAAATCTGCATGTCCATTGGAACAGAAACTTCTGGGTCTATGCTTGCAACATTACAACAGCATTATTTATTTGGCTTTTTGATAGCATTGGATTTATCCTTGTTTTCACATCACAGCAGAGCACAGAATGGAAACCAGTTTAATAACTGTATTGTACCACATAGCTTTCTTATTGTGTTATAGTCACTTGTAAACACTTGAATTATTATTTTATTTTCAACTACAAAGCATTCTTTTGAGTCAGAAACTCCACAAATCCCAGAATCAGAACATATGCACCACTTCTGAATATATGAACACAATTTCCAAAGTGACGGAGAATCAGAAAATGCTGCAATAGTTAAGCTGTACCTTTCAAAATAAAAGTCTCAGCTATAATCAAGCACAACATTCACACTTCTAAAACTAGTACACAAGTTAACATCTAATTAACTGGCCGAGACTGGAGGAGAGGGTAGCATTTACAAAGTTATAGGTGGTGGACTGCAGTGTCAATACAGTAAGGCTGTACCACATCAAACCACACACTCTGTATCAGGCGTGGTGTGTGTTTGTGTTAGATGCAACACATCCCTTAATAACTGCACCATTAGTGGCTGGAGACGGCGAGAATAGTTTCAACACACATGGTTTGTAAATGTGATTGGGTGGTGATGCGACACTTGAGCCTCCTGTATCCTCCAGTGCCTGAGGCTGCTGTGTGAGAGACATCATGTCCCAGCTGGATGTCACTTGGTGGGGGACAGTGTCTGTCCCTGCAGGCTGTGTCTCTTCGTGCCACATCCGTGCACAACACCAGTTAAATCGCTACACATGTAAGCAAAAAATAAAGCTGTATAGTTGTTTTTGGGTTGAATATTGTTTTCTTAATATATATACTGTAGATAAGTTTCTGTTTCTCAGGAAATGTTGGAGTGTCAGGAGGAGAGTGTGAATGCATCTTCAGAGGAAACCAGTGGTGACATTTAGTAGGACTCTTACAGGTACAGTGAGCTAAAAATATGATGTGAGAATGGCTCCAGGTTCTGACTTGTTTTAGGCAAGTGAATCAGAGGACCCCTGACGTGTGCCAGTTACTTGCTGAAAGGCCTACAGGATCTACTGGGCCTGAGAGTGACGTACAAAGGCCTGTGATGATGTTAGAGCCAAAATTCTGTTTCTGATCTCACACATACTGTATGTCTGTAGGCTTTTTTTCTGGAGAGCGTGCAAAGGTTGCCGTCTGACTCCTCAAATGGATAGTTCAGGTCTTTTGAAAGTGGGGTTGTTTGAGGCACTTACCCATAGAAAGTGTGTCAGAAACAGTAGGTGTCATTCGGCCACAGAGTCCTGCACAGGTCCCTTTTTGAAAACCTGCACCCACACATACCAGTAAAGCTCAGTGCCAGAACCAGACCCGTTAACCGTCTTTATGTCTAAGTTCAAGCCGCATCTGCCTGCACTCCTTAATGAAAGTCATGTGACCTGACCCACACCAGTGATTAAACACACACAGGCATGAAGCTGCGCTCTGCGTTCTTGAATCACAAATCCAGCAAAGGAAAAGTCTCTTTCACTGACTGCACTCGATGCCAAGATGGCAAAAACATTCCACACAATCACTGACAGGTTCTGAAACATTTTAGCATGCTCCTGTCACCACCATAAAACCTCAAAAGGATCCTTCTTGAGTGTCTTGAACTCGATATAGGCTGCCAAATCATCCTCAGGGCTGCAAAGCTTCATAGGTGGAGTCCTCCATGTTGGTGACGAATGTGAAGACGGGGTCAAAGGTTCAACTTGTGTCGCTGACTTTCAAAGTAAAAGGAACTGCAGCTTGATAATAGTGATTTAGAGGTCAAAATATTACACATATACTGCACATTTTTGTTTTATTCTGAAAAATAAAAAATATATTTTTGTTCTCACCTGCTGTCCACCTGCATATAGTTCATTTTCCCCCGTGTCCATACTGTCATGATTCTGGGTTTTGTTTATATTCTGTCATCCTATGGACCTTTTTTGGAGCTTCCTGTTTGTGTTCCTTGTTTCATGTTACTAATTCATGTTTAATCTGTTTCCTGTTTTATTTTGTAGACTCTCTCCTCATGTGTCGTGTCTACTTTTACTTCCTGTTTTCTGTCACACCTGTCTCGTTAGTCCTTCCCTGTTCCCAGAGTCTTCCTTTCACACCTGTTCTGTATTAGTCTTGTTTGCTCCACCCTAGTGATCCCCACCACACCCTTGTTGTTAGCCAATCCCCATCTCCCTCCTTTTGCCCATGTCCTCCTCCTCCAGCTGTGTCTCATTTTTGTGATTAGTTTTCTGTGTATATATATATACCTGTGTGTTTCCCTTGTCTTTGTCAGTTTGTCCTGTGCTCATCCCTGTGTTCTTGATGTTATACCCTGCTCTGTTTCCTGCCCGGTGTTCTGTTCGGATTTTTTACCTGAGTTCATTGTATTATCCTGGTTGTTTTTCAGTTTAGTTTTGCCTCTGTTTTCATTTAAACTTTCATTTACCTGCCTGATCTGGATGTTTTCTATCAGCTGAATTAAAACCTGCTTTTTGTTAAACCTTCAAGCTGCCTATTACTCTGCATTTAGGTCCTCCCTGAACTGATTTATGACACAAACCCATGAATTGAAATATAAATATATTTTTACCAGTTACACAGCTTTTTGTGGGTTGCCTGTTGGGTAGCCATGGGTACCCGATCTGGTGCTGGACTCTGCCCACAGTCTGGAGAAGCAGTCTGACAGTCTGTTGCCTATGCTAAGCAGTGTACTGCTGCAGAGGGGTCAGCAACAAAATGTACTATAGCCTTCCAAAGAAATACAAATATATACAAATCACTTTAAGTGTATGCTATGTTGAGAATATTTTCACTGCTTTACGTTACCGTCAGACAGCGATTACTGATGTGGAAATAAAGCCATTATACCACTTTTTTCAAAGCCAGACTCAGTTGAGAAAAACAGTGATTCAAAATAGCTGTACACAGGAGCTGCTTGTCTACCGCTACCACAGTTTTGTGTGTGTGTGTGTGTGTTTGTTGTTGTTGTTGTTGTTGTTGTTGTTGTTGTGTGATTTTGGCATTTCAAAGGGTTAGTTCAGACTCATCACAGTCACATAGTAAGACAACTAACTGATTATTGAGCCAAAATGAGTGGTTTTGGCAATGCAATCTGAATCTGAACTTTTTTTTTTGAAGGAAGAATCAACCCAGTCTCAGTCAAAATCCAGCGTTTAGTGACCTGTGGCATCAGAGACAATGAAAAAAGCCGCCCTTTAACGACGGCATGATATGAGGCCGGTTGCCGTTATAGTTTAAAAGCGCTCAGTGGCATCAGGAGGAAATGCGGCGTGACAAGAAGTTAAGTTAAGGCGCCGAAAGTCTGACTCGGGTGGACGGGAGGGGCAGTGGGCGGGTCTAACAAACAATGACTTTCACCTGTGAAAGCGTGTTTGCGTCCTGTAAGTTTATAGAGCCTTGTTCTTTTTCACTAAACCTAACCACGTTCGTTAGTTGTTGAAGGAGAAAAAAAAACAAAAACATCAGTTCGCATTGTTTTACTGACGTACAGTAGTGTGTTTACTTTGAAAGAGACTGTGTGTGAAAGATAAATTTCCTGTAAAAACCGAAGTGTATTTTGAACGAAGACAATGCATGTAATGGAGAACTTGGCATGCCGTCAGGGTAACTCTTACATCGTATCTGGATGTGGAAGGTCCATGACCAACTGTCAATATGTGTCGGTGTGAGAATGTGTTGATTGCTTAGCTTCTGTGTCTGTACTCCTGCTGCTTCTCCAAACTGGTGGCGTGCCACTGACATCCAATGGATAAGTACCTCCTACAACCCCACTTGGAAAGACTCTGAACTATCCTTTTAACAGTGCCCACTTGGAAATAACTTGCACTCTCATTTCCACTTTAACATTAAAGGTAATTTGTTGGTTTCGTTATTAGGTTGTGGTACAAAGACGTGTTGAATTACAAACTGTACTACTTTAGGCCCACTGTATAAAATTATTCACAGAACTAATGCAGGATAGGACAGGATAATTACAAAGAGGATATTACTCAGTTTTTGCTCTTTCATTTGGATAAAAATCTATAATGTCTCTTATGGTCGAAATTTGAAATTAGTTTTTTCTTTCTCTCAGCTTGCTCTAATTAATTTGCTTTCCTCCTCTCTGCTTTAAATGCACAGTTGTCCATCCTATAATATTATTTCCAGCAGCCTTGCTTCTCTGCCCCCTCTCCCACACATGCTGGTGCCTGGCCAAGTCTGTGTTCCAGTGGTTCAGACTGTTACAGCTGTGATTGAAATTTTTTATATTGCGAGCATGAGAAAGATAATGGAACTGTGGGAGGGAGTGAGGGTGACAGCTACTGTTACCAAGATACTCTGAGGCTGAACGCTGTTGTGGAATTGAGATGATTTCAGTCTGCAGTAATGGTCCTCGTCCTGTTCGCCTGTGATTCTGTGTTTCACACGACTCACTCGCTCGCTCCTTCTGTCTCTGTCATCTCTGACTCCGATGCCGGGGCCGCTCATTAGCCCGCTATTAAAGGACAAAGGCGGACCCGGGCATCGTGCATGATATGCAACCGTTGCCACGGTTACTGTGAGCCCATGCTGTTACTATCAATCAAAGTGGCAACCTGTAGATGTCGCTAGCCCCCTGCAGGGTGTGCAGAGGCATTCAGATGCATTATGCTGATTATAAACAGCCATAATTGTGATTGCTTTGGTTGGCCCTTTGGTCCATCAGGGTCCCGTGCTCTGCCCGTGGTATTTACCTCTCTCATATTGAGATTGCATTTATTTGTGTCCCACTAATTTACAATGCAGCAATAAAAATTTGTCTCCTTTTTTTTCATTTGCTATCTTTCTTCTCTGGCTAAGTGGCAGTCAATATACTGGCAGTGGTTTAATTTTCTCAGCTGCTCTTTTTTTTTCTTTCTCCTCTCTTGCAGCACCAGAATTGCAGTCAGTCAGTTTTGAAATATATTAGTAAAAGCTGGCTTCCTTTTGACAGTATGACAGCTTAGATTTTCATGAGCCTCCAATAAAGAGCAAGTCATTGTGCCCAGAATAACTGCTCTGAGAATATTGTTCTTCCCGGGAAGATAACAATGCCATTTATACAGTGGACACTTGACTTGATAACATGCATATTGATCACTGCCACTTAGCTGGCAATTGCCTCAGGACCCCCACAAAGCCAGTCACTCACACAGCAGGGCTTGTTGGTCTATACGGTCATATTAATGCTGTGTCACAGTCGAGGTATGGTGTACTTTCTGTGAGCAGTCCTTTGAAAACATGTCGGAGGCATTTCAGGTGCCACTTCTTTGTCCCTTGTTGTGATCTTCCCTTATGAAACCCTCTCAATTCATGTCCAGCGGGCATGTGAGCTGAGATAAATGAGTGGATTTTGAAAACATTTTCCTGCAGTTGCTCTGGGCGCCGTCTCAGTCATTTGTTCCTATGCACTATGTGGACTCAATCAAGAAGGGGGAGAGCAGGAAGAAATAATGATGGCAAAGAGACCAGTTGGTCTCTGCTTTCTTTCTTTCTTTCTCTGTTCAGCAGGAAACATACATTCTGAAAACTGACACTAAATCTGCAAGGACCATATGTCCTTTTTTATGCACTGAGGATCCACACAGTTCCTTTTGAAGTGGAAAATACACTGACTGTTTTCATGTGTCCAGCAAAAGGCTTCTACAACACAACGGCTTTGATTGTTGTAATTGTGGCTCGCTGTGACAATTAACATCTGGACACAGCAGAGGAAAAACCACCACATGGAGGCACAGATTTATGCTTTCATGGCACATTCAAAGACTGCCTCAGTCCTCTTATCCTCAACACCAAGCTGCTATCTAACACGTTTGGGCCATCTTTGGCTTATTACATTAAAAATGCATTACTCTTTATTTCCTGTACAAAATATTGCCTTTTGTTATCCCCCTGCAGCAACCTAGAGCTGAAAAATGGAGCCAACACAGAAGTACCAAAAACTGCAGCTCCTCAAATGGCCATTTGAGGCTGGCTCTAAAAGTGAGTCGATTCAACACACTCTCATTGTGACCTCATCACATATCAATGTTTGGTCATGGACTTTCTACGTCCAGATACAATGTAAAGGTACCCTGGGTACGTTGGTTGTTGACGTTCTGGAACACTGTGTCAAGTTCTGCCTGTTACTTGCATTGTCTTCTTTCAAAATGCACTAATGTTTTCACAGGAAATGTATTGGTTACATACAGTCTCTTTCAAAATAAATGCACCACGTCGGTACAACACTGCAAATTGATGTTTTTTTTCCTTCAGCAACTGACGCATATGGTTAGGTTTAGGAAAAAAGAACAGGGTTTGGCTTTATAATCTTATGGGACACAAACACTTCTCTCGCGGGTAAAAGTCTGTGTTTGTTAGACCCATCCACAACCCCTGCTGCCTGCTCGACTCGGACTTTTGCTGCCTTAACTTTCGTTCTTGTCCCCCCACGTTCCCCCTGATGCTGCTGAGCATGCCAACATTAAAGACTGCCGCAAGTCATTGCCCAAGCCCCGAATTTCGACAACTTCTGAGTTGCTCAGGGGAGTGCAGAGGACATCCATCCATCCATTTTCTAATTGCTTATCCTCTCAAGGGTCGCGGGGGGGGACTGGAGCTTATCCCAGCTGACACTGGGCGAAAGGCGGGGTACACCCTGGACAGGTTGCTACTATCGCAGGTAGAGACAGACAACCATTCACAGTTACAGTCACACCCACGGGCAGTTTAAAGTCACCAATTAACCTATCCCCAATCTGCATGTCTTTGGACTGTGGGAGGAAGCAGCACGCTGACACAGGAAGCACAGAAGGGCTCCTGCACCCGTGATCAAAACAGAAACCCTCCTGCTGTGAGGCGACTGTGCTAACCACCACTCCACCATGCTGCCCTGCAGGGGACATATTCCCCTCATTATTTAGAACATATGCATTTGTCCACCTCAGTCAAAACACTAAAGTAGCAGAAGACTTTTATTTTAACAATATAAAAGACATCTACACCATGAGCTAATCCAGAAAAGGCACAACTTTGTGCATTAAAAGTCACCAGAATGCAGGAAAGCAGCAATGTTTGATGCTAACATTTTCTAGAACCCCTAATCCACCATTTTATATGTGTTCCCCCCACGTTAAAAGAAAGAGCCTACGCCCTCCTTTGTGTTGCAAGTGACAACAATGATGCTGGCTCTGAATTGTGTTTACAAATTTGTTTCCATGTATCTTTTCTGTCTGCACTTGACAATGTGGTACTAGATTCTTATTATTATAAACACTGTCTGTGACCTCTCCAGCAGCAGACTTTTCTTCAGTGCAGTTTGGGTATCTGTTTATCTCCATTTCGGTCAATAGCCGAGATATAAAAGATTTCACAGATTAAACTCTGACTTTAGCAAATAAAAATCAAATCACACAGGCAGTTGCATCATTGTAGAAAACGTAGGTTAACTCCTGTGTCTGACTGGCCGTTCCTGCTCTGAGCATGCATGTGATTAATCATGTGATCGCTTGAGAGCTGCTCTTAAAGGTTACTCCTACACTTCACTAGAAGTACAAATGAAAAAAAAGTCTGACTTAGATTTATTTTCTTGGACTGAGCAATGTGCTGCCGCTTTTAAATCTCGAAGCTTTGATGCTGCAGATTTGCAACCTGTAAATAAACATTTGCTTACAGTAGGTGTTCACACATGCATCTGTCACTCACAACATGAAAAAAGGCCTCACATAAAAGGATTAAGCCTTTGCTTAGGACCGGCTTTTCAGCTTTTGGGATTTTTTATGCTGCTTTCTCCCTCTGTGGAGTGCCTCACCCCCCTGTGAACCTTCTGGGCTCGGGCTGATCTGAACCGAGCGACTCTGTCATTCACCTCAGACACAAACTTGCACAAATACACAACTCAGAGACAGGCTATTTTCACTGCTGCTAGCGTAGACATTTCTGTGAAGGCGCTGCATATGAATGGGCTCACTGCTGTTTGCCCCCCAGTCATGAGTATATGAGTTTGCACGGAGTGGAGATCCCTCACCTCGCGGTCACCATCTATCCAGTGGTACCCTGTCACAAATGCAGTCAACACATAGAGAAAATTCTCTTATGGTAGCTGGGTCCATTTACCTCAACTGCAGAGAGAGCCAGACCTTTAAATGAAAGAGGCAGATATTAGTGACAAGCTTCATAAGTTTTCTGTTTCATGTGTATATTTTATTGTATTAATAAGATGTTTTTAATTTGATGCAACACTTCCTCCATGTTTACCTGCTTGTATTATGGATTCAGTAAGCAACTTTCAAAAAAATAACTTTGAAATATTTGCTGAAACTGTCATTATATCCCGACAGTAGTACCTGAAGCAGATAATTAGTGAAACAACTCAGGTTCATCTGACTCCTGCTAGTGCTCCTAATGGCATTTGCAAGAATCTACCATGCCTAAATGAAAACTATGAAGCCAGGAGGAGCTCAATATCTTGAGTGTGCTTCAGTTTTGAATTCTTTCAGATCACACAGCTCTCTCAACCTCAGAAAAGCTGTACTTGTGTTTTCTTTTCTCTGCTGTGTATACCGTTAGTGCAGTGACTGACACTGTGTTATACCCTTTTTCCATTGTCACTCTTGGCCGCGCCAATTAAAGCCATGCCATGCTGTTTTGTGTTTCCATTGTCAGTTTAGCCACGCCATGCCACGCTGCGCTGCGCTGCAGATGGACCTTCTTTGGAGTAGGACTGAAACCCGGGCTGCTCACCCTCAAGCAGGTAGCTCTGATGTCTTGCAGACCACAGACAACACCCACCCCCGACCAGAGAGAAAGGTGTTTTTAAAAGTCTGTGTGTTCAGCTCTGCAGCTTCTAACTGAATCTCTGTGATTTGGAGTTTAGTTTCTCTCCTGCGCCCTGGTTTTACTTAAGATATCTGCTTTATTTTGCTCTTTGTTGAAGTTGTGTGAAGTTGCTGCTGGAAAACTCAACATTTTGCTTATTTTGCTACTTCACAATAAAAGTTTTTACATAACAAAATAACAGTGGACTTTTATTGTGAAGAATCAATAGGATATGAAATGTGTTATAACTGAATTAGCAGGACTTTGTTAGCAGTTTCTCTTCAATAAAGACAAGTCTGATAATATGACAGGGAGGAAAGTGAAAGCAGAAACAGCCACAGTGAGATGTTGATGAAGAGCTGCAGACAACAGGCTCTTACTGCACCTCTGCAAACAGCAGATATAACAATAACAGAGGACTTAAGCTGTGTATCAGCACTCTGCTTTTAAACGTCATCAGTCAAAACACACCTTCAAGAAGGTAGCCCTGTTGTACTGGAAATGCAACTCCCTTGTGTGCTGGGTCGATGGCCTAAACAAAGCCACGCCAAGCCAGCACATGACTGTGGAAAAGGGGCATCAGAGACTCCTCCCGGCTTCGAATGGTTGTTTTTGTTCGGGTGCGGTGTATTCTTGCAAATGCAGTTAGGAGCACCAGGACGGGACCAGAGGAAGATGATTTTTTCAGTCTCAGGTACTACTGTTAGAAGCAACTCTTTCATTTAGTTAAGTAAGTTAAGCATGAATCCCATCAGTAAGAAAACACAAATGTGTCATACTCAACCATCTGCTCCTCTGAACAGAAATATTGTTTTGAAGTACATATTTCATTTTCTTCTACTTTGCCATTTTTGATTTGTATTAAGAGAAGGTCAATGAAACTCAGCACTTCCTGCAAAGATGTTTCACATTGAAAGCCTTCCAGCAGCTCAAAGTATATAAATAAAGGTCTTAAAATCCCTGAAAGAGACCTGTGGCAAATCTGCCAGAAACTGGTATTCATAAATACAGTTTTAAATGAAGAGACTCAGCCCAAGAGGGACCCAAGGACAGTCGGACTTGGCCTGAATTAGAGCGGAGGATAATTAAACGTAAGCTAAAATGCCGTGGACTCAGACACTCTCGAGCAAAGAGAGAACAACTGGCCTTTTCGTGTAAAGTTAGATGCATTGCTCAAACTAACCCATTTTTTCTCTTAATAACTGAAACACACTTAAAATATTTCAGAAAAAGCATATATATTTCACTTTTGTGTGGCTTGTCTCAGTTTGGTTTCATGTGCAAGAAGGGCTCATTGCAGTCTTGGAGCCCAGTGGCTAACCGTCTGACGATGATAAGCCTCTGGGGGCAATGGACATAATTTCATGAGATCTGGAGTCGCCAGCAGATATCTAGGCCAAGACTTCCTTTTCCATGTGCAGGTCATTTCAGCCCATCTCTACAAACAGATATCCACATATGAATGCAGATAATTTAAAGAAAAAAGCTAATATAATGTGTTACAATAGCACACACCCTCCCATCATTACTGTCACCCCCCCTTGTATATTTTCTTAGTCCTGTATCATACTGTTTAATGTTTACTGGACAATAATTTGCACCTTCCTGCACAACTGTAAATGTCTAAAAACAGTCAATTCAACAATTTAGCAATGATTTTAACAATTCTATTTCAATTTAGCAGATTTAAATAATTAAATTAAATTAAATTAAATTAAATTAAATTAAATTAAATTAAATTCAATCAAATTACATTCAGTTAAATTAAATTTAGTTTAATTATTGTTTTTATGAGCTTTTTTTTTTTTTTTTTTACTTATTTGCTCTGACCAAGTTACATTCAATTTTGTTTATTTTGTTTGTTTAAGTTGTTTTATATCTTTTTATTTTTGGATTGAGTTTAACTGTTATGCACCAAATTCTCACCATGTCAAAAACCTTGTAAATGCAAAGTTACCTGGCAATAATCCATTTCAGGTCGATTCTGATAAAGTTAAATTGTCATCAGATGATAGCTGGTTGCTTCAGAGATTACATTTTGGCCACTGCCACATGACTGTTTACCTGCTGCTAAATACTTCTTGGACTACAACCACAGACCAGAATGCTTAGGCAACCCGTTACAGAGTCTGCACACAGATGCAGAGATCTGTTTATAGTGGCTGGTTGCTGCTCAGTTATGAGGAACCAAGAGGAACCATAACAACCTCTTAACCAGTAGAAAATGCATCAGGCTTGTGTGTATGACACGACTCTACTGAAGTAATAAATTGCTAAAGAAATGTACATTATGTACATTATTCCTGATTCAACACACCATTTAAAGTATGATCGTCTTCCTCTCTTTCTCTTACTCTTACTGTCTCTGTCCGGTACTCTCTGTCCAGTCCACTGTACACATAATTGCTTGGAGTCATTAATAACCTATTAATATTGATGCATGTTATTTAAATGAGCGGGTTAACGACTCAGTGGACCTCATTAAGACTTGATGGGGTCAAACTAGGCCTGCAGTCCCACCACAGTGTGCCTGATTACACTTTTAATAGACTGTTGCTTCAATTTAGTGGGTTGTCCTTTCCACGTATGGTCTGCAAAGATATGTTTTAATTGTTAGTGATACTTTAAAGGAGGCCGTCTGACATTGTAAGCATACACATGACACTGGTTAATTGACTGTTCGGCAAACCTCTCTCCTGAACGGTGGCTGTCCAATGATAGCTTAGCAATTGTAACTGGGCATGGCAAAGCCTGTCAAGCTATGGACACTAGCTTTTTGTGAGGGCGCTATACAGAGGGTACATTTACACACTCAGGATGCTCAAATAAAATGGTGTGGAGTAAATGGTACACTGTAAAGTTAATAGAGATTGATTTTAGACACAGCCTTAATCAAGACTGTCTCATTTTACCTCCTACCAACATTCCCCCTAAAACATGGGGCTGCAACTTGTTTAGTTAGAGATGACAAATAAAATCGAATATATTACATGTAATACGGAAAAACTCTAAAAGTCGGGAAAGAGAAAGAGGAGGGAAAGACCTTCTGTTGGTACATAGCTTGAAATAGCTAACAGCATTTGATGTTAATCTGGTGCTAGGAAGCAAACGATGGCTTAGTTTGCTCAGTAAAGTAAAACAAATGCATATTGCCCGACCAGAATTTTTAAGCCCTTTGGCAATGTCCAGGTACTGTAGATTTTTTTATGGCAAACATTTAAGGGCCACCACCATTATCTTGCTGTCTTTACATGTTGCCTGATGTTGTGAATGGTTAGTATAGTAACTGCAAAAATGTGGTTGTACTTGCTCCTTAAAAATATATATTTCAGCTAGCATTAGGCTAAAGTGCTATTCAGATGGGATTATTTTACATAGGGATGTGAACTAATGTCTGTAATATAAATGTTCGATTCGCACGGGACGAGAAATCACTGTAATTCTACCAGAGATGGGAGTGGTAACTCGGTTTGCGCCCTGGCGTCACCTCCCTGTTGGCATGTACGTGCTACGTGGTGGAGGATGTTGGTGGAGCAGGGCATAAATAATCAGCTGAAGGATAATAATAAGTAATGATTAGCCCTATAGACCCTTTCTGAGCCTACGTCACGATTAGGTCACGTGTTCAGCTGGAGGCAAAACAAACAGGCAGCTACTAACGTTGGTCGCTAGCTGGCGCCAGGACTTTGCCATCTCTGCTATCATGGTGTCATCTTGCTGTGCGGTCGGGTGCCAGAACCCAAAGAGTAATGGCTTAAATCTAAAATATTATCGGATACCACCTGCCAGTCAAAAAAAAAAACGAAGACAACTATGGCTAAATGCGATCAGAAGAAAGGACTGGACGGAGGCAATCATCAAAAATGCTCGTGTTTGCAGCGCGCATTTCATATCAGAGGGGTGTACTACGAAGGAAGCTCAACACAGCCAGGCTTTGTGTTCATGTTCTGGCTTAACAAAACCCAAAGCCCCTAAACAGAGTTAAACGGTGTCACGAAGGTGGTTATCAACTTGGTTTGTCAAGTCCGGCTCTCAGCTTTGTGCTCCTGCACGTTCATATAAAAAGAGGTGTTGGGCGTCATATGATTCTACTTCTGCACATGGTCCCTAATTTCAGCCAAGAGGAGCAGGTTGTTTTAATGGAGAGAGTATGAGCGATATAAAAAAAGCCTGATCACAGCCAAAAGCAACACTGTTGCTGCAAATATGATAATTAATAATACGTAAAGAGAGGAGGCTGATTTTAATTTCTGACAGCTGAACACTGCGGTACTTTTAAACACGAAGCTTTATCCATTTAAACAATAAACTAGAGCAACAACTGTTGTTATATTGTTTTCATATATTTTACTGATCAATTATAGAATGAGTGTGTTTTATTGAAAGTGAGGCTGGGTGTGCGTATGAATATACAGTGAACTTTTTAGGTGCTGTACAAGTAAATCTCATAGCCTATTGTCTCTGTGCAATGACAACAAAGACCTTTTTAACTGTGAAAACAGCATAGACCTATTCAAGATTTGTGTTTGGGCAACACTGCCATATAACAGGCCAAACACTGAAATTCATTTATTCATGGCCACATCAAAGTGAAATGATTAACTTTACTGATTAGCTATCTGATTATCTGTAATGCTTGTTTCAGTGTCCTCCTGACGCTCGGCTCAACAGTGAGTGGTGTATTCCCTCAGCTGAACATCTGTAGGCGGAGACGCTCGGAGAGAAAGTAAACACAGTGGATCAGTGCGATCTCTCCCTCCGTACAAATGCTCGGTTCTGATCCAGCTCCACTGGACTTTCAAAGTAAAGGTTACGCCAGCTCCAAACGCGCTAAACTGTGAAACAGCGGCGCTTTTATAGCTGATTTTAAGATTAAACTCTGAATATAACCTGGTCGGGACCAGGCTATGAGCTAAGCATAAGTTACCATGGTGATCTAGCCAGGTTAAAAGAGAGCCACCTTCGTGACACTGAAAACTCTGACTTTAGACTCAACATACCTCGCTAACCCATTAATCTCGTAGTACACCCCTCAGGTAATTTCTACTAACGTTACTAGCTAGGTAGCTAGCTAAATAAATCATTTTCTGGTGTATCTTGCCGTGCCTAACATTACATTTTCAGAAATTAGTAATCAACTAACTTAGTAGCTAAAGTTAACCAGCCCAACCAACCAGTATATAACGTTAGCTTAGGCTGCCTGACACTGATAAAGCTTCATCTTATTTTGTAGGCGAGGCTTCTACAGATGAAAACGATTTATATGCCCTTAGTTTCTCTTTACTGTAGACGCTTGGTTTCTCTATTAAGTAACTGTAAATCTCCGGCCATTCAACAGAGGGTAAACCTGTCACGTCGTCCTTCCATTGAGTGAGCGCGTAGGGGTCTGTCAAGATGGTCCCATCTGATAACGTCAGTTTTTTTAAATAACACTCCCGATCCCGTATAGTGAGTGTCTGTACATACTTCAATAAATTAGCATCTTCTTTGGCCATGTTGTGCACGATAACGATCGCCAAAAAGGCCCAAAACAATATAAGCTAGCTAGCCGCGCTTGGACTCGCCACTGTGCTCATTCTACTTCTGCCTCCAGTGATCGCCCCGCCCACCCGGATGTTTACGTTCTGTGAAGGGGTCTATATGAAATATTGCCAATGATCAGGATTGTGTGTACACAACGATTAGCAATATGGATTTATATTAGGCCTACCTAACACAACCAGAAGTCTCATGGCTCTGAAAAGTGCTTTCCTCTCGACCTTTTTGATTAGTCTCCCACGTAGGGCTTTGCGATCATTAGAAGAGTGTCCACGATCACGACTGCCGACAACACTGAATGCATCTTCAACTGCCTCTATCATCAAAAAAACAGGGGATTGCGTTCATACAGGATTAATATTACCCAAGGTATTTTCTCTGGACTGTTTTACAGAAGGTAAAAGTCGCCGAAATTTTTATTGACATCATCCGTAATGATTACAGACATGGTGCGTTCGGAGGGGACTAAAATCCCTGGTAATAATTACTTTACCCCATGTCTCTACGTTAAACTGATCCCGTCCAAACAGGGCTTAACACTGCAAATGAGCATGTCTGATATTAAAATAGGATCTCATCTCTGCTGTGTAAATAATTTAAACATATTCAAGAACCTACATGTCAAATTTCATGTGCATACATGTATATTTACTTGTCTAGGGTTAGGGTTATCACGAGTGCATTACTAACCTAGCTTTGCAGCACTTTATCGAGGAAGTCAAAATATAGTATTAGGTGTGATATAATCTGTAGTCAAGTTGGAGGGAACAACTGACGAAGAAGAGCTGAGACATGACAGTCCACAGAAATAAAGACTTAATGTCGAAGTATTTTCACATTAGCCATTCAGATGGATTTCCCTGTTGTCATCCTCATGAGCCTCATGAATATTAAATATAATATTGGTGTGAGTGTGTCTGTGTGTGTGTAGCAGCTCTAAGGTCAGAAATATTGGTTATATAGATTAACCTCCGATATATAAGAAACAGCCACAATTGAATTTTGACGCTCAGCTTGCTCCTGTGTGGTCTATGGCTAAAAAGACAGAGAACAGAGAAAGAAAAGAAGCCAGAGAGAGGGGAGACTGCAAAAGGAGACAAAAGGAGAGACTAGAAAGAAGACAAGAAGAAAAGAGAAAAGGAGCAGAGGAACAGAGACGGGCTATTTTCACTGCTGCGAGCATAGGCATTTTTGTAGAGAAATAAAAGACGAAGAGAAAGGAGACAAAAGACGAAACAGGAAGAGAAAGTAAGAAACTAGGCAAGGAGAGAGGAGATGTTAAAAGAAATGGATGTGGGATTTGTCATGCTGTTTTGGTCACATAGGTACACATACGTGTGTCTATACACGGTAATGTGTTTCAACATCATTCAAGATGTGCCTGTAAACATAACATAAACATGCACAACATGCATCTGCAGATACCTAACATCTGAAACAATGAGAAGAGAGAGAGGAAGACCAGGAGTCAGATCCCTGAGGCCATACAGGAAGTGGAAGTAGACAGGCTCACTGCACCGCAGGCTGCCAAGCATTTTGGGATCCTGACGTCCAGCCTGAGTGACCGAGTCAGTGGAAGGGTGGCCTCTGGCTGTGTCTAGAGGCAACTCTTCACTCCTGAAGATGAAAATTCACTGATGGAGTGATGCTTGTATTCTGCCAGTCACCGGTTTCTGACAAAGCCTCTGGTCTTAGCCAATGCTCTGGGCATCTACAACCTCCTCCAACCAGATGCAATACAGGCTGTGCTCGGCCAAACGTGGTGGATCAGTTTCAGGGAGCAGCACCACTACTGCCTTGCTCCAGATATCTTCACTAAGGGAAAGACCACGAAGGGGCACTTCAGGCTTGTCCCAGCCACCCAGGAGGAGCAATCCTCATCCTTAAAGCCTTTTCTCTTGTAACGTAAAAGCACAAACATGTATTTTTTTTTCTAGGAAAGACAACAAGTATGTAAGCTAAGCAGACAAACAATGAAATAACAGTCTGATCTCATGATCTCTTCCTTATAATGCTGTCGTCCTTACAGGGCTCCATGTGCGGATTAATGCCCAGGCTGACCTAGGTTGCCGCCTAGGAGTTCCTCCTGTGTGGAAGGTCCTGACTGTTTAATAATTTAAATTTACTTGTAGAAAACCTTGGCCAATAAGTAATATTTTAAAAGCTACACTGCTGATTGAGTAGATGTGGGTCACATCTAGCCAATCGGCCGGCACAGTTGGTTCAGAGGGTCAATTTAGTTTTTCAATAATACATCCCGGCTACTGAACAGTATACAGGAAGAAAACTTAAGAGTGGAGCAAAAAACCAGCTGAAAGCACACCGTGACCAAAAAATTCCTGAATTGATTGGATATTTCAAAGCTACTGAATCTAACATTGGTGCAGTTGAAACAAATGTCAGTGGGATACTTAGCTGTAGCCACAGTTAGCTCTAGCCATGATATAAGGAGGGTGATGAATCCAAAGGGATTCATACCTGAGAAGGAAATGTGGTGGTAGTAGAGGTGGTGAAGATAAGACAAGAAGAAGATGTGGTTGAGTGCTGATGATCTGGATGTGTAGAAGACGAAGTCTTTGCTGAGCTCGTCCTGGACCCTGGATACGATCGCTGGAGGTGAACGGGGTGGAGGAGGGTGCAGCGATTCTGCCTAAAATGACAGCTGACAGCAGCAGAGGAGAGAGCAGATCTAAAATTTTGCAGCAGCATCCTGATCGGCTGATTGTGGTGAAGTTTGATTGGATACACCCATAGGCACTTGATCAGAGGAAGCAGTGGAAGTGGGAGGGAGAGAATTGTGAATGGATGATCATAAAGAAAGTCTTCCTGATTAAACTTACGCTGAGCTTCATTAAGGAGTCTGAGACAGAGTGACAAACACTTTCCCACCACGGGAAACACCAGTATGTTGTACTAACACACCAGGAATTAGCTGCATGCACTTGGCACTACATTACTTTTTTCTGGTAAAGCGATAAGTAAAGGTGGCCTCTGACCTCCTTAATTTACCATTGAACGTGAGGGTGCTGAGTTTTCACCTGGGACATGCAGCTTCAGCTTCAGTGTTTAGCATGATATGATGCCATCTATACTTAGAAGTCTTTTTTAGAGAGTTCTTTCTAAGCTGGAAACATTAAGAATCTAGCTGGGAACAGCATAGTTCATGGAGCTAACATAAGCTTCATAAGCTAACTGAAGCTGATAACACTGCTAGGACACTTGTAATTTTAGCACCATCTACGGTTGCTGGCCAGAAATGAGGAGACTGCTGCTCTCTGCCTCTGCCTGACGCCTGCAACTCCAGAGCCCTGTCTGTTTCAACATGACATCTTTACTCAGATCTACAGGGATGGGGTAAATGTGAGAGCCTGTAGCGGGTAATAAAGCAGCCGGCATGTTGTGCCGCATATTTTTGAAAAGACTGCTCAGTACTGTCAACTCACTAACTCATTTTATCTCTCTTTCTCTCACTCTGCAACCCTCCCACTCCAAACAGGAGAGAGCGTGTGTGGAGCCGAGGCATATTTCGGCGCGGCGGCGAGATTCCAGAGGCAGCCGAGCACAGCCCCAGCTGTGCCAGAGTACCATCAGAGGGAGGAACAAAAAGCTCAAGGTCCTCACTGACTTTCATCTCTCTCTCTCTGTGTCCCGCCTGTTTTATCATTCCTCCTCCCCACTACTTTTTTTTCCCCAGTCAAAGCGTCCCTCACACTGTCACCCAGACACATGCTTTTCTTTTTGTTTTCTGTCTTTTTGACCTTTATCTTTATCTCTCTTGTAGTCCTGCATGTTTTCCACTCCTGTCCCAACCTGTCTTCTTCTCTTCTTCTCTCTATCCCACCTTTCTCCGCCCTTCCCCATGTCTCTCTTTCTTTCTCTCACATTTTCACTTTGTCTTTTTTGTTATTCTAGTTTCTCTGACCACTGGCACAGAATTGCTAGTTGCGGCTCAGCAGACCCGTTTGGATATAGTCCTGCGGTGCATGTTAAGGCAGCAGTATTTCCCATCAGCCCCAAAGGGCTTTTTTTTTCTTTTCCCTCTCTGTGTCTGTCCTCGCCTTCTGTTGTCCTCACAGTACCGCTGCCACCATGTCCAGCAGCCCTTCCTCTCCACTCGCCTCCATTGCCCATCCCGCAGAGGGCTTTTCAGGGCTCCCATAAATCATTTCTCCCTCACAGACTAGTTGTGAGTTCGGGCCAGTTCACTTAAATGAATAATTAGGCCCCCCCACCACCGACTCCACCACCATCGCCTAATTAAGAGCTCAACCATAAAGAATTATGGTGGCTACATTTGCAACACACATTTGGGATTTTTTAAAAATGCCCCCCTGCAGTCTTCACCTCTTTTTCCTTCCTTTTCTTTTATTTCTTTAAACTTCTAATTCAGAGATCATGAAAACATTCGCATGAATGCTGGGCAAATTCAAAAAGTCATTAGCATTTCTCTCTCTTTGTGACGCCGTAGGAAATCTCACAGTTGTCATTAGAGAGCTGAGTGTGAAAAAATTAGCCGTACTATGTTTAAAGGGATTTTGTCAAAATACTGCAGGTGTGCAGAATGGTGCGAAATATCTGTAGTTAGTCACAGATAACGTTACAGGCATGTTAAATATAAAGCCTGCTCATGCCCAGAGGTGGAGACATTCTGAGCTGAATTATTTGATAATTTATTACCAAGCTTAATTAAATGTGGCCCCCCGGCTCTGTTGGCGACGCTTTAGCTAAACAAGCTTGCATCCAGGCAATTGCAATGTTAATATGGAGTAAGCACCGTTTAGACCTTAAGTAAGCCAAAAAGTGAAGAATCTGTTTTTCTGAAAAGGAAAAAAAAAAAGCTTTTTTTATTTGTAATGCTGCTAATTAATACCCTATTATAGGCTTTGTCGGACCTTTTGATGTGGTCATATTAGTAATACAATGTCAAATGGAAAGCAGTGCTCTTGATGTTTGCTTACATTGGGATTATAAAATGACTGACACAGATTGAAGCCTTTATCTACAAACTGAGACAAACAGAATTTGGATTGTGACATTAAATGGCACATAGTTGTAAATAAATGCCTGTCATGGCCGAAGAAGGAATTAGATTAAATAGCACTTTTAGACTCACAGAGACATTTCTCGTTCCTTTTCGGCTCCATTGTTCTATTGTGTAGCCGGGGCCGCCAGCAGCAGTCATGACACTAATTTCCACAGTAATTGAAAAACAAACAGAGGAAGAAACAATGTTGAAAAAAAAAAACAATCTGTTATGCTATAAAGTTAGAGGAACAGGTTGTACAACTGATTTAATGAACTCCACAGTGTCCTACAACTTTGTATTGTAGAGACGCTTGTTGCATTTCTTAAAACGTATCCATCAAAGTCTGAAAGCGTTTGACGTTTTCTATCAATGTCCTCAACACATTATTGGGATAATCATTCTTCTTTTATTGACTATTCTCTACCATCCCTTTGAGTCTTAGCTTGCAGCACCATATGTATAATAATATACTGAATGTGGCACAGCAATTACAGTACAATACTGTTATCCTAAATTGTAGCTGCACAGCTGTATTTCAGCACTATAGATAAGAAAATGAAAAGAGAACAGAGGGAGAGCACCTTTACATAGTGATTGCATATTTCTTATATATTGAACGACACTGATGTATTTTAGTGTGAGATCTTCTACCCACATGAAGAGCTCCGTGGTGGAGTTGGTCTCTGTGGGCGTTTTCAGACCAAACTGTTCCAAGGACTCCCTGAGCAGATTTGATCTCATTCGTACTTGTTATATTTTGACGCTTGGGCAGAAGCCCCCGGCGTCATTATAATGACACTCACCACTTGGACATTTTCTTTTGATTCACTCGGGAAGCAAAATAAAGTTTTAATGCGAGTGGCAATGGTGTGATCTGTTATCCACAGCTGCTTGTACTGCAGGTTGTATGAATGCTTTCTCTTTCATCTGATCTGTACAGTATTAAAGATAGCAAGGCAGGCTCAAATCACCTCCGAGCATGTTCCACTGTCTAACCCAGTTGCTAGACTAAATGTTCGCATATTACATTTGTACATTATTATGTAGCAGTTTTGTTGAAACTTTTTGTTTCTTTACTTTTTAACAACGCTGTGGTTAGGTTTAGGCACATAAACCACTGGGTTATATTTAGGAACAGATCATGTTGGGGCGGCTGTGGCTTAGAGAAACAGCAGGTCGTCCCCTAATTGGAAGGTCAGCAGTTCGATCTCTGACTCCTCCAGTCAGCATGCTGAAGTATCCTTGGACAAGATGCTGAACCTTAAATTGCTCCTGATGGCTGCTTTGTCACTGTGTATGTGTATGACAGGTAAACTGAGTAGCAGGTGGCACCTTGTGTCGTAGCCTCATGTGTGTGAATGGGTGACTGACACACAGTGTAAAAGTACTTTGTGTATTCAAAGGACTAGAAAAGCGCTATACAAGTGTAGGTCTATTTACCATGTTTTGGCTTAAAGTACCTGTTTGTGGAGGCACTATCCTGGCAGGAAATGCAGCAATGTCTTGGTAAATACAATCACTTTTTGTGCCACTATCACTGTAGATAATGCAGCGAGGGCTCAATAAAAAACGACTGCTTTTTCACTAGCAAGGACCGCGCCACAACAATATGTCTGTCAGATGTTTAACTGTAATTCAGGAGGTGTTAGTGGTTAAGGGCTGGTGAATCGGTGTAAGTTGGTGAAGGTGGAAGAGGGACATCTTCTGTTAGGATGACCTGAAGATTGGGCAAAGGGAGACTCATGGGGTTTCTGTCTCACACCTTTTTCAACCTGAGGTGATTACAGGCCCCTCGATGGTAACTAGAATGAGACATGGGAGAGGTATGTACCAGATTAATAAGAAAAGATGAGGGGAGAAGGGAAGAGAGGATGAAGGAATGTTGGTAGGGATGAGGTAGGGAGAATGATAGATGAAGGGAAGGGAAAGGGAGGGTGGGTTGAGTAATCTGAGACAGAGCAGGATGGGCTGACCAAGTATAAGTAGACTTAGACAGTTATTAAAGGTGTGGTTGAGGCGTAGCCCTGCTCCTGAACCTAAGTTAACAAATCAACCTCATTTGTTGCACTATCCCTGGTGGAAACACAGAGTCAGGTTGCTAAAAAAACACCGACATTTGGTAACTAAAAGGCAGCTTAAAACATAGCAATGATTCCCTAAAAAAAAAAAAACAATTTTGTTTGTTGGTCTTTTACAGTGGTCACCTTGGCAGGTATTTTGCCTAAGTGCCTCGCCCTCTAGCATCGCCTCCACCTGTCGATGAAAGTCAGCTCATGTACTATATCACTTTAGAAACACTAATATGATATGTATGAAACATACAAATTTAACGTATGCGTTGTTTGCAACCAAACGCATAGGGAAGTCATGACAGGCCCCTGTGCATACTATTATGACGTATGTATTGTCTTGACACAAATAGAGACTTGACATTGGACAACATCAACATACTACACATATTACTAGCCAGCAATCATCATAAAGTGAGAAATTAATCATTTAATTGAACAGTTTTATAGTATAGTTATAGATTTTATAGCTTGTATAGAAAACGCATATGTTTGTTTTACATAGGTACTGACTATTTAAAAAAATAAAAGTAAAAAAGAAAACCATGACGTAGATGGGTTTGTCTTTTTTAGGACACATATAGCAAACGGCACTGTTTTTAAATTAATAATATTCTTTTTTTAATCATTTATCTTTGAACACAGATCCAAATTAGCAATCTGAATCACTTGCAAGGGCCCGCTCTCTCTAAAGGCCCCTCCACCCCAGGGGCACCACTGTAATCACCCTTTCTGCATGCTCTTTTTTTACGCCCCTGATACCAACATTGTGTCCTGGCGACTGGTCTGTGAATGCATATCCATGACAACACATGCAGTATACATTGTAGTGGCTCTACATGTGCTTCAGCTCTGGGAGAGTAGCATAACAGCAGCCACGCCACACCAGCAGGTGAAATGTGGAGGGGTTATGAATTGAGGAGTTGCTACCACTCTCTGGCTGCCTGTTCTTTTAGCTGAACTCTAGTGCTGGGGATAATGATAGTGCTATACCATCATCTTTCTATAGGGAAAGCCTGGCAGCCCACTCCAGCCTGTCATCCCTCAAGGTGCTGATGTACTTGGTGCTGTGACACAAAATGCATAGTATCCTCGCAGTGATCAAAACAGCGCAGGGTGAAGAGGTGTCACTGCATTCCCATAAATAAATGAGCAGGTTCATCAGGATGTTGATGTACATGCACATTTCAGAGCAGAGTGCAGGCTCATGTGAAACAGAACAAACAGAGCATGAAGAGGAGGGCTGTTGATTACTGGGTGTTTCTGTAATCTGTACTTTTATATGGCTCGCAATAAACTGTAGTAGTATGCCTTAGAGCTACTGTGTGGTTCACCTGCTTGCTTCCACTGCACAAAAACACTAATTGCAACAAAACATGCAATGCCACGTGTGTGTTCATGTGCCAGACAAGCAGCAAACTTTCTGTCAGTATGCTGATGTGACACCAAATGCAAGCCGGCAGCCTGCAAAGAGTCACCACAGAGATCCTCAGTGCATAAAGGAACACGCAGGCGCTGTAAGACTGGCTCTTTTTGCGAGACAGTGATAATTCCCCTGTCAATACTAATGGCACCAATGGGGTTATAATTTCAATGGACTACAGAGGCCGCTGGCACTTAGTGGACGACCACATCATTAGAGACGAAATGTTCCTTTAACAATGTCCCATATAATAAAGGGGATTCAGAATAGCAGACCATCAACAGAACTATAATTAATGGGGAGACAACCGCTGCTACTGGCTCAGCATACAGACATAATAACACGTAAGGCTGTCTTTATTTAATGCAAACGGTTTAAAATATCATGAAAATAAAAACCATGCTCAGAATGAAATACTGGATACATTTTAACAGACTTGTAAATGGTGCGAAGCATGTTAATGACAATAGTCAAAAACATTAATGTTACTATTATTTCGACTAAAAGTGTGAATAGGGCTGTAACCACCTTGACCTAAAGTCTTGACATGAACTACTCAGAATACTGCACTTTAAACATAATGCAGGAAACACTCATATGTACACTGTACCTGAATGACAGTAACTAACATTGAAAAATTCATATATAACACATAGAACAATAAATATAATTCATACCTGTATGACTAAACCTCTAAATGCTCCACACAGTTATCTAACTCTCTATGTGGGGTTTTTTTCCTTATCCACTGTGAGGGTCCTAAGGACAGAGGGATGTTGTATGCTGTAAAGCCCTCTGAGGCAAATTGTGATTTGTGATATTGGGCTTTATAAATAAAAATCGATTGAATTGATTGATTGATTGATATTTAACAAGCTGGTAGCATCATATTTCTCCTTTAAATGCATCTGTTTGTTGCCTTAGGATGCTAATTCTACACAGGCTAATCCTGCTAACTCTGCTAGGTTACTGTCTGTCTTTTAAGTATGTTCTTTACTTTTACATAATCCAAATTCACATGACAGCATAAAAAGGAGAAAGCTATAAACTAACACCACTTAAACTGCTGGAGTTGATCTACCTTAATCAAACATTGTATTGGAATTTACTGACCCCAAAAAACCATAAGGCAGGGGTATTTAATTCAAATGCAAAAAGGTCCAGTTACTAAAATTTGCCCTCACCAACGTCTTTTCATGCATGCATTTCCATATTATTTCAACAATAGTTACTGGCAATTTTGTAAAGTAGTATTCTTTTAATATATTTCCAACACATTTAACTTGTAAAGCACTTGTATGGAAACCAAATTGACGTCTTCACAGTGACTTAACACTCAGTGAAGATCTATCTATTCTCTCTATTTTATCAGAAATTGACCCTTCACAAAGTCCCGCCCCCGGATGCAGACTGGCCAATCATAACGTAGCATCGGACTCGCTCAGACCAGGGTCAGACAACAACACAGCTGTGCTCCATTGACTCTAATGCAATCATTTCAGATTTCCTTCATTTTCAGGCTGGTTTTGTGGATTTGGAGCTAAATGTTGAGCCTGGGGCACGTCGTGTATTAATGATACTCGTTACCTGGAGAGGTTGGAAAAACATATATGTTTCTTCCCTGTTCCAAAACCAAAATCAGACCCTGAAAAGTGTAGGGTTAGTTAGCTAGCTACTGAAGATATAGCCTACTGAATGTATACACATGCTGCTTTGGCTTTGTAGTGATTCTAACAGTGAAACAAAGACCGACCCTGCTGTACAGGAACCAGTGAAGGGAAGCAGGGAAACTTTGCTCATATTCAACCAGCTGTGTGAGGCAGATGATCGTTGTTTGACTTCCCCGGGAGAGCCCTGCCGATCTGGCAGTGGAGGTCCGGGTGCCATGCATCTGCAAACAAACTTTCCCTTTATATTCATTGTGTTCTGTGTTGATCAGCAGTGATGTGGTGGTTCACTTTTACACTGTGATCTGTAGCCTATAGTTGGGCTTTAGCTTCTAACTATCTTTGTCTTTTTAACCTGTTGTTGCTGCTGAGTCAGTTTGACATCCTGGATATATCCTTCAAACACAGACTGTAGACCCCTCTGTCTGCTTCTCTCTGGAATCACTGGTTCATTTTTCCTAAACTATAATAATATTTTTTCAGTGATTGCAGTTAGTTACAGTGTGGGCTCCATGCATACTGTGACAGCTTGTTGCACTATCACAAAGGGACAGGGCTTAGCAAAGGTCAATTGGCCGCAGGTCTGAATGGAACCATCCGGTCTGGGTCTGAACGGCGGTACACCATTTGGTGACTCCTGTCATAAGGGCTGATGGCTACTTTACACACTATAACCTGCTAAATACTATTGCTTTTGCATACTCCAGCCTTGCGTTTAAACTCTAGTTCACAAAATACAAATATACATTCAGTATTTTTTATTTAACATCACTTTCATGACAATACACTTGCATGTTAATCACATATGTACAATAAAGAGTCAATTAACGCTTTATGGGCTGCACCAGCTTGCTACAGATAATACTGAAAATGTACTGAGCTCAAATCATGCAAAACGACTACAGCATAAAGAATATGTAACCTATAAAAAGAACCTATATAGACTGCCAACAGGCAAAAAGCATTGCGCCTACTTATTTCTAAGCACCTTTTCTTTGACCACCATGTATTTCTTCCTGCAGGCAGAGAAGCGACAGAGCTGAACATGGTGGAGTCCAAGATGAGGCGGTATGAGGAAGGAGTGAAAGGTCTGCCGATGAGCAGAACATGAAGAAGAAATAGGAGTGAAAAACAGCAGAGAAAAAGTGAGATTGGTCTACTAGGTAAGTGCTTGAGCCCCCCTAGGCGAAGACTGAACTTGAACTGTGCAGGAGACTGAGACGCCTGAGTAGGAAGGACTGTGCCAAGTGGAGACGGGGAGAGACAGACCGTGCAGTGCTGTATATTACTTCAGTGGAACAATTACAGTGTGCTATGGGAGCGTTGTACACGTGTTTCTGCTTTGTGTGTATGCGTGCGTTCCTTCCTTGCGTTTGTTTCTGCAGATGACCTTCATGATCAGCAGCTGTCAGCGCGGGCTCCTGACATGTGGCAAACGATACTTAAGATCATAAAGTCAGACAAGGGGACACAAAGGCAACTTAGGTAGGAAATCAGACAATCAATGAGCCAGAGAATCGGCTGACCTTTCCTTTTCCTTACCTACCATCATTTGTCTGGCTTCTAATAGAAACTGCGCCATGGAAGATTTAACAGTGATATGTGGATGGCCCTCATTACAAGCTTTTACAGAGGCAAACTTGCTGCTGAAGACGTTCAGTTGAGATTTGCTTGTGTGTGTATCATCTGTGGCTCCCTCAGTGGGAATATCTCTATTATCAGATCTTAAACTTCCAGTGTGGAGGATTTAGGGAATATATTGGCAGAAATGGAACATAATATAATAAGTATATTTTCTTTAGCGTTGAAGCACCTGAAAATAAGAATCATAGTGTTTTTGTTACCTTATGCGAGGTTTACAAGATAAGTTAATTCACATGTTTTAGTAATTTGCTAAAAATACACAAATACAGTGTTTGCACAGTTAACTATTTGCACATTTATGTTCAAAATTATTATTTATCTGCCTCAGTAATTCTCGTATTTACCTCAGTCTTAGTCCCTCTAGCGTCTCATTGGTTGGTTAAGAGACATGTGACCCATAACAAGGAAGTGTAACCAGGAAATGGGGTTGTTGTGAAGCTGCTGAAGTGTGGAGAATAGTGAAGTGCTGCTGAAGAGATTATCCGTCCCAACCACCACACATAGAACCCTCATGTTACACTTAGAATGAGCCATTTATATCTACAGGTCCATGTCCATGGAGATCGCCATGTTGCACCACCATGTTTCTACAGTAGCCCAAATTGGACAAACCAAACCTTGGCTCTAGATAGGGCCATTAGAATTCTTGCTATTTATTATGAAATCAGGCAATCAGAGAGCCAGATACTACTACAGCCACCTTTGTCGAAGATTCTCAGTCGTCCAGGTCAGGGTAATCGTAAGTGCTGTATCATATCTAAATGGTCTTGCTTGAGTTTCTTGAAGATGTTTTGTTTCCCATTCAAGAGGCTTCCTCATTTGTAACGGACTAGCCCGGAGTCTCAGACTTTAAGCTCTGTGTGGGCGTGAACCCTTGCAGAGTCGTTAAGGTCACATGTGGGCTTAGAGTTTCAGAGTTGTTAAGGTCATATGTGAGTCACTGACCCACCTGCTGACCCACCCCCATCCCGACCCCATGGGTCCAGGTGAGAATGGGTGTTAAGTCGTCTGGGAAGGGATCCCAAGACTGCATTGTAAGTGGGTGATAAGTGGTGTCATAGGCCACCTCCTCTGTTTAACGACGGTCGTTCTAGCCACCATTGTTCGCAGCCTCTCCTTGACGAGAGCACTGGAAAAGCTTTTTTTGTTAGTGTTTTTACAGGTTTTAATCACCTGGTACATTTGTTAGGGAGAGGAAGAGACCTCTGTGGATAACTCAGCTCCTGCTGAAAACCCTCTGGACACTGGGATGTGAAGTTCTCAGAGAAAGGTTCTAGGCTAGTGGCCTGTCTCGACCATGCTTAACAACGTTAGAGAAACACCGATTTGTAACCTGAATCTGCTTTATTCAGTGTTTCACTGGTTTAAATCACTGAGTCTGTTTGTTTTGAAGAGGAAGAGACCTCCGCAGACAGTTCAGCTCATGGTAAAAACCTCTGGAATGTCTGGATCAGAAAGAAGGCGAGCACACTTAAGCAGATGCTGGGCTAGAGGTCTGTCTGCAACAAGTTGAACAGTATTGGAGAAACACAGATTTGTACTGTGAAACTGCTTTATTTGCTGTTTTTACTGGGTTTTATCACTCGGTCTCTTTGTTTTGGAGAGGAAGAGACCTCTACAGATAATTTGGCTCATGGTGAAAACCTCCTTAAGATTTGGATCTCAAGTTAACAGGAGAAAAAGGGTGAGCACACTTTTGCAGGTGCTCGGTTAGCAGCTTGTATTTGACATGCCCACAACATCAGAGAAATGCTGATTTGTACCATGAGACTGCTTTACTGATTTTCATTACCTGGTCTCTTTGTTTTGAAGAAGAGAAGACCTTTGCAGGATAATTCGGCTCCTGTTAAAAACCTCCTGAACAACGAACACTAGAGAAATTCTAGCCAGGAGAAGTTTCAGCTGGTGTCAATCTGTAATCCTCATCGTTAGATGCCACTAAATCCCCCTGAATCTGAGACACTGGACCTTTAAGTAATGAAATTGAAGGCTCAGCTCCACAAGCCTGATTTTTTTCTCGCATTTACCTGACATGTTTGTAGTTACTTGTTTATCCAAATATGGATTTATATCTCTGTGGCAGCAATGCCAGGATACCCAATTTCTGGCGTGTGGAAAGTAATTGAGAGATTTTTCTCTTGTTTTTGTTCCATTTAATCACCACCTCTGCAGACACGCTCACAAACACACGCAGTTACACAGATGCACTAGCACACACAAACAAATGGGTACACATGCGGTCCCACTGCACATATGATTTAATCATCCTCCTATTTCCTTTCAACATTTCAAATTCATCATCATCCCCAAACACAAATATGGAAATCTTTGGGAGGAATTAGCCCTTGTTGCTAGGCTCCCAAGTGCTCTCTATCATTTCAAGATTTTACTTACTTGCCTCATTTTCATTTGCAATGAAGTGCTATTCCCACAATTGTGAGCATGACTCAGAAATTCTCAGATTTCTCCACCCACAGGAGCTATACAACATCACAGCTGATACACACAGGAGACATTAGTTTTGGAGAGCGAGCGCATGATGAAAGAGACAACCTGCTGGCGGGAGGAAGTTGGCCCACCTTGGATAATAGCAGCAGATTGAATCGCCATACTTGGTCAGCCTCTCAGCCATCTGCTGGTACCATGGGAGTCTGGTGTATAGACCCCCTACTGCAGCAGCCCCAGCCCAGGCCTGGCCTGGACTCTGTTCAGGTGGCTGCTACATATGCTGTCATCTCTGAACCAGTGCCCAATTAAGCTTCATCTGATGTGTTTACTGCCTGAAACAAAGCACAGTTTGATTCACAGTTGTAGAGCAATGCAGTTTGAACCAAACCAGGAATATGAAGGAAAATTGAGGGTGACGAATGATATTGAAAATGTACTAATATGAGCGGCATGAGATAGAAGATACTCTGACATGATGCATATTAGACCTGTGAGGGGTCACACTATTGTTCTAGAGCTGTGTGTACCACTGGTTTGGCTTACGACTCTTTTAAGTAAAGCAACGTCTGCTCAGAATGAGTTGCAAGCTGTTCACCTGAAGACTGATGTTACCTTCTTAGCTTGCTTTATTTGTTTACTGTAATTTTTAACGGTCTAAACAGGTAAAACTGTCCAAAATTTCATAGTAAAAATGTGTATAGGGCTGTAGCCATGATTTTACAAAAATTGAGGTCATGTATTCTACGTGTGGCTTGTTCTGGACTGCATATTCACACACACACACACACACACACACACACACACACACACACACACACACTATATGATTGGTTGTAGAAATGTTGTTTTATTCCAATTCCTACAGAACCAGTAAATCGTCTGCAATGGAAAGCCAAAGCTCACGATTTATGTGCTCACACTGTGCAGTCTGATTGTTTAGCCACGACCTGAGTGCTCACACTGTAAAAAAAGACAGCAAAACGGTCTGTCAGCGTCTGCAGACTGTTTTGGCAAATGACAGTTGTCAATAAATATTCGTTTGAAAGCTCCAGGGCAAGTGGAAGTTTGTCTGGAGACAAACGTCCCCAAAAAAAAGCTTAAAAGACCATTTCTGCAAAAACGAATCAGTCCAAGTTTTGATTACCTCTCTCTTAGTCTCCTTCTCTTTCTCTCTCTGTCTCACACACCACACACACACACACACACACACACACACACACACACACAAACTAGCAAGTTAGCAGCACCAATAAACTAGCTGGGTATCAGCTATATTTGATTTAGTGAGAAAAAAAGCAGAGTCCTTGACTCAGGGCTCTGCTTCAACTTTGCAAAAGCCTGATGACGACCGACCAAAATTCTGACATGTCAGAAATTCATCTGAACGTCCGATGATTGAGAGCAGCTATGATCGGCCCTCACTCCCCTCTGTACACTACAAGGCAAACTACACCCACCAAAGTTTAAATTAGGCACAACTCTAAAATGAGTCATGTGGCAGGTCAGAAACACCCAGCTGTAGGTATTATTGGATAAATGACCAATAGATTATCCATATACACAGGTAATAAAATGTAATGAATCAAATATGGAATCTTTTACTTTTAATCACATAGTTATATAAGGTCATCTGACGAACTAGACAAGGCCCAAATTTCAAAGTAAAAGTTGATATAGTCTCTGATTATTATTCTTGCAAAGTATTTCCACACCTGATTTCCATCATATTCAAAACTCACACATAGTAACAGGTTGAAAAACTTTTCACAACCCATAAAAGACAGAAAAACATGACCTCAGAGTCCTTCATAGTAGCTACGGCCCTGATTGGGTTGCAGAAATGCATTTAAGTCATGTTGGTGGTGTGGTTGCAGAGATAGTGATGTCATTTGGTCAATCTACCACTTTGGTCCAAAGTCAAACAACTATGGAGTAACTCCTGCTTTGCCAGTTTTCAACCAGATTTGTGTCACAACAATATGGGTAGTATGTGTCAATGAACTGCGGTAAACTTCCCTTTATCTTGCCAGTGCTTAGATCTCCCTGCTCATTGTCATCTGGTAGATTTTCACTAGCTCTTGTGCTGTTGCTCTAATTATAGTTATACTCAATTATATTATGTATATATATATATATATATATATATATATACACACACCTCATTTTTGTATTCCCAGCACCATGGACACAGAGAGTATAGAGGCATATTGAGATAGAGCTGCCCCTCTCTCTTAAACCCAGACCAAACTCTGAACAAACAGTAAAACTAGTCAGTGGTGATCAAATATACACCAAGATTCTGTTCCTGTTTTGCCTATTTCTTGTCCAAAAGTTTTCAGAAACATGTTTTAGTGCACTGTTTGGCTGTAATGGCTTCCTGTTTGTGAACAGGAAGTGGGCGCCCATACTGTTTCCTCTATTATAAAAACAGAGGCTGAGAAAAACTGAGCCCAAACTGTACAACTAGTCAGCACCGATCAAATATGAACCTAGATTCTGTTACTGCATTGCTTATTAATCGCCTCAAATGATTTTAGCTTACGTAATTGTAACATGAGATCATTTGTTACCAGCTGGCTGCCACATTGCTTTTGGATGGGCTACTCGCTTCACGTCTCCCACAGTGCATCCTGGTAGTTGAAGGTGTTCTACCTCTTGAGCAAAAGCAAATGCCACAGCATTTTTCGTCTGTTTCCTCCTGGTCATGGAGCATCAGTTTCAAGAGTACTTGGATCTTTCTACAGGACAGACAGACCAGTTTTATTAAAAAAACAAAATCTTTTCAACAGTGAAATACATCTTCAATTTTAATTTAGCACCATCACTGACATTTTTGGTTTAGAAGAAGAAGAAGAGAAGAAGAAGATAAACTTTATTAATCCCTGAGGGCAAATTTATTTTTTTTACTCTGCTGTCATATACACACAGGCCTGAAATACACACACATGCACAAACAGGACCTACATATGCATTAAATGGAGATGTTAAAGCGAGGGGGCTGCCTTGGACAGGCATGCTGAGCAGTTGGGGGCTCAGTGCTTTGCTCAAGGGCACCTCGACAGTGCCCAGGAGGTGAACTGGCTCCTCTCCGGCAACTAGTCCACCCTCTATATTCAGTCAGCACGGGTACTTGAACTGGCGAGAATAAGAGTGAGAGTGAATGTCCCAAAAACGCAGGATGGCTTGCCATTTCATTTGGCACAGAAAGTTTCCCCCATAATCAAAAACTTTGATAATCTTACAAGGGATGAAACTTTTTATCTTTTTATGCTTGCAACAAACGTAAAAACAAATAAAACTTTATAAATGTAAGTATGTTGCTATGTCTGTAAGTGCAAGTACAGTCATACTGCCACACAAACACACACACACACGTCTTACAGCCTGTATTCTATTATTATAAATCCTTTTGATATTGTTTACCAGAGACCTCTCTTAGTCACCACCTTCTGGTCAGTTTCTACATCCACGTCACTATGACTGCAAAGGACCAAAAACAAACAAACACAAATTCCCTTTCTCTTTGAGCACTGGAGTGTGGAGGGTTTTTCTTTTTAAAGAACGTCTCTATTTCCTGACTGCAATGAATGTACAATTATGTTTGTGACATCATTCTCCGGTGCTAAAGGACAGTGGTAAAGTGGATATATGACTGCAGTTATATACACAGGCACTGTTCAGTGGTCTGATGTGCTCACATCTGTTATCATTACCAGCCCGTACACCTACAGCTGTCTTTAAAACGTCACCGCACTTAGTTCGCACTCAATCATTTCGCAGTTAAAAACCATACCAAAGCAATCGAGAGCCCATTTAGCTTTAGATCACTGAGCTGCTGGGTGGCCTTGCACTCTGCTGGACCTGCTTTCGAATTAATAAGCCCCCCAGAAACATTTCCAATGACTCATGACGTTAAATGTTAAACACAGAACGTTGAGACAGCGGCTCTAGCACAGCCATACTAATGATGTCGGTATTGATTACTCCCTCTCACTCAAGCTCCTCCGCAGGTCCGTAATAGAGAGTGTGAGAGAGAGATCTGAGCGGCTAATTGTGTTTTTTTGAATAAAAAGTCCGACTGTGAAGTCAGCACTGTGCATTTTTTGTGCAATGCATGTGAATAACGTGATTCAAACTTAGTAGCTGCTACTGTGGAAGTAAACCGCAGCCTTATTAGTGTACAAATCATCAGCTGAGGAGAAGCGCCGCGGTACGTCTGAGGGATTGGAGTTGTAAAACCGCCATCCACTCCAATCAGAGACTGGATCCAGGCCTCTGCCTCAGCTGCAGACCACCAGGTGAAATACTACTCGGGGCTTGCGAGTTTTACAGTGACTTGATTAGCGTATGTCCGCTGCACACTCTTGCAGCCGTGCCTACATCCTTAATCACCCGGCAGAAAATCTTTGAGGGCCTAAAGCAGCAATTACAGTAAAGTCAATCGATAATGACAGGTTTTAGAGGAGACCAAATGACTTTTAATGGATTTTAAAAGGTGGCATAAATAATGCACGGGCTTAGGTGTATAATTACGGCTGACTGCCAGCTGCTGTTTAACCAAATGTATGTAAAGAGAGACAGTTCCCTCCCCTCTATTTTTCAAGCACATAAAATAAGAGGCTGAGCGCGATATTAAGGTCGACCTCTCTTATGCAGCACTGTGTCCGACCAAAGCCAAACTGTCACTGCAAATTAATGGCATCCAAAAGCCAGCGCTTCTATTTGAGAGTGCTTCCTCTCTGGACGCTGCACGCAGACCAGGGCGCTGTCTCCATTGCTGTGCCACAGAGGTTTGATGCACCAGATCCAGCCGGGCTTATGTCAGGCCGTTCACCCCAGCTGGCCCCTGTGGCGTCCCTTGTGCTGAGCGCTTCCGCAGCACGGCTCCGGAACACCCCAACAGACATTACTTATATTCACTTGAAACAGTTTCTGAACCTGACATTAACCTGTGCAATGCACCGGATACTAATCCCACTCACGGTGTTGAAGTGTCTAGACAGCTTTATTCGAACAGCTGGGACCATTAGAGATGAGAGGTGTGAAATAACAAGAGTGAGAGCCAATATATCACACATAAGCATTTGTTTATTTTCACACCTCCTGTACGCCTTTGTCTGAAATTAGAAAAAAAGATGAGATAGATTTCTTTTATGCCCCTCATGGTGACACATTGTTTTCTCCTACTTCATTCGCTCTTTATAGGCTGTGCTCATGAAGTGTATCGCCTGTTCTGTCACTGAAAGAAAAGCATTTTCCCTCTTCTTCTTCACCTCCATTGATGCTGAGGGAGCTGTGAGGCATGGTATTCCACTCGCAGTAAACATAATATCACCTCAAACTATGCCCCCTAACAAGCAGCCGAGCTGCTCCCACCCACTCCTTCATTGTGGCAAGATTCTCCACATAGGTGACATGTCAAAATCATCCATCCTTTTTGTAAATACTATATCAGAATCAGCTTTATTTGCCAAGTGTGTGTGCACATACAAGGAATTTGACTATTTATTTATATATTTTTTGCTCTCAAAGAACACAGAATAGACACACTGCTAAAACAAGGACTTCACATTTTCATACAGGTATATTTTACATGTTTTTATAGTAAATTTGTTTTTTATATTTACCATCCTTGACTTTACACTTGTTGTTCCATCTTTTCTCTTTCAATGTTTATTGTAATACTCATGCTCCAAAATACCAAGGCGAATTCCTCGTATTCGAAAATGTGCTTGGCAAAAAAAAAAGAAAAGATGAAAACTGTTTCTGATTCTGATCAGCTCACCGGAGCCAGAGGATGAAAAAGTGAATAAAATAAAGATGAATATTGCTGACTTGCTGCACCTGCTCAGATCCAAGGTCAAAGGTTTAGCTTCTAAATTGTGTGTGGGACTACGGACTATAGGGACGTTACCTTTGGTTTTTCATGCCTAATTAACTTGGAGTGTTTCACTGTGTTTGGAGTGAGAGTGGCTTCAATGTAGCTTTTCTTTGCAATTATTTCTTTGCTATCAGACTTTTGAAAGGTTCAGGGTAAATGCTATATGTGTAAATATAACTAATATAAAAGGCTCGTCCTCTTTGTGGATATGGCCTATTTAAAATTCCAGCATGAAACTACTGATAAAAATGTATCAATCTGTGTAACTGGCCCGTTTATAAGGCGTTTTTGGACCAAACTGTTCTGGAGACTCCCTGAGAGGAAGTGCAACGAGGAGGTAACCCAAAATCGTCAAAATCGTGTTGTATTTCCACCGTCACATATATGCTCAATAACACCTGGACTTCACTGTCAGTCTACTTGTGGTTTCTTCCATTTCTGTCCATTTTTTTCATTGGGTTGTCTGTTGTGTTGTCTGTTGTTTACATAGCTAACAGGTCTATAAAAATGGCCGTCGCCGGTGTAGCTGTGGTTGTGTTCAACCAATCAATGTATACTCACGAAGTCTGGACCAATGACTGTACACTTACATCACTCATGGTTCCTCTTGAGCTGGGAGAGTACTCTGAAAAAGGAGCTCATAAAGTCACCCAGAACAGCGTTCTAACGACTATGATCGTTCCTAGGTCTTGCAGTGCGGACACAACAAAAAGGGAGGTTCTTAGAACTATGTAACTTCATTAAAGCTGCGCTAATCAATATTTTGTAATAACAGTGGATCAAATAATTACATGTAATGTGGAGGTGTCGCTTTTAGAGATGAACATACACACAACTATTCCTTGCTTTGCTCTTCCCATCAACTCTGCAAAACCAAACCAGCAAGCTAAAAGAGGCTAAAAATCTCCGTAGCCTCTTCCAGCCTTTTCCAGCCTTTTCTCAGAAGATGGTGAGGACCAAAACAGAGCTAAAAGAAGAGTGAAAATTGGGCACGGTAATGACAGAAACCTCAGTGGCATTGTTTTGGAGCAATTGTGGAAAAATTCGGGATCACGTATATTTTTTGGGACTGCCCAATAATTCAAGGGTTCTGGGGAAGCGTTGAGAAGAAATCGACAAAGTCATGGAGGTAGATGTCCCGCCAGACCCATTAATATTTCTGTCAGGAGTTACACCTAAAGAAAGATATAGCAGAGATCACAGGTATATACTAAGGACAGTCCTACTGATTGCCAAGAAAATGATGACAATGAACTGGAAGGAAAACAAAACCACCAACTATCATCCAGTGGATGCAGAGACTCAAAATGGTTTACACAATGGAACGAATGACAGCAGGTCTGCAACTGAAAATGGACACTTTTACACAAAGGTGGACTTGAGTTACACTATATTTGGGGATCTAATCGAATAGAATGGGTTGTTGTAAAAGATTGTATTTTATGGAATATCACTTAAAATGCCATTGGTGTGTTCCTCTGTAACGAGAAAAAGATTTATTCTTTTTTATATATAATTTTTAAGAGGTCCTATGTCAGGTAACGTTCTGTTATTTGAAAAATTAAACACTAAATAAAAAGTTTATACATATCCGTGTGGTGTTTAGAGCATATTTTGCTACCTTTAAGGGCTGAAAAAGAGACATTTGAACAAATTTGACTGCTGGACCATTTATGTTTATACATCCCAAACAGCCAGTCTACCAACTGTCCAGACATTAGCTTTAAGTTAGCTACAGTAGTAACAGATGTACCGACCGTGTGTGTGGGAGTGTGCCTGAGTATTTGTGTTCAGCTCAGCCTGTCTGAACTCAGAACTCACTTAAAACATTGGATCTTTCTGTTATTTCCCTGCAGTCTCTCTCCTTTTCCCTCTCATCTCTGTACATTTAAGAAGCAGATTCATAAAGCCCCAGGATAAGCATGATTTTTTTCTTGCTCAAGTTGAAACACTTTCAACTCACACTGCCCCAGATGAATTCCCTTTTAATTGCGTATTTCCATTGACTTTGTATGTAATAGTGCTGCTTCTTATATTCACTTGCCAATCTGTATGATTGCCGTTAGATCTTTTTCTTTTTTTTTTTTTTTTTTTAGTTATAATTTAGAGATACATCATGGAATAAAAATGAGTCTGGTTAGCTCTCATCATATCTCATCATATTGAGATGGAGGCTACATATTTTCTGAAGCATGACATGCACCAAGATGGAACAATGAAACTCTTTTACCACAATTTCACCATCAGCATTCATCTTGATGACTGGTTTATGTATGTACGTTCATAGTGAACCTCTGATTTTTCACTTACTGAGAAGTTGTTAGAAAAATATCAACATTAAAGTGGAAAAACTGAACAAAATGGCTGTGTTTCATTATATTTTTACCTTTGGCAAGACATGACATGACCGAGCTATCACATCTGATATCCACCTAGATTTGCTAGAAAACCAGATAGTATTACACTTTTCCACCAGCAGGGTGCAGCCATCTTTCAACAAGCTAGCTGGTAACGTCACCAGAATGGTTGTTTACGAGGTGCACTTTGCACACCACTGTACTTCAGACTGGTTAAGTGTTGATACAATGGAGTTTTGATGGGATAAAAAGAACCATGGATGAAGCTGAAAAACAACTGCCATTGCTTTTTGAGCCAATAAGACCTGTTCCCATGGACAACAGCGGAGAAAGCTGAAGTCAAGAGCTACCTGAACTTGAGAAGTGTGACATCAAGTGTAGCATGAGTCGACACCCAACATATGCTCTACCACTGTCTCTATCAAGTTGCCAGAACATATCGACAATGCGAAACACTAATAGCAGAAGTCAAATTTACAAGCCAACTTATATCATGATCAACATCTTTTCCACCGAGATGCCAAGTCAAATGTCAGCATTTTCTGTATCACAAAGCATGGGTAAAATAAACAAATGGTATGACTCACCATCGGAAGAACACCACTTGAATTTCCCTGTGTCGGGGTATATTACTGGGGGAGGCAGTTTGGTTTTGTGTTCGTAAGCCCATCCTCTTCTCGGTGTACGTTATAGACTTAGTAGATAATTGAGGTGGAGACACCACCAAGATGTTACTGGCAAACACATTCTCACTCCGACCTTGAATTTCGGAAACAAAGAGCTCCCCCCTCAGCAACAGAATTGGCTTATAATGCTAGGCTAGTTGAAGACATTTGCCTTGCCTTAGATCATAAACCTCAGTATAGTCCTCATAGCTTTCATAATGTCCCCTCTCCTTGCTCTGTAGATCCATATAAGTAATCTCAAACTTCAATTCTTCTGTCAACAGTCAGTAAGGTGGACCTGTACTCTATGCCTGCACCACCACCGGGACACTGATCATCATACACTGGCGGTAAAAACATATTGTAACTACAACAAAACAAACTACTGGCAACTTAATAGACAACCAAGCCAAACATTCTTGTGATGTCACCAACAAGCCTGTTGAAAACAAGCTGCACCCTGCTGGCAAAAATGTGAAATATATTCTAGTTTCCTGGCAAAGCTAGGTGGATATAAAGTTTGATTGCAATGTCATATCTTGCCTAAGGTAAAAATCAAATCAACCACAGTCATATTGTCCAGTGTTTCATCTTCTCTTTTAATTAAATTTATCAGTATCTGGATAAAACAACACTGTTCTGAATAACCAACCGCTAATGAGAACTGTTGGTCACGCAGACCAGGAGCTGATTCAAATTTCCAATCGCATTTGGCAGGCTGAGCACAAGCCAAACTGATGCCATTGTGGAGGCTTGCACTGGCACACCATCGCACATTAGCTGGTGCAAAAGGCACGCAGTGACCTTCAGACTGACAGATATTTCTAGCACTCTCGAGTGTTTGAAGTGCCCAACATTTACACACACCTCATTGTCCTCATTTGACTCTTGGTGGCGTTTATAACTTGATGACCCTGAGCTTTACGCTACAGTGTCCCTACTTTGCAGGAAAAAGATAAAGTAGCAGAAGAACTCTGTAAGTCTCCCCCAATTTCTCTCTTCTCCTACCTCCCACAATTCCTGACTGACAGTTTTCTCCCTCACCCTCCTTTTCCATCTGCCTCCTGCCCTCTGCTCTCCCTCCTCATCAATCCCTCCATTACCCTTCTTGTCTCGTCTCTTGTCCCCCATGCTTCGGCTTTGACGTGGTGGCGGTGACAGTGCCGAAGAGTAGGGGATATTAAGGGAAGTGTGGGTGTGTGTGCTGACAGTATAGTGTGTGTGTGTTTCCACCTGTTCTTAATGCCATGGGAAACTCCTCTGGCTTATTTCCAAAGGTGAAAATCTCAATCCTGAAAAGAGAAGCAACACAACAGCTATCTGCAACTCCTCGGTGTTCAGAGAGCTCTGATCTCCCCCGGGAGGAGTGCAGTTTTGATTTTCATCTTCTGTTTCCCTCAGAGGCTCAGGGAAGGTTGTGTCTGTTCAATGCTGGGGTCGGACGCCTTTTAATAGAGTCTGGGGTCAACTATGACACAATTAGACGATTCATCAGTGCAGAGCGATTGAGGAATCAAGTCCTTGGGGCCACCAGCAGTGTAGATCAAATGTAGATCAATGTCTCTTTTGAGCAAATTGACTGGAAGCTATTATGACACATCAATCTTTTTTAGTGAAGTCGCACCTCTGTTAAATTAGTCATGCAGTTCAGATGGAGACCTTTGACATTATTACGGCTCCAGCACCTGAATCTTAATGCTCACATCAAAAAGCTCAACCAGGAACTTGGAAGAAGACTTTTAACTCATCCTCGAGGATTAGATTTTTTGAGGATCTGTCAAATTCCCCTGCAAGAGAGCAAACACCGATGCAAGTTCGGATTATCTTGGCTTTCTTTTCCACCTTCAACTTTAGCCAGTAATAAGCCTCCATCACTTTCTACATCTATCGATTGTTGGCAAGAGGAGATAGCCGGTCTAACCTCTATGTTTTTCTCTAATCCAACATTTTCTTCCCTTCAAAATGAAGGTCGTCCATTTTCACGGCTCATATGTGTCAAGCAGCTAATGACAATCAGAAAATCAATTAAATCAATCAAGAACTATTCAAACAGCAATTGTCTGATCCAAGCAGGTAGCCTGCGACAAGATGTGTTCAGATATGGATCTGGTGTTGTCCATGAAATCCACACTGATTAGACCATGAAATTAAATCATTTAACGATACTGCACGCTCTCTGTGTTTATCTTGATAACGGGTGCAAATTGACATTTTAAACTACATCAGCCGCGGATCAAGATTGCATCTTGCTCTCGGTGGAGCATGTATCCTCAGCAGAACACCCTCATAAGCCTGATTTTTGGAAGATTTGAAAAGAACATGACGGAGATGAACTCATTTTGACAATTTAGACAGTTAGTGTAACACATTTGATCATGAAAGCAATACATGATTTTTTACTTCCCTCATAAAAATCGATGCTGGATTTATTTCTGCCTTGTTTGTCCTTTGTTTCTCTGTGTGTACAAGTGTGTGTTGTGGTACTTCCTGTGATTCTGATGATGTGCGATGAGCGATCGCAGCTTGATGCCAATTCTTGTGTAAAGAAAGCGAGGCAGGAGGTGTCGGGCAGAAGGATGACAAGTCTGCAATAAACTGTATGCAAATGAGGCCACAGGTTATTACATCTGCCAGTGTGAGTGTTCAGGTGTGTAGGTGTGTGTGTGTTTTTGTGTATGTGATCCTGCGTCTGCGGCCACGTTTATGAGCCCGCTGTGCAAGCACAGCTGTAATGAGAGCTGATCAAGCATGGCACAGTGTTGTGTCACTGCGTGGTTGCTCTGTCTAACCTTTCCAGAACCTCCAGACTCCCCTCTACCAATAGCTCTCTAGATTCAGGATTCAATTAGACCCCAATTTCCTTCAGTCACTTTAGTCACTGATGTGAACTCAGTCCATGTGTCCAACTGATAGTTCTGTTCGTACCCCTATGGAAGTGGTAATTGTTAGTCCTGCTGTACTTTAGAGTGCGTGATTGTCTGTGTGTGTGTGCGGCCAAAGTCCTTGAAATGTGGGGTTTTAATCTTCTGCACACAACTGGGACTTTAGTTCCACTTCGTTGGTCGTAACTTGCCATCAAACATCCAATAGTATCCTGGCTCAAACTTCAGATAGGTCCAACTAACCTGACCTGTAGTGGGCAAAGTCAGAACTCACATTCAAGCTTCTAATCTGGAAGAGTGGACCATAAAATAAAAGATGGGATATGTCCTCTCAAACTTTCTCACTGTACTTTAAGTTACCTAAAGAATAACAATTACAGCTAATCGTCAATCCCATTTCTAACAAGAACATAGTAGTCTCAAGTCTTATGGAACTGTGGTTACTAAAATAACCCCTGACTCAAAAATTTAAGAGAATATCAAAATATTTCCCTCTCCGCTTGGCAAATGGCATAAAATGGCTACACCAAGAAAAAAACATTCAGTTTGTTCTTAAAGACACAGGTTAAGGCGTTTAAAATAAACATGTGGTGTGTAACAGATGTGCAAACATGAAGTACGACAGATAAGTTTATATCTTCTACAAGATTTTATTTCCAGTTCCAAATGGCATAGCTAACAGCATAAGCAAATGGCATGTCTGCTTGTTAGCATCAGCAGCTAAAAATTCTGTTAGCATTAGCATTTAGTACTTTGGTGATCGATTTCTGAACAACTTTTGGTTAAAGGGATCCCGGTCGTACTCACTGGGGGTAGTTATGTTTAAGGAGTTATTGAGGCTTCTTTAGCTAACTTCAATCACTTGCAACTCTTTTAATTGCTTCCTTTGCTCAAAAGGAAGTTAAAGCCTTTGCACATAGGTTTCATCAGCTTAGTAGGTGGGAACTGGCACCTGACTGGCTGGTTGAGTTTGCCTCTGAATTTCACATGTAAAAATGGAAAATAAATGTTTATTAATTAATTAATTGTGTTTGTGTTTTTATTTTTTTCTTGATGTGAATCTACTACATATTATTGTATACTACTGTATATCCCAAGTTCTTAATATGATTGAACAGGTTTTTATGTGAAACCTTTTCCTGGGTACGTCATGCTGAGTGGTACGGGGATCTCATCTCTTTTAATTGTGTTACCAAAGTCCAGAAACAAAATAGATTTAAATTTCCTGGTGTAAGAGTTGAGGTAGTGCATACAAGTTTGTACTGAAGCTTCGGGCCGCCAAGTCATATGGATCTAAGTTACTTATTGTCATTAGTTTGTCCAAATACCATTAACTGACCACTGTAGCAGGCAGGTAACAGAGTGCAATCCTCAAAAGATGGCACCCCAGCCCAAAAAAATTAATATGTGATGTCAACGTCAGCAGTTGTTGAAATAACATGAACTGAAAGTAACGTCGGTGGAAACTAGTGTTAACATTGGCAAGCTAAGCTAACAAGCTTCCACTTTCTGAGTGGAATAAAAACACAACAAGATAACGGGTCTTCCAAAATTTAGTATTCTATTGAGAGACAAATGATTAATAATTCACACTGTTAACAATAACTGATATTATAACTGATGTATAACTGGTAATTTAGCTATATCTTTGGCAGGGTAGCTTTATGTGTGCAACATCTTGCATGTCCATATTGATGTTAATAATAGACAGCTGACAAAGCTGAAACTTGTGTGGAAATAATGTTGTAGCAAAATAAACAATGCAATCCATATAACTGAGGAAAAAGAAAATAAATTCTAAGGCCTGTGATACACTTGCCTTTTCACCATATGTTTGCATAGACAGCAGGCTCCATCATGAATAACACACACATACTTGCCTATGAACTACACGTGTTCCCGGAGGATTCCACTAGAGGGCAAACCAGAGAACTGAGACCATACAGGACTTCCAGGTTTGCCTGATGTAAACAATAAACGCAGCAACACTTGAGACAGTTTCTGTCTTATTAATTATAAGATCTGTGTAGATCATGGCAAAAAAAGTGACAGCAGTGTTGTCATAAATGTTTTGTATAAAGCATATCTTGACAATGGTAAGTTTCATTCTCTGGTTCTGTCAACACTGCCCTGACAGTTCATGTGTGTATCATATCTTGTGGACACATTTCTGGTAATTAATTTCTAATTAATGGACGGAGGTGATGTGAGGCGGCTATCACAATCACGTTAATGCGTAATTAAAAGCAAGTATATCTCTGACCTTAAAAAAACAAACAGCTACGAGGCTGATTACCACCTACTCTGTGCTGTTTTATGCAACTTGTTACATGACCACCCAATTTGTCCTCACACTCTCAACTGTCAGTACTTTCCTTGTGAAGAGCGTTTGTATTTCATCTTTTTACCTCCACCAGTCGGCTCTATTCTTGTGGCCACATCACAGTCAAGAGCACCCTGCCAAGTGCGTCAGCAGCGTGCCAAATGCACTTTTAGAAGTTTCATAGCCAGGCTCTCTTGTCGCACCTGTGTCGCGCTTGGGCACGGGATGGCATCAGAAAGACCAGCCCTGAGGTAGTTACAAGCGGAGCGAGTGATTCACAGTTTTTCGTGGAATTGTGTGAACTGTTTTCAATGCCTCAGTCTCTAACACGCTTGTTGATAAGTGGAGGAAATTGTGTAGAATAATTAATAAAAACAACATGCTCGATGTGTTCATGACCACGGGGGTTCTGTGGTTATTTCACAATAGTCTGATGCTGGTGGCACAAAATTTAATCAGAGGATCTGTCGACTGCTGATGGAACAAAGACCTACTGCCGTCAGATGACCATAAAGAGAGTCACGAGTGTTAGGAAACATTTTACCCCCAATTTACGGCCCAATATGCACTACTTTTCAAGCTATTTGAGATAATAGAATGCCTAAAAATCTGTTTGTCTATTGAAAAAATGGAAACATGATAGTTAACAAGGAAACAGCCATCCTGTAGAGCCGACATCCTGTGTTGTATCTGTATCTCTCTTTTTGTGCCTTCATCATCTGAAACCACAACACAACACATGTTGAGGATGATTCATTTTCACTCCTGCCACCTAAAAAGAGGCAACGATTGTCTGATGTTACTATTTTTAAGTTACGTAACACAGGTAGGGCAGGAAATTTTGCATAAACAGCATTACTAATCTTGGAGCCTTTTTTGTTATACTATGCTGGAGTGGAGTTCACAGAATGAATGTTCAGCTGACAAATCTGCTCCATTTGAATCCATGCCATAATAATCTGGGCTGCTCTAATTGCAAATCGAGGATCTCCAATAACACTAAGTAAATGTGGTCTTCAATACTCTGACTTGAATATTTTCCAAAAAGCAAAACATTTTCTCAATTGTAATAGATTTCTTTAGGGAATAGCATTCGGGGCTTTTGAGAAAACATTCGGGGATAGATTCCCAGAGGCCACTGTCCCCCTTCTGCTCCGCCCTGGAACTGATTTGTCAGCTTTATTTTGGCCATGATGTCTGGAGACTGACACATTTGCTGATCAACCATACTTATTCATCACAGACCATGATTACTGACTCGGCTTTTGGCTGTGAACGCTTTAAAATTATGAATTTGGCTGCTGAACTTTTAAAACAAAATTCTAGGTGTCGAGTAGGATGACCCAGACAGACCTGTGTGGTGGGTAATGTCACAGATACCGAAACTCACTCTAAACTGAATTGAAAAGCTGACAGCTGCAGAGACAAGGCAGCAACTATTACATATATTGGGGTTGACATATTTCCCCCACATATACTGATAAAAAAATTTGAACAATAAAAATTTGCTATTGGAAATAATCAGTAGCTAATGTAATCATAATCATACATAAACTAGCCACAGATTGCCATCTTTATTACCAATAGTTCTAATATCAACGTGTGCTGCAGTTTAGCACGTGGTTTGTCCAAGTAGTGTTGCCGTATCCCAGAGGGACACGGATAATGGGCAAATTCAACTAACATTAATATCTTTGTTAAATTATATCTGACAAATTGCTCATTTAAACTGTAAATCATTCAGGTTGAGCTGCAGGTGTTATTTATGTAGACAGTAGTAGCTTTCATTTTTGCACATTTGTATAAGATACTGTATAGCAGTTTTTAAATGCTGAATTGTTTTTGAACCCCTGGCAGATTTTGGTGTTGACTCCATGGCTATGACCTTGCCTGGAGATGACGTGCCAATTGGTGGAGCAACAAAAGAAACCAGAGAGAGCATCTCCAAGCAACATTAGCTCTTGTGATTCAAGATCTATTAAAGATCAGTTTAGATCAAAGATTCACAACAAGACAAAACTGTTTTAGAATATTGCAGAGAAAAGTTGCAGCGGTGTGAACTGGCCGACTGAGCTTGACTCAAGCCGGCTGAAGGTGTCACCTCCAACTCAGCTGGTCAAATCGCTGACAGCTGGTTTTAGAACGTAAAGCACATCACCTGTTTCAAAAGCCAGTAGACTTGTATTGAAGTCCGCTGGTCAAGTCAAAATGACTGCAAACGGTGTGTTTGCTTGTTGTGGCAGGTGCTCCGATCCTGCCGAGCCCTCTGTTTCCTTCCTGATGGTGTGCTGGTGTTGGGCGGTGGGTTGATGTAAGAGCTAATGCCCAGCCCAAACACAGTCATTCTTACTGACTGATTCATTGTCGCTGGTTATTTATATTATTGTGACATCTTGATTATTAATACAGTCCATCTGATGCTTGTTTTGTTTATGTTTTCACTGTTACTCCAAATGCAGCTGTAGCCAGTATCTCACTATCACTATCCTCATTCATATTTTAAGAAGCTACAAATTATATTCAGCCACAAACTAAGCCTGAAAAGCTCAGCATCAGAACAGAAATACAGGGAGTTGTTGCATAGAGATGATACACCATGTCATCTGGTGGCATTGGTGTGAACCGGCAGGTTTTTAGAACGTTGCAAAAACGATGGATTGCAAGTAGTTGCCTGTTTCACCTCGTCTCGTTGAAAATCTTTGGTCTGAACTGAGCTTAAGGAAAGCACCCACCCAGAGGCTTAAAGCTTAGGCACATTTCCACAAATATGTTTAATAACAGTGATGTCATCTTTTTAAAATATACATAAAATGTGACAGGAATCCAAATTTAACTTCTATTTTAAAGCCTCGGTCTGTATCGTCTTTGTAATGAACCACAAAGAGACTTTTGCCAAGTACTGCTATTGCTTTACTCTATGAGAGGAAAGAGGGGAAAAATGGAGCATACAAGGGTTAGGAGCAAGAAAGTCTCAACAGAAACCAAAAGAAAAACCCAGAGACAGAGACAGAAAACACACATACACTCACAAGAGGGCATACTGAGAGGATATGACCAGCAGCACTCAACCAATTTGAGCTGGTTTATGTCTCACATTTGCACTCTTATTTTTTCTTCCCACTGACGTAGTGTCCCGGTTCAGCACCAGATTACAGTATGGCTGTATTTCTTCTGCCACTCTCTAACACACTATGTAATTAGAGTTTAGCAGGGTTTTAATGTGACATTGGCCGTCCAGATAGCTCGCAGATGAGCCCACTGATCCTCTTCTTAGGTGCATGTCTTTGGATAAGGTAGTGTGAGGGGGTAAAAAAAGGCAGGGATCATTGCACAGACACGATTACAGAGGAGAAACGGAGTCCTTTTCAACGGGAAAATGAAAAGTTATTGGATTCGCTGCTCCCTGCCTGTGTGCTCTGGAGGGGGTGTGGAGGCTCCTTCACTCCACACACGCAGCGTGTCCAGCTACACTGAGTACACTTTGTGCAGCCTGATAAAGGCACTCGACACTGCTCGTAGGTGTGTCCGGAGTGAGTATGTGCATCTGGTGTAATGATTGTTGAGTTAGTTTACCTTCTTCTTCTGAGTCTGAAACACGAACAATTACTGCTTAACATTACCTGTATGTACAAAGCAGCAATGAAAGACACCATAACACATCCTCCACACCGCCCTATCTCATGTGGACAGCAAAGGAAGCTATGTGAGTTTACTGGGCATTGAGTACAGCTTGGTGTTTAACACCATAGTTCCCTCCAGGCTCATCACAAAGCTCAAAGAGCTGGCTAAACACCTCACTGTGCATGTGGATCCTTGACTTCCTGATAGGTGGACCCCAGGTGGTGAGAATGGGCGGACATGCCTCTTCCACCCTCATTCTTAACACAGGATCATCGCAGGGCTGTGTTTTGAGCTTTGTTTTGCACACGCGACTGAGCAGCCACTTTTGACTCCAACACTATCATCAAGTTTGCTGATGACACAGCTGTTGTACTTGATTACAGAAAACAGTGAGAAGGCCTCTCTGAAAGAAGTACGGGATCTGACCTGCTGGTGTCAGGATGACAACCTAGTCCTGAGCAGCAGCAAGACTAAGGAGGTGATAGTGGACTTCGGGAACTAGTAGGGAAGGAGCTACCCCCCTTACTATTAACAGGTTTTTAGTGGAGAGGGTGGACAGCTTCAAGTACTTTGGTGTCCTCATCATCACCTGACCTGGGCACTATCCCCTTAAATACCAAGGAATTTCTACTCCTGCACTATGGCGAGCATCCTGATGGGGAACTTTACTGCCTGGTTACAGAAACATCACCCAACAGGATTGCAATGCCCTGCAAAGAGGGATTCCTTGAGCTGAACACACGATAGGCAGTGCTCTACCCTGCCGAAAGGATATTTACACCTGGCGCTGCAAGAATAAGGCTAGGAGAATTATTTTGGATCTTAACCAACAGTCTTTCCTTCTGTTGAGGTTGGGAGGAAGGTCACCGAATACACCAGGTCAGCACTGAGAGGCTCAGAAAAAGCCTCTACCCTCAGGTCACACGGATCCTAAATGGGTTCACTGCCTAAAGCCCTCAGTTATGCTTTCCGTACAGACAGTCGCACGGCATTAGCTGACGTGGAATCGTGACAAAGAAACGTTTTGATCTTCTATGCTCTGTGCAGGTTTCTCTGTACAGCAAACGGATAGTTTCCCAAACTGTAGAAGGCAAGTGTATCAAAAATTCTTGTACACAGCATGGTTCTCTAGTTTCTCTGCCCATCTACAACACATTATTCATTACCAATATGAAAAGCAACACGTAGCCTGCAAATTGTTGGGAATGATGCCTGAGTGTAAGTTTGCATTTTCTATAGCTGCATTGTTGTTCTCTTTATTAATTCTTACTGTGGCTTAACAGAGGGTCTTGAGCTATAGACAGTATGATATGGTGTTATTAATACTTATTTGGAGTCCTGGGTGGGGCGAAAACATTGCAGAGCTGCACCCCCTCAGTGTCCATCAACCTTTCGTTGATTTAGGTTGATTTTTGGGGAAGTATATCTAAAAAGATGCAAGAGAATGTTTCCATCTGATAGAATTGTGTGGTCATAAAAACATGGCATATTGTGTTTGAATATTTCACTGAGTGTTAGGCACAGACTAATTATGTTGTTCTGCCAATAGGGGTGCCAGATCAGAAAACGCTTCAATATGCCGTTCTAGTGGGCATGGACAAAAAACATTTTGTTTTTTAATTTGCAGGACTTGTTGGAACATTTGCACTGGGTGTAGAAAATTATTCAGTATGAAAGTTATTTCAGGGATGGCAGCCTTGTTTTCTGCATAATGATGGCTGATCACAGGCCTCTGCATCTACACCTGGTGTCAATAAGTGTTCTCATGAAACATGATACACGTTTCTAGTATTTGTGTAACAACAAAGAGCAAAGAATATGGATCAGGTGAGCCATGTTGCTGCACCAGAACATTTCCTAAGACCTGACTTGGTATCAGTGCGAATACTAATGAGTAGCTACTTTAACTAATCTCTGTAGACAGCAACTAATGGTTGCAACCTAATACCATGTTTTGAACAAAAGTGATATGCAATACAGAAATTAGTAAAGAAGTTTTGTTTGCCTTCGACCAAACATTTACTTTCGAACGCTATTTATATGCATATATGATGTCAAACAGTGGCCTACGCTGGTTAGGTAGGGCCCCAGTGCACATTATTATGGCAAGCCCTAGTGCCAGATTTTGGGTCGATACAGCTAAACTTTATAGTATCATCACATGATTGAACACAGACTTGACGTTGGACAATACCAACATAGACATTACTATACATATTAAATCTGTATGTGACAAAAATACCACATAAAATGAGAAACTTGAGAAATAAATAGCGTTATAAAATAGTTTATTTATAGTTTATATAGTTTATGTAAAATGTCCATATAATGTTGTTACAGATTTCTACTGACTATTTCACAAAAGACACATTGACAGTGATTGGTTGGCCTTCTTAGAACGTAAATATATTTCTGAGGTGGCAAGATGAGTCACTCGCAAAGGCCCGTTCCCTGCTTTAGAGAGAGCAGGCCCTCCAACAGCTCTCTGTACAGGCCCCCCACCCCATGGGCCCCAATCCAACCACGCTGCCTGCTCTGTTATTACATCCCTGATCCCTACATCCCTATATTTACATCGCTGACGTCAAAGTCAGAAAGTCATGTATCAACACTGGCAGCTTTCTGAGTTGTTGTTTGGACTTTAGGGGGCGTTCATGTAAATTTTCCCAGTGGGAAACTAATTCTTCTGATTAATCCGACACTATATAAATGTGTTATTAATACCAGGTGTAAACAGGGTCTCTGTTAACAAAATGTTTTTTAATCAATAGTTTTAGTTTGCTGTCAACAACAACACTTTTGTGCATTTGTCTGTACAGTTTGGTAGTTGTCTGTGCATATGGGATTTGAACAGCCGGTCCTGTTCTCTGGGCTGTTGGAGTGTGACGGGCCTCACTCCTATCTATCAAGCAGGTAATTAATTAGGATGGATCGATTTAGAGCCTCTCCGATAATGATCTCTCTTGGACATCTCACTTATTTATCTGGGGGGGTGTTAACGTGTGGAGAATGTTAATAGTCTTTTGCTGTGACAATGAGAAACATTGTTGAAGATGATTATGCAAATACTAGCAATTCAGCACGCACAAACACACTCACCCACACAATTGAGACACACGGACACATCATGCACAGGTAGGCCCAGTCCAAACCCAATCAAGAAACATCTGCACACACACACACACAGGAACACAAACACTCACGTCTTGACTCTGTGCCCGACGGAGAACTCTCCTTTTATATCCCTCAGGTGCTTTTTCCCAGTAAATACCCAGAACAAAGCGCCTTTGCAAGCGAGCCAACCCCAATTACAATCACGAGACACATTTGTCATATAAACTTTGTGCACCATGAAATTTACTGCTTCAGCAAGACGCCTCCTTTTATTTATAGTGCAGGACAAATGCAGCAGTCTTGACGTATGGTTTGGAACGAAAGGAATTTGCAGAAAGTTGAAAGTTCAGCGCTCATATTTCTTTTTTCCCAAAACACGTCCTGTTCATTCTGAGTGTAATCTAATCCTCCCCTCTATGTGAACATGCACCTGCAACTTGTGTCTTCATACTACAAAGGGACCTTTACGAAAGCAGGTGGTTTTATGGCCTGGCAGCACCGAGTGGTGACGGCTCTTATATAGGTGACGTGAGTGGCAGCCAGCACTCCCCTCTGCCACTGGATTGGATTGGATGGGTGCCCCGTGTTTGACAAGCTTTGGCACCTAACTCCCTGCGCAGTGGCACCGGTGCCACTTGGCAGGCTAGCACAGAGCGCCACTAGTCTCTCTGAGTCTTTCAGTGTCTTTGCTTCCCTACCCTTTTCTGCTGCTATTTCTGACTTTCCAAGTTTGGAGGGGGATTGTGGCCGAGCAGAGGCGGTGTGGGAGGGTGTCACTTGGGGTCACAAATGGCTCCGGCTTTGGTGTGAAGCAGCGTAGGCTACTTTCCAAGCAAACAGAGCAGTTTGCCATGTGCCAATTTCTTCCATTGCACTCCTCGCTTCCAGTCTGCAGCTTGTTTGTCCTCTTTGCTTATCATCTGTGTAGTGCCGCAGCCCTCGACTGCAGGATCGTCTGTCAGCCAGTTAGTCAGTGTATGAGTGAGTGAGTCAGTCAAGTCAGCTGGTTGACAGATGTGCTCTCCTGGGATGAACGGCAGAGAAGGCCTTTGCCTGTCATGTGTCAGGTGCTGTCATCACAAACCGATGCTAATGACTCAAGGAAGAGGTGGAAGTGTGTGACATCTAGGTATCCTCCTGCACTGTCATGTGTCTCAGTTTCTCCCCTGACAAACGCTGACTGACAGAACATTTTATCTGTTTTTGAGCGCGGCTGCAGAGGGTTGACTACATTTTGAGATGTTAATGAATAGTCAGTAAATGGCCAACATTTTTTTTTTCGCCTGCTGTCAGAATATAAGTCATTATCACAGCACACAGCAAAACAGCTGCAGCGTGACATAATGATTTATGAGCCGTGACTTTATTGTCAGTTGTAAAGCCTGTGACTTATACTGTATGTCACTGCTAAACTGCGATTTTTAAAAGAGGTTCAGAGGGTTCCTGTGTAAACATAGTGAACAGAGCCAGCAGATTGTCACACGCCATTTATCATGTGTTTAATTGGAATAAAGCAACGGAACTCTTGTTTGCTAATCAAAGACATGATCTTTGTCGATTATGTTAGCGTATTTTATTGAGATAATTAACCTTGTGTGTAATGTTATTCATATAAACCCCAAGGAATAAACAATTAGCTTAATCTCATTTGCCATGGCCGCATTTCCCTGTTTAGCATCTATGATGTTTTCAGAACAAAATGGCTCCGAATAAGTCTCCAGACAGCAGCAACACTAGAGCAAACACTCACAGCAGTCAGTGCTGCAGAATCTATTGCATCCGATCAATAATTGTTGGAGGGGGTCAACAAATGCGTGAGAGATTTCCATGACCGGCATCGTCAGCACCAAGGTTGTGGGTTTGAACGTTTACCCTACAATCATACATCTAGTGTAGACTTTACATGAGAATAAGCCTGTCTCCAAACATGCATGTCAGTGCTGCTGATGGCATTTTCAGTCACCTTACACTGACTCACTAACTCAGCACACTCATTCCCCCATTTGCCTGAAATCAGAGAGAATTGTCAACTCATTACTCACTGTTTCCATCCTCAGTCTGACATTGTGTCCACTCTAACTGATTCCCATGGGAGATGGAGATTCAATTTCCTCTAACTTATTACTAGAAACCAACATATCCGCCTAAATCTAACATCATTTGAGGTCCACGCTGACGTGTAGCCATGTCAACCTATTTGTGTTTGCCAAGGTGTTAAGAGTGGAGTGGTGCGAAGTAAAAGAAACTATAATGTCTGGCAATACTGAGAAGACATAGATCTAGAACAGTCTTGATAGCAGCGTCTATCCTGTCTATAGCAGTTGCTATTGTGGTTATCCCTTATCTCTGGTTCCAGCACACCATGTGACAACGCTTGAAGATAGCTTGACAGCGGCATTAGTTAGGCTTGTGGCACTGATTGGCGAATCGTTAGTCCACCTTCAGCGCTCTATGGTCATTTAATGTCAATGAGGCGAGACGAATCAGTCAACTCAGTGGAGTGCGGATTCCGAGATCTGTTTTAAAATTAAAAATTAAAAATAAAAAAAGCCAAGTGTAAATGCGACCAAGCAGTGTCAGGGAGGGATTGAAATCTACCTCAGGGATTGTAAACTACCACAGGATGGGTAAATGCATCAGTCCTTTCAAGTGTCTTTTATATGAATAAAATAGAGATGAAATTTATCATTGGTATTTTATACAGACATGAGACACTTGAAATGACAAGTCTAGGCCTACATGTGTTGCAGGAGGTCATAAAGCATCTGGGGCTGGCAACTGCTAAAAATGCTGAAAGAGGAATAACTTAGTTACAACAACAGTTTAGCAAGGTAGCTAACAACTATCAACAGAATACATGGAGGACCCTCTCTCATACAGGTCACTGCTGTCTCATCCACACAGATAATTCAAAGACTAAACTGAGTAGGAATCAGAAAAATACTACAACACCCTACACCTTCTGTATTATTGTATGCGTTGAAATCATTGGAGTTCTCTTTCTGTGGCTTTAATGTGACAGGGGGAACGACTGCCAAGTTAGACTTAGTCACTTGATGCATGCAGGCAGAGCTAGTATCAGTCAGACATCATAAAGCTTAGTATAAATGCATTTAGGATGAAAACAGATTAAAATTCAGTTTGAGACGCACTGTAGTCAGACGTTTAAAAGGTCTATTTAGTGTGTAAATCTCATGTGATCTATGTATGTAGTCTTTTCTTCGTCCAAGTGTAACTACGTCAGTAAGCAATCTTTGGAAAAACGCAATCAAAGGTTCTGTTTGCCATTTTGTTGGCAGCCCCAACAAACGATCATACAAAAGGTGCACTGATTTATCCGAAACCTGATCAGTTCTATCTCTGATGATGTTCGGAAATAGGATTCATCTGTGTTTGTGTACCCATATCAGTAGTTGTTAGCTTACGCTTGCTACACTTGCTCCCTACTGTTGTGACTAAACTGAAAGAGTGCAGACGTTATTCTTCTTGTTGTGCTGTTTTACGCAGTTACTAAACAGCCTCAGGTGCATCACCACCTCCTTCTAGACTGTTAGTAGTGCTGACGCTTACTTGCATGCCTTTATACACAGATCAAACATGTGATCTGGCCAACAAAGACTGTTAATGTGGGCAAGTTCTGGGATTTTTCTGAATACCAGACACTTGAAATGACAAGTGTAAATGGAACCATATGTTTCTTGGTCAGACCGATGCATTTCCACATTTTTTTAACATCAGGCTAGATGGTATCTTAAAGCACCTCCTCACATAGTTGGTAATTGGATTTCAATCCTCCTCAAAGGCTACTTGGTTGCATTAACTCTTGGATTTTTTGATATGGAACAGCGATCCAATCTGCCCAAGACGTATGAAGTGGCTAAGTGTACAGTAAAAGGGGTATGAGTGTGCAGACTCTTTAGTGTCACAGACTGAGTCAGTATGACTTTTTGTACTGAAGTTTCCTTCAAAGATGAGTGGAAGTGCCATTATTGGTCATGATATACAGCATGAAAAGACTTTCAAAAGCCACAATACAATTATAGTTCAATAGCTATGGATATGTCCTCTTTACCTGTTCACTTTATGAACAGTGCCTCTAGAAGTTTTGTACAGAACTGAATGAAACATTTGAAAACAGTGAAAGACTGGACTCAGACAGTCAAAGCATCATAAATGGTGCACTGTCTGTACTCACACAGTCCTGAGAGGAGGTCTGATCAGTTTACATAAATGGTAACACCTGTGTGGGTGACCTATGAGTGGGTAGAAAGTTTAAACTACATAGTCAACTACAGCATTTTTGTACTGAGCTGAACAAAATTATTAAATTGTTCAGAATGATTTGTACCTTAGAAAACTTATGTAAGCTGCAAGGGGTGAACATCTCAGAAAAAGGAAAGTAATAACACTGATGTTGTCTGCATGTCATACCAGAGGTGGGGAGTCACATGGCTTGACTTGAGTAAGACTCAAGTTGCAAATTTAAGGAAGAGACTTGCTTGACTAACACTGATGAAAGACTCAACTTGACTTTGACTTGTTATTCATGACTTAAGACTTGTCAAAGACTTGAGACAGATGACTCGAAAGGACTTCTCAAGAAATTGAGAAGCTACGTTTTGTTTTTGAAACATGAATGGCTGATTTCTACTGCAAGTCTTGCAAACTTTGCGACCTCTTAGGGTGCAGCAGACCAGCACAGGCTAATGCACGAGGCAGCTATCACGGAGGGGGCTAGTCCAAAAGTAATAAAATTTGGATTCAAGGATTATGTTGTCAATGATGGGGATAAAGAAGAGAACAGCAGTATGTAAGACCTGCAGCTTAAAAACAGGCACCACCACCACAACATCCAGCTTCATCAGTAACTATAAAGCCCCTGCACAAAGAGAGATACATGAATGTGTCTTTTTAGCTAAATTAAAAGCTTTTTGACGATTCAAAGGTTAGCTAGAAAGTTAAAGGGATACTCCAGAGTCATTTTAACCCAGGGTCTAACGCACTGTGAGACCAAGTAGAACAGAGAATGAGTTGGCAGACTGCAAACTTCTCTCGTACTAGCAACTTCAGCGCTAACAGCCAGATAGCAAAATGCTGCTGGCTTAGGAGCCGTAAGCCAACTACGCTCAAAAAAGTGTCCTCTAGCCACTTCCTAGTTGTGGGAAAGCCCTAACAAGTCGATTACCGAATGCAGTAGAAAAGTAAGGAGTCCACTGACGTTTAGTTCCAAGCTGCCGAACTCTGATGCATTCAGTAATCGACTTGTTAGGGCTTTCCCACAACTAGTAAGCGGCTGGAGGACAGTGGGTGAGTTTTGTTATCATCTTTTGAAAATACAAACCAGGCAAACCTAGCAAGTGTTTGATGCCTCGTATTATGTGTAGTATCTGAACATTATTTGTGGTTATGAGTGGCTTTTTTGATTGTGTTGGCTTACGGCTCCCGAGGCAGCAGCATTTTGCTATCTGGCTGTTAGCGCTGAAGTTGCTAGTACTAGAGAAGTTTGCAGTCTGCAAACTCATTCTCTCGAGGGGGTGTTCTACTCAGTGTCATGGTGTCTTAGACCCTGGGTTAAAATGACTCTGGAGTATCCCTTTAACATCTGACCAGATCATCAGTATTTTCTATGACTTGACTTGTTACTTGCTTAACTTAAAGCAGGGACTTCACTTGACTTATTTGATTCCCTCCACAGTCAAGGCCTTTGCCTGTTTTTTAGATCCCTTGGTTACACACAGAAACCTTGCACACTGACTCCTATTTGTTTCAGTGTCCTATTCATTGCAAAAATTAGCAAAACGAGACAAAATGGAAAGATATTTTGGCTTAATTGCTACTCTCAACTGGAGGTACCTCCCTGTCTGTCGCCTCTCTCTCTGTGTCTTGCATATAGCACCATTGCTGAAGGGTTTGAGCTGTCCTCCCTCCCTGTCTCCACACTGTCACTCTCTCTATTTGTGTGCAGTCCACATCCTCCTCATTGTCGTCATCATCATCGTCCATGTGAATATTACTATCTGACCTGTTTAAAGCAGGCTATCTGAGTTTTGAAATGAAACTGTGTGCCCTGTTTGTCTCTCTCTCTCTCTCTCTCTCTCTCTCTGCGTCTTCGTCAAACAGGTCTCCAAATGCTTTTGATGAATGAAAAGGACGTAGAAATTCACACATGTTCCCAAAATTTTAATGACGGACAAAAGTGTTGAAGTCATTGTGCAAACATGAATGAAGAAACATGAGGTCGTATTTAAATGTGCCACAATTTGGATGAAAAGAATGGACTTGGGATTTGCTTAATTCTTGAAGGTTCAGATTTGAGACTTGCTTGTGACTCACTCCCACTTCTCTTTCATAGAAATGTTTCACAGCCAGGGTCTTGGTACTGTGCTATGCATGCAGACACACTGATGTGTCTCTCTGTCTGCCCATTTCTTGCTATGACAAGTCAACATGTCTGCTGTAAACACAGTCTGTTTCACCTTTTAAAACCTGAGAAATAATTACAATTCTTTGTTTCAGGTCGGGCATCGACATCAATTTTTGATCTCAGAGTTGGCAAAGAAGTAATTTAGAGTAGACAGGATTAATTGTAGGGTAGTTACTGTAGCCGCTTTTCACTGTCACTGTTATTGCTGGCTAACTATGCCTCCCACTCGCCTAACCAGCTGCTGTCAGGTGTGGAGGAGGTTTGCAGTTTCTGTCTCAACCTTAAAATAGGTTCCCAGCCACAAGTCTGCACATGGAGTTTATAGACTGAAGGGAGGACATTGATCTTCCAGACAGGAGGACAGCATTAGGGTTAGCCTGGCGCTGATCTACCAGGCCATACCTCACTTGTGACTTTGTTGTGCTCCTGATCCACCCTTGGATGATCCAAGATCCAAGCTGAATCCATAACTTAGCCATGTGAAGTACTGTATATCCCAGTCCATCTATCCTGCACACTGGGCATCAGTGTAGAATCCCCACTAACCTCATTTAGCTGACTTTATCCCAGCAAATGCCACTTTACATTCACTGTGCCTCCAGACCCAGGAAGGTCTTACATTATTCCACATGACTCCACACAACCAGCCCTTAGTTTCCCGCTGTTTAATGTCCCATACGCCTAGAGTATACTGAGGTCAAGCTGTATTCATTTATTTAAAACATACAGGCCTTGAATGAAGGACTGCTTGACAGAGGTCTGGATCTAGATTAAACAAGTGGCCATGCCCTGTGTGTGATGCAATACATTAATAATGCTAAGTGTGGATTTTATGTCATAACAAAAGACATGACAGCAACCAGATTTTTATTTCAAGCCCTCCCCAGGCGAATTGAGGAGAGGGGCTCCAAGGGGTCACTGTTGGATAGCCTTACAGACTGCCATGAGTTCCCTGTCTCTGCAGAGAAGAGTTGAAAGAGCTGTCTCTGCCAGCACCAGCTGCTCAGAGAACAACATGCAGTGAATTTGTATGTGTGTGTGCCTGTGGAGGTGTTTTTGTATGCAGGATTCATCAGCGTTGTGTATACATTTATGTCTGTGTATGTGAATTTTGCTCACAGGTGCTGGCGTGTACACATTTTGATTGCACTCATGCCTGCTCATGTGTATTTCCATGGCAATCTAGAAAATGTATTCTTTACACACAGCAGTATATGCACACTTTTGCCCTCCAGCAGCAGGGCCTGAGGATCGCTATGTGTGTTAGGGAGTCTCTATTTGCCCGTCAGCTTGCTGGCTAACGCAAGACTGTGGCCCAGAGCAACATATATCTGCAATTACTAATCAGATTGCCACATTGTCTACTTTTACTTTTACACTCATGATCACCACATGAGGGTCCCCTTTTCTCTTTGGGCCCAAATCAACTTTTTGCACAAGATACTGAACATCAGATACTGTATTTCCTTTGAATGTGCTAACGATATTCATGGTTCTCAGAGGATGGCCCCTAATGGGATCAGTATGCTCCAACCAGCATCTGAAACTTCCTCCTACCACACCATGTGTGTCAGTATTGGAAGGGTTCAACGATTTTTATTCCTTTTCAAAAATAACAAACCCAACAACATGGCCAACTCACAGAACATTTGGCTAGGTGTGCAGAGATATGAAAGAGGGCAGGTTAACTTGTCAGTTTTGACCAAGTAATCGAAATAATGGTATTATGACAGGTGAGTTTAGGACTCAAATGCCACACCAATGAGAGGCAGGACAGTTTATGATGACCTTTAGTGCACTGCTTAGGTAAACACAGAATGAGCAGACAGGTGAAACCGTTCTGAGAGTCAATATCTCGGCTTGGAGCCTTCTCAGAAGCTGGTTCAGTCCAAGGCTCTTGTCGTGGCTCGCCGAAGCCGATAGCAGGAAAGTAGCTGACGTCTGCTGGACACACACACAGGAAACAGTTTAATAGTGTACAACAGCACAATGAGGGGGTAAGGAGACGGCAATGTCAGGCAAGCAGGGAACCAGGAGTAAACACGAAGGGGGGCCAACACACCTGCGTGGAGCCAGCTGTAGGCAGAGTGGCTCTGACAATAAGCTGAACAACCAGTGGCAAAGAAGAGTTGATTCCATGGTACGCACATAAAGGTGGAATGTGCAGCCACACAACAAGGCAATCCACAGCACAGGAAACCACAGGCACAGGGAAGAGGCGAACAGAAAATGGGCTCTTGGTCGAAGACAGAAGGTGGAGTGATTTACCAGGGAGCAGACGAAGCAGGAGAGTCAGGGGCAGGTGAGGTCGGCAATGGGGAAGCAGTTCAGGGAAAAATGCTGTGAAGTCTTTCATGGATATGGCAAAGAACAATCTGGCAATGAGAGTCTCTGAAGCTGGAGTATCAATAATGGCAGGGAGTAACAATCACCCGGTGAGTGGAGTTGGCTCGATGAGATGGGTGTGGTGGACCAGCAGAAGCAGGAGATGTGTGCACAGGTGATGGGCTCGCAGATAGGTGTGATGGAGAGACGGGGTGAGTGGAAATCTATTGGTTGAACGGAGAAGATGGCATGTATGGCACTTCACTGTGGATATCCATGCCTCATCCATGTATCCATGCGTCCATGTTAAACATTGTGGTGTGGGTTGAAAAGGACTACTTCCTAAAGGTTAGGGCAGCTTCATCAACATTGTTACAATAATGAGGCTGTTCTCACTCACTGTTGGCACATATACCTATGAAAAGTAAGGCACCACAATTCTTGTATATCCCACGTCATTGTGAGCCAGTAGTTCATGTACAAGTTCCAAGAAGGCTGCGATCATGTGACCAATACAGTGACAGGAGTAATAGTATAAGGAGGCAAGTTGGGGTGGTTGATGGGTCGAATGAGGACTTTCCCCAAAGAGACCAACTAAAACCAAATAAACTTTGAGTTTACTTAAGAGGGTATGTTGTCACCATGTTTTTCTTTTTTCCCCTCTAAACCTAACCTAAGAAACTTTATCTTAAATACTTATGTAAACTATGCATCATTTGTGGGGCACTAATTTCTTAGATTTCATACGAGCTGTGGCATGAGGATACGCTGCATGTGGCATTTAATCTAGTGCCATCACTACACTAACATTTCCACATGTACAGAAGATATGCCATGATGTAATAGTGTAATTGCTGTGACATTTGCTAATTATATCTATGCTACTCAGGTGATAAAGACTTCTGAGTTTAGTGCTTCCATCACCTGAATGAAACGTGTTGGTATGTCATTCCATCTATGAAACACTTCACATTTTGGGGTGTGATGACCATTACAGCCTCTGAGGGTGAGTCTAACAAAGTAGAACAAGACCTTTAGCCTTACATGTTAGGCATAAAATTTACACAATTATTTCAACAGTTTGGGTAATACCTCTGATTCTGGCCTCTAAATTATATTTAAGTACTGCTTAGTTATATTTATGGTTGTAGTTATAAGTGGTCGCATACACCAAGTATGTCTCATTAAATATAAACTGTTTTAAAATGGCTGATTTAAGCTCTGGCTTAGTGAAAAAAATCTGAAAACCTTTATTCTCAGTTATGCAGAGGAGGGAGACTTTCCAAAGACAGATGAAAGCAATGCAGGGAAAGGTCAATTTTTTAAATAAATTTCAACTGCAGTCCTAGACCCCAGATACTGATAAATTTGAAAGGAGTGCCAGCAAAAAATAAATCCCTACAAGCCCTGTTACACCACAGGAAAGACAAGAAGAAGAAGAAGAAGAAGACAGAAATGAGAAAAAGATAGCATGTCATCTTGCAACTACAGTGGGAACGGTTTATAGTGATTATGGTTACACTCAGCAGCTGCTCACGTGAATCAAAAAGCTTTGGACAGAGTCATTCCTTTACAAATACTCTTTAAATAATTCTCTTATAGTACCAAGTCTGCTTACAATGTTCATTTTGGGTCTTTAAAATACATGAAGCATTTAGAAAACACTTTAAAACTATGGTAATTTTCTTTTTTTAATGCTATACCCCCATGATACTTGTCTCATGATAACCTGTCTGCTTACAGCTGGCTGATGCTGTGTGCACAATGAAATCATGACATCCATCCATCCATTTCCTAACCGCTTATCCTCTTGAGGGTCGCGGGGGGGCTGGAGCCTATCCCAGCTGACATTGGGCGAGAGGCAGGGTACACCCTGGACAGGTCGCCAGGCTATCACAGGGCTGACACATAGAGACAGACAACCATTCACGCTCACATTCACACCTACGGGCAATTTTAGAGTAATCAATTAACCTATCCCCAACTTGCATGTCATTGGACTGTGGGAGGAAGCCGGAGTACCCGGAGAGAACCCACGCTGACACGGGGAGAACATGCAAACTCCGCACAGATGGGCTCCCGCACCCGGGATCGAACCAGGAACCCTCTTGCTGTGAGGCGACAGTGCTAACCACCACACCACCGTGCCGCCCTAATCATGACATTCAAAGCAAAAATATTTTCTCCCAATAAAAAACATCGCCTCTAAGCTTATGGCTGCCAGTGATGCAGACAGAAAAAGAATATGCAGGGGAATAGTTGCCCTTGTCAGGTGGATTGATCATGCCCAGCCACATAATTCCTTTGTAATGAAACATGTGCACTATATTTTGAAACAAATAAAAATGAATTAATAACAGAGTTATCCTTTTATTACATTATATTCATGTAATAAATACACAAATGCCAATTAGATGGTAATCTGCATGAGAAATGAAGAAAAAATAAATAGCTATTGTCTCAGCTCAAGTTTCTTGGTAATGTTATTTATTTCATGCATTCATGTTGTTTCCTGTTTTACTTTGAAACTCACATCTCCCCTCGTTTCAGATCACTCCACTTCCTGCCCCTGTGTGTTTCCCTTCCTTTCGATGACCTCACCTGTGTCCGATTGTCGGCCCCGCCCTGATTAGCCTCACCTGTGTTTCATTTTCCTTCCCCTCACCACAGTATTTAGTGTGTGTCTTGTTTTCGCTCAGTGCCAGTTCATCTTAGCTCCTTGTGTTCCAGCCTTTTGTTTCCCAGTGTCCTTTTCTTGTTGTCTTTTCATATTTAGCCTTTTTTTTGACTCTGCCTCTGCCTCATCCCTATTAAATTTGTTTGCCTCTTCTGCTTTTCCTTCTGTGTACCGAACCCACCGTTTGACCAGTAAAAACTGTGTTATTTTACACAAAGTGTCCCCAGAGTCTGGCATTTGAGTCCACTCTCACCTGGTTCACGGGTCGTTACAGTTATTATAACTGTTCTCTTCTAGTTTTCTATTTATCGTGCGAACAGACGTGATCACTATAAGCAGATTCCACTCTATTAAGGTGTTAATGTTTAAGGATCTGTGTGTGACTACAACATGATCAGGCATATTACATCAAGTAGCAGTGACACTGTGTGGCAAAAAGCAGCCAGTCATCAGCACAGAGGAACATCCCAAGGGAAAACTAGAGACTAATAAAGATGATGGACGTAGTCATCAGCCACACACTTAATTATATGTAACTTTAAGCCTCAAAAAATGTAAACAAGTGAGTTATATAAAGATTCATATCTTGTACTTTTGAAATCAGCTATAGAGATCAAATCTAATTTTTCTGTATCAGGTTGCAAATAAATATAAATATGTAAATATGTTTATTTCTGCTGTAAAGTTTGGCATTTTAATCAGGGAATCTATGGGGATTGACTTGCTTCTGGAGCCTCAAGTGGCCTATCAAGGAACTGCAGTTTTCTTGAAACAATAAATAAATTGTACTGTCTGCTTCAACTTCAACTTTATTTTGTCCCTGGAGGGCAATTAGTTGTACAGCGAGTAAACACACACACAAAAAGGCATGAGTGAACACAAGAATATAAATACTCGGCAATCGGGGGGGAAGTGAGGACAGCCAAATAAAGTGAGCTGAAAGGGGACACAGTGGACACTGAAAAACAAAAAAAATATTGAGAAAATTCAATAATTAGCAGCAACTGAAGTTGACAAGGACAAGTTAAGTGCATAGTGACCCTGCAAGATGGATAAAATGGATTACAAGATTAATATTTCTTTATCATGATGCTGTTTTCAACATCATACAACCTAGGTATCTCAAGACATCTATAAAAAACATGGTCATCAACAACAACCATCAATAGTGCCCAGGAGTAGACTGTAATTAATAGTTTAATAATAAAGCCAATTTCTAACGGTGCTTAAAAGAGGCTGGCCATTAAAAAAAAACAGTAGAAATAATAAATCTCTCATGCACTAATCCCTCTTCTACTGACTGGCAGAGATTCTGGCGAGGATTTTGCTGTGGGTCAGGTTTCTGAAGAATATTCTGCATGTAATGCCTCTTTCAGCACTTCCTTCTTTTCACAACCATTTGCGTCCAACTCAAGTGATAGCTGAAGTGTGTTTTTGTTTGTTTTTGTTTTTTGTGTTTTTTTTTTAGCAGTGGTTAAAACTTGTTTAGGGACTAGTATTTGGATGCCATTGATCTCTCTGTGCAGAACGGGGAGAACAGACTCCCTTGGCCTTTCTGAGAAAGCTGTGAGATAAACAGGATATCAGGCAATATGCCACATGAAGTTAGTGTTACTGGGGCAACACACGTGGTTCACCTTTCCTTACATAACAGCAGAGCAGTGCTTTCAGAGACATAAAAGAAAATAGCCTCTGATAATGCATTCAAACAAGCCCATTCTTTATGGGCTTCTACTAAGTTGTAGAATTCCCACATGGACTGGGTTGAGCTAGTTGCCAAGCGTGAGCGCTTCACACAGAATAATCTTTTTGATAGACTTTTATACCTCAAGGATATTTTCACCAATCTTGCAAGCGCTAAGAGAGTGGACTGTGTTGGTCCCTGCACACCAAAGAGGTGAGGCTACTCTTTTTTAAACAGATGCGTTCTCTCAGTTCAGTCAGAGTTTGACGTCATTATGTCTTTGACAATGTCAAGTTCTGCTTCTTTTCTATGTTTTATGTCATTGTAAGAAGAATTCATTTGGGCTCCTCAAAATTAACAACAAAAATGATGCCCTGTGGAATGACACATTAAAGCATTTTCTGATCGATGCCCCATTGGCAGGACAAGATTTCTCTGTGTGTAGGTTTGCTTAGGTTTAGGCACAAAAACAACTTAGTTTTAAAGAAGAGGTTTGGGGTTTAAATAAGTACTTTGATAGAATTAATGAAACTTCTCATGGTTTGGGTTAAAAAGACTATTTCATTTAGGTTACACCAGCTTTGTCACCATTGTTACAATAATAAACACTTGATGAGCCAATGTTAACTGTTACTCAAATGATACACAGGGTCAACAAACTAAGCAGCTTTGTTATTACTGCTTTTAGTATTGTTAAAGGTTATTGATTTCCAATTTTGTCCTGGTCGTGGACCAGTGGACCAGCTCTTTACCCTTGCGAGGCTGCTGGAAGGGTCATGGGAGTTAGCCCATCTAGTTTACATGTGCTTCGTAGACTTGGAGAAGGTTCACGAACCCATCACAATGGGAGTCTTGTGGGGGGGCACCGGAATACGGGGTACCTGGGTCGCTGCTACGAGCCATCCGGTCCTTGCATAACCAAAGTATTTGTGATATTCATGGACAGGATCTCGAGGCGCAGCCGGGGGGAGGAAGGGGTCCAGTTTGGTGACCTCTGAATTGCAGCTCTGCTTTTTGCAGATGATGTGGTTCTGTTGGCTTCATCACACCATGACCTCCAGCATGCACTGGGGCGGTTTGCAGCATAGTGTGAAGCAGTTGGACTGAGAGTCAGTCCCTCTAAAGCAAAGCTCATGGTTCTCTGCCGGGAAACGGTGGATTGCTCCCTCCAGGTTGGGGTGATTTACTGCCCCAAGCCCGCTGCTCCTGCATGTCGAAAAGGGGTCAGTTGAGGTAGTACTGGCATCTAATCAGGATGCCTCTTGGGTGCCTCCCATTAGAGGTGTTGGGCGCACATCCCACAGGTAGGAGGCCCCGGGGCAGACCCTGAACAGACTGGAGGGATTACATATCTCGCCTGGCCTTAGAACGCCTTGAGGTCCCCCCAGGAGGACCTTGAAAGCATTAGTGGGGAGAGGGATGTCTGGAATGCTTTGCTCTGCCTCGCTGCCACGTGATGCGGCTTCAGATAAGCAGTTGAAAATGAATGAATTAATGAATTTTGCCCCTTTTCTTGTTCATAATTTTCATGTTGTGATGGAAACCAATTTAGGTTTACTTCATAGTGATATCATTAATGTATGTAGAGGATGTTTTGCAGAGACAGTTCTATTATATATGTATATTATTCATTCATAGCAAAATATTCAAGGACACACCTGTGCATTCGGACCCAATGTTCTGTGAGACATGATACAAAAGGTCACTCTTGTGCTGAAACTCAGGTCAAATATATCAAAAATTCTAAATACATAATTATGAAGTGGTAAAATAAACACAAAATGGTTAAAGGCATGATATTCTTAGGTTAAAGGTCAACGACTGAGGGCATTATGTGAAATTGAGGTTAAGTTTTATGCCTCATAACATTTGTGTGGCTATGTGTCTGTCGGTAGTGATGCCTCACTTTAAATATATTCAATTACAAGTAATAGTTGTGAAATTTTCACTTCATTTGGAACAAATTTTAAATTTCGTTTACACTCATGGGTGGCTAGATGTAACACTACATCATGTCTTTCATACTTATCACATGTTTGGTTTTTCTAAAAAGTAACTTGAAGCTTAAGTTGCCAAATTGATTGTCAAAGGTACTTTTTACTCAACTACAATATTTTCCTTTGACATGTAGTGGAGTTCATGTGTTGTACTTTAAGGGAAACTGTCAATTTTCAACCCTTCATTCATTCATTCTTTTTCAGTGACCACTTATCCTGTTAGTGGTCACGAAGGAAGCTGGAGCCTATCCCTGCTGACACTGGGCAAGAGGCAGGGTACACCCTGGACAGGTCACCATATCACAGGGCTGTCTCATAGAGACAGGCAACCATTCACACTCACATTCACACCTACGGACAATTTAGAGTCACCAATTAACCTGCATGTCTTTGGACTGTGGGAGGAAGCTGGAGTACCCACAGAAAACCCTCAGGGAGAACATGCAAACTCCGCACAGACGGCCCCATTTTTATTGAGCTGTTTCACAGTGTCTGTGGGGAACTCTGTAGTACCTATTACATATATATGCATCTACTTAATATCTACATAACTGGTTAAAACAGAAAGATGCTTGATCTATAACAAATATGTCTGAGCAAGGAATGTCCTGAAATGTTCTCAAAAAACACGTACATTTTCCCATGTTTGCTCTAGCTCTGGCACAGGATGACACTGTGATTCAATCCTGACCACAATGTTCTGAGTGGCTCTATCAGGGAGAACAGCTAGTAAAGAGCACAACATTAGAACTAGCTATTTCAAGAGATGTTGTAGATACAGAACAGAAGCATCTCACATTGTACATGTAGTCACATGGCTCGCACATATTATTTTCTATTCCTGCTTGGCAGTTTCATGCTGTCTAGATGGTTCAGCCTCCCACTGTACAGATGACAGATGCCTTGATAAACCAGCAGATATCAATAGTGCAGCAACAAGTACAATATCCCAACCCAATTGCTAGAAAAATGTTGGCACGTCTGCAAACAATTTAAACATAAATTTGTGCATAATTACAGATTAAATACATTGAACCAACCCAGTCTTACTCCGAAGTCGTCGAATAGTGGCGCTTGGTCAGTGACTTCTGGCGTCAGAGACTGACAAAAAAAGTTGTCCTTTCATGTTGGATGGGTCCAACAACCTCCAACTTTCACCTGCTAGGCCAGTGTTTGCTTCTGCAAGATTGTAAAGCCTGACCCTGTTCTTTTCTTCTAAACACAGCTATGTGCTTTTGTTGCCTAATCCCAACTACGTGTGTGTGTGTTGTTGAAAGGAAAAAAACGTCAATTTCAAACGCAGTGTTGTACTGACATAGTGCGTTTATTTTGAAAGAGACTGTAAGCAAGCTGTACATTTACTGTGAAGATGGAAGATGCATGTAACAAGCAGAACATTAAATGCCATGACCAAACGTCCATATGTGACGAGGTTGGGGGGAGAATGTGTGACTGAACAGTGCTGTGGTGCTGGAAAAAACCAAACACAACCAGTTTTGTTGTTTGTGTCTCGCCATCCACCTTCACCTCCTCCTCCTAATGACAATATACAACTCCTATATACAACGTCACTTTGTAAACATTGATATGACAGGTATACAACAACTGTAACATGTTTGTTACATGCCAGTATTTTCTTCTGGCAAATGGGCTGCAAGATCCTTCACCGGCTTCCCACCTGCAAACACAGATGATGAAAGCCTTGGTCTTTGTGGTGTTGGTGGCCGAAACCTTAACCTCTGGACCTGCTGTGCATCCCCAGTAATTTGCTTTTTATTTCATTGTTATCGTCCTTCCATCATTATTATACGATTAGCCTCTCCTGACCCACTTAAATAGGCTCAGCTTCTTGTCCATGACGACCTACAGTGGTATAAAAGGCGATAAACTGATTAAAAAGAGCACAGATTTTCCTCTAAGTTTCAGTTACTTGATCATAATTCCTTACATAAACCCTATTTTACATAGTAAAACAACTGCATTACAGAACACCGGGATCTCTGTGCAACCCAGCCCCTATTTACCCAAAAAGCTCACATTGTCTGTTTTCATAGAGCCCAAAATAGTAACTGTGAGATAAGGTTAAAGGCAAACCCTTAATTATTCATAGGGCTTAGCTAAGCACTCATTGTGCACATAATGACACTAATTGCTGCATGATTTGATTAACACATGGAACTAAGATTGTCATGATTAACAGTCAGGTCCTGATTGAAAATTGTAGATAGGACGACGTGTTCTCTCAGTGTGCTCTCCTTAACATGTTTCATCAGGAGGTTTTATCATCAAATTGAATCCTGCAGTTTGTCCTTAACCTGCGAGGTGCTCGTCTTTCAAATTGCTTTAGCTACCCCCGGCTTGTACTTTACTCACTAATGATGCAAAATGACTGAAACTTAAACTAGATTTTTCATTTCATTAACCACCCACCACTTTTTTCAGAAAGAAACATACACAAAAGGATTTGGTTCCACAAGTTCTGTGAGGCAAACTTCAACTTTTGACAAAGCAAAATCTGAATCTGCATGTTGCATCACTTGCTGACAGACAGAGGTTTGCCTCTTTAGTTCAAATGGTGCTTTTTTTAAACCTGTCACTGTTCAGATTACAGCATTAATAGTTAATGTGTCATAGCTGGACATGTTTGGATTTTCATTCCTTCAAATAGTATTTATTTAAATCCATTTTGCAGGGTGCCGTGATGTCCACTTTGCTCATTAAGACTCATGCTTCAAGTAATACCCTAATAACCAAAATTAAAGTCCATCATTCTCCACAATGAGAAAACAAATGCATAAAAAATTCATACGGAACAACTAATTGCTGTGCCACTTCAGAGGATCTCATAGTGTTTGCCAATAATTAATTAGTGAAATTTTAAGAGCTCCCGTGTGGATTAAATTTTGTGGAATAATCAAATTGCCTCAGGGGCATTTTTGCATGTCTAATTCAATGTTTTTTTCCGATTCAACTATCATTTCCACATCTAATATTTAGAGGCTGTTGTACAGTGTAAACTAGGGAAACAAAGTATAGTATACAGATGCAATCACACAGTCGGTCCTGGCGTTAGACTCAAACTGAACATTAGTTCAAGTTAAATACCTCTGTGGAGAGAGCACATTTGCCAGAAGTGTAAAATGAACTTCATCCTGGCTGTCACAGTGCACTAGCTGACTGTGAAGTTAAAAGTCTGTAGTAGTGACAGTTACTACTCTACACCGAAGCAAAGAAGCATTATCATACTTGTGATGTTCCTCTCGTAAGCAGGGTATTTTAATTCCCATCATACCCCTGTGTCAGCTCCCACGCTGCTACCCCTTCTGCCCATCCCCCTGAGCCTATTTGGGGAAGATAGCTCATTACAAAGTGTGATTCTTCCTCTTCAGAGGGACTGCCGTTGCCTGTCAGCACAAAGGAATTGCCTGCCTGCTTCCAATCTGGAGATCAAGAGAGTGACGAGAAGAGACTGTCCTCACCCGTCCCACGGATGACAAGCGTGGACCGTGGTGAGAGCCTACTGTTAAGAATGGGAACCTACATATGGCAACACCCTGGGCCCCATAACCAAAGTTGATGCTGCCACTTTGGCTGGCTTTCTTCTACTTTGGGGGGAAATTGCAAAATAACAGCATGATTTACTTACATTTTTAGCTTCTTGACTTTTCAACTGGTTCAGTTTCAGGGTGTAAATCACAACCAACCTCCGAGCATTGCTGTCGTCTCAGTAAAAGCAGAATTAATGTTGCTGTAAACATTTACACAGTATCACTTCATAAAGTTGTTATTGCGAAAGTGTTAGATAGTTGCAGTTGCATATTTACACATACAGCATAAATCAACATTAGCATTCAGTCTGAGTCATGTCTCCGGCCACTTGATGAATCTAAACTTTCGGCAAGTTTATTTATACAGCACATTTCAGCATCGAGGCAGTTCAAAGTGCTCTGCATAAAACATCAAACGCACAGAGACAAAGAGGGAAAGAAACACATTATAAAAGGACATTTAAATACAATTTAAAATGGCATCAAAGAGATAGAGAATAGAAAATAAAAACAAGTTAAACTATACTAAGGGAGGTGTAAAATAAAAGAATAAAAGTTACAGTGCAGTGTTAGAAATTGATAAATATTTAATTTAATAAAAGGCAGCGGCGAACAGAAAAGTCTGCAGCCTTGATTTAAGAGAACTTTGATTTGCAGCAGACCTGCAGTTTTCTGGGAGTTTGCTCCAGATATGTGGGGCATTAAAACTTAACACTGCTTTCCCATGTTTAGTCTTCTCTCTGGTGTATAAAGCAGACCTGTACCAGCAACTCGGTCTCACTCCGAAGTTGTTGAAAATGTGCACTGGGTTAAGGACTAGTGGCATTAGACACTGACGAAAAAAAACATTCTTTCACATCAGCATGATACGCAGCTGGTTGCTGTTATTGTTTAACAGCACCCTGCAGCATCGGGGGGAAATGTGGCGGGACAGCAACAAAGGTTAAGGTGGCGGAAGTCACAAGGGATGGTGGATGGATCCAACAACCACTGACTTTCACCAAGGGGGCCAGTGTTCACTTCCTGTATGATTGTAAGGCCTAACTCTGTTCTCTTTTCCTAAATTTGACCATGTGCACGTGTTGGCAAAATGTAATGAGTTTGTCGCCATTACAGGGAAGTGTAGACAATGTAAATAAAGGAATGTTTTTAGTATCATTGGTATTGTATTGGTATGGTATTGTTAGTATTGTAATTAGTATTATAATGTAGTTCTTATCCTAAACTATTCAGTACTTAATAACCCAACAGTAGTGCTTTGAAATGCATTGCTGGAATCTATTCTTTAAGTAGGCATATTTTCAGATTCACTACATACAACCAGCATAGAGCAGTGGTTCCCAACCTTTTTCTTGAGGGACTCACTTTGGTGCCCCCCGACCCCCATACACATGTTACACACACCCGTATCCTCGCATATAACACCTAAATTTATTTGTTTTTTGATGCATAAATGAATACAATTTTGACACATAACACATTAAAATTATTACACCCCATAAAATCAAGACAGTTTCAAAGCCCCCCGTGGCTCTTTGGCACCCCCCTAAGGAGGTCCTGCCCCCCTTGTTGGGAACCACTGCTTTAGAGGACCAGTAACATTTCTCCAGACCTTCAGGTACCCAAGTTAGAGAACAAACAGGAGGACATAGACTTTCATTATGTGCCAGACCCATAGCTGTTACGATGAACTTTATCAGTCATACCTTCATGCATTTTCATCACATCTGTTCTGTGTGGAGTTTGCATGGGTTTTCTCTGGGTACTCCGGCTTCCTCCCACAGTCCAAAGACATGAAGGTTAACTGGTGACTCTAAATTGTCTGTAGGTGTGAATGGTTGTCTGTCTCTATGTGTGTCAGCCCTGTGATAGTCTGGTGACCTGTCCAGGGTGTACCCTGCCTCCCGCCCAGTGTCAGCTGGGATAGGCTCCAGCCCCACTGTGAGCCTCAAGAAGTTAAGCAGTTACGAAAATGGATGGATGGATGGATGGATCACATCCTTTAGACACACACCTCATTACCTAAATTTGATGCAACTTTACATGCTGGTCTTATTAAGTGCCAGAGACACTTTTGCATTCACCAAATAACATTTACATAACACTACCAACACAGAACACGTCTGAATTAAATGGCGTCAAATCAACATAAAGGCTATAATGAGGGGAGAGAAATGCTTAATGTACATCAACAAGCTCATTTAAAATTGTAATAGATTCTTCTGATATCCAATCAGTGCTTAAATAAGAATGCCATCCCTGTACACGCAGTAGTCAACTGCAATTATGTGGGATCATGTTATGTGTTTTAATTTTTTTTTGTGTGGCCTTGAGACTTGTTTGTCTGTTGTTTAACATCCTCACCTTATTTGCCTCTTGGGTATTTGAAGCGATTGTGACACCAGGATGAATCAATGCCAGACGACTTGGAAAGAAATCCATCATCTGAATCAGGCCAAGGATCTACAAAGACATTGCACGATGTTTGAGTCAGAGCAGGCCGTGTGTCTCAGTGAGGGGCATTTTTGAAGTATGCTTAACTTTTCGTCTTCATAATCCCCTGTAGTTTCCCCTGCCATAGCAGACAGGCCCTGGAGTGGAGCACATATTACATGCATACAATGTGTACAAATTTATGCTCTTACATCTCTTCTACAAATATTGTTTGGGCTGTTTGTGATAGCTATGGTCACTCATCTGAACAAGGAAATCAACTCACCACTGTTATCTTTCTGATGATGCTGCCTGGCTGATCGAGGTTTTCAAATGTATACATCAGTAAACCAGGAAATGTGGAGTAGATGGGCCCCAGCCATGGACTGATCACATGGATAAGCAAGAGCATCTCTGCGTCCATCTCTGCTTTCATCTCTAGATCATAGGAGGCACTGACATCAGCGTGGAGACACCAGCTGTGATCCTGGTCACTGCATTCTGCTTGCCGCTACACAAGCGTCGGATATTAAACTAGACGACCTTCCTGCCAGCGTCAGTTTCCATCTTTTATTTCACCAAAACTTGGCTAAATCCTGGAATGCTGGACAACACCATTCAAACAGGTGACTTTTTTCTGTATACTGATCTGACAGATTGGAGGACAAGAAAAAGGAGGAGACGTGCTTCATGGAATATCAGAATCGGTGTATTGCTGTACAATAGGAATATTCCTGTTTGCCCTGCACGACAAGCGGAATAAATACTTTGGATCACTGCTGTAAGCCATTCAGAACCTATGCCTGTATGCCTGTATGCATGTATGCCTACAGAGCAGAGTCACTGCCCACGTTTGGGAGATTCTTGCAATACAGAGCACATATTCAAATTCTGCTGAGGAAAAATTGATTTGCCCGAAACGTGGCTTCTAGGTCAGAAATTTGAACATTATTATGTGTTATGCTGTTATTTGAACGGCATGTCTAAGCAGTGCAAGTGTGTGTCAAACCGGCTCACAGAGTTTGACACTATTTTCCACAAGTAAAAGACTCCCTGAGTTGAGATTTGAGCCATTTATCCTGCGCTTCCCCAAACTCGTGTTGATTTGCACCATGAGCTATACGTGTTGCTGCAAACCATCCTGTTCAGTAGAAGCAGAATTAAAAAGGAAAGAGGTCTTAAGTGTTAAAAATAGCTTGAAACTAATCATACACTGCTGCAGGTGTATTGAATCATCCAATCAACCATGTGTGGTTTCGGATAATTATTATTTTTTGACAGACGTATTGGACAGGATTTGAACTACTCAACACCACTCCCACGTGAGGTGCAGAAAACTGGCATGTACTGTAATCACTTCAGAGCAGTTTAATTATCTGAGGAGAGAGAGAGAAAGTCAAACTATCAGAACAGTGATCATTGAAAAACACAGAATACAGTGGTAATAAGTAACAGAGAGGTTGTAGTAGAGGAAGTAATGGTAGCAACAGTGGCAGTCGTATCAGAAGCAACAGTATTATTCACAGAAGTAGCCGTGGACGGGAATCAAACAGGTACTTATTCGAACATCACTCCCACAGGCTGCCATTATAAGTTTTAACACTTTAAAGTACATATATAAAATTACTGAAACATGTCAGTCAATCAATCATTTAATCAAGTAGTTATATGTCACATGGAATCATTCAAGGTACAAGTCCAGTGAAATTAGTTTCCATCAGCTCCTCTAACTTGCACACTGTATTTTAGTCATTTTTTTGCATCTTCTCACATTTTTGGCTGCTGCTTTATAATTGTTAATCCATGTTTTCTGATTGTGGGATGATTTAACTTTCCACACATCCTGACCTCAACAAAAAGGTGGCATGGTTGCTCACCCTGAACATGCACAGCGTCTGCACTCCGCAGTCGTCTCTGCAGTGATCCACAGCACGAACAGGACAGCACCTCACAATCTCACCATCACATCAGTCCTTATTCACCATAAGGCACACACCTCCTTGCCCTCTCTCTCCAGAGTCTTCTGCTCTGTCGTAGCACCTTATAGAAAAAGAGCTTTGCTGTCCAGGATTTAGCTAAGTTTGGTGAATCAAAAGAAAAATTACAGTTTCTGATATCTCATTTGAAACTAGCAGGGCATGGACATCGTCCACTTTACAACACCTGAACAATGGTTAGCAGGATGGTCGTTCAGCTGGTGCACGCCTTCTCCATCTTTGCTTCAATGTTTACTGGTGTTTACATTTGAAAATTTCGAGCCCAACAAAACCCAGACTTTCACCCAGGAGATTGGTATTCCCTTCTATTCCCTTAGAGCCAAACTATGTTTTCTTTCTAAATCTAACCATGTACTTTTGTTGCCTGAGCCTAACCATGTGCCTCTGTTGACATCCCAGTGTTGGTAGCAGCATCCCAAACATCAACAGCAGATGCAGAAGGACACCTAGCGCATCATATGTACACAAGAAAGGTCAAGAAAGGACAAAGTGGCAACATGTGAGGACTTGGCATGAGAACACCTTGGACACAGAGACACATAATTTAAGTCGTTGAACAGAAACAGTTGGTTAAGTCTGGGTACACCTCTACTGGAAACATGGACAATTATAAAGCAGCAGCCGACAGTGTAAGGAGAGCAGCAAGGAGGGAAAAAAGGGACTAAATTGCAGTGCACAAATTGAAGGAACTGACAGGAGTGCATTTCACTGGAGTTGTACCCCATGGAATTTGTGTGAGGAATAAATTGATTGATTGATTGAAGATAATATCCACAGGAAGCAAACTCACCGCCCGTTACTGTTCCTCATTTCAGTGTGTACCTAGAGGCTATTTTAGTGAGCCAAATAAACTAACAGGGGCTGAGGAGCTCCTATTTAGTTTGCAACCTCCTCATGACACACACACACACGCAGACTGGCACACACTCACACACTGACCCTGGACTGTTTTCCACCACAGGGCTCATCCCATTCACTTTTGAGGGACAGTCACACTCTGAAGGAAAATGGTTTCTTCATTGTCAGCAGCCACTTTCTGCTCAGCTAATGGCTGTTATACTTCTTCAACAATCCCTTTTACGTTTCTGTTGTTCCCTGCAAATATGAATGCTCGTGCCCTTGGGAGTTGTTCCATTTTACATCTCTCACTCTCTCCCTCCCGCTCAGTCTTCTGCTTTCTCTCTCGTCTCCACAACAATACACCAGTACGGCGAAACCTCAGCCATGTCACCGCTCTTTAAATAGGACTTAATTTATTTGAGTTTTCTGTGGCTGTTAGACCCACCTGGATGCTGCTAGCATCTCCAGGTGGGTCGTTTTTCAATTTTCAACACACTGCCAGTGGGGGTAACCATTGTCCTGGTTCCATTTCCATGCTAATTGGCTGATTTAACAAATTCATCATTGTTCTTGCTCTACATACAACCGTCGGTACTTGTGGATCTGTGCCTGCTGTTTTCAGTATCAAAGCTTTCTTAAGCCAGGAAGCGTGCTCAGAGTGAACTCAAAGCATGGCACAGATGTCTGAACCCCCGCAGAGAGTGCAAACGCTCGCTCCGTGTTCAGTTCCATCTGGACACGGAGCGGCATGAGCGAGCGGCAGAAAACAAGTTGAGCTGGAGTGGAGAGTCAGTGGAGTGTCTTGTCGGCCGGGTTCAAATGGGAGTAATGAGAGAGCAACTTTGAAGTGCGGAGAGCACAGAGCATAGAGGAGAAGACCTCCGCATTCGGAGCCCGGCTCTAAGTGGGACGTACAGTTTGCCTTTGTTATCAGATGCTGTTTGTTTTAGTCTTTGTCTTGCCCTTCCTCGGAAAACAAATGCTGGCAGCCACTGTGCCCTTTCTCCTAATGCGCTGTTTAGACTTCAACATGGCTGAGTAACTTTATGTTAATTACAATGTTACAAACAGGTTTTTTTTTGTCTCCACGGGCTGTTGTGGGTATGGATTCCTTTCCAGAACTTCATTTCTATTTACTCATTAGTGTTTCTTCAATTCCTGCTGGAGGTGGATCTGATCCAGCCTGAAGATTGTAAACAGCATCATCTCTTCCTTTGCTCTGCAAACATCCTGACACTCACTCTCCAATATGTTTTTTTCTTTGTTTTGATATACTTTATTTATTCCTCAGAGGTGGAATCCCCTCCGGTTGGGGTGCAGGGTCAGCAGGGTGCTTTGCTACCGGAGCAGGTAGAAAGAAAAAGAAATGATCCGGCAAAATAACTCATAAAAGTAAGTTTAAATTTCCCCCCACAATGACAGTGAATAAAGTAGCACATCAATCACTTATTGTCAGACCTCCTTAAGAGCTGACACATGCTGATATGTTGCATTCAGCCTAAAGGCCACTATACGCTGTGCGATAGGAGCAAGCTCGCTGGTTTATTTCATGTCGCTCTGCGTGAGATGGGTGTAAAAGATTCTTGGGTGCAATCTGTTACAGACAATACAATATTAGTTTTGAGGCATGTCAGATTGTGTGATCAATTGCACGTCATCCATCTCATGTTTTCAAAGTGCAGCAAAAAGTCCCACAAACTTTCTTTTCTCCGTTCAGAAACTTTTCAAAAATGTCAATTATGATGCTGCATAGACTGGTGTCTCTGTGTTATTTCATGAAGTTTCACGTGTGGTCTCCCTGCCTGCATCCAGCCTTGAGCCAGTTGCTACGAGGGTTCCTATGAGCTGGTTTTGTTGAGAAAAACAATGAAGTACACTGTCAGTGTGATATATCTATATCACCATTTTGCAGCTTTGCAAATCTTATGTTCATTAAAAAGTTTCCTGATTACAATAAAAAAATATAATCTGCTCCTGATATATTCATCAAGTGACAGACCTAAAGTGACAGTATATTTAGCATTGCTTCACTTACTTTGTCCAACAGTTTCCTGCAACTAAACAACAGTAAAGTTGCAGTGACTTTTACTGGCTCTCTCAATTCCATCCACCTGAACCATAACCTTCGTCAATCAATCCATGTACAGCCTGTAGCTGAAAACATGGGAGTGATGTTCAACTCAGACCTCAGTTTGCATACTCAGGTTCAGTGAGGAGCTTCTTTATTCAAAAAATATGTCAATTTGGAAAGTTTGACTTTCTATGCTCCTGTTTGACCTTCTGACTGGTCCCAAAATTCATATGCGAGCATTTCAAAGTTCTGTATGTAGCATCTTTTCACTGGCTACTGGTAATGTTACAGCTGATATCAGGAGACACTGGTTTTTAATGGGGAGATTTTATCACAGTATTGGATGTTCATATAGCTAGTAGCTATATGGGGCTCTACTTAGACCATAGACTGTATAAAATAATGGACGTAGCTACCTTGATGTCACCCATTGGTCTGTGGACTCCAGTTTTGAAGCCTCAAGGTCGACATTTTGGGCACTGCCATCTTGGCTTTTGGAACCAGATGGCAGCTGTGGAGGAGGGTGGGGTGGATCTGACTCATAGAATGAGGTGACACCTCACAGAGAGCCTGTCACTCAAACAGCCCCACCCTTAAACAAAAACAACTTTAAGCACTGATAAAAGGGAAACAGGCATGTTACATAAAAACCACATACAGTTGTCATGAATGTTGAAATTGTCTTTATAGACCAAAACAATTTTTTGTACCAGACTGTAAAAAATTCGGCTGTAAAAAGGGGCTTCGTGATGGGGAAAAAGTTGGACTGATTACCCAAGATCCCAGTGGGAGGAGGGGTTACAGGGGCCTCAAAAGCCTAAAATGGAAGGCTTAGTTTTGTTTGCAGTTTTTTTAATTATTTCTGAGTAATTACTGGATGAATAAATCAGTTGAAAGACTCAACTTTGTATTGCAAAATAGAGGAGGCTCTCTGAGGCCCCTCTCACCCCTTAAGGGCGCAAAATGGTTTAGTCCACCCCTGCATTGGATTTGTCTCTAACCACAGTTGCCATAGAGTCCAGTGACTGACTGCTTATACTGCTGTAGCACCAACATACACTGTTACGTCTTTCCCCAAGAACGAGAAATCAGAGTTCCGAAAAAATAAAGATAAAAGGAGCGGAAAGGGAAAGAAATCAAACTGACATTGTGGAGAAAAATTTCAACAGGTGCATTACAGAGATATGGATCAGGAGAGGAAGGGCAGGAGGCCCACAGAGGCTGCTTATGCATAGGGCCCTGAGTGTGGTGCTACACCCCTGGCTGTAACGTTAGCATTTTACCATGGCGGTCTGTAGGGCTTGACTCAGTTTTGGAGCCAGCCTCAAGTGGCCATTCGAGGAACTGCAGTTTTTGGTACTTCTGTGTTGGCTTCATTTTTCTGCCCTGGGGGCTGATGCTTGACTTAGACAGAGTAATGCTTTTAGCTTAATGCTAATGTCAGCATGCTGGTGTTAAACAGGTGCAATGTTTGCCATGTTGCTTTTGCTTCTTTAGCATGTTAGCACGCTAAAATTTGGTAATGAGAACAAAACACACTGTTGGGAGACCATAAGAGTTTCTGGTAGAGAGGTTCTGCATGGTTGAGGTTAGAAAAAGGGGGTTAGAGGGTTAGTCTCTCAGAACTACAATTTCATATGTCATAAAATTCATAACCAGGTCATGCTCTCGACTTTCTTAGAGATAAGCAGGTCCAGTAACTTGGATGCTTTGCAGTAAATAGTGAGGGCCTCACTATTCAGCAAAGGCCTCTCATGCTTTTGATCCTGCAGCATTTACATTATTTCTTTGGTACCCTTTAGCCCCTAGCCCATATTAATTTGACAGTTCTCCTGGCCTTTCTGCAGACAGCAGTATTTTGACAGACAGAGATCCATGTGATGTCTGTTTTTTTTTTTTTGCCTTTTTTTGGTCTTTTTTTAAAAAAAAAAATATCAAAGATGTATCTTGCTGCGACCGTCTCTGCTTTCTCTGTTCCTCTCTCGCCTCTGTTTCCTCATTTCTTCCCATTCCTTTCCCTTCCTCCAACCAGTCTCTGACCTGTCTGCCATGATGGTCATTAAAGCTGGGCCAGCGGTGCCGGTGGGCCTGCTGCTTCCCTGTTTGCGTCCCCATTGCACCGCAGCGAGCTCGCTGGCCTGGAGCCGCTAACAAGCTGTGCATTCAGACAGTTGATGCTACAAATGGAGCTGTGCAGTGGACCAACTCCGGAGATGAACAACTGAAGCGCTGCTGAATCCCTTCGGCAAGGGAGGGAGCAAGACCTCCCACCCTCTGCTGACGCTCAGACTGAGGTTGACTTGCATTAACTTTCAGCATAGAAACCTATTCACAATGTGGCTGCGTGTGTTATTGTGTCATGTATTAAGATTTCACACATATTCTGCACTATAATACTCTGTAATAAATAATGTATTGTTGAGGTTATTGACATTGCTTAGGAACAATTCAGGTTATGGAAGACCAAAATAAATCCATACTACAATGACAGTGAGGCAAGTCTCCAGTATTCACTCTGTTACACCTACAGGGAGTTTTATCAAGACATAAACACATACAGAGGGCACCAAAAGACTAGCCTTGTTCAGGATTACCATACTGCTATTACACTGTATGTTAAATTGCTTATTTCTTTCATCATCTTCATCATCATCTTGTTTTGTTTGACTGTGCAAAGAGTATTTCTTTAACAAAGTGCAATCAACAAACTGTGGACAGCAGCTTTACTAAGCACAAATACTACACTTCGGCTAATCCCATCTCTTATTTTTATTCCTCCCACTTGTTTCCAAGAGCCTCCTTAACCCTTGGGACAGAGTTATAAGGGGTAACCTTGTGGTTAAAATCTTCCCCTGTGAGATGGCATAACCCCTCAAAATCCTAATACTTCATTGGTATGTTGGTGTTTATGTAAACAGACATGACAAGCATCAGCAAACATTGCCAATATGTTGTCTTCTGCTGTGGTGATTTCTCTTGCCCAGGCTATTAGCAACCTTTTGCTATTGTCCGGACAGAGTTTTACACTATCAATTAATCAAATACGCCACCAAATTAATAAGAGGACCGCTTCATTACCTGGCCTCCAGGGCTGCTCTGTAGGCTAATGTTAGCAAGGAGGGTATGCTAGTGAGCTATTGAGATATTGCCACGCTAAGGGTTTCTTTTGTGGGATTTGTTATAAAGAAAGAGACAAAAACACATGAAAATTACATTTAAAGTAAGATAATGTGATTGTTATTGTCATTTTAAGTCTTTATTAACAAAGACAATACATGTGTGAGTTTATTTCAATGCCTAGTTCAGCCATTTTGTAGATGATCTCCTCTGAGAAACCTCTGTTTGGATGGCCATGTAGCCTTTACACTTTGCCCCAACTCTTTATCCCAACAAGAATCAAGACGCCTAAGATGCCCAAAATGGAGGGGCAAGGGACATGGGCGGATTTTGAGAGAATGGGCCCCTGGGCACAGATACGCAAAAGGGCCCCACCACCTTTCAAACACAAGAGCAAGACACACAGACTTTGTGGCAGTTTTGCCTCTTTTTTTATGGTTTTGTATTTCTTTTAAGTAATTTTGTGTCTCTTTTGGTTGCAGTTCCTCTTTGTGGTCTTTTTATGTCTCTGTAGGTAATTTTGAGTCACTTCCTTGTCATTCATTTTAGTGACGTTTTGCAGATGAATTCCTGGGGAGCCTCTAACACTTTTGGCTCTTAGGCCCATTCAGTAATCCGTCCATGGGCAAATAGTGTATAGGGATTGGGCCTTGCTGCTTCAGTTATGCACCATTTTAAGGTAGTTACTTTATACTTCTACTCCAAAACATTTCAGTGCGACATGTTTTACTTTTTAGCTTACTACATTTACATTATTTGATCAGAGCCCACGCTGTATTGATTCAGTGTTCTCTAGTTTGCATGTGTGTGTTTATTCTCATTTTTTTCTGTCGCTTATGAAACCAAACTAAACCAGAACTATCCTTTTCTTCCCAGATTCACCATGACCACAACAGCTGACCTGAATCTGCCACGTTTCACTGCATTTAATGAGGAGCTTGTCCATGTTACCAAACAGCAGAGAACCATTACAATTACACACCTGGTATTAATGTGGCTGGTAATAATAGCATGAGAGGGGATGGAGGATGGGAGAGGAGACCAGGGAGGCAATGGAGGGGAAAAACTAGGATAAAAGGAGGAAGGGAGGAGGATGGTGGTGGGGGGAGGCAGGAGGAGAAGGAGGACAGTAAAGAGAGAGGGAAGATGAAGCGAGGAGAGGAGAAAAGAAAACGTTTGTCTGAGGAGCTGACACCAGCAGTGGCGGTGGCAGCTGCACCCTGAAGAAGCAGAGACTTTCTCTTTTTCTGCCTCTTTATTTCACTCTCCTGCCGTCTTTCTTTCACCTCAGATTATCCTTGACTTGGTTTTCCTGCCTCATATTGTCTGACTGCATGTCCAAAAACAGCACACACACAAGCATCATGAACCCCACACATAACCTTCCAGTTGAGAGAGTGCAGAGCCTTGCCAGCACACGGGGGAACAAACAGCGTGCCGCATTTATAGAATGGGCTCCCTGATGGCCCGGTCCTATCAGCCTCTATAATCAATGGAGGCGTCAGGGAGAGCGCAGCCACAGCTCTCAGGAGGAAATGAACAGACTTCAGGCACCTGCCAAGTCGACAATAAAGAAATACAAATGACCTGTTAATTGCAAAGGCTTCGATGCCGGAGAAAAGATCAAGTTAAAGAATTCAATAAACCCTTCGAAAATGAACTCTCCTTTTTTTTTTTTTTGTTCTTTACTAAACGGTGCTCCTAAGCAAAGAGGCTGCACACAGTATCTAACACTGCAGTGCAATATGCATCCTGGCTCACATGAGACCTGTGCAGACTGAGTCAGGTATTTCACAGAGCAGGAACTAGTCCATAGTTTTTGTCGATTTAGCATTTCAATACAAGAAAAAAAAGCTAACGTGAAACTTTTTTGCCGTGAATATTGCAGTAGCGTTGAGAGACACGAGCACAGTGAACGTTTTGATGGACATCACCCTGTATGTGGTGCAGGAGAGCCCAACATCAGGGGAGCTGCCAAGAATATTTTAGTATAATAAATGTGCTGAACAGCCAATTGTGCTTAGAGAAGAGGTCTGAAAAAGCCCGCCTCGCTGGGACAACATCCGTGTGCGCTGATCGTTACAATATCAACAAACAGGTTAGCTGTGATGCTGGGGAATAGGCAGCGGGCTCTGTAGATTTGTCTCCCCGTCTCGCCGTAATGATTTCTCCCAGTGATAGAGGGTAACCTTGAGTCCTCTGGGGCCTTGCTCCATAGAATGAAGAGGACGTGTCTCAGGCAAAATGAGTCCTTTTCTGCTCGTGCCACCGTTATTGTCACGTGAACGTCTCTTTGATGGTATCTCTCAAGATTCATGTTTTACTGTGAGTAGGGAGCTCATCCAAACTATGTATGAATATTGAGATTGATTTCATGCCCTTGGTTGTGAATGAATAGGCGCAAGCTTGCATCAGTGTGTGTGTGCGTGCATGTCTTTGTGTGTATGTGTGTGTGTGTGTGTGTTTGTGGAGGGCTTTGGACAGAGATTAAGAGAAAACACAATAATGTGCTCTTATCTCTTTGTTAATGGACAATACTGGCCTTTCCTCAATGACACATCCTCTTATGACCTCACTCACTGTAAAGACTTCTCTTTTTAACTTTGGACCGAGGCAAAGAAAGAGTCGTAAACAACATGACTATAATGCACTTCTTTTCAAACCATTGCCCTCAGTTTAAATATCATCTTTTGGATATCAGCCCAATATTTTTATTACTACATCTTCTATTAATACATACTAATACGTAATATCTTCCTCATCTTTTTTTCTTTCAAAACCTTTGTAATAGGGAGAATGAAGACTGAGAAAGTGCATATGGCAAGGAGCCACTCTTTTATTTTTTCCGTTCTTTTCAAGATTAAGATAAAGACCTAGGAAAGTTTATTAGTTGTAAGTTATTAGTCAATATAATTATAATACGAAAAATAATTTTTCAGCACTTTTATGTTATTATTTTGTAGTAGGTGGCACGGTGGGGCAGTGGTTAGCATTGTTGCCTCACAACAAGAGGGTTCCTGGATGAACACAGGGTGAGGGGTTTGAACCCGGGGTGGAGGAGCCCTTCTCTGCATGTTCTCCCCATGTCAGCGTGGGTTTTCTCTGGGTACTCCAGCTTCCTCCCACAGTCCAAAGACATGCAGGTTAATTGGTGACTCTTGGCTACATAAAATGAATTAATTTATCTATCATGTAAATACATACAACGTGTGTTGTCAGTGATTTAAATCAGTAGGTAAATTGTTGTACTAAAACCCATTTAAGGGTCAACCATAGACCTTTTTTATGGGCCCCCCTTGGCCTTGGTTAAGGGTCATCTGTACCCTTTAACCCCTCCTGACAGCGGGCCTGAAGCCAGGAAATAATCATTAATATTAGAAATGTAATTTTACAGTTTTTGAATTGTACATTTGACACGTTCTCGTGCTAAGCTGTGTGCTGAGTAAAACTAAAAATGGGGATTAAATTTTAGTTAAAAAAAAAAATTACCAATTAACTGTAATAAACTGAAAGTGTAGCCTAATAAATAAACACTGTCTGCATTTCTTTATATTTAGTGCCAAACAGTGTCCTACAGGAGTCCTCCTTACAAACTGCAGCTAGATATCAGTTCTTTCAAAGGAAAGGGTAAGACCTATATTCAATGAAGAGTCAACCTTTCTGTTTAATGGTGGAAGTCATATGGATAAATACATTACAGAAAGATGATGAATTGAAGGTTTTTAGTTAATTATCTTTAAAAAAAAAAGAGAGTGAAATACAAGAACTAAAAGAGACACTCAAAGTAAAATAAAAAAAATAAAGGTGAATATGTCTCTGCAGGGAGAGTAGAGAGGAACTGACTGTGCTCTGAGCAGTGAGTTGTGGTCTGTGGGCTTTATGTACAAGTCAGTTTTCAACCATGACCTTCCCTGGAGATTAATCCATTAAGTTTATGTGTTCTTGTTTGTTCCTTTGTGTTTAACAGACACAGACTGTATATGCAGAGTACGTGTGCGATCACTGTGGTGTATTTCATTAAAGCAGATGCTTTGTGTTGAAGCATAAAGTGTTTGGGCTCTTTCACCCAGGGATGTATCAGCTTTGAGGCAGAGCCAAAGCCATATTCTAATTTCTTCACATACAGTTTCCAACCTTGTCTGCAGAAATTACCTTTCTATACGACTCATTTGGAACAGCAAAAAGGTTTTTGAGGGAAACTTAACGCCAAGGGAATTACATTTTCTATTAACATATAGAGGTTGCTAACTAACAAACCTGGAAAGTAAACAGATCAGTAAAATGGTTATCGACAATGTATTTCATTTGTTTAACACCAAAATAGGTGATCTTGCAATACACTACCCCCTCTGAATAACCCTAAGCCCCCTAAACCAAAGCATTATGTTTTATCATAACCATTTATTGAGCCCAGTCTCACTCAAGTCGACAAAATCTGGTGTTTAGGTAATAACTTGCAGCATCAGAATCCAAGAAAAAAGGTGTCCTTTAAAGTCAGCATGATATGCGGCAGCTTGCCAGTTATAGTTTAACGGAACCCCGCAGTGTCATGGGGAAATGCGGTGGGACAAGGACAAAAGTTAAGGCGGTGAAAGTCGGACTGGGGTGGGACCAACTTCCGACTTTCACCCGAGAGAGCAGTGTTCACGTCCCGTAAGGTTCTAAAGCCAAACCCTGTCCTTTTTTCCTAAACCTAACCACGTGTTTTTGTTGCCTAAACCCAACCAATTCAAAGCGTGAATTCGCAGTGTTGTATCAATGTAGTGTTTTTATTCCGAAAGAGACTGTCTGTAAACGGTAAATTTCCTGTGAAAACAGAAGTGTATTTTGTAAGAAGACAATGCATGTAACAGGCAGAAGTTAACGCAGTGTTCAAGAACGTCAACAAGTGAAACAAACAGACCAAAGGCCAGCAGCACTCGTGTCGTTCTTCATATATTTAATAAGCACTGGCGTAACACAGACCGGTTTCGACAACAGTCTTCCTCAGTGTGTACAATAACGTAACAGGAAGTGACATTTAACTAGTCAAACCAACACACCTGTCAGCCATCAAAATCATCCAATGTTTAGAAATACATAGAAACAAGTGCAAAAGAGCATCAAATCCAGCATGTTCAAAATCTTAGAAAAATATTAGAAAAATATCTTAGAATAATATCTTAGAAAAATACATATATACTGGAAAAATAGAAAAAGTACAAAAAGTACAAAAAATGACGTCCATAATTACAATAAAAGGAGACATACTATCAAGCACAGCGAGAAACAAATATACAGTGCTAAAAAGATGTCACTCTCTCTATAGATAATAAAGCATCTGTGAGATCAACCTTCCTTTCATAAACAGGAGCCCCATAGACACATAACACAATAGACTAAATAATCAACTTTTCGTATTAGAATTATAGTCTTGCAGATAACATGAAATATACACAACTCAATATTCAACAATATACTTCAATATTATATAGTCTTGCAAATAGCAACAAGTAACAAACTATTATGCTTAAATAATATAAAGCAAAAGCTACTGTGTATATATCATTCATTACAGCATAAAGTAAACAAACTGTTATGCATGTATCCTATAGAGCATCCCAATAGTATGAACAAACACTTTAATATGCCTGAATCATATATAGTAGCCACATAGCGTAAAGCACCCAAACATTATGCAGTACATATATATTAGAGTATCAGAGTGACAGCGCCATAAAAGTGCTTATTAAATATATGAAGAACGACACGAGTGCTGCTGGCCTTTGGTCTGTTTGTTTCACACGTTGTTTTTGGCCGTGCACCTCTTTACTTTTCCTATAATATATTTTTTGGAGTGTGCGTGTTTTCCTTTTTTCAAGAACGTCAACAACCAACGTACCCAGGGTACCTTGCACGTTGTATGTGGACATGAAAAGTCTATGACCTAACGTCAATATGTGATGAGTTCGGAGTGAAAATGTGTTGGTTTATTAAATGAACATTTAACTGAAATCATGATATTTCCCTAACCCTAAACCTAACCAAAGAGCTTTTGTTGCCTAAACCTAAGACAAGAGTCTAGACGTCTGGTGTCACCACCCTGGGGTCTCATTTATAAACACTGCGTACGCACAAAACAAGGCCTGAAAAGAGGCGTACACCACTTCCCACTGAAAAGTTGTGATGTATAAAAACCGACTTGATGGGAGAAACTTTGACCCATGCTTACCAACATTTTGGAGACGGGAATTTGTCAGACGCAGGTGATGAGGTGGAAGCCTGATTGTAGAAATTGTCGAATATTTTTTGGCACATGCCTTTTTTGGCTTTTGGCCATACATACAATTTTAGCATGGATGCTACGCACTCTGTCATAAACAAGACCCCTTTACTTTGTACATCTGCCAGCCACCCCAACCTTCTTCCTGTTAATCCAGCATGGTACTTGAATGTAGTGTTTCACTAACTCAAGAACTCAAGAAACATAGTCTCTGAGCATGATCCAGGCAGCCATTACGTTCTTATTTTAATCATGGCAACAGTTTAGAAGACAGGGTTAAAGTTTTCAGAGAAAGAAGGAGCACACTTATACTGTAACTATAAAGTTATTTTTAAATTCATCTGTGTCTTTGCAGACAACAAGTTGGCATTTTATCATGAGGGAGGCAATTCTGCTGAAATATTGATGGACTAAAATGGAAAATGGATCTGAGTTCTGAATATCTAGTTTCTTTTAACCAAGTACTGCGCATATTGAGTTGCTATTTGAGCCCATTCATGTACAATGAGAGGATGCATGTCTCTGTAGATTGATCCGTCCATTGTATTTTGTTTCTTCTTCAGTTAGGCTTTTCCTATTGTATTTGACTTTAACTGCCTCCCTTGTTGTATGTCTTTGTGTTTTGTTGGCTTGATAAACTAGTTAAATTAAAAGAGATGTTTATTAGCAATGTTTTATCTGGAGAGACACAACATCTTGCAAAAGCTTTACATACTATAAAGACTTTGGCTTCGATTAGATAGATTTATAGGGATAGGTCCCCATAAATTGTAACCAATTGGAGTTGCCCCCTTGGGAGCCATGAACGGGAACTGGCTCTGGGTGATGGACGGGTTATGCAGGAAAATGTCATGCAGGCTGCAGTAAGAGCAGAGAGATGAAACAGGTAAGGTGGTTTAAATATCCTTTAATAACTGAAATAAAGACAAGCTGGTAAAATCTCAGTATAATTGCTCGATAATAATAATCCTCAATAATGATTATTGGAAGATCATGACTAGGGCTCTACTCTAAGTCATTACTAATTAAAATGATAATTGTTTTTCTGTTTTAACTTCTTTGAAAGCCATCATTTATCAATATACATTTACTGGCCACTTTATTAGGTACACCTTGCTTTTGCCTTCAGAACTGCCTTAATTCTTGATGGCATAGATTCAACAAGGCGCAGGAAACATGCCTCAGAGATTTCATAGCAGAGACATGATAGCGTCACGCAGTTACTGCAGATTTGTCGGCTGCACGTTCATGATGCGAGTCTCCCGTTCCACTACATCCCAAAGATGCTCTAGTGGACTGAGATCTGGTGACTGTGGAGGCCATTGGAGTACAGTGAACTCATTGTCATGTTCAAGAAACCAGTTTGAGATGATTTGAGCTTTGTGACATGGTGCGTTATCCTGCTGGAAGTAGCCATCAGAAGATGGGTACACTGAGGTCATAAAGGGATGGACACGGTCAGCAACAATACTCAGGTAGGCTGTGGTGTTTAAACCATGCTCAGTTGGTACTAAGAGGCCCAAAGTGTGCCAAGAAAATATCCCCCACAACATTACACCGCCACCACCAGCCTGAACCGTTGATACAAGGCAGGATGGATCCATGCTTTCATATTGTTTACACCAAATTCTGACCATACCATCTGAATGTCGCAGCAGAAATTGAGACTCATTGGACCAGGCAACGTTTTCCAATCTTCTATTGTTCAGTTTTGGTGAGCCTGTGTGAACTGTAGCCTCAGTTTCCTGTTGTTAGCTGACAGGAGTGGCACCTGGTGTGGTCTTCTGCTGCTGTAGCCCATCTGCTTCAAGGTTCGACGTATTGTTTGTTCAGAGATGGTCTTCTGCAGACCTTGGTTGCAACGAGTGGCTATTTGAGTTACTGTTGTCTTTCTATCATCTTGAACCAGTCTGGCCATTCTCCTCTGACCTCTGACCTCTGGCATCAACAAGGCATTTTCACCCAGAGAACTGCTGCTCACTGGATATTTTCTCTTTTTTGGATGGTCCTCTGTAAACCCAAGTAGATCGACAGTTTCTGAAATACTCAGACCAGCCCATCCGGCACCAACAACCAGTGCTCAGTTTGAAATTCAGCAGGTCATCTTGACCATGTCTACATGCCCTAATGCATCGAGGTACTGCCACGTGATTGGCTGATTAGCTATTTGCGTTAACGAGCAGTTGAACAGGTGTACCTAATAATATGGCAGGTGAATGTATATCATTGTTACTGTGTTTCAACACCATATTTGTCAAATAATTTGATTTACCCAAACTTCACTACAGCATACAGCCTGTTTCACTGTTGGCAGGACTGTGTATCATTCTACAGTTTTACAGCACAGTAAACTGAGCTTTAAGTCAAAACACTGACACTTGACACACAGCGCTGTACACTTCATGCTTTCCAGTGCCTAAATCTCACATATGTCTGCCAGCACAGAGAAACAAATAACTTTGAGAAGAAGAATATTTGCTCAAAATGACAGAGGGAAAAGAAATGTGCAGCCCTGTGCCTCTTATGGTTTGACTTCATCATCATTTCTACTTTGAGCTGTGCATGTGTACAGTGAAGTGTGTGTGCACACATTTGCAGTACATGTGTTTCACACAAGCACTAGTGTGGCCACTCAACATCTTTTCCTGCCCTGCCTGCATACATTCAATTACAGTGATGTAGTGTGTTACACTGCTACAAGCACAAACACATTCCTCCCTTTGTTTTATTTGCCGGAGAGCACCATGATAAACACTACCTTTGTTAATAACCCTTGCAGGAGGCATGCAGGGAATTTAAGTCAGTACTCAGCTGTAACAAAATTATTGTTTAAGCTGATGCAATACTTTGAAGTATTAACTTTCCTCACGCTATTGATTTTTGTTGTTTTTTGAGCTCTTACAACATTTCTGAAGGGCTGCGTAATGGCAAAAGTATGGTATCGCTATTGATTATAGTAGGGGCTTTAAAAGGAGTTGGTTACTTTGTGAAATTTACCTTCTATTACAAACTGAATAAAGAGAGAGGAAAGGTTATTTGGGAACATTCCCTATGTCATCAGCCATCCTTTAACCCTTACGTACAAAGTATTAAAATTTAGACGATGCAATCATATGTGTGAATAAGAAAAAAATCAAGTCCCTTTTCTTCCAAATGGATATATCACGTATCACATTTCGGGATGAAAACCGTTAACATGCAGTTAAATGAATTGTGGCTCAATTTTGTGAGTGCAGGGAGAAGGTATGCAGTGCAGCGGAGATAAGAGCGTTTGCAGCACAGACGATTGGAGGAGACGTTCATACAGTTACCGTCGGCTGGGGGAAAGAGGACCAGATAAGGACTATAGCTCTTAGGGCTTCTAAGGCTCAAATCATCTGCTTCAGACTCGTTGGATCTCAACAGTTTTGCCTTCAAGTGTATTAGATATATGCAACTGACTGACATTCAAAGAGGCTGGAAAAAAGAGACCCTTTCCCTTTTGGATTTCTCTGACAATTTGCCTTTATGGATGGAGTTTCTGCAGGCAGACAGATGGAAGAATATGCAGCCAGGCTCTTCTCAGCAGGCGTATGTTGGCGACCCAGTCCCTACACCCTCATACTGAACCTGTATGTCCCAGACAAGGTGATAGGACGGTAAAAAGGGAGCACATTAAAGATGGAAATACTGCTTTAAGCACAGATTGTCAGGCCTCTAATCTCCAGGGGCCTTTAAAATCACACCAACCATGGCCTTATAATGTCTTTTAATTTTTTTTTTCTTTTAATCAAAGCAAATAAATGAATCAATTGTGTGTGTGTATGTTTAAGGAACCAGTGAATGCACAGATAATTTATGCACCATAAAGAAAAAAATATTCTGACTGCTCTGCTGGCTGTTGTTCCATTCAAGTGCTCCTCAGGTTGCCCTATTTTCGGACTCGGTAAGTGGTTCTTCTGACTGCGCATGAGCTTTAAATCTTCATGGAAACAACACTGTACAAGGAAGATGTGTCATATTTTACTGCTCAGAGCATTTAAACAACATATTCATAAGAATTTGAAGCTTTGTATTATAAAGTATTTTGTTGCAGGCCTGCTGCTGCACCAGTACATCCCTAAAACTACTAAAATATTTCTTTAGTTTACCTGACTAATGCTCATAAATATCATTTCTAACTACTTAGGTCACTCTATGAGGACAGCAACTAACAGCTGCAACCTAAGATCATAGTACAAATTTCATGTGAGCAAACAACAAAGACAACAATAAACAAACAGACTAAAAAAACTATATACATATTGGTATCAATTAAGTTACACTAAAGAAAAATATCTAAGCTTTAAAAATGTCAATTGTTTTCATTACTTTACTATTCTTCAGTCCATGTAAAGTTTCATTACAGTGTCTAAATTCTCTTTTCATTTGTTGTATGTGTGGCATCATTACAGTCCATTTGTATTTCTGTATAATATGACATCAACTCGGTATTTCGTGTGCCAGAATTTAACTGACTATCAAAAAGACATTAACACAAATTTCTCTTTCTGCAATGACATTCTGAAACTGTTTTACACCTTATCTGGCACTGTTGTCACACCAAGAAACTCTGGAAGATCTTTTGCAGATTTATCATGGACCATATCTCTGAAGACTTTTTATTATTATGGGAAAATGTGATATTTGGTTTCCTGAAGTCCCCCAAAAATGAAGACAGAATTTATTTTATAATTAAGTTGGTAATGGTTCTAGCAAAGTATTTTATAGTTTGGCAGTAATGAACTTCATATTGGTGTTGTTCCTGCAGGATGTTGAACATTATATGAAGCTGCTGTTTGATTCGACCAACATAAAGGCTGTGAAGACACTTGACATCTGTTTGTCTTATAGTATCTTTGTGCAGTATGTTATCCCACTGGCTTTCTGTTTCTGTTATTGTACTCTCAACTGTATACTGAGTCATTTTTACACTGTGTTGTTTAAATAAAGAACGATTTAAAAAAATGCAGACTTTCCCCATGAAAATAAAAAAATAAACAAATAAATAAAAGGAGGCTTTCACGTGACTTCCTCCAGTGGGAAACTCATTTTTCCGATTATTCCGACAGCACCTGAACTCAGGGAATTAGAGAGCGGAAACGGTGCGGAACAGAGGAGGCGACGTCAAAACAAACAGACAAACAAACAAACAAATGTCGATAAAACGGTGGAGCGGCAAAGCGAAAGGCTTATAAGGAAAGGACAGCTGAGATATTTAATTTGTAAATTCATACCGACTTTGTCAAACTTTTTTTAAAAGTCGGCTGACCGGTGAAGAGCCTGGATAACAAGATGCTAACACAGCTAGCGCACAGGTGGACAGTAAATGCCACTGATGATGCTTTGGGCTGTTACCTAGCAACCTCTACCAGTTCAACCATCCCACTTTGACTTGCACCAGACCAGCAGCACCTGAAAACACCTGAGGAACCATCATGACACTGAGGCAGAGAACCACAGCCCAGCTGCTCCACCCTGGCACCTGAGTCAGACACCGACGCTGAGGCGGCCACTCAGCCGCTCCACAGTGACACCAAGGCGGCTGGCAGAGACCCGGTGGTGCCGGCGGGTAAGCTACCAGTTTAGCAGCCTCACAATTTTATATTTTTACCAATTTATTTAAGTCATACTCTTTAGCTAAGTAATTAGATCGGGCACCAGAAGTGACTAAGATGTCTGTGAAGTATTGTGAGGAGTCATTGTTTTTAAATCAAGTAAGATATATTGATTTTACCAAATAGTCTCAGAAAGGCAAAATAACAACAACATAAGGTTTCTGTTTTTTTGTCCCTTCACTTCCCTGTCTTCCCTCTGCTTTAAAGCTCCCGCCCCTTTAGATAAGGTCTGCCTGTCTGTTTATGTCCTGTTTAAGCCTTAAAAGCGGAGTAAATCCATAGAAGCGCAGAATACTGGCTGTCAGTTTCTTCCATACTATAATACTCATATTATTCTTATTGTGTGTGATTGTGTGTGACTGATGGAAGAATCTAGGACTGTATTGGTGGGGGTGGGCAGCATGCCACTGAGCCACACACTGTATGTGTTGTCACTTGCCCAAGAAAGTATTGTTGTTATCATGTGGTGTAAATCCTGTATGATAGCAAACATCTACAGGTGCTGATGTTGTCCCTCGTGCTGTGATCATAAGCTGCAGCTTGAAGTGTAAACCCTGTATAGAATATATCTACAGGGGTTGATATTGCCCTTCAGGCTGTGATCAAAGGCCGTAACTAAGTATGCATGATGTTGGATTTTTTGCCAATATCCAATATGCTGATATGTAACAACTCATCTGACCAATAACCAATATCAATATTGATATGTAAACTTTTTTCCCAAACCAAATTTTAGTGACCATCACGTCTCTAAGATATAGGAATTAACATCATATTATGTATACATACTCTTATTGTGACGGCCCGCCAGCAGATGGAGACATGAAATACAGTTGTTTTCAATGTATGTAATATTCATTCATTGTGCAAAGTAAGAAAAAGCATGTTGGCCGATACTGCTGATATTATCGTGCATCTCAAGCTGACGCTGGTAAATGTAAATCCTGTACAATCTACAGGTGCTGATATTGTCCTTTATGCTATGATTTCAGGCTTTAGTGGTGTATGTCTTGGATGAGCCATGCGTTCCCAACAGATAGTTCTTTCTAGTCTTCTGACCATTCAGAGTCACATTCACCCATTCACACACACATTCATACACTAGGGGCCAAGGCTACTCTACAAGGTGCCACCTGCTACTCAGTTTTAAACACGCTCACACACCAGTGGAACAGCCATCCGCCAGGCTTCAGTATCTTTCTCAAGGATACTTTAACGTGGAGGAGCTGGGGATCGAACTGCTGATCTTCAGATTAGAGGACAACCTGCTCTACCTCTGAGCCTCAGCCGCCTGCAGATAGTAGCCTACGCTGATATCTTATAACAGTAACATTAGACTACAGCAGTGGTTCCTAACCTTTTTTCTTAAAGGACCCCTTTTCTATTGTTGAGTAAAGTAGCGACCCCTGACTGTGTCACATACTTTATGCATCTTTCATGTTATATTTAAGGCTTAACAACAACATGAACAGAACAAAACAACTGATTTACAGCACTAGAAAGTCAAAAAGTGAAAGCAATAACTGCAGGAAGTTTGAGTAAAACGAGCGACTTGGATTACTTTTGAGCAGATTTATTTCCTTGGAACATTCCATCACGATTATATTTTTAGGAACTATTTATACGATTTCTAACAATCATGCATATTTCATAGACTTTTTTTTGATTCACTGTTTTCTTCTCACTGACACTTGGACATTATGCTGTTAGCACTTTGGTTGTTTAACTGCACACTTGGCTGTTTAGCAGAGAGTGAAGGCTCTGTGAATAGAGCTTGCATTCAGGTCTTCACTGTGCCCTCATCATGTGAGGTGCATTTAAAGTTTATATCTTGAATAACACTTTAAACTTAAAAAAAAAACAAAAATTTATTCTGTACAGAAAGGCTGAGATTTTGCCAGCTGTATATATTTTAAAATAGTTTTCTTAAACCTCTTAAAGCCAAAAAGTCCTTGCGCCCCCTTGTGAAGCTTTGGCGGCCTCTAGTAGGAGTCGGGACCCCCAGGTTTGGAAACAGTGGACTACAGCATTGTGCGCCTGCCCACATTGCTTCTTATATCATATAAAACATGAACTTGTTTCTGTGCTTTTTCATTTATATATTTCAGGGCTCAGTCATTTTATCAGCTGAAATTAAGAGCAAGTAAACATTATTAAAATTCCACTGGAATAACTGTGGTGTATTTCATCCTTTTTACTCTTATAGTTTCCTTGTTAATGTATTTCTACATCACCTGTGGTCTGATTTGTAATTACTGTCACTGAATTTGTAGTCCAATACTACTTTCACAGTTTCACAGTAGCTTCCAGTAAAAAAAACTTCAAAGGCAATCTGTTGTCTTCAACCTTTATTAAGAGAAATGCGCTTCAAACAAAAAATGCTACAAAATACTGCAACCCACACAACAGTGAAAACTCAAAACATTAAGAAAAATGTGCTCCAAACAGTGCTTCAGATCCCTAAAACATATAAAAAAGGCCAAAAACTCAATTAAAAAAAAGTGCTCTGAATAGAAAAGTGCTGCAGATAGTAACGTGCATGCCAAAGTTAAAACACAAACATTAAAAGGAATATACTTCACATAAACATGCAGCCATTACACATACAACAATAAAACAGTGCACTCTGTATCAGGAAATGCTACAAATTTCAGCAATGATGATGCTATTTGAGCAGAAATTAAGTATCAGTGTGATTTCCATATTTTAACTTCAAGCTCAGTGATGCCGTTGCCTTTTCTGTGCCAGCAATAAGTCTTATGAAAGGAGCTGCCCTGGGGCCATATGAAATAACTTCTGTACAATATGAAGTGGGCCAACAATATATAAAGAAAATGTCAGCCATTATTTTAGAATTATGCCTGCCACTTTCTTTCTCCGCAGATGGCTGTTGGACGATGTTGCGTCTTCAGGATCCTCTCAAGGACAGACTCTCTTCTTTTCTAAAACTGCACAATTCCCCATGCTGCGCAGGGAAATTGTTTCAATTAGCATTACAGAGGTGTTTTTCATTTGCTTTTGACTAGTTGGTTTATCATTCGCTATAAAGATGAAGTAGGCAACACAAACAAGACTCATTATCATCACTGGCGTCTTGTGCTCTTACCTATCCTCTCCTTTTTTTCCATGGGCTATTTGTCTGTGTTTGCTGCCATCTCCCTTAAGATTGAACGCTTTGCATTAAAAACTGGGCCACCCTGGCAGCCTGACAAATGAAGGCAATACCATGTTTGGAGACACCTCGTTCAACAGTTATTGAAGTTGATAACTTATCATTTGCATATAGATAAGGCATTCTTACCTAGACTAAATCTTTAGCATATAAAGTAGAACTGCACGTTTTTTTTTTCTCTTCTTCAAGCTGAATTGTACTGACAAAAGCTGGCATACCATTTGAGGTTGAATTGAATTGAAAGTTTGGGTGGCGGTTGGAATTTACTCAAGGCAAAAATGTCAGTATGCCACTTGAGGATGTAATTACAAATGACAAATACTCATTAGGCCCTAAAGAGGACGCAAAAACGGAGCATTTCTCTGTTTGGAGAGACAATATCTACTGTGCAATTACCCAGTCAAGCTGAATTCAACCCATAAATACTACTGTTCCAGGATGAATCATGCATGAATCATCTAATAAAGTAATAAGCGCACACAGAGGAAGGATTCGTTCACATGCTGAAAGGATCTCAGTGAACATCCAAATATTAGCCACCTTTCTGGGAACTGAAGCTCTTTTTTTCTTAGTTGCAGCCAGTCCTATATTTAGCTTAATGCAAGTCTGTGTTTGATACAGTTACTGCTGGTTTAGCTTTTTTCTCAGGTCCTCTTGAAACGAGAATCGACCTAAAAAAAAGGGAAAAATAAATAAATAATAAATTCACTGGGCGGGTTAGTAGGGATAAGGAGCTCATCAGACACTGCAGGGATAAGCCTGGTTAATACCCTGTGAACTAAACATCACACTGTTAATGCAGACTGCCATTTTACCAGCTGCCAGGGATGAGGAAATTGCCACCCAAGAGAAACTGTCACAAAAATGAAAACTGCATGTAGTTGGATCTTTTCGTCACAAGAACAGCCTGTGCTAAAATGTTCTGTGCAGCGCGCTTCAAGAAGCTCTTTCTTTTTCAGAAAAAGAGTGCAAAGTAAATACATTAATACTATTATGAGGATTATGCTGGCAAATTACATTGTCTCCATGAATGTTAGATAAAATCAAAAAGGTCATTGCCATTTTCACTGTAAGTAAGGCAAATGGAGTACACCCATTATACACTTAATATACACTAAAATGGTCAGCAATGATCCAAATCATGCAGGATTTTGAGTCGTGATCAGTTTAATTTTAATGTTAAAAGCTACGGTGATAATGCTTTCTGTCTTTATGGTATGAACTACCCAAACATCCACTGTATGGTACATAAGCAGGTGAAATAATTTGGGATCCAGTGAAGGGTCGGTGTGTTATATGAGCAATATGTTTTTATATCTGACAGTTTTTGCCTCTAAAAGTCTGAAACCACTTTTTCTTACAGACAGAGAGCTTGGATGAAGCACTCAGGCACTCCAGATCTTCTTAAAGAAATATTTCACAGCTGGAAAGATAGTTTTTTTTAATAAAACTATGATGTCTATGCAGTAGAAAGACACAAATACTCTAGAAGTTGGAGCTACAGAACCAGAGAAAACAGAGAAAATGGATGCTTTTGCTCAAGAGCGAGAAACTCTACAACTACCTGAATGCACTGTGCCACACCAGACCAATAAACGCTCCTGCTGATGGATGACAAAATGCAAACATGTCTGTTTGAAACATTGGTGACCAGCTGGCAAGAAATTACCTCGTATTACAGTTAAGCTAAAACATGTTTCTGAAATCATTTGAGATGAGTAATAGGCAACTCAGTAACAGAGTCTTGGTTTATATTTGATCAGCACTGCCTGGTTTTACCATTTGATTGGATTTTAGTTCGAGTTTGAGAGAGAAAGAGGGCCTGGTCTGTCTCCTGATCTGCCTCTCTTCTCGTTGTGTCCACAGTGACAGCATGGGTGGTGGGCAACACCAAGATGCGGAAGTACACCCTGTAGTTTGAGCAACAGCTTAAGAGCCAGCGAAACTCTGCCAAATGGGGGCGAGGAAGGATATCTAGGGCACTGGTTAGATGGAGGGACGTTTATCATGGTTCACTACACACATTGTTTTGGTACAAAGCTGGTACTTGAAGTACCCTTTTAAAGGAGAAGTCCAGTATTTTGCACTTTGAGCTCCATTCCTGGTTGTTTATGATGAAATAGAGTGGCTAAGACCAAAATCTTGATGATTGCTTCTTCTCTGAGAATTTGAGAGAATTTGGCTTTACCCTGCCTGGCTTAACAATGCTGTCTATGGCCATGTGTAAATCTGTCCTAAAACCACCTTAAACGATTCGTTTTCAAAGCCATGAAACTCACCGAGTGGTCAGTGGTGTTCGTTGATGTTCCCACATAAAAATCGTAGCAAACTGTGGTTTCCGTGATGATTTATTTGACATTTTGTCCATGCATTGATTTTCTATAGGAAGCCTCATTGTCCGTTGGTTGTAATCCCCCACCGGAAACAGAAAGGGGGTTGTTTACGACAAGGTTGTAGTCATTGTAGTCTTTTAGCTCAGTGAAAGTGCTGGCTCGACAGTGCTGTGTGCGCTCCTCCTCTTCGGAGGAATTCTCCTGCAGTCGCTGACCACACAAAACTTGCCCATTATTACTCACTTGTAAACAACCTTCGCAGTACGATGCCTTTGAACACAACGCCAGCCTTCTTCTTCTGCTTCTTTCTGTGTCCCATTACATTGCAATGGTTTCCTGCTGGTTGGTGACACTCACATAAAGGAGCATTATCGCCATCAAGTGGGCTGGAGTGTATAACGCTTCAGGGTCAAACGAACGATCAAATGGAAGTTTACACACGGGTGTGAGGCGGCTGAAAAAATAGTTCCACAATTGAGATGAATAGTGAAAACACGGATGGAAACCACAGTTTGCTACGATTTTTATGTGGGAACATCAAGGAACACCACTGACCACTGGGTGAGTTTCATGGCTTTGAAAACCAACGTTTAAGGTGGTTTTAGGACAGATTTACACATGGCCATAGACAGCATTGTTAACTTTATTCATTTTGATATTCCCCTTTGGTAACTAAGACATAACTTTAATCTCAACATATTAATTTGACAAAGCAGTCTCTTATGTAGTGTAGTAGGGCAAAGCAACATTAAAGGAGCAGGTAATCATCATGTACAGAGTCAGTAAAAGGGGTAACAGAGCAAGCAAAGAGCCACGTAAAAATGTTCCAGTAAGCTAAGCTACCATGACCATTATTTACGGTTGTAAACATATCCTCAGTGAACTGTTAATACTGCCAGCATTTTGGGGCACTTTGCGGCAGCACGAAAAGCTGTAAGCACAACACTGACAATTTATCACTCTATGATGTTGATAAGCTAAACGTGTTCACGAACATTTGCTTATTTGCATGGAAGACACAGAGTAACGTTAGCATTTATGTGGCGCTGGCCACTTGAATAATGTAAGTCCAATATTTGCTCTTCTTTCAGAGCTGTTATGGTCTTTATCAGCTTCTGAGAAAACAATGCGATCTCACCCCAGGTCATAAATACTGACGTTTTCTCACACCCATCCCACACCTCGTGTTTTGGGTTAAAATAGGATATAGGAATATAGGGTAAGATTTAGACAAAATGGAGTAGTCCCACCGGAGATCGTGGAGTCAGTGTAGCTTAGTTCAAGCAATTGAAATAATGGCGGCAGATGTCCCATCTGTGTCACCGATGATGAGGAAATACCATAAATACAGCGAGTGCTAGACAGAGCAGTGAGTGGCAACAACCCTGCCCACATGAAAGTGTACTGTTTGCAGAGGAATCACTGAGCGGACTTAGGCTCTAAGGGTCTGAAGGATTACTTTTGATTCCAAAGGTACCATACTGAAAGCATTTGGTGGAAACGGGGCTTAACTAACGTTTTCTGTCTGCTATTTGGTGCTGGACAGGAAGCATACTGTGGACTTTTCAAAGCTTTTGCTGGAAACGGCAGACTGCTGAATGGGGAACTGATGAGAAAGTTAAGAGTGACCCAAAACGGTGAAGTGCAAGGTCACACAATTAAAACGGTGAGCTGAGAGACTCCATAAGGCCCCATAGAGCTGAAGAGGGCTGCAGAGTCGTGTGATAATTCTCTGAGGGTTCCTATCCATGAGTGACCCCTTCCACCTTATGAATAGTATTTTTTTTAATAATTTTTAGTATGAAAATGTTGAAGTGCAGCTGAGTTAAAATCTTCACAGCTTCTTGACTGAACTAATGTACAGGTAACCACACATGGCTACAGCTGCACAGTGATACAGACTGTAACATAAATATAAACAAAATAATACCAAACAAAATTTTAGTGGCTGCAGTTAAAAACTGATGTCGCAGGAGTTCAGAAAAAAGTGACATATGATGTGTAGAGGCAGTGATAGACAGTGACCCAGTGACAATAAATAAAAACCTTTTTTCTTACTAGTTCTCCCAGTGTAGAGAATTTTCTTCAGGCTTAACAGATTCTCTGTCTCCCTCAGACACATGTCAAATGTAGAGGTCTTCTCAAAATACTGAAATTGTAACAGTAACTTTCAGGCAAGTGGTGCTTTTGGAATAAACTTCTTGTTAAAAGCCTCAGAAAAAAAAGAAAAACTTGTAAAATAACCAGAGCTGAGGAGACATTGTTGCCTTGTCCTTTCAAGATGTCACACAGAAAAGTAAAAGTAAACATTTCTGCAGTCTGGTAGGAGAGACTTTCTCTGACTTAACTGTCAGGAATAGTTTCAACACAAGCCCTCGACATCTTGTCTCTGACTTCAGCTGTGAATCTGGCACTGTAAACACGGGTTTGAAAATGACTTGGTCAACAGCTAAAATGGACACTTGAATTAAACGTTACCACCCACTCTGGGTTTCAACCTGCTGAGCAGTTTTCTTGAAATAAACCAGACAGTGAGTCACTGCAGCCACTGAAGGACATAAAATGATAAACAAATATCTTTATAAATCTAGGTCTAATCTAATACAGTGGTTCTCAAACTTTTGCCAATAACGTGTCCCTGTTTAGATATTTTTTTCAGCCAAGTACCCCCGGACCAGCGCAAAACATTTCTGTTAGAAAAGAAAGCCTTTATAAAGTGGTACAATACAGCGCTGTGCCATCAATGACTGATTTACTGAACAGCAACCTTGTAACTGAAAAGCACTTTACCTCAGATATTTAGAATCCATTACTAATCTCAAGGCAAACCATCTTTTTGTCATACAGTAACACTGTGAAAGCATTGTAGTTGCACTGAACTGCATTTTTTGATAAGTTGCACTTACAATTTGGTATTATATTTATGAGTTATGCATGACTGATATTTTTGTACTAACATTTTTTAAACAATCTCACAAACCCTCTGCAGTGTTCCAAATTACCCCGAGGGGCATGTGTACCCCAGTTGAGAACCAATGTTCTAATAAATTCATAATATGTATGTAATTGTAACATCTAGACTGTTGTTTGGTTTGGTGTGCTCTAGGGCTGCCCCCTAATAGTCGACAGTAGATAAATACGGAAAAGTTGATCATGTTAGTGCAGGGCTACCCAGAGCTTTACATCTGTCCCACGGATGATAGGCCTACACACTTATAAAAAGTGCCTGGAAGAAGATCAGCTCTGCACTCAGGATTTCGGGTAAATATTCTATACAATACTTGTTAAGGTTGCCTAGCAACCTCAGACGCAACCTGCCACCACACTCTTGAAAGCTGGCACAAAAAGAGCACAAGAGTAGCGCCCAGTGCCCAAACTCGTGTTTTCCAGGCGGTTCAAGATGCAGCATGTGTACGACCTCTAATTTCCAGGGCTGGTACCTGTGGTTATTCCACAGGCTAGTTAATAACATGTCGGGCAGGAAATCCAAAGTGTGGGATCATTTTGAGAAGGTGAAGGACGAACCCAAGGTGATATGTAAACTCATCTTCATTGGTCGACTACAAACATGACGTATCATCTGAAACATGTCAGTAGCTACATGCCCATCAGCCACTTAGCACAATCATAACTGCTTTGCTGACAGCATCATTAACAGGCGGCTCGCTCAGTGTGTGACGTGCACTTGTAGATAAAATATAGGCCTATATTAATGAAGGTTCATTAGTACGGTTTTGTATTTCTCTGTAATGTAGCACAGTGTTAACAATGTTACTGATACTGTTCTTTCTCACACCTTCAACTCAAACCATTGTGTTGCCCCGCCCAAAATATAGAATTTAATAAGTCCATTAATATCATAAACGTGTGGGCGACTAGTCGACTAATGGCCCTAAATGACGACTGTTGGTCAACCAGGAAAGTTCTTAGGTGGGGGCAGCCCTAATGTGCTCTCAGTGGAATTGATCAGTTCATATAACATACGTGCACCATTCTATTGAATGGGTGTGATAGAGTCTTTGTGATCCTCTGTTCTCTATCCTTCATATACCTCTGTTTATACAAGAGCTGACCTGACTGCTTTCAGACCAGAGAACTCAGTCTGTGACCTGGTTGCTCCAAAAACCTTTGAGTGGTTACATACTCAGTTACTTCCACTTGTAAACAGGTGAAAACCATAAAGTATCTCTTGCAGATGTTAATAAAAGTTGAGCTTGAATTGCAATTCATGGATAACTCTGAATGACACAGACTGTGTTTTATTTTTTTGTGTTTTATTTTTACCAATAAAAATGTTAAAACGGATCCAATGACTCAGTCTAGGCACTTTGGACGTTGATCCACCCAGTAAATAGCCAAAATAACAGACAAGATTTGGCAGGCTCTTATTGAAAATATTTGTGACAGTTCAGTCTGTGTATGCAGTCTGATACAATCCAAGGTCATATACAGGTGCCTTTTCTTTTTCCCTCCAGACAGCAGAACTATTTACTCTTACCTCTTTGTGACATGTTGAAAGGACAAAGCAACATTTTCTCTTCAGTTCTTGTTATGTCATTTTTTTTTTTTTTCCTAAAGCTTTTATCAGGAACTTTATTCCAATCCAACTGACTGTGCTGTTCACCAGAAAGTTAGTTTCTAGATTGTTTGATTCCTTTCCGCCGGTAAAAAAAAACTCTGTAGCCAATTTTCACATCATGGCTAATGTGTAGTCTGGTTCATTCAGACTGCTCTCCTCTCTGTGAAGATGGACATGACTGACTTTAAAGAGCCACCTTTCAGTCCTACCTGGGCAGAGTATTTGAGTCTGCCTAACTCACATAAATTAGTGTGGGCTCTGAATTAGAGCTACATTTTACTATCCATCCATTTCTCGATGCTAATCCAGGTCTGAGTCGCAGTGGTGACAGACTATGCAAAACGCCATCCCCTCAGCCACGTCCTCCAGCTTCTCCTGAGCCCAAGGCTTTCCAAGACCAAATGGGACATAAATTCCCTCCAGTGTGCTCTGGGTCTGCCTCGGGATCTCCTTTCAGTTGGATGTGCTTGGAATACCTCCACAGGAAGGCATCCAGGGGGCATCCTAATCAGATACCTGAACCACCTTAACTGGCTCCATGATATTCACATGCACTGTTTGTATGTACTTCTATGAAAAGTAATCACCACCACGTAATCATTAACCAGAAATTTGTGTAAAACCTGCGTAATCAGCTGTGATCACGAAGGTGTTGATGAGTGAAGAAGGAAGTAGTCCCACAGGACTTTGCCCCAGAAGACCTGTGTTTGGAACAATGTGAAACAAAGTGAACTTTGAGTTATTTTAAGTCTCTTTCCCTAACCCCAATGTATGTAACTTTACTTGCCTAAACCTGAAGATGCCCAACCAAGTATCTTTTCTCAAACCTAATTAAAGTAACTTTTCTTGGAAAAGCCTAGCCTGTATAACTTTACGATAAGTGTAACTTTATGTTAAGGACATAATGTTATTTGTAAGGCATCAAATTAACTGTTGCATTTTGGTAGGATATGTTATGTGCATTGACCATACAGGCGGTGAGGGTTAGGGCGTAGATCATGTGGTAAAATCTACAGCTTGGCCATTTTTCTTCCCTCCCTCATCACCATGACAGTCTGGTAAAATGCTTGCACTTCAGTGGCACCAACCCACCTGGTGATCTCAATTGTACCTCTCTTTCCACATTTATGAACAAAACCCCAAGATATTTAAACTCTGTCACTTTGGGGAGCAACTTGTTTCCAACCTGAAGGGGTCGACCTATCATTTTCAAACAGAGTAACACAGCCTCAGAAATCATCAATGTAATCGGTGACAAGGGACAGCCTTGGCAAAGACCAAACACTCACTGAAAACACGTTTGATTTACTTCCAAGGATGTGAATGCTTTGTCCTTTGGTTTTTAACAAAATATTTTCAACTGAAGGGCTCAAGTAACATTTTTGTTACATGTTGGATTTTTTTTCCCCATCTGTGCTCATTTGGTAATTGGACTTGCTGTGAACCTCCGGGTGGTTTGGTGGCTGGAAGGCAGCATCTAATGCCAGCAACAATCATGCATCAAGTGCAATTACTGGGATTTGTGCTCACATCACCATCCACCCACATCATGACAGGAATGCATGTTGCAAAAAGCCAGCAAAATCCAGGCAAAAGATACAACTACTACCACTACATACTATACTACTTTTATATTAATATACAAGTTTCATAATTCATCAAAAATGGGTATAAATAAGATGCAGCAATTTTGATTCCAACTCCACACACACCACGAATAAATTGTGTCACTCAGCTAAGAACTGTTAGCATGCTGGAGACATGAAGTAGAGATTGAAAGTGGTTGCTGCAATCTCTAAAGATATAAGGGATTGCCTGAGGGATGGCCCCTTTTCCTGCACTCCATCTGTCCTTGCAGTTAGCCACAAACCTGTTTGGCTGCTTTCCTAATATCAATGAATTGTTCCTACCACAACACTTCAGGATCAAAACAACAGGATTGACAATTTTGTAATTATTCTCCAGTCCTCAGTGTTTTACAGATCAAAGTCGGGGTTCACTTATTGCGTTTGTACAACAGAGTGCAGTTGTAGTCCATTATGCTACACAAGAAAAAAAAAAAGTAGTGAATCTTTTAAATTTGCATCAGCAGGAATATAAACAGCAGCAACAAAAAACACTGGTGAATTCTCTGGGCAGATAATATGGCCAGCTTTTTAACATTAAAAATTCAACATCAGGAAAACATTGTCCATCAAGTTTGATTACATTTGAACACCAAGTATCATTGATGCAAACACAGAGTCCACCTCCCCAGGTCCCACTGGAGTCCTGCGCTCTCTCACCACAGACGACGTGGAAAACGGCCCGTCCGTCAAGTGCAACAGCCCAGTCCGGGATGGATGCCACAATAGAGCCAGGTCTCTGCAAAGATGTGGGCCCAACAGTCTACTATCTCTCATTGCTGGGGCCAGCCTGAGTCTTATTTCCTCCATTTCACTTTCATCTAGTCCCCAGACATCAGCCAAGAGAAGCCTGGATAGTGGAACAGCTCTCTCTACCTGGAGTAGTCGCACCGCCCTCGGTGTCACTTGATCTTGTTGGTCTGGTTGGGTAGCTGGAAGATGCTGTGGGCAGTGGTCACCTCAAGGGTGCACTTAATCCATTCCCCATGCTTCCTTCTCAGATGTTGATGACCAGTTACTTTTAAAATGTAACATATAACACATAAGTAGTCACCAGTCATTTGAAAGTAATACGTTCCTGTACATTATTACTGTCTGCGTAAAGTAATGTGTTACTGAATACACTACTTTTACGTTACTTTCACCAAAATGACCTCAGAAGTAGAAGTAGAAATGTGAAAGAGGGTCAAGTTGTTTCACTGCAAATAATCAAAGCACAGAAGCTCCAGTTCATTACAGTTCATTTCAAATTCAGTGGTGGGCGACATTGTACAGCCTAATGAAGCCTCTCCTCAAGAGTGCAGATCTGGCCCGCTAATTTATTCACATGCAGTGGTTAACACTTAGTATAAAAAATTCAGGCTATATTAACTATAGTGTGATGATATAGAACAATTACCCTAGACCTTTTTAAATATATTAACAGCCCTGGACACAGTGATGGACAGGCAGACAAAGAATCAAAGTCTGATAGGTTAAAAGACAAATATCCATATTTGCAGGCCTATCATATGAAACACAATAAACAAATACTGAGCTTGGCACAACAAGCAGAGTGACATGCAAGTCAGTCACTATGATGAGTGCAAATTAAGACACCGGAGCTGGATGACTCAACTTCCAGTTCCCAGTGTGCTGGTCAGCCGCAGCAGTGCCAGAGAGAGCATTGTGTATCAGAAGCAGGCTGTTCGTGTTGTTTCACCATTGTAGGAAATGTTCATTGAAAAAAATCCAACGCCCATTGGACGTCATCACCCAGATGTGTCAATTGCCAGAAGTGGAGCCCAACTCCTTATTAACGCTGCTTTCAAGCAACCTTTAGAGCTAAAGCAGAACGGAATATGTTCTAGATGTTGTAGGAATATGAACAGAAAGACTGAACATGTGCACATGTCATACTGTGCATTCTCACATTTTGTTTAAATGCTGTTTAAATGTAATGTTTGTTTGCCTGTTTTACATTCTACCTTTTCCCTCTACCTGTGAATAGTACCTATAGTGTCTTAACTCCTTTCTCTCATTGTTTGTGTGTCTCTGTACAATGGGTTAATTGATTTAAATGTGGGTGACTGAAGCTCCTTATACTTTGGCATTTAATAACCATGATAATTATGTCAAATAGGGTGCTATTCAATTGGTGTTTTCTAGAAAGGACAAATGTCTCTGTACTTCTGCGTCCCATGAAATCAATTTCACTTCACTAGCACTGGTTCTTACTCCCTGAGAGTGAACAGTAGCTTACCCCCTCGACCAAAGAGTCTAAAAGACCAGGTTTAGAGCATCGGGCTCAATTGGACTGACCTGAAATTTATTCCCCATCTGAGCCACTGACTGGCTGCCGTGTGTCCCCAAACTATAGGGGAAAAGGAGCACTCACACTCCAAAGCTGGTGGGGTATAATGAGCCGACCCGGGAACACTGGTCTTATTCCACAGCTAGCCTCTAAAAGGTTAGCCCGGCCCAATTAATTCTGCTAGTTAAAAAGGTCAGGGCTCTGTGTTAAAGGGCTTGGGAAAAGCTATACAAGGGCCTTTCACTGCCACCTCATTACTTAGGCTTCATCATGCTTCATTATAAAGTCGTAGACATTGTTTAAACATGATTGGAGGGAGCCAAAAGGAGGGCCCACGCTTTTGTCAAAAGCTAACCAGCAAACTATGATTTGGTCATAGCTATAGCTGCAATAGAGCTCTTTTTTATATGATAGGGCAAAAGGTGCTGCGGTTAGTTGGGCCTAATCCTGACTTCAAAAGTGGCAATGTCCCACCACAGTACAACTGTATACTGACACTGAACATAGCAAGAAACAAAGTGTTTGGAATTAAGGTGCTGCTGCAGATGGATAAACAAAAGCCCACTGAGTTTACTTGGTGCTGACACTGTAGCTGCACTTGCAGCTCAACAGACAGGCACTGCGGCATAAAACATGCCACACTTCAGTACAGTCAAATCATGTTTGGGCAGTGACCGGGAGACCTCATACATAAATCTCATGTATTTTGATGTCACTTGCATGTAATTACTTTTTTGTGCTTAAACAACTATTTGCCCTGTGCATCATTTACTTGGGAATTACTTATGAAAGTGACATGCCTCTCTTGCTTCTTCCATCAGCAGTGCTTCTGGACGCTGCTGATTTATACATTTTAGGACTATGAGGATTGATTCAATTCTTATTTTCCCTAATCTGAATCCTAAAATCAGTCCCAGTCTTTCCCTAACTCTATCCCCAAATTTAAGGGCTGAACCTTTCCAGAGGACCAGAAAAGACCCTGATTTTCACAACAGTTTACAGTAAACTGTAAAAAGCAGCATGGAGGCTAGTGAGTGTTACAGATAAAATGGTTATTAATTTTTTTGTTCAGTTTAACTACGTTCGCTTGCCCCCTAATGTGTGGTTCTTTTGGGCAGGTGTGAACACAGCAGTCGCACTCAGGTGCACACCAAAACAACTGGACCAAGACCTCCTTGAAGAGGTGGTCTCGGTCCTGTTAGAAACAAACTCTGGTGCGGTTCATTTGTAGTGAGAACGTGTTCCGACCTCAATCCGAACAAACTGCAGTTGCATTACGCATTGTTTGGGTTAAACATGAGCATGTTACAGTCCTGGAGGATTATTAGTGTGCACCTCCTCCTGTACTGCCTTAATATGCACATTCAGCACATCCAATGTATCAAAACATTGTTTTCTAGTTGGAGCCGCGCCTCGTTTTCAAACTGTATGCTTTGACTGAAATGAACAATGACAGCAATATAGTCCACGATGAGCAGCGCTGAAGATTCTGACCAATCAAGAGCAGCTTTCTCACACAAGAAATTTGATCTGGTCTGCTTGTAAATGCTGCCGTGAGAACACGAACCAACTCTAGGCAATTATACAACTTTGGAACAAAATTAGTCCCTGATTCAGACCAAAGCAAGACAACTCTAGGTCTGAGAGCACCCTTAGTTATTCAGTCACTCTTTTAAACTCATTACTGAATCAATTTTGAACAATGTTTAAGCCTCAGGGATGATGGACAATGGTATTTTGTGGCCATGCGTCATTGCATCTCACTGGCAAAGGGGCTAAAAATACTGTGTCCGCCTGGATGTCGTATTTCTATCACTGCTGATCGGAGCTGGAGCCGATTAATACCCATGACGACTGCAGAGTCATTCGACACGGGAGTAAATGCTGATTGTAACCTTTTCCTATCAAATACAAAAGCCAGATGTTAGTGTGTGTTAATGTGTCTAATTCCTCTTTCTCACTGGACAAAAAACCCCACTGAGGACTAAAAAAAAGTTTTCCTCATATTACCATTTCATTGTGGGGACTTTGGGTCCTCACAAAGACGTAAGCCCAAAAGCACACACTCACACACACAAATACATTCAGTACAATGTGTAAAGACACCTGAGGCACCAGGAGACGTGGGCAGGAATCAGATCAAGGGACAGAACCTGAGATAATTAAGACTGATCCTTCAACTGCCTGTGAAAATGAATCCATCACTTCTCTACCACAATGAAAATCCCTGCTGTGCACTCTCACAGAGCTTTGCTATCAAAGACCATATTAAAATCAGTTTTGGGGGGGAAATTGAAAGGAAAGTTGTGCAAACTGGTTAATACGTTGTTCCAAATCAGAATAAATTTACATCCCAAAAAAGATAGATACTGAGTTAGCATATCTTTGGCCAAAGGAATAGCTGAAGAATGATTGAAAATCAGTAGAGTATGCATAGATACAGGGAGTTCCTCTTGGATATATTAGGCCTAGTGTCACAATAAAGTGCCCTTCTGCAAACGACAGAGTAGACCAAATTAAAGGCAGATCAGAGGTGCAATCCAAAGCAGTTAATTACACAAGCTGCCTGAGGAAGGTGAGGCGGAAGCGGCCATGCCAAATCCTCTGTGCTGCTTGACACCTACCGTCTTACCACGATAATTAGCCAGCGCTGCTTAGTGACACAGGGAGTGTAGACAGTACAGTATAAGACCAGTGAGATGGTGGAGGCACAGAAGGCTCAAAGAGTTTGCGTTCCTGTTACTGTCTGTCAGTACAGACTGTGTGCAAACCACCGAATATTCTCCCTTTACAGTTTCACATTCTGAATTTATGAATGCCACAATCAAACATTGATATTGGAGAATGTCACTTTGTCACAGCAGCGGCCTGTCACAGATCCCGCGGGAGTGGTTAGCAGTAGCTCAGAAAACTGTGTTAAAACAAAAGATTGACATTGATTATCGTCTTTCTCCTCCCAAAAATCTGGTTATGCAGAATTTTTTGTCTGAATATCTGATCTGAAGTAAGATGCTTGAATTATAAACAAGGAGACAATATCAAGGAAGAAGCAGTGACAGTGCTGCTATTGTGTCGTTCTCTTACCCCTCCCTCGTTTGTGTCAGCGGTGGCTGGTAATCAGTATCTAGACGTTTTTCCACAGGCTTCTATTGTGCAAATCTCTGCAAACAAAAAGTGCTGTAGTATACGGTGACAGCTTTGGTTGCTGATTTCTCAGTGAATAAAACAGGGGATTGTCTTTGATCAAACTGTGATGGCAAATTATCTCCTTTCCATTGTAAACTGTCAGGTTTTTTTTTTTTGAGTTACCGTACAACAAGTTAGCAATATGACATTGCCAAGGATGTTTTTCCAGAGATATGATAGAAGCCATTATTTATCTGAAAAGCCTTTTTTTTTATCACTGTGTGCACTGTTGAATAATATTTGACGACATTAAAGCTGTTTTACCTCAGATCTGGCATTTGTCCTTTGTGTTCAGCTGACTCAAACATCCAGTGTTGGATTTCCATGTCAGGATGACTTTTCCCAAAAAGCATGGTTTTAGTCATGTGCAGGTCAAAACGTGTCAAGGTTAAAACAGTTGTAGATGTCTCAGTGGTCACTGGTTGCATTTGTTTACCAGTTTTGTTGATTGTTTTGTTGTATTATTTGAAATATGTATCCAATGATAAGTCAAAAATTAATAAGAAGATAGCAAAATAAAAACAACCGTTGCTTATCCTACAACCACTCAGATTTATGCTTGATTTGTGAGGTCACAAATTACTTCTCTAAAAGTATTTACAGGTACAGTCCCAGCACACTTTCTGTCAAAATCAGCAACAAACTGGGACTGTGGTACACAACACTATGTCCTCGCCCACAAGAAACAGACCTGCACCATGATAGTTATGACAGTTAAATAACACTAGTGATATTATCGTAGCTGCTGAAGTAGCACTGACGGGAAAGGTGTATTTGTTTGGGTGTTGAGTTCAAATATCAACAGCCCTTCTCCAGAATCACAGACTCCACCTTTAAATGACCAAACTTCACTGCATATTTTGTACCTATTACATACTGAAAGCTTGTCATTCAGATTTTTATGAAGCCGTAGTTACATGTGAAATAAATGCGGAGCCATGCAGAGACATTGTCCTGTTGGAATCTTACCACAAACCACTTCATGCTACTGTCATCAGTAAACTCAGAAGGTGATTTAAAGAGGTAATTATGAGGAAATTAGGAATGTTATTAAGTAATTTAAGCTGACTTTCCCTTTCAGTTTCTCTAAAACTCTACAGTACAACCACATGCACTTTGACATGGACATAAAATTTACATATAACCTATTAGGGCTTTTTTTAATAAAATTTCTAATATGAGGGAATTATGAGTGTTATAATGTAATTTAAGGTGACTTTGCCTTATAATGGGCACCACGGTGGTGTAGTGGCCTCACAGCAAGAAGGTTCTTGGTTCATTCCCAGGAGGGAGCCCTTCTGTGTGGAGTTTGCATGTTCTCCCCATGTCAGCATAAGTTTTCTCTGGGTACTCCGGCTTCCTCCCAAAATCCAAAGATATGCAGGTTGGGGGTAGGTTAATTGGTGACAAATGACAGCTCGCTGCAGTAAAGAGCAGCTGTCAGGACCAATATTAAACTTATGCTGCAGTAGTGATGCATTATTTGAAGGTGATGCTGTGCCACGCTAATACTGTCAATGTAACATGATAATCAATCACACAAATGAAACTCTCCATCTAAACGCTGGCGCATTACGGATATCCTTTCATCTGCTGCAGGTAAAAGGTCATCTTGTGTGAAACTGACTCAAGGCAGCCAGACCATTTTATTAGTAGCTAAATTATTAATTGTTAAAGGTTCTGCCACAGGCAGGCGGTCACATGAGGGTGTTCTTGACATCAGGGGGGGAAAGGGGCAGGTGCTAATGCACATCCAGCCTCCTCCTCTGCATACTCCTGACTAGATAATTAAAATACTCAGCATACCATTGGGGGGTGTTGCGCTTAACAGTTTTTTTTTTTTGTTTGTTTTGTTTTTCAGAAACTGAGCCAACCAGACTAGGTCTGCTGAACAGGTATGGGGAGCTGAGTTAGCGGGCAGGATTTAAACTCTACTCTTAAGGTCTCTTTTTAAATGATTTACACAATGACTTCTGTTACTTTTCATATGTGTATCTAGTAAAACACTATAAATCCCTTCCTGACCCAAATCAAAATTAAGCTGCAACCTCAGAGGCTGAAAAAATTTATCTAGTGCGGTAGTGCCAAAAACTGCAGTTCATCGAATGGCCACTAGAGGCTGACTCCAAAACAGAATAAATCCCCATGGACCCCCATGTTAACATGCCCACCTTTACAGCATAAATAAACATGATTTTGGTTTTGGTCTACGTAGCTTATCTCAACATTAATGACAATTAAATTTTTATTTAACTCACCCGTTAAAATATAATTAAGGCTTAAAGTTATGCATAATTAGATCAGGGCCACTTGAGTGATGGTCTGTCTGCGAGGTGTTGCTACTGTCTGTAAGTGTGTGCCTCTGTGTAATAATGTAGACATTTTTAGTATTTTGACATTTGAAAAACATTAAAGATGATGCAGTGAGTCCATGTCAGCCACACTAATCCAGAATCATCCATCATTGTTACACTCAAGCATGTCCATTGTAGACGATAAGGCAGCAAGAGAACAGGCATCAAGTGAACAGGGCAAGCATGGCAGAAAAGCTGTATGATATTTTTAATGAATAGTAAGCTTACATTAATGATGTAATGAATTAAGGACTGTGCTGATATATAGATTCAACCCTTTAAAATAACAAACAAACATGACTGTCCCCTTTTACCTTACCTGTTCACCCATTTTACCTGAACGTGTCATCCGAGTGAGGTAGGGGTTATTAATGTTTCTAAAATATTTCACTCAGTAACGTTTTATTTATAGAAATATAGCAGAAATTCACAAGTTCTAAAAGTAGCACACAAGGTAGTTTTCAGATTTTAGGTTGTTTTTGGTTGTTCTTCAAATTACCTGACTTCACCCGACGCATTTACCAACAAGCAGGGCTTTAAATCCCTCATGCTATTATAAAAGCTAAACACCGCCTGAATTTAAATATGCATATTGAATGGAGGGGAGAGTGTTGAATGGGAGTACTCTAATCTCACACTAATGTGCTTACACAATAAAGTCAGTTATTGTTAACATATTAGTAACTACAGACAGTTGACTGAGGACAACCGAGCAGATTTCCCTTGTTGAAAGTTCGTGATTGTGATAGTTTCTGTCAGCGTCTGCCCAAATCACTTAAAAGCACAGAGAGTCGACTACAAAATGTGTCAGTGGAGTCCCTGCCACGTTTCAGTGTACGGGTCTTTTAAAAGCTTGTTGGCAGCACAGTTGCATTAATATTTATACTTGCATATGAATAGCAGGAGCAGATTTCAGAGTTGTCATTTTTTCTCATGTTTTCTTTTCCAAACTTGCCTTCCCCAGGCTGTCACATTTTGCTGCTTCTTTTAATGATCACTTACAGTTCAACAATTTGTACACATTCACGTGCACACAGTATGCATACACGTCATGCATCGCCATTCTTATGCTTCTGTGAATGCACACACATGCACAGGCTTGTCTTAAGAACTGCCATGAACCTAATGCTTTCCTCCCTTCTTCAAAGGGGGTGGGGGGGCTTTTAGATGAATTGGCCTGTGAAAAAATATTGGATGATGAGAAATTGAAAAATGGAAATTCCCGCTCCCCGGCTCCAGCGACTTCTTCAGCCCAGCAGTGATTGCCGCTTTAATCTCCCTCTTAGTCTCAGGCCTCCCACTGGTCGAAACAGCTCCCAGCATTTAAATAAGATCTACTCACACCAGGAACATCAAGTCACGGGGACGGCTCTGCGAAACACACACTGTCATAAGAAGTCAGGTGGAAAGAAAGAAGTTGTTCTAGTCTTAAGGCGGTGCCAGGGCTGGGCTCATGGAGCTCAAGCCCCAAATCTTTGCTGTTCATCAGGCATGGCATTTTTTGTGCTAAACCCAGAATGGTCACAGAGAAGCACTGACAAAATGGAAAATAGATCCCCTTCCTGCCCTGTGTAGTCTTTGTACTCAACCCCACAGCAGCATTGCGAGTGTCGGTGGCCAGCTTTCTAGTAAGCTTTCTTTTAACTATATTGAATTTAAATAGCAATTCAGCCACATTACAGACCATAGGATGAGTTTCTTATGCATTATTTAAAACAGTGGTTCCCAGCTGGTGGGTCATAGTCCAAAAGTGGGTCCCAGGTCCATTCTGAATGGACCGCAAGTGACTTGCAAACGTGTCAAGTTTGTAAAAAACACACTTGACAGAGACAGCTAACTAGCCTGACGACATGGCCAAACGCAAGTATGACACTGAATGTATTAAACTGTGTGGACCTTGAACAAATGATGTAGGAGAAATCTGGACCCCATGGCTGGACCAGTTGGGAACCACTGGTTTAAGATACAGCTTTGTTTAAATTTGTATCATAGACACATCTAATGTAATCCAACACAACTGCTCAGCTCTGATCATGAATTCTGCCCTTGCAAAGGTAATAATTTTCAGTTTTGAAAGACACTGTCAGAAGGTTAATAATTTGACTGTATGTGTATAGTTTAATTTGTAGTTTACAGTGGTGTTAAATGAGACTGCATTATATTGAGGGATGTTTGCCCACATTCACAAACATGAAAGCAATTTTTTAATGCACACTTCAACGTAATGCTGTCCAGTACAACACCACCTCTAACTACAACCTCAGTAATAAACAACACCATGACAGCGTCAATCGATAGCGAACATTATAAGCATCATAAAGTTGATTTCATGGCAGGGCAGTTGTGTTGAATTGCATTAGATTGTATAGGTGCACCAAAAAAGCAGCCAGGGAGTGTACATTATGCCCTGAATCTCCACTGACCCTCGAACCACCCCTGTACTTTGTCTTTGTTTTTCTGCTCTCTCAGTCACAAACTCCTGTCTAACCTGCAGAAGGATACTGCCAGCCATGTCAATGACATCGCTGGCCATGGGGAGATTTCTGTTTCCTTTTATTTTGGTACCTTTCTCTTTTGTCTGCCCCCTCTTCTCCCCCTCTCCCCTCTTTCGCTCTATTCTTGAGACAGGAGGAGAGAGCTTGAAAAGGTGCACCATGTCTCCCTTGCTCGCTCAAGCAGCCACTACGAGGTGCTTTCCACTTCACAACAGCATTACGCATCAATTATTCAGAGCTACTGAAATAAAGCAGTTTGCCTCCTCTATCTTTTAAGGAGGAAAGAGAATCGTAAATGAAAAGGCACAGAAGTGGTGACGATTCCAATGCTTGTGCAATTAAAAACATCTCTTTTAAAAGATTTAAAGGAGGAAAAGTCAGCCTCAGTGAGTACAGTCTCTTGTTTTTTTTTTTAAGATCAAATGTAAGAATTTGATTATTCCTAGTCATGTTGCACTTTGTCTTTAAATTAATAATTCATTTTCTCTTTATCAATGCATCAGCTGGTGTTAAAGCCACCATCTCGAGTGCTGAGGGTACAACAGCTATTACAAGATGATAATACTAAAATGCTGAGAAATGTGTTTGCAGCACTGGAGTCAATATGTCTTCATTTGTCCGCTGATCATGGACTACAGTTGGTAGCTTTATTATGTAAACAGTTGATTTCCCTTCCGAGTAAAATTTCTTTCTTTAGGTATAAGATTAAAACTAACAAATACGATTTCCCTTACGACCTCTCACAAACTATAATACATTTGAGTTTCAAAGTGAGCCATCAGTTGACTCAAAGCTGCAATTGATCTTTTAGCCACACTGCTAAATGCTCCACTGTGTACACAAGGTAGTTGTTAACTTTCTGTGGTTATTTGATGGTGGGCTGGTGGTCAGAGCTTTTTGCTTAAAACAGTTGGTGCTTGATTGATATGAGCGGAGTTAGATGGTAGTAAAACCAAAACAATGAGCTAAAAAAGGCTACAGTAAAGTCGAAAATTCTATAGTCAAAGACACATAAAGTTCAGTCAGGACCAATTTAGTCAAAGAAAACTTTATTTCCATTTGCAGTATTATATTTGGTTGTATGGCTCTGATCTGGGGCCTCTCTGCTTTTCCTTGTGCCTACGCAGAAAGCCTAAGGTGGAAAGAGCACACCTCTCCACCCTTCCATGTGCCTATGTGGAAAGCCTAATGCAGAGAGAGCACACCTCTCTGCCTTTCCTTGTGCAAACAAGGAAAGCCTGAGGCAGAGAGAGCAACCCTCCCTGCCCTTCCATGTGTCTACACAGAAAGCCTTAGGCAGGGAGAGCAGCAGCAAAGACCTCCAAGGGAACAGAACAGAGCATCAATGACAAACAGAAATAACACTGATAAGTCAGACACAGCATGAAAAGGAGGAGCTGGGGTGGAGGCGGCTTGCAAAGTGGCTTGCAGAGGAAGCAGCAACATTAGGCAGGCCAGAGCAGTTTAAATAGGACACCCTGAATGAGATTTGCCAATTGGTTGCATAAAAAGGAATCATGTGATCTATCAGCTGCTCCATCAGTTGATTGGGCTGTTTGAGATCAGCTGATGTAGCTGGGATGTCAACAGAGCTAGACATTGTGTCCTGCCTGAACTAAACTGAAACGCTTTGCCCAATATGTTCTTGGAAATGTGAAGAAACTAAAGGGATCAACCCAGCTGGCCACCAAGGCCTTTAGATGCTGATGTTTGGTTGAATTTAGGTCAGGACAACATCTAATGTCACTTTGACATAAAATACTGACAACAGATGACATTGATATTTTGCTGGTTTTAAGTTGTCTTATTAAGTAACCAAAATCCAGTATCTTCCAAACGTCTCATACCACCGTCATATGGACATAGAATAACAATATTTAGTCGTTAGGTATAGAGAACAAAACCCAACATCTGCAGAACGCCATAATGTTAACATTCACATGACATGAAATTCTGTCGTCGTTAGATATTTAAAATATCATCAACCTGATTTTCATTCCAACCAAAATGTATCCTCTGTTCAACATCTTTCCGACATTATACTGATATCCAGTGCCAGCTGGGAATAGATTAAAAATAGTACAATAACTACATAACAAAAAGGATTTATATTTCAAGAGATGTTCTTTATCAGGTGTCTTTCTTTTATCAGAAATCTTTTTACCAGTAACGGAGAATGAGAATGGCACTCACTAGTTCAATGTGCAAGTCAGCTGTTTAACAAAACCATTTTCTCTCTTTTCCTACTGATTACAACATTGAGGATGTGCACACTTATTCTTTCACTAACTGAAACTCTAATGATGATTCAGCTCTGCCTTTCAGAGAGCTGTGGCCAATTGTGTGGAGCTTCTTAAGATTTCCTTTACATAGACAATATGGGGACTCGACTGATTTTACGCATAAAAAATCAGTTTGCTCATCACGAGGAGTGCTTAAGCCTGTGAAAACGTTTGCATAATGTCTGCCGCGGTTTTGGAGGGAGATGACCCTGATAATGTGCTTCTAATCTCAGATCTACATTGGATGTGTCTTGGTCAGGCTATATGATCTCCTCAGAAATGTGGACTCTCTGTGAACTTACCATAACCGACTGGTGGCCGGAATTTAAAAGACAAAACTAGAAATGGAGCAAACAACAATGGGTGAGCAGGACAAGGTCAATACATTTGATAAGTATGCCAGTCATGAGGCTTATTCATGGCTTTGTGATCTTATTCGAAATATAAACACAAAAAGTCAGGTTATTTATATCCCTGTATCCCGGCTACTCATCACTGCATGCTATTTGCTCAGGCGCTGTGATGTTTATAAAAACAAACCGACAATGGGAGATGAGATCGACAGGAAAAATTAAACACTACACTGTACATTTATGACCACTTGAAAACTTAACCGCTAATTTCTTCTCTGCTCTGATTGCCAACAGCTGTCTGCTCTGAGTGCATCAACCGTCTCTCGTCAGTCTCTCTTACTCGCTTGACCACACTCACTACAGAAGTCTCAGCCAAGATACTCTGTCCATGTAAACACACTGTTATCTAACTGTCTGATGACTGTCACTTTTTTCAATAAAAAATGATAGATCTCAGAATGCCAAAGGGACGACGATTTTCTTCTTCCTTCTGGATTTCGGAGGTAAATTACTGCCGCCACGCTCTGGGGTCATTTTATTTCTTTAAGGTTTTACTTTGCAGATGCAAAATAGCCTTCATTTTACACTGTCTGTTTCATTTCCAATTTTTAGTAAAGGCGACTGTGGAGTGTGAAGAGGTTGGGATGAGAGTCAGCACCTCCAAGTCTAAGGCCATGGTTCTCTGCTGGAAAACGGTGAATTGCGCCCTCCAGGTTGGGAGAGAGTTACTGCCCCAAGCAAGGGAGTTCAACTTCGGGGTCTTGTTAACGAGTGAGGGTAGAATGGAGCATGAGATGGATTGGCGATTTGGCGTGGCGCTGCGCCAGACTGTCGTGGTGAAGAGAGAGCTGAGGCAGAAGGCAAAGCTTTCGATTAAATTGAATTGAATTTACTGGTCTATCTACGCATCAACCCTCACCTATGGTCATGAGCTCTGGGTAAGGACCGAAAGAATGAGACTGCGGATACAAGCGGCCGAAATGAGTTTCCTTAGAAGGTTACCTGGGCTCAGCCTTAGAGACAGGGCAAGGTCGGAGTAGAGCCGCTGCTCCTTCGTGTTTAAAGGGATCCATTGAGGTGGTTCAGGCATCTGATCAGGATGCCTCCTGGGCGCCTCCTGCTAGAGGTATTCTAGGTACGTCCCACTGGTAGGAGGCCTTGGGGTAGACCCAAAACACGCTGGAGGGATTACATGTTCCGTCTGGCCTGGGAATACCTCGGGGTCCCCTTGGAGGAGCTGGAAAGCGTTGCTGGTGAGAGAGACATCTGCAATACTTTGTTTAGCTTGCTGCCCCCGCGACCCAGCCTCGGATAAGCGGTTGAAAATGGATGGATGGATGGATGGAGTAAACAGCAACCACAATTTGATCCTTTGTGAATTATTGAGTTAGAGAGAACTGTTTAAACCTTGTAAAATGCTATCTAGGTAAATTCATAACTAGTCTTGCCTTCTTGTAAATTCAGCAATATTATACATTCAGTTATTTGCGCCTTTGCGTAAAACCATTATAACTTTCGCCTGTCCTGTTGCGGTACCACTGCAAAGTCAGTTGCTGAGATGTGTGCTGTGCACACAGTTATTTCTAACTGTATATCATTCATTTTCCACCCATATTGCTTTGATTTGATGCAGTTCTGTTGAATAACACATCTCATAGAGCTTTCATAGACAGAATAGGAGGTATAATCAGTAACTCCTTCAGCTGTCTTGCTACTTATACTTTATGCATGAAAATAACAATCTGTATCAGGGTTTTACGAAACGCCTCAGCATAATATTTTCACGACCTGATCATCATGATGTGATGATATGATAATAATCATCGAGAGCAGGCTACGCTCTGTGTGTAAGATCCACACTCCCTCACACACATCAGACAGGATATGATTTTCCCCTTTGTGCCAGTAATTTGAACTTAAATTTGAAACTTTTAACACTTCAAATATTCTAAAATCTCTCCCTCCATCTGCTCAATCAGAACATTTCACTTCAACAACAGTTTCTTCCACCACTAAAAATAATTTTGTCTGCAGAGACTAGTTTGAGGATGTAATGCATTGTTGATAGAAGAGACTCCATCTGGTTTCCTTAACAGAAGCTGGAGGCGTCATGCTACATGTGCACTTAATTTGATTGATAAAACAGGCTTGTGATTACTGATTGGCTCCCATTTGGCTAAGTGAAAGGATCGGTATTGTTAAGCTTACGTGATTGGAAAAAGTTAAACAGGAAGGCCTTGCCTCTTTGATTTTTAACTGACGGGATAATAAAGGAAGCGGGGATGTGAGCCAAGAGGTGTGGCTCAGCAGCATTAATGAATGAAAGCGTCGGGGAGAATGATTGAAGTTGTCTTGATTTGCTGATATACTGTCGCTAAGTTCCATTAACATTATATTTTCCATCAATCCTCCTTGAGAACTTCTCTCTCTACTCGTACCAAATGATCTGAGGTCATTCAGTGACTTATTTAAGGATACTTCAGAAGGGATTTCCTGACATGACACTGTCAGCTGTGTCACGACACACTCTTCTCTTTCTCTCTGAAACCTGAACACCTTGAACACAGCACATATTGGCAGAACATGACTCTAGACATGGTGGTTAACTCCTAAAATTTATCACACACAAAAAAGAGGTTGGAAAGTTCAAAGCACTGCCCCGGAGTTTCCTGCTCCAGTACCAAAAACGTCCCCAAAGTATGGCTAAATAATGCATCCAGAGAGAGGCTAGTTACCTGAAATGCCCTGCTTAGATTCAGCAAAGTTGGCCGTTTGGGAGAGCGTCTGCCTACTGAGGACCCTGAGGTGTGAAGATGGATATCCTTATCCACTGATAGGGGAACAAACCTGCCAGTGGCAAGCACAGCTGTGACAGCGACAAGGCACTGACTCAGCCATTGGAGCATCCAGCAGCTGCCTGAACTGTCAGTCTCTATTTAGAATTAAAGCAGTAATCGATACAGCAAGCATTCACCCTGCCCCTCATGCTGTCTGCGACTACACGGAAGGCTTAAAATCTACAAAGGCTGAATTTATAATGTTGAGAAACTTCTTTGTTTATTAAGTTCTGGCATCCTTACTCATTAACAAATGACATCCACCGCAACGATGCCTCAAGGCTGCGACAATTAGTCACATAAAAAAACACTGTTCAGGGGTAGATTTATCACCTGCGCTCCTCTTGAAGAAAAATAACTCACTAAAGCAATACAAGTAATTAGGCTGCCAGATGTGATAGTGCAAAGAACAAGCAATTAGTGGTAGACTGATCAAGTGATAAGTGAACAAGGGAGAGACACAATGCGATGGATTTAAGTGCTCTTGTATAAGAAACACAACATGAACAATGACTCTATACACTCGGCTAGATGTTCAAAGATAGGAGATTTACTTTCACTTCCGTGTCATATCCGCTGCTGAGTTTTGATTTAAAGTACAAAGTGACGATCGCTGTTAGTCAACAATAAATCTCATTATAATTGTTGCATGTCTATTTAAGACCACCGTGCGTGTTATAACTGATAAGTACCAATAAATCCACACTGAAAACTTATGAGCTCAGTTCAACAAACACATGGCCACTACAGTGGTAGCAGCTGAACTGACGTGCCTCCTTATTAAGTTTTTTTTGTCTATCTTTGTGCTGCAGACAGCGCTCTGAAAAGCTGTTGAGTACATTGAATTATTAACTAACTCTAGTCTTCCTCAATCAATTGGAAAAGAAACAATATTTGTTTCTGCAGTGCAGTTTTGGTCTCAACAAGCGTGCAGTGTGAAATGAAAGTCCAGTAAATAATGTCCCTTCCAGTCAAACACTGAGAGCAAATGTGTCAAAATCACAATTACAGTATGTACCTTGTATTCCACTGATTTCTGTAGCTGTTCTGGTAAAATCTGATATAATAGTACTGCTGTTAGTGTTGTTCCAAACTTGAAAAAATCATGGCACATTTAAAGGCATGTTTTGTACAATATAATGAACACTTTAATTGAACTAAAGCAACAGCAGTGTATAGAGAGAAGATACACAAAGCTAAATATGTTACTGTTAATAACCAGTATCATAAGGGAGTATATTCTTGATTCAATTAAAACTAACCTACATGTTTTAAATACACAACATGTCCAATAAAATGACTCAATATCAATATCTGTCATGCTGTAAGTGGTCCATCCAACACTTTGATCCAGAGCAAGATATCATTAAAGGAATACTTCACCCACAAAATGGCCCTTTGTAAATCAGTTAGTTATGCCATTTTACCTTGAAGTGGTGAAGAGAACTATTTTCCCTGCATGCCTCTGGTGAATGAAGAATTCAAAAATGGCAAACACTGCATTCATTGAAGTAAACCAGGACCATGTTTCACTGCAGCAAAACATCTGTTTACAAACTCTCACACAGCTTGTGCTAAGGGGTCAGCAACCTTTACTGTCAAAAGAGCAATTTCTTAGCCAAAAATGCTCTTAAATAATCTGCCTAGCCTGCCTGACCCTTATATTGAAAGTAATGGTAAGTCTAAATTCACATATCAGCATTACTAATAGGTCTAAATGGGCGTTTATTAATATGATTTACCACAAGGTGGCTATCTGCAGTGGGCTATTGATGATTGTTTGGTACTTAATGTTGAAGCGTTGGTGGTAAAAGGAAACAAATATGTCCACAGACTGCTAATATGCTTTATTGTCCTCCAAGACTTTTCTGATCTGGAATCCATAGCTAGCTTAGGTAGGGAGCTCCAAGACAAGCCACTGCAGTGAAGGTACAGGAAGATTTAAAGGAAAAGGTCATTGGCTGTATGGCGCACATTCAGTTGATGAAATGTAAAAACATTGAATTATTTAGTGTATAGACTACAGAATTTTACACTGCAGAATGTAAGAATCACCCAAGGCCTACAACAATGAAAAATGAAAATGTGAGAAAATAGCTGTTATTAATTTCTATATATTTTTTTGCCAACCACAGGGAGCCGCTGGAGAGGGGTGAAAGAGCCGCGTGTGGCTCCGAAGCTACAGGTTGCCTACCCCTGGGCTAAGGCAATGCAATGCAGCAGGTTTGAGAAGCACTGCATACAAGTGGATATATTAGAGTTGGATTATAATGCACAAGTTGTTTTTTAGTTTAGTTATTTAACAATATTTGCTGTTTTTGGATTCTTTGTTCACCAGAGGCATGTTAGAAAATCATTTTCTTCACAAATTCAAGGCAAGATGGCATAATATTTGGCATACAAATGGTCATTTTTTGGGGGGTAAAGTACTCTTTTAATATTCTCAAACAACTCTTCTGTTCATTCTTTAATATTCTTTAACAACTCAAATTGCCATGAACTTTGGCATGAATATACCATGCTATATGTAGCTCATGATGATTCCTAATGATATGAATGATCGCCTGTCCTTTCCTCTTCCCCACCATCACATCAAAATTTCCCCTTGAACAACATATTAAAAACTTTTGACTGGAATTCAGTGAAAATCGTTGTGGATATTCAAGGTGAGAATTCTTTCCTCAAAAAGAAAGAAAAGATGGTTTAAATTTAAAGTTCGTCTAAAAGATATCTTGGACATCTGGCTTGTGACCCTGATGACCTTTCCTTCAGCACCACCAGCAGGCCAAATGTTCCACTTGTTAACAGAAATTAACACTGAAGGGCAGTTGGAGTTTCTACAGCCCAATCCCCAAAATAAATCTCTGTTAGTAGATAACCACCACCAAGTATATAAATTAAACATCTTGTAGAAATAGAGAACATTTTTAAAGGTACCATTGATTTTTTTGGCCACCTGGAGGCAGCAGAACAAGCTGTAAACAAAACACTGACTTTTTAATTAATTCGTTACGAAGTTTCTATGGTGAACGTGTTGTGTATGAACACATGTAGTAGATACCCAGCCACGTTCCTTTTGAGTCATGTTTCTGTCCACCTGTTGAATTTCCAGTAGTCATATATTCACATTCCCTTTAGCTCTGTTTGTTTTCCACCAGCTCCTGAGGAAAATATGTGTTTTTTTCAGCTGCCAAATGCTCCACTATGTTCAATTGGTATTTGTCTGTCTGCCATTTGGTGCGCAGCAGGTCATGTACAGTTATTTTATCAGAAAGGTTGCTTGTAGCTGGAAAACAGGTTGATGAGAGCAGTGAAAGTGAACCAAAATAAAGTTGTGGGCAATGAAACCAAAACGATAAGCTGAAAGGCTCTAATATGTTTTGTAGAGGGCAACTGCAAAGCAAGATTATTCTCTGCAGGTTAATCACTACAAGTGATCCCTTTCACATTTTGTGTAGTCTCTTGCTCCATTATTAATAAGAATATTTATTAATGCAGCTTTAAAGTAGTTCACTGCCAGCGTCCAGGGTTTCTAATAGAGCTTTTATGTGCTTCAGTGGCAAAAATACTCTAGAGGCATAAAAAACACACATCCAGTCATAATTAAAAATGTAAAACAGACTGTTATACGGCTGGTGATGATTGAAGCACATTAGTTCCGTTGAATGGATGACTCAAAAATGCAGCGGAAACATTTCTAGAGCAAAATCACGAGTCTCTCCTCCAGCCCAACAGCCTTATTTAAAAAAAAGAAGTATAATCTATCCATGTATTGTCACACGGTATCACACTTTCACGAGCCTATTACTGTTATTACACCGCAGTTTTTATTACTGACATTTATGAAAAGCTGTTCAGACATCTGTGACACAGTAGAGCTTGGTGAGGAGATGAAGACTATGCAAAAAAACATAGCTCCATCTCCTCCTGCTCTTCCTGTCTGCAGAGGTGTTACTGATCTGTGTCCACTTACAGTCGTGATCTCTCAGCCTCCATTCCCGCATCAGCCATCATCTGAATAACATTTGTCCCAAAGCTGTGGCTGATGTACACAGAGCATGTGCCAGCCAGCATCATGACTGACAAATGGTTGACTCTGCATTAAGGGGGAGATGTAAACTGTGTCATTAATCAACATCTGTGGCTAATTAGAGGCCCGTTCAGATATTCAAAGCTAATAGATGTAACAAATTTGCTATAATTTATTTTCACACAATAGAAATTTAATTAAGCTGGTTAGGGGGTGTAGCCTCGCAGAGGCCTCCGATAAGTTGCTAGGTTACAGGTATAAAAAAGGTACATAAGGCAGCGTGATACTTACAGAGCAACCAGAGTGACAGATCAGGAGATACTGGCGCTCATTAGAACACCTGTCAGCTATCAGTGTCGCTGTATTAAAATAAACTTTTATAATTGGAAAATATTGTGTTGATTAGGGCATCTGTTTGTCTTGCATCCGTCACATCAGAAGCTCATGACTTGATAAAATGTGACAGATCAAGATTTAGAGGTGTAAGCAGGCCACAGTAATAGTCATGCCAATGGACACAGAAGAAAAACCCACCCAGTCACACTAATGACATGATAATTATGTTTTCTAATTCAGATATTCTGCTGGCAGCACTTCCACGACAACACCACATACAAAGCTATTGGGTTTTATTTCAGCCCTCGCTGTTGAACTCCGTCCTCTAAGCCTAATACTTACTGTACCTAATGACTCCCTTAGCAACTCAACTCATTATATTTGTACAGCAGTGAATGAAGTCGGGCCCCTATAGAAGCATATGTCAATCCGTGCCCTACTATCAAAGGAAAAGGTCAATTACAGTTGCATGTCCAAGGACTCTCTATCATAGCCTGACCTTTCAGCTTGATGTGCCAGGAAAGCCACTGGAGCTTCATCCAAATGTCACATGGTCCTGACAGTGCTTGATTCCCCAGGCTTTGGAGTATTTACCATGTCCCCTGTCTGTATTGATTCAGTATGTGTGACCTCTTTCTGATGAAATCTTACAATTAGTGCTCAGGCTGTGTATATATGTGTTTTATAAGACAGCCGGAGGCTATGATGCAGCTCTCCTGCTGGTTTCTTTTAGTGAACGTCCCGATTTATTTGGAAATCTTTTAGTCATAGTAAAGTATTTATTATCATGGCAATAAGGTTAATTAGACCAAACACATCATACTGGGAAAAACAAACCCTAGAGGTGTGATTATTGTTTTTAAAACCCACTTTAGATAAAACCATGCTCATTTCCACATGACGTAAGTGGTGTGCCGGACCACATGGTCTTCTCACTCTCTCTGGAAAGTTTGCTCCCATGAGGAGTTGAAGGGCAGTCAAGCCACTGAAGGTGTGCCTCTGCATAATATGACAGCTACAGTAGATTGGAAAATAGCGATGTTGCTAGTTAAAAGAAAACTTTGCAAATTTTCAACCTGCTCTTTGTTATCTCAGTGTGTGCAGGCAAAAGTCTGATGGATCCGGTAAATGAGCCTGGAGTTCCAGGTGCTTGTGGCTCAGTCGGAAAGCCTAACATTGTTCATCTGCACACACTGCACATACAGCACACACTGGTATGTTTGAAGTTAAAAGACAACTTTGCTTTTAAACCAGCTCTTTGTCATCGCAGTGTGGGCAGTGTGTGTAGGCAAGGGTCTGGTGGACCTCTACTGGTAAATGAGCAGGGAGATTGGGGTACTCGTGGCTCAGTGGGAAGGCCTTTGTTCATCTGCACACACTGTGATGCAACAGCTGGTTGAAAATCAGCATTTTTTTTCACATAACAGCTGTAGCAACTTAAATTCAGCCAGCAACTGTCACTAAGAACAGATAAATATACATTCACACATATACAAGACGCATATATATTTAATGGATGTAGGGAGTCATTAAAACCCAACGTCCACCCTCTGAAGAGAGGGATGAGGGGGGGTAAAGTTCCTCAAAGTTTCTTGGCAAGGGTGAAGTTCAAAGCCATTGATAAAGTCAAGCTGTGCACTTTCACAGGGCGCCCATCTACTTGGAGCAGTAGGCTGGCAGCCAGTCATCAGGCCTTGACGTCTGGCAGCCCGCATTCGTTATACTGAAGTTGGCATAGGTTCATCTAAAGAGGTTGGTAAAATGTGGAGTGGTACATTGCTGTTATCAGTCAGTGTTGCCATCAACCTTTTTAAGATCATCTGCACCAGGAAAATGACATTTTTGGTTGTTCAAACACTTAAAATACTTTCTATTTACCATTTCCTGAAAAGCAACCTCTTTCAGAAGTTGAGAAACCTTTAAAGGAGGAGGTCCGATATCTGGCTTTTACACTTTTGGTGCTTGGCATGACCAAAGTTGTTCCTTAACCTTTGCAAAGTAAAGATTACATGTTTTCCCTAACCATAAACTCTTGACTCAGGGTCCACTTTTTAGCTTTTTCTGGAGCTTTTCTGGCCAAAAATAAACATCAAGGCTTATCGTGAGCAAGTACTTTAAAGTGCTTGTCACCCTGTCTAATCCATACTTTGAAAAGATGTATTTTAAGGCGCTCAATGCAAATTTCAAAGCATATGGGTCGTCTGCACACGGTTCTTAACATGAAGGTGGCTAGCAGGCAGGTAGCAGCTAATAATGCTAACACCAATAAACAGAGCTAAACAACGGCAACAGTGCTAACAGAGCGAACAGTGTTAACTGGAGGGTGGGTGCTACACCCAGGATGCCATTACGCCAATGCTGTCTAATTACGCCCCATTTATACATTTCAGTCACACTATTCAATTGTCTGTCACTGTTTTAATCAGTACAGCTGTCATGGATAACGTCATGGCTCAGATTTATTTTGAACATAACTGCAACCCATCTACTGTCGGCCACTCACCCACACTCTCCTTGGAAATCACATCCTTCAACAAGTTTCATGTAACTATGTTTCTACAAATTACAGGTGACCACCAGAGACAGTGTTTTATAATTGGATTTCAAATTTTGTGGCAGTCAGGAAGAATAAAATGAAACTTTTAGACTGCTGTTGATTTCTCTTTTAATATGCCTTGGTTGAGGGGTGTTGCCCAGATCAGAGTGAGCGTGACTTTGCTTTGCTTTGTTTAATTCAGAGAACAGAAGTATTTAGTTTTCTCTGGAAAAACAGCATTGCAACTAATGTTGCAATGTACAGACAGAGAGCATTATCAGTGTACAGTGTAATTAATCTACTGTACATCTATACATGTAGATCCAAGATTCAAAGATTTGTTTGTCACACATTCATATTTTTAATATATGCAGTGATGTGTGGGTGGCTTACTCTGAAGGATGGTGCTAAAAGGTTAGTGCAATAATAATAAGAATAATAATAGAGTTCACTAAGCAATTTTGACTCTATTTCATAGTCTGTATTTCCAATAGAACATTCTAAGCTGCAAGTAGCAGCATGCATGCCAAAGCAGCACGGATGGATCAATTAATGCTGCTTGGTTCAGAAATGACCGTACAGTCACTGTAGGGATATTTTTGGCCAGCATTTCTATGAAGCTTGTCACAACTTCCACAGCCTCACTGATTTAATTTACTATCTCAAACAAGTGGCCTGAAAGTCTACACAGCTCGTGTACCATCTGTCTTATGTTGCATACAAATGGAATTAAACTTGTGCTGTGAACATAAATGAGTATCATGTGTTCAGAACACTGAAATACACATTATGATGACAGAAGCTGAAGTTTTATTTTAAAAAAAAGAAATGTTTCTAGTGTGAAAAGTGATGAAGAACATTTACTCAAGTACTCTAGCAGCAAACTTCTAGAAGAATTTCTAATTCATGACTCTTTAGCTTTTCTACAACAGTGGTTCCCAACTGGTCCAGCCATGAGGGTCCAGATTTCTCCTTAGTTATTAGTTCCAGGTCCACACAGTTTAACACATTCAGCATCACACTTGTGTTTGGCCATGTCGTCGAGCTAGTTTGCTGTCTCTGCCAAGTAGCGGTCGGTTAGTAACTCACTCAAAAGCAGAAAACGGCACTTCATAATAAAAGTTCTGCGCTGGAAATTTACTGAACTTAAAAATTAAGTGTTTTTTACAAACTTGACATGTTTGCAAGTCACTTGCAGTCCATTCAGAATGGGCCCGCGACCCACCAGTTGGGAGCCACTGATCTACAACAATACGAATATTCGACAGCTAAAGTTCCTTATTACCCTACAAATAAAGATCTGACATATAAACCATATTAAGAACTTTTAAAAGCATGCATTTTAAAACATTTAACTACCCAACAGTATATAGAAATTGAGCTTACATGATTAGTCAGTGAATTAGTTGATTTGTCGATTCTAAAAAAAATAAATAACTCTTTTGAAAACTAAGTGATTAATTGTCATTTTGTCATTTTCCATGCAAAAATACCAATGATTTTATGGTTCCAACCAAAGACATAGATTTCAAGGAGGAAGCAGGGGACACGCCCCCTCTCAATATTTAGAACATGTGCATTTGTCCTCTCTCAGGAAACACAGGAAAGTAATGGAGAACTTTTATTTTGACAAAATCAAAGGTAAGGTGAGGCAGCTTTATTTGAACAGTGCATTTCATACATCAAAGTGCTTTACAGAGCAATAAAATATAAAACATAATATGATAAAATGTAAAACATAATGAAGGATACAGACTTACAATACGAGAGTAAAGAGAAAGCATATAAAGGTAAAAATAAATTTGAAACGATGCTCAAAAGGCACAAATTGGGCTATGAAAATTCAACAGAATGAAAGAAATTAAGTGTCTGACACAAAATTATCTGGCAGAGGACCCCCAACCCCCTGCTGATTTCAAATTGTGTGGTACATGAATGTGTGGTAAATTAAAATAAACTGCAGTAAATTTAATCATTTTGAGGTTTGTTCAGATAAAACAAGACATTTAAAAGTCTGAGCTCTGTTTCATTGCGACTGTAGAACAAAAGCACTGATCAAGAAAATAGGCAGCAGATAATGCATATAATCCTATACAATGTAGAGTATATTTAAGTACATTTATTTTTTTAGATTGAGTATTTTTACAGTACTACAGTAAAGAATTGTTACAGTACAGTAAAGAATATTTTATCCCCCATAGACAACAGCTATGCCAAAGATTTTCTCTTAGCGTGAAGCTGTGAACACACCTATATACAGCAGAGACTGTTCTCTTTATTCTTTCACTCTCAGCTCTCCTCAGGAAAGCGAACACCATGAACCTCCGTTTGGGTTCCTCTGAAATGGCTCTACTAAATACCCTGCACATATGTTTTCTTTATGAGATCATGCTCTGTAATAAATCAGCATTCTTCAAAGCAGCTAAGCATCATTTACTCACCATGAAACAGATTTGAATTTGCACCTCTTTGAACCTCAACTTATTGAGTCATTGGCTCTCAAAGCACTTTGTTAGCTTTGCTGGAAGCGGTGCCAAATTTATTTATTTTTTTCTACATGCTGAGTGGGCTGACGTGTTCTGCTTGGAAGTTTGTGGGGGAGCCACTGTTCAACAGGAAAACTAATTTAGGTAATAACACAATCTGGCAGCAATAACCTCAATAACATCACTTATCATGCAGATAATACATTTGTGAGTCTAGATGTGACATTCTCAGAGCTGGGATGATTTATGGTGATAAAATGCTAATATTTTTCAGAAGAAGGGAAAAAAACGTGTGTAAAAATTATATTTTGAGGAACCTTGGGTATTATGTTGTCCATTTTGGAACTTTTGATGAGAGATTTACCCCTTTTTTGTCATAAATATTCCAAACTCAAGGTTCACCCAACCAATGAAACTCAATTTATTTACTCTCTCTCTGTGTTCTGGCTTTGAACTCAATCAGCTGACTGAGGAGCAGTGTTTCATTTTTAAAAATTGTGCCGGTCCACGTGTCCTGTAAGAGTTCAATGTCCTGCACAAATGGGAGAAATTCCAGTCAAAAACCGTCTGTATTTATTGGGCTTAAAACAATTCATAGGCAAGCTATATACGATACGATATGATGCAATTCGATTCAATTCGATATGACATGATATGACACGATACGATACGATACGGTATGATATGCTTCATTGTCCCCGTAGGGAAATTTGTCTTGGATGTAGGAGCTGCACAAGTACAGTACATTACAGTAATAGTCCAGAAAAAATAAAAATCATACACCATAAAAAAAAATACACATAACAGTATTGCACATCAGCGACTAATGTATTGCACACAACACAACCCCTCAGCATCAAGCGACATCACTTAAAATCTCAATTGAGGTTGGCACAAATGAAATTTTTCAAACAGTTCAATTTAAATTTGGGCACTGTATACAAACAATAATATGTATACTGTACATTATATTACAAATACAATATGTACTCATTAGGCTCAGATGCATAATAACAATATTATAAGACAAATAAATATAATGCTAGCCTATGTTTCTTGGGGCAACACACAGACAAAGAATCTGTTAAATATGCACTTCTGTTACATCATGTACACAAATCTCATACCTATAAGCTTTGCGCTTGAAATCAATCTGGAGACGTTACCACTAAAGAAGATGTGTGAGCACTTTCCATCTTCATGCATTTGTACTTTTGGAACAGAAAACAGACGTTTCATATTGTAAGATATACTGGAAATGAAATACAATATAGCCAACAGCAAGTAGGTTTTTATTAGCGATGGTCATTTAACAGAAAGTTTTAGCTCCCTGGTGATCTCCCTTCAGCCAGCTGCTGCCTTGTTCAGGTTTTTGTAGTGAAATAAGGAAGTAACTCCTCGGGAGGTAACTTCTCATTTCAGCTTTATGAGGCAGCTGATCCTTGTCCAATGTGTTGCTTTCAAAGTGAGCAACAGGAGATGACTGGACAAAAGTTAAGCTTAAAATGGCTGCTAGTGGCCAGTTAGGACATTCAAAATAAAAAATCAAACTGGTTTTGTTGCTGATGGTTGCTTATGTTTCATTCAGGTAGGACATGGTGTCTCGGGGGGAATTATTTTCACCAGACATTATAAATGGAGAAATTTTAATATGGACTTTAACAAATGTTCCTAGTTACAAAACACTAATTACCAAATTATGGAAACTCTGCTGAGGGCTTTGATTCTTTAAGTTTTGGCAATCAGATCTAATCACAACCTCTGTTTTTCATTCCTGCTAAATTTTGAAATTGTCCCGTTCTCTGCCACTGCCAGAAAGCATTTCAGTTGGGCCCACTTTATTCAAAGAAAACTTTATTTCCATTTGCAGTATTACATTTGGCTGTATGACTCTGTTCAGGGGCCTCTCTGCGTTTTCTCAGGCCCACGCAGAAAGCCTCTTCCACGCGCCTACGTGGAAAGCCTTAAGGCAGAAAGAGCACACCTCTCTGCCCTTTCATGCGCAAACAAGGAAAGCCTGAAGCAGAGACAGCACACCTCCCTGCCCTTCCATGTGCCTACACTGAAAGCCTTAGGCAGGGAGACTAGCAGCAAAGACCCTGTGGGAACATAACAGAGCATCAATGACAAACAGAAATGACATTGATACATCAGACACAGCATGAAAAGGAGGAGCTGGGGTGGAGGCGGTTGCAAAGCGGCTTGCAGAGGAAGCAGCAACAGTAGGCAGGCCAGAGCAGTTTAAATAGGGCGCCCTGAATGAGATTCGCCAGTTGGTTGCACAGAAAGGAATCAAATGATCTATCAGCCGACTCCCTTCCATCAATCAGCTGCTCCATCAGTTGACTGGGCTGTTTTGAGATCAGCTGATGTGCGCTGAGCTTGACATCGTGTCCTGCTTGAGCTAACTAGCTCAGTTTCAGTCAGATTGATGCAAACATTCACATTACCCGTAATCCGATGTCCGATCCTCAGCCCAGATGAGAAGGCTTCTGTCTCTTCCACTCTGCGGCACATAACGTCCTAATCGCCACCACGCAGACTCAGGCTAATTCTATCCAAGCCATCAATGCATACCGTTAGTTCCTGGAAAACGCTTCAGCTTGTTATTTCTGGTCACGCCTGACTTTGGCTTTACATTTGCATTTACCTGGTCACATTTAATAATGCAGATCGTTGCTGGCAATAAAACATGCCAATCATAAAGGTACCCTCATCTATTTATTCAGTCACTGACAAGTCAGTATATAACATTGTGGGTAATTGCCACATATTCAGTGCATTCCTGCCGATTGCTGACCCTATACGAGCAAGTTTCTGGTCTGTGCTGACCTTAGTCTTATCATCTCATGGTGGTTGCTGACTTCACTGCTAGTGTGAAAGAACTGAACAGCCTTTAGGTTTGAATGAAACACTTAATCTGTCTTGTTTTTCATAGTACCAGCATGGCCTTGTGGGACACGTTTTGTTGGATTTTGTCATATTTTGCCCTTTCCTTTTATCATTTTGTGTATAGTTAAGTTTTTGTATATTGGTATAATATGTTCTGCTATCATATATTGACATTTGAGGATGATGTGAGAAGTGTAGTACTCGTATGACAGGCCATTGTGATTTGGTGGTCATGCTTCTGCTCCTCAGAGCCTAACTCATCTAATGAGTGGCACCAGCTGATTGATTTATCACACCTTGTAGGAATCTGTCTGTATCTGTATGTGTTCTGTGAAGCACTCATGCCAGTGGCACTGATGGTAGTCAAGGACTGAAACGTTTGCTGCTGTTTTTACTCACTCTTTATCTTTTTTTTTTTGCACTTTGAGCACCTTTTTGTGCACAGATGTCTTAAATAAAGAGACTATTTTTGCACTGATCTCAGCCTGTGGACCTTTTTGTGGTTTTCTAGCTCAGTTACTTTTACTGTGACAAAATTCCACATTATGTATTAAATCTAGAAGTCTGCCACTGCTCTGTTAGGTATGGAACAGTATATTCTTATAAGAGGTAATCCTGTGCTTTTACAATGACCTTCTTTGGGAAATAGAATTTGCTTCAGTGTTATTAAATGAACTAAGTATGGACTTTTGGTCACATGATTATGGGTGGTCATATATGAAGGTGGTAGCTGTAACCTTTATCTCCGTCCAAAGATAGTCTTTGGTGTTGAATGTAAATGTCCTCCTTGATCTTTCTCCAGCAGTCTGCTGACTCCTGGTCAATAACCACGATTCCATCCCAGTTGATGCTGTGACTATTTTTGGTCTGATGTTTCACAACCACTGAGGCTTTCACACCTAAGCTGTTTGGTGCAGTTAAAAAGAACCTTTTCCATTTGGTTCATTTTATGGTGTTAAAGCAAAATAAGTAAACCAGCAGTGACTTCAAAAGCTTAATGACTATTAAATCCATCTGTGGATTGTGAGTTGTCTGTATAGGGGATGCATACACTCATTGGCCACTTTATGAGTAAGTAAAGTACCAGGTTGGACCCCTTTATCCTTTAGAACTGCCGCAATTCTTCGTGGCATAGATTCAACAAGGTGCTGGAAACATTCGTCAGTGATTTTGGTCCATATTAACATGATAGCATCACACAGTTGCTGCAGATTTGTCAGCTGCACATCCATGAAACAAATCTCCTGTTCCGACACATCCCAAAGGTGCTCTGTTGGATTGATATCTGGTGACTGTGGAGGCCATTGGAGTACAGTGAACTCATTGTCATGTTCAAGAAACCAGTTTGAGATGATTTGAGCTTTGTGACATGGTGCGTTATCCTGCTGGAAGTAGCCATCAGAAGATGGGTACACTGTGGTCATAAAGGGATGGACACGGTCAGCAACAATACTCAGGTAGGCTGTGGTGTTAAAACGATGAGAAATCGAGATTCATCAGACCAGGCAACATTTTTCCAATCTTCTATTGTCCAGTTTTGGTGAGCCTGTGTGAATTGTAGCCTCAGTTTCCTGTTGTTAGCTGACAGGAGTGGCACCTGGTGTGGTCTTCTGCTGCTGTAGCCCATCTGCTTCAAGGTTGGATGTGTTGTTAGTTCAGAGATGGTCTTCTGCAGACCTTGGTTGTAACCAGTGGTTATTTGAGTTACTGTTGCCTTTCTATCATCTTGAACCAGTCTGGCCATTCTCCTCTGACCTCTGGCATCAACAACATTTTTGCCCAGAGAACTGCGGCTCATTGGATATTTTCTCTATTTCGGACCATCCTCTGTAAACCCTAGAGATGGTTGTGTGCGAAAATCCCAGTAGATCATCAGTTTCTGAAATACTTAGACCAGCCTGTTTAGCACCAATAGCCATGTCACGTTCAAAGTCACTCAGATCACCTTTATTTCCCATTCTGATGCTCAGTTTGAACTTCAGCAGGCTATGTTGACCACGTCTACATGCCTAAATGCATTGAGTTGCTGCCACGTGATTGGCTGATAAGCTATTTGCGTTGAGGAGCAGTTGAACAGGTGTACCTTATAAAGTGGCTGTTGAGTTTAGATTTCTGCAAGATAATTTGGTAAACTGAAGTGTGCACATCATCAGTGAGTGAGGGTATTTTCCCTTGATAGAAGTTGAAGAGAGTCAACCTGTCAGGTGTTGTGCTTGTTTCCTACTGTGTCTAACAGTTCACCAGTGCCAGCGGCCACACGGTAACTGTCCTCCTGTAATGTTACAGTACAAAACACCTCTTTTTTTATAAAGTGCTGCAAGATCTGCTGTTAGACTAAGGAATGTTATTTCCCCATGAGGGCCCACGAAGTGTTGAAGATGCAGGCTGACAGTCGCTAAAACTTACCTCATGTTTACTTCTCCTTGTTTGTTAAAACAAAAGTTTGAACAGGAAACTGCGATGACACATTAAGGCCTTTGTAGGTAAGAAAATAGCATTTAAAAACCACAGAGCCAGGGAAGGGAATAGTATTACCACAAGAAACTCAGATGCTGAGGTCATGTGTGTATTTTTTATTTTTATTTTAGCAACCTTGTCAGTTACATACAACAATTAAAAATAAACCAACACATGGTGAGTTTTTTGTAGGCCAATCCAAGTATTTTTAGCCTCAATATGTTAAGTTTTGACAATTTTCGGCCTCCAATACATGCACACAAACCCTTACATCACATTTTCAAGTAATTTGAAAATGTGGCATTCACATCTGAAGTGCTTTATATTAAAAATACTTTTTCTCTTATACATAATGGTATAATATAATGTGATACTTCATATTTTATTCGTCTCTGTACTGAGGTGTTCAGCTGCCGGGCTGCAGGGAGGACAGAGGGCAGGGTCAGCTACAGATCAGCACCCCTGGTTCAGGGAGGAATTAAGTGTCTTGCTCAAGGACACTTTCTTCTGTTAAATGGTGGTCTCCAAGCACCAGGCCTCCCTGCGCATAAAGCCATCCCTATAGCTGTGAGATACATGTGTGTGGTATATCTGAGGTATGAAATGCATCAGCTCCCTTTTTGGTGCAGTGCTCATCCAAGTTACATCTTACTCGGATTGATTGGAAAAATTCCATCTGATTTATCGTTAAAAGGGATTAGTAATTTCCACTCCATTAGTAAGCCACGGTAATTGATGAATGGCATCATCACAAGAGATGAGAACTTTCATTCACTTTCATTAAAATGTCATTAAATGTCTCTCTCTGAAATAATTCAGTCCACAGCCCCTGACTCCGTGTTGATCTGAGTGGCTCTGAGTTTGTCTTGGGTGACGGCCTGCTTGGTCATAGACTTTTTGGGAATTACATTTGTTAACTTTCTTGCTGAGAGTTAGATGAGAAGAATGATACCACTCTTGTGTCTGAGTGCTAAATGTTTAGCTAGAGCCAGCAACAGGCTAGCTTGGCTTAGCTTAGCTTAGCTTGGCACAAAGACAGGAATCAGGGGGAAGCAGCTAGCTTAGCTCTGTCAAAAGGTACCAAAACTTGCCTATCAGCACCTCTGAAGGTCACTTATTAACACATTATGTGTCATTTGTTTAATATGTACAAATGCTAAGTGTAAAACGACAATCACTGTTTTACAAGGAGTTAAGTGCAGGACTATTCCTTGACTAGAAATACTTTAGCTTTATGTTAAGCTCAGCAAGCTAATCAGTTGATGGCTCCTGCTTTATACCTACTATACAGACGTGAGAGTGACTCAACAAACCCCGAAGATTTTAAAGCCAAAACCCTGTTCTTTTTTCCTAAACTTAACCACTTCCTTCTGTTGCCCAAACTTTACTGTGTTTTTGTTGCTTAAACCCAACCATTGTTGAAAAAAAAAAAACACATCAATTCATGGTGTTGTACTGACGTAGTGCATTTATATTGAAAGAGACTGTATGTGAACATTAAATTGCCAGTGAAAACAGAAGTGCTTGACAGAAGAGAACCTGACATGGTGTCCTAGAACATCAACAACCAACGTACCCAGAGTACCTTTCACGTCGTATGCGGACGTTGAAATTCCATGACCAAAACGTCAATATGTGACGAGGTCAGAGTGAGAATGTGTTGCTCTTTAATATACATTACATAACCAACCAGTGGCATCATGCTGCCCAAGATTTTAGACAGCACAAGAGACATGACAGGCATGACATGTACTGTAGCACAACAGCATCTGGCTTTAGTTTGACATATAAAACATGCTTCGGGCAGCACTTTCTGAACAATAACAAAAGTCATTACATGACAATAACATCATTTTCCGTCCCAGTTTTATGGCGGCTGATCTCATCGTGCTCTCGGAGCTCCCGAACCTCATTGTCACCATCATTTGTGGACATTTTCAGCTGCTGTTCTTCTTTGAGTTAGTTCCTAACTGCTAGCAGCTGCTTTTTAAATTTCCTGGGCTTGGGTCGCACACATGACACATTGTCAAAATATTACACCCGTCCTGTCCCTCCGCTGCCAGATTTAAGACAAGACAGCTCAAATAACAGCATGAAATTCACACTTTGAACAGTTAGGATAAAAGGGGCTTATGTATCAGCCCTGTGATAGTCTGGTGACCTGTTCAGGGTGTACCTCACCTTCTCCCATTCTTATCTGGGATCAGCTCCTGCCCACCCCCATGACACCTTAATAGGCTAAGAGGTTACAGGTTATGGATGGATGGACATGAGAGTGGCATCACTCTTCTCATCTATTTCTTGACAATAAAGCAAAGAAATGCTTTCACAAAATCTCATCCTTTTTAAGATCTTTTTTGGAGCTTTGTTGCTGTCAATTGATCGAACTGTTGTTTGCGTGAAAGAGGGAAAGAGAGGGGGGACGACATGCAGCGAAGGGCCTTAGGTTGGCATCCAACCTGCGGCTGCAGCCTTTGTACACGGAGCGCCTGCTGTACCAGTCCAGCTCATTTGCGCCCCAAAAATCTCATCTTCTGAAAGTAACCTATGTCCACTTATGACCATGGTACGTTTGTTAAATACTTTAACAGTCCTACAGAGCTACAATAATCAGCAATTTACAAGATAATGATAAGAAAGTCTGAAAAATACCCTTGTAATAAACAATGTAATACTTTTGTGGGTAGAAATGTGTTTTTTTTCTGATTTCCTATCCTGCTATGAACCCTCAAAGTTATCTTGCAGCCTGACTTCCAGGATGGGAACAAATGCCTTAGGCAAACCAGCATGGGCTTGTGGGTACAGAAATTCTCAGAACTGTATCATCACCCCGTAAGTCCCTTTAAACCAGCGGATTTTTTTAGCTACATGAGCAAGAAGTTGAAACAAGTTGGGAACTAAACATTTAAGCTGATATGAGAGAGTTGTTAGCAAACAGTTGTTAAGAGTATTTACACATGTAGCAGTGACAGAGTAACATTGTCAGACATTTGGAGGCAAGTTTGTGTCCACCTGGTATTAAGTCCAATATGTTCACCAGCTCTAACTGCTGTGCGCTGAGCAGGTTGGCTACAGCGCTATGAGCTCTTTTGTTCAAAGCAGCTACCTGCTGCTGAAATCGTTGCTCTGAAGGTGGTGAGAGTGAACCAAACCAGTGAAGTTGAGGCCAGACAGCTTAACAATGACCTGAAACTCACTGTAAAGCTCTGTAAAGCAGAGGGGAGCAGCTGATTCAGTTGATAAATCTTTGTAGGTTCATCCAGCACCACACTGTCTCACTGTTTTCAAGCTGTCACTTTATAGTTATTATTAAAAATATAGATTATATTCACTCTGAAAAAGGTCCTGTGAGGACAGCTGATTTCCTCCAGACTCAGACATTTTGGGTGAAATGTGCTTTGTGGAATACAGAGCAATCTCTGTGCAGGCTGTGTAATGCTGTGCTGATTCCCTCCAACTGATATTTTTACACAAGAAAGTGTCTCTGGTTGCTCTGCAGCTGCAGTTGGAAATCCACAAATCCCAGAAATCCCATTTTCAAACTGATATGATTGGAAATTTGTTGAAATTCAGACACAGTCCCCTGAGTTTTCCCTGATGGGCAATTTGTGGGCAGTCAATTTGATGGACAAGGGCACAACATGCTCCATCACTGATGAATAACCCTGCTGCACTTGGGCCTCAGCATTCACTCATACACAGGCCTACAAACTCTCTGTCTCTTTCTCTCACACACATACACACACATACACACGTGCGCCTTCCCTGCTTTATATCGCCATGCCATCCGCACTGTAAGTCCTTGATGCGCAGAACGCGGCAACACTGTATCCCAGCACTCCCTGCCTCCCTCCCTCTCTCTCTCTCATGTGCCTCAAGGCGCTGCCTTATTTCCCCGGAGGAGTGGTGCAACTCCCTGCCAATTCCTCCCAATCCGTCAGTGAATGTTCTGCCCCCCCTCGGGGCTCCACGTGTTTTTCCACGCTGATTTTTTTTTTTTTACTCACACCGTCCTACTGACCGGGTCTTTAGCCTTATTCTTCTGTTGAGTTTGGTGTGAGGGTGCGAGATGAGCAAGCTGTGTGTCAACACCACGATAACTGAAGCGACACATAATATAATGGACTAGTAGAGGCTGCTGGTTTCTATCCAGCGAGCTGTTCATCAATAAATTGAGATTTAGCAACTTAAAAATCACCTATAATATTATTGTTATTATTGTTATGAGATTCTTGGCCAAGTGCCATCATGATTAATCCCTGCGTGATGTGATATCTTGTTGAAGATGTTAACTCAGCCTTATGCAGCCATCTTAAGCACTGGCTGCGCTGACCCCAAAAAACTGCAGGTGACACTGCGGCCTGGCATGTGTTTTTGAGAGTCAGCCTATTTTTAATATAGTTGAGTGTCAGAGGGCTTATTGAGCAGAAGAAAAGTAAAGTTTATTTTTCTTGTTTTTGTTTACAAGTCAGCAATGATTCACAAAGACACACGCACACACACACACACACACACACACACACACACACACACACACACACACACACACACACAAATAAAAACAATAATAAAAAGAAATAAAACTGTTTTTTGGGCTACTTAAAGAGCAAGTCTCTATCTATCTATCTATTTATCTATCTATCTATCTATCTATCTATCTATCTATCTATCTATCTATCTATCTATCTATCCAGTTCAAATAGCTTTATTGGCATGAACAAAGACATGTTATTGCCAAAGCATTTCATAAATAAATTTAAAAAATAAACAAAAATAAAAACAAGAACACAATTAAAAAAAATAAAAATAAAAACAGGTAAATAAATAAATAAAAATAAAAACAGGTAAATAAATAAAATAAAAACAGGTAAATAAAAATAAAAAATAAAAACAGGTAAATAAATAAAGAAAAAGTAATCATATTTTACATGTTACATACATTCAAACATTATATATACATATTTAACACACAGGTAGCATACAGGTTCTATATGATACTGCTTTGTTTTGTTTTTATTTACAGATGAACACATATGAGTTGTTGGTCCCTCAGGCTGTGGTTTGCAGATACATATTTAGCTGCCAAAGGAGCTGTTGTCCCTTCACCCAGGAGAACTGGCAGTTTCTGTGCGTAACGACAGGAAGTTTGGAATTTTCTTGGTTATTTCTCCATAATGGAAAAATCTCTGACCAAGGAGAACTTTTCACAGTGGAGGCAGTGGAGGTGGAGGAGGAGGAGGAGGAAAATGCATTTCTGTTTCTACCTCACCTGTCGAGCAGTGACGACAAAGACGCTTCTCTCTGGGCAGTCATGTCTGTCTGTGTCTCCCTGTTCCCACTGCCAGCTGATGGTCAGGGTCAGTGTCTGTTTCCTGTCTCTGACAGAGTGCAGATATTCAGCCAGTTTATATTGTTTTTTAGGTCAGATAAGAATTGAGTCTACTTTGTTTTTGTATATTAGATATAGATCTCTTGATTGATTCATGTATTTTTTTTAAAGAAATTCTGTGTGGTTGTTTTGGCTCAGTGCTGATGGGAGTCTGATTGTTTAGCTTCATCATCAGCTGACTGAGGGAGCTGTTTTCTATCTATCTATCTATCTATCTATCTATCTATCTATCTATCTGTCTGTCTATCTAAGATTTTTTTATCCAATATTTCTATTATAATATTTGTTTTGGATAGTGATATGAGATGTGCCATAGTCTGTTTTGCGTCGCTAAGATCTAAACTACCTCCAGATTTGGGGAAGACTCAGTACCACGGACAGCTCCTTTCTCTCCTCCCTCCTTCTCTCCATCTCTCCCCTCTCTCTCTCTGTCTCTCTCTAACTGTCTCTTCCGGGCGCACACTCGGCAGCTGGCTGCGATACAGCTCCTCCCTCCTGTGTGGTGGCTTTCCCGACCAAAGATCCTTGGACGTGAACAGTTTCGCTGAAGAGCACTTTTCTCCCCTCCCCAAACAACCAGACGGACAATCGAGGCGTCAGTTATTCTATATCGACCTGAGAGAGAGGAGTTAAGGTGTCGGATAAGGTCTCCAACGGTCCTTCACCTCCCCAAATCTCTGTCAGCGATGGAGACTTGGGCTGGCTTCTGCCCAGGCTTGCACTTATCTCTGGGTATCTGGGTGATGATAGCCGCTCATACCCTACAAAATGCCAAGGCGGAGATAACTTGCGCATCTTGCACGTCGCCGGTTCAACTTCACCTGGAGGAATTACAGCTGGGGATGCGCACTGACCCGACACAGGAGCCGGACACCCTAAAAAACATCCGAGTAGAGTTTAGGGAACTCGGGGTTACCGACCAAAACACTGGAGTGGACGACGACCATGAGGCAGGCGTTTCTGTCGAGGATGTCCCCCACTTCCCTCAATATGTCAATTTGGATGGAGTTAGCGCAAAGCAAGATGCGCCAGGGTCCAGTGAAGAAAGTCACCGCGGCAGCGATAAGGCAGGGGAGCCCGGGCAGGGATGAGGATGCTGCGCTCCGGAGAGCGAAGAGAAGCGGTCCTGAGTTTGCCGACTTCAGCGAGACCGGGCGGACCGGCTTGGATGCGGGCGCTCCGGGGGATCGGGGCTCATTGTTTGACGGACACAAGCTGGGCAGGTCCGAGTTCAGATGGAACAGGGATGAAGGGAGAGGGAATAACCGGCAGGATGAGCCCAAGCTCACCAGCAGCACTTTCTCCCTGACGGGGGACTCTGCGCATAACCACGCGGTGGTCTACTGGTCAGGTCAAAACAGCAGCGTAAGTCACAGTGATTATTTTGTCCCTCTCCTCTGCATACTCTGCTCCTTTTACGACTCCATATTTCACATGAAGAGTGGGGATATTTTTTGAGCAGCCGGAGAACAAACTCCGTGACGCACAGAGGCAGAGACTTTGCGCTCTGTCGTGCCGCTGAGTTGTGGTTCACTGTTAACAGGTGCACTGGAAGCTACAGATGCGCACCGACGCACACTGTTCCCTAAATGCCAGACTTGTGCAGCGACTGTGAATTGCATTCGGTCGCGACCTTTGACTCCCCCGGCAGTCACACACGAAACCCCATCTCTGTTAGATCCTTTATTTTGCTGCTTTATGGCAGCATCCCCAAACCTACACTGTGCATGCTCTGAAAGTGCATCTGGAGTATGATATATAGTTTGTCGTGATTTATAGCCGTAGTGGGAAAAATATTTATGATTTATTTGCACCGAATTTGAGATATGCTACTGCATGATTCATTCCTCCCTAATGATGCGAGGTTTTTCATCCAAACTAATTGATTGGGGAAGGAGGGAGTCATAAATTATTGCTCAATCTCCAATAAGCCCTTAAATTCTTTAGATTATGAATTTCTACCCTCTATGACAGCTTGTGCTTCCCCTGAATTTTGGGGGTTTACTGAACCGAATACCTAAAAATGACTGAATTAATTTAGCTTTATTGACATTTAAGGACCTTTTTATTTTTTGTAATGTAATAGGTGATGTGCCCGTGCTGTTTTTATATGGCAAATAAGAGGGTGTCAGCCTTGAATGCTTCACCTCAGGCAGGGGGTGTTCGGTATTTGGAGGCTGGGTCTTATCAGCATTATTTATAAGCAGAAGATGTGTGCCTTCTTGGAACAATGTTGCCTGATGACATGGACTCAGGGAATAAATGCTGCACTGCATTGTAGAATTGTGTCAGCACTGACATGACATATAGACATTTAAGGAAAATATATATATTTTTTGTTATTATAACAACTTGATTTATCAGTCAAGGTGATTTTGGAACTTTTTTTTAAATAAATGCCCTGAAAAATACTTAAAGAATACTAGATGCTCAGTTTAAGAGTGTGTAATCACAACTGGAATCTTAACAGGTTTTCTTTGCTCTCTGGCTGCAGAACGACAACATGCAGTCCTTTGCGTGTCACAACATAACCGCACAGGTCAAACACAGGGGCAACCTGCTGCCATAACATGTGTAAATCTTTACAGCAGCAGAAAACAGTGCCACTGTCTCGTCTATAAAATGACAGCGACCACATTCGAGTCCATTCCGCATACGAAATGGATGAAAAAAATCCTGCCCGTCTTACACAAGAGGGCCCTCATAGGAAGAGAATAATGAGACAAAATGAATCAAAGTCATTTACACAACCATGTAAGCTCACAGGGAGCCGATGGGCTCTTCTTTGTGGTTTCACAAGCTTAATTTGTTGTTGTGGCTGTTCCTCTTGCTTTATTCCATCTGAAAAAAAAAAAAAAAAAAAAAAAAAAAATCCCACATATTCAGTCTTGTCTGAGCTGATTATGACACGGTGCATGAACTTGTTTTTTATCCCGCAGTGAAGACTGAGGCACTGTGAGGGGAACATGTTTGTGTGTGTGTGCACATGTTTGTGTGTGTGTGTGTGTGTGTGACTGCGTGAGCGTGTGCTGGATGGAGAGGTTGTGGAGGTTATTTTGCGCGGCTGCCCCTCAGCTTTAAATCTTTAATAATTATCTTGAAGACCGAGGCCTCTATTTCAAAGTCTTTTCTTCTTTCGTGGCAAAAGAAGAGAAATCAGGCCTGGCCCTCGAGAGCATCCTCAAGAGAGGAGATCTGCTACTTAATCTTCATTGGCTGTTGGTGCTTGTTCTGGTGATGAATGGAATGGTGCGACAGGGAGATTGAGCTTGAAGTCTTCTAACTTAACTGCAGCAGTAGTTAAGTTAGAGTAAGAGTGAGTGTCTGGCTAACAGAATGACTAGCTGGCTGGATGGATGACCAGCGTGGTTCAGCCACCTTAACCCTGACTGAGTTCTCTGCCCATTGTGTGTTTTGTGGGCTCCTTCATTTTTCATGGGACTGTCCGAAACTGTCCTCACAACAAACATGGTTATTTGGTGAGACACTTTGAACCACCTGAGGCGTCCTATTGGTCTTGTGGTTGAGTCCTATATTGAACTAAACTACCCCTGGCTCTGTTCTGTTTACTGCACAGCATACATTCCCTGCTTGCCTCAACACTGTCAGCTATCAAAAATACCCCCTAAAAACCATTATATAAAACATTTTTAAACAACATGTGGTTTGTTTTTCTGAAAAGTGACATCTTGTGGCCACGCAAATAATGACGCAGACCTTTCATGACTGTGTTATTGCACTGGGAAACCTCTTAGGAAGGACGTTAGGGTGTTTGGGTCTGACAAAACCCTCGCTGTTTCCTACCAACACTCTGGTTTCTTTTGACCTTGAACACAATTTTCCTGAATTTAAACTTTGTATTTCTTCTTTTAAACATGACAGTGACAGTTCCACAACATTGACCCAGTAGTTCTTTTAACCATGACGATGATTTTTCTCTAACCTTAAACAAGTAGCGGGCTCCAGTGTGAAAGTCAGGCGCTGAAGGACACTACTATTTTAAAGAAGTATTTTACTGCTGGAAATAAGATGTTCCTATAAAACTGTGTATGCAGTAGAGACGCATACACTTTTGAAATTGGTGTTACATGACTGAAAAACTGAAACAGAAAAACCTACAACCAACAGAATGCTGAAATACATATTCCAGCTGATGTGTGATGTGATGCAAGCTTGTCCAATACAATATGGCGGCCAGGCTGGTAACAAACGTTCTCACAACGTTCCGAAAACGTTTCAGGTTACTAATAGGCAACACAGTAACAGAATCTTGGTTTATAGTTGGTTAGCGCTTTAAAGTTTTGCCATTTGATTGGAGTCTGGTCTGAGTTTGAGAGCGAAGGGAGGCTGTGTCTCTGGATACGCCTCTATACTTTTGTGGCCATGGTGGCGGCAGGCATACGAAAATGTGGACGTCCAATCTGTAGTTTGAGCAACAGCCCTAGAGCCAGCAGGGAGGAAAAATGAGCTGAGAGATGAGCTGAGAAATCTGCACACCAGTAAGCTGGAGGGAAAATTACCTTAGTTCATTTACACATACTGCCCACATTGTTGACATGAAGCTGGTTGAAAATCTGTGAAATATCTTTTTAAGGTTAGAAATGATCACATTCAGTCTCTCACCAACTGTCAGTGTTGATTTCTCTTAACCCTGACCACATTCTGTATCTAACCTTGATCATCAGCAAAGTCTTTTACCGAACGCTTCCATTTTTTAATCTTTCCTTTATGGTTTTTATTTTACATATATTTCTGCTATCCATTCAGTTGACCTAGCTCTATGAGGAACTTGTAGCCTCTGCATTCTTTAGAGTGTCAGTTGTCCTGGCCTAACCCTGATCAAGTAGTCCTTTTTTTAGCACAACCACATGACCACAATCGCTGCCTACTCTTAACCAATTCGTTCTTCTTTTAATCATGACTGTGATCATTGTGAACACTGGCTTCTTTCACTATGTTCACAATCTTCTGCTAACTTCTTTGAAGTCTTTGAACTAAATCATGAAAAGTCCTTATTCTTATCTAAGTAGTTGTAGTTGCCTAAGCCTTACATAACAACAACCAAAGTGGTGTAAGGTCAGAGAGGGCTCATGTGGGTTATGACTCTAAGCATCCTTTTTTGTAGTTTGGGGAACTTATCAATGCTACCACAGTTCAGTTTGGTTGACAGTTACCAATCTTGAGTGACAGACAGACTTATTGGAGGGGTAGCAGACATCTGCCCTATTCCACTGACCTTTTGCCAAGATACCAAACTCCTACCCGCTCAACCATTGAATCTTTCTGCACTAAATGCCCGGAATATAAATGTAAATGAATCTCAGCTGGCTGACTGGTTTGCTGTTTGCTTGACTGCCCTGAAATCGGCCATACATTCACAACCTCTTTGGTCTAGAGACTTTTCTCTCAGTCTTATTTCAGCCAGATTGGTCGGCCGTGTCTTGTACTGTGACTACCTCTGGGAGGACTTGACGCTGCTGTGGGTTCCCCCGGGGGGGAATGGTGTGTCCTCTGAGGCGTGTACACAAGGCTAATGCACTCTCACTGTCTCTCTGTACCTGTCCAACTAGCTGTCTCTGCCCCCGCTGCCCTGCCTCTATCTCTCTCTGTCTGTCGCTGTATGTGTCGTCATGTCTCAGCCTCAGGCTTACGCAGGTTATGTGGAAGCCTTAACCTTAGATATTAACCAAAAATGTAGAGGTAGTGGTGTTGAGACTAACTGTCATTTGTTATATTCATGGGCATAATTCCAATGAAGCATGCCCACAGCAAAGTGACAAGTTCTTTCCTGAAGTATCTCTGAGGCTGTGTAATCCCCCCACCCTCCGCAGTCATGAGCATAATGGCATTGTGACTGACAGCTTGAATACAAAATGGATAGCAGTCGCGGTGCCTCTTTTAGTGTGATCTTGAAACATTCATCTCTTCTAAGGGAACCTTGAGATTTCCTTCCAACCGCATCTACAATGATTTTTTTTTTTTTTATCTGTCACCGTAAATATCAGCATATTTTAGTGATAATTCAGGATGGGGCTTCACCTTTAAAGCTGATCAACGCCACACTTGGGAGTGAGGATAGATGGGCGAATATGAGCTCGACATGAGTGGTCTTTTATAGCCAGGAGAACTCACGCAGGGACAGGTCAGTCATATCTGGCAAGTCATCAATAGAGCTGTGTGTGCATTTGAAATTCCCAATTCTCTCTGTAGGAACACATGCAGCCTCTCAATAGTGCTATTTGACATGAAATATGTCATGCTGACAAAACACACACATGCTCCAGGTATGTATGAGGCTTTTAAAGCTGATGATCTGACAATCGCTCTCGTTTCTTCCAGGATGTCTCTGGAAACAGGAGTCGATAAATGATTCCTCTTTTGAAAGAATCTGACATCCTGCAAAAATGATGTTGTAGAATACTTTATCAACCCGACTGGCTGCTATTTGCATGTCATGGTCATTACATGCACCACCCATAGAGAGCCCAGAGACCTACTGACAAGGACAGAGCCTTGTGTAGCATTTCCAACCATGGTCTCTGCAGCCAGGGGGATATGATTTAGGATGTAGGGGCGGGTCTTGTTCCCACTCGCTTTCCATCAACCCATCTCACCCCTCAGCCTAAATTACTGAAGGTAATACATTATAAAGTTGTTTCTTTTCTTCCCTCTCCCACTACCCTGGTGGCCCTCTGCTCCGGAGGAAGAAAGAAGGGGAAAAAACGAGAATATCATAAATAATGTAACCCTTGCAGCAGCCCTTATTTCCCCTATCCCTCGATCTGTCCACCCTCCTCTAATTAGTGTCTACAAATTTATTTCCTGCCCCTTGTTTTTTGTATTGGAAGTATGATGTTGTGGCAAAGAGCCACGTGCCACAAAACATGAATGGAGAATCCATCTTGACTGGCCTCGAGAGCTAAACTCTTGGCTGCAGTTACCGAACAGTCGGGTTTGGGCAAAGGCTCACTGTTGACCTTCATGCAGTGTGGTTTTAAAAGCATGTTATGTCATTTAATGCTTACACTGTATGCTTAAGCTTTCAAATTCCATGTGTAGGATGAGTCACATAATGTATGGGAGGTCATATTTCATTTCTGGGTATCTCAATGGGCAGTGCAGATGTTAGCCTTGCAGGATAAAAAAAGCAGCATTTGCTTACAACTGTTTTGTGTGGGAAGGGCAGCACAGCAAACCACATATTTTTGAAATGTAACCAGAAAAAATACATTCACAGAACATCAGACTAAAAGATACAAATATTAAAAACATCTAACCCTGGTGACTGCATACACAAAAATCCCGCTCTTTCCTTTTTTCCTGAAGTTAACTAGGTCAGCACAATTTGAGATTGCATTTTATAACTCCTGTGAAAGGTCACCGGATGCACTTAAAAGTGTCACATAATGTTAAAACTCTCCTTAGCGCTCGGCACAGAAACGCTACCACATTAAGGAAGCCATTCAGGAAGCCATCCAATCAGGATGCATTGCACCTGCTGCTGCAGCACAACGCCGATCTTGGATCACATCAAGCTGCTAAAAGCTTTGAAGCTATGAGCACGTGCGTAGTAGAAACCCAGCCGGTCGGACAAGAGGCTATAAGGCTGCATTCGCCAAACCCTAATGGCCTCATTATGTTTCCTGTATGATTGCCACGGCGGCTGAGGCGCTGATGGAAGCCACCTCGCTACGACTTCAGAGAGTTGAGTATAATCATACGCTTGGCCACTGATCCTGTTCGGCAGTACAAGGGTGCTAACATTATCTGTGAGTGTGAGGTAGAGAGAAGCGTGTGTGTAAGTGTATGTGTGTTAATTACATGGGTACACCCCAGTGTCAGATTTAATTTAGTTTCATTTCTATTCTATTAAATGCCTTTTTCCATCTGGGGTACTCAGAGAATGCGGGGGACCACCCACCAGAGCTCTGTATCGTCCTCCCACTGTCTCTGTCTTGCTGTGCACAGTTTGAACACCTATAGATTGACTTAAGGAATATCGAGTTTTCAGTTTGAGACCTCCAAGTCCCAGAGGCCCAGTGCATCTTGACCTTATCCACTTTTTTTTTTTTTTCAGAGCCAAGTGCGATACCTTGTAATGTTGATGTCCCTTGCCATTTCCCAAACACGGACAAGCCGGGGAGAGCGGCCAGGCGATGAGCACGTTATAATGTCAGACCACAGCGAAGCGATAGACCGCACGCTGTGTTTCTCTCTCTGTGCCCTCTATTTGCTTTTTCTCTTTCTCTTCGTCTCTGCCCTCCTTCAGCAGGCCACAGTCCCTCCCTTGCACTGATATGTCTTCACTAGGTCACAGACACACACAAAATCACAGGCACTCAGAGACATACTTGTCCGCATGCAAACAGACAGACACAAAGTTGCAAGCATGCACACACACACACACACGCCCTCAATCATTCTCAGTATCATGTCTCACTCTCGGTCGGAGTGAATGGTGTCGTGCCTGGAGGAGGTTGTCACTGATGGAGACTAATGTTGACACATAACACCCCAGGACCTGCAGTCAATTAACACATTGTCTAATTAAAGTGATCTACTGGTTTATCTATGAGAGATTGAAAGTGGCTGTAAAATGGGTCCACGCTGCATTAACTTTACAATCAGGTCTGCTTCTTTATTTCTATTTGGATTTTAATGGTAATAACCTGCTTAAACATCCCCCCCATTACCCAACAGATTGTGTGAGCATCTTTCATTGATGGCGGCGGGAGATAGACGCTCATGATTTTGGATTTCTATTTCCTGTTAATACCCCTCTCAAGCTGCACAAAACACTCCAGCAGTCGCCGTACGTGCTTGAACTTCTGACTGTCCATAGTATCTGGCGTGGAACTCGGCTTGAAAAGTGCCCTTTAAATAAATCATCCCTCAACCAGCTATAAGTCATTTTCATCCCCCCAAGGCTTGCGCTTACTGCCTTTGAATGTGAACTGCATTACATTTCTATCAAACACAGTAATTGTCTCTTATTTACTCATCCTCCATGCGGAGCTGCTTTTAAAATTTTAATGACGCCGTAAGAGTTGTTACTAATATAAGCCTGTCTTTAAAGGAGAGTGTGAGTGGTCATGGATATCAATGAATTATTAATCCTCTTGCTCTTTTATAGGTGTTTTCTGTGAAGGTGGAGCTTCCACTGGAACAGAGAGTTCTGTGCTTTCATATTATCCTGCTGAGAAAAATACTTTGAGGAAGATAGGCCGAGGTAAAGGTATCGCTAACGATCCCTTTAGTTAGTCAATGAAAAGAGGTGACACTAACACTGCCAGCCTGTGGCACTTCACTCCCGCTGAGGCTCCATTATTAAGGTATGCACTCATGCTATATATGCAGAATATAATCTGTGATGTAATGCAATGTACATACTACCTTATTTTAATGCCAGACTCACTGTAAAGGCCCAGACACCACATACTAGTGGTGACGAAGGCTGACTGCTGCGTCGCCTTACATCGCCTCTGTCACGACCAATAAGTTGCACCTGAACGCACCGCAAAGACCACAGCCAACAGCCAACTAGCAAGTATGTTCTGCACCTAAATGAGAGGAAATAGCTCTCCATAGTAGCAGGCGGCGTTGGTCTGAAACATCATTAAAAAAAGGAAACCGGAAGACCGACAGAATGGATTCAAGACGCTAGTTAGCCAGTCAGCACATTAACAACACAACCTGATTTTGAAAGACCAATGGATATTTACCATGCACTAACAAACAATAATACAGCCAATTATGAGCTGCTTCTGCTCAAGAAAAGATCATCTTGGCTAATATAACAAGTTTGTTTTGATTTGATCTCTTGATTTTTGCCATTTGTTTGCTTTCCCCACTTCCTTTTTTTCCTGTCATGCACTGAGCTGAACTGCCAATCACAGACATTTCATTCACTGACAGGCTCTACCATGTCTGATTCAACATGATGAATCGGCCAAAAAAAGCTGACAAGGGCTGACAAGGGCCTACTAGATCCAACAGTGTGGGACGCATGACAAGAACTAGGGAAACAGAAGCTCGGCGGCCCAACATTGAGTAATGGCTGACTGTTGGCTTGGCGTGTCAGGCCCCTACGTCATGTTTGACACATTTCTTACTTCTGACTTTTTGAGGCAGTTTTTTGTGGTGATGGTGTATTGTGCTGCGTTATATGGAAGGATCTTTCTAATATTAAACCTCATAAATAAAATCCACATTGGACATGATCTCAACCACAATTAAAATTGAATGTGACCTGGTGATACGGTAGAAAGCTGTAGAACAAGTGACGCAGAGGACTTTAAGTGGCCTTGGAGCCGCTGTTTCAGTTGTTAAGCTCAACTTGTTTTACTGTCCTGTATATGAAGACATAAGGAATGTACTTTTAAGTAATATGGCCTCTGTCTTTGTTGATTTCTTTTGGCTGGAGGATCATGAAAAAATTCAGTTTTGTTTCAGAAAGGGTGCCTTTTTTGTGGCTGAATGTCTTTGCCAGGCCTGGGATGGGAGGCAGAGCATTCTGTTCTGGACTGAGCAGTTGCAGTTGCTGCTGCAACATCATTGTAATGGTGTCTTGTTAACCCATGAGGGTTGGGCACATGTAATTGTGCATGACACCATAAAAATCAACCAATCAATCATATGTAACTCAAGAAATAACACAATTTATCACCTAAAAACTTAACTGACATTCATAAATAGAAAAGACAGTCTTGCTAAATTTAATATACTCAGGTTTTGACTTCAGCTTTACATGGTCTGGTATGACCTGAGGCTTGTGGTAGCTAACGGTAGCAATGGGACGTCCCTGGGCACAGCACAAAGATGAGGTTGGGACTTTATAAAAAGGTAGCAGCCAGGTGCCACACTGTAAGCAGCATGCAACTAAGAGGAATCTGCAGAAATCACGTTAACAGCGCTGCAGAAGGCAAATATAGCAAATTAAGGGTTGGTTTTTACTTTCACTTTTGCTCATGATACTGTTTAGCAAACCATTACCGACAATTCCTGCAAAGTATACCTTTAAGAGAGATTTTGCTTTTAAACTGATATTACTGTAGGGCGGCATGGGGGTGTAGTGGTTCGCACTGTTGCCTCACAGCAAGAGGGTTCCTGGTTCAATCCCAGGAGGGAGCCCTTCTGTTTGCATGTTCTTCCCGTGTCAGTGTTTTCTCCTTGTACTCCGGCTTCCTCCCACAGTCCAAAGACATGCAGGTTAATTGGTGACTCTAAATTGCCTGTAGGTGTGAATGTGAGTGTGAATGGTTGTCTGTCTCTATGTGTCAGCCCTGTGATAGTCTGGCGACCTGTCCAGGGTGTACCCCACCTCTCGCCCAATGTCAGCTGGGATAGGCTCCAGCCCCCGTTCGACCCTCAAGAGGGTACGCGGTTCAGAAAATGGATGGAGTCGGTCAAAGTTGGTATTTGACATTTTAGGCAGCTCTAATCACATGGATGAATGCTCAAGTGATAATCTTTTTGATTAGTCTGGTTTTAATTACCTACTTGCTATGAAAAGGGGGCATGTAGTGCGAATTTAAGCCAGTAACGGTCCGTTACTCCGTACCACTCAAAATGTCAGTGTCGGTACACAGTACCAGAAAGAGGGGCTAGCAGCTTCCTAACTGAACCAGTTTGGTAAAGTTGTAAAGATATTCAGATTCAAACTTCTCAGACCGATAACTCATAGGCAAATCTAGTTATAACACCAATGATGCCTCTTCCTAACCGTAGTAAGGCAGACAATGAGCCGCCATTTCATTTTTTATTCAAAACAAGCCGTTCACGAGCTGGACGAATAATAATGCTCTCTGTGTGCAGCCGGCTGTGAGGGTAGTGCACAGGGACCATTTACAAAGTGCAACACCAAAAAGCGATACAACAAAATATTCAATAACTTCGCTCAAATTACGAGTAGTTTCCCCAGAATCACTTCACACATCAATGATCTCTTGTTGGTGTTACTATCATACTTAGTTTGGTAAAAAAAAAAAAAAAAGGCTTTTGTATAATTTTGGCGGCTTTTTATTGTGAAAAATATTCAATGAATTCACTCTTGTACAGTGCAGTGCTCTCAGAATCACTTCACACGTCAATGATCTCCTGTTGGTTATAATACCACACTTAAATTTGAAAAATGTGCTTTGGCATAATTTTGGGGAATTTTCACTAGAAAAAGTATTCAGGAAATTCACACATACAGTGTAGTGTCCCTGAAATATTCAATAACTTCACTCTGAGAATATCTTTTATGCCTCCGATGTTCTAAAAACTCAAAGAAAGACACTTTTAAGCTGTTCGAGTGTTGTGGATGAACATAGTTGAATTTTCTTCCAATACAAAACAAAATAAATTGTTACAATTTTGATTTTAAAAGTTTTGTTGACATTGACAAATTATTCTGCAGTACCTAGACTGTTTAAATAAGTAATTTGCTAGACATGATGCTGAGTGTTTAGAATTTCTTTCTACAGCATACAGGTGTTAAAAAATTCAAAGTGTGTATGCAGAGATAAATGTTGGGCGAGAAGTACTGACAGTAATTTCAATGGACTTTTACTTCTGGGTGTGACGTCATGATTGACAACTGCCCAGGTAAATCGGTATGCTCACAATTGAGCCAGGCCAACAGGTGCAGTGTCAGGCAGGTGTATGGGCGGGACCTCAATACAGCAGCCTCACATCGTCCCTTTGTATATACGGTCTATGGTTTTAGCAAGTACGATTATCAGCACATTGTCTCTTTAAGTCAAGGCGGTTTATTTATATAGCGCCAAAGTTATCTCAGGACACTTTTCTCATAGAGAAGGTCAGCAAAAGCTACATCAGTTTGCATTAAGCCCAGATGGATGAGAAGTCCTTAAAAAGTAGTCACAATAAAAGAAGTCTGTACATCTAAAGGTTCCCTGGCAACTGTAATTCCTGCTGATAAAAACTGTATGATACAATCAAAGCTCCAAAACAAGCAAGTACGTTGAAGTTGAGGTTGTTTGGTCTAAAATTATTTCAACAAAAGAAGCATTTTTTTATCACTGTTGCTCTTAATTGAATTACAGGGGTTTTTATTTTTCTGTTGTAGGCAAAATGTCTGCCAAATGTTTTTTGATATGTTGTTTCAGCTAGTAATTGCTTTCACGGATCTTTGAGAGTTGGCACCTGGATTCAAACTTTTGCCACCTGTAATCAAGTTTGTTTAGCTAATGCACAGAGGAATAAGACTGTTGCTTTGGCTGGCTTGTCAGCGTCTGTCTGTTTTTTAGTATCTAGATAAGAGGAAATTGCATTCATCCACGTGATCCTGTTTGATACAAGGTATGACTGCAATTCTGGCTTCTAGAAACTACACTGCAGTTAACTTGCCTCACACTTGTGGTGATCAATGGCTAAGATGTGTGAATGTGTGTGTTCATGTGCATGAGTTGGAGATGTGTGTACAGTATGTGCTCGTCTGCCTGAGCTTAAAACACGTACTGTATGTGTTAATGTGCGTTGCTTCTAATGGATATGAGCTGCCGCTAACACATAAAAAACCTAATGAAACACAATGAATTAAGAGTTGTCATCAAGTTCAGAAAGTTCACTCTTTATTCATTTCCTCGGTGGGTAATTTGTTTGCAGCAACTAAATAAAAGTCGGAACACAACACTATAGCAAAAACATGCTGCAAATGGATCATAAACAGCACAGCCATAATGAAAAAGAAAGCGCTGATGTCTCCTCTACTTTACATTAACCTCGACAGCTAAATAATCTGTCTTTTTCTTGCTGCTGTAATAAAGTCGTCCCCAAGTGGCCCCACTTCGACCCCCATTGCTCGTTTTCCCACTTCCTCTGTTTGTTCCCACATTTTATTCACGGCACCTCGAGTTGAGGTTGTACCAAATACAAGCTGTAATATTGAGTAATGAGTGGTAACAGGCGTGTAACTAAATAAATACCCCTAGTCTGACACTTTTTACGTGCTCCAGCTTGTGAGCCTCTTTTTGCCTGCGTCAACAGCACAGTGATTTTCTGCAGTGTGGCTCGTCGTGCTGAGAGCAGCACATAAAAGGCGGCATCAACGAGGGCTTGTTCTTTTTTAATGTAACACTTTATCACCTTTTTTCATGGAAGTTGTAATGAAGCCACTTGAATATTCACTTATATTGCCGTGTCATTTGCTGATCAAAAGTACATTTAGTCATCCTGAACCTGGCACCTCCTCCTGTATTCCTGGCCCTGGAGTAGAAGCTTAAACCTTCTAAATCCCAATAATTCTCAGTGAAGGTAGCCACAGAGCTGCCCCAGTCCTGTCACAGAGAGACTGATAGTGGGCCTTTACAATCAATGGTGCTCAGTATCATTCCTGGTGTGTCATATGCCTTCAGGCTACAGTGAAAATAAGGGAAGTACCAGTACAGTTCAGCCACAGTGAGACTTCTTTGGGTGCTGTATTTTCTTGTGGTTCAAGGACAGTTTAAAACTGTATTTATCAATATTTTCTTTATATCAACAATAAATCAAATGACTACAATGTGACAGGGTCAGTTTTAGGGCTGGGATTTGGGTAAATTAGCTAACTTACAGACTTCTTTTAGCTCAATGTTTGGATTTACAACCTACAATTTTACTGTAGCTATGGATCCCTGTCACTACTGTCATCAGTCGGCAATTTTAGCAAGAAACTATGTGACAAAGGAAGCAATTAGCATCTGAAGAGAGTTGAATATTAATAATATATATTAATATTATATCAAGCTACAGCAGCTACACTAACACATTCTCACTACGACCTCACACATATCACATATCGACATTTGTTCATGGACCTTCCACATCCAGATACAACGTGAAAGGTAACCTGGGAGTATTGGTTGTTGACATTCTGGAACGCCATGTCAAATTCTGCCTGTTACAGGCATTGCCTTCTTTCAAAATACATCTTTTTTTTTTTTTACAGGGAATTTACCATTTACAAACACTCTCTTTTAAAATAAAAGCACTACGTCAGTACAACAATGCAAATCAACGTTTTTTTGCCTACAACAACTAACACACGTGGCTGGGTTCAGGAAAAAAGAACAGTGCTAAACACTGCTCTCCTGGGAGAAAGTCTGTGTTTGTTGGACCCATCCATGACTCCTTCTGCCTGCCCTACTCGGACTTACACCGCTTTAACTTTTGTTCTTGTCCTACCGCGTTTCCTTCTGATGCCACCAAACACCGTTAAACTATAATGGTGAATGGCCATATATCATGTCAATGTTAAAGGACGGTTTTTTTTGGCTGTGTCTGACGTCGCAAGTCACTGCCCAAGAGCCAAATTTCGACAACTTTGGAGTGAGACTGGGTTGGCTCCAGATATCTTTGGTAACCCTAACTCTAACCCTAACCCTTGGTAGAAATCAAATAGAACTAAAAGTAAAGCGATTATTAGCTGTACATTCCACCAGATGGCTAGAATTGTGACTCCCTAATAAATGCTAATGTTGTGTATGCTGGATGCATTATACGTAAATATGCAATAGTTTACTAACATGTTGACATCTTTAGCCAGGTATTTGGGGTGCCATGCCGTTGTACTGATGGCCCAAAGTTTCGAGGCCCTGTTAGTCCAAAAGATGTCCCACTAGACTGAAAGCTTATTTCTCCCATAGCCCATTATCCTAAAAACAAACGCCCATTACTCTAAAATCAAATTTCTCCAAAAAAATACACACTCCCTGCAGTTACTGTTAGTTTCCCACCAGCATTTGAGCCACCAATCCTGAGTGTTTTTACCAAACCCCTCCTGTGTTGCCCAGTGGCGTTTGAACCAGCAAACACAGGCGTTTTTTACTGAACCATCCCTGCTATTTTGCCGATATTTGTGGCACCAGATGTGGGTGTTTTAAGCCAAAATATGACATTTTCCCAACCATAACCAAGTGTTTTTTGTACCTAAATGTAATCACAAATTCACCACAGTGTTGTTGACCAGTGTGACACACATTCTAGGTTTTTAGAAACAAACAATTCAAACATATTTTCTGCCGATTCGGTTGTCTAACTGCTGGGAGTGTGTGCATTGCTAAGAAATGGCGCGAAGGTTTGGCTCAGATGCCATGAGAGACTGAAACTAACTGCAGGGAGTGTGTAATTTTGGAGAAACACAGCTTCGGAGTAATGGGGGTTTGATTTTTGGATTACAGGCTGTCGGAGAAATGGACTTTCGCTCCAATGGGACATCTTTTGGATTAACAGGGCTTGAGAATTTTGGGGCCATTGGAACAATGGGTAGTCCCTGGTATTCGGTGGTGGCTGCATTAGAATTTCTAACCTAACCTAACATTGTATCTTTTCACGTTCTGCTTTCAGGTCCATTCCCACCCACAGTGGCTTCTGTTTTTTTTTAATCCCCACAAGGCAAATATGGCTCCCATTGACTCGCACAGCATGTTAGCAATCGTAGCCATATGCCAGAGCCCTTTTAATTATCACACATTATCCCAGAGCTGTCACATTATGATAGCAGGAGCATTATCTTAGGCTTGACCTTTTCATCTGGGAGATGAGCTGAATTGTGACAGTAAAAAATGGACCACACCTGTAAAATGCCAACATTGTTGAGATCATCTTTATTCTAGAAACACCTGGATTCACCATTGAATACACATAATGGTAATCTAGTAATTTGGCAACCAACTTAAAAGCACCACTTATAGGAGGCAATTCACTTCAGTTCATCATGTCTGGGCCTTCAATACAACAATGGCTATGTATTCTGGGTTGACCATGGCTCTCCTTTTAACAATGAATATGTTATAATGTAATCTTCAAAAGTAAGTCAGTTATATAAAATTTTATGAATTATGAATAATGCCCCATTTTCACCGTGTGGTCTGCCCAGACTCTGGCAGTATCAATTATCTTGAAGGGGATAGATCTCATTCCAGTCCCAATCTGATTTTAAACATGTCAGTGTAAAGACATAATGAAATTTAAATGAGACTACTCAAATTGAAGCAATGATTTGTTGCATGGAGGGTGCTCTGTAGCAACTTTATTTAATGAATTCTATTCAGTTCAGTGCGGTGAATTCTGACTAACCTTGTAATTTGTTCTGCACATGTAACTCTGGAGTGAGCTATTATGCCCATTATGTATCTATACATTCAGCCGTTTATTCTTAGTGGGCCTATCTCCTCCGCTCTGAATGTATGGATTCTACATCTGATATAATAACTGATGGGTTATTAAAGCAACTGACCTGGTTGTTTTCTTGCTCACAGTGTTTATCATTCAAAGACGATATCACGCTGATAAGTCCCGGGAATGCTGATAGAAAACTGGAGGCTGTGTATGATTATTAACATTCGCAGAGGTAGGGCCACCAGTGAAGGCGTTGCTACATCATTTGGACCAGCGAGATGGATGAGGGGAGTGGGGGTCGAGGAAAACTAGGCCTTGTTGGGTACCCACAGAGTAGCATGCGGCTCTGAAGAAACCCAGCCCAGGTAATTATCACGTTGCGCCACTTAAATACAAATGAACATGCTTTTTCACAGCGGAGAGCAGTTTAATCAAGTGTGTTTGTGTGCGTCTGTGTCTGTGTATCCGTGTTTGTCCTCTGCCTGTTCCTGCAGGGGTTTTGTTGTTTTCTTTGTGCCTCTTAGCACTTTATCCCACCGTGTTTTCTGAAACACAGCATAACACTTGCACTCAGTCGGTCATTTTCAGGCGGAAGTGACTGTTTTGTCTGTTCTCGTCAAACAACTGTTCCTCTCAGTCCGCCGCTGTGTTTCCCACAGGCAGCCTGGCACGGCATCCAGCCTGTAGCGAAGGAGGCTGACTCTTCCTGTCATTCCTGTGGTCCCACATTTGCCGCCTGCCTGCCTGCCGGCTGCTCCTTAGGCAGTGCCTTTGTCCATCACTAGAGGGAGTGGGTAGCCTAAAGAATAATGAAGTGCAATATGAGCTGCAGGACAGGAGGACAGAGGGGAAGTAGAGCGAGAGGGAGAGACCACTGATTATTCATCACCCTTACTTTAGAGCTGTAGCCACATCGTGGCCTGTACAGCTTCGATGCACATAGGTACTAAATGATGTATGTGCTGCACGTTGTATATGTAGGAGTGGAGCTGGATGGACGACAACTGCAAAGACAAATGTCGTGTGTTTTGGCAGATGAAGCTACTCTGTGATTGAAATTAATAGATATGGACTTGAATCCGTGCCTGTCTGTGTGTCTGTCTGTCTAAGTTTGTGTGTGATGAGAGAAGGCAGGGGGGAGGCACAGAGAGTCAGATAGATGGATGGAAACATGACAGCAGCAGACATACACTGAGTGATAAAGAGACACAGCCGCGCTCTTGGACTCTCACAAAGCAGCAAGTTCACTGCATGCTAAATATTACAGCACATCTCCTGCAGCATCTCAAATCTGTTCCTTCAGAAGTAGATCGGGCCCTGCTCGTCTCTCCCAGCTGCAGCCTGAGCCTGTTTGCTGCCTCTTCACAGCTCACTTGCCACACATGAAAATGTTTATGTGGCCCCTAATTGAATTTAGAGCTACATGGTTTACCCGATAGAAAAGCATTTGTAGAGCAGGCTGCTACAAGAGAGATAATCCGGCTAGTAAAGACTGTTCACTTCAGTGGCCTTTCTCTGCGTTTAAGGAGCTTTAGTTTTAGCCATCACTCAGAGAGGGAATTTAGGAAGAGCCAAATCTTGTCTCGAGACACAGTGGTCACAGAGTGCCATTTGGTGTCATTGTGTCATTCCATTCATTTCAGAGAGAGGTGTTACAGCTAACATTTTAAATTTTTGCCCTGATGGTCAAGACTATGTTGGTCAGTCTGTCTGCCTTCTGTCTATTTGTCTGTCCAACCCTTTGATCCAGGGCGTCCCCACAGATGAATGTAAAATACAGTATGATTATTCATGACTCCCAGAGGATCATTTGTAATAATTTGTGACATCTGGACCTTCTCTGTATCAGCCCAAAATCTTATGCAAGAAATCTAAAGCCCAGTTCAGACCAAAGATTTGTGACAAGACTTTCAATTTAGACCAGTGTGGTTAGACAAGACTATATGGTCTCCATAGCAACAACTCTCTGTACTTCCGTTCTAACTTCGAGCTTTTCAGGCTTATATTGTCGCCAAAAATAATTTCTTGAACTAAAAATGAAGATAAGGATAGTGAGATATTTGCTACAGTTTTATTTATAGTGGTGATGAAACAGCGAAAAAGGACCTGAGCTTCAGATGGACCGTATTTGTAATATATACGTCACAATAATATAAATAACCCGCATCAATGAATCAGTCAGCTAGTTTGCAGTCTCTCAGAGACCCACCGTCCGACACCGACACATCATAAGGACGGGGCCCGACATACGTATCAACAGCCGCGGGGATGATCAAGAGGGACAGAAGGCTGTTGTCAGAGAATACCACAGCAATTGTCATAAAGTTTCCTGAAGATGATCACGTCCTCTTGGAGTAGCAGGAAAAAAATGATGAGTCAATGAATAGATTAGTCAGCTGACAGAAAATTTTCATGCTTTTCAAAGCTATTTCCAGAATTAATATTCATCTAAGTATTATCTCTAGCAAACCAGTACATTAACTGGTTTCTTATGTATTGATTCTATATATTATTAACTGACTAAATTTGAGCTTGGACTATTGGTTGGACAAATTATTATTAGTAAGTAATGTATCAAGTTTGAAAGTATTGATCAGATTAATCGACAATAAAAAACTGTGGTTAGTTGCAGCCCTTCTTCTGGGGGCCTCTCATAAAGCTTTAGAGTTACAGTGATGTTGTTTTTTATTGAGGCAGTGGGTAATTAGATTCAGGAGTCACACAGGAGAAAAAGTTCTGGTGGGATTCCGTCCTTGGCCAGTGGGGCCCCAGATGTGAGTTTACCACTTGCCTATCTCTGGGCTGTTTTATTTTAAGATCTTTGTGCTTTGCTTCCTGTCACATGAGTGACAGGAAAGGAGAAAGACAGAGGGAATGATATGACGAAGGTCGCATTTAACATTCAAATAGACACAATGACGACTCTCTTTTTTCATTATGGCAAGGAGGTAATCATATAGATTGTAGATCTACCGCTGTGGGCCGGTTACAGTGTGCAGAATAATTGGGATTAGCGTGCATTAGTGATGGATTTTGTATAAAAAAGTCATTTGTTTCATCCACATATAAAATGTATCTTGGCAGAATATTATTGGCATATTCTGCATGCTGCCTGCCATGTCTTATTTTCCTTTGGATAAAATGTCAATAGAGAAGTGGGACAAGCCTTCCAATATATTCCTGTGATATAACTTCTCATGTCATCACCATGCCAACCAAGACACGCATGAGTCCCCCCCTGCAACTTGAGGCGGCTGAGTTGTCAACACAGGTTCAAAGGTCAGAGGAAGTGCGGTCACCTCCCCCCGCCTGCTCACAGAGTGATGGGCACCCAGAGCATTAAAGTGCTGATAAGGGAGGGGAGACAGGTGATGGGTCAAACCAATCAATGACACATTGACGGGGGGAATCATGACGCAACAAAAGTAAAACAGTTTAATAAATGATTCTAAGTTTTTACAATCACTGCAACCTAGTTGTGCATGGAAAATTAAAATAATCTAAATTAAAATCTTTCCTGTTATTCCACTTGGTAATAGAGCAATTTCATTTCTCAGCACAGTTAATGTGTAATTTCACTCTTTCCAGTGATGGTAATATCCTCAAATGAACTGAATTACTGCAACGCATCCATAAACATGTTCAGAAAAGAGACTAAATGAGAATAAAACCGTGCCAAAGCAAGAACACATTTTAGCACTTTAGTCAAATGAGCATCTTGTTGGTTGCCTATCAAACATTTTGTGGTAATGGCACTTTTGATACAAATTCAATGAGTGTTTCACCTGTGCTGACGTATATACCTGGATACACGAATGCTGTCAATTTTCTAAAAAAAAAAAATCAAGCCGTAGTTGATATCTTCTTATCAGCTGGAGATCAAAGAGCCTTGATCCATAACAGGCTATATTCCTGCTGCCTCTTGGGTCTGCAGCATGAGGGGGGGGGGACTAAGGAATCCATTTGAAAGAATCTGAATACATGGGAGTCCAGGGAGCATCATTTTTTGCTCTGCTGCATCGAGTCATCATGGAGTGGGTAATTCAGCCGAGTGGAAAGTGTTCTATCAGGAGGCAGACAAAGAGCGTGCCAACATGCCAAGCTCCCACTCATACTCAAACCTTAGATGCATCATCTAGACAAGATTATAGATAATTACAGCAGGAGTGTGACTGGAAGCACTCTGAAATAAGTGCAAAGGGAATGTAGGAATACCTAATAACTGTTGTTATCTACAGTACATTGATTCCATGATCGACTCCATCTTTCAATGTGAATTTTCCATTTCTCCGTAATATGTGTGCAACATACAAGTAGTTTTCCTGCAAGACTATGTGTAGGTGTGCACATGTATGTGTGGTCGGTGTAGATAGCATGCTCACAGTTTCTGTGTTATAGAGAGTGACATGCAGTGTGGGTGGATTCACAATTCGGACCGTATCTGCTCCTCAGGCTCTGATGCGCATGGTGGGGGCTGGGACCGAAATTACTGAAAGAGCCCACTCCACATTTTTCTGCGCTTCCTCCGGGGCTGCCACTGTTGTAGAAAACTTCTCTCATCGCTGTTGTGTGTAGGATAGGGTTCAGGCTCGGAGCAACTGTGAAGAGTAAACTGCAAAGCTGACACCGTGGCGCTGTCGCCGCAGTGGCTGGGTGTGAATAATCAGCGCTAAGATGTTACCGCTTTCCAGGCCAGTTAGCAGCAGACGTGGCTTGGATGGGTGGTGACCATGCCCTGGACCTCTGGCCCTGGGGAATCTGTTTATTCAAAGAGAGAGGACTTGTGTTGATGCGTAGTGGCGTGGGATTGTTCTAACCCTGAAGGGAACTCGAACTCCCACAGCCAACAACCTATAGCCATACGCATTCAATATAGCTTTACTATAAGGTACTTGTACTTTATGTGAGTATTTCCATTTCATGCTACTTTATAGCTTACTCCATTGCATTTCTGAGAGGAATATTGTACTCTGTGCGCCATTACTTTTTCTGACAGCTGCAGTTACCATTTTAAAGCAGATTAAGCGCTTACATTTAACATTTCCTTATAAAATATAATGCATTGTTATACATATATATTGCACTACTCAGCTGTATTTAAAGAAAATGAAAAACACTCCCACCATGATGAGCTAGGACAGTGTATGCTGCTCGCTGAGGCTTGATATTTATAGAAAATGTTCAGTATTTGACAAACCTGTTTGCATCGACACCAAATTCAATGGCAGTTTCTTAACAATACTTTTATTTGATACGATACGATACGATACGATACGATACGCTACAAATAGAATCAGAATCAGAAATACTTTATTAATCCCTGAGGGGGAATAGTGATTCATTACAGTTGCTCCAATGTGAAGAATAGAGAATTATAAGTAAGAAAAAGAGTATAAAATAGAAGTATGTAAATATAAAGCAATAAAGTAAAATTAAATAAAATTAAATAAAAGTAAAAAATACAATGTGAATTATGCAACAGTGTTTAACACTAGTACTTAAGATATAAAAATATTAAAAACAAAATATATATTGTCACTGTGCTGAGGCTCCAGGTGTGAATTTTAGCAACAATACATTATACATCAGTAGAATAAACAATTATATAATAAAACTAAACATAAGAAATATGTACAGTTATGTTAGTGTTTAAGTCGTACACTGAAAAAAATATTGCACAGGTGAATAGTTGCACAGAACATTGCGGCAATTGGCATGTGCTTGTACTAAATCTAAGAAGTCTGATTCATTTAGAAAAAAGAAAATGAAGGAAATAAAAAACTTCAAGTTAAATGCTAAAACAAAAGCAGTACTGCAAAAAAATCAGCCTAAAAATAGCCTAAAAATGTCTACTTTAAAATTAAATCAGGGACAATATGACAAGTTTTGAGGTTAGATAATCTGCAATAATAAGCAGCTAGTGACAGTAGTGACACATATTAACTGATAAAGAGCCAGATATTTCCCTCAGGAGTTGCTGTTGATCAAAACAGAGCAAACAGAGAGTAAATATTGGGCGTACAAAGATCAGTTGGCAACGAATATGATGGCAAATGATTGCTAGAAAAAAAAAAAAAAAAAAATCCGTGATTGCTGCTTAAATCAGATTTTGCTGTTAATACTTATGTGCTTTGTGCTGGACTTTTACTTGAAATTGAGTATTTCTATATTGTGCTATATCTACTTTTGCATATGTAAGCGTTTTCAATACTTTCATCGCCCTTGCTGCTGTGGTTTTGCCTCCGGGTTTTATCCACAGAAACAGATAGGGATTTGGCTCAGTAATGCTATATTAATGTATTTTGCACTAATGCCATACATAGAAAGTTGTTTCATGGATTATTCGTGTTCAGATAAGGGTTTTAAAAAAGTCAATATTGACATGAAAATTTCAATAGTTCTTAGTGTCACATGCAAATACAGTGAGATTAAAGCAAGAGACAGCACGTCAAGGAGAGACCACTGTAAATGACGTTATTTATGCGTCTACCAGCTAATGTCCACCATAAAAACCAATTTCTGCCATGTGAACAGATTCCAAAAGGCCTAAGCGGTGGCATATGTTTCCCCAAATTAAGGGCCTGTTAGAGCATGTGAATTGGCTGCGCTCTCAGCGACTCCCCAGATGGATGGAGATTTCCCCAAGGACAGGAACTTAAACCATCTCCTTTGCTCCTCCACCTCCTCATCTCCTCTAAGGGTCCTTCTGTCTATTACAGATATCACGGTCTCACTTTGTGACCTTGAGAGGATATCTCTTTCTCCGTTAGACACATATAATATTCCCTTCCATCCATCTTAGAGAGGCGCTGGCTTAACCTCAGGGGATGTGACATTTCACCCTCATCAGAGGACGACATTTTAAATTTGAAAATCTGTCCTTAGAGACGCATTTAGTTTAGTTGTTGGATGATTTCATCCTGGAGTTAGACTTGGAAGAAATGTGCTTTTTACAAAACATTGACATCAAACATGAAGTTGAATACGTAGCAGATGAATTCTCAGCCTTGCCTCTGGCACTTGGGATGATCACTTCTTACTATCAAGACGGCCTAAAAATGAAATTCTTCCCAGAAGCCACGGTTATATAGCAATTAAAAACAAAGCATTTGTTCCCGGTAGTCTAATATTAAACCCTGGGTGGTAAAACCATTGTATATATTTGCTTCAGCCCTGTGGGAGGCAATTAGAGATCTACTCCTATACTCCTATTTTAGATTCATGGTCATCCACATGCACTCAGCAGTGATTTATTGATATATACAAACAAATGGCGTAAATCTTGATTAGTAAACAGCCTGTGTGGCGACGGCGTCTGGAGCCTCCCAGTGTGGATGGTGGATGGCAGAGCTCCTCCGGCCATTTCTCTTTAGGTCTGGCAGCCCTATGGCAGCCGTGGGCTGTGTCTCCGTAAATCCAGTGTGGATGAGGGATGAATGCTGATCAATTAGAGTACTGCATTAAAACGGTCAGTCCCAAAGAAGATGGCTGCCATGCCTCCCTGGCAAAGATATGAAACGGCTGTGTGAGTTCTGCTGCCGTTTATCTTTTCCCCTGGAACAAATTATTAGCATCAGTATTACTTCATTTGATGATTCTCATACAGCAGGAAGTTGTCATAGCGGATTGATTCTGTGAGAAACAGCACAATGAGCTCAATGAGTACAGACTATGAAAAATAAAGGTTGTGGACTTTGTCATGGCAGGCTAATTAAAATCAAACCCTGTGAGAGTTTCAAATTAATACGGCAGGGTTAACTGCCAGATTACATGATGTAGAGATATAAGTTAAAGAGGTGTTTCTAAGACTTGCAGGATGGGTGATATGAGTGAGGTACACATGGAATATTAGATCGGTCTGTAGACTCTGATGAAGGAGGAGGTGCTGGCTTTGTTTTCTTTCTTTGTTTACTGAGAAATCATGGATCTTCATAAGTTTTGCATGGCAAACTACAAAACCCATGAGCTTTCTCTGTAAGACAGAACACTGTGTTGTCAGGTTTCCACAAAGCCTAACCCTTAGCTCCCTCTCGACGTTAGTGGTAGCCTGATAATTGAACTGAAACGCTATTTTGTTTTGCTTCTTCATTCTGTTTTCATTTTATGAAAAATACTGCAGACTGAGAGATAGGGAGTGATGCAGAGGTCTGCAATCAGGCTACATTAGCAGTGCACACAACAGAACTTCAGGCTCGGCAATTAAATGTTTCTTACGAAATGTTTCTTGGGAGCTACAGGTCTTCTTTTTCTTTATATTTTATGCCTTGTAACTTTGACTTTTTATCAAAGAATCACATATTTTCTATCGCGGTTGCTTATCTTTTGAACTGATGACTCAACCAGTGGAGCTTCATGCCCATCAAAGCATTGGAAGTGTTCCAACTGTGTCATTTAACTTTGTCTATGCAGAGAATGAACAGACTTTTATTTCCAAGACCCCAGACGCCCGAGAGAACTCCCACTAACTCTCTTAAAGTAAAATTTCATCATCATCTTTTGCAGTGTTCTTCTGTTGACTAGCGCTTGCAGTATCACAATTATAAGTCTACTTCAGCAGTTAAATGCAATACAATACAATACAATGTAAAATCCTACATCTTAAAAACATGCCTTGTGTGGGTTGTGGTCTTGGTTCACATTCTTTGAGGGCAGTGACACGGTAGAAAGAAACTGGATTAGCAGTAAGTGGTTCTTCATCATGTTTGACCTAAGCCTTTCACCTGATGGGAGATGATTGTGTGGGTGACTGGAGGGATGAAGGGGTCAGCTGTAATCTCCTGCTTCTTTTGTCCTGCAGAGCCCACATATAGGACAGGTGCTAGCCAGTGAACCCCTCTGCTAATTGGATTACAGTAAACTGTACATGGCTTGCCATTTTTTTCCCCCATATTTTTATAAAAGTTATTAAAAGTACACAATGACAAATAACTGGACAGCTATTTTGCATTTTTTTAAACAATCTCATGTGTACGTATTTTTTCATATCTTCCTGCAATTTCACTGCAGCATATAGTTAGCATATCCTCATAAAATGATATCTTGCGAAAATGCACACACAATGGTTTTTATGACATCTAACAAATTAGTGCCCCACAAGTGGAAACGTAAAGTTACGTAGGTTAGATTTAGGCAAGTTAAGTTACGTAGGTTAAGTTTAGGAGATGAAACACCGTGACAACGTACCTTAAAATGACTAAAAGTCTACTTGGTCTCACACGGTTCCAAACACCGGTCTCCTGGGTAAAGTCCTGTGTTGTTTGACCAATCCACCAGCCCAGCCTGCCTTCTTACGCATGCTTTCTGCTGTTATATTTCTTCTTTCTTTCCTCCTGGCAGTGCATTGGTCATGTGATGGCAGCCGCCCCGGTTACATGAGTAATACACCAATCACTGGTGCATAATAACATGGGTACGAATTGTGGTACTTTACTTTTTTGTAGGTATATGTATGAACAGTGCACGAGAACAGCCTGACTATTGTCACCGGCTAGTTGCTAATCATTACAGCTATAAGTACCAGAATGTATGGATTAACTAACCTCATTTCGTCTTAGGTACCAACTGAAATATGTCCAGCACAGTGTCAAAAAGTGTAAAGTACCACAGTTGACTTTAAGCTTCTGGTGTCTGATTCTTTGATCAGCTTGTTCTTGATCTAAAATGTATTTTAAAAAAGACATTTTTAGATTACCTTTGAGGCAAATTTCTTGAATGACTTTATATTGGCATTTAATTTTAATTGCTTTGTTTTCTTTTTTATTTCTTAATGAAACAGTTTTTTTAGTTTTTATATTACCATATGCTGTGCCGTGCTACCTAAATACGCTGTTTTACCCTGTCTCTGTCTGCTGTCGCTAGCTAGTTGTTTACAGTCCTGTAGAGTTATCCCCACCACTGACAGTTGCCATGATTGCCAACTCAGCTTTCTGTTCCACCAGACTGACCTCTGGTGGTGTGTCATGTGCACTGCATACAATACATCCTCAGTACAGATTCTCCATGTAAGTTTAATGGAAGGATGAGCCTCTGTATTTTTGATGAAAATCATAGCATCATGATTTCTAAATCCCCTGGTATACCATAATATCATGATACTGCCTAAGCCTTTGTGACAGCTCCATTCACAGTCTGACAGACATCACCAAGGAAAGTGAAAGTGGGATTGGAATGTGAAAGAAGACCTTGTAGTCAAAAAAGTTTGAACGTCCCTTTTATTTTTCAAACTGAATTATTTATGAAGGCTGACATTCTCATTTGACCTAAGGTTAGAATACATGTCAAAAACTGCAATGAAAACACTGAATGATTCAAGTAGACACTTTGTATCCAATGCACCAACAGTCAGGATCAAATCTACAGTTATGTCAAGGTCCAGAGTGACTGAAAGAACCTCGCAAACATGTACTTGTATAATAATAATGACTGATTGTGCCTGCGGGACTATATGAGAGCTAATTACAGGGCGAGAGCATGATCCTCACCAATCTGGGGTGATGAGGATGCGATGCATAACGCAGGCCCCCCGAACTTGATGAAGGGGCTGCCATGTGACAGAGCATGTGGCTGATGGCGTATGGGAAGGAAAGAACTCAGCGGGAGAGAAAGCTTGTTTTGAACTGTAGCAGTAATTAATGGCCCTCATGCCGAACGCAGCCCCTCTCCGAGTTTGTCTAATCAAACTCACACCGTCTCCCTCTGTCTCCCAGTCCCCCTCATGATGTCTTGCTTAGTAATTTGCCCAAGGTCTCTGCCTTGATCGTTCCACTTTTGCAAACTTAAGTGGTGAGGGCCAAATAAAGAATATGATGCAACAGTTTTAATTAATGACCATCTACTTACATGTTGCTGAGCTATCTGACATGGTATTAAATTACATCTCCACACATCTGTACATTTTCTCACTTCCCACACTGCCAAAGTTAAAATATAAGTGGGCTGAAATATCTTGAATCAAGGGAATATGCTTGATCTTTGTCTGACCTCACTGAGGCAAAATGTATTACTGGTGATAGTAATAGGTTTGAGAAAACAATTCTAAAGTATTTTCCTTGTATCTAGACAAATGCACTTGTTTTTAGTGTAGCTGACTGGTTGGAAGATATAAATCAAAACATAAAGCCTTATTTCAAGACAATTGCACTAGCATTTGCTAAATTTTAGCACATTTTCCTACATACTAAGGGTGCTTTCAGACCTAGAGTTGTCTTGCTTTGGTCTGAATCAGGGACTAATTTTGTTACAAAGTTGTGTGATTGCCTAGAGTCGGTTCATGTTCTCACGGCAGCATTTACAAGCGGACCAGATAAAATGCTTGTGGGAGAAACTTGCCCTTGATTGGTCAGAATTTCCATGCAGGAAAAATCCAGGTAGTAAACGAAACATTGAAGAAGAGTACACTTGCAAGATAAATGTGACACTTTCTAATGTCACAATGGAGGGACAACTACGCAGGTTGATTTTAGCGCTGCTCATCGTGGACTATATTGCTGTCATTGTTCATTTGAGTCAAAGCATACAGTTTGAAAACAAGGCGCAGCTCCAACTAGAAAACAATGTTTTGATGCATTGGATGTGCTGAATGTGCATATTAAGGCAGTACAGGAGGAGGCGCACATTAATAATCCTCCAGGACTGTAACATGCTCATGTTTAACCCAAACAATGTCATGTGACTGCAGTTGGTTCGGATCGAGGTCAAAACACGTTCTCACCACAAATGAACCGCACCAAAGTTCATTTGTACCCAGACTGAGACCACCTCTTCAAGTTGTTTTGGTGCACACCCAAGTGCGATTGCTGTTCACACCTGCCGAAACAAACCCCATTTAGGGGGCAAACTTGGGTTCAATTGAGCTGATCCACACAGGGCAGGTGTGAAAGCACCTTTAAAAAATTATTACCTTTTCTTTGTATCTATCTGTGGGTTCTTTAAGACTAGATGTGTTTAGTTGTTTTAAATGATCTTGGCATATGAAATTCTCTGTACTGTAAGCAGATTATTTTGCTTATTTTAAGCAGTATTTCCACTGTTTTATTGGCCTTTTCATTGTTTTTGAGAGCTAACTTTTTGCAGCGTAAACCCTACTGACTATATATGTTAAGACATGTATGTAAAGACTCTTCTCCTCTCTGTAAGTTCCATATACAAGAGTTGAACCTCAGCTGTCAGGCTTAGAATAGTGTTGCAAAATTATTGGACGTAGTTGAAGCATTCAAGGCTCTGGTGGTAAAAGGCCCATTCATTTTCTGCATAGACTGCATAGAATGTTAGGATGCACAGTTGGAGAACTTCCAAGGCTTGGATGGGCATCAAGGTCTCCCGCTTGAATAATCACTACAAGAGATGAGCAACTGTGTGTTAAAATATATGGTTCTTTGATAAATATAAAAAAAAAGTCAAAGGGACAGCGCCTTTTAAGTTACCTATAACTCCCAAGGTACATTTTGGTAAAGGAGCATCCAGTCATCCAGTTTAAAATTCAGTTGTGTGTATTGCTAATGACAAGCAGAGCTAAAGTCAGTCAGGTTTCCTACACAATCCAACTTTATGGTTTTGGTTGAATTCTGCAGTGACAGTGCAGTGTTTTGCTGTCAGTTGCAACAACAAAGCATTTCAAGTTTGCCTTAGTTCATATTTGCACCTCAGCCTTGCCTCTTATTGTAGGTGTTCTCAACTTTTTGATCACTAATGTGTTTCATTAAAACTTTGCTCGACAGTTTGCCGCAATATATGGCACATTTTACTGCTTTTCCAGTGCTCTTAGCCTTTTTACTAAACTTCCTCTGCTGCACAGTACCCCTTACTTTATGATGCACATTCACTTTCTGTTGTATCCCTTGGTTATGTAGTGGCTTAGATAAACAGTGAATCACCATGCAACATGAATATTCACATCTTAAGTTCCCTCTCTGAGAGAACAGGATTTAACAGAGATTAGACAAGAGCAGATAAACACTTGATGATGTTTAAACACTCATCTACAGTACCTATACAAGTGCTGGCTTTCTCAGCTCATTGGACACTGCAAATAGGTATCATTTGTCCTGTAAATGATCTCACTATATAATGACTAAAAAGCTGTGTTGTGTCATCGAATGTTCAAATACATAACTCTAAATATGCTTATATGGTTTCTTCAAATATATGTACATTGACAATGGCTTTGTTATCTAAACAACATCAATAACCATAGCATAATGTGTTTGTATGGAAAGCTTTTGTTGTGCTACTATTCATTAATTCTACATTGTGCTTATGTTGTTTTTGTTTTCCCTGCTAAGCATCAGCTTAACTGCTTATGGCTGATTTGATCCACGGGCTGACTTAACAGTTGAGATTATTTTCTGAATGTGCTCAGTTCTTTCAAGCAAATTGTGTGTGTGTGGGAGAGGTGGGGGTCTGAACTTGCCATGTTTTAATGTTTCCACTGTGAAGCTGCAGTTGTCCAAACTTTTTAATGGCGAGGAAACAATGAAAATGAGCAGCAAAGGAAAGAATGGCTGAGAAAAAGATAAAGTAGAGTGAGAAAGATGAAGCAGGAAATAGAAGCAGTACTACCATAGTGTTCCTGCCTCTTGTGCACTGAGTGCTGGGTTAGTTCATAGACTGACCACAATGACATAGCCACTGTGACATCACCTATTGACTTGTGGACTCCTGTTTTGGCATTTTGGCGATTGCCATTTTGGACTTTTGGAGCCAGAAGTGACCATATTTGGATGAGAGGGTGGAGTTGTGGAGAAGCAAGGGGTGGATCGAACTCATAGACTGTCACTCAAAGTGAGCACGTCGTTAAATATGCATAACTTTAAGCCTTCATAAGTGTTCATAAATCTTTGTTTTGTTTTAAAGGATTACAGTTGGTGTTGATGAGAGGTGTAGAAAGCTTATTGTCATTATATATTAAATATTATGAGATTATGGGTGTCACTCCATTAGTGCTTTTAAAAACAGATTAAACAAGACAACCGGCTAAAACATGAATAAATAAAAAACATAAAAGACATTGGTTAAAAATATTGCACAGTGTAGATATGTCACATGATTATTGTTTGTTAGGTGTTCTTACAGCTCAGGGAAAGAAACTGTTTGTAAGTCTGGAAGTGCTGGCTTTTACTGACCTGTAGTGCCTGCCTGAGGGCATCAGGTCAAACAGATGATGTGCTGGGTGGGAGAAGTCCATATAAAAAGCACTATTTGAACTTGTCTCATTGGGCTGTTGGGGTGCATCACACAAAAAAAGGTTGGGAACCATTGAGGTTTCAAGCTGGACCAGTCAAGCTAGACGTAATCTCTGACGCCACCATTGTACCTTGCTAAACTCTTGAACTTCCCTGGTCATATTCTAGACAAATATTGTTGCATCTTGACTGCCACCAAAATAAAAATGCTATTTTTTCGTCATACCCTGCATGAATAGATATGTCACTTTTAAACATTTTTGGAATGGCTACTCAAGATACTCCATAAATGATACAGTGCGTCCATGTTTCCCCATGTTTCTCATGCACCACTGGGGGTTCAGTGTCATTTTCAATTTGCCATCCTCTCTCACCATTGACCTATTTCTGTCTGGGTTCCCACTCACTGCTGTGCCCCCCAGCGTCAAGTTGACCCAGTAACCCCCTGCAACACCTGGCTATTGGCCCTCTGGGAGCTGGACAAAGGGTGAGGGTTCAAACTAATATTAGAAAACACGAGTATGAGTATGTCGTGTTTGAGGGGAATGGGGAATTTTACTATAATTTCATATTGCTTTCGAGAAAAGAGGAAAAGCAGAAACTGTACATGCTGTTACAAAAATGTAGGTTTTGTCCTAGGTGATGTTGCAGTAATATACAGGCAGGGTTGGAAGAATTACATTTACTGTAAATACTGTAACAAAGTCTGATTTTGGGTCCTTTCTAAGTATTTTTAAGAATCAGATAGTCCACTTGTACTTATGTATTTTAATCCGAAGTATTGAGATTATACTTTGCTACATTTAATCTTACATCTGTTACAGATTAAAAACAAAAGTCACATGAAAACGTCCTGATAAAGTGTAAGAAAATGGCACCAAAGAAAGGAAATAAATCAGCAGCTGTAGCAGAGAATAAGTTGTAGTAGCAGACCTGTTTTTGTACTGTTATCTGAGTACATATTACTTTTATTTGAGTAAAACAGTATTTAAAGAAACAGTACTTCTACTTCAGTGCTCTTTCATTCTCTGTATTTAGGTAAAAACACCAATTTTCTAAATGCATATTCCTAACAGTAAATATGCATGAAGCACAGGGGATTTTTGTATTTACCCTCGGTAAGGTATTCTAGCCTCAATGCTTTTTCATCATCAAATTATGATTCTGGTCTTTTTTCCAATCTGTTCAGGCTTCATGCTGTTTTATTCATTTTGTGTGTGTTTCATGCAGCAAGTGGATTTGATGTGGATGTGCTCCCCTCTCAGAAATCAGAATGAGAATCAGGTTTATTACCAAGCAGGTTTTCACTTACAAGGACTTTGACTTGGTGTTTGGTGCATACAGTAAACACATTATGAGGAAATTAAAATAAAGGTAAAGTACTGCAAAAGTCAGGAACATTAATATGGAATGGACACAGTACAATAAAAATATGAAAAAGATTCTGTAAAAACACTATAAAATAAAAATACTGTGTGCACAATATAACTGTTTTAGAATGAGAGAACTGAACAGTCTTGTGCAATATGTGCACTGATGTAACATATAGATAGGGGTGCATGATAATATAGGCTGATATCGGCTGAATCGCCCAAAGTGCTTTCACTTATTTTTCACAATGAATAAATATTACATACATTGAAAAGTATTGGGGGCGGCACGGTGGTGTAGCAAGAGGGTTCCTGGTTCAATCCAAGGAGGGAGCCCTTCTGTGTGGAGTTTGCATGTTCTCCCCCTTGTCAGCGTGGGTTTTCTCTGGGTAATCTGGCTTCCAGTCCAAAGACATGCAGGTTGGGGATAGGTTAATTGGTGACTCTAGGTGTGAATGTGTGTGACTGTCTGTCTCTATGTGTACCCTGCCTCTCGCCCAATGTCAGCTGCGACCCTCAAGGGGATAAGTGGTTACGAAAATGGATGGATGGATGGATGGATGGATGGATGAAAAGTATAGTATTTCATGTCTCCATCTGCTGGAGGGCCATCATGATCAGAGTATGCATGCATAATAAGATGTTAATTCCACTACATAAGAGACTTGATGATCACTAAAATAAGGCAGGGGGAAAAGTGGATATATCAATATTGGTATCAAATGAGTTGTTACATAGCGAAGTTTCAGATATTGGCATAAAAAATCCAATATCGTGCACCCCTATTTATGGAGACAGATGTCTATGGTAGGTGTAAAGGCATTAGATATGTATATACATGGATGGAGCCTACCATCCATACTCTCGGTTCATTTTTCTCCATATCTGTGTATGCAGTTTGAAAGCTTCCAGCCATGGACAAAACAGAGCAGTACCACCAGGAAACCTAGCGTAGTTCAAGTGAGACGAAACCATTTGACACGATGAAGACATTTTAAAAATGGCAGAACGGAACACATAGCGAAAATAATTCTCTGTCCACATGTTGCAATGTATTTAATGGCTTCACAGATTGCCATCTAAAATGCTGCCTCTGTTAAAAAGTCAGTTTTAACAAACTCCTCCACCATCGCCATGTTTGGTTTTGTCAGAAACTTTTGACTCTAGCCTATAGTGGCTGTAGCTATGTTAACATAAAGGATGTTTGGAAGTATGTGGGCAGGGATGACTACAAAGTTTGAAACAAACAGATCTATTTTTGTATGTAAAGGGGATATAAATTAGCCCTAAGAGTCTGTGTCACTGGTTGTCCTGGGCCTTGTTGATGAGGCCAGCTGGAGATGGGAAGAAACAGTTTTGGCGACCACATCTTTCCTGCACGCCTCAGGGTCCCGTAGGCCTACAGGTCCGAGAGGGACAGCAGCTTGCATCAAATCACCATGTCAACAGAGTGATACACTGCAGTCTGCCTTTGTCATTGGCTGTTGCAGCAGCGTAACAGATAGAGATGGAAGAGGTGGGACTGGACTCAGTGATAGCTGTTTAGAAGTGCATCATTATTGTCTTCGGCAGGTTGAACTTCTTCAGCAGTAGCAGGAAGTACAACCTCTGCCGTGCTTTTTTGATGAAGGAGCTGATGTTCAGCTCCCATTTCAGGCTTTGGTTGATGATGGAGCTCAGGAAGTGGAAGGACTCAGTGTTGACTGGGGAGTCCCGTCTACTTATCCAGTGATAGGCACTGCTGAATGTGGTGTAACAGTGATCTAAATTATTCTCTTCTCTGGTTTGGCATTTAATAAACTGTCCGTATTTGGGGAGTTCATGACTGAGATAACCTTTGATAAGGACATTGTGGACAGTAACTAAGGAGTTTGGGTTTGTCTAGTTGGCGAGCCTATGCCATGCGTCCAGCACACTGAAATGAATGAATGAAACAAAACTCTTGGGGATAGTAAAAGGACTTACATTTTTTTTTTTTTTCAAATTCCGGATCAGGAGAGCAGTGCTGTATGATCACTGTCGCATCATTACACCAAATGGAGCAATACGCTTTAAACAGCTGGAAGCCTGCCAGCTGCAGTGGAGTGTCCGGTATCAATCCACAAAGTCTTTGTGATACACAAACTGTAGGATGAAGAAAAGTCCCTGTTTTCCTCATATCCAGTAGCTGAAGATTGTCCAGTTTGTTGCACAGTGAATGCACACTGGAAAGAGATATCCCAGTTAACGGTGTGCAAAGTCTACATCAGCAGAGACGCAGAAGTGCACCAGCCTGTTTCTCTTTCCTCTGGTATTTAACTATATGAACAAAGGTGAAGGCACCTTCAACCAAAATGTTCAATAACTCTATGGATGGTGTGAGTAAAGTAGGAAATTAATCCACTGGAAGTGTTTCCCTGATGTTGATGATGATATTGATCTCATCTCTGGTAATAGACCTCAGGGTAACACAGCTGAAAACTGAATTTATAGGAAAAAAAACAGGACAAAACAAAGCGCACCAATACACCAAGGCGGCCATGCATACAGCCATCTTAGTTGTATGACAAAGACAAAGACAACCAAAATAATCCACATGATTACTTGTCTCTCTACATTGTATTGTTTTGCCAATGCAAAATTTTGGATCTCAGAGCAGGTCTGCAAAAGCTCCATCAGATGCTGGATTTTTAAATCTACAGTAAATGCTGCCGCTTGCAAATGAGCAGAGTATTAAACCAGCCAGAGCAGCAAAAAGATCCAGCACTCTGTTACTTGTTGCCCTACCTTGAATCCAGACCTTATCATCCAGAAATCTCTCCATGCTGTGTTCCAATTTGATCATTTCAACCTCTGCTACTCATTTCATGCTGGGTTTCCAAGAAGTTCACATGCTCACTGAGAACTCATTTACACTGTGTGAAAAAGGCCATGGTTTCTGAAGTGGCACTCTGGAGCAGACAGATTGTGATTGGGAGTGGGGGAGGCCATTATGTTGTAAGATGTGAATAGCGTCAGTACTTGGACGAGCCCCTTCGTTTAGCACGACCTTCCGCATGGCAATATCAGGGCTTGGCAACACTTTGGTTTTTGTCACAGGGGATACATACGGGCAAGGGCACTCTGAGAATGAGCTTTCAGTGGAGTCGGAGGGCATGTTATGTCACCAGATTAATTGATGAGACTAAATGATGACATAACGTAATGATGGCAGTCTTCCATGCCAGTTCATCACCTCTGGGTTATGAGAAGAGCAGGGAGGAGGAGGGGGGGTGTTTGCACACCTACTGCTCACAGAGAAAACACATGCACACACACACACACATATGCAAGCATCAATTAAAGAACACCTAAATATGCACACCCTCTTTCTGTTTCTCTTGTGCTTGCTGTTTCTTTTCCCAGATCACATTATTGAGAATTGTTCTTTAGTCTAGTCATTACTTAATAAACCCACTGATACCATTACCAGTCAGCATATTATGCAGAATATAAAGAATATTCAGCCTCAAAAAGGAATTCCAGCTGATTGTTCATTCCAAACAATAGCCATAGCCGGCTTCTGTTAAACACTATAGTGCTTTGCCTTTGGGCTTTTTTGTCTCGTCTTGTAATTTAATTAAATCTATAAACATTCAGTCACAAAATTCCCTCTCCATGCTTAAAGCTTCTCTGTCAACAGCGCAAACTTGAGGCTTTGTGTGCTTTAAGCTTGAGGGCTTCTATGCCAGCTTTTAATTTTTCTCTTTGTTATGTAGACCAAACAAATGAATGCTCCTTAGAGAGTCTTGGCAGCGACAGGATGTGACTCCTCGGGCCCTGAATCCTAATGACTTCGAAATAAATATATAATGTCATCACTTCATTAATTGTACCATGGATCCCGCAGTGAGAGTGTTTCCTCTCACATCATGTCACCCTGTCTTTAACTGCGTGGGGCCTGATGTGAGTTTGAAGGCATGTATCTGTGTGTGTGTGTGTGTGTGTGTGTGTGTGTGTGTGCCCACAAACTCATAAATCTAGCAGTTGTTTTGGCTAAAATCAATTGATTTATTATATATCCGTTACATGTCGTCCATCAAGTTATCATCAAATGAAACTATACAATACTGGCTAAAACCTCAAAGAAAAATCACATAGATCAGTCAGATGTTATCAACAAGCGATGGCAAACTGCTAGAGTCAACATTTGATTCCTGACTTGCTCTGTCATCGCACGTCGCCTATGAATTGATGGAGTCATCCCACATTCTGTACGAGATAAATGTACAGTATGTTTCCCCCAGACACATGATATAGTGATCAAGGAAGCAGCTTAAATATGGACTGTTTCTCTTTTTTGCCAGGGATGGACAGCCTTTAAATAGCCCAATTAGCATTCTTGGCTTCAAGGCGAGACAAAGCTGGCAACGTCTGTCCCTCGGTCTGGAAAAGTACTCCTCCATTCTGAGGATATAGCTTCGGTTTTACGCTTCGACGGAAGAGCAGACTGTACACACAGACGCAGATGAAAGTGGCGATGTGAAGAATTCCTTCACGGAGAGTTGTGGGAAAATCCCCTTTTAATTCAGTCTGATCCCGGGGTATTACACTCAAGTGGCTTTGCCAATTGTCATTGAGCTCAACTTGATTTTCAGGTATTTAACGCTCTTAGGAGAGAATCTGCATATTCTCTCCACAATTAGAAAATGTTGCTGTTATACATTGCACAGCCTCTGGTAATAAAATGCAATCATTTAACAGTTGCGTGGATTAGTTTAGTTCCAGCAGAGCTTGGTTTCCATCTTAAGACACCACAGATATGCAGGCAATCAGCTGTGATGCCTCCATATGCAGGCTGTGGCAGGGCCTTAGCCAGAATGTTCAAATGTCCAAGTCCCCACAAGTCACCAGCCTCGGAAAATTCTGAGCAGATTTCAGAGGGAAAGTCTGTAGTTTTTGTTATGATGGATTTTTAAAAAAAAAATGTAATTAATTTAACTGTTTAATTATAGATATTTGCCACAAATACATCAATGTATGGGAAACATTTAGATTTATTTATTTTTTAGTGTTATTTTTTTAACTTAATTTTCAAAATTATTCATTTCTTTTTCATTGTTTCTCCAAAAAACGAAAATAAACATCCAAATCCCAAAATAGAAAATGTAATATCTACCCAAGGAAAAGTTACGAAAACCGACTATATTTGGCTCCATTCATTGGACCCATTGTTCATATAAAAATACTGATTAGTGCAGTAAATGAGTAAATGAGCCAATTAAATACTCACTCACCATATATAGTTATTTAATTATAGAATTTAAACTCCCCCACATTACATTATAAGACTCATAGTATAATTCACATAAAAATGAGGATAATTCTTACCTAATTCTAACATAATTATGGCTATGGTTACCACACAGAGACTTAAAAAAGTATTATAATTGTCAGACTAACAATCGACTAGAACTTTGTGAGAATCTTAATTGAGCTTGTTTTTCTCGTCATTTTCAGTGCACATTTGTAGAAGTTTGTGATTGAGCTTCTTTAAACAGGCAAACTCCTTCTTCACCAAAATAGAATCCTCGAAACTCAAAAGGAACTTAATAAAAGAAGACAGAGTTCAGAACAAAGCGGTGCCATCTGCTCGCAGGCGTCAGATCTTTCCATGCATTTTCACAGCAGAGAAACAAGTTTCGGGTTCATCGCTTTACAAGTTACACTCGCTCTGTTATCCATACATCATAAACACATCACTTACTTCTGCTGAACTGAGGTAGTTTAGCTCAATCTTCTCCTTTCCTCTGACATTTTTTATTAGTAAATACTGCTTTTTTTTACCAGTTTATTTAGAATATGGCCACAGAAGTATCAGCATTACATACAATGAGATTTGCAATCCAATATAAAAAAAGAGTTCAAGGAATTTGGATAAATAAATTAACAGCAACTGACAGCACATACATATTTATTATTACCTTGAAAGATGTTTATTTGACTTTTAATCAACGTGTCCTTCATAAATCTACGCTTTTGTTTCTCATGTTTGCCTTAATTTAGACCTCAGGTGAAGCCATATCTTTGGGGTCACAATTAAAAACCACGCCACAGAGCTTCACACAGAGATAATGAAACAATATGCTTTTGAATCAAATGAAGCTTCTTCATTACTACTTTTACTTTGAGGTCATGTCTGACTCCAGCTGGTCATTAGTGTATGCAAAATACTCCATGTTGGCTGCCTCAAGGTTGAATTGATGTTTCTTTTACTATTAGCTATCCAGCTGGTTAGCAAGGCAAATGCAATAGATGAAAAACATTAACTGAGTTTTCATATAACTGAAAAAAACCACGCTCTCTCGCAGATGAACATGCTGCTCAGGCCACTGTTGTGTGAAGCTGAGATCCTGATGCATGCGGCAGAGAGCATTTTTCTCTCTGCGTTGACCCTGTTTGACCCTCTGGTCACCTCATTGAATTTAGGTATTTTTCTCATCATGCATGGCAGTGCAATTGCACACAGAGGACTAACTATGAGCGTAATGACTCTCTGGGCTGAATTCCCTGAAATTGAATTCCAAAGAATAATCACCCGGTAATATAATGAGCCATTACCCATTTGCTAGAATTGTCTCATTTGTCTTCCTAAATGCCTATTAATTTGCCCATAATGTATTATTTTTTACCATCAGATTTAAAATCAGGCGTGTGTCCCTGAACACGGTCGTATGACGTAAGATATTCAACAGTCTTTATGTTTAAAAGATGTTTCACATTTACAGACATCGATTTAGTCAGCCTAGTATCTTTGGAATTACATTCATTGTTAAAGACGTCACAGAGTTCCCAGCAAATGATTGGCACTGAACTTTGTGGAGGATGGACATGTAGTGCATCTGACTTCAATGCAAAAATTAAAGTTTGATGTTGTTTCACAGTTCGTCAATACAAGGTTACAGTAACATTTTTGGAATAAGCTTATTTACTTTCAGATGGAGAGTTACTTAGATACCAACCAACAATAGCTCAGTGGCTTGGCATTACGACTGGAAATAGAGGGGAAATGGCTAGCTTTACCTTGTCTAACAGTAACATCACCTGGAAAGTTCATTGATCAACACATTGTACTATTTGCTGTAAAACAACAATTTTCCATGTTACTGGGGGTCTTGGCTGGCATGACATTGTTTCATAGGCCAAAAATTCTGACACGCTATCCAAAAAAAAAGTCCCATTGGATCAAAAGCCCATTTCTCTTATAGCCCATTACCCCCCAAACAAATGCCCATTCCTCTGAAGTCCCTTTTCTCAATCAGACTCCCTGCAGTTAGTTTCAGTTTCCCAGTGGCCTTTGAGCCATCACCCTCGGATGTTCTCACAGACTCTTCATGGTGATTCTCAGCAGTGTTGGAGCCACTGAATCCAGGGGTTTTTCAATGACTGGTCCCTGCTTTTCCAATTACTTTTTTGCCTAACCCCAACCCTAACCAAAACATGGGTGTTGTATCCAAAACACGATCATTTCCTAACCATAACCAAGTAAGTTTTTGTGTCCAAACCTAGCTACACATTCACTAGTGCGTACATGTTTTTCGGTGACTGGGTTGTCTAACTCCAGGAAGTGTGTATTTTTCAGAGAGACAGGACTTCAGAGCAATGAGCATTTGTTTTTGGGATGACAGAATGTCTGAGAAATGGGCTTTCATCCAGCAGGACATTTTTCTGACTACCGGGGATTTGGAGGGGTCGTTGAAACAATGAGCAGTCCCGATGTCTTGAACTCTTCCTTGGTCAGGGACAGTAACTTCCTGTAGTTTGTGTTGGTTGCCTGACAGTCACTCAGAGCCAAGACATAGGCAAACAACCTTAAAAGGTGGATTGTTGTTTTGACACTTCAGTTTCGTTTCTGTGTTTAAATACCTGGCTAACTGTTTGTCTATTTACAGTCTTTGCACTAAGCTAAGCTAACCTAGCTGTTACATCATATTTAACAGTAAGAAATGAGAGTGCTATCTGTCATCTCATCTAACTCTCTGCAGAAAAGCAAATAAGCAAACTCTTGCTTTAAGCAATAAGTGTGGTTGTTAATTTTAACCATAGTTTGTTTGCCATGACTACCATATTCCCAAACTGTGACTGTACCATAGCTCCAACTTTAGAAAGCACTGGCATTCCACGTTTCATTTTTTTTCTCTCCCAAAATGGTCCAGTGCAACGTTCTGTTTGGTTTGACAACCTTTAATGACAGCCACTGTAATCATGTTATAAAATGTAATGGATGTTTGGCCAGTATTGAAATTAGTATCCGCACTAACTGCTAGCTGTAGCACTGCTATATGAATCATGAATATCACCAGCATTGTAACCTGAATGCCCACACGACTGGGTTGCATTACATTCAGGCAGCATTGCAGTTTCACATCTCCACTTTGCTTCTGTTTCAGCAGCCAAATGTCTCCACTTGTCTGTCTTTCTATATTGGTATATTACAAAAGTTGATGTAAATGGTCTAAGTTCCAAAGGATTTACGCTGTGAAATATGATCAGACATACACTTGATCTCACACTATATGACCAAAAGAAAGGCAAGTTAATTTGCAGCTGGCTCACTCAACAAGAATTGAGTTTGATTACTTAAGTATACGTGAAAACGCTCAAAGTACTCTGCTGCCAGAAGAGCTTTCTTTCAAAGCATCAGGTGCTTGTTTACCAAGCACTCGCTGAAACACATTGTACAGAAAAAGACTTGTTGAAACACTTGTGTGCCACTTCTCATTAACTATATATTAAATGGTGCATGAGCCACTGGGCCGGTCTGTCTTTCCTATACATGTTCTCAGGCGGTAAGATGACAAATTCGCTGATTACAGAAGTATACTTGTCGATATTCACGCCTTAACTGGGTAAGTTGTTTATTTCATACAATTTGTTTTAAGGAGCTAAAATGTGAGAATAGACTTTGAAACTGTTTCACTACTTTTATTTTTTCCTCTTCTCAGTAAAAAAAAAAAAAATCAAATAATACTATCTTCACATTTCTACAGCTGTTCCCTCATTTGTTTGAAAGGGAATTTGATAGAAGCCTTGTGTGTGGCAATAATTGTGCAGACTATCTGACTATGTATAATTGTTTGGTGTCTTTGGGTTCCTTTTGAAGAAGAGCAACTCATTCAGTCCAGCTACAAAAATGGATGTATTACACGTCACTGTGCCACAGGGCTATGGCCACAAACTTCTTGCTTTCATAAAGAATAAGTTCTCTCTCAACAGTAAAAGCAAGAAAGAGACACACTGAGAATGACATACAAAATATATCAAAAATAGAGACAAAGACTGACTGAAAGAGGAAGCAGACAGAAGGACAACCAAGAAGACATTCAGAGCTTGAAACAGGTTTATGAGTTCATAGGCTCATATTCCATGTTCCATCTTTGTGCCAGTGGATGGCATACAGCTGGGGACTGAATGATGAGTCTTACAAAAGATGTTTCATTTGATACTAATAATACCTGGGCAGATTTATAAGTAGATGTCATTTCTCTGCTATTACTAATCCAACAATGTTACCATGGTTAAACATGCGCCATTTGAAAAATCAATTTTGGGTAAATCTGTTTAGTATGAATATTTGAATAAATATTACTTTATTATCACAAAGGAAGAAGAAGAGATATTTACATATGCAGATGACATGATTCTGTATAATAAATACAGAAGTAGGTCAGCTCTTATTCATACTATAAGGAACGCAGCATTGTCTTCGAATATGATGCAAAAATGGGAAAATTAATCTTGGAAGACAAGTCACATTAATGGTTTAATGTTTTTTTTTACTAGAGTAAAAGTAAAAATGGAGGCAGAATTGAATAAGACACAAATGTTTACCAGTAACAATCCCAAAATGCTAAGGCATGTAAAGTATAGGATATGACAATTAAGACGTGCTCCATTTAGGTACCTAAGGAGTCATTCATTTAGCACCATCCATATGTTAATGTCGAAATTCATGGACTAAACCAGTGTAAAAACAAAACTGTGAGTAGGACGACCAAGTTGCCAGAATAAATGTCATGGCATTGCACTTTTCTGCAAACAGCGGATATGTGAATTTGTACTCTAACATGTAGTTGATACGTTGAAACTTTACATTTACATCTGGTCATGTTTAGGAAAAGATCATGCTTTGGCTTAAAATACCTGCTTTTGGTGCCACAATCCCTGCTGGAAATACAGCTATGGCTCACTAAAAAACACTCACTTTTGGTGGCACAAGCGTCACTGAAAATGCAAAGAATGGCTTACTAAAAACAACCATTTTTGGTGAAAAAAATTGTTGCAAGAAAAGTAGTGATGGCTTACTAAATAACAGCAGGTTTTGGTGGAACAGTCCCAGTTGGACACGAAGCAATTGCTCACTAAAAAACAACAGGTTGGTCTCGAACAGTAGTTTACAGTGGTCTCCAGCTTGGCAGCCATCTTGTCTAGGTGTCACATCATCCCCTCTACCTCCCAAATGACAAAGTCAGCTCAATACAACTGTGGCAGATGGGAATGTTCTATAATTTAACATTTTTTTGGTCTTAAACCAAAGTAATATGGGGTAGTTTAAAAGTTAGGAGACCACCTAAGTTATTAGCCTATCATTTATCCTGATGGGGACATCAGTGGCTTCACCATCAGATCCAATTGATGCAGTAGTCGTATTTCCATTGAGACCAAAGTGCTGGACCGACAACAGACAGACATTGCTATCCATACACACATACCGCCAGCAAGGCCAAAATCAAGTGCACATTTAATGATGACATGATAAAGAAACAGCAGATTTTTCAGTATATTTTGTTGATATCAAGCCACATCTTCATATCAGTTAACTGTATAGGTTCTTCATCCCTTCTCCATGTCTCACTAATTATTTAGTGTGTCTTCTAAGGAGATTAAAAATATCCTGACACTTCAGTGTGCAAAGGAACATGTAGCAGACTTAAGCATCTCTGCTTTGATCTTGGCTGAGAGTGATGTGCTGAAACTGTCATGCTGTGTCAAAAGTGTTGCGTGTGCAAGTTTCCATGCTGAACGCCACTCAAGCATTTGCCATTAATTGGTTTCTGAGATAAGGAATCTTTCTTTCACATCGTGGATGACTCAATCCCTGATCTTGTTAGGAAGCTTTTAGAGGATAGAGAGGATCTCCGATGATGGCTACAGGTTTTCTAGCTGTGGACACCATCTAGCCTGTGATGGCATGCCTCCTAACCAGTAATGGGCTTGGGTGAGATGACAACTGGCATTATGTGTGAGTCAGATGTGAAGGATCTGGGCCTAAACTAAGTCAGCTAAAGTTGACTAATCTCAGCGTAAAGTGAACCCTTGTCTGTTTGAATTGTAAGCACTCACAGTTCCACTCAAGCTTTCTTGTAAGGGTTGTTAAGGAGACCAAAATCATTATTTCATCAGCCAGATGAAATGCTCTCGCTGTCCAGGTGAGGACAATTATCGGCAGGCTTTTTGAAGTGCTGCTAACCTTTGAAAAATGTCCTAATTACACTAAATCCAATGATACAGTGGGTCTCCCAATTTCATGGTAAACTCCCTGTTCAGACCAAACAATATCCCCGATCAGCCAGAACTGTGGGGGAGTGGAATCTGTTAATGCTGACAGAGAAATGGAGAGGGAGAAAAAGGGCCTCCATATTGGCCCGTAGTAGTTTTGAAGGCCCTGTTTTAGCCATCTCAGCTATTACATGGGTCATTTACTGTACCATACAGTATGATGCTGCCTGCTATGCTTCATTCTAGTGACACATGCCCTTGTTGGTAGGAACTTGCTCGTCTAAAGCAGTTGCAGGTCGTGGGACATTTGTCTTAAAGGTGAAGTCTGTGAATCGGGTGTCAAATATGTGGCCCACAGGCCAGAACCAGCCCGCCACAGGGTCCAATCTGACCCACTGGGTGACTTTGCACTCCTAGTATTGATACACCTGTGAAAGCTAAGAGGTGCCAGATTGCAGGAGCAAGTTTAACAGTGTAAAATGCTGCTGCAGAGGCTTTTCCACCCTGACCAGAATAAAGTTCTCTGAAATTACAATAAATTTTGATTGTGTTTATATTTAAAGATATTGAACATTGTGTAAAATATTGTCAATCAGCTGCTTGAGTACAAAATAATCTGTATAAGACTTCTATCTTAAAGCAATATGGTGGAACCTTATTGCTAAGGCACTGCCAAAACTTAATGGTTTACATGGCAGGGGGTCACTAAACCTGCTTCATCGATAGCTTCCACTTTTGTGTCATGTGGTGATGCCAGCATTATTACATAGAAGTGATAGTGTATGGAAAATTCGCATGTAATAACAGTGACAAACTAAGTATGGAAAAACTGAGAGATCTTGTTGAAATTTCACTTCTATTTCTCAAGACATCTCAGGCTGTTAATCATCTGTTTGTGTAAAATGTATGCACGCTTTCAGAATGTACTTGTACCTCTTCATACTAAAAGAAACTGAGACATTTGGAGGTGTTGTTATTTATAGGTTATTATGCAATTGTTTTACTGGTCCAGGCCTCTTGGGATCAAATTGGGCTGTATGTAGCCCATGAACTAAAATGACTTTGAATAAAAGTTTTGCTTTAAATAGATAAAGAGTCAGTGCATCAACTTTGCTGTGAGAGTTTTACTGACTTCTGTAGAAATATCCATCTGAGACCCGAGCTTTTGTTTGGTATACATTTTTAATTTCTCCAAGCTATTTTGGATCAGTAGGACCCAATAAGTATAAAAAGCTAAACACTGTCAATGATAATTAAGTCCCCAATGTCCTCAAACGAGACGACAGTAAAGTCCCAATGTCTTCATACATGTACTTCCTAATTAACAGCGTTACTGTTGCTAAAATGTGCCAAATTTGTCACCATATCAAAGTACAAACATTATAAATCATAAATAAACAAATTTCAACCATAAAATATGATCAAATTTTGGACCTTGTCCACTTTTGTGTTGGGATCGGCTCCAGACTGACTTGGCAGAGATGGCTGCCATCTTGTTTTTACATAGATTAGTATATTGTGCTCTTACTACCACTAGATGACACAAAAAAGTGTCCAATAACGAGGACAACAGGTCTAAGTTAAGTAGAATGAAGTAAAAGGTCATTCATTCATTTTCTGTAACAGCCTATCCTGTTAGGGTTCTCAGGGTTGCTGGAGCCTATCCCAGCTGACATTGGGCGAGAGGCAGGGTACACCCTGGACAGGTCACCAGACTATCACAGGGCTGACACATAGAGACAGACAACCATTCACACTCACATTCACACCTACGGACGATTTAGAGTCACCAATTAACCTACATGTCTTTGGACTGTGGGAGTACCCGTAGAAAACCCAGGCTGACACAGCCGTATAAGGTCAAGTAAACCCAAAATGTGATGTCCTCATTTGAGAACACAGATTGCCAGGAGGATATCATTAAAATTAGTGATTAACTATTTTTTTCTGTATCAAATTAGTACTCCTACTTTTTACTCCTTGCAGACAGAAGACTGTTGTAAATGCATCAGCTTTGAATTTATAGAACAGTGTATTTAAGCGCCATCTGGCAACACTCTTGCTAAAAATAAATGCACTTTCTAAAGCACTCTGGACAAAGTTATTTATGGTATCCATACGCCATGTTATCTTTACATCTCCCCTCTGATAAGTCAAAGTATGGGGCTGTCTCTAAGGGAGCGCAGTGCTTTGTACGCTGCATGCAGCTGATGTTTTGACTTTTCGATGGTTACAAATGTGAATTTGAGTGCGGATAAGGGCAAGAAAAAGGACACAGTACAAAGAAAACAGCCTGACATAATAAGAAAAGATCAGATTACTGTTAAATAGCAATTTATATTTAGATGGAAGAGCAGGCATTACAAAACCCAGAATAAAAATAGAGACACAATGAGCCACTTTGTGTGCACAACATCAGCTGACTGAAAATATTCATTTTCTAAATGGCTCGAAGCTCTTGTTGGAAAAGATGGTTTAGGAAGTCATGCCAAGAGATAGAGAATAAGAGTTCACCATTTACTTTATCCTCTTTGTATTTCCACGGAATTATGAAAGATGTTCTTGATAATTGCTTGAAACTTAAGTCAAAGGCCACATTTATACTCAGCCTGACTCAAATATTTGTGTTTGTGATTGAGTGACTTTATTAAGCTATTGTCTTTCACTTGAGTTAATTACACACTGCTCTTGAGTGTGGAGAAAATCATTGAATTTGTAAAAAGTAAAACCTCAGATTATTGCAGAGCTTCATAACGTAACACCTACACAGCTCCAGTCTTTTGTGCGGTGTGCCTTGTTATGCAAATCTAAAGAGTGAATCAGCTGAACACATCAGTGCACTTGGTTAGGGAGATGTACTCAAATGTATAATATCCAACTGCTGTGTGGTTATATGTGCAGATGATGAGCCATATAGCGAAGATCACCATGGAATGATTGTCCTGTAACAATGTTTGTCATCGTGTCACACTGACTGCCCACCAACAAATCAGATAAACTCATTCACAGGCATGAACTGTGAGAAAGATTAGCATGTCTACTGATAGAGGCTACACGCAGCTGTTGTGTGCATACATGATGACACTCAGTGTAACATTAGTTGATGAGGATCTTTTTATTCACAGCACTATTTAGACATACAGTAGATGGAGTGTAAGGGCACAACACAGTTTTATGTCTTTCTTCTTAGAAATTGTTTCCTTAGCCACTTTTTGTGTAATTGTTAAAATATATTCTTGTTAGCATATAAACCAGCAGGGCGGCATGGTGGTACAGTGGTTAGCATTGTTGCCTTCCAACAAGAGGGTTCCTGGTTTGAATCTGGAGTGGGGGAGTCCCTCTGTGCGGCGTTTGCATGTTCTCCCCATGTCAGCATGGGTTTTCTCCGGGTACTCTGGCTTCCTCCCACAGTCCAAAGACATGCAGGTTAATTGGTGACTCTAAATTGTCTGTAGGTGTGAATGTGAGTGTGAATGGTTGTCTGTCTCTATGTGTCAGCCCTGTGATAGTCTGGCGACCTGTCCAGGGTGTACCCCGCCTCTCGCCCTATGTCAGCTGGGATAGGCTCCAGCCCTCCTGTGACCCGTAACAGGGTAAGTGGTTACGGAAAACGAATTAATATAATCCAGTAATAGTGTCAGATTCAGTCCTACATTTAAACAAAACTACCTCTTCAAGAATAGACGAACAAACAGGACTGCTTTTCGTTTTGTTCCTTTTTATATAGCACTTTTTGACAGTAAATACTTGTTTGTGAGTGTACAATAAAACCTCCATTGTCATTATCATTATCATAAGAAGTGAATGCCATTATCTAAAGAATTCATGTCATGCATTCTGAGATCTATAGAGGGTTAGAATTTAACTAAATATCTTGGTTAAAGCTGCATTAGTAATACCTTTGTATGAACAATCAATCAGTTTACTACATGTCATGTGAAAGAAGTTGCTTGTAGTGATGAACCCACAGAGATATATCACCCGTCTCTTCAGTTCCCTCCAACTCAGTGGAGCTTTTTAGCTCATTGTTTTGGCTTTACAGCTGACAACTTCACTGTTTTGGTTTAGTCTCACTGCTCTTGTCATTTCCAGCTGCAGTGGGCAGCTGTTTTCTGTGAAAAAGCTCTAAAGGCAGAATATAAATTAGGGCTGCAACTAAAAATGACTTTTATCATTGATTGAACCACCAAGTATTTTCACAGTTTTAATCATGTAGTTCATAAAATATCAAAAATAAACTGAAAAATGCTCATCACATTTCCCCAGAACAGAAGGTGACTTCTTTAAATTGCTTCTTTTGTCAAACCAACAGTCCTAAACCGAAAGACTCTTCAATTATCATCATAAATAACAAAGAAAAGCAGCAAAATTCTCACATTTAAGAAGCTGGAACCAGCAAATGTTTGACATTTTTGTTTGAGAAATGACTGACTAACTGATTAATCAACTTATCTTTGCAACTCAGCTATACAGTACATTACCTGCCCAGCACCACATGGCAGCCAGACAAAGTTAGCTATCAAACATAGTTGAGAATTTTGCACTTAAAGAGACAGATTTTCCTTCTCCTGGGGAGCTGGTTAAAAACAAACAAAAAAACAGAACTAGATGGAGAGTGAATATCTGCATCAAATTTGAATGCTAATGCTGCTTCCTGTGTGCTGGGCGTGTTTGCTAACATATTTGCAATATATGAGTAATATATTAATTACATATAAATATTGTTCTTCAGCTGTCCTAATAGACCTAAATAGTCATGTCCTAATAGACTTGTGCTCCAAGTCACTGTTGACTTTTTCATTATTTATCTGAATGGTAACCTTAACCCAGAGCAATGAATCAGCCAAACATAACCATTAAAGACATTAGTCATCTGTTAGCTGCCACTGCCGGATATTCTAGGGACTATATTAATTAACCATCTCCTCATACTGTTGATACTTGAATCTGGCATAGCAAATCCACCCTCAATTTTATTTTGTATTTTTACAAACAAGAACTAATAAAAAGTATTACAAATAAGCAACTTGGCTAACAGACAATTAAAACAAATGGCAAACAATTAAATAATATGGTTTGTAAGTTTGCAAGTTTCATCTCCTTTTTTTCTTAATTATTTTGTACTGTGCCCTGGATATCTTTTGCCTTTTAATTTTCTCTTTCATGCTCTCCACATATGCTCCACTTCACCATACCCATCAGTGCTCGTTAGCATTAGATCTTTGAATCATTTTTCCCTTATGTTCAATTTTTTGGTCCTTTGGGTGCAATTTTTGTCGCCTATAGGAAGATCCACAACTGCTGCCTGGCATTTTTTTCCTCTTAAAGCCTTTTTTTTTGTTCACACATTAGTCGTGTAGAGATGCTATGGGAGTACTGCTTTTCCATTGCGGTTCTTTTTGACACGCTTTTGCTTTTGTACTACAGTGTATAAACACTTTGGGATTAAGCCCAACTGTGTGAATGTGTTCTCGGTGTGTTACCAAACATTTAGCCATAGCATTTAGCAGTTAGTCTCCATGTCAAGCCGTTAAAATGACAGGTGCCCACTTCAGTGTCATGGTTGTTTTATCCTGCTGAGAACGTGGCAGTAAAATGCCATGCTGACAAGCTGTTGATGGCCTCAATAAGGAAATAAACTAATTGCAATGACTTTCACAGTCTGCACAGCCTCTGTCCATATGTCCATTTTGAAGTCTCCCCGTGGAGTCACAATATGTAACAGCAAATTACTTTGACTATTAGAACTTGATGTCATGCTGGCACATGGCTTACTGACTTAGAGGAAGCTCCATTGATGAGAGGCACTGCAAGTTTTTAAATTGAATCCTTGACTGCCTCACAGAGAGAAACATGGGGGGAGGAGAGAAAAAAAAAAGCTTTGCAAGGGTTTGAAAAAGGTGACATGCATTTTTCTTTTTTAGGGATGTGCACTCTTGCAAGAGGTCAGGCCAAAATGTTCATGGCCCATTTAGTCCTGAACACATCAGTTCCAATGTGCCATCTGTGTTTTTCTCCAGGAAGAGATGAAATCCCAGAAAGCACAGTAATGTGACAGGGGGAGAAATGTCCCGGCAATGTTTTGCGAGTGCAGAGCTGAACATAATTAGATCCCTGACATCCACAGGGAGTTACCAAACACACAGCTCTAATGTCATCATGACTGGGCCTCTGCTAAGGCCAACAGTCTGCCAACAAGCAGTTTGAAGTAACCTTATGTTTTTAACAACACTATAGATTGTAAGTACTCTCAGAGATGGCTAAATGCTGGCAGCATGGCTCTGTGAATGGCAAGATTAGTCTGTTAGTCGATTAACCACGTTTATCCAGAATGAAATATATTAACAGCTATTGGATGGATTGCCACGGACGTATTTTAGATTTTCATGATCCTCAGATGATGAATTCTACTGTCGTTGGTAATCCCTTGACCTTTCCTGTAGTGCCACTATGACTTTAATATTTGTGGTCCAGAGGCAAATGTCCCCCTCAGGATGAAGTGTTATTACTCTGGTGATTCAAGCACCATCACCAGGTCAAAATTTCAATACTTTGGTTTATGACTAAATACCATAAAAATTACGATATTCCCATTAGCCTCAACTGTACTATTTAGTGTTAATTAGCAAATGTAGCATGCTAACACGATAAACTAGGGTGGTAATGGTAAATGCTAGAATGTACCCACTAAACAGAGCATTTCACCCAGGGTTGGGAATTACTAGAGGATTCATGATACGATAATATCGCGATACTTAAGTCACGATACAATATTATTGCAATTTTAAATATGTTACAATATGCCACAAAATTTCATTGTACTGCTGTGCATGACAATAAAAGCATTGAATTGAGCTGAACTGAACTGAACTGAACTGAACTGAACTGAATTGAATTGAACTGAATTGAATTGAATTGAATTGAATTGAATTGAATTGAATTGAATTGAATTGAATACCGAGTATTGCAATGAAATATATGGGGATGTACCACCTTTTTTCGGCTGTAAATTATGTCCTCAAAGGAACATTTTGTCAATAAAGGTCTAATAAAATTAAGTTTTCAGTCCATCTCACTTCAACCTTTTTTTTTTTTTTTTTTGAGATGAAGGTGTATCTAGTGGACTGAAAAACCAATTGATGATATTATTCTAACATGCTACCTAAATTTAAATATAATATTAATGATTAATATAATAAAATATACTTGGCAATGTGTGACCATATGGTATTGCCAGACAATAATATACTCTACTGTGTCAATTTTTTCCTCACCCCTAGTTTCACCGAGTCACACCCTACTGTGTTGTGACTACATGCTGTGATTGGCACAGTGAGGTTGGAGGTAGTTCGTATTAGGACTTAGGGGTCATGGTTAAGGTTATTACTAGCCAATCACAGTGGAGCAGGGCAGGACTAGGCGACACACTGTCATTTGGTGGGTGCGTTTCAACATCTACTGTGGTAAACACACGCCCTCAGAAACAGCGGCAGGCTTTGACGCCAATTTTAAGTAGTGGCCAATCATGGAATTACAATGTTTGGGTCCGTCATGTCATGCCATGGGACACAAAAAGACTTTTTACCATTGACTAACATTTTGAAAGAGACATCTGTAAATCAGTGGGTACATTGTTTGAGTGTAACAAACCCTGTAGAATGATAGGTTTCAATATTGGGATTCAAACCATTTGGTCCGATAACAAGTCTAGAGGAGTCGCACGATCGATCAATCATTTTATTCCCAATAAAGATAGCAGATTGTAAGTTAGCCGGTTGGCTGCAGCAAGTCTTTAGCTCTTTTGCTTATATGGGCCCTACAATGAGGACGATCTGGGTAATTCACACTGCAGAAATGAAGCTTTTATGGCCTCATATACCACTGAGCAATCTCTATAGGGATGAACAGGGTCCCACCTCGAAGGCTACATGTCTCTATGTACATCCATGGGTGAGCGTACCATAGTAAACATCACATCTGGTAAACATTAGCACGATAGCACTGTTGCTGTGAGCATGTTGCCATGCAAGGATTATCATTTAGTTCAAAGCACTGCTGTCAACATATAGGCTGCAGACTCACAGAGCTGCTAGCATGGCCGTAGAGTCATAGTCATGTTTCACATTAGTTGGCCTAATTAAGGCTATTTCCTTTATGGTCAAGTCAGTTGAAACACTGCTGCGAAATACTGCAGGGAAGAACCTTTTTTCTAAGTGAAGGACTGTGAATAATAGTCATTGCCCTGGTGAAACATGAGGCAGACTCATCATCAGCGGGAAAAAACAAGAGAGTTGGGGGGTGGGTAGGTGGGTTGGAGGCATGAGGCAAGTTAAGAGCGTTTGAAAACAAATTGGATTGCACCTCAGACCTACATTGGTGGGAACAGATTGTGTAAGAGTTAGGGGAAACTGTGAGCAACTTCGCTGAGGTATGGTGGGAAAAAGGCAGATGATAAGAAGGAGTTAGAATTAAGGCAATCAGCGCTGAAGGACCTTGTTTGGGGTGTCTCTGCCTCTCCCCCGTTTTCATTAGAATGCGAAGCGGCAGCAGCAGTCTGGGGCCCAGGAAGAGGGAGTGACACAGGGGGGGAAGGAAAATAAAGGTGGCAAGAAGAAGAGGAAGCTAAGAATGTCTGTTGAGGATAAGGACGACATTGGAAATGACAAAAGTGGGTGCCTGTGATGTGGTGTCAACTGAATCGGAAATGGGAGCGAAAGAATAAGACGGAAAGATAAAGACAGTGAAGGAGAAAAGTGAACTCACAGAAAGAGGAAGTTGTCTAAAGTTCATGATAAATTATATATTTCTATATTAGCTCTAGAAATAACTCAGTACAATTAAATAATAATTTCATTGTGACACTGCAGAATGTAAAATAGGTGATGACAGATAGGCTATATGTTTTCACTGGATTACAATGTGGGAACATTTTTTGCGAAGGTGTTGCACTGTATTTCAACTGAATGCATGACTGCTCATCAAGCTTGTCTTTGAAGACTGGAGACAATAATGTAGAACAAAGGACTTCCCAAATGTTTTTATTGTGCAACCTCAGGGCAGGATATTGAGAACAATTTCATCACATTGGATTTTAAAAAATACTTTAATTCCGTGACATACTGCGACTACATGGGGTGTGATGAGTAGAGACACAAAAGCCTTTTTTGTCAATGTAATGCACACTGCTCTGCTGGCATTCAAGCCCAAGGCAATGTTTAGTCATTTCATTAAAATGGAACACAAATGGATAGCTGTGTAGTTTTTGCTTCATTAGACCCAAACTCTGCTGCCTTGCTACTCTGTGCTAAAGATCCTGCATTCCCTCCAGAAAATTAATTGCAGCGTGTGAGATTACTCTTGTAGCAAATATATGAATAAAGGTTGTCAAAATGCATGAGAGTGAGATTAATTGTTCACTCCTTTTTTTTCTAGCCTTAGTTCTCCTTTGGTTTTCCTCTTTGGTTGCTGAGGTCATTGAATTTTTTTGCGGATATTTTTCTCAAGTCGCAGAGAAACAGGCCCTCAGTGAACGCTCTCCATCATCTGCTCCTACAGCCGGTGGATACAGTGTGATGCATGTAAAAACACAGTGGTACACTTGCTTAACTTCACTTTACTTCAGAGCTGTACTTATTAATATTTTCTTGATTAACAACGAATCAAATGTTACTGTGAAGAAAGTCACTCATGATGATAAAGCCACAGGAGATTAGCGACTAGTCTGCTAACTCTTTAACGGAAAGTTTGAGCCTCTCTAAGCTCATTGTTCACAGCACATTTCTTTTATGGTGAGACTGCACTTTACCTGACAAGGATAGCATACAGATAATGTTAGGAGCTAGCTAGTGAACAAAGAAGTTAACTAGCTAAAAGACAAGTGTTGCAGGTGTTGCTAATGCGAGCTAACAAAGTTACAAAGTGACAGTTTGTCAGAGTTAGAACAGTTGTTGTGAAGATCTTCTGTTAACAATCAATAATGTTGTATGTCGCAATTTATTTAGCCACAGAATAGAAGGTACACCCAGCATATTCTCACTCTGTCCTCGTCACATATCGACATTTGGTCATGGATTTTGCACGTCCAGACACGATGTGCAAGGTACCACAGGTGCGTTGGTTGACGTTCTGGGACATCTTGTCAAGTTCTGCCTGTTACATTCATTGTTTTCTTTCAAGATACACTTCCGTTTTCACAGGAAATTTACCGCTTACATACAGTCTCTTTCAAAATAAATACACTATGTCGGTACAACAACGCGAATTGATAATTTTTTTCTTTCAAAAACAAATGTAAATGGTTGGGTTTAGGCAACAAAAGCAGGTGGTTAAATCTAGGAAAAAACAAACAGTGTCTGGCTTTATAATCTCACTGAATGCGAACACCACTCTCCCAGGTGAAGGCCGGTGTTTCTTGAACCCATCCACCACCACTCCCGCCCGCCCCACTCTGAATTTCGCTACCTTATTTTTGTTCTTGTCCTTCCCTGTCTCCCCCTAATGCCGCCAGGTGCTGTTAAACTATAAGTGAACACTGTAGATGTCGACCTTATTAAAAGACATTGTACTTTGTTTTGATTTACAGTAAAAAAGAATAACAGGCTGAGAATGTCTCACAGTTGGCCGGCAGCCTGCGCTTGTGCACACTGACAAAAACCTTGACTTTAGTTTTAAAAGTTTTACTTTAAGATTAAAAGGTATCTAAGAATCAGTTAATGTGTTATATTACACCAATGAAATCCTTTTATTGTGTGTTTACTAGTGTTATCATACAGTTTTCAAATATACTATTTTGGTGGATTTTGAGATGTGGTGAGGCACTTTCTATGGTGTTAAAGGTAAGCTCAGTAGATGTGCTAAACACTGAAATAACTGTCCTCTGTCTCAAAGAAAATGCCCACAGGGAGAGCATAAGTGCCTATATGTGCATGTGCATAAACATGCAATGCACTCAGGGGTTGCAGTTTGGAGGTTTAAGATTTGGTCACCCTATGGAGGGAACGCTTTACAGAGATGAACAATACCAGAGTACAGATCACTGACTGCAGTAGAGAAGAGACAGTTCATGAAGTGTGATGTCTTCATAGACAGGGACCTGTATATTGAGGAGGGATTTTACCTGCACTTTTGATTACGCCTTCGCAGTACACTGATTGCATTGGTGAGAGGAGGAAACCTGATCTTGAATGATCTCTCGTGTGTACTCTTTTGTTTCTGGGTGCCTGACAGTCTGTGCAGTGGTATCAGACTGATAAGGGAAGCTGAAGATTTGCTCAGTGATAGCTGTATAAAATGGTTGGACAGTCACTGCTAACTTGAGTTATCTGCAAAATAACTTCAAACTGTTATTAACAGCTGTTGACAAAAGCAATTAGAGGCCAAACATCATCTGTACAGAGTGTCCTTAAATGTTTAAGATTTATCAAAACAACAAGACATAAAACTAACATTTGCACTGCCATGCTGAGTGTTATATGACCCCACCTGTTCCCTGGTGTTCAAAGGATCTATGGAAATCAGATTTTGAATTGAATTGTATTGAGTTGAATTTAAAAAACAAAAACAAATAAAATTAAAAATGAATTGAGCATAGCATTAGTTCAGGCAGGAGACGATGTCAAGCTCCGCTCACATCCCAGCTACATCAGCTGATCTCGAACAGCCCAGTGAACTGATGGAGCAGCTGATTGATGGAAGGGAGTCAGCTGATAGATCACATGATTCCTTTCTATGCAACCAGTTGGCAAATCTCATTCAGGGCGCCCTATTTAAACTGCTCTGGCCTGCTTACTGTTGCTGCTTCCTCTGCAAGCTGCTTTGCAAGCCCCTTCCACCTCATCTCCTCCTTTTCATGCTGTGTCTGACTTATCAATGTTATTTCTGTTTGTCATTGGTGCTGCTCTGTTCTCTTCTTGGGTGGGTCTTTGCTGCTGCTCTCCCTGCCTTAGGCTTTCCATGTAGGCACGTGGAAGGGCAGGGAGGTTTGCTCTGCCTGCCTCAGGCTTTCATTATTTGCGTGTGAAAGGGCAGAGAGGTTTGCTCTCTCCACCTTAGGCTTTCCATGTAGGCGGTAGAAGGGCAGAGAGGTTTGCTCTCTCCACCTTAGGCTTTCTGTGTAGGCCTAGGAAGGGCAGAGAGGCCCCAGAACAGATCCATACTGCCATATATAATACTGCAACTGGCAATAAAGTTTTCTTTGACTAAAGTGATCCTGACTGAATTGTGAACATATATAATAGATTTACAATAAGCAACATAAATTAACATTTCCTGTCCAAAAAAATTAATAGAAAGAAGCAAACTGCTTGTCTAGTCCTGCTCCTGTTCTATTCTAACCCATAAATACACAATCTCAGAAATCAGCTCTTCACCTCGGCATCCAACCTCACAACTAAACCACTGTTCTCATGCTCTTCATACATATAATCAACAACACTTCCCAAAAAAAGAAAAAGAAAACCAATGACAATAAATGTGTGTACTTTACATTCCCCTTCCTCATTTCTGTACAACTGCTTGATGTTTTTACTTTCTTTGATTTCTTCCTGTAGCCCGTCCCACAAAAGCACCCCATAAATATACATACACTTATGCTAAGGTTGGTGTTGTAACAGGATTTAAGTGGTAGTAAGAAAGGCAATTAGTAAAGTACCTTTGAGCTGGTTTGAGAATTTCACGTGGCAGCCCAAATTGAAATGCTTAGGTGGGTTTCTTTCCTTGCACAGCTATTTTGGTGGAAAAACTTGGCATGTGACATTCAGAGAATTTCTATGAGATTCCCTCTTTGAAAGTAGCAAAGCAGGGCATAATGCAGAGCCTGCTCAAAGAGGACATATATTTGATTTAATGTGCTAGGACAGTGCAGAGTTAGAGGATACCCTCTGGTGGTTTGCAGAGGAGAACAGGAGGACTCTGCAACCAGCGTGATAGAAGACTTTTTTATCAGAGGACAGAGAGGCAGAGAAAGGAAGGCAGGAATGTGCTAAAGAGGTTCAGAAGGAGTGATAGGAGGCATCTGGTCAAGCAGTGAAATGGCCCAGCACGGAGACCCTGGGTAACATAAAAGAAGCAAATGCACCCAAAAAACGGAGCCCTGGGGTGTGCTGTAGCACAAAGGTTAATGAGCAGAGAGATCCTCTGCAGGAGGCTTGATGAGAGAGGAGAGGAGGAAAGATGGCTGCATAAAGAGTGTAGTGCCAGAACTTCAGAATGAGGAGAATTCAGTCCATTGCGCCTTTTTTATTATTTTCCAAAAGAAAGGGACAGCCTTATCACATCTAGCTGAACAAGATTAATACGGGTAAATGTAATCTCCAAAGAGATAGATAGTTAAACAATATCAGTTCAGTTCAGTCCAAAAAATTGATCCGGTAACGCTTCCTAACCCCTATAGATTTTTGAAACTACACAATGACAATGTGCAACAATTTATATGTGTCATCTTGTTCATGACGTGAACACGCATGGATTTCATTTCCTCGTCATTCCAACGTTCAAGCTAAATTCGATTTTGCAGTGCTTGCGCTCAGCATCAGTCACAAAGAGAGAGTTGTCTCAGACGTGTCCGTGCCACGACTAAAACAACCTCATTCCCCTTTTTTCTCCTCTGTACACCACAAAACTAGCGATTGATTTTCAAAACAAAAGAAAGAAAAGAAAAGAAACACAGAAAGAAAACACATCATGCCGCCTGGCAAGATACACAACCTCTCTCACCCTCGCGCGAAGGTTCCCCAACAGAAGTAGTTGCCAGATTGCTGGAGCATGAAGCACTAACAGCTTTGCCCAAGGCTAACTTCAACCTTTTCCAGTGGAATGGAATAGGAGATGTCTGGTGAATTTCTCATTGTTTATAGTCTCATTTTATGAAGAGATTAAGAGTGAGTCTTTTGCTTGGTGAAACAAGGGAAAACCAGGGAAGCGAGAAGATCATTTACTTCTGTGACAAAATGAGCTTTCCTCTTAAGCGAAGCCGTGTGTGATTTAAGGGATGAATTTAGCCAGGAGTAAGGTGTAATACAGAGTAATTGAACTCCCTGCATTTTCTCACTGTCGAAAAAAGGGTGGATTTCAGGATTTTCCTGGTGTTATTAATAAAAAAAATGTAACTGCAGACCATATTCACAATTATTTTCCAAGAGTCAGAGGGTGGATGAATTTAGGCTATACATCACAAAGGCTCTGCCCATTTGTGTTGTATCTAAGACACAGACTTACACTTCCAAATGGCTATCATTCTGAATGCCTTATTTAATACCATCTGCTGTGTAAAAATGTTTTGAAGTCAAAGTGCTTTGCTTTTCTTTCTCATGAAAGCAGCCATTTTTCTGAGTTACATCAATGCTGAAATTGAATTTGAATATTAAACTAGAAAAGGCTAGATTTTCTGAGGAAGATGAACACAAGTTTACTGCCGAAGTTTTGCAGTTGAAACATCTGAAATAGTTGTAGTAGTTTTTTGTTATAGTAAAAGTTTAATGATAAATACTGAGAGAAGATGAAGCTTCAGTTGAGGGGGGCAAGGAGTAACGAAAGTTGGAGTGCCACCTTTTTAACCTGTTTTTACCTATCTATCTATCTATCTATCTATGAAGTGTAAATGCAAAGAGAAGTAGAAGTGTCAGTTGAAAGTGCTAAAAGGAGATGGAGATTTAGTTTGAGTACAAACACTGAAAGGAGTTGAAATGTTGTTAAAGAAGAAGTGATAGATTAAACTGAAGTGTCAGTTAAGTGAAAGTCTGGTAAGATGATGCAGGTAAAATTGTCAGCAGAGGTGTACTGAAAGTTAGAGTATGAAAAGAGTGTAATTTTTTTAGGTAAAAACATGAGACCTGAAAGGGTTTGTAGTGGCACTGAAAGGAGCACTGAAAGAAGTGGAAGTGGACAGTACATGACAGAGCCCCTGGTTATTCCACAGACTTGAGAAAATGAATACACATCAATTCAGATGCCATTTTTCGGTAAAATGTTACCATTTAAAATGCAAAAACGCTTTGTTTTTTACTCTGGATTTGATGCAGGTTGTTTAAACAACATATTTCATTTAGATATTATGAATTAGGCCTTTATCCAAAGTTAGTGTTTTGCGATTACGACATGTCTGATATGCTGCTGTTATTGGGATATTAGGAGCATTTTCTGAACATGTATACAGCGTATTCAGAAAATGTGTCTTAACTGGGGTTTTTTACCGTGGTTTGCAACATACAGCCTCTTGTCTGTTTACGGTCGATTGTGTGCGTTGTCATGGATACATTGTACACAAACCAACTCACCAACAGTTTGCAAGAATGGACTAGAGATCCATGCCGTAAGAAGAAACACATCTGCTTTTAAACATTATGGAAGACTGGATATCAGCAGGTTTTTAGATATGCGTCCTGCAACACAGAGCTTTTCAAGAAGGTGGTTGAAGGTACGGAAGAGGAAGGCTGTGCCCGCCAATTAAACATATCCGCCACCAATAGAAAACCTTAAAAAAAAATCCTAGTTTGATGCCAAGAAGCAAAATGTCAAGCAGCTCCAGCCATTCCACTTTTCTATCATCTTACTTGATGCTAGGGCATTTTAATTGGAGTCTGTGTGGCTGCATGTAAACAGGAATATTAGTGAAATGTTAATTTTCATTAGCCATGTAAACAGCTCAGTAAGAATATTGTCTTTTCGGAATACGGTCAAAAACTAGAATATTTTGTGCACCTAAACGTAGTCACTGTTCAGAGACCGGTTACACCAATGCTAGAGCCAAATACTTATGAATGTACAGTATAATCAGTCACATCATGAATGCAAAGGTCACCAGATATTTGTGAACGAATTACAGGACGGATAAACCCCAAGTGCAAATTTCATGACAGCCTGTAAGCACCCACTACGAATGTTATAACTCCATAAATTGGCATTATCAGTATTCATCAGCGTCATATATATATATGTGTTCGAATGGTCCTGCTACGCCGACTAGTATGTTCAAAATTCTGTAATGAGCACATTAAATGGTAATGCTTATTGTTATTTGGTGATGGAGGAAGTCAGCTGACATAACGTTAGTATAAAGTAGTTAGTTAGTTAGTACAAAGTCCATCTAGGGAGTTGGTGGTGAATGGGTCAAATCTAGAAGCTTTACCCAGGAAACCGGACTTGTGTTGCCACGTGAGACCAAAAGTCAACATTGTTATTTTAAGTATATGACTATGCGAGTTAGGCTATGTGACATACGTTCCATAACATACTAACTTTAATCCAAACCTAACCTTATAGTCTTGGCATCTAAACCTAACAAGAATGGAAGCAAAGTGAACCAGGTGTAGCAGGACCCATCTTTCCCAAATCTACGATGCTGACAACCACCATTAACGCCCATTTAATTGAGTGATATCATTCAAAATAAGTGCTGTAAGCCTGTAGCCTCTTTGTCTTTTACATTAGCCACACTGAAATTTAAATGATGTGTTTGGCAAAAAAAAAACAAGTGGTTGGATACCCCTTAAAGCTCTCCAGGGCGGATGTCAGCTTGATGGACAATTCATTTTTATGCCCCCAGCATGGAGTATGCAGGGTAAATGAATTCCTCACTGTGCCTCACCTTTTCTGGGGTTAATGAAGGAGAAATAGACTGCATAAGAGCTAAAATCTGTCTTACTCTGAAGAGAAGAGATTCGAGTCAGAGAGAGGTATGGCAGGGAATCCTTGCTACTAATTTAGCCTTTTACTGTATGAAAATGGAGCCTTCATCAGGTGTTTGTCTCTGTTAAGGCGGTGGAGGTGCTTTGAATCTCAACAAAGGCTCAGAGCTGCTATCATATTGTCGTGTATTTGTGGAATGGGTGCTAGTCGTAATGATGTGGAATATTCCTCTTGATGTTGTTTTGGATGTTTTACAGTCGCACCGACTGTTTGCACTCAGCTTTGTGAGGCTTTCTGTCTGCCTGTCTCCTAGACATGGAAAGCAGGTGTTTGACAGCTGATGGGTCTTGCTCTGCTGGGAGCGCCCGGCTCATCTCTCCTCTAATGAGCTACATGAGACGGATTGTTTCTTTATCCTTCATTTGACTTTACAACAAAAGTGAGAGTCTTAACAAAACTGTTTCGCTGCCGCGAGGATATGTTTACCCCTTTGAGGCAGCGGAAAGACAAGTTGCCTCGATAAGGTCTTTGAAGGTGGCTTAATGATTTTCCTAAATTAATGTTTTGGCAGTTCCATCGTCTGGCTGCCTTTGCACTTCGGTCTGCTTTTATTGCACATTTTACTTGCTGTGTGTTCAGTTTGGAGAATCTGTGGCATTTAGGTAGTGTGAGAGATATTGAGTATAGATGCTGAAGAAACCTGGAATATTGATTGCGGCTGCTGCAGTCTGTGTCACTTTTGATTATACCGGCACCTGAGAAATGTTGAGTGGTTATCAAGGTTTTGTCACAGTGCAGTACACAAGTTGTGCAGAGAAGTGCAGCCCATCATTATATCATAATAGGTCTCTCAGCAAGCCAGGGATGATCACATATTGTCAGAGAAAACAAATAGAGCCAGCTCAAAGTACAAAATAATCCTTCCATTAAAACAGGATAGGAGAACACAACAATTGCAGATAAATGGTAGTGTGACTAATCCTTGTACATCCTGAGGTAGGAATATGTGATGAGCAGTATATTCAACAATGCATTTGCTCACAAACACCCCAGGATGGTTTTCATTAACTATGCTTTGCTCTGAAGCCTTCAGCTTTTCTGATACACAGTGACGAAAGACCTTCAGATGAAGCTTTATCAAAAACATTTTATAGTCCATAGAAGTACTGTATGTATACGTATAGAGAAAGTACATAACAAACGCACTGACCTGCAACATTGATCGTTTTCTTGATATATGGATTGAACTAAGTAATAGGAGCCTTACTGCCACACTGTAAAAGAAAGGAACTCATTGCAAAATCGTTCTTCTAGCTAGCAGTGCCCACCCTGGAGCTCTAAAAAATGGCTCATCTAAAAGTCAGTTTTACAAATTGAGACACTGCTGCCATTCTGATGAAATCTTTATAAATGGTAAATGGACTTGCACTTGCACTTCCGACCACTCAAAGTGCTTTTTACACTATGAGTCACAGTCACCAATTCGCGCACACATTCCTACACTGGTGGTTCGAGGCTACCATACAAGGTGCCACCTGCTACTCAGTTTTTAACACACTCACGCACCAATGGAACAGCCATCGGAGGCAATTTTAGGATCCGGTATCTTGCTCAAGGATACTTCAACATGCGGACCGCTAATCTTGCTATTAGTGGACAGCCTGCTCTATCTTCTGAGCCACAGCCGCTCCATCATAGAGAAAGTTGAGAAAGCTGGGGTTTTTCAATTCAGTGTTTAAATGAAGCTTAACATGTTGCTCTATCTCAACCTAGATTTGACTTATTGAAAAAAGTGTCAAAAAAGAAAAACATTACTCAGTTTCAAATACTGACGCTTGGTGAGTGCCCTTACAAGTCAAAATCAGATGCGCTAGGTACCCCTCCTGCGTCAGTTTTGGACATTTAGGGATGGTGCGTCAGTTTATGCTCATATAAAACATGGCCACACATGGTCAAGTGTATATTTTCTGATTGTACAATGCATACAGTATTTTCAAAATAAACGCAGAAAGTAGGTGAAAAAGAAAAACAAAACCTTTTTGTTTCCCTCCTTGGATTAAGGCAACAGTGTATGTAGTTTTGTTTAGAAAAAAACATCATAGTTCTGCTAAAATTAAGTACATTTGGTACTAAAGAAGTATTGTTGATATACATCACGTAACCTACAACACTAGCACAGTATGCTACACATTCTAGCACAACATGTTCTTAAAATAACTTGATTGACATTTGGTTTCACTTGGGACACAAACAGCAGGCTCCCTGGGTGAAAGTCTTAAGTTAGTTTGACCCATTTACCCGCCCTACCACCTGCCCTGTGAGGATTTTGTTTGCTCTTTATACTTCAAGAGTTATCTGCAGTGTCAAAACATGCTGCCACAGCTACCACAGCTAAAGGGTGTCTCTGTGTGTCTGTGTCTGACACAGGAAGGCCACTGACCATGCTTTGTGAGTTGTAATCTGAGTTTTCTGCGGTCATGGTAAGCTGACTCATCCGCACATGCATGTTAGTGCACATGTGTATCTCACTGGCTAGTTCATCCCTGCAGCATGCATTGCACTCATACAGTGGTTACTGCCATTACTGGGACGGTGCTGTCATGGAAGCATGAACGCCCACCCTCCAGTTTGTCCCTGGTTAAAACCCTTAGGTCTGTCAGTACTGTTGCCATTGTGAAGCATTGTTTATGGAGTTAGCACTGTTTGCTGCTAGCTGCCAACTCAGTTACCTCCATGTTAAGAGCTGTGTGTGGACAACTCATACGCTCTGAGTTTCGCATAATCCCCTAGAGCACTATCCTGAGATACTGGCATATCTTGAGTGGCATATCCACAGATCCAGGTCCTCATTTAACATTTTAGTGAAATTGGTTAGAGCCAACATTGCCTTATCATGAACAGACTCTCCTGGTTCCCCTTAAACAAGATAACTAACCATGTGATAGCTGTTCTCACTGGCATAGTACTTGGATATCTAATGACTTCAGGCATTCTAGGAATGGGAAAAAATTCAAGTAAGGGAAGCTATCACATGCAATACAAAAAAGGCTGTCTACCTGTTGAAATGCCCATGTGATATCAACTGTATTGATAAAACTACCAGCCCTCTTAAGCAAAAAAATTAGTGAATGTTAAAGTTCCATAAGACACAAGGATATGAACTATCCCCTAGCTTGTCACTTTAATAACCACTCACACCCCATTTCTTCCCTTAGGTTCCAGGGCATAGAGCAGATTACTCTTCATAGAGAGGGTGATGTTGACAGGAAGTTAATGCAGAGAGAGCTGTTTTGGATCCACTCCCTAGAAACACTGCAAGCACTGGGTCTTAATGAGGGTTTTGACATGAGTGTTTTGTTGTGAATTAACTATAATAGATTCCATATGCTCTATGTTTTATGTTGGCTGTGGCCTGATGTTTACATAACATTTATCTCTATTGTTGCGTACTCTATCTTGCAGTGTACACTGGTACATTTTGTATATTCAGTGTGCCTAGTGTGTCTAGACTCTCTTTTACATGTCATCTTCTATACTCAGGACATTTCCCCTGATATTTAGACATACAGGTCTAACTGACTGAACACAGGTGTTCTGCTTTCAGCTTGCATTAACCTTACTGCTTACTATGAAGATTTTTGCACAGACTCAACTGTGCGAATGATGTTTTTCATTAAGCTTTAAATGTAACAAAAGCTAAAAGTGACATTTCTGTTTACATTCAATTGATTAGTTATTTTAATTACCAACAGTTGCACATTCTTACATATTCACCAGTTTAGTATTGTTCATTTGGAGCCATGTTTCTTTCCTCTTAAAGAATATAAGTGCGGTGCGCATTCTCTTTTACCTCTGTTTTAAAATACCTTTGCTGCTAAATGTTCCACTATGTTAACCAGTTCAGACTCTTCTCACGCTTGGTTCATACCTTTTTATATGAAAAGTAACGCACCAAAATGTATACATATCCTACATAATCACGAGGCAGTAATTTGTGTATAATCCACCTATTTTGAAAGGCTGCGATCATGTGACGAATGCACCAGAAGAGAACTGAACAAAGTGGTCTTGTGAGGAGGATGGTTGGAGTATTGGATGGGTCATAGAAAAATAAGAGTTTTCCATGGGACTTTCCCCAGGAGGCTGGTTCTGAGCCATGTGAACTTTGAGTGAAATTTTAGGCAAATTAAGGTAAATCATCACTGCATTTCTTTTCTTAAACCTAGCCACAGTAACTTTACTTGCTTAAACCTGACCTCTGCGATTTACATTAAGTTCACAACATCATTCGTGATGTGCGAATTTGTAGGATATCATATAAACCATTATATGAGAATACGTTGACTAGTTAGTCGCTGTGTCTGTCTGCTGCTCCACCAGTCTATGGTGCAATCAAGTTTTACATCAAGTGGGACACAAACACTGGTCTCCTGGGGGAAAGTCCTGTGTTTGTTTGCCCCATCCACCACCCCAATCTTCCTTTTTACGCTTTTACTTTTATACTATTTAGCTCTTCTGTCAATACATGTGATAGCTTTCTTTTCATAGGTATATGTAAAAAAGAAAACAGCCTGCATACACAAATATGGACAATTTTAGTCACCAGATAACCTAACATGCATGTCTTTGAAATGTGAGGGGTAGCCCACCCAGAAAGGCTTAACCTTGCCGATGGGTTTGAACCCAGAACCTTCTTGCCTCTTGCTAATAATTGAATTTCAAATTGTAATTCCTCATACTATCCATCCATCCATTGTCTAACCACTTATCCTCTTGAGGGTCGCTGACATTGGGCGAGAGGCAGGGTACACCCTGGGCAGGTCACCAGACTATCACAGGGCTGACACATAGAGACAGACAACCATTCACACTCACATTCACACCTACGGACAATTTAGAGTCACCAATTAACCTGCATGTCTTTGGACTGTGGGAGGAAGCCGGAGTACCCAGAGAAAACCCACGCTGACACTAGGGGAACACGCAAACTCCTTATACTACCCGTTGTTGAAAAATGTAATTATAACTTCTTACTTGTCAGTGCTTTATTGCCAAAAGTGATTAAGTATACATGTCAATATGCTGAAATGCTGTTCTGTTCTAACAAAGACAAACTAAAAAAACAGCCCACACACACTCAATCTGCTCGGTTACGAGTTAATAAACAATGTATCTTCTAAGAGAACACTTCTGTTAATAATGCACAAATAACTGCTTCTTTTTTCTTTCCTTGACTGAATAGAGAGCGACTGTCTGGAGTATTACTTTTACATTTTGGCTTATTTATTTCTTTTTGAGAGCAACTTCAAATACATGCAAATCTATAATTGCCTAACCACCAGTATTAGTAGCATACAATTGGAGTACAAAAACGAAAGCACAGAACACAAAATATTTGTGTGGCAAAGTGTAATTTGAAGGTAATATGAAAACTAAATGAAAACGCAGTAGGAGGCAAGGGCAGATACAGAGGATTCTATTATTCTCTGTTCATTCAGCCTTTGCTGTCATTTTTTTTATACCTGTGGTAACAAAGCAAGCATTTCCCTAAGTGGTTTGCTCTCTATCTTGTCTATTAATAACAAGAGGTCAAAAGAACAGGGGCAGAGAAAGTTGGATTCAGAGAGGAGAAATGTTTTGTTAGGGAAACCATATGGTGCACAAAGCACTCACGGAACCTGAGGAGACTCAGCCACAGCTGAAGATGATGGATTGTATCGAGCTACAGGCAGGGAACGGTAGAAATAAGTAATAGAAAAGAAAGTGGGGGTAGGAGGTGTTTATGTGCTCACCATTTCATTCCTTTATTCCAAGAGGTGATGGAGCTTGTTATGTTGTTGATGGCATGAGGTATTGTACAAACTCTACTGCCTCCTGGCTCCAGTAGGTGTTTTAGTGGAATAGAGTTGAATTATCCATTTAGTACCGGAGGGGCAGTTCATGACCTCTTCCTCTTCCACTCCCCCGCTCCTCCATCAGCCGCCCACAGTGGCAGCTACGGTCAAGGTTAGCTCTGTGGCTATTCTGCATGTTCTGCACTGTTGTTTGGTGCATGAACTGAGCCAGGGAAGTCTGCCAGACAGGTTTTGCCTGAATATACTGCAGTACAGAGCTGGTTTCAGGGCAAGATTTCATAATGCAAGCAAATGACCAAGAATGTTTTTCTGTTGCCATGGTGCCTGCACACTTCTATGTACCAGAATATCAGAAAGAGATTTTTAAATTGCAAAAAAAAGAAAAAAATATCAGCAGGAGGGCTGTGGGATTTCAACAGGAACTGAAAGTCTAAAAATAGATAGAGTTTATCCAGCCAATAAAGCAGATAATAACACAGAGAAAAGCTGTGTTTTATGGTAGAACTCACAAATTGGTACTGATAAGAAGTTTCAGTTTCATTTTACTTTAATGATGCCAAGCAGTTTCTTTCTTCTTTTTCATGAAACTACGTAAAGTTTAATGGTTTAGGAAAACAGATGGATAGATGGTTTACTGAAGTCTACATTAAAACCTGATATAAAAAGTGGTCCTGGACCAACTTGTCTCAAACCAACTCTGTCCTTCAGATACTCCATGCCCTGAAATGATCCTTACAATGCTCCTGCAGAACTAAATATTTCTGTAATATATTAACATGTGGCCTGTGTCTTTAACTTGTACACCGCATTTCTTGTCGTGAATCTTCCTCACACCCAGGATATGGGCTGATGGTCAAAAATCTAGGTCCTCCTGTGAGAGTTCTTGCTGTTAGCTGTGACTCTCTGCCTGTGCCTGTATGTATGCCATAGTCCCCTAAGCTGTAACCCAAAGTGCATGTGCAGTGCAAGGGCAGATATTCACCCCTCAAAGACATGTTATGCATCTCCCAGTGGCAGTAGCTTGTTCATGCCTAACAAACACAATAGGGTCATGTTTGTGGTTGAGAATCTGGTGGGGAATTATGTCTTTGTCACTAGAATAGTGGATCCTGCTTGTGGTTCCCTGCACACAGAGGGGGTGAGATGTCAGGGGGGAGAGGTTATGTAGCTGTCACTGAGGTACCACAGGGGGAAACCTTTCCCAGCAAAAAAATGTGCTTACAGCTCCAGGGTGTAGGATTTAGGGTAATATATTGGCATAGATGGAATATAATATGATGAGTATAAGTATCACTGAAAATAACTGAAAATAAGAATTGTCGAGTTATTTGTTACCTAAGAATAAGCTGTTTATATCTATATAGGGAGCAGGTCCTCAGCCATATGCCCTTTCTACATAGGAATTGTACAAATTTGCAGGAAAGCCCAATCCGTCTTCTTTCAGCATTGGCAGTATAAAAACAAAATCGGGGAGTGCGGCAAAATGCCGCCTGCCTACTTTTGTTTATACAGAATCTGCCTTTTTCAGGGCAATGGGGGGCGTGAGCAAGTAACAAAACCTGTAGCTCAGCATGTGACGTAAACAGTGACGTACCGAGGAAAGCCGCGGCTGGTCAGTCCTTCTGCGATTCTCTCCTACATCAGCCCGTCCTTAACAGTTCCCGTCATCTGACGGTTAATGGCCTCCTCATTAGCGAGGGCAAGGAGGGCGCGCAATTCTTTATCTCCCCAGTTGCTCATCTTCTGCTTTGCGTCTCCTTAGTGCTGCTAGATACCCATTCCTGCTATCAGCTGTTTCCTGGTTTGAAGTCCACGCCACTGGGTCGAAACGTGTGGTGTCATCAACAGCCCCTCCTACAAGTCATCAACAGACCCTCCCGAGGCGGAAAGCCGCCTCACTCTGTTCAGACCAAAACCGTTCCTCCAATATGACTACCCTACGAGGCGGAAAATTGGGCACCTCGGTTCAACTCGCCAATCTGGCTCTGTGTGGCTAAACGCTCGCAGCTTGCCGGCAAATCGGCCCAACATTCGCGGAAAATCTGGCAGTGTAAAAGGGGCTATAGAGATGGCCATGTTTCTACAGTAGCCTAGTCTCTTCTCGTCAATTCTTTGTCATACACAAGACACAACAACAGCTGAAGAGCTCTCTTATACATCCGTGGTAAGGACAGGAGTCAAGCTGCCATAGGAGCAGAGAAAAAGAGCTGCTACGGGAGATAGTAAGTACGAGGAGAGAGCGAGTGGGGAAAAATGCTTTCAATTTCAGGGTCAGTGAGACTGGAAGTATGACAGTTGCCTGAAGTGCTGTGGGGTGGCGTTTCCAGGAGCGCAGACATGCTTCTAGCCGCCACTGGTGTGGGTTTGTACCTTGAAAATAATAGGGGCGCATTATTTGATGCATAGTGTGTTTTGGCCTCAAAGGAATTTAACCGGGAGAAGTTTCAGCTGTTTGCAATTTGCAGTCCTCACAGCTAGAGGCCACTACATCCCCCTAAATTAAATGCAAATTTTCATACTTTTTTGGTTAACATTTTAAGACCACTTGGTCAGCCACCAGCCAACCCTCACAGTGTCACCCTCACTTTGGTTTTATGACTCCCCTCACTCAGGGCCAATGTAGGCCAACTTGGGGATTTACAACTGAATGAATAACTGTATGATTTAATACACAAACACATGAACATTTAGGAAGTGATGGTGGCAGGAAGTCCTTGACAACAGAGAGCAGTCTGTCCTCAGGGCTCTTTCTATGTCAAGCTAGTAGCTACTGTCAATCTGAAATTTGGTTGGAGGGCTGTGTGTGTCAATATCCATGACTTGCCCCTCCTTAGCTCCCTGTTTGTACAGGAAACATAAATATGCTGATTGAAACAGCACACTGCTAGATGTTTAATTGGAACTGTAAATTGAGGAATAGGTCCATTATGAATTACTAGCAGCTGGTGTGATGCGTTACATCCATTCGCGTGTGTGAAATAGAGTTCCAAACATTATTTTCATTCATCATTGTATTACACATAATGATTTGATGGAGCATTATTCACAGTCCTTAATGAGTAGTGGTGAGGCAAGAATAAATCTATGGCACCTTGCACATCAAACAGTCAAGACAATTTGTGTTATTTTTGTCAATGGAAGGCAAAAAATAGAGTGGAGAACAGACTGGTGGTTATAATTGTATAGTAACAGAGCATCCCGTCTCACAGAGGCTTACCCACATAAACACAGGCTACATAAATACCCATCTCAATGATTACAAAATGGAGAGTTCAATCTTTTACAGCTCAGTAACAGGTGCCTCAGCTCTGCAACAAGTCAGAGGAACTGTTGTCACTAGTCTGAGCAAGAAACTCATTTGGCAGACAAGAGCCATGTGGATTCCTCCACCCTCGCATCTCATCCATGCACCTCTCCAATGAGTCAGGAGTGGGTAGAGCTAGGTAGTGAGGTGGATAAGCCAGTGAGGGAAGCAATGATTCATGAAAGGGGAACCTCTGCTTTAGATGATGGTCATCACCTCTTTCATTTGGCAGAACCACTTTTGTTGCCATGATTTAAAAAATAGAGATTGTGTGTTGTAGTTATCAGGCTTTCAAAGTAGTTTTCTCCTACATGTCGATCAGTGACTCAAATTTTAACCTGCCTAGTTCACACCTTTTTGGTTTCTTCAGTGGAGTCTGCCCTAAAAGCTAAACCAAGGCCGTGCACAAGTACATGCTAAAGTTGTCCGTGCATTACTGCCTTAAGCTATCACAATGACCAATCTTAGTTGGCTCGCTAACTGTCTACTATATAGGCGAGGGGGACAGCCCAGAGAGAAAGAGCTGAGGGGGGCAGCTAAGGGAAGTGCAACTTTGCATAGCTGGACTCAGACTACCAGCAGGTGAAGCGTTATGAAAGAAATGTCAAGCAAGCCTTTCCCTACATAATTAATTTAATGGGAAACAGGCCTATTTCCTCAGAAGCATTTTTTTAAGTTGGAAGTGCATAATAACTCACTAAAAAAGAATATTTCAGTCAATGATAAATAGTACTGCATAGTACTGTGAATAAGTTTCATTGTTAACATAATGTTAAAGAAAGTGCTATTCTTTAGGGGGCTGACCGCGAAAGCTCCAGTTCAGAGAGGGCTCGAGAGCCCAGTAATGGAGTAAAAGCAACAGCCGCTCAGAATGTTTGAGCAAGTCCCTGGGCTAAGCCGATGTAATAATATCCCTATACCATATTCATCAGATGTAATGGGTACCAGCGTAATTCAGATTAAGTCTCTCAGAACTCTAAGGATAATTTAGACATTAATTTGACAAGATCTGGTGATTATTGCTGACATATCCTTCACGGAACTGCTAGTCGCTCGATAGAAAGAAGGACAACCTTATTGTAGTCACGCACTCCTGTGTTCCTCATCCCCCCTCAGCCCGGCCCGTCAGTGCTATTCTCTTTTAATCTGCAGTTTCTGATCAGAGTGCAAAAGCTCAGGGATAGGAGCTTTGAAAAGATGTTGCTAGCCTGCCAGTGTAGATGATCTGCCATTAGTGAGCAGAATGATTGATTTCTTAAAGTGGATGTGTGGCACTGGAAAAGAAACATTTACCCCTCAGGCAAAGAGGCAGCATTAATAAAACATTACAGGGAATGACTCGCCAGCTCTCAGAATCCGGAGAGTTTAATGACTGTTTTCCTCCCTCTCTTTCATATATGTTTAAATGCTATTCATTGAGGTTTTCAATTCTGAAAGTATGCAAGGCGAGTAAACTACTGGGGGAAAAGTAGGTTAACTTTGCAAACTTTAACATCTGACTGAAAGTTCTGAGTCTCAGGTGGTGTCACGGTGTTTGTATTGGCGTTTCATTTTCCAGCTTGATCTTCTTTCTATAAAAACAACTTCAAATTCTAGTCATTGCCAGTGCCGGTTTCAGATATTTCCATTAAATTTGAAATGGTAGGAAATTACTGTCAGTTTGACACATTCATTCAAAGCCAGGGGCTGATATTCCAAAACTGCTACACTGTTTACCCAACCATGATTTGGAGTTAATTAACTGTGCTAATATTTCAGATGTAATCTGTATTCATTGTCCAGACTTCTGTCTCTTGTTTGTTTCTTTGCATGACAAGCAGCATCTCATTTCACAATAAGAAATGCAACACCTTGCCTTTCTGGTACTGAAACAATAATTGGATGGTTTTTCTGTGAAATGCTTTTTGTCCACATTTGATGTCACTTATCTTCTAGTGTAGATTCTAGTGAGTGAAAGTGATTGAAATTCTTGTTTTATGACTATTAATGTCTTTCTCTCAGTTCGCCCACAATTTTATCAAATACTTTTTGTTTGAACAGTTCCTCAATTGGACGTTCCGAGATATAGGGAAGGGAAAATAGGGAAGCAATAATCCATCCATCTATTTTCCACAACATATTTGGGTCTGTGTTGCAGCTGCAGGCAAAGCAAAGCAGCTCAGACATCCGTCTCCCCAGGAATGCCCTCCAGGGGATCTCAAGACATTCCCCGGTCAGATAGGATATGTAATCCTTCCAATGTGCTGTGGGTCTACCCAGGGGTCATCTCTCGGTTGGACTTCTCCACAGAGACACATCCAGATAAGATATACAACCCACAACTCATTCCTTCTTAAAGGAGGCTAATTCATAAAGTGCATCCAGACTGGACAGGCAAACACTCAAGCCCTCTCCAGCATTACTGTAATCGTGAAGATCTGATTTACTGTTTCACATCAAGGTCAGAGTTAGAAATGCTCAACGGAAATCCAAGGTTTGACAGTCTGTGGGTGTCTGCTTTATACTAATTTAGCCTAGGGTCTCACAGGGAACCTATGAAGAGCAAAATCTTGATAATTGCAGCAGACCCTCTGGTCCCCTTTTATAAAATCAGGAAACCAGTCTTGTCTGGCAGCCTATCAGTCCATAGTTACTGCGCCTGATCTCTATGCAACATCAGAGGGCCTGTCAGCTGAGACTACCCAACCATGTATAGAGTCTTGTCAGGGCAAATCTCCCCCACCACTAGCATCTGCAACTTTTAAACTACCTCAGTGACCTCTGCCAAAGAGATAGGTATAACTTTCTTGGCTTTGCAAAGTTGGCAGTCAATGCTTTACTCTTTGCCTCTCACCATCGACAACCGTCTACAAAAAAAGAGGCAGTTGAACTCCTACCAAGGAGTTTGGCTCCAGAGGACTTATGTTTATCTACCTCCTTCCCCACCAGAAAAGTTCTGCATCATTTCACCATTACAACAGCCGTTTTCTGTGCACTAGGCTGCACAGCTACCCTTGCAGGTGGTGGGTCCACATGTTGGTGGCTTTATGTTGTTTCTTTGACCAGAGCCTGACAATGCAAATGAGTAAAGACCCCACTACCAGGTGCTCACCTGTGAGCTCCATTAGGAAGTTCTTGTGTGGTCACCCATTCCTACTTAAGCTTTACAGGGGTCTATGAATCATCCAGCCCCTCACCTGGGTGCAATTTATTTACAGAGAACCTACATGGGTGACCCAGACACGCAACCATTTCCGCCATGTCCTACTGTGTCCATAGCTCTGATCATCTAATAATGACGTGGATGGGTTACATTGGAGTTGGTTAAAAGCCCCGTGAGTCTCCCACACATGCTAAAGGGTGCCCCAGCAACCGCCATATGTTGACGACCAGGCCAGGGACTGACTTTCCGTTAATTAGGTGTTTTCATCCATCATATAATCTGCTTTTAATTTCCATTCACAAGGATGCTTAAACCTGTCTTTGGAGAGAAAAGAGGGACAAGCCAGTGTGAAGAAGATCCCCACAGGTTGATCACAACATAATGAGTAAGTGCCGGAATGGAAGCTGGCAGCCTTTAATAGTGGGGATTTGAGTGAAGCCTGCCATAATATAAAAAATGTGCAGCAGCTGGCTAGGTGCCACCTTCATGCATTAAATAAAGTGCACTTGTGTGCTCGCTTAGTGGGTTAACAAGGCACTCTCAAGTGAAGAATCAACATGCCCCAGAGAGAACAAAGGCTCATTCAAATCCAAGCCTTTCCAAAAAGTCATAAACCTCTCAAATGGAAAGGGAAAGGGGAAAAAAGAGCTCAGCACAATAAACCACTCACACAGTTACAGTTAGGAAATGAAATGGTTGTACCTCATGTTTTAAAGTGACATTTGGAATGTGTTTCTATATAAGGCCATTGTCTTTTAGGTTATGGTGGTGGTCTTTTACTGGAAGAACTGAAATGCTTTTGCTCTTATGAGTGCTCTGCATCTTGGATCATCTTCATGTGCATGTTTGCAGCCGATTTGTCCTTTACCACTAAGTGATGGCAAAATAATATAAAATCATAAAGCCATCTTGTGTGGCAGCTCTATCTTGGACCTACCTCTACCAGCAAAGTAGACAAATCGAGCTTCCCTTCAATCATCCCTGCACCTTAACATTGGATCTCCCTTTGGATCTCAAGAGTCTGTTAGCTCACGTCCTCTGCAACCTTGTAGACTGTTGCAGTGACATTCTTGTTTGAGCTCCTAGCACCATTTTCTCACACACAATGGAAATCTGGGGAATAGAGTAACAACTTGATTGATTGTTTGACTGAAATAAGCAGGCAAGCTAATGGTTATAGTGTACCTGGGGGTGTAATTTGCACTGGGGACCCACCTCATCTGCATGTTAATCTACATTATTATTTACAGATAATATTCTTCTAAAAATATGATGGAATCGAACATCTGTTTGTTTGGCATGTCGCAGACAGGCAGCTAACCCAGCACCTGCAAGTGTGTGCTCACCTTTTTTCTCTGATAAGTTAATGTGTGCTCACCTTATTTGTGATCCAGACCTTGTAGAGGTTTTTACTGGGAGCTGAGTCATCCAGAGAGGTCTCTTCCTTTCCAAAACAAATGGACCTGGTGATTTAAACTGGTAAAAACACTAAATAAAGCAGTTTTACATTAAAATATCTGTGTTTTTATAATGCTGTCATTGCTGAGGAGCTGCTAACTACTGTGGCCAACACAAAAGCATAAATGGACCAAACTAGAGCCAATGTTTGGTTTTTCCCTTTGGGTCTAAAGTAGAAATATGAAGGTGCAACATGGTGACTTCATACAAAAGCAAAGATGGCTTTTTTTCTGGCATGTGACCTTTTTTGTATTATATGTAGTTGTAATTTTGTATCACATGTACATTGTCAGTTTGATCATTTGATTCATCCAAGTAGCTTTAGATAACCAAACTAGATTTCCCCTTAGCTTTGCTATAGTTCAGATTCTTCTAGTGTGAAGTAATTGGGAGTTTGCAAAGCTGTGCTTTTAAAGTAGCTTCCCCAACACTGCCAGCAAGTAATTTTGTAGTGGATGGTATATGCCATAAAACAATCCCAAACGGCAGATTTCAGAGGCCTTTTCACAGTAAATGATGCCTGAGTGTGTGACGTTAGTGGGATGCTGTTATCCACTAGTCTAGATGTACCTCACCATCCAGAGACACTCCAGACTGCTCAATGAAAAATGCAGGCTCTCCAATTATTGATCCACTGCGCTCACCTGTTGCAAAGATTAACAGCTTATGTACATGTATTATCATCCTTGTTGCTAAGAACAATCCATTGGTCGATACATGCTTCATAAATCAGATGGAGGGTTTTTTAATTTTAAGAACATATTTTAAAAGAAAGAAGAAAATAGACCATTTGTGAATTGGTTTTATTCCAAAACAGAAAAACTAAAATAACAATAAGTCTTGAAGTTGTTTTGACAGCAGCTCTTTCAAAACTAAAATGAAGAAGTGTGTTCCTATAATAACATCAAAGCATTTTTTTTCTCTTTCCCTTGGAGAGAAGTGAAAATTAATTGAGGATAGTGAACTTTGCAATTTCACAGCTGTGATATGAGTCAACCATGACAGTGATTTCATAGAAGACAGGGCATTAGATTTTTAATTTTGATTTATCAGGCCCGACCCTACATGAACCTACATAGTTTCTGTCCAAACCCAAACTCTGTGGCCAGTTAAAAACCTGATTTTCTGCCTTTTTTATTTTAGTAATAACACATATATCACAAGTTAAAATCAACTTCAGTCTTTTCAGTGCTGTAACAGAAATTTGCGACACGGGGTGTGTTAGTAAATATCCACTCTGAGCACCAGAGTGCACTCAGGCACAAACTGGACTGTAAATTCGGGGCGCTCTTGGAATATACAGTTTGGTTATTCAGAGCATCACACTCTTGCAGTGGAAGAGTGTAGTCTGAAGACGGAGCAGCAGAGCGCCAAGCAGAGTTAAAAAGTCAATATGTAGGAACAGAATGCTCTGACACTGTGAAATTGCCGAGAACTCAACCTGATTCAAACCCTTGGCTATGTTAAGAAATTACGACCAAACCCAAAGCCCTGTGGGCCAGGTCGGACCTAAGCAGGTTTGAGAAGAGAATCAGAGCTCTAATTAGATGTCATTGTAGTATGGAGTCATACACCCTTTTGTTTTACTCCACCCTCGAGCCTCAAGCCAGTTCTCATGCTTTTTATGTCCTATGTTTGAAAGCAACCACTTATATATTAGACCATGTCATAACACCACCTAGTGTTTAAAGGGTTAAGGTTGGCAAGGTTCACCAACACGACTCTGCCTCCCTTTGCCTTCGCCTCCACCCCTCCACCCCCTGCTCCAGCTTGACTGAAGAATTACTGTATTTGGTGCAATTTGATGGACTGCTGAACTGTGAATATGCTTCAACCCCGGACAGCTGTCTTGCCCAGAGTGAAATGTGATGGATGGCTAGGAGAGCAAGAGGGACATATGGAAATGACCAGGCATGAAAGGAAAGAGAAATTCTGTGTGCCTTTGTTTCACTAACCCCCGACCACACACAGGCACTTTTCTGTTCTTTTTATTCCACCGTTTCTCCCAGAAAGTGGACAGTGTCGGCTGTTTTATTTCCAATTAATCGATACCCCTTATTTCCTTCACCTAATTCAGACTAAAAATCATCTAGGAAATGTAGTGTTTCTCTTTGGAGGTCAGTAATATTGATCAAAATAACCGACAACTGAACTCATTGGGATGCATTTATCACGCCTGTAGTGACATGTACTCTGTCTCCACAAGCAACGTCAGGTTACAGAGGCAAGCTGGGTGGTACTACGGTGACAGCGGCTAAAGATCAGGATTGACAAAGTGGATCACCATCCCAGATAGAGTGGCAGCTAAGCATAATTTCCCAACAACTCACCATATTTGGCAACCCCTTAGTCAGCAGAAGGCCTGCGGGCCATCAATCTAATCTGAGGAGATTGATCCACTGAGTGTGTTTGCATGTGACTGCATGGAGAAAAAAAAGGGGTAGATAGAGGGGGAAAGGAGCAGGGAGGGAGAGGAGGAAGAGGGTGCTAGCGTCTGAGAGACATGTGACTGCGTACATAAGGTTGGCAGGATGTTGAAACAGCTTTGTGTGGTTTTATTGTGTGGTAGCAAATGAGTGTGTATTTTGTGTGTCATGTGCATCCAAAGAGAGATGTGCTGGAACTGGTGGGTGTCAGGGAGCCTTCAGCGGAGTCTTCACATGCCAAGTTAAAGCTGAAGAGGTGACTGGAGGCTGCTGTGTGTGTTGGCTGTCTGAAAGGTCACTGGCTGCTCCAACCCCTGACAGACTACTCTAACAGAGCCGGCTAACTGTGCAGAAATGCAGCAGGACCTGACAAACATTCCTAAATATAACTCATATTCTCCAACAAATAAAAATACTTCAAACAGGAGCTGGATTATATGTAAATACGGCAGATAATGACTTTCAACAGGTCGCACTTGGAGCACACGGCACAGAGCTGCTGCTTTGCAGAGTCTAAATTTATCTTAATGAAAAGAAAATGCTGTGCCTTGAATCACACATGAATAAACAAATGGACAACCAAATGAACTAACTAATGAAAAAACACATTTAATATTTAAAACAAATGTTCATGCTCATACTGTACTGCATTGTGTGGTTTGATAACATTGCCTGCAAGCTACACTAGTTGAAATGTAATTTAGTGCATATATTCTGGGTTGAAAACTTAAGTAGGTGATAAAATTAGATTTTTAATGCATGAAGATATATCTTTTTTTTAATATCAAAATCGATAGGCGAATGATGTTTTACAGGCGCACTATAGTATAATGGGTTATGTTTTTATTTACAATGTGTAAACATTTCTAGTATATTTCCATTAATTCATACCCACAGCCTGTCCAATATCTCTGGGATGTGTGGTCATCAATAACTTCTGGAAAAGTTCCAATTATTCCCCCTGCATGGTTTGTGTACTGTGGATTTTTTAATGGGCGTCCTGCCATTTTAATTTCGCTAGTGTATTATGGATTGTGGAATATCTGTCCACCTGGACCTGTGGCAGGTTTGAGGATTTTAGGAAATTATCTAGTGATGTGCTGCTCCTACCCACAACATATGTCCAAAACTATGTGGACATCTTGAGCATCTCATTCTAAAAACATGGGAATGAATAATTCTGCTTTCCGTAAGAGTTTGGAAACTGGCTGCAGGGATCTGGCCTGCAGTCGGTGTTCTGATTCATCACAAGGGTGTTGGATGGGGTTGAGGTCTGGTCTCAAGTGCTTCCCAAACCAAACTGGGAAAACATTTGTTTTTTTACAATAACTTCTTTTTGTTATAGCACTTTTCTTAACATAATTGCACAGGACATGAGTAGTAATTATACAGTTAAAAGTAGCCTTGTTTACCAAGACCGATCTTGCTCTGTGCCGGCACTATAGAAGAGGAGTACAACCCATAAGCCCTGTTTCCACCAAGCAGTATGGTATGGTACAGTTAAGTTTGGTACGCTTTTTTTTATCATTTCTATCATGAAAAGTTTTGGTTGGTACCAATGGAACCATCCCCAACACACAGAACCAGTAGTAAAAGGTGGAGATGTGAATCAATCAACACACCTGAAATTCCACTTTGACCACTCCATCAGTTTTTATTTGACATACACTTTGAGTAATGAGTGGATCTTCAAGCATTTATATATATATATACATTTCAATCAGGACAGCACATATCTCAATCCTCAGTCGTCGCTGAGTGTTGTTTCCAGGGGTGGAGCTATCGGCGGTGCTTCCGGTGCACAATCAGCCCTAGTTCAGCTTGGGGCACGAGAGTACTGTTTGCGGTTACCTAGGGTCTAGGTACCAGGCTCCGTCTGCGTTAATAGAACTAGGCTTACATTACTGTAATCTTTGTAACAAGACATTCAACACTTACTGTCATCAAAGCAGATTCAGAATAACCAAATGACAAGAATCTGTGAAGACAGAAAAATATAATTGTATATCATCTGCATAAAAATTAAGCATTATATTGTGAATCTAATGAATGGACAGCATAATGTTCACAGGGGCACTGTCATGTTTAATCAAGAAAGAGCCATCCCCAATCTGTTGCTACAAAGGTGAAAGCCCACCATTGTTTCAAAGTGAGTACCAAAAGTACATAGAAATTTATAGACAGGGGCTCCCACATCACGGCCGAATTAACCTGGTAGCAGGCCCCTATTGAACCCCACCCTCACCCACCACCTATAGTCCTGCATTGTGCATGTGCCCTTTTCCCATTAAAGGAGCTGTCTGAGACATTTAGAGTCCGAGCAGGGATTGCCTGCACATGGCTCTAAACACGGAGACAGCTGAGCTGGCGGTCAGCAGGCAACGACACTAACAGCAAGAACAGTCAATGGCAACAGTCCTGACAGAGCGTTGTTAACGTGGCTGTGAAGCAGAGGTTGGGTGTTATGCTTCCAAAACGATGGCGTTCTCTCACCCACATGAGCGCAGTGCAGAGCGGCGGTGATTAGCCAGCCTCACATGCACTATCACGCATGCAGTGCCGGACCAGCTACCAAAACAAAGAACAGAGAAGCTCAAATAACAACACAAACAGAGAGAGCATGACTTCTGTGTTCAGGACATCATACTCCACTATAGCAAATAGGTGTTTGCTGCTGTATTAGAAACAGCAGACTATATACAGCAGCATCATTGCACAGTGACCCAGACACCAACCTATACACCTAGGTTTGGAGTGTCAGTTAGTTTGTGGTAATTTGATCAAACACAGCTTTATTTAAGAAAAACTGTCTCTGTAAGACCGTACTTAGGCACAGTGCTGTGCTTTGAACAGAAACAGAATTCAGAATTTCTATCTTTAAATAGAGTTCAATTCAGCTATTACAATTTATCGTAAGGGGAACAGGAATAATGACAAACAGCAATTGTCATCCACATAGTTTAGCATATCTCAATTCTGCAGTGCTCAGCTCCAAATCCTCTGTGAACATGGCAGATGTGAAGGGAGGTTATTTTGTCTCGAAATCTGTGTGGCTATTCTGGTTCACAGGCTTTGAAAGATTGCGTTTGGCAGTTACACTGTAATGCTTTAATACTAAAAACATTTTAGATGTAATATCTTACTTTTTGCACTCTGGTTCTGGGAAATATAATGAGGAGGCAGTGTAACGTTTTGTTCAATTTACTGTTGCCATCAGACTGAAAAGCCAATATCCACACAGATGCTTCTGTGCCATAGAAGTACACAGCAACTTTCAACAAAATCATGAAGTGAATTATTTCTTTAGAATCTAACAGTGTATAAAAGCAGGTTGGATTTGATTACAAATGCACTCTGCAACATTGCAGCATCAAGCAGCTCAAGCACAGTGGCAAGTATCAGAAATGAAAGCTTAAATGAAGCATTGATTTTAGCGGGAACTGCAACTCTGTTTCAGTTCCTGGACAGACACAATGCATTTCAAAACATGATGTAACTTTAAAAATGTGCACTTCTTAGCTTTCATGGTTCAGTAGCTTTGTTTAATTGATTTTCAAAATGAACATAAATTCGTATTTGCTGGGGTTTCAAGGGGAACAAGCAGTGCCTCATATCCACTCTGTCATATAAAGACACAAGGATCCATGGCTCTGACTTTTTTTTTTCCCACCAGCTATATTAAATGTTTTGTTTGTTTTCTCCTGAACACATAGGTCTCTTGTGTTCACCATAATTCAACAACCCCCCTTTGGGCTGACAGCCAGCGTTTTAACACTTTTTTTAGTTGAACACAAAATGCACGCAATGCACAACAATATTTCTTTTTTCTCAGACTTGATTTTGTGTGTGAAGGCAGAGTTTGTCACCTGGTCTATGCATACATGTGCAAGTATTCTGTGTGCATTCGCTGCATATGTCAGCCAGTGTGTGTGTGTGTGTGTGTGTGTGTGTGTGGGTGCATGTGTGTCTGTGTTACGTAGGACTGTTTCCACACTCAAGATGAAAAAACAGACTCTAAGTGCACTGACTCCAGGTCACCTTTTAAAAATTAATGATTTGCAACTTTACAAAGTCACATTCTGGTCAAAACAACTTGCAAGGTCCAAACCACATCGATTTAAAGTCCAATTTGTGATTCTGTGAAACAACAACCACTGTGTTTAGAATGCTGCTTTATGGTGTGTTGTGGTTTGTTGTCGAGGAGTGGATCGGCTGAGTGGACCTCCGTCCCCACCTGCTTCCATTATCCGGCTTGAGGGAGGGCTTAATGCTATGCTTTCGCTGAGCTTTGTCTTTCCAAAATGGACTGGATCAGGAGCAGCTGATGGCGCCTCGCTGCTGTAACTGATTGTCAGATGGCGTACCATTTATTATATTTGTTCTGGTCATGCATCAGTGGCAAGCTTTGCATTACCAGCGTGTTACGCTGCTTTCATACAGCAGGAAGTGAGCAACAACAACACACACTAACACTAAATTATTATGAGCGAGGAAATGGGCAGCTGTTTTTATAAATAACCTAAACAATGTTGCTTACTAATATAATCAACCAATTAATCAAGCAGTCAGTTTCTTTGACACATGAAATTATATGAGGTGACTCTTACCTAACTATCAAAAAAGTACCATCAACTAATGTGACTGAGGTTTATAGTCACACCAGCAGTGTTGCTGTATGGATGATAGCGATTGAATGGATTACCAAGAAAACTGGTGAAGATATCGATGATCCCCAGATGACTTTGATGATCCTTTAACTTCTCCTCCATGAACGTCAGCCAGTGGTGCCCCCAGAAATTTTTGAAAGGGGTCGCTAGATGGGGCCACTGAGCAAGCCTGATTAACCTTTAGGAATTTGATTGTGCTCTTGAAATCCTTGTAAAAAGTCGTCAAAATCTGGCACTTGGGCGGTGACATGTGGCGTCAGACACTGACAAAAAAAGCCGTCCTTTAATGTTGGCATCATATGTGGCCGGGTGCTGTTATAGTATAATGGCGCTCGGCATTGTCGAGGGGGAACATGACAGGAGAAGAACGAAAGTTAAGGTGGCGAAAGTCCGTGTAGGGTGTGCCGGAGTGGTGGTTGATGGGTCCAAAGACCACTGACCTTCACCCAGGAGAGTGGTGTTCATGTCCTGTGAGATTATAAAGCCAAACCCTATTCTTGTTTCCTAAGTCTAACCAAGTGTTTTTGTTGCCCAAACCCAACCACTTGTGTTAGCTGTTAGCTGTATGTAGACGGTAAATGTCCTGTGAAAATGGAAGTGTATTTTGAAAAACGACAATGCACGTAACAGGCATAACTTGACACGACGTCCCAGAACGTCAACAACCAACACAACCAGGGTACCTGTATATCTGTATATGGAAGGTCAATGACCAAGCGTTGCTATGTGACAAGGTCAGAGTGAGAATATGTCAAAGTACAATGATGTATCCTAATTACTGAAGTGACTCTAGCACTTGCACCATGAAAATGACAACTGTAGTTTTGGGTATTATGTCTCACTAACTATTGGATAGATTGACATTGATGTTTTCCAGACGATGAATCTTGGTGGTTCCCTGACTTTTCCTCGAGCGCCACCGGCACAGAATCATTTTTGGTTTGGAGTTAAATGTATCCACAGCTAGTGGATGGATTTCTGTGAAATTTGGTTGAGACAATCTTGTGAATTAATATTGATTTATTAATGCTGAATATTTGAAACCATTTTGATACTCTTTTTCCACAGTTTAATTGCCAATACCATTTGTTCTTTTCAATTGTTTGTGTTCAGATTAGCTGAACATGAAAGAAATACTGATGGACATGTTTTATGTATGTTTAAGTTAGAGGTTCAAAGAAGGTTGCCAAAGACTTTCCTTACTTACCTTTTAATATGAATTTTAGATTGTATGGCCTCAATGTCAATTTTCCTGGGGTTTCAAAAATGGCATTGGATATTGATATTTTTCAAGGTATTGTATCAAAGTTAGAAATTCCAGTATGGTGACAACACTACCAAGATGATGAACATGGTGATTATTATTGTGAGAATGTTAGCATACTGATGTTTGCATTCAGCTCAACACACTGCCATACCTAAGTGCAGCTTCATGGAGCAGCTAACATGGCTGTGGACTCTCATTTCAGAGAGACATTTACAGTAATGTCAGGTTGCAATAAAATAATGGTGCACCACACTTGAAATTTCAAATCAGTTCCGCAGAGTCTGGTTTCAGAGAGACATTTACAGTAATGTCAGGTTGTGATAAAATAATGATGTACCACACTGGAATTTTTAAAATCAGTTATCTGTGAGAGGATATTTTCCCTTGTCCACCACATCCATGGCACCCACTGCACTATTACTGATCATCAACATACACGCTGGCTCATGTTTTACTGCTAAAATGGCTCATGTGTGACTGTTAGGTCTATAATTGGAGCGCTATGCCAGAAGAAATGTTTCTGAATTTCAGTTTCCTGAAAACTAAATCATTTTCTAGATCAAAAGACAAATTGTCATATGGTTACATATCATATTCACTTAAATCCAAGTAAAACACCAACTTTGTTTCTACACCCAACCCCACATGCTGCTTTAAAGCACTAAATCCTTCTCTTAATTGGCCACCGAAGCCATCAGCTAAGGTGCCAGATTTAACTGAGAAGAGATGTCAGCTTCAGGATTGGTAGACTCAACTCCAGTGGTCCTCAGAGTCTGCCAAGAGTCAGCAAAGTCAATGAAAGCCTTGAACTTTCAGACAGGATGAAAGAAATGAAGGCAGGCAATAGAGATAGGGGGCAGGAAAATGGCCAAGAGGGGAAACACGGCGGGAAGAAATACGGGAGAGTGGGGAAGAGTAAAGAGAACAGAGAAAGAAAAGGAGAGCGGTCAGAGAAACGGAACAGAGGATAGATATGTCCCTGTTCAACTGGCAGTGAGTCTCTATGCTGCTGAATTGCACCTGATCCAAGGAGTGCAGACAGTTCCCTCCTCTGAGGGAGTTAGGGCCTATAATCTTCCGAGTTGATAATGAGAGCTCAACCTCAATGATACATCAGCCCAATGGAGAAACTTAACAGCAAAGGCATCATTCTTCATTGCAAAATCCTGACACTTTTATTACCTCGCTTTTCTGAGGATCCCTATTTATAGCGTCGCTGGTATAGACACAAAGAGCACAGCAGCCAGGGAGGCAACCGAGGAGTAAGTTTAATACTATACCACACAGTGAAGTTCCATTTTTAACATTTAGATTTAGCACTGTGCAAAGGAGGAGCATACAAAATAGATGCGGGCTCTTTGCTTATAAAAAAAGGCAATACAAAGCTATGTTGGTGTTTTCGCAGTCATGAATAAAAATGGCTCCACATGCAGAAGCCATACATCTTATTTTTCATTCAAAGGGTTCTCTGTGGTGCTGATCAATTTGAAAAAAAAATAAGATCAAATGGATACTCTGTTCCCACCTCTTTCTCCTTGATCTCCCTCTCTATCCCTTTCTTCCTGCCGTGCAACAACAACAACAACAGCAGAAGTAGCACAAGCATGCTTTCCTCGGTGCTTTTTCGGGAAATCTCCTCATCTCAGTGGCTTAAGAAATTAGAGATTCATTGGCAGCATCCACTGTGTCTCAGCGGCTGACAGAAAGAATAAATGTGCTTCTCTTTGTAACGATCACTTCAGGCCTTCACTATCTCCCTCGCAAGCCCAAAGAAAAGCCAGAAAAGCACACAAGCAGACTCTGATCGAGTCTCTTAATGAGACCTAATGGTCCTAATTCTCTGCGTCAATAGAAAATCCTTTATTTTCTATCTGCATTCAAGGTAACAAAGTAGATTATGCTCCCACAACAACAGGAGTTGCAAAGTGATTTTTGAGCTTTTCACGCTGAGAACAAAGATAACTCCTCAGACTCGAGGACTGTGCAGTTTACTGATTGTTACCAGCATGAAAAGGATACACATTTTAAGAATAACCAGACAATGCAGGAAAATAAAATTTCCTTTTGTCAGAGATTTTATATTTCTAAAAGCACGGATTGATATTGACCAGGAGAAACAGCTCATATCAGATTGGTATTTATTGTTTTTTTAATATCAATTTTGTCTTTTATTACAACATTACAAAAGTGAGTATCACTGCTAATTACTCTAAAAACAAACTTCAGAGTTGCTTGATAGGCATTTGTACTTTTGCACTTCAAAGGTTTTGTTCTTTTTTTAAGAGGTGGCAAAACTTTTAATATGAACAAGAATGATTTTTGCTGTTGTTTTTGCTAATGTATTTATCAAAGAAATACTGCACTTATTTACTTTCTTGCTGAGATGAAATTAACTTTTGACTTCTTTTGTTGAATAGTTTCCTCATTGTATCCTCATACAATGGTTTTTATTATATCTAACAAAATCAATAGACAACGGTTTGGTTGATATCTAACGAATAAGCGCCCCACAGATGGTTAAATACTTAAAGCAAAGTTACGTATATAACTATGAATGTTAGGTTTGGTCTAAGAAACATGGTGACGATGTACCTTAAAATAACTTTAGGTGCACATGGTTTAACATGGGACACAAACACTGGTCTCCTGGGGGAAAGTCTTGTGCTTGTTTGACCCCTCCTGCACCTTAACCTGCCTCCACGGGGCCTGATCACACAGAGAGTGATTTGCAGGTTGCAAAATGCAAGGCCGCACTGCCTTTTTTATTTTTTTTTTAAATTGAATGCCACTTGTAAAAAACAACTGCTTGCTGCGCCTTTTTATTATTGCCAGGCAACCACCCAATTGCGCCTTTTCACTAACCTTCCTGTGTAATCAATCTATCTTTTTTTTTTTTTTTTCCACAGTAATTAGTTGCTAATTTCCTAGAATGGACAGGCAGTGGGTACTTCCTGTAGCTCTGGTTGAGGGTGAGAGGCTGTCAGCAAATAGTTTGTTGGGCACAGGGAACGCAGATCTGTGTGGGTACATGAGACCCTATAAAAGAGGGTGGATCATGGGGAGTACCACCAGTTGGTCCAGGAGCTTCGCCTCCATGATGGCCAAGCATATTTTAGGATGTCTCGGGGGCAGTTTGACAACCAACTGTCTATCGTCAGGCCGTATAGCTCTGGGTATCCAGCAAACGCTACCACCAGTTTCTCCTACATTATTTACCAACTGTAAACTTGTTGTCATGACAGCTTCAGAAGACCCGCCTCTCAAGTAAAGATGCCGAAACAAGATGACGTGAGGTGCTGTTTAGCTCTGAGTTAAAGTCTTTTTAACTCAGGTAGTTCAGAGAGCTCTGGCAAAAACGTCAGGTGCCAAATTACAAAAAGCCGCCTCCAGCTGCTAAAATGCTTTCCTGTATGATCAGGGCTTTATAAAGACTTTTGCTCTTTTTACTACTTCCTTCTTTACTCCTGTCAGCGCATTGGTTGCACGATTGCAGCCTTCCTGATTACAAGGGTTATGTACAAATTACTGGCTCATGATTATGTGTATTATATACGAATTCTGGACCATTAGTTTTTGCAGCTACACACACTAACCATGCATAAAAACAGCCTGATTCCTTAAAGAGACATGTATGTGTTTCCGTTGCATACAACAGAAACTGTAGTGCTCACTAAAGAAAGATCTAGAACAAAGTGTTTGCTCATGTCTGTATGCTGCCACATTGTGACAATAATTGAATTTATCAAGGTATTTGTTTGTGTATTTGGTGCACACACAAAATGATCTAGTGCTCAACAGAAACGTTAAAGTCTCAACTGTAAATCAGTTGCAGTACTGTACATATACGCGTTTGACTTGATGTTCTCACAGAACATTGTGTGTGAGTGTAGCACAGAATTTTATTCGTGCAGCTGACTCCTCTTTTTCCTTGTTTTCACTGATAAGCAACTCGTGTTGTTGTTATTCTTACAAAACTTCATTATAGATTGTGATCAATTTTCATCTTTCGGGCACACTCTGCATCACACGAACACAGCGATCTGGGCGCTTGCAATCCATTTTGATAAGTTTGCTTCTTTTTATCAGTAGCATTCGGAGACAGAATGAAATGGGCATATAAGTCTCATCTCCTCTCTACTTCTATGCTCAATTGAATAACTAAGTGAAAAGTGTGATGGTCAAAATTAGAGCATGAACCAATCCAATCAGGCTTTTATCTCGTTTTTCTCCAAGGCTACTGTATGACCTTTTCTTCCTCTAATTGGTTTATGGAAAGTCTCTCACAGCTGCACTGAAGCTTGGCCAGATAAGTAAAGGCTGTTTCAGATGTCTTTTTTTTTTAATTCCCCCATGTGAACTTGTAGCAGTCATTCAAGCAATGTCAAGCATGATTTAAAAAAGAAAAGTTATTTTTTATTATACTGTGAAAATAGTGCAGGCCTTTAAAGTACCTGGAGGCTAATTGATTGCTCATCCACAAAATCAATCGGAATCAGATGTGAAGAAATTCCAAGTGAGGTTTTGTGCAGCTAAATTGTTTTGTAGATCTGAGGTCGTTTTAAGGAGTCAAATTGTTCTTTTTGGCAAGACCCGAGTATTGATCAGGTTATCAATGGTCTCCTTTACATCAGTGGGCCAGCCAGGCATGACCATAAAGCATCCAGAGTGCTTCCAGAAATGTCTCAGCTCTACTTGACTGGCTTTTGTCATCATCTAATGTAACACCACACTGATATGTACTGTGCTACTGCTTAGTTATTGTGGTCGGCAAATTCCCCGATAAGGCTTCACCTGTAGCTAGATATTAAACGTAATTGTAAGGAAACAAATAGTTAAGTTAGCTGCTGGGCTAACCAGGGTAATTTATTGGGTTGTTAGAGCTAGTTAACTCTAGATAATGACACTCAGTGGCCGGAACTAACTGCTGATGGAGTCTGCATTGAGTTACATTATGATGTGTTCAAGCTCTATTCCGTTAAAATGAGGATTTGGCAAAGATGAAGTCTAACATTCTCATGATGTGTTCAAATGCCATCTTGTCAAATGTAGTTTTTGGCAAGAAACTTGAATAAATACAGTTGTTTGAAGGAAAATTTGTTTATGTTTTCACAGCAATATACAATCAATATTAGAGAGCTATGTTGTCATAATGACATTTTTTTGCTTCCTTTGCACCAAAGGAGGAATACATAACAAAAAACACAAAATAAACAACAACAAAATCACTGGTCACACTCGGCCAAACTGTCATTGTAAATATCAGTATCAGCCCAGAATACAATTGGTGCAGCCCTAATTTAATTTAAATACATATAGGCAAGATAGCCCAGAGCTAACTGGCTAACTGACACCATGGCAACATTTTACTTCCTGTTTACACCCTCAAAGCCCTCAAATTATGGGATCTGTTGTTCCAAAATGGAATATAACTATCACCAAACAGAAGTAGGATATCTTGTGCTTTTTTCTTTTAGTCAGACAAGGGTATTTTAATTCATACCTGACATGTTTCGACGGAGCCTTCCGTCTTCTTCAGAGGTGTCACCCGATGTTAGTGTGACGTGTCCTTATATCAGCTGATCTTACGGAGGCGTGATCACCCTGTCAGGTTTGACAGGTTGACCACGCCTCCTGCTGTCCGGTTGCTCCTCCAGGACAGCGCTCCAGGTGTGTGACAGCATGTATGCCCCCTCGTCCCGGTTCATCGTCCTGTCCGCCCGTTTCCTGATTTCGAAACATGTCAGGTATGAATTAAAATACCCTTGTCTGACTAAAAGAAAAAAGCACAAGATATCATTCATAGAGACATAATGAACCTTGTTGGAATATTAACAGAAGTAGGATAGCCCTGAAACCCCTGATTTGGACAATTTTTTGTCAGCTTCCTTCAGTAGCAAACCTGATAAAGTCAACACCCAACAAAAACCTGGCAGTTGTATTGAACCTTTCAAGCAAATATGTACATTGTGAAACACTTACTACAATACATTTCAACTGAAGGTGTCTTCTGGTAAATTCTAGCCTGACATTGCCACACCAAACTATGAATAAAAGTTCATCTGTAACCTCACAGTTCCTTTTCGATTTCCAAGGGGCGTTATCAACAGCAGAAGACTACGGATTGGTATCGTTCAGATTCCAGTGACACTACTACTCTTAACAATACTCCTTATCTGTTTGTTACTTTATCGATACTCTTCTCTGTTGTTTTTCAAAAAATGAATAAATTCAGAACAGGATGACTGAATATTTTACATAAAACTTAATGTTGTTTCCAGAGTGTTCCAAATGTTTTCACTATATGAATAACTTTCCTGTCATCACAGCACCGGGCGAAGTTTAGTTTTCATCAGACACTATAAGTCAGCCCTCCTGTCCTCTGTTACGATCTCTCTACTGCTGATGTGATTTACTGTGTGCAAGTAATGTTAGCCCTGGTAGAGGGAGGAGAGGCTGTTGTCTCAGCCAGCAGCTAAGTTTAAAAGAATCTGCCAAATCTCAAGGTAGCTGTTATTAGCTGAGCTAGTGTGCTGTGCTTGTATAAAACATAACGTTAGCAGCAGTGGACGAGAGACTGCCAACAGAGCAGAATGAAGTATCACTTTCCACATGTTTACATGTTAATGCTTGTTGAATATGTGTATTACATTAACAAAGTATTGGCTTTTAACTTGCAAAGGTTTAATTGTGTGTACAGTAACGAGCATAGATACTGTCCGAGTAATTATTGAGGTATCCTCACTTGTCTCCACCGCGCCTTCTTTGCTGTTCAGTGACTTTACTTCATGTAGTGTGGGTGTGTGTATGTGGAGGAGGTCAGCCCCAGCACAGACGTAATAAATTAAACCAAAATGTTAAAAAGTTCCGATAAAAGAACCATTAACATCAGTATCAATACTATGGTCTTTGATCATTTAGCCGTGGGGCTTGTTTAATACCTGGTTTTGATACCCATTCCTAGGAAGACCGTGACTTTGAAAGTACTTCAACAGAATGTTCCACATCGGCTTCGGCCATCTTAGTTGTTTTCGAAAATGCCTTAACAGTGCTTCTTTGCGCTAAGCCAGGTTTATGCTTGCTGTAGTGTCCCTGGCGGAGGATGCGCTGGCCAAAAATGATGTTATCATGTATTTTGTGGGATGCGCAAAGATTACGCAAGTCATCATCTCAAACATGCCCCATATTAGATCAAAGGTTGTGACTGGATTTCCTATTATAAGATACATCTAATAAATCCAGGTGGCCATGTTGGCAGGATACAAACATTCTGTGCAGTCTCTGTTGACCATTACTATCTCCTTTAAACCCATCCTTGCATAATCATGTTTATTTGAGAATGTGTAAGTCTCATTAGAGGAGACAGTGCAGCGAATCATCCCTATATGTGTACAGTCTGAGCAAAGCTTCATCTTACTCAGTGTTTACGCAGCGTTTGGTTTGGGGACTTACATACCAGAGCCTCACTCAGGAGTCTAAGCTGACCCTCAGAAATGACTCACTTAAAATGCCTTGGCTGTGAGGATGCTGGACCCTAGGCATGTCAAAATGAATCACGCCATGCAACACATGGCACCAACTGTTTTGTTTGCCGGGCTACTGTTGTTGGCACAAAGTGATGCCCACTGCCCATGACCCGCGATGGCACCGGATGATGAGTTGAGACATGCAGGCTTTCTGGAGTTCCAGCTCCGAGAATGTCGACGGCACCAAAGAGCAGGGCTGTCTCTCTGGAACTTCACCGCGGTGACAGTTTGTGCTTTCTATGGAACTATGCAGTTTGATGGGCCAATTCCACAGAAATGGACTGGGCTCTTTCCTTGAGTAAAAATGTTTTTTTTTCCACTTCAGTGGTTCTCTTGGAAAAATATCAGTAGTAGATGAGATGTTTGTCTGCAAGACAGAACACTTAGGATTTAAAAGGGATCTAAATAAGCTGTCAATTTGCGTTTTTCAGTCCTAACTCATTAATATAGCTCTTACCGTACATCATGTTGTGTGTCTTTATTTGAACAGTTAGAGAAATCCCCTTTACTTTTACATGTTTTTTTCAACCAGATAATCCTTTAGGCCTTTTATCTAATCACTCTGATGTCTTTTGAAATGCTTTTGGATATAAAAGTGGTTACTTTTATTTGATTTTACTTGTTGTAGCCACACTAGCAGCAGCCAGGGCTCTTAAGGATGGTCTGTCGGGAGGTCAGTCAGTCAACCACTTTGGCCGAAAATATCTCAACAACTATGGGATGGATTGCCAAGTAATTTGGTGCATTTGAAGGTTAAATCATACACATTGGTTGCAATGTCATGGAATTTGGTTAACACACTCAAGTCCACCAAAGCTGTCGTGCCCACCTGGTGGGTCCTGGTCTGAAAGTGGGTCCCCAGTCCATTCTGAATGGCCCGCAAGTGACTTCATTTTGAAGTACAGTGAATTTCCAGGGCACTGCTTTTACTTTGAAGTGCTGTTTCCTGTCGTAAAGTGAGTGACGAATGGACAGCTACATGACAGGGACAGCAAACTAGCTCAATGACATGGCCAAACGCAAGTATGACATTAAATACATTTAAATGTGTGGAATCATTGCACCAAAGGATGAATAATTTTCAGAATTTTTTTTTGTTATTCCTCTCCTTTTTTCATCCGCCATCATCAGGCCAAAAATTTAATTTGCCCATTGCTTTGTTTGATGAAAAAAGTACTCTGTAATTAGTGTTAAATAGCACATGTTACCTAAAATGCTAAAATAAGATTTTGACTTAAGCATGTTAGCATGCTGGTGTTAGCATTATCAAAGCACTGCTACGGTGGCTAAGCCTAAACTTAAAGCCACTGAGCTGCAGCATAGATATGGTACTTACTGACTGATGCACTCACCTGACCTAACCGACCAAAACTTGCAAACATCCATGAATCTGCGTCCATAAACCATTTAAAGGTTCACATTTTCACCATTACATTGAGCAGCATACACCTGGCTTGAAATGGCCTCGCGTTAAGGTAAAAAAAAGACTGTGTGTTCCCGTCTAGCATCACCTGTCCCTCAATGAATGGTTCCTACCTATAGTGACAGACACCCATGAAAATACAGTGACCCCTACAAGAGAAATTAGCAACCTACACACTTTACACTGTAGTTGGCTTCTATAACTGCGGTGCCTCACAGAGCTGTGACCATGGCTGTAGACTCCTAGTCTTGTTGAGTGGTCTGTGGCTCAGGAGGTAGAGCAAATTGTCCACTAATTGGATGGTTGGCAGTTCAATTTCCAGCTCCTCCAGTCTGCATATTGAAGTGTCCTTGGGCAAGATAGTGCACTTCAAAAAAGACCCTGTATGTGTGTGGGAATATTCGGGTGAGCAGATGGCACTTTGTATGATACCAGTGTGTGAATGTGGCATGTTGTGTAAAAGCACTTTGAGTGGTTGGAAGACTTGAAAAGCACTATGCAAGTCCATTTGTTTTCTGAATACAGAAAGTTTTTTACTTTTAGCAGAGAAAGTGTGGTTTATGAGAAACTGAAAAAAAGTGACAGAGCAAAGACAAGAAAACAGTTGCCCCATAATTACAAAGTGTCTTCACAGTTACAAACAAAATGTCTGGCCTAAAATGATTCCCCAAACGCAGCCGATCATTCAGGTGGAAGGTGTATAACGGTAATGGATGGTGCGCCGGGGTGGCATCGGCTCCGCACTCCCGTGTCTGCTAACCCAGCATTGTCACAGCAGATGTCAGCGTAAGCAGCCCCTGAGCCATCAGCAAGCTGGCTTATGTCGAGCCGAGCCGATGGATCAAGTGCTTGATGGATAACATAATGTCCCTGAAAGGACAACATATTGCAATTTTAATCATGCCCAGCTGACTTCTGATGCTTTTAGTGCGTCTGCGGTGTCTAGCCAGGTGCACCTGCATTAGCCCGGGATATGCTATCAGTGAGTGAGCAGTTCTTTAAAGTGTAGCCCCCCCACTGTTCCCGTTTCAGCCCTCATACCATTCCATCAGTATGTACCATCTCAGCGTCAGAGCTAAGGAGAAACGTAATCAAGAGTTTTAGACAGAGACTGGCGTTAATCAGCTGTCCTGCTGCCTCCATATCGTTTCACCTCTGAGAAGATTCGCAATGACATGCTAGTGCCCCTGCAGCTAAAGCTCTCTGCCTCGCTTCTCTTTTCTCCAATGCTTATGCTGACACCAGAGTGGGGACAATTAGCAGAGCTCAGAGAGGGACTGTGAGAAAAAAAAGAAGGGAAGAATGTGAAGATGAAAATGACAGACTCCAACTAATTCCTGTCGCTCGTTTGCAGAATAAAGAGCAATATGTCCCTCTAATCAGAAGTGATGTGCCTGCGGTAACGCGGGGTAAAAAAGCATATTCAGACTTGCTGTGGTAGAAGATGACTCTGATTAGATTAATGGTAACTTGTGCGTTTAGATTCAGCTGTCAGGGTAATTCATGCTTTTTGAGATTCAAAGCTAGCAGTCTTCATTGCTATAATAGCATATAGTGTGTCTCTCTGTCTTAAAAAATATCTATGACAAAGGTAGTTATTTCCCAATAGCTGCGGCTGCTGACACCTTTCCACCCTGACTATGACACCAGCGAGTCTCCCATGTCTTCTTTCCACTTGCAAATTTGTTTTTCACACTTATTTGCAAAAACTGACCATTTCTTTGCCAAAAAACTGGGTAATACAGCATATTTCCCACTCACACGTTTCACAGTTGAGTGTCTGTCACTTGTGAGCTACAGACTAGTATCTGCCCACCTGGTTCCCTCTGGCAAGAAGTGCATAATGCTTCTGTCAGGTAAAAACTTCTCAGCTCTTCTTTTTTTTTTTCTGGCATTTTTTTTTTTTTTTACCAGAACTTTAAAATTACATCGTCTTCTCCACCCAATACTTTTAACACCCACTGCAGAATTTCAAGGATAATCATACATTTCATAAGATCACTTTGCAGAGTTTTTGCTCGAACAGCATTTTGTCACTGTAGCACAAAGGCTGGTGCCTATGAACCCCGAGAAGCATCCAAAAAGATCAGATTTATTATCCGGTATTATCTTTTAAAGGAGCACTCCACCCACTTTCACACATTAAGTTGTTGTGAGGAATGCGACTCAGCCTGTGAACACAGTCGTATAATGTATTTTGCAGTAATGGAGATGCTTTCAGAAGTCGGAAAAAAAACAACTGTGACAACTGTGATTTGTTATGAAAGTTTCTTTTTAAAGTGTAGCTTCATGAATCATTACAGTTTTTCCTTTCTGGAGAACATGCAGCTGTTGTGGCTTTCAACACCGTCCACATTTACAGGCTATATTGAACAATAAGGGCATTTACACTAACATGAATAACCCATGTATGAGGCTTATTCAGGATATGGTGTTTAAATAAGAAATCTGTTTTTTTATATTCCTCATATATGTTGAAAAAATAACAGTAACCTGGTTAATAATTACTGCAGTCTATTTGCGCAGGCGCCTGTAAAATTTACAGAAACAAACCGGCAATGGGAGATGAGGGCGAGGGGAAATATTTAACACTACAGTGTACATTTACTCCCACTTCACAGATTAACTGCTCATTTCTTCTCTGCTCCGATCACCAACAGCTGTCTTCTCTCAGTGCTACACAAACTCACACTATGTACTTACTCACCAAAATTATTCCTTTTGCCAGCCTGTCGCTGTCACCACGTATAAAAGCAAATTTGCATTTCCTAGGAGAGCAAAGGAATTACTTACCCAACTCTGTCATATTCTGCCTCTGACAGTCTTACCCTAACCAGCTTCACTTCTGTTTGCTAAATCTAACCAATCCAACCAACTAAGGGTGCTTTCACACCTGCCCTGTTTGGTTTGGTTCAATGGAACACAGCAATCGCACTCGGATGTGCCCCAAAACAACCAGCCTGAGTCCTTCTTAAAGAGGTGGTCTTGGTCCGGTTACAACCAAACAAACCAAACGGTTCGTTTGTGTTGAGAACATGTTCCAACCTCGATCCGAACCAAGTGCAGTCACATTACGCATTGGTTTGGTTAAACAAGCATAAGCATGTCCCGGAGGATTATTAATGTCACCTCCACCTGGCTTAATATGCACATTTGATGGATTAAAACATCGTTCTGAAGGTAAAGCCATGTCGTTTTCAAACTGTATGCTTTGACTCAAATGAACAATGACAGCAATATAGTCCACGATGAGCAGCGCTAAAATCAACCTGCGTAGTTGTCCCTCCATTGTGACATTAGAAAGTGTCACATTTATCTTGCAAGTGTACTCTTCTTCAACGTTTTGTTTACTTCCTAGATTTTTCCCACAAGGAAATTCTGACCAATCAAGAGCAGCTTTCTCACACAAGGCATTTGATCTGGTCCACTTGTAAATGCTGCCGTGAGAACATGAACCAACTCTAGGCAATTATGCAACTTTGTAACAAAATTAGTCCCTGATTTGGACCAAAGTTAGACAGCTCTAGGTCTGAAAGCACCCTAAGGCAACCCATACTAGCCAATCAGAGGAAGAGTAGGAGGGATCATGCCTTTGGTATATCCTAGTAAATGCAAATTTGTGTATAGGACAGAGGAGCAGTGGATGAAGATATGCAGCCTCTTTCTTTACCAAAAGACTAGACTCTCTGTTTTCATCACTCCAGGGGTCAGATGCATAAATGATGTCTACACACAAAAACAATGCATACACCTTTGCCCACACATAAACTGCTATGTAAAAAGGAAGAATGTGTGGTGAGAATATGTGCATGTCTCGCTTTCCTCAGACTAGGAGAACACACGGTTTTAGCTGAGATAGCTGCAGGTGATATGAAAAGCACGAGATTTAAGTTGAGACACTGATAACATCGTTTTTAGATAGTTTGCCAACGTCACTGATTGTTGTATTATTTTTGCAGGCTGCACAGAAAAAGTCAATTTTAAATTATTTATGAATGAAACGTTTTATCATTAGTTTCAGTTTACATTAATCTCCCTGCCAGTGACCTTTCGTTATCCTGTGAAGCATTTTATAAAGTCAGTTTCAGCACTATGAATGAATCATTGATCATCCTCCTGATGTTTAATAATAATGATGACTGAGATTTTCCCGTGATGGTGGTTTGCAGAGATGTGATAAATTAGTGGTAAGGATGCCACAAGTATCCATGGCCATGCCTCATGACTGCTGTTCTGGTGCGGTAAGAGAATCTTGCCAATGGTTGATGAAGTTTTACTTCCCTTACCATAATTCTCATGTCAGGTCTAATGAGTGGGCGACATGGTGGCGTAATGGTTAGCGCTGTCGCCTCACAGAAGATGGGTTCCTGGTTCAATCCCAGGAGGGAGATTGCATGTTCTCTCTGGGTACTCCGGCTTCCTCCCACAGTCCAAAGACATGCAGGTTGGGGATAGGTAAATTGGTGACTCTAAATTAGCCATAGGTGTGAATGGTTGTCTGTCTCCATGTGAAAGTCTGGCGACCTATCCAGGATGTACCCTGTCTCCCCGCTGCCACCATTTTTTGTTTCTCTTTTGCATCACTTGGCTGAAGCTGCTCCTGCACAGGCAGTCAGCAGCTCTCAGTAACAAGGATAAGATGTACACAGGCAACAGTATGCTTTGGAATACTACATGTAGCATGTCTGGGTTCCTTTTAAATAGGATAAGGGCGTATTCAGGGTTTGTAAAATGGGATATGGTGATTATATGCTTGGACACGTAAACAGGCAATGCATGTCCATGAAGACACAGTCATTGTATAAGTGATATTCTGAGCTCTCTCTAAGCTGCAGTCCATTTTTCAACATCAGGTACCACTTGTTTCCCATTTACACATCAGCTACTGCCCTGTTTTGTAATTAGCGAACATGCAAAAATAGTTCCCTCAGAGAAATGGAAATTCTTTGAACGTCTCCCAGACTGTCACTGTGGGCTCCCACTGAGTTAACCCTCCTTGTATTAATGATAAGGTGTGAAAAATCTGATGCAGTAGAACAAAGAAAACTGGACTGCTCTGCTACTCCTGTTTTATCTTCAAAATACAGTACATTATCGTTGTTTCTTTCTTTCCTATAAACAGTGTCAGAGATTGTGGGACTGTTTTTTTTTTGTTGTTGTTTTACTGTGATGTCTGGCTACTCTGTGTGTCAGTGAAATTCCACTGCGTCCACTTTTCTATCTGTCTCTGTGTTATACAGTATGATGGGGTAAAGTCAGGGAGTCTACACAGTCTTTGTTTTTATTGCACCCTCGCTTGCACTGTGATAAGCTCCAACCCCCAGCGCAGACTCCACGGCCAGCCAGATAGTGTTTGCTTCGCTTGACTTCTTCAAGAGCTGGCCTGAGAGACAGATGCACCATGGGAGAGAAAAATGGGCATATAGGAGATGGTTGTGGCTGGTGTCCTGCTTGCTCTTGAAATTCCTGAAATAACCCATGCAAATAGAGACTATTAATACTTTGATACTTTGAATACATTGAAGTTTTTCTCCCATAACTCATGGCAGCATTTTTCCCTTTGTTTGTTTAAGACAATGTAGATTTTTTTGGGAGTTAGTTAAGCCTAATTAGGTGTTAGAATGAGGCTGATGTTACACTGTGGAGCTGTCTCCATGCAGGAAACACTCCAAGGGTGTACTCCAAGGAGGATGAAACAAATAAGAATTACTTGAAAATACTGATTTAAATCCGTAGGACTGTATCTGCTTGTTTGGATGAATCATCCATCTGCCTACTGCTATCATTCAAAATGGCAGCAAATATTATACCTAGCAGCTCAGTATCATGCTTTGCATATAGGCAGCCAGCTCATGGCAGTGCAGCAAAGAGTAATGTAAGTAAAAGAAATCACTTTCCAATTTCCTTTTGACATTAGGTACGTTTCAGCATTTTCATATCACCCGTGCCAGAATATCCTTGCTTTTGACAAATTATTAATCCTCTCTGAAGAAGATAGCAGCGGGTTCCTCTAGACTTTTTAGAAACTGTGGATCCGGGATGGCTGGAGCTCTGCGAGTATTTGCAGCTGCTTTACAGACAGCGGTTGTTATGGTAACATTTCTATCTCAAGTCTTTGAAGCTGAGGTAGGATATAGTATGCTTGTGTGAAATGGAAGCTCCTAAAACTTTTTTAAGGAGAGGGAATGCACAGCCTAATATGACAGGTTTATCTCAGTGTGCTGGAAAGGTTATTCCTCCCACGGTCTAGAAGTCCAGCTGAGGTGATCAAGTAGATATAGGCTCACAATCTCACTCCCTGCCGTGCAGGCCACTTGATCGGTTTATCAATTGACCTCACCTTGTTGCACCATATTGATCCTCTGGCTCTTTTTTTGAATGCCATGTCACCTGCTCAGACAATGATAAAGCAATCCAATGAAGAGCTTTTGCTTCGAAATGATATCTGTCTCTTGGAAAGATAAACTTAAGTTACTTGAATGAAAAAGTTTGGCTATTTAGGGACCTTAAAGGAGCACTGTGTAGGATTTAGTAGCATCTAGTGGTGAGCGTTGTAGATTGCAACCAGGTGAAACCTCTCCCATGTGTGTAGCGTCCTAACTCCCAGTTAGGATTCCTTCAGTGTCCAATGTTCAAGAAGTTTTTACTGGGATCACAGTTATCAGCAGATGCCTCTTCCTCTCCAAAACAAATGGATCAGATGATTAAAACAGATAAAAACACTGTCAAACTGCTTTTGACATTACGAATCACTGTTTCCCAGATGCTGTACACGCCGCTAGCCCGGCACCTGCTCTGATAACTTAGGATTCAGATATTGAGGAGGTTTTAACTGGGAGCTGAACTATCCACAGAGGTCTACTCATCTCCCAATCAAGCAGAGCTGGTGTTTTAAACCGGTAAAACCACTTAATAAATTTGTTTAATCTTAAAAATCTGTTTTTCCAATGCTGTTCATGTCATCGCAGAGGTGCTTCTAACTATTGTGGCCAACGCGAAAACACAAATGGCCGTATCTAGAGCCAGTGGTTTGTATGTTCTGGGCCAATATAGAACCATTGCTTTGTTATGTGTTGTTCCGTTATTCTTAAAAATGGTGGAATTGATCATCAGCTAAAAGTAAGACCAACCAAATAAACTGAGCAACCAACTGAAAATTCTTCCACTTAGCAATCCTTCAGTGTTCACCATTCGGGAGGTTATTACCATGGGCCGAATTATCCACAGAGCTCTCTTCCTCTCCAAAACAAATGGACCCTGTTATTAAAACCACTAAATAATACCCCTTTTACAGTCGTTTTATTCTTTGCCAATACAAGAGATGTTAAGTAGCACAGCTTTAAAGGTTAGATTTGCCAATTCATACATAATGAGTGCATCAACAAAGACAAATAGTTCATGAAAGTTCTTATAATTAATTGCTATTTGGGGCTGCTCTGTGCAGTGTTGATCAAGAATCACGTTAAAGGGCACTGGCAGTCATTCTGAGGTGACAGCACACTTCCTGGATCTGAAGGACACTTCGTTTTGCCCTGTGGTTGAAAGATGCTGTACAAATTATTTTGCCTTACCTTCATGAAGTTGGAAGACTTGTGGGTGACAGAGAAAGAATGGCCAAAATAGGTGCAGAAGTGGCAGTGACATCCTGACTTTAGAGGTTCTGTATGGGACAATTAGAGCGTTGATATAGCAACAAACCAATATTTGCTTTGTAAAGATATAGTGGAGTAATGGCATCCTGAGCAGAGAATAATGTCACGCTCCCTGTGTGTGTGTGTTGCAATCTGCTCAGCTTCATATGTGGTTTGCTGTGGTAAGCCACTCTGGCTGTGTGTGTGTGTGCCCCACTGGCTAGCTCATTGCTAGCAGCGATTACAGCTGATATCAAGATGGCATCATTAATGAAGCGTAGCACCCACCCTGTAGTTCCCCCCTGGTTAACACCATTAGCTCTGTCTGCACTGTTGTAATCGTTTCGCGCTGTCTAAGGAGTTAGCACCATTAGCTGCTAACTGCCGGCTCAGCCACCTCCATGTTGAGAGCCATGTGCAGACAACACTCTGAGGTTTTCATAGAGCCCCTTTAACTCTCTCATATGAGTCATGTTTCATCATCAACATCAGAGGTTATTTTCACTCCAGAGCTACAGATGATATTATATTATTACCCCTGATGAAATAAAGGTGAAGAGTCTCTATAAGCAGCACGCTTACTTTATTCCTCATTGCGGTTTAACAACTGCTACATTTTAAAAAATGATTTTAACTAGGGATTCTCTCTGTATACATTCAGAATCAGTGCCTGTCTACTTTATAGGCCAAAACAGGAAGAGATGGTGGAAGAGAGAGAGAGGCAAACAAAACAAGGCCGACAAGTGAAAGTAAAAGGACAGGGGAGACAGAGAGGGGCATTAGGACGAGATAACTAAAGTGAAAAAAGGACAGAGTGAAGGTGTGGAGCAGAGGTTGGGGCACATTAGAAAGGGAATATGAGAAACAACCGGGAGAATGAAGATAAGACGTAGGCAGAAAGACCAAGAGAAACAAAGGGAGACCACTACAAGGGGAAAAGGGAAAAGACAAGCCCAGATAAACACAGATAAAGTGGCTTTAGTTGGGAGGAAAACTCAAGAGTTGGTGAGGTAATGGGGTGAGATGTGGCCGGCGAGAAAAAAGGGGAACAAGGGAAAGACAGACACATGAAGGATGCAATAAATGAGAGAGGACTTCACTCCGGGGAGGCATACGAGGGGAGGGGGGGGGGGGGGGGATAAAAGAAGGGAGGAAGTGATTCAGATACAGAGAGATGGAGACAGAGAGCGTGAGAGGGAGTGTGAAGAGGCAGAGTGACAGAAAGAGAAAAAAGAGGGAGGAAGCTGCAAGGAAGCAGAGTGAGTGATGTCCAGAAGGAGCACAGTACTGCAGTCTTCTCCCTGGTGTGGCCTTGATGGGACTATAACATGCCAGCAGCTACGGCATACCATTTACACACGCAAACTCATTTTACATCTTAATTCACTTCCTCCCACCCTCTGACGGCCTTCATCTCCGAAGTGTTGCATGTATTTAATTTGCGCAAAATACTGATAAATTAATTGCAACATCCAGACCGAAGCGTTAACCGTAACCTTGGGTTTTTGTATCGCTTTGCTGTCAGCCGTGGTCATTAAGAAGCCGTCATATCCATTCAAGGCTAAAAAGGATTATTTCTCTTGGTAAGGGATAATCATGTGTCCATGTACAGTGCGTGCACACACGGTGCTTTTTCCTTACATATTACCCTTGACCAGAATGATATTAACATGTAGCAGGGCGGCACATCAAGAGTGACAGTCACAGTCAGAAACTAATGTGATTCAGCTCAAGCTGTCTGAGTGCAGTCCTTTTCGTCTGCTTAGAATCCGCACATTATTTAAGGCTAACATGGAGGTCAAGGCTCTCTGCTGCTGTCCATAAAGCACGGACTGTAGAACATGCCTGACGATTACACAGACTCTGTGCCGAAGGCAGATAGCTGAATATTTTAAGATCTTCACTGCTGAAGGACAAGAATTTTTTTAATTAAAACTAATGGATGGTAAAATAGAGAGAAGCATCCAGAGTCTCATGAGTATAGACCCAAACTTATTCTTTCTTTTATGTTTCAGAATCAGGAATAATGTCTGCCCTTCTCCTGGTTTTATTATTAACAATGTATTGTATCATGATCCTACATGCACTGTTCAATTTAGTGCCACATATTTTCTGTAAAATTAACATTTCACCATATGACAGAGTCTGTTTGCTCAATATAATACACAGAGTTCCAATGGCGCTGTGTTTACCGTGTTCAAGAAAAAGGTCCATATGAATGCTCCTTTGTTGTGGTATTCACGGCCAAGTTAGTGGTAATTTTCTGAGAGCTCAAAGTTCATGAGTTTGTGTTTAACTCTTTCCTTGTCATAAACGCAAGCTCACAAGTTTCATTTGAACACAGCATAAAGTCTGATTTATTACAGGCACTATACTTCTGATGAATGTTGCTCGACAGATATAATGTGTATTTGCAACAGCAAAAATTGTCACGTGACACTTTCCTGACAGTTTTATTATGTTGTGGACAACTTTAGATTTTGTCACACAGTGTGACCAGGAGAGTAGTCTTAAATCCACACGAGAGGACAGAGGCCAGCCCATTTTACATCTATGGACCAGCCAAACTGCCCTCACCAGGCTGACTGACAGCAGACATTTACTGGACCAAAACTGTTTTCATGCCAGCGCCACGGGAGCAAATCAACAGTGTTTGTGTTTACTAATTCATTGACTTTATTTCTCAGCTCACCATAGCAAGTGAAGGGAATCTGCTGCTCACACTCAGGTGGAGGTGATCGATCAATGAAGATATGTTTAATAAATTAAATACATATCTACAGTGGAATATTTGTGTGATTTTAAACAGCCGTTTGTGTAGATTATGCTTCAATAAACGCAGCAGAAACAGATTTGTAGTGTATGAAAGTCTCTGGTTACCATGGAGATCACTGAAACCTTTCACCAAAGCATAAATCGAAAATGTTGAGCTGTTCTTTAATTTCTGACACTCTTGTGTGCCCAAGCATATATCATCCTGAAGATCAGAGCATTTAACCAATGGCAAACCTTTGGTGTCCTTTAAACACAGCCATAGTTTCCACTGGCAGTAGTGCCCAATTGTTCCATTTTATGATGCTTGATATGATCATTTGAAAAATTATTTTGTCAGAAATGTATTCATAGTTAAGTACAATTCGTTAGATGCCATAACCAGCTGACATCATGAACACTAGTTCAGATCCAAGGCCCTGTCTGTACGTATACAAATAACTAGCATTCATTTACTTTTGTTGTCATTGTTGTTTGTTTGGTCACTTTGGAGGCAGTCGAGCAGTAATTTTATCTGACAGTTTATTACCTTGGTAAACCTTTTTTAAATTAATAATTAGCCATTTACACACCCAGAGGACACAGAGCACCATTAGCATTCTCTAAGAGTAATGTTCCTGGCCACCTGATGAATATAAGTCCAATATTCTCCCTAATTTTAGCTCTCTTTTTGTCCTCGTCAAAGTCTTAAAAAACATTTCTCAATATGTCTTTTTAGCTTTTTTTATGTTCAACTACCTTAAATGTCCAGTGTGCAAGATCAAGGGGCATTTAGAATTGAAATACCTTTGTTTACAATAACCTGAAACTAAGAATCTTTGTGTTATTGTTACCTTATGTCCTCTTCCTCCTCTTCTATGGAATCCGCCATGTTGTTTATACAGGAGCCCAGAGTGTACAAACCAAACACTGCTTGGGGATAGGATCATTCACGTTTTCTCAAACCATAGTTCTTCACGCTCCGCACATAGGAGAAGTTTGAGCTCTGCAGCCTCACCACTAGGTGCCACTAAATCCAACACATTGATACTTTAACCAGCTAGCTGCTAACTTTGTCTTTCTTGTGCCATTCACTGCTTTATAAATGCTTAATCACTGAAAACTGTTTCCTGCTGCGGCTGTAACAGTTAGTGACTATGGAGTTTATGGCACAGAAAACAAAACGTTATTAAAAAGAGGCCAGACGGAAGAGCTGAGGGGAATCATAAAGCAGGTGATAATTTTCTGTGGGTCTGTCACTGCAAGCGATGCTTGATTTGATCCATTGTATAAAATATTGATTAGTGCCGCTTTAACCTTTCAAGACTAATGGTCATCTGCTATTATGTTGTTCTATTACTGAGTGTTTCATTTGCTGAACAGCCCAGGGGGACCAACCCTTTGACCAGAACTGTGAACACAAAGTCACACTGCAGTTCTTGGAGCCCAGCCGTCTTTGTTGCTAGCATAAAAAAAAGGCAACAGATGACAGTTCAGTCCTGTACGTCTCATACACTCTATTGTTGTCCCTCTCTTTATTTCAACTCTATTTGTCTCCATTTATGATCCATACAGTCATTCAAAAACATCTCACTGTGTATTTATCCACTTAGTGGCTTCATTTTCCCTAGCGGTCATGCCAAATTGTGTGAAAGGATTCAATGTTTTTTTGGGCCTTGATTGTGGCTCTATCGCCACCAGTTGACATTGTGTCTCATAAACAGCTCTTGCCAATTGACAAAGTAATTGCTCAGCTGTTGACATGTTACTGAGAGGCTTAATCACTTCTAGATAATGATCAGTTCCAGCTGCCATTTTGGTGTCGACTATCCTGACATTTGTTTGCAGACTACTAAAAGCTTGTTTTCAGTTGTGTGTGAGTCTGTCAATACTGGAGTACCATGACATTTTGCAATCAAAGAGGCACTGAGAGCTCTTTTGTTCAGAATGGAGCGAACAAAGCGGACGTCTTTGAAATTGTTTGAGCGAAAATACAAAGTGTCTGAGGAGCTGCATTTGAGAAGTTTGGATTCAAGTTTAAGTCTTTTGTTTTGCATTGATCAGTTACTTTGATGGCACTCTAGCTTCTGAATAGAGTAAAATGAATTATGAAGCAGGACTAATGAACAAAATTGTATAAATGTGGCACAGGGGGAAACTTTGTTAATTTGATTAATCTTAGGCTACCATTTTGTCCCTTTTGTGTTTCAACTTCAAACTTCTACTTGAATGTGTCTGCAATGGTTGTCAGTGCTGCGTAAGCTTTTGCATTCAGCATGAATTGACCCATTCATCTAAACCAGATCATAGAAAGCAGGTTTAATTTAATGGCCTTCCCATGCCGCCCTCTTCAGCTATATCTTACATCGAAAGTGACCGCCCCTCAGGTCACGATCAAAATTAAACCACTGTCCTGCAAACAGAGCGCTTAAACATAGTTCTCAGAAAAGTCATTAGTACCGTCATTAGCAAACTATGAGCTAAAGCAATATTCAGAACAGTGTTTGGCACTCTGACTTGGTCTTTGAGGACAGGGGGACATTTAGTTATGCTAATTATGTGTTTTCACCACAGTTGGTTAATTGCTGAGGCAACAAGGCTAATGCAAGTGCAATGTGACTGACATTTGGATTCAATAATTGGAATTATAAAATGATAAAGTCAACGGGGGATTCGGAAGGGGAGAGTGCACTTGAAATACAGACACCCTGTCATCCTTTTTTTAAAAAGTATGCAGCAGTTTTGTCCTTCTATTACACCCGCTGTCTGCTGAACAAAGACCATGAACAGATGCGAGCAAGCATGTAAATAAACAGTAAGAGTATTTTCCTGGTGTTTCTTGAAATCCCCAAACCTTTTTCATTCAGGTCTGAGGCTTAATGCATTAAATATTCTTGAGAGAAGGCTTTTAAGGTTGGCTGAAAAGATATTTTTGAGACACATTTATAAGATTTTCTTAAGAAGCATTTGAAGGGGACAAAAGTAGTTTCTCTGTTTTTTCAGCTGGTGTCCTGGTTGTTCAATGTACAATTTCAAATTCAGGCTGTCATGTGGGGATGGGAGGACTACTCGTGTCTGTGTGTGTCACCCCCAAGCAGACGAGACCACACATCTCTGACAGCACAGAGCCCGTAGGAGCGCACACGCTCTCTCTCTGAGACGTCCTCATTTCTACAGTGGCACGGCATGCACATATGTGCTTACAACAAATATTTACTCTAAAACACAAACATACATGCAAACATCCGGTTTTTCTATGTGTCGCAGCAGCATGGCAACAATCCATTTTCATCTTATTCAACATTGCCCTCTCCCTGGCACTGCAAATCTTGCTTGGCCTGAAACATATGTTCACAGTCTTAGTAGGAGGATCCCTTCGGCATGTGGCACATATTCCTGCAAGAACCATCCATGGGTCCCTGGTGAGCGGCTGGCTTGTTTAAAGGGCTTGCGGGGATAGTAAGTATCAGCCAGAGGTGGAAAGGTCCTGGAAGTCTGCAGGCCTCAGAGCTTCGCAAGGACATGAGTACTTGGGGAGGGCAGGGATGCCAGGACAATGGTTCCTTTCCAATCTGAAAACAGATTCATTTTTTTTTCTCATCCAGCCCTGATTGCTGATGCCTGTCAGACGAGTCATGGCCACACCTCCTGCATCCCCTCCCAGCCTAGTGACTCAAGTCAAGCTTGTCGGGTTGCTTTAAACAAGCATAAGATTGTTGCAGGCAGGGAAATGCTAACGAGAGACGTGGATGCTAATGAGGAAGAGCAGCAGTCATTTAGGCAGGGAAGGAAAAACAGCTCAGCAAACAACACATGGACTGATGGATGAAAATAGCATCTATTATGTAAAAGGACGTTTCCCCCGGTGAGCTCAGGTCAAGTATGTGGTAAATGCTAAATAATTGCGTGTGAGCGCTTTCCTGTGTTTTCACATTTGCTAAACTAATTTTTTCACACACCTCTGACTGCATTCTGTGACCCAGAGGCGAATATCAGTCATGGATGTTACCAGATGGTTAATTGTAATAAATAGTGTTTTTTTTTCACCCCAGTTAAATGTATTACCTCTCATCTCTGTTGCAACTACACCCCCAGCTGTCTCTCTGTGCAACAAAGTTGCACTCCAGAGTGGAGGATCACAGCTGACCACTGATCCTGTCATGGCAGACTTGGCCTTCATGTCTTGTTATTTGCTCTGAGGACTTGCACAGTGCTTATCAAAGTGCCCCGCCTGCTGATTATCTCTCCAAAAGAGCAGAGACCAAAGCTGTGAACACAGAGACTGTTGGATCAGGCTTTTCCACAGGGGTGAGAATGGCAGCGTGCTTCATCAAGAGAAAAACTAAGTTTCAGAGTGGCATACACAGCGTTTGTTACACAATACTAATTACGCCAAGCATTACCTACCAACATGGAAATCCATTACGCTGAGAACCCTGTATTCCTAACTGGTTTTGGGAAAATAAAATTTGCATTTATTGCAATTAATTGTTTTGTCACAGGCCTTAAAGCTACAGTGAGCAACTTTTTGTCATGTTTGCTAAAACTTTAACTTTATCCAGACAGTAATACATGAGACAGATAATCCATGGCTGGCGAGGGGTGATAGGTGATAGATTACGAGCAGTGATTGACAGCTGCAGTAGAGACTTCAAAGCCCTGATTGGTTGTTTGGTTCAGCCTCTGGTGATTCTTGCAAATGCCATTAGAAGCACTATGAGGACAGACTATTTGTCTCATGTGCTACTGTGTGAATAAGATGCCAATTTAAGCAATACTGATGGGTTTTTTTTGCCCTTTTAGGGAGGTTTTATGGGATTGAAATATATACAGTGTAATATTGTATTAACTAATATGTTTAATAATATACAGCTATACGTATATAAACCACCAAACGTAAAAATGAAGAGCCCTCCATTCATTTTCCACTATGTATCCAGGTCTGGGCGTCTATGGCAGCACACTCAGTTTGGTATCAAAAGGATGTCCTTCTCTATAGCCACGTCCTCCAGCTCCTCCTGGGGGATCGCAGGCTAGACAGGATATGTAATCGCTCCAGCTTGTTCTGGATCTGCCTCGGGGTTTCCTCCCAGTTGGTCGTGTAAGGAATATCATCACAGGGAGTCCAGGAGGCATCCTGATCAGATGCTAAAAGAACTCCTTCCAGATGTCTGCACTCTCCCTCTGCCTTTAAATTAATTGTTTGATGTGTTGGGAAATACGCTCATTCACATTTTGCTGAGAAGTTACGTGCCAGACTATGTGTTGGCAGGCTGTAGCGACGTCCTGCTGGTTGCCTGGCAACCTTACAGTGAGGACAAGACTTCAGGAGGTCGCAAATGTGCAAACCAAAGAAATGAGTATAACCTATTAATTAGTGAGATTCAGAGGTGCTGGTAGGTGGAATGTTTACTGTTTTCTAGTCTTTGTGCTAAGCTAAGCTAACCAGCTGCCGGCTATAGCATTGTGTTTAGTGTACAGAAATGAGAGCAGATTTAATCTCCTCAACAAACTGTTAGCAAAAAAGTGAATGAGTGTACATCCCAAATTTCACACCATTGCTTTAAGGGTGAGTCCAGACACCCTGTAGAGAAAACTCCTTTTGACGACTTGTATCCATGATCTCATTATTTTGGTCATTACCCAAAGCTCATGACACTAGGTGCAGGTTGGAAAGGTAAAAGTTGGAAAGTAGGTCAACTGGTATCAAGAACTTAAGGATCAGCTCTCTTGTTGAACACCAGTCCAGTACAGTGTCCATATGATGCGACACAAACCCATCTACTGATCATATGCTTCATCTTACCCTAACCTAAGAACAAGACCCTGCTATACTTCTCTTTTACCACTCCTTCACTTGGGAAAGATCCTAAATTTTGGCTTAAGACCAGGCTGATAAGAAGCAATTAAACAAATGCGGCATTCTTTAGTGTTGATGTCAGTAGATATTCTGCTGCTAAGAAAGATGGCACCCCCAGAAGTTTTACCGACGGGTGTCCACTGTGGATGGGGCCACTGAAAATCTCGGGGTTTCACACCAAGACCAAAAGCAATAACTGAATTTCCGGGATTCATCCATCCATCCATTTTCATCCCCTTATCCGGGGGCTGAGTCGCGGGGACAGCAGGCCAAGCAAAGCACCCCAGACGTCCCTCTCCCCAGCAGTGCTTTCCAGCTCCTCCCAGTGGACCCCAAGGCGTACCCAGGCCAGATGAGATATGTAATCTCTCCAGCGTGTTCTGGGCCTGCCCCAGGGCCCTCCTACCAGTGGGATGTGCCCGGAGCACCTCCAACAGGAGGCGCCCAGGAGGCATCCTGATCAGATGCCCAAACCACCTCAACTGACCCCTTTTGACGTGAAGGAGCGGTGGCTCTACTCGGAGCTCCCTCTGGATGTCCGAGCTCCTTCCCCTATTTCTAAGGCTGAGCCACTCCACGGAGGAAACTCATTTCGGCCGCTTGTATCCGCAGTCTTATTCTTTCGGTCACTACCTATAGCTCATGACCGTAGGTGAGGGTTGGGATGTAGATGGACCAGTAACGAGAAAGCTTTGCCTTCCGGCTCAGCTCCCTCTTCACCATGACGTATGTAGTTCTTCAAATAGGCTGGTTGTTCTTTTCCTTAAAAAGACAAATAGTTTAAATACTTCAGTTAAAAGGAGTACATTGATGTAAGGAACAAAACTTTCATCAGGAACAAGCCTTTAAGTTTAAGAGAGAATCATAGGTACCTGTGAAACCCATTTTCATTCAGAAATATATGTAGAGGTGAAAGTTCAAGGGACACTTTTGAAAATGGCAATGCCAGTTGTTCCTTTGCCAAAATGTACACTAACATTGTCTGGTTTCAAATGATACCGCTACCTCCGTGCTAGCAAAAGAAATGAGTATGCCACAGCCACTTAAAGCCGGTAATGTCTGCCTCCATTTCTTTTACCCCATGGGGCTGGAGAATTCACTATTTAATTTGAATGTCTTATACAAAGACTGTAATGATAAAATTCCCTCTCCTTACAGGTGATCCTGATTCTAACCAAGCTGTACGACTTTCATATTGGCAGCGTCACTGAGAGCACTCTTTGGAGGTGAGTACAAAGGAGATTTCTATTCATGAAATATTTACAAGTAGGTGTCTTTGATTCCTGTAATGCTGCTTATGTGTCAAAGGGTAGAATTAGCCTTGATCTGCAATGATCCTGTGATTAGCTTGATGTTTCAGCTAATTGACCAGTCAGTTTAATATATTTCCCAGTGACTGACAACTAACAGCATCAGACTTGGCTCACTGTGGTAAACCCTTATAAACAAATGCCAGGGCTTCCTCATCTCTGTTTTGCCCACACATTTTCTTGTGCAACTTTGAAGCATCAGTGTCTTTTCCCACCTGTCTGCAATCACTATGTGTCTTTTTCTCACCCGCCCCACTGGTGCTGTGAACAGTGTGTTCTGGTGTCATGCATGGTCAGACAGGGCACTCAGTGTGGAGGATGCTGTTTGCCATGCTCTTGTTCTGGCATATTATCTGATGTACTCCCCTTCCTCACCCCTCACGGGAATAAAATAAACACACATACACATGCACACACACACGCTGCTACAACAACAAGAATGCTTGAAAAGAGTAAAAATACACTAGAAAAGGAATGGGTAAATCATTTCTCAGATCAGCTGCGTGTAAACCATTTACAGATTGTGGAGTGTGTAACATGAATACAGTCATTTCTTTGTCTGAGTTTTAGGATGATGCCCCACACATGACAGCATCCTCCTAAACTAGATTTGGCCTGTTTTTCTTTTTAGGAAAGCAGTATTGCAGTATTGTTAGGGGGAATTTGGTCCTCTCAGGTAATAGACCATTCACCAAACCCCCAGAACAGTAATAGTCCAATCATATAGCTTAGCAACCGTAACCAGTCACAGTATCTGTCAAGCTTTGGATTTCTGGAATAAAACCTGATTTATGGTTAGGTGCTGAACTCTTTTGTTAAGTTTTGCTCGACTGACAGCATTTACTGAACCAAAATATTTTTCATGTCAGCACCATGGAAAGGAATCAGTTATGTTTTTATTGATTGATTGATTTTATTTCCCAGCCCACTGTGGTGGATTAGGGAATTTTCTGCCCACAGCCGGACTGGGAGCTGATAAATCAATAAATATAAGGTTAATATGTTAGAAACACAAACAGACAGTGGCATATCTGGGTAATTGAAAGAGCTGTCTGTGCACATAACGCATCAATGAATGTGACAGGAATAGACTTGGAATGAAAAATCAAAACAAAACAAAAACTAAAACTGGTTACCATGGAGGCATCTTAAAACCTTTTGCTGAAGCATAAATTGAACTACAGTTTACAACTGTTTAATTTCTGTCAAGCAAAGGTTTTGAACGTCCAACTATATTCAGGTTTTAGACTGATACTGTGTCTTTTTTACTAGCCTTTCTGAATCCAAAATTACAAGAGCAAAAATGTAAGGAATTGATTAAATGGTGGGTTTATCTGCTGTAACATAAACTGCTGAACTAGCAAACAGCTACTTCTGTGTCTCAACAGCATTATATTTCATTAGTCCCTTTCACACTGGACACAAACCCACTAACTCCCACTAACATCTGGCTTTCATATGTCATTGGAAAGGTTACAGTTGACATTCTCTCCTGGGACAACTGATTGTGCAGTAGTCAGGGGTATTTTCTGGCTCTAGCTCCAATCGGCAGTGATGGAAATAGTAGGAGGAGGCGCTAATTTTAGCCCCTCTCCCAGCGCAATACGATGACAGATCACGACAAAATACCATCCGTCTCCATCTAAGCACCACTCAAACATTGATCCAAATTTGGTCAGCACCACGTTTGACAAAGAAACTGAACAGGTAAGAGTTATAAAAAGGAAGTAACCACAATAACATTTTCTCCCCCTCCCCACTGGCCTCCATGCTGCTTTCTAATGTTTAATAACCTGTTTTCTGGCCTGTTCATGACTCAATTAAAAAAGACATACTCATCTACTGGCAATGAGAATGCTGTTTATTGCCTGTTTTAAATGGGTTTTTCCATGTTTAAAAAAACAGCATATAATACATACAATATTGGTAGAAAAAGGGTGATTGTGACAGTATGCTCACCCTAACTGGTTAAAGGGGTTACATTCAACCATCAGAAATATAACATGTAAGAGAGAAAGCCTGAGGTTGAGAGACTAGGAGGCAGATGTACTGCATTTATTTTTGGGAGGAAAAATAGATAGAGAGTGGCTTGTTTGTTTACTACTCCAAAACATTCAATCCCATCTTTTCTTGATTCAGTTCAAATTTGCTTTTTGACTAGCCATCCTTTCCAATGATGCAGTTCTGTACTTGAGTATGCAATTACTGGTTCAAACCCCAGCAGCTCTATTTGCCTAAGAGAAAGGAACAGTATTCCATCTGTACAACTTTTTTTTTACTTTGAGATTTTTGAGATGACAGTTCTTTAAAGCACAAAACATTTGCACTTCTCAAGTTTCTTACTCTGCCCAGCTTGAAGCGAGTAGTTTGACAATGATAAGCTGTACCAAAGTGACTGCTAGCCATTTTTGACATTTAGACAGCTACTGTGTAATTTGGACCCCGAGGCAAAAACAGCGTATGTTTTGGTATTTGAATAAGTGCAAAGAAAATGCAGTCCCCTGATATTCTGCGGTGAGACAGAACACAGCTGCTTTAGCTGCAGACACTGTGGATAATAAAATAGTCTGGGTATACTTCTTTAATAATTAAATGATTGTTTTGTAAAAAGCCTCTGCGATCTGCATTTCTAAAGTGTTTCTGTCTTTTCAAACTCTAGTTACTTTTTCTTTTCTAGTGATCCCATTATGCAACTGAGTAAACTTTAGAAAATGGGATCCTACAGTATCTGTCGTTGTAGTCAAAGCTGAAATCTCTTCATTTTGATGATCCCTTTGGTTTCTGTTGCATAAACACCCCAGACATACCCTCCATCATCAAAACAACCGCAGATGGCAGAGAGAGAGAGGACCTAATGTCGCCTTAAGGAGAGGTTAAAACCATCTGAATGGTACTGTAATGAACTTGTGCCAGAAGAAACGTAGCTTCCTCTCAGCAAGATGCATTTAGGCCTATTGAAAGCCAAGTTCTGGTCATCATACTGCATAATGTTTCTTCATATTGGCATCTGACATGTGTCTCCTTCACCAGTAACCATGGTAAACAATGTGCTTTTATTCCAGTTGCTAATGTTTGGAAATATTTTATAGCTTTCTCATTAGATTTGGAATGTACAGGTTTATTATTTTGTTAAATCTACGATAAAAAGCAATGAGGGCCTCCTAATGTTTAACTTTGTATGAGAACGGTAGTCAATTTCAGAGCCAGGTAGGGCACAAAGACTAGCATGGATGCTTCGCTTTCAAAATAAAAGCACAAAAAGTTTGAAAGCGATCCAAGCTGGGTGTTATACCTACACCAATATGTAGCCCAACTCAGTAAGAAAAAGTGAGGAAGTGTCCTTTCATAGCATGTGGTTATCCAGTTAGGTTTGGTATTAAGGGTCTGCTCTTTGAGGAGGCTCTCAAAGAATCAATGAAGCAATAAGGAATACCCTTTTTTTTAACATACCTGAACATTATATTAAGTTAAATCAATAATACTCCAAACTTATCCTATAAGAACAGGCTTGGGTGGAGAGACCTGTAGCAGCAAACTGCATTGACATCATGCATGTATTAAGGATAACTGGATACTCTGAAAGATGGTGACTCATTCAGTGGACGTCGCTCACTGGGCACATACACCTAAAAAAGTCTCCACTGGCCTCTGAATTTTTGGGCTGACAGAGAACATGCACTGGAATCCTTCTCCAGCCGAGCCGCTGACTTCCTGTTGGCTGCTCGGAAATGCAAATAGGATAAAATAATTTAATCATACAACTCCTCTAGACCTTCCAAATGATATTAGACCAAATGGATCAAGTTCTGATTACATATAGAAAGCTATTTCATCATTGAGCCATCATTGTCATTGACAAAGTCAGTTGCTTCAAATCCTGGAGCTTCCCTTACTGGAAACAGAAAAATCGTGATAATTAAAAAGTAATTTCATTTTTGGCTGTCAAAAAAAATGTACTTCCTGTTTCACAGCGGCTCTTTTTCCTATGATTGTGCAGGAGTAAAATACCTTTTCGGAGCCAATGCGCTTCACTTAATGATTGCAAAAGTTGCACTACGCCAAAATTTGCCAAAAACACCTATCCAAGACACACCCAGAATAAATCTAAAGCTGTTCTTGAAGCATTTGGAGTGGCCTACATGCACATACATGGTCTCTTTTGAAAGGTAGCACTCTGAAGTTTTTTCTCCCAGCAGTCAGAATCACTAATCTGAACACACTGAAGTAGAAGGTTTTCATCTCTCTTACCTTGAAAACAAATGCCTGCAGATGATAGCTGGGACTTATTAGCTAGAAAACATAATGGGGCCATAGCATAAGCATAAGCCTTACCTAGTCCAAATTTAAAGTAGATAACAATACCATAGATAATGAATCTTTTATACATTTTTCTATGGGTATTTCTTGGCATTCTCCTAAAAAAAAAGAGGTTAAAACAATTCTCAGTGTATGATCAAGAGTGAGAAACTAAATAAAACAACAGAAATATTTATTTCGGACCTTATTGGAGATATATATATATTTTGGATACTCTAATTCAATAAGAAAGACTGGATCTTTCCATCAAGACAATATATATTTTTAATGGTCTATGATGAAATCTAGCCCCTCGAGCTGCAGACCTTTTTTCTTTTTTCAGAAAAAGAAAAGTAAGTCATTGGAGTAACGGCTTGTCAGTGGCTGGATTGCTGGGCAAAAGCAGAGGACTGGCTCTATATTTTAACACTGGCTCTTGTTGGCTATTGTAGGCTTTGGACAGGACCTGAAAGCAAGTGAGATGTCAGTCAAAAAAATTAAAGTGCAGCAGCTATTTTGGTACTGGGGCTTCGGAAATACATTTATGTTATGGGAGTTTAGATTAGGTGGAGAGATTAGAGTATTTGAAAGGAAGCGACAACAGTCTGTTTCTATTTGTGGATGTATTATGTGTTTGGATTAAATATTTTATGGAAGTGGATCATCTGGACCTTTGCCAGTGTATCAGGACTGTTTGTGGGAACACTGTTGATTAGTGGATTACAGTGATGCTTCATAGGTGAGCTGTAACTGTTTGTTTGTTGGTGGTCTGGCAGAGGCATCGATTGTACCTGCTGTGGTGGTTGTATCTTGAATTGGTTTACATCATAACAGTCTTAGAGTTCAAAAGATATGTTGCATGAATAACCACTTAAATACAGCAGTTGTGTACATAGCATAGTTGTATAGGCCCGCAGGCTAGTGGACGGTTAGTTAAATATGATTCCACATTACTAGTCAGCTGGGAGCCAAGCAGCTGATGAATGAGCCGGGGAGTGTGAAGCATGAATAAGGCAGCTAATGCTAATTAGCTAATGCAAGTATGAGTTCAGCGCTCTGCCAGACTTGTCAGGAGGGTGAGTAAGTCCTACAGTAGCACGACTTCGCTGGCATACTATTACTGTTAGCCTACCGCTACTATGAATCCACAGGACTGACAGCTGCTAAGTTGCTTCTATGTATTGCTAATTCCATTCCCTGACATATAAGTGTGCATGTTTATGCTTCTGAGGAATGAAGTAATGCAAGAGGTTAGAGAGAGAAGGCCTGATTGTGGTGCAATGGGTTTGAGGTTTAGCACCATTTAGTCAGCAATTAATTGTGTGGTTCTAGCTACCAGCTTGGTCGAACTGCATGCCTTGAGAGGTTTTTATAAAGCTGGTCTGAAGAAGAAGGCAGAGAGGCAGCAGCTTTGAGTTCTTAAAGGTCAAGTGTGTAGGATTTATGGTGATATACTGGCAGAAATGGAATATAATATAATAAGTATGTTGTCCTTACTGTATAATCACCTGAAAATAAGAGTCATTGCTTTTGCTTCACCTTAGCTGGACATAGGGAGTGGATCCTCGTCCATGGAAATCGCAGTGTTGCAGTGTTATGTTTCTAAAATAGCCCAACAACCCAACACTGGCTCTAGTTTTCAAGTTTTCTTGTTGGCTACAGTAGTTAGCAGAGAAGCAGCAAGGAAGAGACCTGCAAATAATCTGGCTCTTGGTAAAAACCTCCTGAATGTCTGGGGCCTTATTCACAAAGCTTGCTCGTGCAAAGAGTTGCTCCTAGTGATGAAATTCTAAGAGCGTTTTTCAAATTGTGACATTTACTTAGAATTTCCCCTTAAAATCAACACTAGGTCCTTGTAAAGATAAAAGTTATTCATGAAACATCTTAGACATTAAAAGAGCTCCTACGGCAAAAAACTGTTAGGAGCTGGAACGAGGACTTTTAAGAGGCTTAAGTGTTTCTGAAGCAGAGGAGAAAATGGTGGAAACACAAAGAGATAGGAGGAATATTCTCCAAACGCTGAATGACAGGGAATAAATGAAATGCCACACGTTTGATGGTGCAGGGATGTTTATGGTCAGTCTCATTAGGGATATGTACACATTTCCCATCCAACACAATAACACAATAACGCTAGCAGTAAAATGATCATGATGATTTCCACTGGGTGTCCACATCTCAGATGAACCAATCACACCTGTTAAAAGCAACCGCGCCACCACATCTCTTCACTAAAGTAAAAGTTTTTTCTTTCTTGCTCAGAGTCACTCTGAGAACTTTCCAAATCACTCCTCAGCTAGGAATTAGGCTAAGTTAGGAGCTCTGTGAGAGTACTCTCAAAATGTTTTTGAATACAGCCCCAGGATCTTAAGTAATAAGAGAAATAAGGTGAGCGGGCATTAACAAGTGCTGGGCTAGAGGCCCATCTACAACAAGCTGAAGAAACACTGATGTGTAACTTGAATATGCTTTATTCAGTGTTTTTTGCAGGTTTAAATCACCAGGTCCATTTATTTTGGAGGTGAAAGGACCTGTGGATAATTCGGCTCCTGGTAAAAACCTCCTAAACAATAAACACTAAAGGAATCCTAACTGCAATGTTATGCTTGGCACATTGGAGAAATTTCAGCTACTTGCAGTCTACAATCCTTCCCACTAGATGCTGCTAAATCCTACACACTGCTCCTTTTAATGAGTTATATAAGACACAAAAATACTGAATGAATGGACAAAGTGCAGTTCAGGTCAGGGCAATGCCAGCATCTGATACACTAAAGTTTTTTGAACACCCACTCAATGAGTAACTACATGAACTATAAGCAGCTCACAGCAAAGTACATCTAAGGCAAACCAACAACCTCAACATGATGTCTGAGTATTATCCTCTGCTACACAGAATATTTTTGCACACAAATAAGTGATGATTGGACTCACATAAACCCTAGCGCTGTCATCAGAGTTAAATGCACCATGACAGTTTAACTCTGTAGGGAAGGCGTAATCAGGTGAAGTAATTTATCCATGGCGTGAGAACAGGGACATCACTGTGGTTGAAGATCAGCGGTATTGGCAGCACTCCCAGCCCTGTCACTCACCCACAAACCTACAGTGAGGGGAGCAGCTGTCCATCTGGGCTTGACTTTCCAGTGTATCAGTGTCTGAGGAAATGCAGGATCGTGTATGTATGACAGGAATGTTAGAAGCAGAGGGAGTTGAAGGAAGGAACATTGACACAGGAATAAAAAAAAAAAGAGAAAGATAAAAGGCTAACTAGCACTGTTTATTAAAGCAGCCGTTTTCTTGAATCAGCTCAACTGTGGCAGCGCTTAGAAACCTGGCTGTCTCATGTCAGCTCCGGTCCGTGATTCGTCTCTCCGTTGCCTGCTAATTGAGATCACAGCTCTGATAGGGTTTGAAGAGGAGCAGTTGGAAAGAATGTTTATCACTTCACGGGAAGACGTCCCAAATGGCAAGTCTAACGCTGCCTTTTTGGAAAGGTCAAGGCAGTGGCAACACCTCAAAGTATCGCCCAGTCAGTCTGTCAATTTTAATGAACACGCTGACCTTAAACAATGAAAGCTGATCAGTCAGTGTGTGCATAATTTAATAATCAAAGAGGCCTTCATATTTGCGTGGGGAAAAGAAATGAAGGGGAGCTATTCATTGTTGACAATAAATCAACTCAGCAAAACAATTCTTCTTCAAAGTTGTTCAGCCTCTCTCATCTGGCCCCTGGAGTATTGTCCCTCTGTAGATGAAAATTTATCAAATATGACAAGCCCTGTACTCATTTGCAGGTATTCAGACGTGGGTAAATTAATGCCAACAACAAAGTCAGGTTGTATTTTCCTCCTATCCCTGTTTGAATTTGACATTTTCTATACTTGTACTTTTTTGCAAAACAAGCCAATGCAGCAGTTGTTTACTGTGCTTTATACAGTGAGTTCATTGAAGTTGTGCTCACTGTGTGTTACTGAATTACTGAGCTGGAAAGCTTGATGATTAGCTGATGTTAGTCTTTTTTTTTTTTTTTTGTACCATTACAGCACACATAAACAAAACTCCAGTCCTTATGTCTTAGTTTCTGGTCAAACAACTATGAGTCATAGATGTATTGTTGCAGTTAAAAGTAAGGCTTAGTTATGAGAGATACTCAATGTGGTAACAAACAGAATCCTCAATCTTAACATTGTCACTGACGGCGACAGTAGCTTTTAGCATTGGAGCTCCCCTCACTGGAGACAGAAAGCACCATTGTCAGCTGAGCTGTCATAAACAGTATGTTAGTTCCTGATTAAAAAGCAGCTAAAAGACAACAAAAGCAACAGAAACAATCATGATGCTACAGCTGTGGTGCAGATAGGTGCTTATTAAGGTATTAACTGTCATATCTCATCAAGGTGTCACAAAACAGTGCTCAATTAGACCTAGTTTGTGCTGAGTGAGATCAGTTTTTTAAACCAGAAACAAACTTTACTTATTAGAATCCAAAAGTGAACTGCAAAGGTAGCACTTTTAAATGATCATGTAATACAATCAAGCTTTAAAACCAAATAAACTGCATATATCTACAATTCCGCCTTAATGCACAGGCTTAGAGGGACTAAAGCCCCAGGCCATGGTTACCAGGGGCCTTACGGGACATGAGCATAAAATATTTGCAGCACTACCATGAACACTGTTGCGCTAGGGAAGTCACAGAGGTTCCCCATGCATAACATTAATGTAGAACAAAATATCTCCGCGGTTTATAATCACACAAATGGGGTAGCCATTGCATCATGAGCGGGTTGTGTGCTCTGGAAGAGGGAGGAGAGGTAGAGCCGGAGGAGACCTCTAGCCAATAAGACAGAGATCGTCGACTTGCTTTGCCTGGGGGCCACTTTTGCAAAGTGACAGGAGGCCTGGGGCCAGTTTCTAGGACTTGTCGGGGGTTGTGGGGGATCCTCCCCTGCTGAACAAGCTCTGTTCTAATGCTTGTGGCAGCTTGTTTACATGCAAAGTACAACAAAAAAAAATGTTCATTGTGAATTAGAAAACGGTCGGTGAGTCACCCGACACCCTGTTGCAGGCCAGATTTGGCTTGCGGGCCGTAAGTTGAGTATCACTGTGATAAGAGATACTTGTACTGCTGTGTAGGAGGACTTAGTCTGTGTGCTGAGGTAGAAGAAAGAGAAGGAGAGGCTCCGACAACTGCATGAAAAGCACCATTAAGAGATGTTTGCAGGTTTTTAATTGAAAAGACTGATCTTCTTGTTTCACCACTGTACACACAGGCTACCTCATACTACTTCTACTCCACTTCATCACAGAGGTAGCCCACTTTTACTCCGCTACATTTATCTGAAACCCCACAAGTTACTTGACAAATTTAGATTTTTGACAAGCTCCAAAATATATGCAAAAAAGAAATGATGTTATTAAAGATTTAACAGAACTTTTGTTTGGTATGCGTTTAGAATTTCACCGAGTTATTTGAGATCAGTAGGATCTGATAAGTATAAAAAAACTAAACATTGTCAATGATAATTAAGTCCCAATGTCCTCAAACAGACAACAATAACCTCTCAATATCCTCAAATGGGAAAACAGTGAAGTCCCAACGTCCTCAAATGAGACGACAGTAAAGTCCTTTTGGCCTCAAACGAGACGATACTAAAGTCCCAATGTCGTCAAACGAGTGCTTCCAAATTAACAGTGTCTTAGCTTGTTTACTGTTGCTAAAATTGGTCAAATTTGTTGCCATATCAAACTAAAAACAAACAAGTTTCAACCATAAATGTGATCAGGTTTTAGACCTTGTCCACCTTTATGTCGGGATCGGCTACAGACTGACTTGGCAGAGATGGCTGCCATCTTGTTTTTACATGGATTAGTGTATTGTGCTCTTACTACCACTAGATGGCACAAAAAAGTGTCCATGGACGAGGACAACAGGTCTCAGTAGAAGGTCAAGTAAACCCAAAATGTGATGTTCTCACATGAGGACACAGGGTCTCAGGAGGATGTTGATGAGTGTCATATTCAGTTTGCTAATTAGGACGGCACTATCACTATTCGTGGCTGTCTGTGGCTACCCTCATAATATCTTTGTGTTGAACTGGACAAAATTATTCAAGTCAGAAAAGTGACCTGTGATTCCCACCTCTATTTAATATGCATCAGTGCCGTCTGAACAGCATCTGCAGTATGTTTTAGCTTACACACACTGTGACTGTGGTAAAATATGGCTGTCAGGTAAGCTGTGCAGGTGTGGCAGAGTACTGCTAGCTTGAGTGCACCGCAAGGCAAAGGGACATTGGATATACTTTATGATGCAGTGAGAGGAGCATTTAATGTGAGCAGTGTTGTCAGATGGGACAGTTTTGGGCTCCTTTTTGATTGGGTGGGTAAAATTGCTTTGGGGCATCTTGTGATAGTTTGGGCAACTTTTTGTGTCCGTCAACAAAAAGTCAAGCTATGCTTTAATGAATCAGCTTCTCCTCTCCTCTTATTAGTATCATTGACACTGACACAGAGAGTTTAATGGGCTCTAAATGCAGTGACTGATATGACAGCCAAAACCAAATTTAAGTTTGTTACAACTCGGTAAATGAATTTGAGGCTCTGATTGGCTACTTAGCGTCAGTTATATTTGGCAACACTGAATGTTAGAAAACAGAAGACTTGTCTGTCAGACCACTGGCTCGCTGGCTTTGCTTTGCTCTGCACACAGCTGACAATTATTGGACATTGGTAATACATCAGGAATACATTAGTCTTATGGAGGCCTTGTACATTTTACAATTCAATTCTCAGTGTAACAATTATTATGCTATCTATGGTCTGAGATAGTTCAATCAATATCTGAGAATGAATGACTCTCTCCCATTAGACTTATAAATGATAACAGCATACCACCAATACACATAGTAGCTGTTAGACTTTTTTTTATTTAATCCTCCAGGGAACATTGCTGTAGTCTTAGTCAGTTTGTCCTATTTCATTAAGGCAAATTTTCGCACCAAATGATCAGGCGTTTGAGTCTAATTATTTTGATTTAATTGGTCTTATTCTCGCCTTCAGCAAATTAGCGCTGATCTGATGAAAAAAAGAGCATTCTCTCCACTCTTCTTTGTCCCCTATTAACATGCTGATTACAGTTGTAATGATGTTTGGTATGAAGGAATGTTCATTATGAGGATAACTGCCTGAAATTAGTGTCACTGGAAATGACAGTGATTATGAAGTATTAGGTAACAGTTTAGACAACTAGTGGGGAGGATTTTATGCAGCACTAGTTGCTTTAGTGATGGGACATGTCTAGAAGTTAAAGGGGGGCTTTGTCAGTTTTACACATAGAGGTATGTTTACTCGTCATAGGGAGTAGAGGTCGACAGATATCTATCTATCTATCTATGGCTATCGTTGGAACTTGCCTCTGATAGAGGCTAATGATAGTCATGCAGGGACGTACATCACTGACCGGACCTGAGGAGGGGTGGGTTGTACAAACTGTAACAACTGTGACGTTTTAACTTGTATTTAAATGACATTTTTGCCAGGACTGAAACAGCTGGTCCAACTGTAGTGCTATTAGCATTAGAGCTTGAGTCTGTTAGTGCATGACTGAGGGAAATTTGCCACTTCCTGTTACAAATTAAAGGCCTTTGTTTCAAAATAAAAGCACTCTAGTGATTCGACACATGGTCCAGCCATATTCTTGGTTTTGACCCTTGTTTTGCTGTGAGAAAGTATCTCTCACTATTTTACTTCACTCTAAAGTGTGTTGTTATCAACTGATTAACTGGCTGTGACCTCTAGTGGGAGTGTACTCAGCCTTTAACCAAAGTTTTATAACATCTTCTGTGGCTGTGGGTGAGCTGTTTTAAATAAGAATAAGATGTCATCAGGGTCTAATACTGAAGTGATAGCATTCAGTAGTCTGTGTCAGAGCCACTGTCAAGAATGCAGCACTTATAGTAGGGGTGAAAATCAGGAATTGAGATACTGGTATTAAGGGCTGCAACTGTCAAGTTTTCTACCAATTAATCCATTGATTAGTCAGGTAATTGGATAAGAAATACCTTTGTTTTATTGAAGAGCAATGTTAAATATACAAAAGAGAAAATAAGACAGGTCTTTTCTTTTATATGATTATGTCTTCAAGTTAGCTAAGTTTTACCCATAAAATGTGTCAATTTGCAAAAGCCTAACTAGCCACTATATTGATATTCGTTCCTTAAAGGGAAACTGCCAATTTTCAAACAGCTTTGTGTCACCGCAGTGTGGGTAGTTTGTGCAGATGAACGGTGTTTAGCTCCCCACTCATCCACCAGCAGGTGGCCCATCATCTGGAAGACTTTTGCTGGTGGATGAGCATGGAGCTCCAGGCCCTGCTAGCCCAGAGGGCGGCTAACTATAATGCTAATGTCATTGTTACCTTCTGTCGGGTTTGCTCCGTGGACTGGACTGCACTGTACTGATGTTATGCTATTGTGGTAAGCTAGTCCCAAAACTGAATCCCAAACTCTGGCTGGTTTCTTCTCTTTACCCCTCGCTATTTCCTCGTTCTTCCGTCATTTTGCAACCCACACTATGAAATCATGTCTTCTACTTGAAGCATAGATGTATGATTTTCAGTCATCTTCTTCATGTCATATGTCCACAGCGTAAGCGCGTTGTGCCGCAGTAATAATCATCTGTGTGAAACACAGTGCGCTGAACATAGTTATGTGGATCAAATGAAGCTTCAATGCAGATAATTTGCATCAATGATTTTCCAGTTATCGAGTTACTTGAGTTTCCCAATGAATAGTTACATCCCCACGGGTATTTCTTATCTAAATATGCTCCTGTTCGCCAGGGGAAATACTCAAGAATCTTGTATTTACTGAAACTAAGATTGTTTCACCAAACCTAATTATTGCTGCCATGCAACTGTCATAGCACGGAAAAGCCTTCAACCCTAATGTAGGCCTGTATGAAGCTTAGTCATTCTTGGCAGAATAAGTATACAGAGCCACTCGAGACATTAGCACACAATGTCACCGTCTCAGTTTTTCACACATAAATTATGATCAGGTATTTAATCTGTTAAAAAACAACTTTCAGACCTGCATTTTGCAAAATAGTTCTTCATTCTGTGTCTCTCTGTCCTGCTATTGTATTCATACATAGAGATAAAAACATCTGTTTGTAAAAAAAAAGGCTGTAACTAACAATAATAATGATAATTTTTTTTCATTTGTCAAGTCACCCAGTAGTTTAATAACTAAAAGAAAATGAAACGTGGCACAGGAGAAAAAGAAAAACACATAAACCCTTAGTGGATTTGCACCATCCCTCTTTTGAGAGGGCCATCGTTGTTGGAGGGGATTCCCTCGCCTAAATACAGGGGACCATTAGAGAGAGACATAGAGAGAAAGAGGAGATAGCTCTGAATTATCACTCCCTGGCTGCGGACTCCTCCTCTCCTGCTGTGCCAGGATGGGGTCACCTGTGGGTGAGGAGTGACATCCTCTCAAATTGCATCATTTTGCTGAGCATGCTCACAGGCTATGTGATATTTCACAGGTCAGTGCCTATAATAAGGGCCCGGCTCTCTCGGAGAGACCCACCTGATGTCTGTGACCTTTTGCAATTGGGCTTGGTATTTCCCTCAAAACCTCGCCAGCATGGGCTCGCCAGAACTTTTCAAAAGCACTTCGATGAAAGCGCTCTGGAGAAGATAAGATTGATACAGCAGCAGGCTCTCCTAAAATGGGAGAAAATAGTGAAAATTACGTTGGATGATAGCATCCCTATCTGCATGTGACAACTACAGTATGGTTAAAGCTGCACGAATTAATATTTTGATATTAACAGTGGATGTAATACTGTTAAAAGTGTCGTGACAAACCTATAGATGAAAACCTGACTCTAAAGCTCTCAGCTGTACAGATTGTTTTAGCCAGGGGTGAAAGTTAGATTTAAATTCGTGCCAGTAGTCTCTCAACCTCTATTGCTACATATTCTCCAACCGCCTCCAGCTTCATGCATCCCTGAACACACACATTCAATTTTTTGAACACCTGTATGCTGTAGAAAGAAATGAGAAACACTTGACATCACATATAGCAAACAATTGATTTAAGTGGTGTAAGTGCCACAGAATAATTTGTGAACATTGACAACATGTTCAAAATCATAACATTTTGCTTTGTTTGATATTTGAACAAAATTACAACTAAATTCATTGACAACAGTTTCACAGTTTGCAAGACCAAGAGCAGCATTATAACCAACAGGAGACCATTGATGTGTGAAGAGATTCTTGGAACCCACTGTCGACAAGTTATGAATATTTTTTTCCGGATAAAAATACACCAAAATTATACAGACGCCCCTTTTTACCCCCAAACTAAGTAGTGTAGTATCACCAACAGGAGACCACTGATGTGTGAAGTGATTCTGGAAACCCACTGTCTACTGTAAGATTGAAGTTATGAATATTTTTTTTCCTGATAAAAATCCACCAAAATTATACAAAACGCTTTTTTTTCCCACCAAACTAAGTAATGTAGTATCACCAACAGGAGACCATTGATGTATGAAGTGATTTTGGGGACGCTGCACTTTACAGTTGAGTGAAGTTATTGAGTATTTTTGTAGTATCTCCTTTCGGTGTTATGCTTTATGAATGGTCCCTGTTCACTCGTCTCACAGCCGGCTGCACACAGCGAAGAGGATGGCTCGTTTTGATTAAAATTAAGTTGTAGCTCGTTGTCTACTGTACTACAGTTGAGAAGTGTTTTAACAACTTATTTCCTGTAAGTTATTGATGTGGGAAGTTTGAGTCTGTGCAGATCTCTTCAACTTCACCAATCTGGTTTAGGCAGGCAGCTGCTGGCTTGTCGTGCTGGTACTGTGTACTTGCACAGAATCTTTTAGAGGTCTAGAGTACCAGACTAAACTGACTTACTTAGTTTTACACCCTGCAAAGTTTTGGTTCAGCCTCACTGCTCTCACTAACATTGTTGCAACCCTATGAGGCAGCTGTTTTCCCACTGTACACTACCTGCTCAGCATCATTCTTCAGGCCGACACATTTAACAACTAGCCAGTGAACATAGTGGAGAATATAGCAACTAAAGAGCCAGATATTTCACTCAGGAGTTTTTGAAGACCAAACAGAGCTAAAAGAGAGAAAATATTTACACATGTGCATGCTTGTTTTGCTGCCACCTAATGGCCAAAAAAGCAATTAATGATGCAGTTTTAAGGTAGAGTTTACAAAACAGAAACAGCAAACAAATTAAAGTTCGTTTAAGGTTAGTAAAGACTACAGTTAGATACATGCCCATCCACCATTCTGACTTTAACAACATTACTTTCAGCCCTGCAGCATAAAGAGCTTCTCTGCAGTGAACCTGAACACTGAACCAGGCGCTGTAGAATCATCAGATATGAACATAATTGCAAGAGAGGGTGGATATAAGACCTAAAAAACAAGAAGTTAGAATACAATACATGCAGTTACGACACAGTCTCACTCCAAACTCATCAAATAGAGCAGCTTTGTCGGTGGCCCTATGCTTCAAATTATGATACCCTAGGTACCCCTTTAGCATCAGTTTTGGACGCATCAGTTTTAGGGATATTTTCAACAGATACCGATAACTACCTGCACATTTTTGTATTTTAAACAGAAGTGTATAACCTGTAGTTTATGCACACATAAGGATAGGAAGGGCTAGGGTAGAAGAGAGACAGTATGAAGCTCAGTTCTCTGGTTTATCAGTAAAGTGTATCAACTAAACTGCAGACTGTAGTCTCTATTAACAGAGACAATGACGGCTGACTCATATGACCAGGTCCAATGTGCATCAGCAGGTCTGCAGAAATGTCTGTATCATCACCTACATTTCTATAAACACACCCAGGCGCCGCTTCACCATCCCTCAACAGACTAGCCTCGAGCTACCAAGTAGCATAGCGATGCGTATCGATTCACCTCACACATTAACACTCACCTCAATCAAACAAGCAGCTCTGTCTGACACAGACACGCATACAGTGAAAGAAAGATTGTGGGAGTGCAAGCGTAGGGTCGACAAGCTTCAGACTGGGTCGCCAGGTAACTATACAAATTAACAGCTAACTGTAGCATCACACAGCTAGCAGTTCTTAATGGGTTTAACAACAGAGTCAAGCCTTGCAGGTGTGAGTCAGCTGGGGGCATTTTAAGAGTCGGAACTGGATGTAAGCTGCTGCTGCTAATGAGCCTGTGCTAATGCTCTGGAGATGGTACTTCAGAGCTGTGTCTAACCTGTTAAACAGCTGCAGGAAGTTTGCTGATGTGATGGGGTGTCGGGCAGTTGGGGGTCAGACCCTGAGCGCCATCATGTTGTCTTCCTCTGGAGCGGTGAAAGACGTACACACTGCGACATGTTTTGCCCTCTGGTTAGCCTGTACTTGTTCTCTCCATTTGTTGGCTGCTGCAACCACTTTAAAGGTACGTGTACCACCATCCACTGTATGGGTGTGTATATGCTGCCCTTGTTAAATCAGTAAAAGCAGTTAGGCTTCATATTATTGGTGCTATTTATCAGCTATTATTTTAGTTTTCGGAATAACACATGATAATAAAAATGTTCCATTAACTATATCGTGCATCCCCAGTCAGTTTCTACTGGTTGCATGTCCGCAGTGTCTTTTCAAAACAAACTTCTGGTTAGGTTAGGGAACAAAAGTCCTAAGTTAGGTTTACGAAATCCCATGGTTTGGGTTAAGATAAGTACATTTGTAGCTAATTTGTAGCTATGTTAGGGTTATTTTGTCACTGTTCTTTGATGTATGTGACATAAATGAGTTACATTAAGTAAGTCAACTTACGTAAGCTAAAATAAGTCAATGTTGACTTTTGATTTCACACAGGACACAAACAGCAGTCCCCTGGGTGAAAGTCCTGCATTTGTCATCCTACACAGACTCCCTACACAGACTTACTCACTCTTTATACTACATCACTGACTTCCTCTTTTGCTCCTGTCATGGTTACTACAGCCACGTACAGCATCATCGTTTAAAGCCTAGGGCCACTCACTTCACTGCCGTATTTGATGAGTCGGGAGTGAGAACGGCCTGACAGTTACAAAAATCACAAGTGTCAGTCAGAAGCCAGTCAAACACAACGTGTATCAGCCAGAAGTAGTTTGTCCGGATTAGTCATAAGCCACTGTCAACCTGGAGTCAACAACAAGCCAAAACATTTGCAAGCATGACTGTGCATATCATACATTTTTTATAGACATAAAAGCATGAAATGACAGCACTGAATTGTTAGAACCTTGAAAACACGCATATGCATGTTGGCAGTGTTGTGCATGAATGAGCTAAAAGAGTGATACAGATCTGAAGCAAACCATTGAGTTGAAGCATCCCACCACTTTTGGAAAATATCTGCAAATGAATGATGTTCACAAGATTTTATTTTATTTGGACATAAACAAGTTCGTTTTGGGGGGCACTTCAAAATGCAAATTGTGAACTATGAATGTGAAGTGGTTGAATTTAATATGTTGGAACTGAACTTTCAGCTGCAGTAGCTCTTGTGAAGTATGAATGTGCAGAATGCTGCATGCTGCTTTAAAAAAAATAATCATGTGAACTGCAAAAACCTTTTTTGTTTCCTCCCTCGTGCTTTACCTCAGAGTTAACACATAAATCACCCTCGCTGTTATTAAAGAGGTCATTTATTCTGATCCTTTCTCACAATATTTAAATTCTTACCTTTTTTAATTACACACTCTTGGGCTTTTTCCTCATATCCTGAAGCACATTTCATTTGCTTCTTGTCATAACAGCAAATGGTGGATTTCATCATGAGGCTTTAGTCTGGAGGCGATGTAGAATTTTATACCACGGTAGTTCAAGGGCATCTCTCCGTGAGGCGGCTCTGGTTTGTTTTTTGGTTTGCTGTAATTAACTAAAGTCTCACCATCCATCCAGATGTTGAATGATTAACACTAGTTCTTCTTCCTCCCATTTAGGAATGTTGAATTGAGAATTTTTAGCACTCAAAACTTACTAGATTTGTAAACCATTCACATCACTCTTATCACTTTTTCTATTTTGATCCTGAGCTAATAAAACCTGTCTGTAACAGAGTCACAAGCACACAGAGTAGTAAGTGAATACGCCTCAAACGTATTACAAAATGTTCTATGTTTGTCGACAGCAGTGGGTAGCCTGAGAGCTTTGACTCCACTGCTTATCTGAAATGACACAAATATTTCCACGTAGGACAACACTCTGACATCAGTCGCCCGCAGCGTGGTGCTGCACAGTGGTGGCTGGTGATGTGGCTGGTGGCGTGGGTGCTATAGCTAGGTACGTGTTTTGTTTTTGCCCACACCAGCTGCCCGCTGCTTGCACAACGGCCAGTTATATAGTCTGCGCCGAGGCTAGATCTGTTGAGATTATGGACGGTTTGCTGCCAACGCTGAGAGAGGCTGCCAGGACAGCTGAATGTGTGAACAGCACCAGAGTGTGTGCAGCACAGGAAGAAAGTTTAGTGAAGGTTGGAGGAAAGTTTATTATCCATTTTCCCCCCTCCTTCTACTTACTTACCTCAGTAAAACTTCACTTTCACATGTCTGAGTTATAAGTTCCACATGATTGGCTCTGGAGCTGCTTATCAGAAAGAAGAAAGGTACCAGATAAAGGCACTGCAGAGTCGTGAAGGATAGCTCCCACTCACCTTCCAGGAGAGCACTTTTTTCCCCTTCTCTTTGGAAATGGCAAAAAACTTGTATTTACCCCTGTGCTGCTGCAACAGGATGCACGCTGGCAAATGAGCAGGCGATCAAACAAAAGATTTTTAGAGCGTGCGCAGACTTCTTACGCTCCTGCCTGGCTTTTATCACTTCTACTTTACCAAGTCTCCACCAGAGAAACAGCTGGTGTTCTGCTAAACACTCGCGTTTGTGAGTCGCTCATCCCTGGCAAGCGGCTTCTACACTGACAGAAAAGGAGGGAATGATTTAAAACTGGATTCTGCATACACAGTGCATGATGAGCATAAATCCAGAGGAGTTATGGCAGATATAAATCAAAAGTTTGTTTGCAACCCTCATCCATTATGACACAGTTGGAAAAAAAAAATGATTCAGGGAGGTTCCTGCAGTCAGTGAAGCACATATTAAAAGAGGGAATATTTCTCTTTCACTGTTTGCCTCAGCACATATATCAGTTTTAAACAGCAAGCTGTGTCCCTCTATTTTTAGAGTAACTCAGTAAGTTTACAGACAGGTCATTAAGCTATCTCCAAATGCCATGGGATAGGTACGTTCCAGGAAAATATGTGTGAACGAACACCTGACCCCCATGTCTGTGCTCTACAACTCTAACAATCTCCCTGTAGGTATAAAGACCTACTGCAGGAAAAATGGGACAGAGGATTAGCTTAAAGTCAGAGTAAATGTGAAGTCATTATGGAAACTTGAAATTTGGTAAATGTATTATCAGTGATGTTGCTAGATACGCGTCCTGTGTACCTGATGCATTAAAATCTGAAAGGATCAATTTGTCTCCAAGACACATCCTATTACATCCCTTAATAATGCCACATAGTGAACAACAAATCAGTGTTGAAATCACAGAAACAGTGGTGTCACATGACTTTACCTATTCTGTAAGTAATTGTCATGTTACAGAAACCACCGAGAGTGAAACTTGTGTTCTGGATGTCATTATCATACTGTCATACTGTCACATTCTGCCATGTGTCGGTGTTTTTTTACACCTTCCCGCCTGCCTGCTTTCACCCCTGGGTCTCTAAACGTGGTGCGCTGCCATTTCCTGGCAGAGCTGGTGGTGTCTGCAGCATATGTAGGATATTGCTACAGACATTCCTGTAATCGTACATCACAATGTCTGTTGTGACAGCAGATGATGTATTCACATATGTCGATGATGACCCTCTGGTGTTTTATCGTCAAGCGGATGCCTCTGCCTTTGCAACACAGTCTAACTCCAACCTCGTCACATATCGACGTTTGGTCATGGACGTGACAGGTACCCTTGGTGCGCTGGTTCTGGGTTGCCGTGTCAAGTTCTGCCTGTTACATGCATTGTCTGTTTTCAAAAGGCACTTCGGTTTTCACAGGAAATTTACTGTTTACATACAGTCTCTTTCAAAATAAACACACTGTGTCAGTACAACATTGCAAACATGTTTTGGTTTCAGCAACAAAAGCAAGTGGTTAGGTTTAGGAAAAAAAGAACAGGGTTTGGCTTTAGAATCTTACGGAACACAAACACCACTTTCCTGAATGAAAGTCAGTGTTTGTTGGACCCATCCACCACCAGTTCCAACCGCCCCAATTGGCCTTTCGCCGCCTCAACTTTTGTTTGTGTCCCGCCGTGTTTCCCCCTGATGCCACCAAGTGCCAATAAACTATAATGGCGACCGGCTGCGTATTATGCCGAAGTTAAGGACGGCTTTTTTGTCAGTGTCTGACACCGCAAGTCACTGCCCCAGCGCTGGATTTCGTCAACTTTGAAGTGACACTGGGTTGGCCTTTACCCCTACTACACTACTACTAAAACAACTACTGCTTCTGTTGCTAAGGTTTGTTGCTACTGATAATGCTACATTGTGGTAATGTGATTTTGCTACTTATCAATTATGTATTGACTCATATCAATGATGACCTGATGATGTTTTATTGTCCAGGGAGACCCACCATCTTCACTGGCAGACATATCATATTTACTGTGCAAGACAAAATTCCCTTTTGTTCATGGTCCTTATGAGTAAAAAGAAAACATAAAAACTGATCTCAGAAAGAAAGAGAAAAAGCACATGTCTCAAAATGTTGAACTATTGCTAGGGGTGGGAATCACCAGAAGATCCACGATACAATATAATATCATTACAATACTTAAGTCACGATGCAATATTATTGTGATTTTAATTTTTATTGCAATTAAACATATTGCAACATACTGCAGTGTATTACTTTTTTCAACTGTAAGTAATGTCCCTAAGTGAAAACTTTGTCAACATCTGTTTTATCAATAAGATTAAGTTTTCAGTGTGTTTATTTCACTTCAGCCATTTTTTGCAGCAGCAAAATGTATGTAGTGGACTAAAAAAGCATCTGATTATATTTTTTTGGTAGGCGACCTAAAATTTAATTTGCATTTGTATTATTATAATTTTTATAATTTTAAAAAATCGATGCTTGGTACTGTATGGCGATTCGATATTGCCACACAAAAATATTACGATACTATGCTGTATCAATTTTTTCCCCACACCCAACTATTACAGGTAAATACAACAGCTTAATTAAATTTTTATGGACTATTGCATATCACAATCATATATGCTCTTTATACTCAACTCAAGATGGGACATTTGTATAATATTTTATACATAGACTTCATATACAGAAACATATACAGCCTATGGTTTTGTACATAAAGTTTTTTTTTAAGATTTGGGATTTTATTTGTTTATAAACGTGAATATAACCAATCAGAATCATGTAATATTAAACACGAGTTCAACGCTACAATTTGTCAAAAAACAAATTCTACTGGGGGCTGACTCAGATGACCACCTGCAGGCACCAGGGACTCACTACATTGAAAACCTATCAATATCACTGTATTATTATGTATACTTTCCACATATAGAGAAGAGCATATTTCACAAGTGTCTTCACTGGAGAGCTCCCCTACTTCTGCGTTTCCTTTTTAGCACATGGACTCCCACTTCTTCCTGACCCCGACATGTCAGTTATCATCACTAACAACACTCTAGAGACCTCGTTGGAGCACAAACTTGAACCCACCGTCCACCATGGTGCGCCGCCACTCTCCGACAACACACTCTATAATAATCCAGCTATTGAATTGCTGTTTTCCCGGCCTTCTCTTGGCATGAATAATGAATGGAAGTCATCCCTGGTTGTTCTTTGCCCGGCAGCTTTGCAGGGTTGAAAGATACGCTGGGGGATTTTTCCCTCCAAAGCCTGCACTCCGAGTGAGATTTAAATCACATACTGTACCGTATCATCTGTGATCGACTGCAACAACCGGCGGGAAGAGCAGAGGGAAGGAAGGTTGGGTAAGGTGACGAGGTTACGGGTCAGGTCAGCAGGTGATGATGACAGCAAAAAAACAAAGTGGCTTTGTCTTTTGTAAGCTAAAAAAAGGTTCTTATAGACCTCATAAAAAAGTCATCATGTCTGGGAGGATACTTTAAAGTTTTATACTTTATTTAAAGATTCGTTCTGGAAAAAGCATTCTAGAGCATGGCGAGCGGGGGAGGGGATGAAGCAAGGATACTTGCCTACCCGCTGTCAAGGTTGAATGGAGAACACGAGCTGAGAGTGGGATACACGACAAATGTTGTCACTGAGAGCGATCTTTGAATGTCAGCACTTCTGTCCCACTCCGGCTGTTCCTTTAAGGTATTTCCTCAACACTGCATTTGTCAGACGCGGTGCAATGATGCGGTCAGGGTTATATTTGGTAAGGCCTGATAGCAGAACAGGATACTGTGAGGAGTTTTTTTTTCACATTTTTTACATCAATTCCAGTCCTCCTGTCTCGCCTTTCTGTTTTGCTTGTTGTTTACATGTATCACACTCCAGCACATGGTTGTTATGTGAAATCTTTTGTTTTCCACTGCAGGATCGTCTCTGACTTTCTCTGCGCTTTGAATTAGCAGCAGCATGGATTCTAGCACGGTCTGCAGGCACATTTCCCGTTTCTGTTTGTTTCACACATGGGTTGCTTTTATATTTTCCTTTCACTATCTCCCACTAACACAGACACATACATTAACACACGCACACACACACACACACACACACACAGTCGGATATGCACGTAAACACATTTCCTAATCTATTGAAAGAAAGACAAGTCTTTGGCGTACAGTGCTCAGGGTTTTGAGGTTCCATTATTTTTTCCATGCTTCACTGTTCTCTGCTCTCACGTGTGTTTAACCGACGACTCCGAAACACCTGCAAATACAGTATCTTCCTATCTTAATATGGCAATTCTCCAAAGTCATTTTCAATTATGCTTCAGCGGATTCATTAGAGATTGTGCAGCAGTAGCCTAAGGTGAAAGCATGGAAAGATGCAAGCATGTGCGTGTGTGTGTGCTGTCTTTGAGTGTGTGAATGCTTTAGTTGGTGTGCAGATTTTCACAAGAGTGCAGCTCTGGGTGAGTGTATATTCCACAGATAAACTCCTTGACAGCTTGTACATTATGACTCACCTTGCTGAGATATGCTTTGCTGATGGTAGCAGTGATTATTAAAAACTGCTGGATGTTTGCTGCCTCTGCTGAAGGCATGCTGCAACACAATCTCCATGCTTCTTTCTTTTTTTAGATCTCATGGAATGTCATCAGTTTTATTCTTTTGGCATGCAGCAAATATCCCAATGGGTTTTCATTGTCCTAAAAGACTTTATATTCTGCGTGTAGACCCCAAACAATTCCATTTGCTGATGAAAGTCACTGGAAATGCAATGTGTATTTGCGGTGAATAACATAGTGAATTACGTGTTGGTTTTAGCAAGTGGGACTGGCTGTCTACCTTTCTGTGTTTTTAATGAATCATTTGTCAACATAACATCCGCAGTGAGGTATTTTTTACCATGTAAGTAAATAAAAATGAATATTGTGTTTCAAATTCGCATCTTTCGTCAAAAAGAAATCAAGAGTAGGGAGGCAGACTTCAGCTAAAGGTGTGAAGCCTTGTCAGAAACCAGAATGTCTGCCCTGTGATTTTCTGCCCATAAATGCACTGCTGTCCGTCTCGTTCTGAAAGCTAATCCTTCCTTCCCTTCATTGTTGGTTTAGAGGCAGGTAAACATTGTCATGCTTCTATTGTCGTGTGCCTTAAATCAAATGTTGTTGCATAAATGTGACTGGAATGCAGACTGGTTGTCCTAATTGGGTATTCTCTGTACAATGCATTTCATATAAGGCTGTCTTGTTGTACCTGGAAATATAAAACAGTGGAAACTGCTTATAGTGATCAGGGTTGCAGTGATCATCCAATTATATGGATTAAAAAGCTTGAGACATAATTATTCCTCCACAAATGCTGTTTAAATCATTTGCTTATGATAATCAAGTAGTCTGCTTACAGTGTTCATTTAGGGGGTTTTGTACACAAGACAACATATGGTAAAACAATTTGAGACTACAGTATCCTAGTTCTTCTTTTTACTTTAATTATACTTTGCCTAGTGGTAACCCGTCTGCTTTCAGCTGGCTACCACAGGCTGGTCCTTTGTGCACATTGACATTATAATGGGAAAAAGAAAGTCATTTTTTTCTCAATGAAAAATGTAGTTTTCTCAGAGCTTGTAGCTACAAGTCATAGCTGCTAGTAATGGAGACAGAAAGCACCTGTGGTTGAAGCAGAGACTGTACAAAAATAATGGACTTAGCCACCATGATGTCAGCCATTGGTTTGTGGAACCATTCTAAAGCTTCAAGTTCGGCATTTTGGCCTTCGCCATCTTGGGTTTTTGCAATCAGAAGTGACCATGTTGGGATGAGAGGGTGAAGCTGTGGAGTGAGAGATGGATCTAAATCATATACTGTGGTGACACCTCACAGCCTGTCACTCAAAGCGGCCACGCCCTTAATAATGCATGACTTTTAGTTTTAATAAAAATGTAAGTGGTTAGATATATAAAAAGTCAGCCCCTATACAGCTGGCATGAACGGGAAAATAATCTTCAGAGACCCAAAGTGTTATTTGTGTCAGGCTGTAAACATGTTTATTTCTGCTGTTAAGTTGGGCACTTTAACATGGGAGTCTATGGGGATTGACCAACACATTCTCACTCCGACCTCGTCACGTATCGACGTTTGGTCATGGATTTTTCACGTCAAGATATGGTGTGCACGGTACCCTAGGTGCATCGGCTGTTGATGTTCTGGGATGCAGTTACATGCATTGTCTGTTTTCATATGGGATGTACAGTTTGCATACAGTCTCTTTGAAAATAAGTGCACTACGTTGGTACAACACTGCAAATTGACCTTTTTTTTCCCTTCAACGACAAACATGTGGTTACGTTTTGTCGACAAGTGCATGTGGTTGGGCTATGAAAAAAGAATAGTGTTTGGCTTTACAATCCTACAGGAAGCAAACCTCGGCCTCGTGGGTGAAAGTCGATGGCAGTTGGACCCATCCACCAGCCACCCTAGCCAGACTTCTGCCACCTTATCGATGTGAATGGACAAGCTTTTTTGTTGAAATCAAACCAAGTGCTGGATTTCGATGACATCCAAGTGAGACAAGGTTTGATTGACTCACTTTTGGAGCCAGCTTGTGTGGCACTTGCATTGAAGTTGCCCTCGTCAGGTCACACCACCTCTTCCTTCCTCAATATCTTTCTTGCCTCCCTCATTTTCACTTCCTCAGCGCCAGCTGCAGCCATTGACTTATCAGAGCAGACTCCTTACAGCTAATATGTGTAGGATTTGAAATGTTCTCTCTGGTGACTGCTAGTGGTGGTGTCCAAAAAGGTATTAGACACATTTCTAGAGCTAACCTGTGGACACTGACATGGATGGTTTGAAAGAAGTGCATGGGCTGCACCATTTTCACATTGATTATTGTATTTTTTATAGACAGCAAAAACTTTTAGACAAAATTTGAGACAAGCTATAGTTACCTGAAAATTCTACACATAGGTGCTTTACATGCCACGCTCAACTCATGACTGCTACAGTGCTCATTATCAGTGGATGTCATTGCATTAAAAATTTTAACTTGAACGTTTGAACTAAACATATATTTAAACATCCAGTCTCTTGCACTTTGTCATATAGATAACACTGAACAACAGAGTTACGGCTGGCTTTGTTCTCTCTATCCCCCTTTAAGGGGTATTTTTGCTAATAAGAAATAATTGGACAGGGAAGCTGCTTTGAAAGGAAACATTATGCCAAAGTCTGTACTTGCCAGTGAACTATGACAGTAGTGTTTCTGCCTGAACATTGTCTGGAGTGCCGGCTTAGTGTTTTGGATTAAAGCACTTAATAATCCATTGGCTGAATGAAGCAGTAAACTGCTGCTGCAAGTAACAGACTAATTGCCGCGGGCAACTCATCCATCCAATCATTGTCTTTGCCACTCACACGGAGGCTGAAACCTTTCTCTTCCTGCCTCGGATGAAATGGCAGAGAAACACCCTGGACAAGTCACCAGTCGCTGCAGGCCACCACACAGACAAACACATTACAATCTACACTGGGGGCAGTTCTGACCCAGTGAGCATTGATCTTCAGTTTGGCTTGGTGTCTACAAATCCACTGCAAGTTAAAACTAACATTTTGAGACATCTAGGTTACATATAGACCAAATCACAATGTTTGCAATAATGTGTAGAAAATCCTTGCATCGCATACATAAAATATAATGGTGCTGAGCAAACGCTGTTTTAATTGGCTAAAACTGTTGTTCATAACATTTAAACAACAATGTTTCAATGTAAAACAGATGTGTGAAAAGTAAAGGAAAACTCAACAATGTGTCTCTTAGCAAGGTGTCTGACCACACTAAACCACTAGAACAGCTTCAATGCTCCTTGGCAGAGATTCTACAAGTCTCTCAACAGCCCAGTAGCCCTAGGAGCTGCGTCTAGATTGGACAATTTGGCTTCTCACAATTTACGTCCATGCCAATGTGCAGTAGTGTTCCATCTGCACAGAGACAGCTAGTAGGGGTTGCAGGTTGGGGTGAAACTAGACCTGAATCTGTAATTGGTTTGGTAGGAAATGAAGACACTTTTTTGTTAAAAATGTGTACTTTTTCTTTCACTCAGCATCGTACCTAGACCCCAGAGATTCTACTGTGTTGAAGGGCTGTTGAGCTTTCACTACATATTTTGTCACTGCTCTGTGATGATCATCAACCCTGTCTCGACTCATTTTTCTTTTTGCTGTAAAAGAAAACATCTCTTCACTGTGGGGTTTTGCTACAGCCAGAGAGGTAAACTAAACTCAATTTTCGGCTGGTTAGTCTTGTTAGTAATAGTGTCACTGGCATAGCACATGTTTGTCACCCATTTTTTGTCCTTTCTTTGTAGATGCCTGCAGTGTCAAAAAGAGACATAAGAGAAGAGATTGTGAATAAAAGATTTGGGATTCATTGCTTTGGAGCTTAACAAATCAGGGTATTTTACCTACTTGGCACCAAATCCAAAATGAAATAGGCTATTGGAACCCGTACCCAATTGTGTAGCACATCAGTGCAGTCCGCCTTTGTTGCAGACCTGCAGTTAACATTTATTCTTTTCCCAACCCTAATCACATTCTTTCTCTTACCTTAACTTAGTATTTTAGTTGCCTAACCCAAACCATACCTTGCCATAATCACAATATTACAATAGAATTAACCGTAATTAATGAACAATGAATTGTAAAACATTGGCACAGGCCATTAAAAATAAATAAATATACAAATAAAACCTTTCCTTGTTAACCAGTTAAAGCTCAGTTTTAACTCAGACACTGTTAGCACAAATGTAGCATTACCCAGGGACCTCAGTGTGATTTAGAAATGACCCCCTCGTCTATGTTTCATACACCACTTTTGCATGAAGTTCAAACGATGTCTATATTTTACTTGAATTTCTTGACATTATCCTCCAGATATGATGTGCACAGTCTTTTGTAACTCCACTTACATGACATAGAAACACCACACAGCAATACCAGCGGTGATGTACAATGGTTACGTCCTTATTTTCTTTACATGTTATCCATCTCATCAACTTTCAAGATTTTACTCTTCGGATTAATTTGAGCTTGCATTTGCTGCAAATGGTTTCTCACACTGTGAAGCAAGATTCTCGGCGAGAAAAGAGGCAGAAACCTGGCACGGAGAAAACAGAACACCTAAAAAGAGACCCCAAATCACCGAGATACCGACTCGCATGGGGCTAATATCATCACACAACTTCTGTGTTTGGCAAAATATGGTAGGTAATTGGTGATTTGTGGTTGAATTTTTCCTTGGTAAATTACAAATCACTGCTGACTTTCACAATTTTTACAAATTACCAGAGGTCCCAAGGGATACAAGTCTTGTAGGAAAGGGACCATTGTTCTCATTTCTCATGCAAATTATAGAATCAGTGCTTAGTGAGGACATTCAAATCTAGCATGTCGTTGGAGTGGGATAACACCAGAGCAGCTGGAGGAAAACCCACTCAAACATGAAAAGGACACAAACTGCGCAGAATTTAAACCCAGCTCTGTAGAGAGATGCTCAACGAGCCCTTTGCTGGGTAAATGAAGGTTAATAAGAAGCTTTTCAGCTTGCCCAATTCTGCTCTCTCATACTTTGTCATCGAACTCTCAGGCGCTTTGTTCAGGCGACAGCTCTGTTTAGTTCTTTTCCTGGTCACCCAAAGTTCCCTGGATTCTATCCAGAGAGCAGGCTTGTGTCGAGGACCTGTGGCTGGAGCAGAATTGGCTTTGTCATCCCCCTAGAGTGTGTTCCTGGAACAAAAGACTGCAACAATTCAGACAATTGCAGTGGAAATGTCTGCAACGCGTTCAGGCGTCTCTACCTCTGACCCCTCAGCACTGCATAGAACGCTTCGGTTCACCAGCGCTGAGAGTGTTTTTCATGCGCATCAGTCAGCGAGTGTTCAGAGTCTTCAGGCTTGATTTTGCCGCAGGGTTCTCAGCAAAGAAACCTTTCCTCTCTCCATCTCTCTTGCTCTCTGAGCCTCTTGCGTCTCTGTGTGAGTCTCTTTCTGAGGACAGACAATTGAGTTGTTGCTGCTTCAGTTCAACTCCGACAACCACCTGATGATGCTTTCATCTTCGGACCCCTGATGAATATTGATTTGGTGTTTTCTGTTCTCGTTGTGTCTCTTTGCTGTTTCGTCTGCGCTTGCATTCACAAACAGTTTTTGTTCAGCAGCAAGCCAGCATCAGGTTTACACTGAGAAGAGTTAGATCAGTAACCTTTTGTTTTCCTCGGAACAATATTGCAACAGAATTCATTTCTCTTAAATTCCTGTATGCTTCAGGGTGATGTGCTTTGTTTGAGCTTGAGAAACTAAGATGATTTAGCTGGAATTTTCATCGTTCAGTCTTTGAAGTGCTTGGCTTGTTTTTCCCCAGAGCATGGTCAACTGTTTTGTACACCAACGCTGAATTGTTCTGCTTTACTGGCAGACATCTGGCAAAACCTCACAAACATTCCCTAATGCAATTTCTGTCTGCCTTTTTTTCCATTCATTTGATGTTCACACACAGTGCACTGCACTATATCTCTCTCTGGCTCCCCGAAAAAATGGAGGACTTCACGTATGAAAACAAAAAGAAACCTCCACTTTGTGACTGTGTAGATACAGCACATACCATTTAGGTATTTTTCAATTAGTTTAATTTCAAGCGAATATACTTTGCAAATGTAAGAATTTTTTTTTTTTTTTTAGTCAAACTACTTCAAGGCAGATTTAAGAAAAAGTGATAGAGGTAGCCACTGAATGCCTTCTGCAATTGATTATGCTCTTTAAATACCATACCTCCATCAACATTATATTACCAGTGCGGTAAGTCTGTTTCATGGTCACAGACTTATTGAGAAAATCTTCCACTCAAGAGAGTCTGATGTAACATCCTGATTCAAATCTGCCTTAATCTCTTTTACTGATAGTCACAAAAATATTTCTGTCTTTTACCACGAGGCTGAAACAGCCATTAATTCCAAGAGAAAGCTCACAAAGTGCTTGTCTAAACAGAAATTGAAACAGGTCGCTTTTTTTCTTTTTTTTCAAAAAGCATGGTGGAGTTTTGCTTCAAATTGAAAATATAGAAAACACTCAAGGCAATGGCGGTATTTTTTCTGTCTTCTCTCCATTTGTGCAACTTTGCCTCTTCAAGTCTTTGCACATGGTGACCAGACAAAACAAGGGTAAACAACTGTTTCAATGGACTCTGCTGATGAGAAAGTGAACAGCGGGGCTCAGATAAATGTTGTAATCACATGATAATTAATAGAGGAGGTTTGTTCCTCTGAAGACTTTCATAAATATTTAAACATATTAGTTTACAGAAAATGATGGTTATGTACGAATATAACCTTAGTTCTATGAATAAAGGTAGAGCCCTCAAGATGAAAAACGTACTTGTCTCTGCACTTTGAAAACTGGCTTATTCAATCACACTAAGTCCATTAACTAAAAGGGGAGCTGGCCCCATATGGTGACTGTGTTCTTGCTAATTCTCATAGGTTTACATCCAGTCAGTGACTAGTGAAACAGCAGGGATTCGGATCACAGAGTTGGGTAAACGAGGGAAATGTTCTCATCAACTTTCAGTTGGTGTCAGTCCATTTGCCCAAATGCTATACCCCCTCTGTCTTAAAGAACCTTCTTCACTCACTCATCAATTAATTAATGACCCCTCACATTTATTTTGTAACTTGAGGATGGGAACCACTGGTTAAACTAGCTAACTATATATAAAGTAAATTAACATTACCTTGACAACCTGCAACAGTGCTACTTACACATTGATACATCAATATTAACAATTTAATGATGGTTAATTATTGAGAAATAATTCAATGGTCAGAAACGATCACTTAAATTTATCCCCAAGTGTAAATTGCTTCTAATATTTTTACAGGGCAGTACAGGTGGTGCAGTGGTTAGCATTGTTGCCTCACAGCAAGAGGGTCCCTGGTTTGTGTTGAACATCTGGCTGTTGCCTTCTGGCTTTGGCTGATCATATAGCGGGCATAATGTTAGCTGAAAGAAGACAAGATGGAGCTGATAGTGTTGGTGTCTGATTACCTGGAGTAAGTAATATTTTCTGTGCAGGACATGTGACGTTGATGATTATCTTAAATTTTTGTATAAATGGGCTACTTTTAGTTGTGAAAAGGGTTTGAATGCTTCTTAAGCTTCTTTAACACTGCCACATGGTAACCGTCCAGACAGTCACCAACTTGCACCAACTTCCTCAAAAAGCATTTTTAAAGGTGGCTGCTGCTGCTACAGTCCACGGCTGTGATGACAGGCAACTGCTTCAGTGAACACTGGCAGAGGTGAAAGCTAGCCTGTGGCTGCATACTGTATTAAGACAACGGAAATCACTGAAATTACTAAAGATTTCTACATATTTGGACAATTTACCAGTCATCTTAAGTTTGGTGGAAATGTTATCCCAGGCCCAGTTTTTCTTCTGGTTGTCCTCTTAAGTTCATAGTGTAGTAACTCCAGGTATTTGGACAGTAACAGCTCTTCTGTCTTTCTGCTGTGGTTATGCCCACTATTTGATTGGCCAAAGCCAGGCGACAACCACCAGCAGTTCAACACCGTGAACTCAGCACAGCTGAGGGCAAAATCTGTGTGCAATGCATGCACGTAGGTGACAACTGCTTCATACCCTTACTGCGGTGTTGAAACTGCTTCCCCTTAGCCATCTTCCCCTTATTGAAATGACTGGAGGCAGCAGGTTACCGTGCAGCGGTCTAAAAGCAGCTTTAGACTCACATTTTACACATTGAACTACATTCTACATATAGAGCGGGTCCTCATCTACAAAGATTGCCATGTTGCATTGCCATGTTTCTACAGTAGCCCAGCATGGCAAAACACTGGCTCTGGCCATTTGCATTTTCCTGCCGGCCATTGTAGCCCAAAGCCCTCCCCCAATGAGCAGCAATGGAAAGAAAATACTAATTCTTTCACTGCTTTATTCAGTGTTTTTACTGGTTCTGGTTGTTTTAAAAGGGAAGAGACCTCTGAGGATAATTCAGCTCCCACTAAAAACCTCCTGAAGAATGAACACGGAAGGAATTCTAATCTGAAGAAGTTTCAGCTGGGTGCAATTGGCAATCCTCACTGCTAGACGCCACTAAATCCCCCTAAATCTTCCACACTGGACCTTCAAAGTCATTTATTAATTAATGTTTATTTCACTCTTGCCCTGCGTTTTTCCCCTGCCTCAATAAGTCGTCCTTAGATCATCTACAATTGGTCCAGAATGCTCTTGACCAATTCACATCACACCCATTTTATATTTCATACATTGCCTTCCCATAAATTCAGGATGTATATGAAAAAAAAATAGAGTCCTGAATGGTCATGCACTCTGACCTGCTTCATCCTTTTGTCAGCAGTAGGTCACATAGGTCTTCTGACCACAGCTTATCAGTTGTCCCACATTCTTGACTGAAAACAAAAGGTGATTGTGCCGTTGAAGTGGCTGCTGCAACACTGGAACACCCCTCCTATAGACATACGGCTCAATCGCCAAGAGGAAATGTTGGCATATGTTGATGTACTACATTAAACTGAAAACATATCTGTGGTTTCCAGAAACGCACAATGCCAACATTTATTCTGGCGATTGAGTTGAGCTATGCTGTCTCTGCTGACGCCTTTAAAAAGCAGCTGAAGACGTACTTATTCAAATTAGCCTTTGTCTCAGCTCGCTCTGTCAAGTGTTTGGAATCTTGTGTGTTTTTAAGGTCTGCTGTTGCTCATGTTTTATTGTTTTTCTTTTTTTCCCTTTAACTGTTTTTTATGCTTTTACGTTAATTAGAGTTCTGGGATGGGACATAAACTACAGGCCCCTGCAGGATAGTCTGACATATTTCACTCCCACCAGTCCCACCCAGCCTGACCACCCTAATTTCCACCTCTGTACATAAAGGACACATTACTTTCTACACTGGCACTGAAACACGTAGATGTAAATCCATGCTGGGCCGCTGATCGGAAAGCTCTGTCTGTGTTCGTAGAAATGGGGCAAAAATAAGGAGCCATCATATTATTTCACTAAAGCTTCACCGTCAAATAGAGCTCTAAAGGCTGAGAGAATCAAACCCAAAAACTGTATGCTCTGCTGTGAGATAATGACAGGTTTCACACAGCAGTCACACCAAACAGACATCTTTTTTTTTTGCAATGAGCAAATAGGCAGAAATGCCTCTCTCCAGACAGCTTCCTGTCTGACTGGTCACTGTACAGGATATCAGCCAAAATAAATGTTACATCCTGCCTATTCTTGTTTCCATGCAGAAGGTGCTGAGTGATCAGCTGGTGTCAGTGTGCTGGAGTTTCAGACAGGGATTTCTACACTAATAGGACATTTTCTGAAGCCATGTGAGGACAGAAGGATACAGAGGAGAGGGCATTTGCAGAAGTGAATTTTCACATCCTAATATCATTAAATCTAGAGTCCATAGTCCTTAAAAAAATCTGTAAAATCTGAAAAGCAGCTCTTAAACGTATATATAAGTACTAAAGAGAAACTTAATACAAATAAGTACGCCACCATCTGTAAGTTTGCGTTCAAAGGCTAAAAAAGACAATAGAAGCATTAGGCCTTTTTTATTGAAACAAGGCGCTGCAGTAATTAATGTACGATGAAATATTAGCATGGATAATCCTCTCTGCATCACTGAGAATGCTTAAAAGTACAGCTCAGGTCAAATTGGGCTTGTCAGTTCCTGAAGACTTAACTTGATTAGAGGGACAAGGGCAGGCCACATTTGGCTTTGAACGCTCTCTAAGCCTGTAACAAAGACGCTCAGTTTGTCTAAATTTGATTGTGGAAAACTTAATTCTATTTATCAGGCATTATAGCTGGTAATTGACATCGATTGGGCTTTTATTTAAAGTTGTGAATTTAATTTAACTATGATATTTTTTAAAAATGTGTTCTTCATTGTACAGTGAGAAGACAACCCTGGAGCTCAACACTGTAAAGTCCACATGAAATTAAAAAATACATTTTCCCAGTTTTAATCCTATTGCCCTGTGTTTATTGATTGTTTATCTCTCCTTTTATCCCAAATATATATAAAATAAATCTGCATCAGAGTATATTACATCAAAATCCATCTCTTTTTTCTTCTGTAAAACTAATTAAAACAGTTTTAAATATTTGATGACTCATCCTACACTCAGGAGTGTTTACAAAAGATCATCCTATCAAACAAGACTTTGGGCAACTAATTAGCCAAATCGGTAATATAAAACCACACTTCACGGTTTATGGGTTAGAAGCTAATCACAGCAATATCGAGAGGGATAGGAGGAGATGTTTGTTTGGATATCAGTGGGCAAAACCTTTATTTTCATTTCCAAAACAATGTGGCGGAGGTCTAATTCATGCATCTCTCCCTCCTACTCCTCCTGATCCAACGGTGAGGGAGGTGTGTGTGGAGTCATGACCCAATCAAATGCAGAGGATTTGATTTAAGTGCCTCTTGTAGCTGTACACCGCTCATATATTCCATTTCAATGGGGAATATGTCACAGAACAGAAGCTAAAGACACTCTAACTTTAGTTTCATGCAGACTATAACCTCTAACACTGAATATTACAAGAATATTGTCAGCATCACAAAGATGATATTCACTACAGAACTATTGTATTGTATTGAGTTACACTGCATGCAGGTGTTGAGTAAGAATATACTATTGCTGCCCTGACTAAGAATTTTCCTAGTCGACCAATAGTCGTCATTTAGGGCCATTAGTCGACTAGTCGCCTGCATGTTTACAATATTAATGTAATTATTAGATTATATATTTTGGGCGGGGCAACACAATGGTTTGAGTTGAAGGTGTGAGAAAGAATAGTATTAGTAACATTGTTAACACTGTGCTACATTACAGAGAAATACAAAACCGTACTAATGAACCTTCATTAATATAGGCCTATATTTTATCTACAAGTCCACGTCACACACTGAGCGAGCCGCCTGTTAATGACGCTGTCGGCAAAGCAGTAATGATTGTGCTAAGTGGCTAATGGGCATGTAGCTACTGACATGTTTCAGATGATACGTTTGCCTGCAGAGTTTACATATCACCTTGGGTTGGTCCTTCACCTTCTCAAAATGATCCCACACTTTGGATTTCCTGCCCGACATGTTATTAACTAGCCTGTGGAATAACCGCAGGTACCATGAGTGCTGGGCGCCACTCTTGTGCCTTTTTTGTGTCAGCTTTTAAGAGTGCGGTGGCAGGTTGCGTCTGAGGTTAAGCGACCAATAATCTTGCCGACTAATAACCTTTCTGGTTGACTAACATTTGGTCGACTGTTCGGGGGCAGCCCTAATATATACTTTTGTCATTCTGCCATCTCCACTGTTTTTGTTGATATTTTTAACATTTCTACATCCATGATGGAGTTTTTTAGTTTTGTGATTCACAACTTGTCTTTTGGTCAACTGAGCAGAACAATAAGGAACACAAAAACAAAAATAGTCAGGTAAAAACTTCACATGACCAGACATCATTTTAGCCTTGCAACATATAAATCAAGTTACATATTAATAACAGCGACTCATTTTCCTTTTCATATTGATTAGCTCTCTTGTCCAAGGTATGACTCTTTAATCTTGGCTCACATCTGAGAGCTGACATCTCCCTGCTGTCTGCGCCAAACATATCCCCGCTTCCATTAAAGAGATCTAACCATATGCATTATGGTGACTAGATGATGAAGGCACGGCTTGCGCTCATCCGTGTCATGCCAAAAACAACATATGTTTCTATGTTATTTATGAAGTCTCCTCTCAGGAGGCTCCAACAGTGTTACACAGAGGCCAGCAGTATAGTTCACTGCCCCTGCTTCAAATCAGGATCATTCTCAGTGCAGCACTTCGCCCCACACCTCCACTCGAATACGCAGTGGAAATGATGCTGTCTGTCTGACTCATTATTGTGCTTTGTGATCATAGCAACTACTGTGTCTCAGAGGCATTCTGGAATGAATTTGAATGAGAGAAATCTCTTTGCAATTTCACCGAAACCCCATTCCCGCTGAAGGAGCACAAGCAGCGGGCTCCGACTAAAAAAAGGACAAACACTGAAATAGGTATCATCTTCACTTTCCTCATAACGCTGTGAAGTAGACTCCAAATCCAAATGGGAGTTATGTCACAGTTGTGGGTGGGTGCTGCTGTCCCTACGGAGAGAAATATTTGAAAATCCTGGCCGCATGAATGCAGCTTTCTCAGAAAAAAAGAAAATGCCAATACAGCCCCTGTAAATGCTGTAATATTCTACTCGAAGGCAGGTTTGATAGTTACTAGTGATGATGGATTCATGTGGAGTTTCTAGGGACTAGGCTGGCTAACAGGCTCATTCCCACTGCTAAATTATTAAAGCCCATGGGCTCAGGAACATCCACGTTTTTGCACTCGTCATATTTTATTTCATAGTAGTCATCGGTAGAGAATTAATTATTTACGGTGCCGGGTCCCCAGACATTTCCGAATGGTTCGTTTTCGTTGGCAGCTATAGATGATTGGTTAACCTTCCCTTGTTCTATTGCCAGAGGTTTTACTCTCGCACACAGCAACTGTATTCGTACAGTACCAGCCTGTTTCTGCTTGTTGTTTTCACCGTAGGGTGTAATATTGCATTCTTTTTCATCACAGCAGAATCAATATCATTTGACATAAATCGTGCAGGGTCTCAGTAATCTTTACACTGTTTGTTTACCCATTAGATTGTCAGCAAACTTTCAGTGTGTTTTTGTCATGTTTATCTGCTATAATATTTCCCTTTATTTCCTCCATTCAGATCTACTGACTACGGCTCCACGTATGAGAGAATGAATGACAAAGTGGGATCCAAGACTGTCCTGAGTTACCTGTACGTCTGTCCGACTAACAAGAGAAAGGTGAGATGTTGCAAGTCAGTTTTTGTGTGGCTTCTTCAGATGTGCTTTTCCTTTTTGTAAAATGCTCATGCACTATAAATTCTCAAATACTGGCTCCAGCTGCAGAGAGAGCCAGGCCTTCTTTGAAACAGGCTTATGTGAGAGACAGACCTTTGTTAGTATTTACCCTGTTTATCATATTTTAATAAGAAGCCTCCCATTTGTCTTATCTGTGTTAATTTGTTGTTGATGTGCTGTTTGCTGTTAATGCTGCTGCCTGCCCACATTTAGTCTCAATGAATCCAGGATAATATACATTTCCGCATCACTACTTTTAGTAACAACAGAGTTATGTCACAGTTGTTCTTCGATGACAGAAATACTGTCATCATCCACTCATTATCGTCAGCCACTTCTTTGATTGCTGTTATGCTTCCGTTAGCGTAACTTCCTGCAGAGGTGTTTTACATGTAAAGCTTCAAATCCGTGTACATGATATCAGGTGAGCAGGCAAAAAAGAATAAAAGGGCACCTGCACACTGAGTAGAATTGTCCCAACATTACGTCTTAATAATGATACTTACCAGCTACATCTCTATGTAGGGATGATCTTTTTTCAGGGAGTTAAGCATCATTCTGAGTAAGTTTTGTGTTGGAAATAATGGTATGTACACAAGTCCTCACCACTCTGCCAGGGCTGTGACAGACTCCAGGATCGGGGCCGATCCAAGGACCTTACCAAACCATCCAATCAGTAGTAGCGATCGGCAGTGTGCACAAAGGGCAGAGACTTAATCAATATGAGCCGATGACCCGTGCTTACTGGGAATTCCTCGTTCATGGGAAAAAATTGCAATCCCTAAACCCTATCACAAGTGGGGTTCAGTGGGTTACCCAGTGGCTGTGCACCCTATATATGTTAGCCACATTGTACTTGGCTGTTCAATACGATTATTCAACTATTCCTTCCTTTTTTACCATATAGAGTTCGTAGTTTGCCTGGGTTTGGTGGGACATTTAGAGGGATAGCGACATTCAAATAATATGGTTAAAAGGCAAAGTTAGCATTCCGAGCTAATTCGTGCTAACTTTGTTAACGACAGAATGTTTGTTCAGACACTAGATATCAAACAAAAACTTGAGACTGTATCGTGTTTAGTTGCTGTGAGCTGTGAACTGATTGCTTTTTAAGAAAAAGGCAGAAGATCATGTTATGTTGGAGCCTGACCAGGCAAAGCATGTCCTCCTCTGCCTCCGTCTCACTCAGACTTACCCTGGGTCTGGGTCCGCAGCTGCTTGTAGGTCTACCAGAAAGCAGAGTGAAAGCAAGGAGTGCTCACTTTACTGCTAAATCTCAGGACCAAAACATATTTATATGCACTGCTCAAAAAAATTAAGGGACCACTTACATCACACAACAGATCCTGATGAACAAATTATTCAAGTCGAAAATCTTCACTAATGTATGTTGTATAATTTGTTGAGATCAAAATGAGGTAACAACGATCAGTGGAAACCAAACTCATCAACCCACTGAGGGCTGGATTCATAATCACACTGAAAAAAAATTAAATCAATCCAACTTGCATGAATTTTATCACAGCAGCTCATAATGTGACTCGGTTGTGTGGATGGCCCCTGCGTGCCTGTAGGCACACCATGTTGGCACGCTCCTTATGAGTAGGCGGACGCTGTCCTGGGGGATCTTCTTCCAGACTCAGGCAGTGTTCTTCCTGTTCCTCCTCGCACAACGGAGCAGATACTGATCCTGCCGCTGGGTTGATTCCCTTCTACGGCCCTGTCCAGCTCTCCTTGTGTAACAGCCGGTCTCCTGGTATCTCCTCCATGCTCTTAAGACTGTGCTGGGAGACACAGCAAACGTTCTTGTGACTGCATGTGTGGATGTGCCATGTGTGGAGGAGAAGGACTATCTGGATGACCTGATTGGGCTGCAGGTTCCACCTCATGCTACCAGTAGTGACAAGGACACTAGCAGAACACAAAACTAGAGAAGAATCAGTCAGGAAGGTCTCTGTCATTTGCACCGAAGCAGGTGAAATTGATTGATTGTGCTTCCTAAATGGACAGATTGATATCCCTGAAGTTTGACTGACTGGGTGTTATACTGTGAGGAAGTGCTCTCTGAATATGTTTGAGCAGCTTATATTTAAACTTGGTGACATCTTGGGTACTACTTGATAAAGCTGTAATGTTGGACTTGACAAACTCTCTGTTTGAGAGCATCTATTCAGTGTGCAGGTGCCCTTTTTTCTTGAGGCTTTTGATTTGAAATAACTACAGAGTCTTGACAGTCTTGACTTTGATGGACAGCAGCTTAACACCAATTTAAAAAAAGCAGAAGACACTGGACTTATTTAGTGATTGAAAACAATATTTCTGAGACTCAGAGCAGCTGAGTGGTGAGTATGACACGACTCTGTTGTCCTTCAGAGGGAATAAGTGCTGTTGAATTTTACATTATGTTGAATTTCCTATGCGAGCAATGACAAAATATAAAGGTAATTCCACACCTTTTCAAATAGCATTACTGAACCTCTTTCACCTGGTCAGCATTTGCATATAACCTTTTATTTGAGAGTCCATAGTACACAGTTTATCTGGACACGATGGACATTATGTTAAATAATGGCATTGCCTCCTCCTGCATAGGAATGTTTCTGGCAAACACCAAAAGCAGAATTTTAAGAATTTCAGGCCACAAAAAAGAGACAGAAAAAAAAAAGTTTGCGCATTGCCAGCTGCCAACCATCTGCCAACGTCTTTAATCTGCCCGAGAGTTCTGTCAATTACTTTTCATTTCTTTTTTTTTTTCTGACACTCTAAGAATTTAGTTAACTGATCAGTATTGCACTGCATTTTCTACCATCTGCCTCAGTTTTCTGTTAATTTAATTTAATGAAATAATAGTCTAAGAACCTTCCTGTTATGAAAAATTCATATCCAGCTCACATTAGCTGAATTGAATTGTGCAGATAACTGATCCCCTGAAAGATTGTGCTCACTCCTGCATCACGTACTGTATAAGTCCACCTACTGGAAACATTCTGAATCCCTTCACTTTTCTTTACTGTGATTCCCAACTCACAGTCAGACAGTAAATCTGATTTGCCCTCAAGTGGTGAACTCCAGTCATCGGGTGCTCCGAGCAACAATTTGATAAAGTGGAATCGTAGCCAAGAGGTCAGAGTGCTGTAAGCAGCTCAGTTCTCGTCTCTATCTGTAGAGCAGACTACCCCAAGGCTGTATCCATATCAATATGTTTCCAGTCAACATCTTTCAAGGAAAAATAACAGTATCACATTGAAAAATACTAATTGACCCAGCTCTTATTAGCATTCTACTGCCAATTACAACAGATTGTATGCATATGGAGGAGATGAAGTTTACACAGTGTTAAACTGATGTGTTCTTCTGGTAACGCAGAGCTGGAGAAATTAACAAAATAGTTTAACGGGGAGCTTGACGTGACAATTAGAGACAATCAGTTGCAATAACAAATCCTCTTTGAAAAGTTTCACTATTTCAACCTCAAAGGAGTACGTCTGCGATCACAGTCAATTAGTAACCACTACCTACAATATCAAAATCAGAAATACACTATATTAAAAACAATTTACCATATTTAGAATGTTCTTACCGTGAAAAGAAAAAAAAAAGATGATTAAATTAGCACCTAAAGGTAGACAAACTTTTCAAAGGAAGAAATTACATTATAAGAAAGTTGATTTCAAAAATAGCTTCTTCACTTGGTCTGATATGACCAGTACTGTAGTTTATAGTGGCTAATGTTCACTAATGGAGAGGGTAACGTTTGGTATTTATACCCCATTTTCCCATAATTTTGTATCTAAGTAACTAATGAGGAGAAAATTCTCTTTTAAATGGCTTCAGTATTGCGTGAGAGCGCTGCATCCTCCAGCTGGAAAACAGGCTGCAATGGAACTATGTTGGCATTTGTGCACCGTCAGTTTACATCCCCCAAAAGTGCTTGTTTTTGCCACTGACAGGCTCATATTGTTAGTCTAAGTGTTTCACAACATCATGGAAAGGATCTTTTTTTTAGCCAGAAACAGCCCCAAAATTGCGTTCACCATACCCACCAGACACCCTTTGAATTAGCGTAAAGTTCAGCGTGTACAGAGCCAGCAATATTTTCACATCTAACTGGGTGAATTAAGGTAATTTTTTTTCATGAAGCCAGAGTTGGTAATTGTTGGAACAGTAAAAAGACAAACCAAGATGGCTTTGGTGGGTTTTATTTTGGTCATTTTGACTTTAAATGAAGTGTTTTACAATGATAAAATTACTCTTTATTTAGATGGAGTCTGGTGGGTTTTGGCGGTGATGATATCAAGGCTGTTTCTGGTAAAAAAAAAAGGATCTTACTCTTTAAAACTATAGTCTATCTGTATAGAGATCTATTCCTTAAGGTTGTCAAACACTTAGAATTACAATCTGAACCTGTCAGTGGCAAAAACTAGAACTAGAGCTTTAACTAGAAGGACTTTCTTGTCATTGCATAGGAGTTCAACAAAATTTACAACAAACATCAACAAAGAACCTAAAACATTAGACACGGGACATTCAGTGAGGATAAAAATGCAATAAATTAATAGGTATAAAAGTACTTAGTGCATTGCAGAATGGCAGTAGTAAACATTATTTGATTTTTGTTTTGTTTGGTCTGCTGATGGCTGTGGGAAAGAAACTGTCTCTGACTGTGGTGGTTCGTGTTTTGGCAGCTCTGTAGGGTCTGCCAGATGGCAACAAAACAAACATTCTTAGTGGACGTAAGCTGACGGTGCACAAATGCCCCGATTGGTTACATTGCAGCTTGTTAAATACTGGACCAATTTCAAAAATTGTTGTCTCCAGCAGCCATTAAAAACACTGGAAATTAGGGTCCAGGTTGACAAATGCAAGCTTTACCTTTTGAGACTTCCCTTTCTAACACTTGTGCTGTTGTAACAGTATATCTTTGTATGTGACAGATAAACATCTCAACGGTCTTTGTCTAAGAGGTGAAACATACAGTGTGCCACGAGACATCTTATTTTCAATTGTGGTTCTGTTCCATACCTTAGGTTCTCTAATTGAGATGTCTGTGAGATGTCTGTGAGTGACCTTGTCACTCTGGCCACCTTGCAACTGTACACTGTAAACAATTGCTGTTAATTTACGGCCTCTCTCCAGCACTATAATACTGTATTCATGTAAAATAATATCAAACTGATGCTCAGCAGGCTGTCAAGCTGGAAACAGAGATTTGAGCAGCTCAGTTAGTCTATATTTATGGGCATTTGTTGATGTGTAACGTTAATACATTGATCTTCATCTTTTGTTAAAATGTATTGATATATTAATGTCGGAATTTTTTACTTCCTTATATCAACATCAGCCCCCAAAAAATAAAGTATCGATGAGGCTGTGATCTCAAGTGTGGTCATGTTTGGTAGGGGTTGGGGGAAGTCTCTAACAAGCTGAAATTAAGGAGTTTACTGCCAGAGTTCACAGCAGACACAAGAAGGCTTTTTTTGTTCGGGCTTATTTCTCTGTGTCATCCAACAAGACCGTAGTAGTATTCATGATGACACTGCCTTTTTAAAGAAATGTATTTCATTTTGATTTCTTCTTAGTTTTTATTGCTTATTATGCATAATATTCATAGAAATGCATATTTTAAGCATATGTCTGTAGCCCACAGCATATTAAAGTCTGATATTTTGGATAATCTTTCAACAGCTAAATTAATTTATTGTATTATCAACTGTGCCTGTCTACAACACATTTTTAGGATTTAAAGTAACACCCTAAACTGCATGTTATTGTAAATCCAGATAATCACAGAAATATGCTGCGTTTCATTTTTACAGTAATAGACTGTGAAATCATAAAATTACGGTATATTGCTGGCATCTGTGCTGCCAGCTCTTTACTGTTATTTTACAGTGAAATTATTTACAGTGTAAGTTCAGTATTAATTTTCCTTTCATACTGAACTGTAAAGCTAGATATCTTTGTGTTATAGTTATTGAAACTGTCACTATATTCTGAAAAAAAAAAGTACATGACAGAGACAGTATGACACACCAAAAACAACCAGGTAGAGCCGACATGTCTTGTTACGAAGATGTAAGTCACTGTTTAAGAACTGTGGTCAAAACTAGTCCGCACCGATCAGTTATGAATCAAGGTCTTGTTACTGCATTGCCCTTTTCTGTTCTCAGAAATGTGTTTTAGTGTACTGTTTAGCTGTAAAATGAGAACATTTGTGACCTGGCTGCCATTTTGGAAAAAGTCAGCCAACGTCAGCCAAGCACCAGCAACCGGCTGGACCAACATTATTGTTTCACAGCCAAACAGTACAGTTGATATAACTGTCAGCTGTGTTAGAAACTAGTTTCGTTTACGTGCGGTAACGCCATTAGAAGCACTGCAAGGCAATAGCTTAGGCAGAGGTGTAAGATTGTTTTTCTTACAGATTATCTGTCTCATTAAGTGCTGTATGAATATAGTGACAGTATTGGAAAATATAAAAGTTATTTTTTTTCATAAAACTTCAGCTTTAACTGCCGCACATGGCCACGGTTACCGTAGTTACATAATCATGTTTTAAAACATGTAAGCAGGCATTTCAAAGTAACAAGACACAGTGACATTTAGAAATAGAGTCCGTGAATCAAAATAACACATTTATTTTAGTTGCTAGTGTTGTTGGAGTGAAGGGAGTTGTTTTCAGTGTTCAGTATGCAGCCTTATTATTTCGCCAGAAAGAAACATCTGAAAATGAATACACAGGCGAGGAAGACAAGTCAGATTCAAGGATCTATGAAAACTTGAAGCCATAGGACATCAGCATAATGATGTGGTTAGGAACAAGTCTTGGCCAAAGATAATAGAGTTAAGAGTCTTCCTCTTACTGTTCATGACAGGTGTTGCAAAACTAAAAAAAAAAACAAACATCTTATCCTTGAAAATAACAATTTCGTCCTACCTGGTCTGACAAATGTTGAACAAACAGAAAGAAAAAAGTGTGGCGCCAACAGACTTACAGAAAATAAAGCGTGCCTCCCTCGTGTGACGAAGACGTGCTCAGAGTTGTGAAGGTGCTCGGGTTCGTCAGCCTCGCTTTCCCAAGGCCGAGCCAAGGTGCTGACCCTGAATATGTTTGCATGGCGCGGGAGTTAATAGGATCCCGGGACTGTTGAGCTTAACCACGTCAGGGCGAGGAACAGATCATAGCCAGCGCTGATTACTCCTCATGACTCACTCCTCCTGCCTGTTTTATGTGGAAAAAATTTAATTCCACATCAAGGGCATAGCGGAAATGTAGTCCCTGAGGCTCTCGCTGTTGCACATGTGAGGTACCTTTTTTTTTTTTTTGTTATTTCAGTTATATAAGATTAGATAAACTGTGTTAACACCCGCGGAGGAAATTCACACTTGTATCACACAATATACAGGATGTAAATAAACTCAGGAACAATACAGTTATGATAGAGTTCCATCAAGATATTTGATATTTTTTAAAGCAATCTCTCAAAACAAAAACAGCATTTTACTGTGTGCATGCTACTGTGTACAGTGAGTCATCACAGCCAAGAACTAGTAACAATCTTAGGAGAATATTTTACTCTAATGGTTGACCTCTGGCTTTGCCCACTGGCTGATTCCCCCTCCGCACCTTATCTCTGATCTAATTATTTCGATTTGCCCTCCCGTAGATGGATGAAAGTCTGCCTTTCTGCTGGCTACATTCCTCTGTTGCCTCCTTGCATCTGAGTGGCCTTATTTAGCATCCGCCTGTGTTCTGCAGGACAAAAAGAACAGTCTGGATGCCTAATCACTCACTGTAAGCTATCATCGTCTGTTACTCTTTGAGATATACCTTTCAACCACAATAAAGGAATCGTTATATGTCCACTGCGATGACTCTGGAAGCATATGTAGAATTTTTTTCCCCCCTTCTACATTGTCCAAGAAAGAAGTGGAAGCTGTGACCTTTTACAATGTCACATTATAGATTTGAATGATAGTAATGACATTTAGCGCGAGGCCGATGAAAATGACACCTCCCATGAATCTCCTCTGCTGTATTTTGATGTCTTTCTCTGAGCTCGATGTGCGCTCAGTCCTTGAACAGCTTCAACGGCTGCTAGATTGGGTTAATTTAAAAATAAAGACATGCACATTTAAAACGCCGCTGAGGAAGCAAGACAGTGAAAACATGATCGCTAGATGGGGGTGATTAAGTCTTGATCCACGGTTAATGAGCACATTGCAGCGACGACTCTCTGTTAAAACCTCCCCGTCAAAGACAGACTAAGCTCAATTGATCTGGCGTGACGTGATTCATTTCCTGCAGGGTGTCTCTTTCCCTCCGTCTCTGATCCATACCTCCACTTACCCCATGATCCGACAACTACCGGCTTCTATCTCTGTGCTCCAGCTTATGCACAGCTCAACATCAGGCTGATAAAACACAACGGTTATCCCTCCAACCCTTTATCGATTCAGTATTGTTACCCTCCTCACTCGCCCTGCTTCCTCACAAAGGCTGAGTGCTCGCTTTGAGGGAAATCTTAATCACCCCCTGCTAATGCTATCGGTCACTGTGATTTTGGAAGTGAGTAATTATTGTTTGAGGGTGATTGTTTTAGTAGGCAGGAGAGAAATTGGCCACTGCTCCTGCTCCCGCCTTTGTATTGGCTTTGAATCGGTTGTGGGTTCTTTCTAATCGCAGAGGCGACAGACAGAAACTGGCTTGTTACGATAATGTGTAAGGTTGGGAAATAATGTGGCTGTTTTCACACTCACATGGTGGTAAATGAGTAAAGCAAATATGACAATGCTTTCTAGGCCCCATTCCCAGTATTAAAAGAGCAAATTGTGAGCCTCCCTGAATCGAAGCTTGAGAGAGGATGAGCTGAAAGCACTGCAGTTGAAGGATACAGTTACATAGAAAGCATAGAGAGGGAGAATAACACTCATGACCGAGCACAAGGCTCGAATGGCAAGGGTACATTTTATTATAAAATGTACAGTATGTGAATACACCTCTTCAAGGCATCCTTGCTTTTCTGTTTAACCAAAAGTCCTGACATTAGGCTCGAAATAAGGCACGGTGTAAAGTAATTTCCCCTTCACAATAGACTCTGCTTACAATAGTTTTGTAGATTATATGATTACAGCTTAAATAACTATTAATTACATCTGACAAGCTCCAAAGACACTGGTGGATATCAGGAGGTCTTGGCATTGCACAATGGCAAGATTGGCGAGCTCAGGCCAATGAGAAATCCAGGTTGAGAATGTGCTGCCTGTTTATTGGTGCTTAATGAAAAACAATTTATCTAAATCACCACCAGGGAGGGTTCCTGGTTAAAGCTCTGGAAAGAGGGCTAGCATTTTTGTCAGTGACAAATGTGCTGCTGTTTTTCCAATTCAAATTGAATTGACGAGCGAAAACACAGCCATTTGGGCCACGAGCACAGCCACAACCCACAATTCCACCTTCCAGTCCTCGTGGAGGCATGGGTGTTGTACTGTACTTTAAGCAAGATAAAAGACTCGAGACTCAGAGATAAACATGTAAAGCTGCACCAGTCCAGATTTTCATATTGATAATGGAACAAATGATTAAGTAATGTGGAGGGGTTGGCTCGTCGTGACAAACCCACAGTGAATTATCACCCCACCCTTCAGTTCCCTGCAGCTCTACAGTTTTATGGACCCAGGGGCGTAAATACAGACAGTGCAGGCGGTGCGGCTACACTGGAGCTGATGGGGTGGAGGGGCCCATAGAAGAACAGACTCTCCAAGAATGTGCTGGGTGAATGACTCTCATTGCCACCTTGGGAATATGCGTGCTCAAAGAACAACACGTTCTCACTCCGACCTCGTCACATATTGATGTTTGGTCATGGACATTTCATGCCTAGATACGATGTGAAAGGTACCCTGGGTGTGTTGGTTGTTGATGTCCTGGAACACTGTGTCAAGTTCTGCCTTTTATATGCACTGTCCTCTTTCAAAATCACTTCCATTTTCACAGGAAATTTAATGTTTACATACTGTCTCTTTCAAAATAAATGCACTACGTCAGTACAACACCGCAAACTGATGTTTGTTTTTTTCCTCCAACAACTAACGCACATGGTTGGATTAAGGCAACAAAAACATGTGGTTAAGTTTAGGAAAAAAGAACATGGTTTGTCTTTAGAATCTTACGGGATGCAAACACCACTCTCCCGAGTGAAAGTCTGTGTTTGTTGTAGACTTTTGCTGTCTTAACTTTCATTCTTGTCCCGTTGTGTTTCCTCCTGATGCTGCCAACCGGCCACATATCATGCTGACGTTAAATGATGGCCTGGCTGACGCAGCAAGTCAGTGCCTAAGCGCCAAATTTTAATGACTTCCCAAACACATGTATTTTTAGGTAAGAAGCAAAAACACAAACAGGGAACAGAGAAAGAAGGTAGCAAAGCTCCTTTAATTAGATTCCTCATGCTTTTTGTAAACAGTCACTAGAGGGGTGTGTATGTGTGCTTTATAACTAGTAACCAGCATGCAATACAGCCCATCGTAACAGCATGCACTGAGGCTTTAAGCAACTGTCAAGACCAGATCGTGTCTCTTCCCCCCGGTCACCAAAAAAAAAAAATAAAATAAAATAAAAATTTAAAAAATCCATTGATTTGGTTTGAATATTAAAAACACACTGACATTTTTTTGAAGCTACTGTTAAATTTCAATTATTAACCCAAGGTATTTATTGCTTAAATCACTGAACTCAACGGCCCTATATTTGGGACAGGCATCTAAATGAGACAGGCTTTTCATTCCTTTCACACACAACTGTTGCTCAGCAAAGATGGGACATACAATGAAATTGTATGAATAATACTTGTATAAAACTTAGGCTTTGAATACCATATCAATTATACATTTTTGATTTGATCCGATTGACAATGCATCAGAGAGAGATTTATGACACTTGTTTTATGGCACCCAGGATTACAGAATTTGGCATACTGACACAACACCACTTGATCCTGTTAAAACAATACTCAGAACTCGGATTAATTTTTATGAAAAACCTCTTGATTGTTTTAACGGAATATGAAGGAATATGAATAACTTACCAGGTAATCAAGGAATCGACACACATTCTGACTATATGACCGCTTCAGAGGTACAGAGTCACCCCTTTTTTTTTGCATCTATCTTGTTTACCAGGCCAGTAAATCTCAATGAAGTACTGCCGTCTTTGGTGCTCATACTGTAGTCTCAGTAAAATGACATGAACGACTGAATTGTGGAGAATCTAACTGCGCTAACAACGTGTAGCATTTCTGTACTTGCGGTCGAAGCACCTAACTAACATTAGCTAAACTGGGTAGCCAACAACCTGTTTTATACATCCAAAGAACTATAAAAATGAACTGCTTCGCAACCAGACTGAGCGTCTAATTGAGACAAGCCTTTATTTGTCAAAATGTGTAGCCACACCAAGCTAGTGAAGAGGATGGGGCATTTAATCTAACTTTTAGGGTTGCTAACATATTGCTTGCGTTATCTGACCATATTTACCATGTTCAACTTTTTTAAAATGTTATCTTCCATTCTGCATATACTTTGTGTGTTTACTTTCCCATTGGCTTGTGACTGCAATTAAGCTGCGAGGAGTTTGATTCTGATCTCGAAAGAATAAGCAATTATAGTCTATACTCTATAGCAGCATATGCAGTTGGAAAAGTCACCTTTATAATTTATATGTATTAATGCAAATCCCCATTTTAAATTAAGCTTGGAAAATTGAAAAACATTCCCTTAAATGTACTGAATTAGGACTGGGTAATATATTAGTATTTATCGATATCATGATATGGGACTAGATGTTGTCTAAGATTTTGGATAGTGTAATATTATAAGTGTTATCTTTTCCTGGTTTTAAAGGCTGCATTACCGTAAAGTGATATCATTTTCTGAACCAGACTGTTCTAGCTGGTTTATCATTTGCCACTTAGTCATTATATCTGCATTACTGTTGATAATTTATTAAATATCTCATTGTGTAAATATTGTGTGAAAGCAACAGCAGTCAGCCTACAATGTCGTCACACTGATACAGAGGTTTTTGGTCAAAAATAATATGACATTTGATTGTGTCCATATCGCCCAGCCCCTGAACATTGATTTTATTTCAGCATCTGAAATGATACTACCTTTTTTTAAAATGAATAAATGAAAACATATTCAATAGCATGGTCTGATTCAAAAGAATACAACTTTCTTAAAACATATTACACACCTTTTCACACACTTCCTCTTTAGTCAAGGAGGAATTCCTGTGACCATTTTATCTGCTTCCACAAAGAGTCTAAATGTCATTAGCTGACGGAAATATGCATTGTGAAATTCCTGTTCTTATTGAATTCTGTAATAACTGTGATAGCTGTGGCAAAAATATTCCAAGCATGAAATTAGGGCTTCTACCACTGCGGTGCTGTTAAATTTGAAATTAGAATTTTATTGGAAGGAGAACTGCTAAGAAATGACATACTAAAAGACGAGCTGATAAAGAAAATAACATACTGTAAATGTGGAGTCATGCATGGCTGATTCATTCTTGTTTGTACAGCACTTAATTGTAACTAGACTACAAGCTCCATCACCTCTCTGTCGTATGTGAGGACAGGTTATGATTGTTCAGCCCACCTGTGCTTTTCAAGTGTTCATTTTTGGTCATGTCTGGTTTACAAACTGATTCACCTCTCGTTGCCGTGAACAACCTTGGTCTTATTCTGGAGAGAGATGATGAAAACTTCACCTCAGAGTGCACAGGAAGGGCCACAGAGCCATGGCAACAGAAGTGTGAGAGCTACACTCAAGAAACGAAGTTGGATACACTTTATAGAGGAGCTGTTTGCCAAGAATAAGCCTGACGTGTGCCAAAAGCCAGGCCTTTTCTGCTGACACTGCTCCTGCCTCTAACATCTCTCTTCTACCTTCTCTCATCTCCCTATCTTTCCACCTCTTTACTCAAACTCGCCCTTCAATCCTTTTTTTTTCTTCCGTCTTCAAAAAAAACTCATACCTACCCCCTCACGTGTGCACGCTCTCCTTCCCCTCCATCTCTCTTCTCAGATTATGGTGTTGACAGATCCGGAGTTTGAAAGCAGCGTGCTCATCAGCTCTGATGAAGGAGCCAGTTTCCAGAAGTACCGCCTCACTTTCTACGTCCTGAGCCTTTTATTCCATCCCACTGAGGAGGACTGGGCCTTAGCCTACAGTCACGACCAGAAGGTGAGACTGTGCTTGATGTCATATCACTTTTCTGTCCTCGCCACAATTAGCTGCATGTAATTTACGTAGAGCTGTCTCTTCCTTTGTGTTGCACACAGTACATATTCATCAGGGTCTGTAGTTTTCATCAATTTAGCTAATTACCTGGTGGTAGGGCATTCATTCACTCGCTGAATATGAATTCTAAAAAAGATAGAGAGCCTGACCTTAAGTAGAGTCAGACTGTGATTAAAGATGGACCTTTATTTCTAAACCCACCTATTATTTAGGTATATATTATCATATTTTTGCTAGAAGCTTCCTGGTTTTCTGATCTGCTCCCATTTGCAATGTAAAAATGACTGCTGTTTTCTGTTAATGCCAACTGAATACTTTCTCCGTTATAAGGGCGTTATAATGTTAACTGAAGCATTTGTGACTGACTAAATTCAAAACTAGCCAGCACCAACTGTAGCCGTGGCAAGTTGTCAGCATGTCACATTTCCTGTTGTGTCCAGGCACTTATCATCTTCTTGCACGTCAGAAACTTTGGGAGAAGTGCTGCTTAAAAAACTCTTGCACTAACGCTGCATTTTAATTTCTTGTTATTTTCTTTCTTTCTTTTATTTCCTCATATTTTTTTTCTTTTGCCTTGAAAATAACGATTCAAATAGAGACAGTGGGCCTCATTCAGTAATGTGTGTAGAAATGTTTTTACTTTGTGCACACTAAATTACCATTGGATTCATGACACATGCGCACCAGCCAATTTTCTTTTACCATCATGCACATGTTAGTGATGAAGACCCTTTTAAACTGACAGGCGCGTGCCCGCTATCTGCAATTAGCATACTGCCATGCCCCATTTCTCTTAAGCAAATCCACCCCAGCCCAATCTGCCATTTCCCTTTGAAATGTCCCTGTTAGGAAACCCATGGTGGGCAGGACTTGAACATGAGAAGGTATCAGGTGACAGCAGTGTGTCCAATGACTAAGAAGCCATTCCGGGGATTTGCAAAGTTGCCGCAAAACTTGTCTTGGCAATCAGAAATAGCTGAAAAGCCATTTGCCACTCTCTTTAAATATGCTATGTTGCTCCCTGAAGATGTGTTCCCGCCTAAAGGCATGGGCTACAGTATCTTCCAGCAAAGCTAGCTGTCTTAAACAGAACCTCTTACATATCCTTTGTATCTGTTAATAGGCTACCAGTACACACTGGCTGCGCAATTTCATGGCACGACATATTGGTGGGAGCAGTCGATCATTTAAGGCCAAGTCAGTAAAGACTTTTAACACTTTTAATATTTTATGCATTTTGCTAAAAGGTGTGTGTTTACATTTTCCAAGACAGTCAGACCTTCATCATTTGTGCATACACATGATCTGAGGCAGTTCTAAATTTGTTTGCAGTACAAAGTACAAACAAATTCAGATGAGAAAATATTAATGGATCCCAGATTTGTGCGTAAATTGCGGTACGCTCGGTTTAAGCACAGATTTCTGCATGCGCACAATGCTCTGAGACAGCTATTTTTGTTGGTTCAGTTAGTTGTCTTAAGTTTAAAAGAGCAGCAGAACAGTGCGTAAACACAAATCTGTGCTTAAAGCATGCCTAACAACATTTTAGTAGAAATCTGGGATTCATCTGTATTTTCTTACCTGAATTTGTTTCTATTCTTCTACAAATTTAGAACTGCCTCAGACCATGCTTTGCACAAATGATAAGGGCCTGACTGTCGCAGAAAATGTAAACAGACACCTTTTAACTAAATGGACAACATATTAAAACCTTAATCAGGGCTTTAATAGACAATGTTTAATTGTTAATTTACTAGTGCATTGGTCAGACATATTAAATAACAATGAACTCGACACCCTTTCATCCTCATCAAATAGTAATTCAAAAAACTCAGCGATGAAAAAAGAGGGTCCTAGTTTTTCTGCATATGTTCATTTGCAGCCAACAGGATACTTGGTAGCCTATTAATAAGCACGGTGGGGTATATAAAAGATTCTGATTAACTACAGAGCGGCTATTAAGATGATAAATCTAACCTTGCTGGAAGATACTGCAGTCTGTGCCTTCAGGAGAGAGAGGCTGACTTGTTTTAACATGTTTGAAGAGAGTGATGAACGCTTCATCAGCTGTTTCTGACAGTCACTGACGGTCCGACACACCACTGTTGGACAACTTCACTCGCTATGATACACTTCAGGCAAAGGGATTACCCTCAGCACAGGCCTGCTAATTCAGAATGATTCTGATTCACTAACATATGCAAGGTGGTAAGAACAAAGTCTGCCGGTGCACACGTCATGAAGCCAATGAGGATTTTGTGACAGCACTTATTTTATGCACACAGTAAGAACATTTCTAGACACATATTAGTAAACGAGGCCCTTTTTTCATGCATCTTCCCTGTCAAAACCTGGCGCCTACATTACACACAATGCAATTAGACTGCTGCTGGCTGGGTCAGAGATTTGGGTGTGTTATACTAGTAGCTGCCAATAATAGGGTTTCCATCCACCTATTCTTATTCTAATTTTCAAAAAAATAAACATTAATGGAAACGCTAGAAATTCGAAAAAAGGCCGAAAATTCGCAAAAAAGTTTTTACGCCTGGAGGGGGTGGATTTGTCTGCGTATCAATAAAAGGAAAGTACGACTTTTTGCTATGGAAACAGGTTTTGCGGATAAACGATGTCTGGACCGGATACCACATCACACGTATACGTTGGTGGTACGCGGTGGTCTCCTTCCAGCTATTTCCGACAATACTCTTAACATTAAAATTCTTCCTTGTCGTCTCTTCTTCAGGATGGCTCAGTACGCGGTGAATGCTGACAAAATGGTGACCAGAGTTCTTCCAAACGCCGACAGGTCGATCAGGAATCTGTCCATGATCAGTTGTTGACTGTCAGCTGAGTGTGTTGTTTGTTTTGTGGCAGAGAGATGCTCTCTGATGACGTCATCTCATGGCGCACTCTCCTCTCAATAATTGCAAAATAATAACAAATGGAAACGGGCATAAAGTCGCATTTTCTTTTTGCGCATTTTCACTAAATTCGCTCAAAATTTTTGAGACATTCGGATGGAAACCTGACTACTGTAAGCCAGCCGCTAACCTCAAGCAGAGATTTTAATATTTATTCCTGTTTAACATATTATTGGAAACTTGATTTGTTCATATATGTTGAGCATTTGATTTGAATGATCTAACTGGAAGTGTGCATCACATGCTTCTTTAAAAGAACCTTACCATACTTTTATTATTTACAAACTTGTTTTTTTGAAACATTTGCAGGAAGTGTATAACAAATTAGAAAGACTTCATCAGTAAGTAAAAGGGTATTTCTGTTAAAAAGAGCTCAGAGTCAGAGAGCGGTGAGTGAGGCACCACTGTGTTGTTCCACTGATGGAAATGATGCTGAGAAAATGCACACAATGCACCATGCAAGCCATTACCGCAAAGGTACTAGTAATTTGTTTATTGGCCCTGGCTTTATTTCGGACCTGCTCTTTGTTGTCTGAACAGTACAGAGACTCAGTTGTTGTTTGGGGCTGTATTTGTGCTTTTATTTCAGAATGGTATATACTGCATTAGCTAAAAACAACATCAGTCCCTTAAAGTGATCCTCGCCCTCCCATTTTCCTATTTGGTGTCACCTTCACTGGGCTTTGTCACACAGTATGAAGCTCCGCGCACCATCTTCACACAGTGCTTTTAGATTGTGCGCGCCAAAGGTGCGCCATGAAGGTCAGTGACTCTGACCTGAGAGCCAAAGCCATCGCCCCGCAGGGGGGGACATGGTGCAGGATGAGGGTGATGTTTGGTGAACAGTGGTGGCTGTATCAAACCTGTCAACGATAAAGCTTTGAAAAGGTTGTCACTGCGTGAGCAAATGTCAGGGTTTTTATCTTGGCAGACTGGATTCACGGTATCTAAAATACAGACCTAAAAAAATATAAAACTGGATTGATATAAACATGCGAAAATAACTTGAACCTGTAGATTATGTTTACCAGATATCAAGGCTCATAATTAAATGTATTATATTTAGTGGATGTTATGATTCTTGCTAATTGGGTAGCATCTGTGGTTTTTGCTTTGCACAGAATCCTCTCCTCCTCTGTACTCTCACATCTGCCTCTAAATCTTATTTTCACACATTAAACATTCGGTCACAGGAAACAAAAAAAAAAAAACCGTCAGAGGGATCTAAACTTTAATTTGAGCTCCACTCCTTTGCTCCAGCATTAAAACTCAGCATGAAAAATTCTTCTGCTGCTATTTTAACCTGCGAGAGTAACTATTAAGACGAACAAGGCAGCCAGGTTCAAGAAGTTCAAATCCCTGTGAAGTCTGGGTAGGAGTAGTTGAAAGAGAGGTGCTGCCTGCCTTCAGCCAAGGTTCTGGGCAAAACATAAAATTATTCTGATGGATTGCGAGGAGTAAAAAAAGTACTCATCAGTCACTGCTGTTATATTATTCCAAAACAGTCTTTCCTAATGTTAATTAAAAACAGCCCTTAGCATCTTACATTATCTATAAAAATTACAGCGTATACAAAATATGAGGCGAGCCCGACTCGCCCATGAAATAGACTCTCAAGATCAATGACGGTAACAGCTATTGATCTCACTGATTAAATACATCTCAGTCATGAAGGTGGGGTATACATCAAGCAGCGGAGCAGAAAGTTCAGGAAGGCGAAGGCGGCTGAGAGTTGGATCTGGCAACTCAACATTAACAATGTAGCTGGGGTCAGTGCGTGCAAAGATTACAGGTATTATGAGGATATGACTAATGTGGCTATAATTTGCATCATCAGTAGGACACCTTGGCACCCAAAGCTAAAAGGCCCGGGCATGATTATCGCCTCTGCTAGACCCATTTTCATTTCGCTCCTGAATGTGTTATCCACACTGCATCCACCTCCCGGGGCTGTTGTTGCAAATAAAGAATATGTTCTTCATCTAGTTAGTTAAAAGAGGTTTACACAGATATTATTGGTTGCTTAATTCGACCTGATTTCCCTCGCAGGCCCCGACACTTCATCTCGGCTGTTGAGCCAGCAGCGAGACGCTTTAATATGCTCATTTTCAGCTTGTAACCGGCTAATAGTTTTCAGACTGGGTCACTCTGAATTTAATCAGCTGTAAGTTGGTGCTTAGCCGTGGTTAAGTGTAGCCCCGAGGACTTAACTTTGAGGCAGGAGTGAAACTCTTTAGCGAGACATCAGAATGCGTGTCAGGACAAATAGGCTGGAGTGAAGTATTTGTTGTAATTCCTGATTCTCTTTTATGACTTTTTCTTTTAAATTAACATTCAGGTCAGTCCCCTCCTTGAGTAAATGGAGGTATTTTTAGATTTAGAACTCTTAGTGACCTTTGCAGGCTCTTATCTCTTGACTGTGAGGGGTTTGTGGAGACAATTACTCATTGATGTAGTCCCAAGTTGGCTTCTGAGAATAAGGCCAATGTTGGTGCTGCCAAGTGAGTGAGTTATGTAAACAGGCTGACACAGAAGAACAGTAGAGGGAAGAAGCTCCACACATAGAATAAATAGGAGTTGTCTTATTTTATTCCCTGTGAACCATCTGAGCTCCCAGTAGACTGGGTGTTAGGGCAACTTGCCTAAAAAATCTTTTTTTGTTCTTTTTGTCAAAAGCCCAGACAAGAACAGTCTGTTTTTTATAATTTCCTCACTTATTCATGAGAGACTTTCTTGCCCTAGCTGACGTAAAAACTACAATATTTCTGATGGTGTGTTGGCGGATATTTAGTAGCATTTGAGGGATGCTGCAGAGAAGCACATTTCTCCATATCAGAAGAAAGGAGATGAATATTTCCCTTTATGTTACTTGCAGTGGAATTGTAGGGATTTGTAAACAGAAGGTTTCTATCACGGTAATACATATTACCATACCGCTGCTCACGCCTCAGCAAACTTAAAAGACAAGGCCGTGACTCTCTAATGGACTTTGTAGTAATTACTGTAAATCATCCAATAATTGCATCAGAGACATGAGTACAGTGCTGTACACTGTAATCAGACATTGTTTGCAATCAGCTATTTCCTTGTGTGAATTGTTGACCTATGACAGAATGGAATAATTTTCCAGCTACTATTTGTCATTAATCATTATTATCTTTATTACCATCATTATGATCTGACATATCCCTTGTGTTGTTGTTATGGAGGAGCACTCCACTGTGTTAGTGCTGCACTTACATAAGGTTGTGAGGGACAGATCAAGGGAGGAGAAGTCAAAACTGATGCAACAGTGTCTGACTTATCCTGACTTTCATTCTCCAATGACAATCAAGCTCCCCAAAACTTAATTCAACACTTCCCATAATGCAACAAATAACCCTTAGTTTGGAATGTAGCCTTTCTTTAATCAAGACTAAGGCTGTGTTTGAAATTGCATACTAACACAGTTGTCGAATACCACAACTTTGTTTGTGATTTTAGCATGAAACACCTGAAGGCAAAAGCCCTATTTCGTGACAGTATGCTGCGTGGACGGTGAGCGTTAGTTCATAACACAGCCGGACTTTTTATTGATACACAGCTGGACAGCGTCAGGTTGAAATACTGCAGGCAAAGACGTAATGTAACAAGCTGGAAAGTCGCTATAGAATGGGTAGAAGGGGTGGTGCATGGGTCCAACAAACCATGGACTTTCACCCGGGAGCCTGCTGTTTGCTTACTGTATGAATGTAGAGCCAAACCATGATGGGTTTTTTTTCTAAACCTAACCACATGCTTTTGTTGACTTCCTGGCATACGCAGAAGGATACCTAGCATGTAGTATATAGACTTGAGCGGCCACTGACAAATCAACAATATGTGACAACAGGGGATGAGAACATGTTGGCATTCTACGTACTCAATCAGTATGTATGGCCTACTTCCTACAAAATTAACAATTAAGATTGCTGTTACCAGCAGACTGTTTACACTGAAGTATACTCGAGCTATACTTCCTCTCTGCATCACATCACTGCATTGATCAAGACATTACCTGTCCAAGCTACCGTGGAATGAAAATTGTGTGGCACAACATTATCTCTTCCACTCAGTGAAATATTTTCCTAGTATTATTTTACGGACAATCTGTTTTCTGTCTTAACTGTGCCTTTATATCGCTCACCATCATTCGCAATTATTCTATCTGTAGGTTATTTATTTTAACCATGAGCCTCACAGTCAAGCATTGGACAGTCTGAAAGAGCCACAATGCATTTTGGAGTGGTTGAGTATATCCGGTAAGCTCATGTCTCATACTGAAAAAGTCCTGCTAATCTAGTAGACTACAAGGGGCAACCTGCAGGGCTGGAAAAGGAAGCCAGCGCGGATTTGCCAAAGACTGCAGTGCATCGAAAGGCCACTTGAGGCTGGCTCTAGAAGCCTGTCAATCCCCATGGGTTTGACACCCATGTTCAAATGCCCAACTTTACAGCAGAGATAAACATGTTTACAGCCTGGAACAATAAAATAAATTACAATAAAATAAAATGAAATCAAATAAAATAGAATAAAATGAAGCCAAGATGCAACTGCGAAAATTCCGAACTCGCAAGCTCAAAAAGCAAGTCAACTAACCAATGGGTGACATCACGGTAGCTACGCACTTAATACGTATTTTATATGGTATGGTCTATGGTATACTGTATCCAACATCTCAGCATTTCCCCCATACCCAAAATCCACATACTATGCAGTTGGAATGCACCAGATACTCAATTTTACATCATACTCAGTATGAGTAGTGTGTTAGTATGGAATTTAAAACACAGCCTGAGAATTTACAGCCTCCCTGGCAGTTTTGGGAGGCTGCACTGAGGCATAACATGCTAACGTGCAGGTAAAATCTTTACCATGTTCGCATTTTATTTTAGCGTGTTGCCAATGCCATTTCCTACTATCACTAAACACAACTGAGGCTGATGAGGATGTCATTTCAATCAGGAGAGACTCATTCTTATAATGAAAAGAATATTTGTCAGCATGTGCACATGAGAATCAAAAATCCCCCCTTCAAGATGGTATTTAAGGAGGGTGATCAATCCATAGTCGAATAGGGAATCCGCCCAGGGGGCTAGACGCTGGTGGTGATGGTAGAGGTGGTGAAAATGAGATGAGAAGAAGATGTGGAGAAGATGGAGAAGTGCTGATGATCTGGATGAGTAGAGGAATGAGCCTTTGCTGAGCCTGTCCTGGACTCTGGATACAATAGCTGGAGGTGAACGAGGTGGAGGAGGGGGCAACAATTCTGCCTAAAATGACAGCTGACAGCAGCAGAGGAGATAGCAGATCTAAAATTTTGCAGCAGCATCCTGATTGGCTGATAGAGATCCTGGCAAAGTATGATTAGATAACTAGAAGAGTGAACACCCATTGAGGAAGCAGTGGGAGTGGGAGGGAGAGAATTGTGAATGGATGATCATAAAGAAAGTCTTCCTGATTGAACTTCTGCTGAGCTTCATTAGTTTTGCAGGTATGTCATCATAAAACTAAATAATGGACATATTCAATTTTTTCTCACCAGATGATGGTGTGAAATTAAATTTTAAGTATCACAAAAATGAGCCTATTAAAATGTATCTTGGGGAGAAATAAGTAGCCCATTTACCCCAAATACTGGATGGCAATCGGTTTAATAGTTGTTGAGACATTTCACTTAAAGCCACAGCTGTCAGCCTCATGGTGAAGCTTCATTCAATAGATGTTGAGATAATTCAGTTTGGGCCAAACTGTTCGATCACCACACCGACTGACATTGCCATCCTTAAAAACACACATCTAGTGCGGCTGGAAAAGTTGTAGTCTTCGGGCCCAAACCAAGATAAGCCCCAAATAATGTCAGGATTATTTTCTTGTTCTTATTTCTCAGACTTGACAAAGCCACAGAAGACATTATACAAGTGTTTTCACAACTGAGTAGTACTTTTAGTGACTGTGGTGATGGCATGTAAACCTGGTTAAATGCGCCTTTAAAATCCAGTCAGACTTCTCCCCTTGCTAGTTTGCAGTCATATCATATTCATAGCATTTTAAATGATTTGGTTTCAGCTATTCCAAAAATAAATCTGTGACTGACATAGCTTGGTTCTGGGCTCATATTCTAAAATGTGCCTGTCAGGCACCTGTTGTGGCTTCCCAGCACACCTCTGAGCAGCAGTCAGCCGCACGCAAGCACACACATTCAGAAGGTGTGTTTCCTGCTGGCGTGCTGCAGTCTGGCCGGCTTGCAGAAACACAAGTTGAGCATTGACAAATTGAAATTCCCCATCCTCACATTTCCTTTGAACCCCAGGCAGCAAATAAAGAAACTTGCACTTTAGAGAAACAAAGAGAGCCACCAGTGTAAATTCACAGCGATAGTGTTGAATTTAACGAGGACAGGGGCTTTCATGGTTCAGCTCTAACCTCATACAGAGTCATTCAGACGGACATGTAGTGCGTATTCACGCTGCACTGCAAATGCATTACCTTAAGACTGTACACAGCAAACCCTAGGTATGGGCAAACATTTAATTTGTGTGTTTATATTTCCACTGGAGGTGCAACAATCCATTAAGGCTGAGGCTGCTGTAGCGGGGAGCTCGGTGTCTCAGTGGCTACAGTAGTTATATTACTGAGTCTGCACACATATGGGATTCAACCAAAGCTCTTTGCGGCACTGACTTGGCAACCTGCTACAGACAGAAGGATTAATGTCATTAGGCAAGTGATGGATGGCTCAGAGTCAAATAGTAATAATACAATGGATCATGACTAAATGATCATAGAGGGAGCTGTCTTTGGCAGGTTAATTCTAGATGGTAGAAAAAGTATGCTTAGTATTGAATAGAAGAGAAAAGCATTGGCAGATTAGTCAGGGTCATAATCAGTTTGGTGAAAATTCATATTCAACATCAGAATTTCTCTAAGGCTGAGAGACATTCTTATAGATAGACTTAGAGATAGGGTAAGGAGCTCGGACATTTGGAGGGAGCTCGGAGTAGAGCCGCTGCTCCTTTGCGTTGAAAGGGGTGAGTTGAAGTGATTTGGGCATCTGATCAGGATGCCTCCTGGGTGCCTCCCGTTGGAGGTGTTCCGGGCACGTCCCACTGGTAGGAGGCCCCAGGGCAGTGCCAGAACACGCTGGAGGGATTACATATCTCATCTGGCCTGGGAACACCTTGAGGTGCCCCAGTAGGAGTTGGAAAGTGTCGCTGGGGAGCAAGACGTCTGGGGTGCTTTGCTTGGCCTGCTGCCCCCGGGAAACAGCCCCGGATAAGCAGATAAAAATGGATGGATGGACTATCAGAATGTAAAAGCAAACAAAAGAACACCATTATAAGTCTAAAATAGTGAGAGTGGCTGTCTGGGAGATACATCTGACAGGGTCTTTCCTGTAAAGAGAACTACGAATTACGAGGGTTGTGGGGGGCTGTAGCCTATCCCAGCTGACATTGGGCGAGAGGCAGGGTACACCCTGGACAGGTCACCAGACTATCACAGGGCTGACACACAGAGACAGACAACCATTCACACTCACATTCACACCTACGGACAATTTAGAGTCACCAGTTAACCTGCATGTCTTTGGACTGTGGGAGGAAGCCGGAGTACCCAGAGAAAACCCACAGTGACACGGGGAGAACATGCACCACCACCATGCCACCTTAAAATGCATCATATAAAAAGTAAAAACTGTCTTGTAAAAGTGTGAAAGAGGGTTATTTAAAACCCAATTATCATTTAAAAATATTTTCTTAATGCTTCAAAAACAGGAGGAGATCTACCTTTGTGTAAATAATATTTTGCCTGCAGAATCAAATTGTTTTACAAGACATTCAGTTAATCAGATAATCAGTATTTGCAGTCATGTTCTCAGTCTCAAACAAAGCTTATCCAGGTAATGTGATATGCTGTTTTATTAGAGTATTAATATTACTTGGACCATTATGAAAAATTGCAGATGAACATTTATTATCTAGGAATTATCATTGTAGACACAACTGACGATCCTAATAACAATTTGTCCACACTTCATTAATAATTTTAGCTTATTTTTAATCATTCAATTACTAATCAATTATCCTAAAAGATCCTCCTTGAACTCCTAAACGATGTTTTTTTTTTGTAAAAAGTATTTCCTTGAGCCTTGCACATGATCAGGATTGTACCACCTCCGCCTTATTTTGAGCCAGGAAAAACTCTGATCTGCATAAGTGAGTAGGCACAAATTAAAACTTTACGATAGTAACTTGAAATACAGCAAGATAGTAAGATCACACTGGGTCAAGCATGGCCTGATTCATCGGGAAATGTTTGATTGTGGTCTTGTTGTGTCTTGCATGATGAAACAGGGAAAGGGGCTCTGAAATCAAAGGGAAATTATGGATACAGTGAAGCACTCACGGCGACATGGCAAGGAGAGGCAGGCAGAACAGATGGAGTAACTCGTTCTGATGGAATAGCAGATATGTATTGTCACTCCGTTGTCAAAACAGCAGATGGAGGTGTGCTGCCAAGCCGACAGTTGAGTGTATCAAAAGCAATGAGAAGAAACTTTTCTGCTACTTGGTAGCCCTCGCTAAAAAATTATACTTCAGTCTTTTTACATTCATTTCAAGGGAACAAAGCCCCTCTTGGACAATCAGCTTTTATGCTCTTCATGAGTTAGTTTTTGCGCTTTTACCAAATGCTGTTCTTTTGAAATTGGAAAAAAAAAAAAAAAGGTAATAGCTGCCTTTAGCTGCCATGCAAGGCTGGATCAAGCGGCCCCAAAAGTTCCAGGATTCAGTGCATGTCAATTGAGTTTGGCAATTTCATTAATTGCCAATTTGTTACGAAAATAGAACCACTAAAACTCCTGAGGCAGTGAAGGCCCTTAACTCCTCATCATCAGTTCACTCTATGAACTCAGCTGAACTATGTCCCCCAGTGGGTCTCTCAAGGCACCAGGCATTTTGTTTTATTTACCCTGTTAGAGTAATTTGAATGTTTATGTTGATGTGTATTTGTATTGTAGAGTTTGTCCACTCTTTTTAGTTTAGCATACTTTAGTTGACAAGAATTTAAATACGGCAGTAAAAAATAAAACTGTATATGCCAATGTAAGGGCTAAAACAATACATCAGGCAGTATTTATTTTCATCGTGGTCCCTGATATATCAGACCTCACACCACACAACAAGATGGAGACGACCATTCCACGGCCAAAGCAGAAAATGCTTGACCACAATATACCACATCCCGACACAGCAACCTAACCACAGATATGCATGCCAATAACAAACAACAATGAACATATGCACATTCCTTTTTTTTAAGAAACCCAATTTTAATGTGCAAAATGACCTTGAACTTATCTAGCAGCTTCTGTTGAACAATTTTTTCCTATAGACCCTGTATATTAAGTTTGATATAACGTGCTTTATTCTTAGGTTGGAGCCACTGGAGCTGAAAGAACTAAGACCTGCCCACATGACTCCTGTGATCCATCCTTGGATGGTTTTATTAAGGTCCCAATACTGTGAATTAATGGCGTATTCCAGGTGACACTGGACTAAGCAGGAAGCAAAGAGCCTTTGGTATTCCCTATCCAGTAATCTAGCCCTTCTGGCAAGGTATTTAGTGCCCAAAATCCTACCTTTACCTTGCCAAAAATGTTCAAGGCCATGGAAGCTCCCCCCAAGTTCCCATCTAGGATGCAACCCAAGAGACTAATAGTGGACTTTATTACACCAAAGTCCCCTATTAGTCTTTGGACTTTGGTGTAATAAAGTCCCCTTCAATCTTAGTATTGAGTGCAGATTCCTTATTTAACCTAATTTAACAAGACAGACTCAGGGACACGCTAAGACACATTCCAATCAATGTTTCACTGAAATGATAATAAATTATTGAATATGAATCTGGAATCTTGAAAAGTACAACATTAGCTAAGGCGAGTTACTTAATGTTCACTCAGCAGATATAGTTTGCTCAGTTGCTATGGAACTGTAGACATTCATCCTTCCATTACTCTGAGCACCGCTAGAACATATTATCCATGTTGGCTTAATGGTTTAGGTTGATGGCTCACTCTTGACCATGGTAGAAAGCATCGGAAAATGAAGCTGTTTTGTCAACAACTCCACAAGGTCAGGAATGAAATGTCACTCTATTCCTTGGCTCCCAGCGCCCCGATCCTAAATCCTAACTAGAGTTGTCCTCATACCATTACCATAGTCGGAAATGCCTCCAATCCTGCCTAAAATGCTGGATCTCTGGAACACTGTGATCTAGAAACTTACCTGAAATGACCTCCACTTTGTCTTGTTTTAAATTTTATTTTAGATTCTTGACATGGAAATTGGTTAGTCGTATACAGCTGTTATTGATTTATTTTTTTCGATACAATGGCAGTCGAACGGTTCACGGTATTGGCTGATACATCAATTTAGGTATTGGTATTGGAAAGGAAAAAATGGTATTGGAACATTCCTAATCGTCACCTCTGACAACAGGAAGATGTCTTTCTTCGGGCAACCTCTCCTGAAGAGTATTTTGTACACAGAGAAAGTTCTGATAACACATACTGGCAGCCTTATCCTAACTGAAACCGTTGAGCTCATGCTGCCATGACAGTTTTAAACAGGGCAAATATCATGCTAACTTCCATTATACAGCAGTTGGCTAGCATTGCTGTGTGGCATACCAAAGAGGGGTTTCTTCATTGTATCCAAGTCTAGTCTCTTTGCCCTTAGTAAACACCACTTGTCCTCTGAGGGTGTTTACAATTCACTGGCTGAAGGAGGAGCCTTTGATATTTCACCATCCCTCCTAACCTTTATGTGTCTCGAGTGGACTTTGAGTTGAGATTTTTCCACATCTTCTCTTGAAGAAGGAAATGTCAACTTACCACCTAACCCTCAACCCAAACCCTATGAAACATCGCCTTTTACTCCAGCCCTGCACAACACTCACCCAATCCTGAAGCAATCCTGGGGTCCTCTCACAGGTGAATTTGGGTATGCTGCCTTGGTAGTATAAAACTAAGTACATACTATGTAAACCTCCATTATACAGTGGTTGGTCAGTATATTATTTATTATGGAATTTCTCTATCATATCCAAAGATCAGGTGAAAGTAGTAATCTTCCCTGAGGGAAGATGGTATAGAGGTAGACGCTAGTCTTTTAGTAAACAACCTGTGTCCTCTGAAGGTGTTTAGAATTCACTGGCAGAAGGAGGAGCCTTTGATATTTCAACATCTGTTGTAACCTTTACATGTTGCTTGCATGGTCGCTGCTCTCATCGAGCTGTGTGGGCCTGTCAGTCCACTTTTAGCTCCTCACAGAAGAGAAACATATTTGGGGGGGTAGAGACAAGAGGCTGAAGGTAAGGGGACTGTTAGCAGGTATGTGTGTAAGGTTCATCAGAGGAGGGTGGAGTTGAGAGACGTAGGGACAAAGCAACAAATGAAGATTGATGGATCACGCTTTAAGTCTTTTAAAATAACTCATTTCTATCTGTTATAGAGGCTTTGCTGACATCCCCTGTTTGCGTGGCAACAGGTGAATAGATATCAATTCATCTGTCTGTTGGCTCGTCTATCAGCTTGTTTGTTGGCCTGCTGTGTATTCCCTCATCATCAGCCCCGCTGACGCTGCAGGCGAGCCAACCCCCGATATGACACACTAGCTTAGAATCACTTCTTCAAATCAAACTTGTTCCCTTTATCACATCAACAGAGGTAAGGGAAAGCACGTGAACAGGCTGCATATTTCAAATCTGTGGGGAGGGGGGGGGGTACGGCAATTTATACCATTGGCTCTTCTGGTCTCTGTTGCGACTGGCAGCAGGATGGATGGAGGGTCTACTCTGAGCTGCTCTCTTGCAGCGAGGAGTCAGAGTGTTTGTTTTTGGGCCACAGTTAATTATGACATTAATGTTAGTCACTGTCATCCCATGAGTGAGCCTGTCTGTGTGTGGAAACAAAGGGCAGCTACCATTTACCAAACATGGCTGTTTAGCTCTTGTCTCTCCTGTAGGCCCGCTCTGCTGCTAACCTGCTAACCCTAATTCCCTAAATGTGGGAAGCAGGTGAGTAAATTGAGATTGTTTTCCCAACTGCTGTTTTCATGGTCACAAAATAAATGTTAGCCTAACCTCCTTACCTTCTATGATTAGCTGATACATATACAGTGGCATAATGGTGTCTGTTCCTCCTACAGCTATCCTCACCTGAATCCTAGGTCTTGCCAATCTTAATTACTGTTGCTAGGTTAAACAAGCTTGACAAAGAGAAACATGGGGACGATGGTTCCGTTTAGTCAGGTGCTGCAGTGTTTATTAGCTCGTAAAAGCTGGCAGCAAGTACTACAATATGCAACGGAAGGACAAATTAACAATGATGATGTGTATATCCAAGTAAATAACCTCAAATGTTACTTTGGGGCCACAGCAAGCCATACAGAGACAATACAAACAAAGGAATGTTAGCCTTGATCATTTGTGGCTTATTATAGCTCATCAACAACCTATCTGTCCTTCTCCAAATCTCTCCAACATTACCACAGCAATAAGGAGAAAAGGAAACCTGGCTGACATTGGTGATCTGATTCCTCTTGATGTAGCCAACATGAGGCAGCTGTGGCTCAGAGGAAAAGCAGAAATTGGATTCACCAATTGGCGGTTTGATCCCCAGCTCTACCAGCCGGCATATCGAAGCATACTTGGGCAAGATACAGAAACTCAAATTGCTCCTGATGGCTGATCCATCGGTGTGTGAGAGCATGTGAGTGGTTACTGAGTAGCAGGTGGCACCATGTATGATAGCCTCAGCCACCAGTGTGTGAATGTGTGTGTGTATGGGTGAATGTGACACATAATGTATAAGCGCTTTGAGTGGTTGGAAGACTAGAAAGGTGCTTTACAAGTGCAGTCCAGGGGTTGGACTTAAGAAGGGTCAATTATGAGGACCGTATTTTTAATGCTTATGTAGCTGATATTTTCAATACATGACTTTTGCTTGTAAAAGAGCATTTTGCTTATGTCCATCTCATCATCTTTTGCTCATAACTATTGTCAGTTTGATAGTTGACAGACACTTTATTTCTGCTTGACAAAGTACCTTGGTGTGTTGTCTGCATACTTGTAGTGTGTGTGCCGAAGTAGTTATAAAGCTTGCAGATTATGGACCGACAGCAAGCAGAGACACTTTTGTTCTCTGAGTTTGTCCTTCAGACAGCGCTTCTCCTCATCCCTGGTGCCATTTTATGGGGGCACTCACATTGCCGGGAAGGAAGCACTGCCTTAATGATTGAAGTCAAGGAACAAAAGACTCTCCACTCCGTGAACACCACAGATTACCTGAAAGTCAGTATATGTTATATGTGCTAGAATATTTTTGTGGTCATTGTTTGGTTTTCCAGAGCAGCCAACATTAGCAGAACACTGAGCGAATCTTAAGAACCGAGGAGTCATTAAGGCAACAATATCTTTTTTTTTCTGTTGTAAGTCCACCCCAGGTAACATACAAGCAAATGTTTCGGTTTATATAAGTTGATTATGCAGTATGAATTATTCAACGTGTTCCAAATGCCTAATGACTCCCGTTCATTCAGTTTTAGCGGTGGTAAAATTTTGCTGATGTTTGTATATCCTTTACCAGAGATCCAAGTCACTGATTCAAGTTTCCTCTGGTCTACTTGCAGGCATTATGCAAAAACAAAAACAATCATTACATTGTTGTTTCAAGTGGTATTTTTCCTTTTATACCTCCTTTTTTTTCAATGTTTCTACAGTTCATTTAGGGTTGTTTGACTAACCTCCAACACAATCAAAGAAAAGACATTAATTTTTAGTTACATTGTGTAAAATCTGTTTTTCTTTTTTAGTTAATCAGGTTACCTCAGGGTGTGACCTGTTTGTTTATTGTTATCCCAAGACTTGCATATTAGGACATTAGTAATTTACTAATTGGAGTGTGAAATCATAGGGACTCTTCCATTATAAAATGCCATTGCACAGATAGGGAGGAGAAGATCAAAGATTTATGGTTCAAAAGTGCTGTGTTACCAGAAAGAAACCTCGGTGTAATTTCCACCTCCTCCCATGCCCATATAGTCTCAACCCCATTTCCCTTTTTCTTTCACAATCCCCCTAATGATCGTAACAGGCCTTGGAGCCCATAAATCTGAACGGTAGGGAAACTAAGTGTCTCATCATTATGCAGCCTCCACCTATCTGCTCAAAGAGCATCCATGTAAGGCCCCCAGGACAGCAGCGGCACTTGTTTAAATCCAATCTCATTTCAGTGAGCTCTTCATCACTTTTTCCCCCTCCTGCACCTAATGACGTCCCCATGCCATATTGTTGTCTTATGTGTAATGGGGATGAGCTCAATTACTCTTCCGCTTGACTAATGGTGATGACTGAGTTAAGTTGACTGAGTCATTTTCAGTCGAGGTAATGTTGTTGCTGGCACTTGCTCCCTGACGAAGTTATAAAGTCTTCCAGGAGGCTTCTTTTTCACCTTGGCAGGACTGGCGTTCAAGTGTACAGCTGTTCATGTCTGTGAACAGATAGTTTCGCAAAGCCATTTATTCATGTTACATGACTACAGTACGTTGATCTAATCGCAGCTCAGTCCATCAGAAAAAGGTCACGCCTGATTCTGCTTTATAAATCTCAATCATTGTGGCGCTGGGCGCACATGCACGAGCCTCAGTCCCTCACCCACAGCTCACCATAAACAACCGTTTGCATATTGATACTTGTGCCGCTCAACCACTCAATAGGCCTGTCAATGAGAACTAAAATAAGTAAAGAAAGTACAATTTTACTGTCTGTGTCACATCTGCAAGTTTCTCCAACGGTGCCAGTGTAGCCGTCATTGATTTTTATTTATTACTCTCCCATGTATGTGTCTAAATGTTACTGTATGTCACAGTATGCGTGCAAGGCAAGCTGTTTACACAAATTGCCCCTGGTAGGATTAATAAAGTTGTCTGAATCTGAATTACGCACGGCTGTTGATATTCGTAGCGTCTATACCACTTATTCATCACATTCCCGCAAACCATCATCGCGGTATAATCTCAGTCATCATCATTATTAAATGTCACAAGGATGATCAATGATTCATTCATAGCACTCATGTGGAAACTGACTTCTCAAAGTGCTCCACGGGATAAAATTAAACGATCGCTTACAGGGAGGTGAATGTGGATAAAAATAATGCTGAAATTTATCGCTCATAAATAATTTAAGATTAACTTTATAAAAGTGCCTTTGATAGACATTTTACAGAACGCTGTGTCAGCGGCAAAAATAATAAAACAATCAGTGAAGTTGGCACACAGCCAAAAAACATCGTTTTCTGTCTCTTGACAAATATTTAATCTGCTCCTTATCGTATCACCTGCAGCTATCTCAGCTAAAACTGTTTGTACACCTCGCCTGATGAATGTGTCTGGTGCACCAACCGGGTCTCGCTCCAAAGCCATCGAAATTTGGCACTTGGGCAGAGACTTGCAGCGTCAGACACCCACAAAAAAAAGCTATCCTTTAACGCTGGAATGACATGCAGCTGGAGGCCATTATAGTTTAATGGTGCCCGGCGGTGTCAGGGGGAAACGCGGCGGGACAAGAACGACAATATAGCAGTGAAAATCCAAGTGGGGCGGGTGGGAGGGGTTGTGAATCAGTCCAACCCAGGAGAGCGGTGTTTGTGTCCCGTGAGATTATGAAGCCAAACCCTGTTCTTTTTTCCTAAACCTAACCACCTGCGTTCGTTGTAGAAGGAAAATAACATCAATGCCCAGTGTTATACTGATGTAGTGCACTTATTTTGAAAAAGACTGTATGTAACAGGCAGAACTTGACACGATGTCCCAGAAAGCCAACAGCTTACACACCCAGGGTACCTTTCACGTCGTATCTGAATGTGGAAATTCAATGACCAAATGTCGATATTGTTGGGTGCGCATATTCTCACTCCACATTCTTCCTTCACCAGATCTTATTTTGATGACTGTGAACATAGGTGGGAAAATTTGTGTTTCTCTTCTGATTCTTAAGCCTGCTTCCAGACCTCTGATTACCATCCACATCTTAAATTTGTCCCGCAAGTCATATAGATTTTCTGGTGTTGTGCCCATTGATGGCTGTTTCCACCAATTGGAGAAACAGTCATTTCATCTTTCTACTAGCTGGATGCATTCATGAAAAAAGTGGCAAGCATGGATGAGATTGAAACAGATTTCCTGGTTGGTGTAACTCAGCTGCAAAGACGTATCAATTTTTAAATGCAACATTTATTTTTAATTAATGTGCAATCTTTAAGTGAACTTCTGCTCCTAGAAACTACTGCTGCTGCTGCTCTGAAAATCAAGAGAAAATTATATTGTGGGGACAGATTCATCACTCATTACTGATTGGGTAGGGCAAAACAAAACTAAGCACAACTCCCTCCTGACAAGAAACCAGCTTATATGAACACAGTGTCAGGGTGAATGAATGAATCCATGAGATCACCTGAAACTCCCAAACAGCAAGTGTGTTAAAGGAGCAGTGTTCAGGATTTAGTGGCATCTTGTGCTTAGGATTGCAGATTAGAACCAGCTGAGACTTCTCCCATGTGCCAGGCGTGAACTCCTGGTTAGAATTCTGTTAGTGTTCACTGTTCTGTTCTACATCCCAACCCTCACATATGGTCATGAGCTCTGGGTAGTTTCCTCTGTGGGGTGGCTGGTCTCAGCCTCAGAGATAGGGTGAGGAGCTTGGACATCCGAAGGGAACTCGGAGTAGAGCCGCTGCTCCTTTGCGTTGAAAGGGGTCATTTGAGGTGGTTTGGGCATCTGATCAGGATGCCTCCTGGGCGCCTCCCGTTAGAGGTATTCTAGGCACGTCCCACTGGTAGGAGGCCCCGGGGCAGACCCAGAACAGGCTGGAGGGATTACATATCTCATCTGGCCTGGGAACACCTCGGGGTCCCCCAGGAGGAGCTGGAAAGCATTGGGGAGAGGGAAATCCAGGTACCAGATAAGCGGATGGAAATGGATGGATGAATGGATGTTCTGGAGGTTTTTACCAGGAGCCAAATTATCCGGACAGGTCTCTTCCTCCCCAAAACAAACAGACCAGGTGATTAAAACCAGTAAAAACAATGAATAAAGCAGTTTCACGTTACAAATCGGTGTTTCCCCGATGTTTGGCTAGTTGCGGATAGGCTTCTAGCTACATTGACCGCTGCAAAATGCGAAAATGTAAATTGTCCTGTCTAAAGCCAGTGTTTGGTTTGTACATTCTGGGCTACTGCAGAAACATATGGTATAGCATGGCGGACTCCGTTGACAAGGACCCATTCCCTATGTAGATATAAACAGCTCATTCTAAGGTACTGAAAACGCGGCGATTTTTATTCTCAGGTGATTACACACTAAAAAAAAAGGGCGGCACAGTGGTATAGTAGTTAGCACTGTCGCCTCACAGCAAGAGGGTTAATGGTTCAAGGGAGCCCTTCTGTGCGGAGTTCGCATGTTCTCCCCGTGTCAGCGTGGGTTTTCTCCGGGTACTCCAGCTTCCTCCCACAGTCCAAAGACATGCAGGTTAATTGGTGACTCTAAATTGTCCGTAGGTGTGAATGTGAGTGTGTTGACCCTGCTGTCTGTCCGGGGTGTACCCTGCCTCTTGCCCAATGTCAACTGGGATAGGCTCCAGCTCCCCCGCAACCTTCAACAAGATAAGCGGCTACAAAAATGGATGTATATATACACACACACACACACACACACACACACACACACACACACACACACACACACACACACACAAAAAAACTGACATTGAATTTCTGCCAATATATTCTCTAAATCCTTACAAATTGGACCTTTAAGGTAGGTCTGTTTCTCTCTGGAACCAGGCTGGTTAAAATTTACTTTTAGCTGATGTTATGCTGATCTGGCAGAGGTCTGCTGGAACAAGATCTAACATTAGCTAAAGTCAGGCTCTGTGAAAAACAACAGCAGAGAAATACAGACTCGCAAGTAGTTTGGGAGTTGCTGTTGCCGTAGATGGACAGTAAAGCCAGAGGCTTATCGCGGTCAAAGAACTTGCTGCTGTCAAGTAACTGGACAGATATTTGGACAAATATATTTTAGGGGTTAACAAAACTGGATTTTGTTTTCTCTTCTTTATTTTTTTTTTCTGTAAATGCTTTGCAGGGATATAAAGAAACAGGTGCCGGCACATCTGGATAAGCTGTCCAAGTCTGTCAGGGTCTTAGATTTTGGAGCGGGTGTCAGCAGTCAGCAGAGTGAGCCTGGGAAATGGGAAAAATGCTCTGTTAAGGAAAATGGGCAACTTACTTTAGCTGCTAAGGTTGTGACTGGAAGAGGCTCAGGGGACGACTAAAACACACTACAGTGCTGCCTGTAATTCCTATTTTATCCATCACCATTACACCGTAGCACACACTAACATATGTGCTCAAACACTTTTTCTTTTCAAGACCCAAACACGACTAAAATAATGCGTCTGCATACTATATACCCAGCTAATAGAGTAATATTCTCCACTCCCATGGGAAGCCGACAGCCCACCTAAATGTGAAAGAACAGGCCTCTGAGTCCCTTCAGTCCTTCAACATGCAAACATTGTTTGACTTAATCCACTCTAATGATGCAAATTTATGCTGTTAATTATTTCTAGCTGAATTGTATCCTGGCTAAACGTTTTCAGAAATGCAATGGGGACATCAGACTCAATAAAGTATTCAGGGAGAGAAGGGGAAGACATTATTCAAGATTTATTTTTTTCCCCTTCTTTCTTTCATTCTTTTTCATTTGCATCGACTCCATAAAAAGAATTTGCATTTTCCCATTCTGTAACATCCCTAATATGGGTGATATTGTTGTCTGTGGCTATAGATTCTGGTATTGAAGAGTCCTCTTTAGATAAGCTCTTTTAATTCAAACCTTATTTAATAGGAAGCAGTAAGCCTACATCCCCGAGTGCTTTGCTTTCAGGATCTCTCTCTGTCATTGTAATCCCTAGCTGACACCTTTTTGCCTGCTAAATATGATTCTTCATTTAAACCCCCTGATATGGACATATACCAACTCTAAATGGATGCTATAACGTCATACAGAGTAACCTGTTCGCTGGCGAAACAGCTATTCTTGTCACAGTGTGATTATAGTCAAGAGCGGCTTCAGCCAGGGCCACTTTCTTCTGATTAAGTGTACATTAGGCTTAAGCTGTAGACCTCAGTCTACTGTATGGCACTGCTGGGATCCAGCAAAAATAGCATTTATCACTGGCTTTGATGTGGCTCATTTTCTTTTTTCCCAGAGTCGACAAAAGTATTCACAAAAGTTTCCTTTTTCTGTCAAACATATTTTCAAATTGATTTAGAAGTTTATTGCTAATATTTTTGATATAATAAAAGGAAAAAAATATATTCAGGTAAACATCAATAATATTCCTGCAAGCCTTTGAGTAGGAGTGGACCTGTTTGATTGACAGCTGAGCTGGCAGCAGCACAGAGATACAGTGTAACTAACTTGTGCTGGTAGCTGTAGTTCATAAGGTAAGGACATTTTTGAGTAATAACATCTACAGCATTTGGCATCTAAGGGTGCTGTCACACCTGCCCTGTTTGGTTCGATTCAATCTAACTCAGGTTCGTTTGCCCTCTAAGTGTGGTTCATTTGGACAGGGTTACACTCAGGTGCATACCAAAACAACCAGACCAAGACCTCCTTGAAGAGGTGGTCTTGATCTGGTTACAAGCAAACTCTAGTGCGGTTCATTTGTGGTGAGAACGTGATCCGACCTCAATCCGAACCAACTGTCACATGACACATTGTTTGGGTTAAACATGAGCATGTTACAGTCCTGGAGGATTATTAATGTGCGCCTCCGCCTTAATATGCACATTCAGCACATCCAATGCATCAAAACATTGTTTTCTAGTTGGAGCCGTGCCTCGTTTTCAAACTGTATGCTTTGACTCAAATGAACAATGACAGCAATATAGTCCACGATGAGCAGCGCTAAAATCAACCTGCGTAGTTGTCCCTCCATTGTGACATTAGAAATTGTCACATTTATCTTGCAAGTGTCCTCTTCTTCAACATTTCCTTTACTTCCTGGATTTTTCCTGCACAAAAATTCTGACCAATCAAGAGCAGCTTTCTTGCGCAAGGCATTTGATCTGGTCCATTTGTAAATGCTGACGTGAGAACACGAACCAACTCCATTATGCAACTTAACAAAATTAGTTCTGGATTTGGACCAAAGCATGTGAACACTAGGTCTGAAAGCACCCTAAATGACATTAGCAAACGAGTTACAAGACTTCTGAAAGTTTTATTAATTTTTAGTTTTCACAAGTCCTTCATATTGGAAAAATAAGAATGAAATGAATGACATCAAACATGGTTTACAAAGCTATTGTTTATTAATTGTGCAAAACCATTTTATTCTTACACACCATGAACCATTTGCTGGCCCCGCAGCAGCGTTTGGCAAATAGCACCCAGAGCTAAATAAGATGTGAACCCTTTTAAGAAGGGGTTTTTATGGGACTTCAAATATAAGGAAAATATGATTGTGTTATTATGCAATTTCAGGTGATTTTTGCTTTATTTTTTTCCAAGACAGAAAAATAATGTTACTTCAAATTTGATGTGATTATAGTCGCGGACATTCTAAACAGGATTCCACTGATAATTTCAGCAAACCAGGCATATGCCCCAAATATGATTAAATAATGGATGTGCTATGATATAATTTGAGCTGACTTTCCCTGTACATTAGTGTTCAGTGGAACAACTTTGGTCATAGTCAGGAGTATTTTGAGCAGAAATCCAAACTTAGGGAAGCAGTTTTCTTAAAGTAGGACTTATTTTGTGACATTACATAAGACTTAATTTATATACGATGCATAATATAATATTAGAAATTTTGGCCTCTCCAAGCATCAGTATGGTAATAGCGTTAATAGACGAGCATCAACATCAAAGTGGCAGCTCACTTGACTAGGTTTTCAGAAACAGTGGCTTACAGAGCAGATCTGTATGCTGTTATAGAAAAAAAATGCAATTAGAGCTTGATTTAAAATGAAAATCGGTCACAAAATAAGATTTGGTAGCAACTGATTCAAAATGGCATTTCCTAATTCTTTTCACAAACCAGAAGACTTTCCTCCAATCTGTCACGGTGTGCCTATTTGAACAGATCCACTTCCAGCCCTTTCCTGCCCCTGTCTGAAAGGTGGTGTTGAGCTTGAGCCAAAAAGGCTGCTCAGCTGCTGCAGTGCATTTCTCAACTCAATGACTCTCCAGATGGCAGGTATCTTTAGTGCTCAGCTCCCATGTCCTGAGCTGCGACAGCTCTGCTGCGCTCCATCGGGCTGCAGCGGGCCCGCCCTCCCAGGGTACTTTTAATGGACTTTAATTTGAAACACATGATCAGGACAATACAGACAATGCACTTGCTAGCACAATGAAGATAATAGAGCTCCTTTTCATGCATGTGGGCTTAGAAATTAACAGCATAATTATTGCTAAATGGAGAAAAATAGTTTGAAGCCTCCTTTATATCATATACAGATGGTGAGGTCCTACACGTTGACCTGTATACATGGCAGGCTGCAATTAAAAGAATTGTGGGAATTTTTAATGAACTCTAACAGCAACCATTGTGATAGATTTAGGTGGCTGTGTCTTTCGAAAGAACTGAAGTACACATCTCACTGTCATCTGAGAGAACACACGTGACTGCCAGGCAGGTGTGCTGCCTGCTATCATTTGTTATGTGGCTATAAGGCGACAAGATAGCATGAAGGAATCACTGAAGGAACCCAGAAGAGGTGGTGCAGTTTGAGAGTGAGCACAAAGCTGGAGGGAATTCATTTGTTAGCCTTGGTTGGGTACACATTAGTGTTTGACACTGATAATCATACAGGATAATATTTTAATTTGTCGAACATGTACCAACAACACCACCACAGAGTTCGTGTTGCAATATACCTTTTACTTTGTGGAATATGTTTTTGGGGTAAAGTGAATCCATGCAGAAAAATACTTTTCAGTGCTGATTTTCTAGAGATTTGTTCTTGCCTGAGACGGACTGTGATAAAAAGAACAGTAGATAGGCACACAATGTGCCTGAGATTAAAATAAACGTGGCTCTAAATATCTCCTTGCATTTATAATGTGATAAAAGGTCATGTGGACCATTTATGATTGGAACTAATTGCATTATGCACCTTTGTTACATCATTATACAGTGTCACTTTAATAGCATGACACTCTGAGGTCAGTAACTGTGTTATGGGCATAATAATTCCATTGATGTGCTGTCATTTCATATGAAAGCTTTCATCTTTCAAAGGTTCTTGAATGTACGATCAGAGTAAATTATAGTTGCTCTTTATAAAGAATACATTATGCCTGTCATAATAAAATTATGAGAGGGGAGGTGTAAATGGAGCTTTAATGTTAACCCTACCTTGATTGTGACAAACTAATCATACTTTAACTATTTCTGATTAAGGTGCGATGAAAAAATGATTTTGCAGAAAATGGACTTAAGTTAAGATTATTCTATTAAAAAAAATGAAATTGTCTTCCAACGGATAAAACACCCTCAGGAAGTTGCTGTCTGAACTCACCTGATCCCTCACCAGCTTCCCACCCATCATCAGATACTGCAAATAACCAGTGGTGTGATGTAACTGAGTACATTTACTCAACTATTTTACTTTAAAACAGCGGAACGGTTCCATTGGTACCATCCACAACTTTTCACAATGGAAACGTAAGAAAAGCGTACCAAACTGAACTGAACCGTAGCGTACTGCTCGGTGGAAACGGAGCATATACTTTTTATAACATTTTTCTGATTATAATTACAGACTTTTACTTAAGAGGCATTTTCTTGTAACAGAATATTTTACAGTGTGGTATCAACATCTCCTTAGGTAAATTACATTTCAATAAACTTGTATTCATGTTATTTCACGTGACAAATACATTGGTTAGGTTGAAGTAAATGATCTGAATGCCACTTCTGGAAAACAAACCTGTGGTTTCTGTGCTGGTGAGAACCTCAACGTGGTGCTGCTGCTTCTGATTACTTTAATATGACTTTTGATTGAGGCTGCACCTAATAATTATTTTAATTATCGATTTTCCTGATTCAGTGATGAATTGTTTTGTCTATAAAACACTGTCGTGTTTCATGTGACTAACAGTTGTAAAGATTTTCAGTTTACAATGATATAAACCCAAAAAAAGGAGCACATCCTCACATGGAAAATGAAAACGACTTTCTGCTCAATAAATGATGAAAAATTAATCCATTGCCAAACTAATTAATTCATTTGTTGTTTCCTCTGTAGATACAGTGGCAAGCATACTCCAGATTCCCTGTGGTCCCTCATTCAGAACAATCCAGACGGTTCATTAGCATAGCCTTTTCCCATACCTCCCTCCATAGGATCATCCGTACTGCTGTGTACTTTGCAGGCTCCATAAATTGTGGGGTATAAAACCAGTCCTCCCCTTCCCTCCCATATGGGATATGCCACGGCGATGCCAACAGAAGCCATTTGATTTAGAGCACTGTACATAGATGCATCAAGAATTTATAGGAGACTTAATTAGGAGTTATAAAAGTGACTTATAGCAATTGTGTGGGACACAGGGCCCTATAATGCGGCAGTTATCATTTCCATAACTTCCAAGTCCTGATTCTTTTCTGAGAACTTTTATGTGTTGGTGGAGCCTGTTTGTGCTTTGATGTCAATGCAAAGCTTCTCTGGGTGGCAGCGTGTTGCCGCTGCAGTGCTGCAGAAGGAACTGTGCAAATGGAAAAAGGCAGAAAACCTATGCTTTGCTTTCTGTTACCACAGTGTGTCATGGAAAATATTTACACATATTATCCCAACATCAGGGCAAAAGCCATGATGAAATAGGACCCATATTTTGAGGCAAAGAGAGATTGTAGAAAGAGTCTCCCAGTGAGAGGAAGCTCTCTTCGTATATTCACCTCCTTTTTCCTGCCTGTGTTTCATTTTCCAATCACATGGCTAATCAAAATGTCCCTTTGACTCATTCTGCAAACTCTGATTGGGGCCAGAGGGCTCTGGCATTATTGGAATCTTGGGAAACAAATGTTGGAGGTTATTTTGGAGGTAATCACTCTATTTAGCCAATTAACAAATTAGTGGCAAGTGAGGTATATGCCATTTTCAGTCGACTCATCAGCTGCGGTTAATAAGAGCTGTTAACTTCATGTTTCTCAGATTTTAGTGACCAATTTAAGAGTTTCTATTCATCAGTCTCACACAAGATTAGTGCTACTTTTGTGGCAATTCTTCTGTCACTATTAGGGATGTTAGATGCAGTTAATTTAGCTTTCAATAGCCTGTCACCCATTAACCCGTAACTAACTGGTTAATTTTTTTTTAAGAAAAAACAGAAAATGATTTGATATACAAGAGGTTCTTTTCTTTAGTCCAGACTCCATCAACTCAGGTAGTAAAGTAGTATCCATTCAGATGCTTGATGTTTTGTGCTGTAAATGTCTGACATTTATTTTATCTTCCGTTGGTTTAGCTGGCTAGCTGCGCTAACATGCAGAAATACAGTGCCCCCTGCTCACCCTGTGGTCTCCACTGGTTAGCTAATGATAGCCTCGGCCACTGCACAGCGCACCACCCAGATCGGGTGGGAGCACGCTAGCAGTGCCACTCATCTACAATTTCAGTTGCAGAAACATTGTGGCCGCATTTGCAACTCAAACTACTCAACTCACTTACTAAGCACCGAGACCCGGGGGCAGATTGTTGGGACAATGTTTTCACAGCAATGCTGCAGGGTCTGGACAGTGTCACTCGCAGTAATTGCTGAATGATCGGAGCAGTCAGCTAGCTCTCACCAGACCCAAGTGGTGCGCAGTGCAATAAACTGAAGAGTAGCAAGATGAACCTATAAGCCCCATTTCCACCAAACACTTTTGGTGTGGTACCTCTTAAACCAAAACTAGCCCTTCAGACATGATACATAGACCCCAGTTCGGTTTAGCGTTTCCACCGCAAACAGTACACTTAAATGTGGATGGGTTTGTCACTGCTCCGTCCAGCACTCACTGTATTTCCTCATCACCAGTGAAATCGATCGAAGTCTGCACCTCTGTTATTGTCCGCAGAATGGTTGTGCATTTAGTCAGGCAGGGCAGCTGGCCGGAGCCCACAGGAACTATGCTCCACAATGCTTTCTTTTTTTTTTTCAAGTGAGGATTAAAATGTACCAAGTTCACATAATCTGGTCAAAATTAATATACATATTTAAATGTTTGAAGATCCACTCATTACTAAAAGTCTTCCAAGAGCCACAATACAAAATTAAAGGCATGGTCAAAGTTGTCACATTCAAATTAAAGGTGTGCTGATGGATTCGTGTTGTTAACTCGTGCATTCAGTAACATTACAAGTAAAAGTTCCACCTTAGAATTTGCTGGCAATCAGCCCAGTGACTGCAGCTGCTGCAAGAGGCAGCAAAACATCCTTTATTTTAATAGTTATAGTTTACTATGTAAAACTTGTCACGGTATGAACAGTGGTTACAAAACCAGCCACAAGTGCAAGAGTGACCTTCTGCTATTGACCAATCAACAGACTGCAGTGTTCACAGCTCCACCTTTTAGCACCAGATCTGTGTGCTAGGTACCCCAACAGAGGGGGGACCAAAAATGGGGACGGTACGGAACGGGTACATTGGTACCATCCGCAACTTTTCACAGTGGAGAAGGGAAAAAATGTGTACAGAACTGAACTGAATCGTGCTATACTGCTTTGTGGAAATGGGGCTATAGATCGACATACATAACCAATCAATTATATTCTTGGCAGTAAATTGATTAACAGTTAAGCATTGACAATAGTCACTATTTTTGTGGATTTAACTCTCTCTGAGTTGAACACAACAACAAAGCTCTGATTGGCTCTGTTGTCTTCCAGCCAGGGAAACAGCAGTTAGTGAGCACAGCACCCAGCAGATTTTGAGATATCCCGCTCGTCTGTAAGACGTTGCTGTTGAGTTGTTTTAAATGTTATTTTTCAATGCTGTGTGCACACTAATGAAATCCCATTCATCTCCACTGTACTGTGGTCAAAGCAGAAATATCAGACAGGTATCTTATAACCCGGACAAATAAACTCTGTGGCTCGAAACCACAAGAGGTGAGCAAGAAAATGTGTTATGTGTTTTATAATATGGATTAAATCCCAAATACGTTGCTTGAACAGTAGGCCTAATATCACTGCCAGTTTGAAGAGTGATATTTCAGTGTCTGGTTGTATCTGTTGCCATGGGAAACAACAAAAACTATTGACATGATCCCTAACATTTTTATCCACTTTTACTCCCCACTGCCTCGAGCAGAATCCATAACATCTTATTTTCATTGCAGAGTGGAACAGACCGACTGTCAATAGAGAACATTGTTGTGGGCAGGAGTGATCAGATCAGCGGGTGGGAGTAGCATGGTGCATCTGGTAATGGTTGAAAATCCTGTGGGGAACAGGCATTTATGGGGTCACAGAACAATCCCGCATAGGCCTCCTGTCACTAATTGGTTGCTGAGGTCCACATTTTATCATGTGCTGTGAGAAAATGGAAGACACAGCCACTGTAGAGCTGTCATTTATCTTTTATTCTGATTTATATGTCATCTTAAGCAAAAGTGCACCAGCACCAGGCTTCAGGTAGTTGGATAGCTACAGCAAATTCAATAATTTCCCCAAGCATTTCCCACATACCTATGAAATGAGAGAAAAGGTTCTGAAAAAAAAGGCTTCATGAAATTCATCTCTCAGTAGCTGATGTGTAAGCTCTCTTGTGTGAAACCAGAGTTTGAATCCATTCATTTCTCATTTAAGTCTAACTTCCCCCGTGTAGATTTGTTTCATGCAAAGGCTACAAGAAGAAAAACAAATGTGGACCAATACATAAACAAAAAAGATTTATTCCCTATACGTATATAATCTGAAATCCAATATCCCTGCGTAACTCCTAACCCCAGAGTAGTGAAACAAAAGCTGCTTATTATGCCTGTAAGCCTGCAGCGTATTTTAAATTGTTTGATGGCTAAATGTGATAAAAGCAGTGCTACCTGGAATGAGTTTCTTGTGAGACACAGCCCTTGAAGACCTTAACTGTGATCTAAACCACAGAGTGAGACATTCTTTTTTGGCTTTGACACACCGTGTTTGAGTGTGCGTCCATGTATCTCCATTAACATGAATTATTCCTGAGATAAAGGAAGCTTACTCATGCTGTGGAATGGCCTTTTAGACCCTTGGATGTTTTTGTTTTTATACTCGAGCTTTGGTAGTGTATTATCATTCAGTTATTCTACTAACTGTCTAAGAAATATTATTCACATAAAGTATGTCATATACAACGGGAAATATCTGAGAGTTTTCTCTGGCTCACAAAAATGTGTATGAGTTTTGGTCACATTTTGGTCATTATGTTGGTTTTAGTCAACAAAGACTGACATTTTAGTCTCATTTTGGTAGGGGTGGTGGATGCACCCAACAGATGCTGTAGTTTCACCCAGGAGCCCGGTGTTTACTTCACATATGAATTTCATGTTGAACCATGACTTTTTTTTTTTTTCTAAACTTAAACACGTGTGTTTGTTGCACAAGGAATTAAATGTAAATATGAGGCATGTTGCCAATGTAAGTTCATTCTGAAAAACATTGTATGGATCTAACAAGCAGAAACTGCACATTTCCCATGAAAACAGAAGTGTAATTTGAAAAGACAAAATGTATGTAACAGGCATAAATTGACAAAGCGTCCCAGAACAGCAGAAACAGACAAAACCCAGGATACCTAGCGTGTCATATGTAGACTGGAAAGTCCACTGACCAAGCGACGATATGTGCTAGTTGGAAGTGAGAACATGTTGTCATGGTGGTCACAGGTCCTTAAAAAGTTTGCTACATTTACTGTTCAGAAAGCCCTAAAAAGTATAAAATTGTTTTAAATTCAGATTGGATGGGTCTTAAATGTCTTTATGTCACATCACTATTAAATATTTCCAGTGTAAGTACTATGGGAAACATCATTGTAACAGGAGCGTAACACTGTTTGGCGGAGGAACAGAATTCCACACCTGTCTGCACGTAGTGCCCCTATTTTCGCCCTCTCTACACTTCTAGATCAAGCAGTGAGTCTGCTGAGGCCATGCTAGCCAGCCTGCTCATTAGTTTATCATCGGTATCGTTTTACCTCACTATTAAGTTTGAAATGACATTAATGTGTTCACTGAAAATAGTACATTTTTTTTATTTTTGGTGTGTATTTCCACATCAGGTTTGATCTTAAATGTCATTTAAAAAAGGTCTTTAACAGTCGTATATTTAACAGGTTTATATCTGTAGATACTTTGATCATGTTATGACTTAAAATATCTGCTTTTGAGGCAGCCTCGCAGCAAGAGGGTTCCTAGTTTGAGCCCAAGGTGGGGGGGTTGAAACTTGGGTTGGGGAGCCCTTCTGTTCAGAGTTTGCATGTTCTCCCTGTGTCAGTGTGGGTTTTCTCCAGGTACTCCAGCTTCCTCCCACAGTCCAAAGACATGCAGGTTAATTGGTGACTCTAAATTGCCTGTAGGTGTGAATGTGAGTGTGAATGGTTGTCTGTCTCTGTGTGTCAGCCCTGTGATAGTCTGGACGACCTGTCCAGGGTGTACCCTGCCTCTCACCCAGTGTCAGCTGGGATAGGCTGCAGCCCCCCCTACGACCCCTAACAGGATAAGCGGTCACAGGAAATAAATGAATATCCACTTTTGGTGGCACTGTCCCTGCTGAAATCACAGCAACAGGTCGCTACAAACACAACACATGTTTTGTTCACTGAAAAGCTGCTGGGAACGCAGGAACAACCTGCTAAAAAACAACTTTGTTGGTCTCAAACAGAGGTTTCTTGCCTAGCTGACACCCCATACACCATCCCTTACACCTCTAACTGACAAAGGCAGGTTTATATTCTTAAAATGTTGATAAGACACGTACAAAATGTACAAAAGTAACATGTCTGTAGACACATACAGTGCCAACATTTTCCTCTGGTGACTGGGCTGCAAGGAGTGTTGTTTTGCAGAGAAACAAAACAAAACAAAAAGAAAAAACATAGGTATATCAAGATGAACTGAAAAAAGGAAATGTGCTGCTGTGTCTGGGCCCTACAGTAAGTGGGGGGTGGGGGTGGGGGGGTTCTGGGAGACCTGTTAGGATGACTCACCAATGGCCCATTAAGTGCCAACTAAAAAGGAACACTGTAATGCTAATGATGTGTTAGGGCTCTCTTACCTGCCAAGATAAGAAGCTGTTTCAACTGATTTCACCATTTAAACTGTAACGGTAATATACTCAATATTTGTTGCTCTGGGAGGATGTCCCCAGACTCCCTTGAAAAATATGCAGTTTCGTGAGTCACTGAGTTTGGGAGATCTTTATAAACTTTAAGAAATCCTGTCGTATGACTATCCTCATTATTTTTATATTTCTTGTAAATTTGGAAAAGTTATTTTTTCTCTGTGTAAAACAAACATTGTGTGAGTTTGTCCTGCCGTGTTGCCGTACCGGCGTGCAGACTACTCTGCGTCTAGATAAATGATATGTCTTGTTAAAAGCAGATAAAGTCAGCTGCACAGATGAGGGTTGCACACGCCGTGTGGTGCATACACAGTTATTTCTTACCATTCATTTCCCACCCCTGTTGCTTTCATTTTTCACACAGCTCCGTTAAATAACACATCTCGTGGTGCTTTCATGGCACAGAATAGAAGGTATAATCAGTAACTAGAGGCAGATCTCTTTGAGCTGCCTCCGTGCTCGCTCTCTTAATTTGAACAATATCCCATAATTTAGGTTAGCTAATGCATAAAAACAACAATCTGTATCAGTGCTTTACAAAAAGCAGCAGCATAATATTTTCTTGACCTTATGATATGATAATAACAAGCACTTCACTAATAGTATGCTCTGTGTGGGAAGCACACTCCCTCGTATGCATCAAGTATGATAAGAACAGCTGATTTCAGGCACAAAGGGGTCAATGAATGTGTTTAGTGGCGATGGGCAGATGAAGTAAAATGGTCACACAACACAAGTGTAGTCTATTAGTGCAACAAGTCAGGTAGCTAAATCAACTTCTTTTTTATATGTATACATATTTTATGGGAGCATTCAGGCTTTTTTAGATGGTGCTAGCAGAGAGATGACAGGAAGCGACGGAAAGAAAGGAACAATGAAGTTCTCAAAACAAGAACATTGTGGTTAACGGTGGGCGTCTTCACCCATTAAATCCCACTGGTGACAATAGTGACCACAGAAAGTTTTCAGTTATAAGGCTCTGAAAATGTTACCAAATGATGTATCAATGCATGTCCAGAAAATATTGAAATAATAAAGGGTCTCAATGAAATATGTGCAGTGTCACATGTTTAGTGTAAATTGTCACATGACCAGAGCTGTTTACTTCCTGGTTGCACCATGAGCTGACGTTGGCTGCATCAAAGCTCCCAAACAAATGGTTAGTAAAACATGTTAACATAAAGATGGGACAAATATATTTGGTACACATTATCTCTAAGGTGTCTAGTACTGATGAGTGCATTTGCAATTACTCAGCTTTGCTCAGTGGGGTCACAGAATTAGTGAACATGTTGACGGCAACAATAGTGACCAGTGAGATAACACAGTGCATCTAGATGTACATGTACTTATACACATAAATAGTTCTTATTCTACCTAACCTTTTACTCTTCTTTTTTACGTTCACTTTGGGTGAAGTTTTGGATATGTGGGATCTAGGTGACGGCCCAGACAATGCATACAACCTCACAGTTGTCTAGACTATGAGGGAGAGACAGGCCATTTGCCAGCCAGGCTGTTAAGTTCATACGCTGAATTTATGCAGACAGATCATGACAGGAACAACTTAATGCGTAATTACAACCTCCCCCTCCTACCTGTTCTCATTCCAAAGTCGTCAAATACCGCCGCTTTGTCAATGTAGGCGTCAGACACCTGAGCAGCAGTATGTAACGCGGCCGGGCATTACCTTTGGTGTCGCTATGATATGCTGCTGGACGCAGTCAGGTTGAAACACTGCTGGTAACAATATAATATAAGGATCAGGAAAGTCCATAGGGTGGGTGGGAGTGGTAGTGGATGGGTCCAACAAACCCCGGGTTTTCACCCAGGAGCAGAGTGTTCCCTTCACAAATGCCAAACCAAGAAGTTTTTAACCTAACCACATGCTTTTGTTGATATCACAGTATTGGTTGCGCGTCCTGGAACATCAACAGCAGACACAGAAGGATACCTAACACGTCATATGTGAATGGAAAAGGTCTTTGACAAAGCGGTGATATACTGTATGTATAAGGGTTTTTGATATGTAAAGTCACTCTAGAATATGATAGAGCATTCTAGTAGCAATACTGGGTACTGTCAATGAGGGAGTTATACATGTTTTAATAACTGAGCTGGGATATATAAGTATTTTGATGACTGCATAGAAGATGATGTTACTTTGGTCAATAAACGATAGATCACCGGTCACAGTTGTGACCAACCATAAAACACACTTTTTCACCTACTTTTACATGAAATTTTAAAAAGATAATTAAAGGTTATCAGTGACAGATGATTTGGATAGTTTTATGTCTGGGAAAAAATTGGGATTAAACGGGTTAACCCCTAACCACCGGGGGGGCCCAAACTAAATCAACAGCTGAGGAAAAAATATTTTGTATCTCAAAGACTGCATTTAATCAAGTAATTGGTTCATTTGGCTCTTATTCCTTTTGTCACCTTTTAGCTTCTCTTTAAATTCAGTTTTTATTTGTTTTTGTTTTGTTTGAAAGGTGAATGACTAATATTTAATCAGTATCAATGAATTTTTTTTCCTGTTTTCCATTGAGAAAAACAAACATTGACCATGGTTTTAACCTCACACAAATCTGGCCTGGACTTAACAAACCACTACGAAGTCCTCATACTGCATTTCACAGAGCCTTCAGCTGAAGGTCCAACATTACGTGCAACCTGACACACAAGTCAGAGCAACCCAAATGTTTTCTAAACCCACCATCAGCGTGAATAGATGAATTTAGCCAACGTGCTCTCTGCAATTCCTCAATCACCATTTGAGCTCCCGTCTTTCGCCGGCTCCCTCAGCTGTCACCGGCTCCATCGGTGGCATGGCAGCCGGTTGGCCGCGCTTTTGATTTATCGAAGTGAGTGGGAAACTATGAAGCTTACTTTGTGACAGCTCAGAAGCTTTAAAATTTAAGATGTCATTGAATTGATGAATGGAGAGAGGAGAGGCTGAGCCTGCCCGCTGGCGTCATATGTCACTGTCCAAAGTGATGAGGGACCCTGCCTGCTGCCCTGTTACACCGACCCAAAGGCTCCTGTGGGGGACCTTTCATTACTGAGGTTGGAAGGATCAGAAATCAAATTTTCTGTAGAATAGATGCCCATGGGTACTGCATAGTAGAGTCTGTTCAACTTCATAAAGGTTTAGACAAATGTTTGCTCCCAGCTAATACTAGATTCATACCTTAACTGCAGACAGGACACTGAAACCCCTTTTTGACAGCCATGGGCTGGCTTGGCTTGGCTTGGCTTGGGTTGGGCTGTCAGGGATTTGCATTTGCATTACAACAGGGCTACCCTCTTGAGAGTGTGTCTTTGACTGATGAAGGCTTGTCTTGAGTGATGACATTTAAAAGCAATAGGCTGATCTGCAGCTAAAGCCCCCCGTTATTTTTGCTGCATGTGTTTTTTCCATCACACAGCAGGGCAGGTAAAAGAAATTTACCTGTTGGAGGTGAGCTGTTTGCAGAGGTGCAGTAAGAGTCTGTTGTCTGCAGCTCTTCATCAACATCTCACTGTGGCTGTTTCTGCTTTCACTTTCCTCCCTGCAGACTATTAAACTTGTCTTTATTGAAGAAAGGCTGCTAACAAAGTTCAGCGGATTCAGTGATAAACACATTTCATTTCACAATAAAAGTCCCTTGTTATTTTGTTATGTAAATAATTTATTGTGAAGCAGCAAAACTAGGAAATGTCAAATTTTCAAGCAGCAACTTCACACAACTTCTAATATGGCTGATGCATGAAACAGTAAAATAAATCAGCTATCCACAGTAAAAACAGGATGCAGGAGAGACACTAAACTCCAAACCACGGAGATTCAGATGGAAGCTACAAAAGTACTGAGAGCTGATCAAATAGACTTTTAAAAACGCCTTTCTCTCTGGTCTCCTCCAGACAGAAATGAGTAGTCTTGCAACACACATCTTGTTTGAATGGGAGAAGCAGGGTGGTCAAGGGTATGGCAATGGCCAGCGAGAAGTCACCACTACTCGCTTTGGTCCCACTCCTGAAAAGGTCCATCTCTGGTGCAGCTGGGCGTGGCATGGCGCATCTTAACTGATAATGGAAACGCAAGTTGGTGCAGCAAAAAGTGACACTGCAAAAAGGTCCATGAGATAAATGCTTGGGTCTTGTGCCATTACCGCCATCAGTGTAAAGCACTCTAAACAGACACATGCAGGGATGGATTACTGAACAGGCCTACTGGGCAAAGGCCCAGGAGACTCTCTGCCCTTCACTTGCAAAATGTCACTCAAATTAAAAAATACCAATTAGGAAGAGACAAGATGAATGCAAAGAGATGCAAAGGAACTGAAAAAAGACACAGAATTACTAAAAAAATGGGCAAAACAACCACAAAGACACTTAAAATGACCAAAAATGACTCAAGTTTACCTTAAAGACATAAAAAATGACCAGTAAGAGACACAAAACCACAAAAAATGCATAACAAGTACAAAGAGGTGCAAAGACCAGCAATAAAAGAGGTAAAACCGGAACAAAGTCTGTGTCTTGCTCCCTTCTAGGAGAGGTGGTGGGGCCTTTTTCATACCTGTGCCCAGGGGCCCATTGCCTCATATTGCGCCCATGGTAACATGGCCCTCAAGCGATGATAATTTGATGAAATAAACATATAATAGAGCTTGACATCCATATGTGAAATCCAAATAATCACGCCAATTTTCAAATTAGAATCAGATTATTGCCACAATCTGTGCCGCCAGAGTGCCGTACATGCTTTGAGACAACCGGTAAACTGTAATTTTTAAATGGAAAACACACCTGCTGACATAGATGGATTTTCCCCTTGCGAAGCTGACAAATAAATTTGCAGCAGTGTGACTAATGTGGATCCTTTTATCTGAGTTAGTGTCAGATTTGCTGCGATAAAAGGCAACAAGTAGGAACATTAGCATAGAGCTCAACTGGGGCCACCGACTCGCAGTGCTGCGAGGAAACAACAATGCACAGACACAGCAAGATGTAAGTGGAGCTGTGTCTACGACATCAATCAATACAGTGTTGGGAAATGCACCCGGGTTATTAATTGTTTGCCCGAGCACCAGAAAATGTAATTAATACATTGAAAGTGGGCCACTGGCTTCACACTGCACACCTTGGCATCAGCCGAGCTATACATCATTCCTTGCATTCATGTGTGCTCATTCTGCAGGACCTTGACTGCTTCATATTCAACATTTGTTTTCAACACAACAGCAGACTGAAACCTACTGAATCAAACCAAATTATTTGCTGATCAGGCTAAAAGTGGCCACATTAATGTCATATCTATTTCAGTTTTAATGTATTATTCCCATTATGTGCTTTGTCTAAACCCATAGTTGTAAATCGCAAGAGGACAGCAGATTAGAGATGCCTATATCTGTGACAATATGTTAGCTTAAATGGCCAGTTGGTAATGATGATAGCAGCTCAGCGCGATGTCAGCCTATCTCCAGATAATGCTTTATAGCCCCAAACTAACCTCCACCCTGGAATTATCCAGCCATGTCTCAAGTCCGCTCGTCACTGTTACGACTTTTAAATCAGCCAGTCTAATTAGAAGCTGGACCAGCGCAGAAACACGCATTCATCTTGCTAACAGGACTGACTTTTTTTTTTTTTTTTTTCCGCAGCTGTACAGCTCAGTGGACTTTGGAAGAAAATGGCAGCTCATCCACGAACACGTCACGCCGAACAGATTCTACTGGTGAGTCATCCTTTTCCACATCTATTAGTCTGCTCCTCTCCTCTTCTGCAAAGTTTTGTTTACTCAGGAATGCAGAAACTGTTGCTCATGTTCTGCGCGACTGAGCAAGTGATATTGATGGCTTAGAACAAGGTGTGTGACTGACTGGTGATGCTGCTGAAACCCTGCACATTATCTACCCCTTGATACAATCAGGCAAAGATTAATCTCCTCCTTCAGAACACACTTTGCATTCAGTGGCCGAGGGCATGTCGCATTCCACTTCATTTCTCACACACGGTCTGCTCATATCAGGCATATTGCACATAAATATTTAAATATTATTTTTTTTACATCGGTAATGGAAGGAGAAAAGAGGCGGCTTTTCTACAGATGCAAACATGCAGATACAGAAGCTAACATACAGTATGAGGAGCCATGACTAATAATGGATCCGGGACGTCCCTGTCACTTCTCATCCAGTCACGTCTGCTGCTCACCCCCCCTCCAGTGTACCTACTATGTCTGAAAGTGCACACTCATCACAAACGTAGGCCCTTATCTATTCCAGCTCATTGCTCCTCCCCCCCTCCTCTCTGAGGTGACTGGGGTGTGCCCGGGATTGCCGTTGGCTCTACCCACCCTAACTTGCATAAATCTGGAGCTACATCCGTGATATAATCCTAAATAATGTGCAGGATCCCTCGCTGGCTTCGCCCTTCACTACCAAAGCCCCTTCAAGGACATCTAAACACTGGATGGGCCTCTAGCAATGGCTAGGCAGGCCTCCAGTTGGCTGCATTTAGACAATGGCTTCATCAGCCTCCAAGGGATATGAAATATCGCCACAATGGGAGCTTCTGTGTCCATCCGGTCTAATCCACAAGCAGTAAAATGAGCAAGATTTTACCCAGAGATCCCCACAGTCAGAGTGTGGTGACCCTGCACCACCCAGGCAGCGATGAGTATCTTTCTTTGTTTTGTTGCATTTCGCCGGAAGGGAACTAGTCTCGAGCTGCTGTGGACGTGCTTGCCATAATGTGGCATTACTCGTAGGCGTAGTGTTTGGAAGGGGTGGACACAGGACACATCCCCCCCCATATTTAGGACATATGCATTTGCTCTCCTCCTCTTCGACTCTTTCTCTACACTGATGACTTTCTGGTATTTTTTCCTCTTTTCTTTTTCCTTTAAATCTTTTTATTTTCATTGCCGTTATGGTTATGCATACTCCGATGGTCTTTCACTCTCTCCAAGGTCTGTCTCCGGCCTCGACAAGGAGCCAGATCTGGTCCACATGGAGGCTCACACACCAGATGGAAGTGAGTGTCTCCTGCACACACACACACACACACACACATCAAAGAGGAATAATGAACAGGTCTCTATAGGAGTGAATTCCTCTCGGGTAAGAGAAGGCATCCCCAGGGAAACAGCACTGGCTCGCCCCGCCAATAAACCCAGTGCATGATATCTGATTAATATGGCCTTTCTTCTCTTCCCTTTCACTCGCTGAATGTCAGCTCCCTAACTCTGAATGGCAGTAGGTCTTCCATAGGCGACATAGGTGAAACTGTTTATGCTTGCCTGTGATGTTGCATCCTTTTTTTCTCATATAACCACTGTGTGATTGACAGCCTGAGATGCTTGTTTGTGGTATCTATACATGATAAGAATAAATCTGGTGCTACAAAGGGAGGCGAATTAGTTAGAGAAAATGTCAGACTGCGTAGACAGGTGGAATACAACCCTACACAGTTCGACACACGTAAGTATCATTGGAGCGCTACATTAATTATCTATATAGTTGAAAAGAATGTAAGGATTCAAAGATTCTTTCAATATATCACATGTTACAGATAAGATATTGCTAGCAGCCATAGACTTCTCATATTTTCTTTGTGTCTTCATATGACAGATGTGCAGTATGTCACATGCAGAGCTCAGATGTGCACAGAAGTGAACAGGAACTACCCATTCCCTGGGTACATCGACATCAGCTCACTGGTGGTTCAAGATGACTACATATTCATACAGGTAGGGCTCTGAACAGTCATTTATTACCTGGCACATGATATATGATGCTATGGGGACATTATTAACCCTGAGTTAGATGTGTCTTATATATTTAAGAGCCACTATAAGGAGCTTAGCTATTGTTTTATGAAAGGTGGGTGTGTAATCTATACTATGTTATTTCTCAGGTTTTTCTAAGCTGCTTATGATAACAGCTTAGATAACTTTATATCTTGATTTGCTTTGCTTGCTCAACAGCAAAGGGTGTGAACTAGAGTCACATGACTTGGACTCGAGTCAGACTCGACAAAATCAAAAACGACTTGCAACTCAACTTGGACTTTAACAGCAATGACAATCAGTACGTTTACATGCACGCAGTAGTCAAGCTAACCTCATAGCTCGGCTAATCAATCAAGTCGGACATTTCGTCTTGTCTGAGTATACATGCAAAAGAGAAAATCGAATTTCTGACCAAATACATCTGACCCAGCCTCGATAGGCGGCGCTGTGTCCTTTTTAATGTTATGCATATTGAACTAGTTCTGGTTGACCCTAGGAGGAATGATATATTAAATTAAATAAATCCGCATTCCGCGTTTTCCTACCATCCATAAACTTCAAAATGTTTAGCTCCTTTAGCTGTCGGAGCATGAATGTAGTTTCCTTATCCGTCAAGAAGTGTGTCCTCTGCCTCTCCGTAGGCCATGGTGTTTGTTTGTTTTTCCAAGAGTCACTGAACTGCTGCTACGTCATCTCCTTCTTCTTCCGGGTGAAAGCCGTTAATAGAAAAAGTGGTGCGTGTGCAGAACGCCGAGTCCGACTCCAGTTGAACTAAGTGGAAACATTCATCAATAGTTTGATTTTCAATGGAATTATCTAGGTGTGTTAGTCGAGCTACAGATAGTCCGATTTCATTTGGACTAAGCTGTTTACATGCATTTAAAAGTCCAATTTCAGTCGGACTAAGCCAATAATTTGATTTTTTCAAGCTGCATGTAAACGTACTGACTGACTGTACTTGGACTTGAGCCTTTTATGTTGAAAACACTTGACACCTTACCCCAAGTCCAAATATTAAAAAGTATGTTATTTAAAAAAAGTGTGCCACAAAATGTAATTCCCTTCAATTCCTGATTAGCTAACTGATGTTAACATTAGTCATTCCCAGCAAGCTGGAATCCACTCTGGATACTGTTGAATTCATTCAAACAATCAAGTTGCAGGAGAGAACTATGAAAGATTAACATTATGGTATTGAGCATCAGCTGGAAAAAATGATACCGAAGATAATTTTGTTTGCGTACAAAACCTATGTGATGGTCAACAAAAAATTACTTGCCTATGCAAAACATTGGGGTCAAATTTAAGAGAGAGATGCAACAACTTCCAATTCAATTTTATTTATAAAGCCCAATATCACAAATTACAATTTGCCTCAGAGGGTTTTACAGCATACGACATCCCTCTGTCCTTTGAACCCTCACCGTGGATAAGGAAAAACTCCCCAGAAAAACTTTAATGAGGAAAAAAATGGCAGAAACCTCAGGAGCAGCAACTGAGGAGGGATTCCTCTTCCAGGATGGACAGACGTGCAGTAGATAAATTTACGGTAATCCATATGACAAAATTATACACATACGTTTGATGCTTGAAGTTGCACAAAGAACAGTGAGCCCAGGCTAATATTAACATAGTTAGTTAACTCTTAGCTAACATTATTACTGTGTCGTTAAAATGGCATTACACTCGGCAAAGAACGCATCATGACTTGTTTGTGACTCTAAACTCAAACTTTGGCCTTGGAGCTTAACTCTGGACTTGCCTGTCTTGACTTGGGACTTAAGTAAAAACTTGCGACTGAGTTGCGACTTGCAAAACAATGACTTGATACCACGTCTGCTCCACAGAAACATATCAGGCCCTTTGGTCTGCCAGTGTTTGTTGAAGCTCACCAGCTTGTTTCTATTGACTGTGGTGTTCTGTATTGGTCAGGTAGATTTTGTTGTGTCGGAGATTGCCTGCTGGACAGGCTGCGTCACCAGAAGAGTGAAACAATGAAGTTAAAAGTTAAAAGTTCTCAAAGCTGCCTCTTTCTTTTGTTTTAGGTTGTGGTCTACACAAGACTCTTTCACAGTCATTAGACATTTATATTTGAAGTATTACTGAGGCAGGTTCATTATTCGACCATCTTCTTGACTCTTTACTACTATTTTCACTTCTCCTGCCACAAAATCACAGAGAGATGTTTTCAAAGGTTTCATGCACAATATCTCTCATATGAAAGATTGTGCCAGGCAGAAAGTAAATATGTAAAAAAAATCATTTTACTTTAACCTCAACTGAACATTTATGCTTTGTTTTTTCTGTGAAACTTGTCTAGTTTTAATATTCATCCTATCCACTGCCCTATGTGTCATATTAATCATGATTTGTGCGACAGAAAAATCTGAAATGGTAATGTCCTGAATTCCAAGTAACACAGATGCAATTTATGGGTTGTGTTTTAATTTTCTCTACAGCATGAATATTATTTACTTTGACATTGTGCAAATGAGGTTTCATGCATTTAAAAGTCAACAGGAAAAGTCAGCATAATTACATGGCTAGTCCACAACAACTGCAGTTTTATTCAAATTTACCTCCAACAATTGTTGTGGTGCTTTATGTCCTAAAAAGTTGTTTTCAGCTCCTGTGTTTAGGGATAAAAGTTTTGTTCTTACCTCTTCACCTCTTTGAAATAGAACTCTTTCCAAAGGTTGAAAATACCAACGCATGTTAGAGCATGCAACTGCTGGCACCACCTTCAACATTCTTAGGATGAATCTCTTGCTTCTGATAGTTAGGTGACCCATGTCGTCCAAAAACTTTCCCTGACTCTGTTACAACAAGCTGATCTCCATCATTTATAAAATCCTCCACACTCTGATCCCCTCACCTCTCCGCAGTCCACCAAGCCTTACATAGTTTGACACCAGCCTGTGCAATACTTGTAAACCTGAATCACCCTACGGCACTAAGTGTACTCTACGAATCTACATTTGTGCCATTAATAATATATTAAGCACATTAAATTCATAAATTCTGTCTTTTGTTATTATTGTGAGTAGCAGCAGTTGTAGTATTACCTGTGATGGTGCTCCTCCAGCTGTTTGATCCCACTAAATGTTTTATTCAGTAGAGAACAGGGATTTTTCAGAAGCCCACTTACCTGAGCCACCTACAGACAAGGCCTTCCTGCGAAACCCTTTCTGGCCTTGGCAGCACATTAGACAAAGAAATAGAGTTGTTCTCCAAAGATCCTTCAATCCTGTTTGACCTCTCTGAAGTCTTTCAAGTAAACTCACAACCACTCAACCTAAACCTCCCCTTCAGTTCTAGCACCTCCACATTTTAACACATATGCGTCACAGACGAAAGATCCTGAAAGGGATGGGAAAAAAAAAATCAATCATACCAATTCCTCTTAAAGTTCAAACCGCCTCTGGTTACCCCGACATCGATCTCCTGCTCCTTCCCTCGATTGCATGTGGGACTTGTTCTGCAGTGCTCAATGGTAGTCCGCTATATTTCCTCTCCAAGCTTGTTTTCTCTCTTCTAAGCCATTCAGAGCACTTACAGGATCAGTAAAAGAATCATCCCTGTCATACAACATTAATACTGATATCACTTCTCTTCAGCAGAGAGCCACAAGTTTAGTTCGAAGGTTTTCCTCTAATGAATATCATGTTGTTATTGATAGGAGGAGGTTATGGGCCTGCAGTCTCACTTTGCTCCATGTCTCTATGTGTGTATATGTGTATATAGTGCTTGACGTCCATGGCCTCAAGGCTAATGACAATTCTCCAGCCCCGCCAGCCCTGTGCTTTCTTGCTGCATAAGCTAACAGCTAACAGCTCTAAGTGTTTGCAAAGGGTCTAGACTATTATGGACGACTTCTTTTTTTCTTAGCCTGCAGATGAGGCTTGGTTAGGCAACTTAAAGATTTCTCTTGACAAAGAATAATGAGACTATTGATTGTCCTACGAGATATTTACCAAAGTCCACTTTGAAACCACCAGGTGCATTGACACCTAGAGAGGGCAGCATCCTCTGAATGCAAGCCAGGAGATCGCTATAAATGACCAAGTCTCTCCGAAAAAAAAAAAAAATAAATACCCTGTGTATCCAGCAGAGCCTTGAAAACCAACAGGACAAAGAGAGGGAGAGAGAAAGAGAGTGAGAAAGATTGATGTGTGCTTTCACCCACCACTTTAATTGATTGGAGAAAATATGACATGGTGTCAGTGATGAGGTTACACATGAGGCCTTGATACAAGGTGCCCCCTGTATTTGTTCAGCAGCACAGCTCCATCACTACAGGGCTCAAAGAAAAAGTGAAAGAGAAATAAAATGTTGCTAAAACAAAGCTCAAATAAAAGCAAACTCAAGATAATAGAGGGAAACACTGTATGTAACTAGTTATTATGATATAAACACACATACACACCCCAAACTTTCAAATATGCTCAAAATGTCTCCCTCAATATACTGATTAAACAAAATAGCCTCAAGAAAAAGAAAAGCAATGCTACTACAAATAACCATGCACAGCCATCATTAGCAAATTAAATCATAAGCATTAATAAACTTGTCAAATTGCCATTATTATTACTCCTGGTTATAGTATTAAGGTGCATTGCAGTTCTGCGTATGGTTTGTCCAAGTGGTGTTGCCGTACCTTAGCAGAAGGTTTTGCTTGAGTGCAGTGAGTAGGTACAGTCAGTGTCAAACACAGGGCTGTCTCTATTTTATTACTTCCAATGTAAGCTGCCGAAAGTCTTTTGCAAGCCCAGTCTCACTCCGAAGTCGTCGAAATCTGGCGCTTGGGTAGTGACTTGCAGCGTCAGACACTGACGAAAAAAGCCCGCCTTTAACATTGGCATGATGCATGGCTGGTCGCGGTTGTGGTTTGACGGCGTTCGACGGCGTTAGAGGGACGAGAACAAAAGTTAAGGTGACAAAAGTCCGAGTAGGGCGGGCGGGAGCGGTCCAACAAACACCGACTTTCACCAGCGAGAGCAGTGTTTGTGTTCCGTAAGATTATAAAGCCAAACGCTGTTCTTAAGGTGACCTAATCATGTGTTTTTGTTGCCCAAACCCAACCATTTGTTGTTGGCAGAAAAAAATGTCAGTTCGTGTTGTTGTACTGATGTAGTGCATTTATTTTGAAAGAGACAGTATGTAAACAGTACATTTCCTGTGAAAACAAACCAATGCACCCAGGGTATCTTTCGCATTGTATCTGGACGTGGAAGGTCCATGACCAAACGTAGATATGTGACGAGATCTGAGTGATAATATTTGTTCTTGCTCTATGGGCCCCACCTTGCGGAAGATCAGATGATTTCATACCGTGGAAATCAAGCTATTTTGACTTCATGCGTCTCTAAGCAACTCTTATAGGAATGACCACGGCCCCGCCTCACCCCTAAAATGGCAATCAGTCATTATAAATTGAGCCTGATTTTAGATTTTTGTTTCAAAATGCTCTAAAATGGCCACAAAGACGGTTTCTTCTGGGGGGCAAAGCCCTCCTCAAGGGTTGGGTCCCCCAGTGTTAAATAGGTGATTACTGCCCTGCTTTGTAATATCCAGTGTATGAAATTAATTATACTGTATGTGTCGTAGGTTCCTACATCAGGGCGAGCCACCTATTATGTGTCCTACAAGAGAGACTCGTTCATACAGATCAAGCTACCCAAATATTCCCTGCCTAAGGTAAGTTGCAGCAAAATTAGCCTGGCAAGTATTTTGACTTCTTCCTTTCTATGACTCATAGAAATCTGTTTTAATTTTAGAGTGTCACAGAGTTAATTAATCATAGACTCAATTAAGTATTTCCATTCCTAGTTCTGCAAGCTTTTGAATTTGATGCCGTTACAATAGCAAAATTTATGTAGATTGGTTTAAAAATGTGTTAAGCCACAGGCGTGTCACCAGCTTTTCCTTATTTGTCTGCTTTCCCTTAAAAACTGGCGTGTTGTCCTCTTAAAGTCGTGCTTTTAGTAGTGGTACCACACTCAGAGCGAGCCCCAGAGTGAGCTATACATTACAGTATGTCGTCAAGCATTTATATTCACACCGCAGCATTGATCTCATGACCAGTCCCACAGGGTCAGCATGTTCTAATCCGTCACCTCTCCGCTTCCAGTCATAACTCCTCTTAATCTTTCCCTGCTCCCTGATAGGATTTACACATCGTCAGCACTGATGAGAAGCAGGTATTTGCCGCGGTGCAGGAGTGGAACCAGAATGACACCTATAACCTCTACTTGTCTGACACCAGAGGGATCTACTTCACCTTGGCCATGGAAAATGTCAAGACCACTAGGGGCATCGGAGGGAACCAGATGCTGGACCTGTACGAGGTAGGGACTTGATGAAAGTGGTCACCCTAGGGGGATGCATACAGTGAGCTTTTCATCGATTGAATCTATAGGGAGTTACAGGGACTATTACTTTCTTACTATAGATCTGCCATAAAGGACAGACTCATGCATGTGGCAACACACAAACAGAAGAGCAAATGTTTTTTTTTTTTTTCAATTGCTCGTGGTTAAATGTGCAATACATTTTGATTTTCATGTCCCATTACACCAAATAGCCTGTGTCTCAGAGGGGTGCATCAATAGCGTTGTTAATCGATATCAGCGACCCAACAGTTGCCTTACTGCTGCTGAATGTTGCAGCTTATAAAATCTTGTATTCTCCCCTGGAGCAAATACTTCAGATTTAGAGGCCCACATCTCATCCAAATGTTATCTGACAATTAAAACACAGGATTGGAAGATTAGCTCATGGGGACTAGTTCTTGTACAAGTACTAGCCTGTGAAAATTGTTTTATGTCTTACGTGGCTCTGAAGGAGCTTTGCGAAGTCTGAGACTCATGATGGTGTCACCAGGTTACTAATTTTTAACAGACAGCCTGGGTCACAAACAGCAGCTGTGGGCATTTGGAACGTGGGCACTTTGCAGGTTAGCAGGTTGCATTATGGGAAATGCAGAGCTCAGCATGGGCCGGTACTTCTACATCTCATCTTTTAATGTACTGTAACTTGTTTTTGTGCACCTGCACTTCTTACAAGCTGCCATTCTTTCTGCCCATATCAGTTCTCTGGGCAGTTCATGATGTCCCTAATAGGGATGTACAATATTGAATTTTTTGCTCATATCCAATATGCTGATATGTAACAACTTATTTGGCCGATAACAGATACTGATATATCCACCTTTTCCCCAACCTAATTTCAGTGAGCAAGTCTCCTCTGTAGTGGAATTAACATCATATTATGCATGCATACTCTTATCGTAATGACCCACCAGCAGATGGAGACTTTTCAGTATATGTAATATTCATTTATTGCGCTAAATAAGAAAAACCATGTTGGAACCATGTTCATTTTAAAGCCGATACTGGCCAATACCGATGATGTACTGATATTATCATGCATCCCTAGTCCCAATATAAACCTCATAACCAAAGGGGCAGAGGGGGCACTATGTGATGCTCACCTGGTTTCGTCGTCACCTGCCTACTTTTCTCTGTTGGGAGCCGCAGTCAGCTCCTGCAGCCACAGTATAGCATAGCTGCGCCCACTGGAAACATGCTACATTCCAATAATGTTGGCCTGGCTCCTAAAGGGCAACACAAAAAGAACATGAACAGAGTCAGAGGGTGACCCAACAGAGCTTTGAAGGTCAAATCCTACATTACTAAATGCAGGTCGGGAGCAGCCAGTCCTAGCAGCGAAGAGCCTGTTGATGTAGTGTTTACATCAGTAAAACCACCTGCGCCTACTGCCATTGTTAGAGATTAGATGACCATTTGTTTTAAGCAACACGGCTCATGTCTTCCACCTGCTACTAGCGAACTGACCCATAAAATGAGTCTTTTGGGTCTTTTGGTTGATCACTGTAACCATAACCGCTATAAGTGGTTTCCGCTGTATATAAGAAGGAGTGCTGCATGATATTCACTGGTATGAATTACATCACATTCGACAAAAAAGCATCCAAAAATGCACAGCTCTGAATGTAGAGTTTGCCATGTTGTTACCACCTTCTTTTTATGATACACATTTATTCGACTTCCAAGTCAAACCTTGGGGCGAAGAGTGCGCAGAGTGCCTTGGCCTGTTTTGGTCAGACTGACTGTATACATTGACTTTCAATCGCGTTATCTGGGTGTAAGTCCGACTTTGAGAAATTCAATTTAGTACCATTTCAGTTGGACTAACACGTTAACATGTATTTTGAAAGTCCAATTTTAGTCGGACTAACACAATAAAGGATTTTCTCTAATGTCATACTGACTGTTGGCCTTAATGAAAATTTAAGCAGATGATTAATTTAAAAATTCACCCATGTACAATTGTTATAAATGTTGAAATTAAGTATTTGTACCATGCTTTAAACTGCGAATTTCTGCTGTAAAGTTGGGCATGTTAACATGGGGTTCTGTGGGAACTGAATTCTGGAGGCAGCCTCTAGTGGCCATTTGAGAAACTGCAGTTTTTGGCATTTCTGCATTCATTTGTCAGCACTGGAGGCTGCCACTCGGGTCAGTCCAAACATTTTGGCCCTTGGTTGTTTTATTTATTTCAAGGTTGTGCTATTATAAAAAGGCAAGATTGTTAATGATGATGCACTTGAATTAATTGAATTTTGACCATGTGGGAGCAGCGCACAAAGCTGTAAACACAACATTGACACATTGTCATCATGCCACATTGATGAACGTGTGACCAAACAATCACCTACTTACATATTCAGCAGACATCACTAAACATAACATTAGATATGTTTCGGGCACCTAATTAACTGTGTCCAATATTCCCTTCACCCACTACTTCCTGAGGAAACCATCTGGCTTCAAGCTGCTGAATGCTCCACTAGGTCAATTTATTTGCTGACGTTGTCTGATGTTTGTTGCCGGGCAGATATACAGCCTGTCAACATAATATTGTCGTAGCTTTAAGTCAAGTAAGTATGGTAAAGAAAAACGTGACTGCAGTTGCCCAGTTCGTATTGTTTGCTTGGCATACACAGACTTTGGGGTTTGTGTTACAGTTACTTGTCTTACATGGTTAGGTTTGCATTACAGGCTGTCGTCGTCCATCTTCCTGGCAGCAGACATATGCAGTATAAAGAGCATGCTTAATGGGGCTCATTGCCATGCACCTCTGGACTTGTAATGACCTTGTTAGCTTACTGGCTAGCTACTGTATGTGTTTGCATTAGCATTCATAGCAGGAAAGTAGATTTCCCTCATTCTCCACTCCCTAGTGAACCCAGTTTATCACTCCTACACTGGCAGGTGTGGCTGAGAGTGAAGGAAGTGAGATATTGGCCGGCAGCAGTGGCAGCAGTGTGGTAATTAACAATGCCATTACCTCTCCTGCACAGTATGTGGTATGTGTGTGTGGCTCTGAGTGTGTGTGCACCTCCTATTACCATGCGGCAGTAAAGGCATTTCACCATGCAGCATGAGATGATAAGCCGTTTTAATTACATTTGTCACACGGTCACAGCTCCGTTCTTGATCAGAACCTAAACAAGAGATAGATGATACACTGTTGCCTCTGATAAATCAGAGCCATTACACAGGGTAAGATATATGCTATGGAACTCATCCCATTTATTGCTGTTAGATCCTGACAAACTGCACCTCACAGAACTAATGTTCCAGAGAGAAGACACAGCTCCAGTCAGAGCAGAGGGGAGACAGGAAAGTAGTGAAAGTTGTTTTGTTCTCCTACTTAGAAGTCATGTGTCTTCCCACAAGGCTTCTCTTCTCTTTGCATCCTCCTCCCTAAAATCAATTATGCTATTTCCACACAGAAAATTGCACAATTATCTTCTAAATTAGAAGGATGATTTTATTGTCAATCAGATTGGATAAGGGCAAATTCTGTAATCATGAGCCTTTGTTGTGCAAACTAATTTTCTGTTGACACCAGGGCTCTACATCACCCGCTAAACGTCCCTTCAATCTGAGAGGTGGTTTAGCAGGTGGCTCTCCGACAATTATCGCTCTGATTGGCTCGGGCTCACTGTATTAGAAATCATTCATCTCTTTCTCTCCTTGCTATAAACAGCTCTGAATGATTGATTGAAGACTTGAAGTGGATTGTTGTCAGTGAAGAGTATTAGATGATCTGGATAATGCTTATACTCATGATAATGCGGTCCTTCATGGTTGTTTTTAATTTATTTAATTTTCTGTTTTTTCTGCCAGCAGGCTTAAACTGACACTGCTGTGATCTAACAAATGAGCCATATAATAAATTGTGATATGTTAAATTGTTTCACATTAAATAACTGCAAAATCCCTGCTGTTTAGTGCAGATGCTCCTTCTTACTGAACAACAGCATTTTCAGATTGGTAGACATGTTTTGATCTACCAGACATTTTGAAATGTACGCATGGGCTCTATTCCTATTATGGTATCACATGAAAATCAGCAACTCTTAAATGACAAATTGCTTAGGACCAGAACAGCATCAGCCTGGTGGGTGGGGTACTTTCAGATGATAGTGAAAAGTTTGAGTTGTTAATAGTTTCTGATGTGGTGTCTGTGTAAATTAATTTAAATATTAAAAGTTAAACATAGTGGCATTTTGTAAAATACAGATAACTTAAAAGCTGCACTAATCAATATTTTGAATGTCATTGATGCATCAGATTGCTATGTGGACTTTAAGCGGGGGGTCAGTTGTGGTGACCAAGCCCTAGAGATGGATCACCCAGGTCTGTGGGTCCCTCCAGCTTTATAGACCTCTTTAGCCTCCCTTAAGCCCTGTTTCCACAAAGAAGAACAGTACGATTCACTTCAGTTCGGTACACTTTTTTTCCATCTCCACTGTTAAAAGTTGTGGATGGTACCAATGGAACCGTTCCTCACCGTCCCCATTTTTGGTCCCCCGTCTGTTGGGGTACCTAGCACACAGATCTGGTACTAAAAGGTGGAGCTGTGAACACTGCAGTCTGTTGATTGGACAGTCACTTTTGCTCAGGGCTGAGTTGTGGCTGGTTTTGAGGCTCATGTAACCATTGTTCAAACCAAAGAGAGTTTTACGTAGATTAGTAAACTATAACTATAAAAAGAAAGGATGTTTTGCTGCCTCTTGCAGCAGCTGTCGTCTAATAAAAAGATAACTTATTTCACTGGGCCGACTGTTTAGGTGGAAAGTTACTCGTAATGTTACTCAATGTATGAGGTGATGACAAGAATCCAACAGCACACCTTAAATTTCAGTATGGCAACTTTGACCACACCATTAGTTTTGACTGTCTCTCTTGGATGACATCACATTTTTCATAATAAGTGGATCTTGAAGCGTTACAAAATACATATTGATTTCAACCAGATTATGTGAGCTGCATATATCCCACTCCTCACTTAGAGGAAAAAAGAAAGTGTTGTGGAGCATTGTTCCTGTGGGCTTCGGCAACACTAAACCCCTGAGCTTGCCTTCGAGGGACTAAAAGCACAAATCCACTATTTTTAAATATCCCACGGAGAGAGACTCTCTCTGCAGCCTGTTCTGTTTTGTTCTGAAAATGTAGCGTGCAGCCTCATTCTGTGGACGATAAACAAGGTGTAGACTGGAACGAAGGAAACACAGTGAGTGACAACAACTCCGCCCACATTTAAGATGTTTGCAGTGGAAATGCTAAGCGGACCTAGGGTCTAGGTACCATGTCTGAAGGCTTGCTTTTGGTTCCAAAGGTACCATACTGAAAGTGTTTGGTGGAAACAGGGCTTTAGCATCATTTAGCTTATTGTTTTGGTTTGACACAAACTCCGGCCTTATAAACAAATGTCACCAACAAACAAAAGAGCTAGAGCTAAAGAGCTGGATGTTTTCTGTGAGGCTGATTGAAAACTGATGTCATCTGGATAGGAATGTATGCATAAATCATCCACTGACCACCCAGCCAAATTATTTTTTCATCAGATTCAGAGACCCGCACTTGCATGGCCATTTCACTCACCCCTTACCATCCCTGTAGGCTATGTTGCCATTTAAATTATGTATTATATTGATGTATGACTGTTTCATTTAACCATTTATTTTAATGATTGGAGAAGCGGGCTTTAGTAATTGTTGATGTTTCCATGCGCACAGCATTGACGCTGCAGCAAATATTGTTGGACATTTAAGCAGCAAAACTAAAAACTGTAGTTCTAAATTTGACGGAGGAAACAGATCTAAACTTCTGAAATAACCATTGAAGTTACGCTGTTTCTCGTGTGTAAATGCTCACAGTGTTTCACTTAATGGGGTCTCTGCTGCAGCACAGCAGCTCTGCTCAACTCTGTTCACATTTTAGAGAATGACATTAATATTTTCCTCATTAATGATGTACTATTTCACCCACCCACAACCCATCTGCTATTAATACGAATGATAATTTTCTGACCTGACCCACCTGATCTTTGGATATACCACAGTGCCCGAGGATACAACTGCAATCTGCAGATCACTAGTGGACACAAACACAACTCCTAATTAATGGTAATGTTTTCTTTTTTTGCGTTATGGGTGAATATGCAACCCTTTGGTAATGTTCACCTTAACAACTTTATAATATGCCTTTGCTGCATTTTCAGCCTGTTCCATTGCCCCCGAGTGACCAAAAAATAAAGCAATTAATGCAGCTGTAAGTGCAAAGTAGAGCAGAAATGGATAGTTAACTCATTCCCAGCTGGCACTGAATGTCAATTTGACGCCAGGAAGACATTAAACTCTTCTGTGGTGCAGTGGTTGGCATTGTCGCCTTAGAGGGTTTCCACTTTGAATCTAGGGTGGGAAGTTCAAACCCTTCTGTGCAGAGTTTGTATGTTCTTTTTTAGCATGTCACCTGTCAGCGTGGGTTTTCTCCAGGTACTCCGGCTTCCTCCCACAGTCCAAAGACATTCAGGTTAATTGGTGACTCTAAATTGTCCGTAGGTGTGAATGGTTGTCTGTCTCTATGTGTCAGCCCTGTGATAGTCTGGTGACCTGTCCAGGGTGTACCCTGCTTCTCGCCCAATGTCAGCTGGGATAGGCTCCAGCCCCCTTGCAGCCTCCAACAGGATAAGCGGTTACTTAAAAATAATAATAAATGAGTTAAACTCTTGTGTTTGATTTAAATATTTTGGTTGGAATGGAAATCAGGATAACAATATTCTGATGTCCCAGGATGTTAGAATTTCATGTTGTGTGGACGTTAAGACATTAAGCTCTGTTTACAAAATGTCAACATCTAACAACGTTCGTGGCCAGCTGAGGTAGCTGGTAAATAAAATTTAAAAAAAAAAAATAGAACAATTCTGATAATTAATCAATGAGTTTGGTCATTTATTAAAGAAAAATCTGAACTACTCTCTGTTTTCCACACTTTTATTTTGTTTTCTGTATTGAAAATTGAATTTGAATTTAAAATGAGGTATTCACAAGAGCAAACTGAAGATTCAGGAACTTGTGAACAACCTTGGGGAGTAAAAAAAAAAAAAGGAATAGCAACAAGAGTGCTTCTGGAGCCCCTTACACTCATTGGTGATTTATAAGGGAAATAAATAATTACAAAGAGTAAAAAAAAAAATATGCTCAGCAGGATGTGGCCTAAAAATCTAATTCCAGGAACTCAAGCAGATGGCTAAGAGTAAAAGCCCCTTGATAATTGAGGGTTATTACATTATTAAAAATAAAATATTCCAATGTGTATTGGCACACTTCATCTTCCTCTCGGTGTCTTGACATACTCAGATCAATATTTGTCTAATTCCACACACCTGTCCAAAGCTGAAACCAAACAAAGCCCTCACATACGGTAGAAAAGAATGGATCTGTTGAATTGGAAATAACAGGAATTTGCTTCACAGATACAGTAAAATAAATTTATATTGACATTGTGATATCGATGATGCAATAAACTGCAACAGTTGCACTTTATTTTTCATACACCATGTATGAGCTATATTTAGATTTGCCTGAAATGCAAAACAAAGGGTCACACACAGCTTCTCTGTGCAGTAACTGCTGACCAATCAAGTCACCCACCTTCTGCGTTATTTAAGAATTCCCTATTGTATGATAATAGGGTGAAGTCAACAGAGTCCAGTGCTTTATACAGCCGCAGCAAATAGAGATGTACAGTATGTTGAGAGCGATCGGTGGTAACAGTTTCAGAGCTGCTGTATAATGTCCTCTGCCTCGAAACAGGCTGGGAGAAAAAAAACATTAAAAAATGTAAGAAATGTATATTTATTAATGCATTAAAAGATTTTAACCACTTATGGTGAGAGTTACGACTCCTGCTTCACCGATGGTAGCAGAGATTATTAAAACCAGCTGCGTGTTCACTATCTCTAATCACATGCCGCAGCACAATCATCATGCTTTATCCTCTTTCCATTTCCACTCACTTGGCATGCAGCGAACGGCAGAACTGCTTTAAATCGTGACTGCACAAAGGCGGTAATAATAATTTCTCAAATTGTGGAAGTATTCCTTTAATGCTGCACTGCTAAGAGTAATCCCTGCTGTAGAATAGAGATCTATGCCTGCGTCCTTCACTTTGTTGTCAAGAAAGTGGAGTGTGAGTGGTGTGAGTGATGGATTGAGAGAAATGTATGCTGGTGTTGACGAGTGGTTCAGGTGTGTGTGTGTGTATGTGCGTGCACATGTGATAGTGGAGGTGGAGGCAATAAATAATAACTGCAGTGATTGACAGGTTGGGTTGGATAAGGACGGGAGGACCCTCGTTAGCCGCATCCATCCTGTGCGCCATGTTTCTATGACAATGTCAAATGTGCTGCCTATTAGTGCCACTTATACAGACATGCTCCCTTCAGGGAGGGAATGGAGCCCCTCACTATGGCAACCATTTGGAGTGACTCAGTCCTTCCCATTGCATATCAGGCTTTGGTTTAGTTGAGGGATATGTCTAAAACCTGAGACTCAACTAGCAGGGAGGATTATGGAAGAGAGACGTGTGTCTGTATGAGTGTGTTCTCATGTATATGTGTGTGTGTGTTTGGTGAGATTCAGAATGACTGTGTAAAAACAGACAACGTGTCACTTCTCAACGGTCATCATTTTATACTGTCTGGATTACTGAGACGTGTAAGGATATAATTACAGATAGCACTTAGCACAGAATAAGAAAATGCAGCCGACACCGCTGATGGCGTCTGCCAGACTGTCAGCCGCAGCAAGAAAGGATAAGCACACCATTTGCATTTAACTGAGCTTGTATTGTGAAGATTGCTGCCTCAATACACAAAATACGCTTTCTGATGAGAGCACTGGGTATGCTTTCTCATCTGCAATGGAGGACTAAACTGTTATGGGAGAGGTAAATATAAAACGCACCCTGCTGGTTTGCATAAAGACGAGATCCTAAGTGTTATGTATCTGTGTCTGTCAGGTGGCAGGAATTAAAGGGATGTTGATTGCTAACAAGAGGCAAGACAACCAGGTCAAGACGTACATGACCTACAATAAGGGCCGGGACTGGAGGCTGCTGCAGGCTCCGGCTACTGACCTGGAAGGAAACGACATTCACTGCATACTGGTAAGATACTGCGTATTTACTGTAGCTCACAAGCTTCTTCTGTTTGTCTTTAAAAAGAGATGTGAGCAAAATGAGAATGTAGAATTAAAATGAATTGTATTGTTTTATAATAAGACTGTCTTTGTGGGTTTATCAGGGTTTTTTGTTTTGTTTTTTTTAATTGGTTGATTAAAAATGCTTTCTAGATCATGTTTTTAAGCTGATGAGAAGGAGTTATTGGTTACCAGGTTTGGTCCTTTTTGTTTCTGTGTGTATTCCATTTAAAGGTTCATTTACTGTCAGTGACTGTTTGAAGGTCTCCTTCATCATGCTTTGTCAAAAGTGTTGTAACAATGCATGTCAGCCATGCAATGCTTAAAACTGTCCTCTGAAAAAAAGTGCTACAAGATATGACTAAGAATTTTCTTTTTAGGTCAACTTACAAAAATAAATAACCAAGTGTTTGTTAGTTAACCCTTTGAAACCTGAGCAAATTGGCTTGATTTCTTTTCAAACATGGGAAGAAGGCAGTGAGCAACAAAAGAAGAAATGACCCAAAAAACTGCAAAAGACAAAAACAAACAAAAAAAATTGCCAGGAAATTAGTAAAAAGAGAAAATTAATAACAGGAAAATTAGTTAAAAAAGACAGAAAATCAAAACAAACAAATGAGGACCTGGAGAGAGTGTTTTAAAATTATAAGAATTATGTAGCATAATTTTAAAATGTAGTAATAATAATAATTATTATTATTATTATCACTATAATTTTCCCCTAGCTTTTCTCCCTGTTCTTTTTTCTTTCTTTTTTTCTTTTTTGCAATTTGTTGGATATTTTCTTTCCAAGGACATTTTCTTACCATGTTTCTAAAATGAATTGCATCAGCTAGCTCAGGGTTCAAGGGTTTAATCTTGCATGACCATTGTTAAAAAAGTATTTTACTCCATGAAAGCTGGTCTTTTTTTTTTTTTTTAGAAAACTTGGCTGTTTATGTAGCAGAAAGGCACAAAAATTGGTTAGTTTTCAAATTTGTGCTTCATGACCAGAGAAAACAGAAAAAAGGCTGGGGCATTCACTTTTGCTCAAGAGGTAGAAAACCCACAACTACACCTACCAGAATGTATTGTGCCACACTAGACCAATAAATGCCTGCACTGGTAGATGATGTATTGTGAGCTTGGCTGGTGTTCCGAATCGCATATTGTGTCTTTTCATACTGCTACATGCAGTATGCACACAATAGGGACTTACTACTTTCTCATAATGTTACACCATGAACTTTGACCCTATATCCGTTACCTTGAAAATAAAACAAACAGCACTCAAGGAATTCGGCAGAGACAAAGATCAACCCTCTGCTGTTGTTACTTTGCAATGTGTGTACTTTAACTTAAAGTTATAACTGCATAGATCGTAGATTCTATATTATATTTGCGACAGTAAAGTTACTGTGCCACTGTTATTTTTATAGTCATTTCCTTTGTTGTTTGTAATGTGTCTGGTTATTTTGTTCACTTAGTCAATCAGTATTCTCATTATTACTGTTCGACTGGTCATCAGTTACTTAAATAAGCGGTCATCATCCATTGCGACTTCTGACAGCTGTCAATCAGCTGTCATCTGTTTGCAGTTCAGTCGATGTGACACATCGTCCACTGCTCAGAGGATTGTGGGTCAGAATAGCCAGAAAAGCATGCCGGCTTGCACACTGTAAAATCAGGCCAGATGTAGTAAAACATCCTGGTATTTTTGGCATACTGCATTTGACACACTATGTGTTGGGACATACTAAATCTTTTTCTGGCGTACTATATAGTATGGTAGCATGGGTATTGGAACGCGGCTGGTAACAAATGATGTCGAAGTACAGTTGAAAAATAAGCTGAAATATGTTTCTGAAAACATTTTAGGCAAGAAGCAGGCAACTCAGTGACAGAATCTCGGTTTATATTTGATCAACACTGCCTGGTTGCACCGTTCGATCAGAGTGTGGTGTACGTTTAAGAGAGAATGGTGAGGCACTCTCAATCTGCTTCTTTACTTTTTATGTCAGTGGTGGCACGTATATGAAAATGTGGAAGTACAATCTGTAGTGTGAACAACAGCTCTAGAGCCAGTGCTGACAGATGAGCAGATCCGGTAAGATGGAGAGATGTTAACCACATTTCATTTACTCATACTGCCCATACTGTACATACATACAAAGCTGGTTGAAAATGGGCAAAGTGTCCTTTTAACAGCACATACTGCCTCCATACGAAAACATCTATTGCAAGAACATGCAGAAAATTCTTAGTATCATCAGTAGCTTTAGTAATTCTCTGTACATTAACGCAGCGTATGAGTAGTGCAGCAAAGCAGTTGGGCTCCTGCTGTGACAGTGTCTGGCACATAAGCTAATAGTATGCACAACTAAATGAAGTGTAGAGAGAACCTTTGTATGTAAATATATACAGGGGTTGTGTTTGTCATCTTGATATGAAGTCAGGACTTAAACTGTAAGGTCCTAGGCGTTCTTATATGAGCTGTGCTACCATTGACATCTGGGAAAGAGCTGCAGGGCATCTGGTAAGAATATGAATTAACAATAGGATACACACTAACTGTATACATTTTTTTAACTTATCTGCAAATGGAAAGATGTTTTTATTAATGGCCTGTAACTGCTCCAGAAAGCATTAGTAAATAATTTAATAGCCATTAAAAAGCCTATGTAGGGTCCCTTATTAAAATGTGGTACTGAATTGGAAATGCAATTTGCCTACATACATAACCTCACAAACACAAAAAGCTGCATGGAAAAAACAAGCCATTTAATTTGAAAATGAACAGACACACTTTAATGTCAGTTTTGCCTTTTACTGCAACACACCGTGGCAAACCTAATGTTAGTGTTTAATATAGGTGTTTTTTAATGATAAACACTTTGGATATTGTAAACTGCGTTTCAGAAAAAAGTCAGATCAGGTGCTGCACTGGCAGATCCAGAGACACTGCATGTGTTGACAGTGTCTCGTTCCTCATTAGACAGCCTCCCTCCGACTAAAACTAACAGCGTGACTGTTAGGAGGAATCATGTTTGAGACATTAGGAGGACTTCGTGCTGTTTAAGAGGTGATTTCGGGGCTGTGCGGTGTGGCTTACAGGTTCCCTGTGATTGCGCATTCATGTGACATTTTAATTACTGCCGTAGATTCCTTTTGATTACCCTGTTCAGTCCCACTGCCCTTGATGTCCTTACACCAGTGACACGCTGTCTGCTGCAGAGATGAAAGCAGACACGTTTTTTTTTTTTCTGCTCTGTGAACAAATGTAATTGTCTTCTGTTGTGTGCATGCCCCAGAGACTTGGCTTCATACTTTAATGCAAATTCCATCGCTCTTTGTATTAATGACAGATTAAATGCAATTAGCAAAATGTATGAAGGCACAGTTGGTTCTCTTCGGGAGACTAATGAATCTGGCTTGTTTTGTGATGGTTTTGTTTTTGTTTCACGATTCTGTTCTGACCCTATCATTTATGAACTTCACAGTGAGAATAAGATTGATTTATCTCATGTTTACTGTAAATATTACTCAGAATAATTTATCACCACCATCGTAAAGCCTCCTCACCCACCTTACATTAAAATGATGATGATTATTACATGTATACCTTGTATTGATATGTCTCCAGTGTCCACACTAAGATCTGACTGAGAGTCAGTCGCTCCGTCTAGCTCAAAGAGCCACGCAGTTCAAGCAGGGCCATGCCTGTCAACAACTGTTGTGATAAGAATTTAAAAATACTAATGAATACAATCACACTGTGTGCACATCATGGTATTGTCTGGCATTTTCAGAGATAATATTGTCATAAAAAAAACAACAAATATTTTTAAAAAATTGCTGGTCCATAGTTTTCTTTGTTAGATACGTCAGCCAGTCAGGGAGAACAGCAAGGTCAATGAGGATAAAACAGGCCTACCTGATTGTAAAGACAGTGATCGACAGGAATACATTACAGATGAGGGAACACCACAGTACTGTCAGCATCAGATCAGTGTCAGCATCAGATGAGAGAAAGACCGCCGTGCATCAGGTGAGAGAGAGCTGCTGCTGTCTGCTGCCCACATTATAGTTGTATGTGGATTGAAAATGCAATTGCATTCACACTTGTGTTCCTGTGGTCACAATACATCCCTGACCACCTCAGGAGGTGGCTTGACTGAACAGATCACAACCCATTCTCAGTCAGGTGGGCTGGTGTACTCATTTTCAAATTATGTTCAATGTTGAGCCAAACATCGGACCGGACCAGTATATCGAATTTTGCGCACTTTACTCAGCAGCTGCTCTCGAGTGGAACGCTATGACACAGGGTCCCAACAGCAAACGAGTGTTGCATTGCATTTCCTAACATAGAGCACCCTGTCCACACTGAGTTTGACAAAGATGCACTTATGTTGAATCATATTAACAAACCACAAACATATTAGCTGTGTGCTTGAGATCAGACTGGAGTACTCGCTATCTCCCTACATTTGTAGCCTTCTTTTTAAACAGAAAACACACATTTTATATTGTAATACATAGCCTAGTGGAAATGACATACCTTATGGTCATTTACCCTAACAGAAACAACTTTCTCTCAGGCAGTCTTCCTCCAGCCAGTTGCAACTTTATTGAGGATTTTGTAGTAAAGTGAAGGTAGCCTAAAAACAGAAACAGGACGTCCGACAAAAGTTCAGTTCTTGTTAGCAGTTAGGACACCTCTTTCGTTGGCTTCAAATCCAAAATATCAAAATATTGGCGCAGTTTTAGTTCTCTTGAGAGACTAACTCGGCCATGTCTCGTCTCGTCACCCAAAAAAACACATGAACTTTCTAGTAAACAAACACAACATGCACGGCTTGTCCCTCCTCCCATCTTTACGAAAATCTGATCTCCTTCATGTTGCTGTGCTCGGCTCATGGCCTGTCTGACAGTAGTAGCTCCATTAGTCCATTTATAAACAAACATAAAATGTTCATCATGTTGTCATGTTGTTCACTACTAATGCTGCAGATCAGCGGCAGAACAGGTCGTCCACTAATCGGCAGATTGAAGTATTCTTTGGCAAGATCCTGAACCCCACATTGCTCACAATGGTTGTTCCATTGATTTGTGAGAGTGTGTGAATGCTTACTGAGTAGCAGGTGGCACCTTGTATGGTGGCCTCAGCCACCAGTGTGTGACTGTGTGTGTGAATAGGTGAATATGACATGAAGTGTAAACGTGCTTTGAGTGGTTGGAAGACCAGGAAGGTGCTGTGCAAGTGCAGTCCATTTAATGCCTTAAGCTGGATTTAGCACTGCGACACTACTTTTTAATTCGCCAGAAGTTAATGAGCCAATTCAGCCAGTTTTCATAAAATCAAACCAGTTTAAGCTCCTACACTGGACCAGACCAGCAAAACCATTAGCCAACTCTCGTCCTCAGTGTGTTTTGGGTGCATTTGCACCTGTGCCTTAATGTGATCAAGCACGGATTAGATTGCAGTCACCCAAAATGCCCTTTAATACGTAAGGTGTAAATAAACTATAAAGACACCTGTGTCAATCCTTTTTTTTTCTCCATTTAACTTTAACATGTTTATTCCTCTTCTGCAGCCTTTCTGTTCGCTCCATCTCCAACTGCAAACGTCAGAGAACCCGTACTTGTCAGGAACTATCTCAACCAAGAACTCTGCACCAGGGATCATAGTCGCCACGGGTAAGACGAAACACTCAGCACAAGTGAAGAGTAAAACCAGTTTTATGAATTGAAGGATAATAGTTATTTATGCAATAGCAAGCTGTTTGTGATTAGTGTCTTCTTTTGGAGGAAAAAAAAAATGTTTACCTAAGTATAAATTTCTGTTTGAAATGATAAAAGGAAGGTATCATGGATGAAGAGCTGTGCTGTGATCCTTCCAGTCAGGTAGACTAATTAACGCAGCACCGATGTGACCCCTCTGTGCCCTCCCACTTAAGCTACTATCTCTGATTCTTTGAGCTTCACTGGGCACAGTGCACTGCAGGATCTCCACTTCTTCCACCAGCAAATATGGTGTGGCTCACATGTCCATCTGTTTTGATGTCACATCACGCAGCCAATTATGCATATGTGAGAAAAGGCAGTGTTTGTGTGCCTGCGAGTGTAAGAGCATTTGAAAGAGTTGAGGCAAAGAAAGAGAGATGAGTTAAGACAAAATAGATGTGTTAGCACCAGTGGCGGTGTCAGCAGAAAAAAGTCTGCCTTTTGCTGCGTTTGTGTGTGTGTGTATGTTCATACGTGAGTGTGTGTTTGTCTTTGGATCCGTCTGTTTTGTCTTTGGTGTGCGAGAATGCTGAATAAACATACATCTCCGCTTCTGTGCTTGCACAGTGTGTCTTTGTGTGTCTGTGTGTTGCTGGCCTGAGCTTTTGCTTTGGCACCGTGATTCACTTTGCCCGCTGCGCCTTTTAAGACGTCAGCTGGTGCAGAGATCATCTCACCAACATGACAAACACCATCCAGATCAAACACATGCCTATTTACTGAGCCGAGGCCAAGATAGTGGAGCAGATCAACGGCAGAAGTCAGTTCACTCGCTGCACACTCGCAGGGAAAAAGCTTTGGAGGCATTGTGTTGTAACACTGCAAACTGCCAGAGCGAAGTAGGCACCCGCCCTCCTCCACATCTCACATTATGTTGCCTGAATGATGCAGGCATCCATAAGAATTAACCTGGGGTCTCCGTTGTATTATTCACATGAATAGAAGACAGAAATCTGGTCTAGGACTCCAGCCAGAGGAATGGATTAATCACAGACGATGCGTGATTGGCAGAATGTATTTAAAACACATGGCCCTTTATCTGTGTGATCTGCAGTTTTGTTGTGTTACATATTCTGTTGGCATTTCCACTGCAGGAAATATTGGAGCGGAGCTGTCTTACAACAACGTTGGCATGTACATATCATCTGACGCTGGCAATAGCTGGAGACAGGTGAGCTTCACACCCAGATCAAGCCAACTGACAGACTTGCACAACAGTTTGACACGTTGACAGAACAGCCATTGGCTCTCCAAATGTATATGGATTGTTATGTAACCTAGCTGACACTTTGCTAAGCTCCACCTCCCTTGTTACTGTTGCAACACCTGTCAAGCTTGCTAATGTCACCTGGCAGATAGAGTATTCTTCGGGGACAGACCTTACTGTCTCTCCCTGCCTCACCTCAGCTGAGGCTGATTTTAGTACATGCGCAGGCACACTCCCGTCAGTTATTCTCACCAACTCCTCTGGCGTGCTGAAAAAAAATGAGTGAGATAGGTAGATGCAATGTGTTTAGTTGTCATTGGGGCTTGTTGTAACACTTTTTAAAAAGGTGTTACAACAGTCCCCATGAAATACCTCACATTTTGCTTAGGACACGGCGTCTGAATTTAATACAAAAACTAAAACTGTATCAGTACTAATCAGAAATTACCCTCATACCATAAAATCAGTGTTTTGGCTGTATCATATGCTCACCTCTTCACACAGCTATTAAATTTCACATGTAAGGCTGTAAATGTATTACGCATTTCCAACAAACACTTTCGGTTTGGTACCTTTGGACCCAAACTAAGCTTTCAGACATGGTACTCTGAAATGTAGGCAGAGTTGCTGTCACTCACTGCTCCGTTTCCTCATTATCTGTAACACAGACCTTGTTTATCGTCCACAGAACAGGGTTACACGTTGACAATATAAACCAGGCTGCATTGAGAGTCTCTCGCCATGTGATGTTTGAAAATAGCAGGTTTGCTGCATTTAGTCCCTCTCAGGCAAGCTCGGGGGTGTAGTGTTGCCGGAGCCATCTACACACTGCGTAAACACGCCGTCTGCGGTCATTTTCACTTGACCAGTGGACTTCACTACATGCTAACACTAAGCTGTTGAAACAGGTGACATGCTTTACATTAAAACCAGCCGCCAGTGATCTGACAAGGTGCACCGGCCTGCTTGAGTTGAGCTCAAAACAGTTTTGTCTGGTCACGAATTTTTGGTCTGAACTGGGCTTTAGGAGGATCCAGACACTGGGATAAACTGACTCTTGTGACCTCTGTTTCCTTTTCTTTTTTGAGAAACTTCTCCATACAAACAACGGTGACCAGTGATTGGACACGCACATTCACAGCTTAGCCGTATTTCTGTCTGGCTGATGATTGGTCGGCTGAACACGCTGCTGCTCTCCTACTCTCACTGAACAGTGACAGTCAGTCCAGACAGCCACAGCCACATGGGAGCACATTCACTGAGAAATACTAGTGATTCACCTTCAGGAAGTGGAGCTGAATCCTGCTCAAAAACTCACTAATATGTTGCGAGGTGCAACACATACTGTGTTTACATGCTCGAAATATTAAATTTTTTTGCCCTTATTCTGAAAAATCCAACATTCCAACAAAATTTCCTGCTTAATGAAAAGTAATCGAATATTCCACAAATATTCCCATTTACTTTCAGACGTGCATAGTAAGACAAACGTGCCTCAACATGCCTTTTATCATGTCAACATATGTAAAGCGGAACAATTCAATTCAAGTCTTTGCATCAAAATAGGATTTTTTTCACCAGGGCGAAGTTATTGAACCGTGCAAACACCACGCCTCAATCTTTCTTTCCCTCTTGAAAAGGTCAATGCTGTGATAATTGCACATATTCAAAAACCTGGTAATAGTCAAGTCTGTCATTATGTTTCAAAGTAGTTGTGTTTCTTTTTTGGCCAGGAATCTGGCGTTTTCTTTTGGGCCTGCATCTCTACCACAGCCTCACAAACTGTTGGCTAGCTGGTTTGCGTACAACGTATCCATGACAACGCACAGAGCTGACTGAGGCTGTGTGTCGCAAACTCAAAAATTGAGACGCATATTCCGAAAGCACTCTAAAACCCGAAAAATACTGGCATCTTCCATATGTCTTGATTGGAAAATGCGACATTCAGAAAAAGGCCCAATTTGGAATATCTTGACCGACTTCGGAATTTTGTAATATTTGGAATAACAGTGGAATATTAAAGTGCATGTAATCATGGCCAGTGAGTAAAGACACCACCCTCCATCCTCTTTGTATATGCATGCCTCTTCTTTAATCTTCATGGTTGCTAAAATATTACTGGTGGGGTTTAGCAAAGGTCCGCTGCTCATCTCAGGGTCTCTTGTAAATTCTGAAAGTTATATTTTGCCTCTTGCATCAACACTGGAACACTGAATTTCTGTATGTGTCATCAGATTTTTGAAGAGGAGCATAATGTGTGGTTTCTGGATAAAGGAGGGGCCCTCGTCGCTGTCAAACAGCCATCTGTGCCAACCAGACACTTGTGGTATGTCCATTTAGAAAACTTCTTTGAACACTCTTCCTTTCCTAAATTGCTTTTTCAATTTCCGTCAGCTATTTTTAGTTTCATTCAACACTTATGCTCCAGAAAATAAATGACCATGTACATATTATATGTGGCATTTGATCCATTTAGCGATGCACTTTGACTGTGGCTCTTAGAAAAAAAAAAACAAGAAAGGGAAAACGTCATCGACGGTCTAATTTGAGAGATTTTTTTCAAGCCACTTATCATTAACAGCCAGCCGTCTGAGCCCCCCCTTTTAGTGTTTTCATTAACACATTGCCTTCCTCTTGCCAAATCGGGTGCCTACGCTGTGCCTCAGTGCAGGCTAATCCAAGTGAGACCAGATCTGTTCTCCAGTCGCTTTTGCAACAATTCTGAAATTAGTTTTAGAGCCACTGAAGTGTAGCCTGCTGGGTTTTTTTCTCTCCCAACCAATTTAAGTGTGATGGTAGAGGAAGTGAAAAAAAATGACAGATAGATAGAAGCCTGTGTAGCTCCACAGCCACTGTACAGCAGCTATGGAACAGTATTGCTTTCTCAGCCAGTGTTCAGTTAAACACTTCCCCTGTCTGAATCTCATAATAGGTGCATGTCAACGTTTTTTCTGTTGTCAGTGCTTTTAGCTAAATCAAGGCAATGGAGGTTTTTATAGGCAACATGGGGGGATTTTCTTTCTTCCAAGCACAGGCCTCAGCACTGTTTCAACCCATGTCACACTCAGGTACTCCTAGTTGTTCTCACTTCAGCACCGATGTTGATAAGCTGTCAGAATCAATAGAGCCCAGGCCTCGATGATGAAAGCTGTCCAATTTTTTTTTTTTTTTTCTGTCTCCTTCTCCCTCTGCAGTTTTGTAGTTGAACATGAAACAGTTCTATTCTGGTCTTGTTTTTTTCACCCCTGCGTAGACTTTACCCAGGACCAGTGAAGTTGCTCTTTTCCTTTTTGGCATGTGCTCTGAAAGCCGTTTTGTGCATCTTTGCTTTGATAACCGCACAGACTGTCTCTTAAATATCCTTTTAATGCTCAGCCTTTTGATATTTACCCAAAGCTACAGTAGCTAATTGCACAGAGACTCAGAGACTCGTCTGTTGAGACAAGCCAGTCATTCTGATCCCCACCTAAATCCCCCCATGACCAGGCTCTAATAGAGAGCGTCTGTTTCCGTGCCATCGTTGTTGCTGGGTTTGTGATGGGAATGCGTTCTGACACACATACACAGGGTCAGCTTTGACGAGGGGAGGCAGTGGACCCAACACAGCTTCTCCTCAGTGCCCCTGTTCGTGGATGGAGTCTTGGTGGAGGCCGGGGCTGAGAACCAAATCATGACGTAAGTCCAGAAACTCTGAAAAGGGGACGAATGATGTGTTAAAAGGTGTTTATTTCTCTGTCCTTTTAGAGAGTATTATGTGCTGAGTGAAAGGTGAATGCTATTTCTCTCCTCTGTTCAGCCCTCTGGGTTCTCAGCAAAAAGGCAAGACAGATGGAGTAAGGACCTTTAAAGGAGGTGTCCGTTCAAAGCTCTGTGGTATTTAGTCTTTATTAAGCCACATTTCTGAAGGGCAGGTAATGGGTCATGTAGGCTGTTAGTCAAACCTTTGTGGCTACCGGGTCACCTGACAAATGGGTTTGATCAAAATGAAATCACTCGTTAACAGGGCTGCTGTCATGAAGCCTGAAAACCCCTGAAACTCAGTTAGCACCAGGATAGTGTGGGTGTGGGTTGATGTGGTTTGATTTACCAGCCCAGTTGCAAAAAGAAAACATTGGCAGTGTGTGTTTCTGCACACCATAACTACACTAACTTCATGCATATCATATCAGCATTTTTAAAGTGACGTAGTGTATTAGCTGAGTTTGTCATCGGGAGGTGGAGGGTATGGTGAGTCACCAAGACAAGATGGCTGGCAATCTGAGACCAATGTTCAAGACCAACAAACAGCAAAACCAGTTCATAATTTTGTAAGTCAGTTCCAGCTGCTTTTTAGGCACCAAACATAGGTGTTTTGTAGTGACTCGTAAGAAACAGGGGATAGTGCTAGGAAAACCAAGCATTTTAAGCCAAAACATGATATGTTCCTAAGCGTTCAATTCAATTCAATTCAATAGAACTTTATTTATCCCGAAGGAAATTCTTGTGCGAAGAACTGTAGCCACAATTTTAATGATTCACAACCACAACCAGTGGGTTCCCTGGGTCAGGGTCACTCACTGGGCCCAGTTTTAGAACACCAGAGTATTAAATAATCTAGCAAAATATACAAATATACAAGACATGAGGCGTTTTTAAGGAGCAAAAGCAAAACCAGTGCCTAATAGAGTAACAATAGGAGTACCATAAGTACAAGAGTTTCTAAAAAAGAACTAAAACGGTGGGAAAAACAGACTGCGCCTGATAATCAATGTTATATTGAATTTGATGTAACAATGAGGAGTAGCATTGCACATGACTGAGAAAAATGATATTGCCAAGTGGTTCTTGTGCCCAAATCTAACCATGTGTTGACCAAAAGTTTCAACGGTAAAACATATCTTTCACATATTAACATGCAAATATAATGTATCCCGGGTTCACAGAAATGTATAATGCCAATGTTTTTGGGTTGGGTTGACTAGGACCAAACCACTGCCCAACTGTTATCATATTTAGATTCAAATACTGCCACATAATGATTAGCACAAGGTGACAGAATAACTTCAAACCAGTGAGAGAGCACAAAACACAACAAAAACAACAACAAAAACAGGAATCTCTTCTGTGAAATAACCAAAACAGTTTTGGCAGAAGATATGTGTGTTCATGTTAGATCTATCATTAATAGTAAAAAAATGATTGACATTGATAACTTTCAAGGGCCTTTCAAGGATTAATTCAGTTTACTACAACTCTGGTTCTATTTTTGTGGATTGTTTTATTATTCCTGAAATAAGTTCAATGCTGAGAATTGGGAAGTCAATGACATCCCTAAAAATAAGTCAGTCATCAAAGACCAGACAGGTTTTAAACAAACTACAAGGTTAGCCAAACGTATTTTAGAGAAAAAGGGAAGGCTATTGTTAAATTATTACCCAAAGTGTCCTTGTGAACCTGAAAGACCAATGTTCTGTTTCTATTTTGACCCATATTTTACTGACAGTAGTTGCAAGTTCAAAGATTTCCTGCGCAATGACTATTACTGACATTTTAAGTGTGTTCACTTTTGGTTTCACCTCCAAATATAGTGTCAGTGGTTTCCAGCCTTTTTGGCTTACGAGCCCTAAAAATAAAGCTTGTGATCCTTCATCCCAGATTATGACCCAGTTGTGAGTCAACCACTGAGTGATGCAGTATTTCCTTCTTAGTTTTTTTCAAGTGAAGAGTGTTTTGAGGCCTTGAAGACACCGAAATTAATACTGTGTACCTTTGTTAGTTGTTCATTTGTATCTTCTTACATTTACAAATATGTCAAATGAATCTCTTTGTGTTTTTACACCATTATGTTTGACCTTCTCTTTTATTTTTCTTGCATGGTTACATAAATTCATTAAATAATGTGTAAATAATGTGATTTAAACCCTGTCATAACCAAACCCAATCCACATATTCCGATTCACATGTACACATGTCATTACAGAAGATACAGACATTCTAACTTCCTTTTCACTGTAACTTTAAAAGGTAGAAGTATTCAACCTATTCTTTCTTCCAGGGCGTCGAATACTGACGGTTTGTCACACTCCTCCATGTGTGATGTCAATGGCAAAGGCACCCTTTAACATCTTTATAAGATGCACCGGGCTTCCAGCTCGCTCTAGTGTAAACCCATCCGTGGTAACAGTCGACACTGAGAGCAACTGACATAATAGAAAGAGTGAGAAAGGTTGCTTAGTGTGGGAGGGAGGGGAGCCGCATGGGTCGAACAAAACCAGACATTTATCAAGGGAGAACAAAGTTCATGTCCAGTGTAAAACCAAAGGTCACTGCTGTGTTAATGTAACCGTACACAATTTATGTACAGTGGTTGCACTCCCATGACATAGTTATGTCATCTTAAGTAACAAACATATTTTAACCCGAAACGTGGTCTTTTTTAAACCTAATGAAGTAGTTTTGTTGCCATGTGTTACATTAACATTAGCCATGTATTACGTGTTTCAACTGTGTGTCACATAGACACACTAAAGGGTGCCCTGTGTGTTGCTATGAGTTGCCAAGGGGTGTGACAAGGCGTCAGTATTTGACAACTTTTGAGTGTTGTGTGTATGTGTGTGGGCGTGTGAGCGTGTATGCGTAAGAACCTTGTGTACATGTGTAAACCATCTGTTTTCTCAGACCTATGAACAGTAGTGTGAGTGTGTGTTTGGGTATTTATGTTCTTTTAATTGTATGCAATTGAATGGCATTTGCTTGATGCTCTTTTTATGTTGCTTTCTTTTGTAAAAAAAAAAAAAAATTGAAGCATTAAGTCGCCTTCCCATACACCTTTGAATAAGAATAGGTTGAAGTATTCAGTATTTCACAAAAGTAAACAAAGAGAGGAAAGTCAGAAAGAAAACATTTCTGAAAGAAAAATGATTTTCTTTTTTTCCTTAAAACATCTCTTGACTGCTCAGGGTTTTCTTGGGATCCCTTGAGGGGTCCAGACCCACAGATAGGGATTGAGAACCACTGGTTATGATAGCAGGGCTAAACTGTTGACTTGTTTCCAACCTGTTTCATCACTGCTTGTTTCTTGCCCCATCTGACTTTGTTGTAGCAATTATATCTTTAACAGATCTCAGCTACTGCTTTGGGGAGTACAACAGTATAACCGATAGAAATGATCGCTTAAACTACGAAAGTTTGAACTAAGTCTTTCATATACAGAGGAGCTGTGTCCCATTATTTTAATGCTTTGATACACTGGCATAAATTCATTGCTTATGATTTAAAGCAATTGTATCATTTGCCTCTGCAGCTTTTTTGGACACTTCAGCCACCGCTCTGAATGGCAGCTCATCAAGATAGACTACAAGTCCATCTTCAGCAGGAAGTGCACAGAGGAAGACTATCAAACCTGGCACTTGCATAACCAGGTAACAAACATTAACACATACATAAACGTGGGCTAATGACTGTGTTAAAGCTCATGGCATAAAAGGAGATATCAGTTACATTAATTGTGGTGCTAATTGTGCCAACAGGGTGAGCCATGCGTGATGGGACAGAAACAAATTTACATGAAGCGCAGGCCTGGGAACTACTGCATGCTGGGAAAGGACTATTCGAGAATCCTCTCAGCTGAGTCCTGTATTTGTCGAGCTCATGATTTTGAATGGTAAGACAATGTGCGCCTTTGTACAATAGCTCCTTTCTTCGTAATCGTCAAGGGGGATTATGTTTCTATCCATTGTCTGCTCAAGGAGAGCTTCATTAACAACAGTGTTTGTTCTCCGACACTGCCACACATGTAGAAGTGCTCCTTCAGAAGGAGGTGTCTTTTTATCAATCTTTGTACAATTTTTCAATATGTGAGTACTTCCATTATTTTCCACTGGGCAGCTGCCAAATGTGAATGTTTGTACGAATCAACAGGTCATTTAGATTAATGCTATGCCCAATGAAAAGCTCTTGGGTGTTAAAATAAAATTAAAAAACAGCTACCCTTCTGTAGCCATTTGTTATTTTCAAGTGCATCTATCCAGCCTCCATTAAATCCGCTCTTCAGTCCACTCAAATGTGCTCTCTAGGTTGATCTAACTCACCTACTTTAGCTGCAAACAACTCACTGACATTACGTCAATGCTGTAACTTTAAAAGCTGAATTTGGTGCAAAACAAGGGAAACAAAAAGTACAGATTAGGAAAAAAATGATGTTTTGAGCTGTGTTTTTACACACACTTCATTCTCTTAATGGTCTTCTAATAACAACATTTGTTATTAAACCCACTGAGTATATACAGACATATTTCGATGTAAATTAACTTGACGGCTGTCTTGTAGAAATAATGCAGAGATGTTTTCTCAGCCGGACGATAAGCTGATTTGTATCACCAACATGTTCTCACAAGAGATGCACCGATCGATTGGCTGGTGACCAGAGTTAGCCAATTTTCAGCTTGATCAGCCTGTGACCGGTGACCGGCTGGTCAGTCTCAGATAATAACCAACCCTGTGCTAATCAAATGTACATGTATGTGCCACATGATGGTTCGCGTCGCAAACAGCAGTATAGACAGTACACAAACTATTGTTAGAGCCACTGCAACCTGTGCTCAAAAGTTGTAATTCATTGCCATGCATGCTGCACATGGTTTGAAAGCTACTGTGTTACGCTAACTAGCAGACTGAGGTGTAACATCAGCAGAGTTAATAAGTAACTCAAAAGTGTAGCATAACAAAGCCAAGGCTAACCATTTCATGTAAATGGGTGGAAGATGCTAAAACACATAGCTTCTTAGTCCGTGGTCTACCCGAGTCTGCTAGATACCTGACTAGTCAAGATAACTAGTCGACTACTGGGGTAGTTGATAATATGTTTTAAAAGTTTAACATCAAAAAGCTAAGGCCAACCATTTCATGCAAGTGAAAGGAAAATGCTAAAACAATTAATGCCGTATTTGGGGAGGTATAGGTAAATAAAAACACAGAGTTAAATGGTCCAACCTAGTTTGCTAGTAAGTCTAGTTAGCTGTCCTACCAATTAGGGTCCATTTGCTAGATTTGGTGGTATATTCCTTGGCAGCAAAACATTTTAATGCTAGTGATTAAAAGGCAAATAAAGTGGTAACGTTTCTTGAGCTGACAAGGAGCTCTCAATCAGGCATGCATTGATCACGCCCTGACAATCCTGATAAATGGTTTGAACAGCCAAATGAGTTGTTTCTGAACTAGGGTTACTAATATTTATGAACATTTATTTTAATTCATATTTTTGTGGTGTGGTGTGCTTCAAGAGGCACTCATCTTTGATTTCATATATGTATTTTTTAAGTTTCCAGTGGCTTAAAAGAAAAGTTCCAAATGATCATAGTTCTTAGAAGGAAAGAAAATAGGAATCATCCAAAATCGGACTTGGCATGTCAGACTTTTAAAAAATCTGAAATTGGAATTGACCGATAATAATGCGGTGCAGTTCGCCCTTCCAACTCGTCAAATATGGCAGCTTGGTCAGTGGCCCTATGCTTCAATCTATGTTGCTCTAAGTACCCTCCTAGCATTTTGGACATGTCATAATCCATGTCAGTTTACACTTGTTACATGCTACAGTGTCTTTCAAACTCATCTTCTGTCTTCACAGGAAGTGTAAAGCTTCTTTAGGTGTAGGCATCAAAACTACTTGGTTAGGTTTAGATAAACGATCATTGTTTGGGTTAAAATAACTGCAGTTGTTACAGTTCGGTATCAAGTACACCACGTGACATAGTCACCATGTGCATATGTCAGTAACTATATTAGGTGGCTGACAAAAAATGAAGCTGACTTTTGGTTTCACACAGCACACGAGCACCTGCCTCCTGGGTGAAAGTCCTGTGTGTGTTTGACCCATCAATCACCCCTCCCTCCTTCCCTCCCTCACTCTGATCTTTTTGGTCTTTCTACTACATTACTGCCATAGATGAGATAATAATGGAGTTAGTTGAAATCCCAGGGCATCTGGGATGGCTCCTACAGCCCGCATTTCGAAATATCCTTGGGCAAGATACTGAACCCTAAATTGGCTTAACCCTGGTCTGTTCCATCAGTGCGTGAGTGCAAGTGGAAAGTCAAAAGACTTGAAAAGTGCTACACAAGTGCAGTCCATTTATACAAATGCTGCAAGGTGAGCCAACGGCCACTGACCAGGCTGCCATATTTGACGCCTGGGGAATGATAACGGATTGTTATTACAGCAACAGCAACACAGACAAAATTAGTTAGAGGGCATATGTGTTAAAAAAAGAAAGAGAGAAAGAGAAAATATGTAAAGTGGGTGATTTATTCCTTAGCAGTAAACAGGGTGTGTCTTTTCCTGTGATCAGAGAATTAACAGTGCAACAATTGAAGCATGCAGCCTGGACAACAAAGGAGTTCTATACAAACACCATTACCACTGTTCATCCTGGAGGCCAATTTTCAGCCATTTAAGTGGAATCCATTGCATATGCTATTCATGTGTCTCATTAATTTACTCCATTTGCTGTGTGTTTTCCAATAATCTGATAAGTTTGGGATCGTTTTGCACAATTTGCTCATAATGTCTGTCTGTGTCGTGTCTGTCTGTGAGCTCGCCATGCTTGTAATTCTGTTGAGACGATGTGGGTGGGTTTAAATAGTTTCAATTTGTATGCAAATCCTAAACGGTTGTATTTTTTATCTTGTAATGACAGGGAACAGAAAGAAAAGCCATCCCAACATACAGCAGTTAGTGTTTGTAGAGTGCCAAATGCATCCCATTGAACTGATGTAAAGTTTGTTCTATTTTCTTTCTGTGACTAAGTCTGATTTCTGCCTGTCTATCTTGCTCTGTCTCTCTCTGTGCAGGGAATTATTTGATGCATGCTTAAAATTCTAAAATGAGGATTTAAAAAACCATCAGTGCAGAAAAAAGCTTTAATCCGTTAACGTAATTTGAGATGTGAAGAGTCTGTCTGCCACATGATCATCTGAAGCACATACTTATTAGCCTTGTATGAAATAAGGTGCTATGCAAGATGGAGCCCTTCCTGCAAACTGTGCAGTTCCATCATTATATTGTATATACAGTACAAGAGGTTTCCACCAAAGGATAAAGCTGGATATCAAACCCTTGACTTTATGAGTGTCGGCCATGTTGTAGCACAAAGCATCAAAAACTGTCAAGTACTGAAAGTTGACATTGGATGCTCTGTCAGATTCTCAGTCCTGTTTACTCATTCTGTTATTAGATATTTCATACAGTACTCCTTACAGAAAACAATGTGTGTTTTTATTTCTAATGTATGGAGATTATTTCACCCATATCACATTCTTTCTTGATGCAGACAAAGTGAACACCTACAGGTGTGAAAGTAACCTTAGACTGTATTTTAATATGGCAAATGTCTTGTGGCTGCTTGCTTAAAAAACAAAATAGTGTGACCTTCAAGAAAATAACACTTTCTTTTCAAGAGTCACATGAAAACACTGATAACAATCTCATCTGAATGTGGTTAGCTCAGCTTAGAATAAAGACTGGAAAAGGGGGAAACAGCTAACCTGGTTATTCAGCTAATCACCTGCTACCTCTAGCTTCATATGAAACATACAGCCCAACCCATTCTTCAAGGTTCCAAGTATGGCATCTTGGTCAGGAGCTATCGGTGGCGAATTGTGACGCTAAAGGCACCCTTTGGCATCTGTATGGGATGCAACAGGCTTCCTGCTTACTCCACTGTAAACCCAAATGCAGCAATGTCAAAGTATAAAGAGTGAGACAGTCTGTGCACAGTAAAAAGAATTTCACCAAGGAGACCGCTGTTCATGTCCCGTGTGAAGCCAAATAGTACTATTTAACATAGTTACTGTCACATGACATATGTGTCACATACTTATTTTAACCCAAACCATGACCTTTTCTTTAAACTTAACCACTAGTTTTGTTGCCTAAGCTTACTTTGGTGACAAAACCTACATTTCCTATGAAAATGGAAGTTAATTTTAAAAGACAAAATGCATGCACCAAGCAGAAATTGACATGTTGTCCCTGAGCGTCCAAAACTGATGCTAGAGGGATTGCTAGAATGTCATAGTTTGAAGTGTAGGGCCATACACTGATAAGCTTTTGTTTTCAATAAAAGCAAGGCTTGTTATCAAGTTTTATTTGGTATTAATTTGTTTGGTATACATATAAAATGATACTTAGCTCTACCAAAGCTGAGAGGTGAGTTTTGATATCATGAAAACGTTGAACCACAATCCAAATTCTGTATAGATTGCGACCTGGTGTATGCAGTCTCACTCTGAAGCTAAACTTTTGTCTGTTTTGTCCCCAAAGACACCACACTAGCATTTTACCTTTTGAGTCATATGCACCTGTGCAACCAATCTGCTTTGACAGCTTGTTAATGAGTACTTCACACTGTGGTTACCAAAGAGTCAAACTGGACCAGTCAGCCACTGTTTTTTCCTTCTGTTTATTTGTTCTGGCTTGGTGATTAATTGATAAATCAATGTCATGACCATTATTAGAGTGGACACTTGCTTACCTTGCTTTGTTAGATGTAAATCATGTTCTGATTGGAAACGCTAGCAGGCAAGTGAGAGTTAGTCATCCTTGCGTATGGTAACACACACCCCCCCTACCAGAGTGTGTTTCCATACACACTGCTTCACCTGCTGTGGCACATTTGTCAACTGTGGCCTTAATCAATATGTAATAATGGTGCGTCTCGGTGCCAGACAGGCCCCAGGTCACCAGTTATAAAGAGATAGATAAGACAGGGATGTGGAACACACTGTATGACAATATGTCCCTTCTCACATGCTGATATTGATCAGGTGCCGTGTGGATGTGCTTTGTTGTCCAACAGTGATTATGGATATGAGCGCCGCAGTGATGGGAACTGCCGGCCTGCCTTCTGGTTCAACCCTTCCACCCTCTCCAGAAGCTGCAGCCAGGGTCAAAACTACCTCAACAGCACAGGGTGAGGACTGTGTGATTTAATAAAACACGATGTTATATATATTTATGTGAATTTCTTCTTTTTCACAAATTTTTTGTTTGTTTGTTTGTCTGTTTTGAAGGCTTTTTCTTGGATGCTCAGACAGGGTTTTAGAGCAGATACCGATCATGGAACGAGAAGCTGCTGTTTGTAATCTTGTCGAAAGGAGTACTTCAATCCCCAAATGACCATTTCAGTCACTCTATGCTATTTTGAATTTGGAGAGAAAATTGTTTCTCTTGCATGCCTGCTCAGTGAACAAAGAATCCTAAAACAGAAAATTCTTAATGAGTTGAAGTCATAGGGGTCCACGTTTAACACCAGAGAAACTATATCAAAACATGTGTTCAAACACTCTCACAACACCTAAGCAGTATTATCCACGTCTCATTTATTCAGTTCTGTTCTCAGTACTGCATGAACAAGTGTTTCAGATCATAATTTTTTAGCAAAAATGCATGTGTCTGGGAAGTACTGAGCATACGACTGGATAAATGCAACTTGGATGTGACCTGGATCCTACTGCATGGGCTGTGTGTGAGTTTGTAAATTGGCTATTTCACTATAGTTTTGCTGTTGTTAAATTTAGACCCATATGAAATGAGCATAGTCTTAGTTCAGGCAGGACACGATGTCAAGCTCAGCTGACATCCTAGCTAAATCAGCTGATCTCAAACAGCCCAATCAACTGATGGAGCAGCTGATTGATGGAAGCGAGTCAGCTGATAGATCACATGATTCCTCTCTGTGCAACCAATCAACAAATCTCATTCAGGGCACCCTATTTAAACTGCTCTGGCCTGCCTACTGTTGCTGCTTCCTCTGCAAGCCAATTTGCAACCACCTCCACCCCAGCTCCTCCTTTTCATGCTGGGTCTGACTCATTAATGTCATTTCTGTTTGTCATTGATGCTGCTCTGTTCTGTTCCCAGAGGGTCTTTGCTGCTGCTCTCCCTGCCTTAGGCTTTCCATGTAGGCACATGGAAGGGCAGGGAGGTTTGCTCTCCCTGCCTTAAGGCTTTTATTGTTTGCACGTGGAAGGGCAGAGAGGCGTGCTCTCTCTGTCTTAGGCTTTCCATGTTGACTCATGGAAGAGGCTTTCTGCGCAGGCCTAGGAAAGGCAGAGGGGCCCCAGAACAGGGCCATACCACCAAATATAATACTGCAAATGGAAATAAAGTTTTCTTTGACTTAATTTTCCCTGACTAAACTTCAATTCATCAAACATTTTCTTAAAGTTTCCCTACTGAATTTAACTTAACAGGGGGAAGTAAATTATATACAAATGATTATTTGGGTGGTGAAGTATTCCTTTAACCTGGCTTACAATGGTAACATACACAGCTCTGATAAATCTAGGAATATTATCCTGCAAAATCACAGAATTTGAAGTTGGCAGCATTAGAAATAGCTAGCCACACATAAGTGGTAACAGGATCATTTCACAGTGAATCTGCCTTGCAGCAACTTTGATTATATTGAATTAGGCAGAGGTGTTTTATAGCTTATGAATTTCACTTTTTATTAATAAGAATATAATGATGTTTTTTCTTCTCTCAAAATTTACGTAGCTTAACTTTAATTAAAGTGTGTGAGTACTTCTTCCACCACTGGCACAAACTACTTTAGATGTGTTGAAGGAATCAGGTGGCCACAATGATTCTGGCATCAAGAACATTGATTAAGCAATATTTGTTTGGTTTTTTACCTATTACACAATTATTGTATCTGATTGACTGAAAACCTGCTATCAAATACTTTGTAATGAATATCGACCATTTCCTATTGCTTCCAAATGGATCAGAGCACCACAACTGTCTGCTCACTGTGTGATCAATCAACTCAGCTGAACTTATTTTAGTATCCAGACTTACTGCACTTCCCCAAAGATAAAATTACTGCCACTGCACTTCACCATGTCGGTTTAGTCACTTGTGATAACACGTTCTTAATACTAAACACTCATATTGTTTGTATCTGTGGCATAATAATTTACTTTCACTTGATGTTCCCTCTTGTGCCAGCAGGATGTGTCTTCTGTGTTAGTGTTGAGGCTCCCCAGGGGACAGACACCTTGCAAGGCTTAATCGCTGTGGGAGTGTTTTTATTCACCAGCGCTGTGATTAAGCTTTGTAAGGTGTTTCAGCCTCTGACACACAGCTTGTGTTGTCAGTTGTCATCTGGTCTGTTTTTGCAGTTGGAAGGCTCAACAGCTGTACTGACACACCACTCTGCGGAGTTCAACAACATTGTTTCTAAACCACAAGCGCATGTAGCATCCAGGGGATTAATTCAAAAACTGAAGGACTGTGGAGACTTGAGTAGATTAAACTGGGAAAAGGCAAAATACAATACAGTTAAAGAAAACACATTTTTTTGGATCTTTCCCAAGGTACCGTAAAGTGGTGCTGAACAACTGCACTAAAGGAGTTAAAGAAATGTACACGGCCAGAAAGCAGCAGTGCCCCAACAGACCTCCTAAAGGACTCTTGCTGACCACGAAAAACGGGAAACTCACCGCCAACCTGGGCAGCAACGTCACCTTCCTGGTGCATCTAGATGAGGTGAGAACACTACATGGCTCCTTCACTAATCTAGCTGAACACCCTTACAGCTATATCTAGATAAGAAGCAGGTCCTCTTCCAAGGAGTCCACCATGTTGCACTGCCATGTTTCTAAATTTGCAGAGAAAAAAAACAAACAAATACTTGCTCTAGACAGGGCCATTCACCTTTGGGCGTTGCATGACACTGATTTTTAAGGCGTATTTTTTTGCCTTTTAAAAACTGAGGATATAGTTTACAGAACCCTGAAGCAAGAATGCCAAAGTTTGAGTACTGTCTGGGGATTTTTAGGAAAGCAGCCTCATTCTGAACACTCTAAAGTTTATTAAGTCAAATGGCTTCAAATCGCCCATGCAGTGCAAGAGTTGTGAGCCAGAAGCAAAAGTAAAATACCTCACCTGAGACCCTGTTAGTGAGTGAGAGGTACTATGTTCAGAGTCAGGCTTGCCAGGCTTCCTGGTCGCTAGGAAACTGCCTCACATGTTTTCCAGGCAGAATATGGTCCATTGATATTAACTGCAGGCTTTGGGGCATTAGCAGCAGAAGCATTTTTCTGCTACTGGAACAGCTCAAGGTAAGTGCATGCCCCCCGGGGTCTTGTCCAGACCCGGTTGTCATATTACTGTGATGAGTTGAGGAATCGAAGCCTGTTTCTTTAATTAAGAGGGGGATTGTCTTTAAGGGGAGGGGTAGACGGGGGGGAGGTGGGTTGCAAAACGATGTGATAAAAGAAGAGAGGGGTGGGGTAAAGAATCCTTGTGGCATCAGCCCTATTTGAGAAAATTCTCAAGATGAATTCAAAGTTTAATTTATATTCATGAAGGCTGCATTGGCTGTATTTCTCGGGGAGAGCAAATGCCCTTAAATATTTAATGGGTAGAAGACTCTGTGGTGCACATCCACATTTAAAAATAAGTAGGAAATCTAAAATAAAATGGACACCTGTTCTAAGATATGATATGATCAGCTCGACTACATGGTGCATTTACTGGTCAGAACTGGTTTTGTATTGGTTGAGAAACCTTTTATGTAACACAATTATTACAGCTATGGATGGGCTTTGTAAAAGCGACTGACTTCTCACTAAGCGGTTGGCAGAGGAGTGATTGGCTGGTGCCTAAATGACATCAACCAAATCTCAAACAATTCATGAAGAATTTATCTGCCGTTCCATATTTGGCATCAAAGGGGGAACACACAGGAATTTGAGGCACTTGCAAATTCACTTCATTTTCTCTCTGCCAGTTAAAATGGTTTTGTGTTTCCAGCATGCGGTGTATACGAGTGTGGTGGTGAAAAGAGAATTTATATGAATATAGCATTGTTTAAATGGCATGGATCAAATGCATTAGCTCATCTTTTCCTGAAACAGACATAACTGTATGACATCAAAATCGGCAATGGCCGATATTTAGCAAATAAGATGGCATTCACCGGTGTCAATGGCTGATGTTTTCGGTTGTGTCACATCAATTTTCCACAGGCTAAAAAAACATGGCGCTATGACCAATGGCATTCCGTCATCCCTGCGACAATATAAATGTGTTTTGGACAAATCTTGAAGGAACGTCTTTGGGACAAAAGAACAAAATAAACTAATTCGCGACACATCGGTGGATGCACCGTGTTGCTTCCCTGATAATGCTACAGTGTGAACAACAAATCCATGTTGAAATGGGAAGGAGGAGAGCTAGTTAACGTTAGCTCCAAGCAGCCGGTGGCCAAAACTAAAGGCATTTGCACGCTGAATCAGTTTATTTCGGATCCATTTTTTGGATCCGTCACTACAATCTGACCTGTTGATCGTGAGCTATCTGAGTTATGAAATGATTCTGTGCGCCTTGTTCCTCTATCTTGTCCCAGCTGTGTCCCGCAGCCACTTTTCCCTCACTGATTCTTGGTCAAATGTCTCTAAAGGCTCTGACGGATGCAAAAAAACAAAGAAAATCAAACCTTTTGCAAATATTTTTTATGATGGATGAAAGTTTCGGACTCAGTGTGCAAACGTGATTGACACAATGTGAGGTTATGTGTTTTAGATGTGCGACAATTTTGGTTTGCAAAGGCCTGAACTGCTGACAGGGGTTGCACGGAGTTACATGATGATGCGTTCAAGCTCTATTCAGTACAAATGAGTATTTGGGTGAAGATAAATGAAAACATTCTCACGATGTAATCTTGTAAAATGTACTTTTTGGTGAGACATTTGAGTAAATACAGTTGTTTGAGTGAGAAATGTGTTGATGTTTTCACAGCAATATAAAGCAGACATTAGAGAGAGGATTATGATATATATAGTAAGACATTTTAAAGTCATTTTAAAGATGTTTTTTATGTGGACGAAAGGTTGTTTCATAAATGTCTATGATTACCTCTGTGCTCATTCAAAGGTAATGAAGTTTTTTTAATGAATTTCTTTGTTTCCCTGGCACAAAAGGGGAATAAAAACAACAAAAAATATCAGTTTGGCTACTGGCCAAATTGTTATGTAAACAAGAGAATTGGTATCAGCCTTGAATTTCATAAGCAATACATTCCTAGAAAGTCCTGACTAACTCTAGTAAAAACTATGGTCAAAACTCTCCCAAGAGGCTCACAAAAACCTTTGAGTCCTTTTTCTGCGACTGGTTCATTTTTAAATCAACAAGTACGACAGATCAAATCAGATGGTGACACAGAGTAAGCCAGACTTCCCTCTTCGTTCAATGTTGTCATTAATCGGATTTGGCTTCACTTTCTCTGGCACAGCTTAAGTAACCAAAGCTTTGCCAGCTCGGTGCTTAAGTTGGAGAGTGGACACTGGTGAGACTGTGCTTCGTTTTTGTTCTTTCATCAGAGAGACATTATTATCATTCCCACAGAAAAAGTCAGGTTTTTCTTCAGTTATTTTAAGTTGTAAAATAGCTTTATAATTGTCCCCTCAAGGTGTAAAAAAAAAACTTGAAAGGATTTATTGTACTGTGGTTTTTTAGTCACTCAGTGTTCAGCTTGATGCAGATTTGTGGTGCCGTCCCCTGATCCCATTCATGTGGCCATCGCTACATTACATTACACTCCCAGTTCAAGACGGGCTAGAAGTTCAAAAGACACAAAGTCGCTCCTTCTTGGTTAAAATCAGCTCCCTGTGATCTGCCTAACAATTGTTTTGTCAGTTTGAATTTTTATCAGCCACTTCTCTGTTTCACACTCTAGTCACATTTGGGAGGAAATGTTCTACAGTTCTTGCTCATGTTATCTTTTTGTGAAACTTATTTCTGCCCCAGTGGAAAAGCTAGATGGAATCTTATGCCGACGAACATTGTGATCGAACATGACAGGCGCAACTGCTGAGGATTCCCACCTAAAATATTAACTGCAGTGCTCATTTTCAAACTCTGTCTTGTCATAGTATGAGACTTGTCCCGACTTGTTTGGCTATTAAGGTTTAGTTGACAGGAGAAACATGAAAAGTAAACACCTTCTTACTCTTATTTCTCATGAGACACAGGTAGTCAGCTACCTTTCGTCCATTTATATAATCATTTCAGTGAGGTATGAAATAGAGACAGCACAGTTAATATTTCACACAAATCGAGAATGTGTCAAAATGGAGTATTTCAAGCTGCATTAGTAGACTTTCGTCATCCCTTGGCCATTCGGAGGCAGCAGAACAAGCTCTAACACATTTACATTCATATTGAGACCTCGCAAAGTTGCCATGGCAAACATGTTAGCAAACAACTGGCTATTTAGACCTTTGGAGGAATATTAGTATTTATGTGGTGTGTGGTCCTGGTCACATAATTATTTGTGAATATAAATAAGAATCCTTGTGCTAGACCTGGACTTTTTCTGGCGAGAATGGTGATCATTTAACTTCACTTGCCAACTTGTAGTCATGCCCTCTGTGTAATAGTGTGAACAAAAAGCCAGAAACACCAGTCTTAATTTCATCTTCATATTTAAAAACATGTTGTTTTTTAGTGTGTAGTTCAATAGTAACACAAAAGAGCTAATGTGTCTAAAGTCACTAAATATTACTGTGTGGGCAGATACATTAACACAAAGCCACAAGGCAGCTACATGTGGGCAAAGCCAAAACACATCCATCCTATCCTGATGTTGTACACTTACTTAGAATTTAGATATAATAGATTGTTAACTGCTTTGCCATACTTTATGCTTTATGAAAAGATGTATTCATATTTGTGTGTGTGGTTTTTTTTTGTTCGTAGAAATAATTATGGAAACAGAATTTCCTGCTAGACATGAGCTTTTAGCTTCAGTACATCTGCAATTAATTGAGCATAGTGTTAGTTCAGGCACGAGCACGGTGTCAAGCTCAGCTCACATCCCAGCTACATCAGCTGATCTCACACAGCCAATCAACTGATGCAGCAGCTGATTGATGGAAGGGAGTCAGCTGATAGATCACATGATTCCTTTCTGTGCAACTAATTGGTGAATCTCATTCAGGGAGCCCTATTTAAACTGCTCTGGCCTGCCTACCGTTGCTGCTTCCTCTGCAAGCCACTTTGCAACGCGCCTCCACCCCAGCTCCTCCTTTTCATGCTGTGTCTGACTTATCAATGTAATTTCTGTTTGTCATTGATGCTGCTCTGTTCTTTTTCCGGGGGTCTTTGCTGCTGCTCACCCTGACTTAGGCTTTCCATATAGGCACATGGAAGGGCAGGGAGGTGTGCTCTCTCTGCCTTAAGGCTTTCCTTATTTACACGTGGAAGGGCAGAGAGGTGTGTTTTCTCTACCTAAGGCTTTCCATGTAGGCACACAGAAGGGCGGAGAGGTGTGCTCTCTCCGCCTTATGCTTTCCACGTAGGCGCGTGGAAGAGTCTTCTGCATAGGCTTTAGGAAAGGCAGAGGGGCCCCAGAACAGAGCCATACCGCCAAATATAATACTGCAAATGGAAATAAAGTTTTCTTTGACAAAAGTGTTCCTGACTGAAATGTATTTAGCATTTTCCTTGTTTGATCATTGAAATATATATATATGTCTTTTATATTATATTATATGTATTATAGAATTACTTGTCTTTTTGGAAGAATTGTGATTGGCGGCACAATCCTGATGGATAGAAATGCAGCAATGTCTCTAAAAAAGGTCACAACAAAACAAAAGTTTGGTGGCTAAAAATCTCGGAAACTCAACTAGGTGACACGCCACCCACCATTTCCATGCCCCCTCATTGGCAAAGTCAACATATATACTATGCACCCTTAGAATAATTTATATGGCACATATGAAAATTGCAAGTGTAACATATTTGTGTTTTGCTGAAACAATGCCAACATTTCCCTCTGGCGACTGGGCTGCTTAGACAGGATGAAAAATTAAGCCCACACCTGCTTCCTAGGAAATAAAATACAACTTTCTCCTCAGAGGGATGTAAATTTATGAGAAAATTCAGTTAAATCAGGTTAAAATAAATAAATAAACAAATGAATAAATACAAATGTATCTTTTTATGAAGACTATTGTATTTTATTTTTCCTTTTTAATTAAAGAACATTTTATTTAACTTTGTTTCCAAATATAGGTGCAATGCAGTTACTAATTCAAAATGTGCAACATCAATTTAAATACTGAAATTAACACATAAAAGAAAACCATAAAGCATTTACTTAGTTTTCACTGGTACTGTAGGCACAAAAACCAAAGTAATGATCAAAATAGGCTAAAGGCTCCTCAGAGGTGAAGTAATTTTATTGTATTTCACAAATATTGCTAGAGGTTTTCTCTTCTCATGGTACTTCTTACGATATTATTAAAAAGACCACATGGTTTCTAATCTTACAGTTGATAAAGTGTTACATACATTAACCCTCACTGCAGAAAAACAATACACCGCTCTGTCCACTGTGGAAATAACCAAAACTTTCCAGAACTACTCACAGCTGCGGCGTCTTTTGTTGTCACCCATCACGCTGACACTGGTTTCGGGTTTGACACGCACCTGAACAAACGCTGGCCCCATGTAGCCAAACCCCTGTCAACCTGTACAACAGCGCTTTCATTGCGAACCAACACCGTGTCCCAGCCTCGAGGCTCCAGCCATCGTGTGTTTGGATCTGCTCAGGCCTGGGAGACACACGCACACAAAGAGTGACATTTAGAGAGGCGGGTCAGCATCAGTCTCATGCAGATAAGTGAATCCCATTGTGGCTGATATAGAGAGCGAGCGTGAACACAGAATGGATAGCAGACACAGAGAAGAGCTGAGTGACATTGGCGCCACCAAGTCCGAGTCTTTTTAGCGTGCCAGCTCATTACAGCTCCAAACAATGCCCACACTGTCAGGCCCTGTTCTTAGCTGTTCTCCATTCTCTCCAGCCACTTATCACAGATATCATTTTCCAGGCAAGGTGACGTGAAATATACCCAAAAGCATCCACCAAATCTCCTGTGATTTCACACTCGGAAGCACACAAAGAAGGGACTCAGGTAGCAAGGGATGGAAAGAGCAAAAGAGCAGGAAAGAGGAAACGAACAATGGGTGTATGTGTTTTGTTTCTCTGTGCGTTTTGGCCAAGCTGGCATGCAAATGCCGTGTTACAAATGTAGATCCCAGTAGCATTGCGCTACATTGTGCCAAGGGGAGGCTGGGAGTTTGCCTTCGCAGGCCTGAGGGGAAGAGTGCAGATTCGGTTGCTGTGGCAGCTGGAGCCACCAACACTCACGCTGTGTGCTGATCCTCAGATAGTGCCAGATGTAATTCCCAGAGGAATCCGTGCAGGCAGCTGAAGACTCGCACACACCATGCAAAGTCAAACATGGTGGGGTGGGGTGCATATACAGAGGCACATGTGACACACACAGTTATATACTGCATGTGTACACTCCTACTTTTAACATTAATGATAATAAGTATTAAGAACACAGCAATTTATCAATGTTTACCAAACTGTTTGTTTTGCAAATTAGTATTTGCTCAATTTTGGCAAATCAAAGACCATCAATGGCTGTTTTATCAAGCAGATTGTTTTTGGCTAAAGGAGTCAGAAAAAAAGAAAAAAAAAACTTTTGAATCCAGCCTATCAGAGACATAAGCACTTTCAGTCTGAAATTGAAAAAGCAACTATAATTACTTAGCTATGTAATTATATCTGAATGCTATAATTATATAGTGCGACTATAAACTTTGATGAAAATGAATATACATTTGCAAAGAGCAAGTAAGTGCCAGCCTATCATTTAAATGAAGAAAAATCATTATGAACGAGTAAAATAGTACATTTAGTGACTTCTTACGTGTTACAAGTGTTACAATGGTTGATGTTGTGTTCAGCATGTGTGGAAGTTGTGGACTATATGCAGCTTACGTCTAAAACATGGGCTGTATCCAGAATTCTATGCTGACATGCTATTTAGCATGCTTAAACAGTATGTGAGATACTTTAGTACGTCCGGAACCTTAGTATGAGACCAGTAGTGTGTGAATTGCGTGATATATCTGCTAAAATATTTAAGCATGCAGTCACTTGACACTATAAACATCCCAAGATGCAAAAAGGTAGACAACAGGCGTGATATACACTGATCAGCAAAACCAGTGGTGGGTGAAGTGGTCATGGCAGTCACGTGGATGCCACTCGAAGCCCTCCACCCACCCAAACGCCGACCAAAGATCTCCCAGCAGAACATTGCATTGTAACAAAATGATCAATGTTACGAACTTCACCCACCACTGGTTTTAATGTTTTGGCTGATCGGTGTGTTTTTTAAACTCATTACTAAATTGCTGTTAGAGCTGAGGCTGACTCTCAGGAAGTGATGTAATTACAGCACAATGCCTCTGAAGAGATACATACAACTGTTTATTTACACCAAGATAAGAATGATAGTACACATGATGGGTATGTAGTGCATGTTGTGCAATTTCAGATGCAGTGATGGCTCTCATTTGTGGTTTTTCAACTGTGAATTTTACCACCCATCTAATTCTGAGTCAAAGCTGAGGGATCCATCACTGTCAGTAAAGTCTAAGGGGCAAATTTTTGTCTCTTACCTGACTTTCCTTAGTGCTTTGTTCCTCTGTTGGTTACATTCACCTGCAAGGAGTCGGTACAAGTTACAGTTTTCCAGTAGATATAATTTATGAGTTGTATTTGGTTAAATTATTTGCCCACTCTTAATTACTCTCACCAAGAGGTTCAGGAATTTTACTCTTATGATTGTAACCCACAATGACTGATTTTGTAGTGTGACAAACTACAAAGCAATTTTTTCAGCTTTCCGTTATGCAAAAAGTTGTGGTTAGTTTTGATAAGAGTGAAATTTATCTTGAAACATTTTAATGTAGAAAGTTTTGTTTTGGTGGCTGAATGTGGGCGGTTGATGACTGTTCCTTAAATAGCTACTAGTCTCTGCAAACACCCAGAAAGCTTTGTTTTCTTTCATCTAACTTGAATGTTTTCAACTTAGTTTTTAGTATTCCATTAGGTATGGCACAGTTTATGTAGATGGAAACTGTTGATTCAATTTTGATTTGTACAGCTCTCAGATAGTAATTCACAGCTTGGAAATATGTGCTGTCTGATTGGCAAGATGTAGACAAATAGGCATCAACACATTTCAAGGAATGTGGTTTGTTGAGGTCAAGTTTTGATTTGATTTGAACATGGTTTATTACAGTGCTCCTTGAAAAGTTTACACAGGGTAGCAGTTGATAAAGGACTCAGACTTTTGATTGGACGATTTTTGTTAATTCTAGTGGTCACAAGTTTCCAAATTTCTATAGGTACTTTTTAAATACAACAATCAGCCACTTCATTAAAACTGAAGTGAACAGCATTGATTATCTTGTTACAATGCAATGTTCTGTTGGGAAACCTTTTGTCCTGGATATGGATTACACCTGATGCACTACACCCATCCAAACACCAGTGTAGACCAAGTACCGCACTTATGGCATTGGCACTCCTCAATGGCAGTGGCCCCCTCAGCAGGACAATGCACCGTGCCACACCACAAAAACTGTTTAGGAATTGCCTGAGGAATGTGACAAAGAGCTCAAGGTGTCAACCTGGCCTCTAATTCCCCAGATCCCAATCTGATCAAGCATCCATGGTAGATGTTGGTAACCCACAGGACTCAAAGGATCCACCGCTAACATCCTGATGCCAGACACCACAGGACACCATCCAGAGGTCCTATGTCCCTATCTCAACAGGCTCAAAGAAAGATGGATCCAAGGAGGCCCCACAATGGATTGAGGGTACTTCTGGGGTACTAGCACATCTCACAAATGCTCAATCAGATGGGGATCTGGGGAATCTGGAGGACAGGTAGATACCTTGAGCTATTTGTTACAGTCCTCTGGCCATTCCTGAGCAGTTTATGCAGTGTGGCATGGAGCACTTTCCTGCTGGGGGCGGCACTGCCGTTGGGAGTATTGTTGCCATGAGGGGGAGTACTTGGTCTGCAGTGGTGTTTGGGTGAGAAGAGAGTGTCAAGTGGCATCCTCGTGAGTGCCAGGACCAAAGGCTTCCCAGCAGAACATTGCATTGTAATGAGATGATCAGTGTTATTCACTTCACCTGGCAGTGGTTCAAATGTTTTGGCTGATTGGTGTATGTACAAATAGATGTGCTTATGCCTGCTTAGAGTATCTCTTTAGATGTACCGAGCTTCACCTAGAGTTTGAGCTAGAGTTTGTGACTCAGACTGGACCCATTTTCAGGAAATCATAGGCCACACTGTCATATCTGACTATTGTGGTATTCTTTCTTTTGAATGACCTAAAAAAGTCTTGAGATGAGGGTACGCACTTATGACTCACATTTGTCAGGAAGCTTGATTTATTTCTGGGCACATTTCAGCGTCATCAGACCACTCACTGTTTTCTATTGTATGGAGTGCGCTGTCATTTCCGACAGCCTTTTGCATGTTTTCCTGTCTATATCACAGCGTTCTCCTGTCAAAGCAGCCACTTGATGACTGTGGGTGGCCTTTCAGTGGTGGTGAAGGTGGTTTCATATGAAAAAGGGATGTCAGTACATTGTGCTTATCTGTACAATAGCTGAATGAGTTCCTGCTGTGATGTGTTTCAGGGTGACTCTTTGCGCACCAACATCCAGCTGGATTTCGGCGATGGGACGGCTGTGTCCTACTCCAACCTGAGCTGGACTGAGGAGGGGATCAAACACCTCTACAAGTCTGCTGGAATATTCCGTGTCACAGCGCTGGCAGAGAACACGCTGGGTTATGACACCACAACACTCTTCCTGCATGTCACATGTAAGTGCAAACACTTTTAAGTTCAAATGCTTCTTAAAGTACGTTTTTTAGTGTTTTTATTTATTTAGTCTTTTTTTTTTTTTAAACATTTTCTTTTGTCCCCTTACTTTTATAATTTCAGCAAAAGTCAGATGAGAGAAGATTTGACAAAACATTGATCTGAATGGTTTTTGGTTATTACCAGAGCTTATATCAATGAACTAAATGAGCAGTAGCTGGTGGTGAACCGACCGCTTTGCCCTATAGGTATTGCCTCTCAGGCTACATACAGACCGAGGCTGCTCATCCTTACCAGGCCTCCAGGAAGTGTACGATGCTTTGAAGGCAACTTTCGTAGTGGCCAAACCATTTAACTACCATCACGTGATGTCACTGGGCCCTGAAAGACCTTTTCCCATAGACTTACACTGGTAAAGAGACGTCTGTAAATCAGAGGATACATTTTTTTTGTGCGTCACAACCCTTGCGTAAAAATCGTTTGAATAATTGGATTTGATACATTCTGTTTCATAGCATTCTGAAAGTCTACAAGAGCCGCACAGTTAAATCATTTTTATACCCATGATGCTGGAGATGTAATTTTACACTTGGGAAACTGAACTTTTTGGCTTCATCCACCGCTGAGCAACTTTCATAGGAATGACTAGGGCCCTGCCTCTAGCACTGTATCCAGTTCTCTTTATACATCCATGGTTCTTACTGGTTAAGGTAGACTGTATGTGGTCTGAGAAGACTACACGCAGACATTCCTCAATGCTGTCCTCAGCCGTATCTGTTAAAAAGACACTATAATTAAACACTGTTCAAAGATAGGACAGTAAAGCATAGAGCCTTTTTGTAGTTAAGACCAAAGTACAACATTATCTATCAGATAGGACTGCTGTATTATGCGTGATTGATACTTCTGCGTCGAATCGACGTGGTACCCTATGCCGTAGCCTAATGTGCACCTCCCCAGAAATTTAACTACACGTGGCTATTTTTGTAAAATGAAACCATTTCCCTCAGCAAACAAAGCTTTTATTTACTTTAATTTCACAGATAAGAAACAATAAATTGTGAAGACAATAAAGCCTCCACAAAAAAGCATTTCAAGTCTTGTGTTTATCCTTCAGGGATGTCTTGTCGCAAGGCTAATTTATACAATGTAAAATGCCAGAGGCTTGTGCTAAAAACATTAGCATGTTGTATTTGTAGGGAAAATGTGTCCAGCAGTTATACTGAAGCCGATTTGTGTCCTGGTGTTTGCAATTGTTGCTATTAATCCATGTTTAAAGTGTGTTTTGAATCAACTAAACTTTACAGAACTTCACAGAAACCCCGCCACTGACTAGTGTGTTGAAGGTGTAACTGCAGAGTGACGCAGACACACCACTGCACAATCACAAATGCTCACAACGGCATAGGCCGCATGTGTAGGCTACAGCATGGCTCTGCATAGGGCTGACACAAAAGTATCAATTCCACTTCAGACTACATTAGTTTTGGCAAGGTGGACATAACAAACTGGTGACTGAGTCTATATGTTTTGTTTTGACACTGATACTGTTCCAACACTGGGCTTGAAATGCATTGTGCAGTCTGAAAACTACTTGAACAATCAGAAAATGTGGCTTTTCTTTGTTTTTTGTTCCAACCAATGGTTCACAAGAGAGGCAAACACTGAACATAAAGGTCTAGTGTGTAGGATTTAGTGGCATCTAGCAGTGAGGTTGCAGATTGCAAACTGCAAGGCAGATTCCGTGGAAGAGAACTCCACTCATCACATATATATAAACGGCTCATTCTAAGATAACAAAAACACAATGATTCTTAATTTCAGGTGATTATACACTCATGAAAAGATAGTTATGAATAATATATTCCATTTGTGCCAATGCATGCCCCTAAATCCTACACACTGGACCTTTAAAGCAGCAACGTGTTCTTTTCATGAGTTCTTTTCTCGACCTACAACAATATGCATTTAGCATGCCACACTGTAGATCCATGCTAAACTCTTCTGTAGTGAACTGCACTGACCTATACACAGGATTATGTAATACAGCAGCTGTGATAAACACAAACAACTTTTGGGAGAAAGGTCACAACAGACTTGCTTATGCAAGGTTTTACTGTGGGCAGAGACTGAGAAGTAAGCCTGTAAGGCCACTGCAACTAATTGCCAGTTATCTGAGGATGCAACACTAGAACAGTGGCTTATTTTAAAGCGGAGCAGATTTTACACAGCAGCACACATAACAAATTATAGGATCGTCATGCTCTCCGGCTCTATTCAGATGGCAATAACGGAAACTTAAAATGATACACAATATCATTTAGAGTTTCCAAGGGATTTATACAAGCTCCTTTCAGTGTGTGTTAAATCCTCTTTTTGTCTTGTTAGTTGTTCTTTCATTGATTTGTTCAGTCCATATTAATTTAACCTTTTGCCATCCTGATGTGTCAGCCAGTATGTTCTGTATTTATACATTTTTGATGGCAATAATTTTAGCTTGGGGAAATGCCAAAAACTACTACAATGATTTCTGGGCTGAGCATATTTAATACCAAATGACTTCCTTTCCTTCTCTCATTCTCACACACACACACACACACACGCACACACACACACACACACACACACACACACACACTGAGCATCTCAAAGTGGGGATAAAGATTAGTTCTGGTTAAAGAGGATGAGAGCTAACAGAAGCCTTGGCGAGACGAACACCCCAGACCGCAGCACTACACAAACCTTTCGCTGGAGTATTTCCACGAAAGTAGTGTATTACATCTGTCCGCGGCGGGGAACTTCATCCCTGAGATTAGTGTAAAGCAACCTGGACCCCTGTCGGGTCCTATTAGGTTCTTAGTGGGGAGGTTTGCAGCATTATCCGGGAGATATCATGTCAAAAATACATGATGGCGTCAACATATTTTCAGTGTTAGACTTTTTTCACTATAGTTACAGAGCTACAAGGACCTTTAAAAGTAAGAGAATGTTTTGCTGCCACCACTTTATACTGTCAGACCTTGTCAGAAAATCATTTGATTGTCTGTCAAATTAAATTACTCTAGGCAACTTTTTAGTGATCAGTTCCAGAGGATGAGTTTGCTGTTTGGCAGACCCATAAATCAAAAGTGTTAGCAAAAATTGTCAGGATAGACTGGACTGTCTATCATGTCAACAAAAAGTGATGTTTACATGTATATTACTAAATTGCAACAGGAAACAAGTTGTCAAAGAAATGTGGCACTGCCTGAGTTACTATTTTCAATAACACACTGATGAATTTTAAAGGAGCAGTGTATAAAATTTAGGGGGATTAAGTGGAATCTAGTGGTGAGGATTGTAGATTTCAACCAGCTGAAACCCCTCCCAATTGGTATTATCTGAGTGTTGATTGGTCCGAAGGTTTTTACTGGGAGCCAAATTATCTGCAGAGGTCTCCTCCTCTCCAAAACAAACAGACCAGGTGATTAAAACCATTAAAAACACATAATAAAGCAGCTTTACATTACAAATCACTGTTTCTCCAATGGTGTTTGGCTTGTCGCAGACAGGCCACTAGCCCAGCACTTGCTGATGTGTGCTCACCTTTTTTATCTGATAACTTGAAATCCAGACGTTCAGGTGGGTTTTAGCAGGAGCTGAATTATCCACAGATGTCTCTTCCTCTCTAAAACAAAAAGGCCCGGTTATTTAATCTAGTAAAAACACTGAATAAAACAATTTTAGGTTACAAATCAGTATTTCTCTGATGCTGTTTGGCTCGTCGGGTATTGGCCAGTACAGCACCTGCTAAAGTGTTCTCACCTTTTTTCTCTGATAACCTAAGACCTAGACATTCAGGATGATTTTACAGGGCGCCAAATTATCCGCAGAGGTCTCTTCCCCTCCAAAACAAACAGACAAGGTGATTAAAACCATCAAAAACACTTGATAAAGCAGTTTCACGTTACAAATCAGTGATTCTTCAATAGTGTTTGGCTTGTTACAGACGGGCCACTAGCCCGCTCTTTTTCTGAATCATACATTCAGTAGGATTTTAACGGGAGCTGTATTATCCACAGAGGTCACTTCCTCTCCAAAAGAAACAGACCAGTGATTTAAACCAGTAGAAACACTGAATAAAGCAGTTTCATGTCCCAGAGGGGCTGTAAACTATTGTGGCTGAGGCAAAAATGCTAATAGCCTATCTGAAGTCGTTGTCTGGTTTGTTGGCTCTGGGGACTGGAGAAACATGGCGGTTTCCGTGGACGAGGACACGCTCCCTATGTAGAACGTCTTATTCTAAGGTTACTAAAACATGACAGTTGTTTTTTTCAGGTTGTTAAACACTGAAGAAAACATACATAGTGTTTTATATTATAATTCTGCCAATGCATCCCCCTAAATTCTACACACTGGGCCTTTACTGAACAAAGAGCAAAGAATTGAAATGTTCATACTTAAGGTATCCAGTGAAAGGGTTTTTTTGTGATTTGTGATATTGTGCAGTATAAATGGAATTTAACTGAATACAATTCAATCTGCAAAACATTCAGCACAACTTTAATTTGTTTTTTTCATTCTTCATGTGCTTGCAGATGTAAAATCTGTAAAAGTCAAAAAAGTTAAAATATGTCAATTGTACTAAAGAAAGATTACCACTCTCATGTTTTTCACCAGGCAACTCAAAGCACGTAATAAGAGAAAGATCATGGCCAATATTGAAAAAGTCAAACAAAGAAACACAAAAAGAGTGTGTGTAGCTTGGTTGCAGACCTCTTAGTTACAATATGTACATACTTCGTGGTGTAGTGACAGTAGGAAACAAAATAGTTGATTATCCCATCAATTTAACAGAACAAAATGTACATATATGTCCAGTTTTGTGGCCACTGATGGCTATTTGGAGAAACAATCAAGCCAGACTGAATTAAGGACATCAACCTCATCTTCTTGAAGAGCTAGTTTGCTAAGTGACATAAAAAATGATAGTAAAGGGCTGACAGAACTGGTGAGATGTGTGGATGAGATTGACATAGCCGTACAGGTTGCTTAAAGTCAACTTGCAGAAATGAGAATTCTTCAACTCTAATGAATGCTATCATAGCTTTAGTGTCGACTGAAAAAGATGTCAGTGTGACAGATTTCACATTTTCTTATGCACTTATTCTGTTCAGGGTAGAGCAGCTGAATCCCATTCCAGAATGCACTAGACGAGATGCAAGAACCAAGGGACAGGTCTCCAGTTTATCACACAGACAGTCACAGTCACACTCACATTCATACCTTTGGACTATTTATCATTTAACCCGAAGTGCAGGTCTTTGGACTGTGAGAGAAAACCTGAGCGCACTAAACTGTCAAATAAACATGATGGTGTTTGGAATATTTCTCTCCGTGAAACAAGCTTCACGCCCGATGTACTTAGTGAGAGGATTTGTGATCTTGCCTATCGGCTTTTTTTATTTGAATGATAAGCACACTCTCAAGAGTGCCTCATTAGAAGTAGCCAAGCATAATATGAGCTCCTCTGTGGTCCTTCTTTCTTAGGTCCAGTGGAGCATGTCCAGCTTCTCGCTCCCTTCGTGGTCATAAAGAACAAGGAGGTGAACATCACAGCAGTGGTCTTACCCAGCCACTCACGTACTGTGACTTACTTCTGGTGGCTTGGCAACAATACCGAGGTAATTCTCCCTGGACCGGGCTCAATTATACACATTTCGGTCTCTCTGTATGTCCTCTGTGTGCCTCTTTCTGTATGTTGGCTCTGCGTAATTAAAGTTCATACACTGTAAAAGCTAACCATTACCATTAAGTAATTACACCTGGTAAAACACCAGCTTGACATGAAGACAGCATGTTCTACTTAAGTGTATTTATCTTTTAGAGCATACACACAGTGAGTTACAGACCAGTGTGGGTATTCAACAAACATCTGTTATCTTGCCTTTGTCAGGATGTCTGAGGTTGCATCCAGTTTGCTTCAGTCAGTCCTATGACTAAAACATCACAACACTCTTTCAAGCTCATTTTTCTGACGACCTTATCATCAAGAATAAAGGTGCTTCAAAACAGAGCAGGTGCCACTGTGGCTGCTGCAACGGGTTCCCGCTACCTCTGACCCTACCCTACCTTCGGCCACCAACACAAGCGTCTGCTTCCCATCCTCCACCTTTCATGTATACATACAATATATCCTCATACAACAGTTATGATATCTAACAAATAAGCGCCCCCACAAATGATGTTACATACTTAACATCAAGCTGTGTAGGTTAGAAACATGGTGACAACATACTTTAAAATAAATCAAAGTTTACTTGGTTTCACAGAGTTCCAAACACTGGTCTCTTGGGGAAAAGTCCGGTGTTGTTTCACCCATCCAACACCCCAATCTGCCTCCTAACAGACTTTAGGTCTACTTGCCTCTTTACTCCTATCAGCGCATTGGCCATGGGATGGCGGCCTTCATGTTTACGTAGGTTATACTTGAATTACTGGCTTATGATTATGTGGTTTATATATGAATTGTGGTGCATAACATTTGTAGGAATATATATATATATAAACAGTGCAGGAGAACAGCTGACTACAAATCTCCTCTTTGTGATGTAAGAGGAAAATCCAGGGTATCAGTAAGTAGGCGTCATCCTACTGGAATCATGATTGTCTATACTTGTCTATATACTCATGGTAATCCAATTTATGGGTGTTGAGATATCTCAGTCTGTACCAAAGTGGTGGACTGACAGACCAACACTGCCACCTCTACAGCGATACTACTAGCATGTCTAAAAAGCCGTATTTTCAAATCTCTTTCGTTCCTCAATACTGGCGGATAACCCTAACTAATTCTGAAGTCAATCTACAGCCTTACCCTTAACCCTTTTACACTGCCTGTTCAAGGCGGGAGTATCACGCCATTATTCCCCCGCACCATTCTGTCTTTAAAGATACAATTGCAGAACTCTGGAACAGAGTTGTCTCGCCTTTAAGCCAGCCGCAGAGGTAGTAAAAGCATTAAATTGATGTCTGTATAAAAGGGACACCCAGCAGGACTGTACAGGTTTGACATTTAGCAACAAGTTAAACAAAGAGCAGAGTAAAGAGTAAAGCAGCTAGAGGCAGTTAGCAGCTAACTCAAAGGGGAAAATGTCAGCAAATTGCGGAGACAGTCAAATGCGAAAGTCAAATTCCTTACCATCCGAGATGAGACAAGATCAATCACCATATAACGATGGTTAATGATTGTTATTGTCATGTTATTCCATTGTTATTGTTATTGTTAACAAAGTGCTGCAGTGTGATGTGTTACATCACACTTAAGGCAGACGCCTTAAATGTCACACCTTTTATGCCTCTTTTGCTTTGAAATCTGTCTGAAATCACACACTGGGGCAGCATTATGCCTGCATTGATTGTTTTTGTATTAAAAAGCAAAGGCAGCATAATGAAAGGTCTAAATTGCAGCCCTCTCGTAAGATGTCTCAGTAAAAAGGGCTGACAGTCAACCCTAACACACCCCTGCTTTAACCAACCTTCATTGTACTCTCAAACAAATCCCTGTTTTTGATTATCTATAAATTGTACCACTGATGGATGGACTGAATTCAACAAAACCAGAGTCAACCTCAGACACCACCCTGATGAAGGCAAGATAGCTGTAAATGGCTGGTGAATGAAGCCTGGTCCACATGCTTGAGATGGGTGACATTATTTTGCACCTGTACCTTGTACACTTGCAGCCCATGATAACGTTGGATGGGAGTATCTCACACACCTTCCCCACCGACGGCATGCACACCATCACAGTCCAAGTGGCTGCAGCTAACACCATACTGCAGGATACCAAGACCATCGCAGTCAAAGGTCAGTATTGTGAGCAGGTCCGTTGTACTGCTGGCATCTCTTTAGTTTTCGATGTGTTTAAAAAATGCAGTTTAATGGAAAGTAGTTAAATCTTGCAGACTACATCATTTATTATACTGTCATATTCTGACTGCCGCGTGTAAAATGTTTTTGAAATGAAATTGCTCCTACTTGAGGAAAATATATCACATTACTGTTAGAACCTCTAAAGAATATGTCTTCATTTGAAATGAAGTAATCCGGCAGCAAGTATCTGTAAAATGCAATGATTTATTACCAGCGGATGGGTTGGCATAAAGCTGTGACATTTTCTAATTATCTAGAAGTGCATCTGGTACATTTAGCCAACGGGAAGTGCAGGGGATATGAGAAACCCTCTTCTTTTCATCAAGTGTTAACTACCTGAAACTCAACTTGAGCAAAATGACAGTTGGCACGGCTCCCTGAGAATAATGCCCCCGGATCCGAGTGAATTAATGGCTGATTCTCCCCCGACTCTCTTCGACAGAATTCTTCAAATCTCTACTTTTATCTTTCTCCCCTAATCTGGACGAGTTCAACCCCGACATACCCGAGTGGAGACAGGATGTGGGGAGAGTAATTAAGAAGGCTCTGCTCCAAGTGAGTGATTTTCATTTTCTCTGTCCTTCCCTCTCTCTTCCTTCCATCCTTCCATCTGTCTTCAACTCCTTTCTTTTCTGTCTTTTTATCTCCTATTGTCTTTCCCACCCTGCTATTTCTCAATTATTTCCTATGCCCCTATTACCTTTGCTGCCCAATACTCATTGGTGCGGCAAGAGAACGCCCTTGGGCCACCCCGTGATTTATCTTCAGACAGGTGTGAAGACGCCTTTGCTTTCCTTCTCAGCCAAGATGGCTTCATGAGCACTGATTCTCTAATTTCAAATGACCAATAAAATGATCTCAGAACTTCAAGCATGGGGGCTTGATAGAGACCTTTGAGTGACGATACCTGTCACCGTGTCTAATGTGTGTGTCTACGTGTGTGTTAGTGCACTTGAACGTAGGAGGGGTGCAAGTGCTCTCAGTGTGTGTGGGAAGCTCACCCATCATTGTTAAGTGCTCCTCATCTCCCCATTCACAGCTCATGAATAGCGGACTGCATTTGGTTGTGCTGCGCTCTTGGCCATCTTGCCAACATATTTAGTATTAGAGCTGCAGGTGGGAGCATTTGGAGGAATATTTAAATGGGTGAAGGGGATCTCATGAATAACCTGGATAATCCAGACTCAGGTCCGTGCTTGTGAGCCAACTGATTTCCCTTTTTCTGGGCTGTGATGTCACATAAAGTAAAATAAGACTTGTAGCTTTTTACTTATACTTTTAAAAATCAGAAATATATTGCTCCACTAACAGCAGAAGTAACAAGTTTCTGCTAAATTATTTACAAGTAGAGTGAATCAATGTTAGTAGCCCTGTAGACACACTGGTTTTGTTTATGTTTAAACTCCACTGGGGATGTAAATTTCACTCTTTTAAATTAATCACCCTAGTTACTGATGCATTAGCAAGCCATTAAAGGCTTGTGTACTTTACTAATCAATCAACTAATCGAGTCACAGTTAAACTCTTTTAGTGTGTGGATAAAATGATGTGCACGTGCCTAAACTATACACTCTGACTTGGGCTCTTATTGCAGTGAGTGCACTGGTGCCAGGCTTTTTCGGTGTTCTGTGCTTTTCAAGAGGCTTTTTAGGCTCCAAACATGGATGTTTTGTAGCAACCAGTCAGTGTTTTCATAGTGGTTTTGTAGGCTCCGAACACTGATGTTTTGTTGTGAACTGTCAGTGCGATGACAAGCTGCAAGACATCACCGCTTTTCCTGCTGCAATTGTGCCCCCAAAACTGTCTATTTTAAGCCAAAGCAAATCTTTTTCTTACCATAACCAACTGGATTTTATGCCTAAACCTAACCACTGTGCTGATATGAAAAGTTTAAATGTATCCATTACATAAAACATGCATATGCAATATATCAGTGGTAGTACCAACATTTTCTCTGGTGATTGAGTTGCATATATACATTTAAGTGTTATTGGTTGCTGCTACTCCTTCTGTTCATACTGGCCATAAAGAGATCTCACACATTTTTGGGGACAGATTTCACAGTCTCCACAAAACTCGCTCTGTGATATTGTACCTGGACTACATCTTAGTGAGGAAGCACTATCCAGGGAAACAACTTTGGAATATATAGCCTTATATTAACTTTGGTTGATGACTCCCACCTCTGATATTGAAATCATGTTCTAAAAAACTTTTTATGACCAGTTGGGAGAAGAGGAGTAACTAGATCAACCACTAACTCCTTTACGGTACTGTATTAAACGATAGGTTCCCAAGTCTGCAAACACTAGTCAGGTCCCCATATGAACACCAAAACAAGTTTTGCTTGCTGTAATCATTCCTACTGGTCCTTAAGAGATTCTTTCATAGAGCTCAAAAATCCACAGTCCTCCTTCCATGTTAAAATGTTTATCTGAAGTTAATATGAGGCTTCAACAGTCTGAGTTTGACAAGCATATATTTTTGAATATAACAGTCTTTTTAGTACAAATTCCCCTCGACAGCCTGTCCTTGCTGAGGTGCAGTGAAGTGACAGTGACACAAAGATCTTTGGATAAACTTTGAAATGTATTTTTACACAGAAAGAGGACTGTGGCTGTAGTTCCCCATTACTTACTCTGAAACTGATTTGAGAACAGATCTCTTAAGCGCCGGTTTGAAAAGGAGAAATAATTACAGAAAGACAGACCTGTTGTTCACGAGGACGACTATTGAATACATTTTTAAAACAGACTAGAGGAAACTGTGCACCTATCCTTTAATTAAATACCAAAAACAAATTATTATTTACCATTCATACTTTTCAAATGGAGTATGAGTAAAGACTTCCTGTATTGGCGAACAATACACTGCAGTAACAGCTTGAAAATAATCCTCCTTAACATTGCATACAGTGAGTCATGTCAAGTGTCTAAAAATAACTGTCTGGTTAAACTACTTTTCTCCTCCATTACATCACCTACACTTGACTGTCTGACTCTTCACAGCACAGACTTCTCTCATTTCTGTTATATCCTCATACCTTATTCAAGGAGAAAAACAGTAATGAGCCAAAAATTTGAATTTGGGAATTAATTCAAAGTGATAGAAAACATTTATCTTGATTCTGACCTGAGTCACTTTTTCACCTCACACATAGCTTGTTGATTAGTTGATAAGGACAACTGCAGCATCATAGGGAGAACACCAGTGTACTTGAATGGGTGCATTTGGTTTGTCTAAACATGCAAAACGTCAGTGTCACAGTACGCATTAGAGGGCTCTACCAGCAGTGATGTGGAAATTATTAAAAAAACTACTGTCTCTCCCGCTGTCTTTATGCATCATTTTGTCAGATGGATGACTGTTAATTGCAAAGATGACACACTAAAATATAACCGATTTTGTTGTTTGTTGTTCTCAAATGCCTAAGTGTAACGTTATCCACCATCCCCTCCAACTCCCGTTGACAAAGTCAAGTCATGTACTACATCACTTTCGAAACTTTGATATGAACATGAAACCTCCAATAGTAATATATCCATGTTTGGAGAAATGTCCAACATTTTCTTGTGTCCACTTGGCTGCATGTTACATTACTGTATTTCAGACAAATGGAATGTAATAACAGTTTACACGTTGCCCTCAGTACTATCTACCAGTGATCATAGAACTAGGATTACAATACGTAACCATCCTTAAAGAGTCTCCACTGAAGTGAAGTATTAAATTGAACAGAGGGTGAAAATGGTCACAGTCTCATAGAGCTTTTTTTATTATATTACACTTGTGGATAGCGGCTGATGTGTCACTTTTGTTTGCTTTCATCTTTTCACATTATCCTGCTGGAGTTTGATATCAGCCACTACCCATGTGAAAGGACTGTAGATCTGTTTATGAGACCGGCGCTGACACACAGTTCATTTCCAGACAGATATATCGTCCAAGTGGTGACAGGAAGGGTTATTTTCCCTCTATTTTGTTATGGTTGAGAACTCTTGCTTGAGACAGAGGCCAGTCCACAACTGATGGCTTTTCAACATAGTAAACAACTCCCTAACAATAAAATAGGAGATGAGAGAGGGAACGACTTACAATTAAAGTCAAGGTCCATTTAACTGAGGTGCTGCGTCGTGTGGCCCTGTTGCTGAATCTATCAAGTCATGACTTTTCACCTAGGCTCATTTTGGTGCCTGCTGGTCCTGAATGCACATTCAGTGATGGAGGCTATTTCATTCCACTCTGTCTATCTTCAGCCATCTCCCTCTCACATTCCCTTAACGCTTCTCGGCTAAAACTCATGCAGTTTACAATGTTTATACTCCCCCATAGCTTTTCCTCCACTCTTAATGCAAGCCACCAAGCTATCATCTCTTTATTGCTTCCTGAAAGGCACCAAAATACTTTCTCATCTAACTGATGCATGGTAAATCAATCAATCATTTTATTTGGAACATGAAAATATACAAGGTACAATCTCAGTAAAATGCAGTCCTTTCAGATCCTTCAACTTATGCACTGCAATTTAGTCATTTTCTTGCATCCTTTACAGCTTCTCTTACAATGTAGGCTGCTGCTTTGTAATTGTCCATGTGTCCAAAATAATAATTAAAACACTATCTGGATCACAAATAATACTTAGATTTTATAAATACTTAGGCTAGAGTAAGTGCTAGCATAGGTTTAAGTCATTATAGCTCAGAGGTTGTGTTATACTGTACAGCTAATGATTTATAATACATCTTTGGAGCAATGCTCACAGCATGGTTTAAAGGGATAGTTTGGGTTATTCAAAGTAGGGTTGCATGAGGTTCTTATCCATAGTCAATGTAAAATGTCAGTTGGCATGCCCCCAGTTTGGAGAAGCAGGCTGGGGTCTGACACATAAGCTAAGCAATGTACTGCTGTGGATAGGGGGCAGCAACAAAACATATTTTAGACACCCTAAAAAAGACACACCTAAACAAATTAATATTGTTTAAGTATATGCTGTATTTACTATATTTTCAACACTTTACCTTGCTGTTAGACAGCCCTTTCCCACAGGGAAGTGAAGCTGTTATAGTGCTGTCTTCCAGGCCTGACTCCATTTAGAAAAACGGTAACTTAACATTGCTGAACACAGGAGCTGCTGGCCTACCGCTGTCTCGATCAGTTAGTTTGTGTTATTGTGTGACTTTGGTGTTTAGGGTTAGTTTCGGTAAGTTTGAATTCACCAAAGTCGCACAATAACACAAACTAACAAAGTGATTAAGGCTGTGGTAGAACAGCAGCCCTCATGCTCAGCAAGCCAACATTACTGTTTTTGTCAATGAAGTCTGGTGGCTGTGAGGAGAGTGTCGATGGGGAACTAAAGCCATTAATGGCTTGTCTGTCAGAAGGGTGATATGGTGAAAATATTCTCAATATAGTGTACACTTAAACTGTTATACATTTTTTTAGGTAGGACTTTTTTATGTTACTGTATGATGTGCTGCTGCCCTGCCATCCACAGCCGTACATTGCGTAGCCTCCATGACAGCACTTATACTGCTTCTTCAAACTGGGGGCGTACAGATAGACATCCACTCTAGATAATACACTGACTATAGATTAGTATCCCATACAACTGCACTGTAAAACAATAAGAACTGTGCCATACTATACTAACTATTCCTTTAAGTAATGAGAATGTCATAAGTTGGTCAGTTGGGCCACAACTTTGGTCCAGAATGAAATATCTCACAACTACTCTAGTCCCCAGAGGATGAATCTTATACCCCTTTCCCACCAAAAATAGTGTGTGGGTGGGTTTTGTTTTTTTAAGATGAGAAAACCTGTTAAAAGCAGGCTATAGACTACTTATCCCATTGTTGTGTTTGTCATGACAAATGGGCTGAAAAACAGGTTAGTAAACAGTAGAAAGCAGTGTGGAGGCCAGTGAAAATGTTACAGTGGGTATCGTTTTTATATGTTACTTATTCAGTCTCTCTTTTAAACTGCCTACTAAATTTAGTTTTAGCGCTGCTTGTACTGAAAGGGACGATATTTGGGGTGGCACACCACTGTATTGTGCTGAAAACGTGGCTAAAATTAGTGTGTCCACCCAGGTGTTGTATTTCCATCTTGCTGGTCAAAGCCGATCGGAGCTAGAGCCGGGTGTTAGTGAGTGTTAAAGGAGCTTTACTGGCTTTGGTGATCCTTTTAGTTTTCCTTTCATGTCAACATGAGGTCAATGGCTTTTTTGTTTGTTTGTTTGTTTTTGTTTTTTAGTGAAATAACTCAACAAAGTTTCGATGTCTTGCCATGACATTTGTCCATGACATTATATTTAAGGCCTCAGATCCTATTGACTTGCTTTCATCTCTCATGTAGCACCAACAGCGGGTGAAAGTTTCCAATTATTCAATTAAATTGAATATGTTAACATACAGTCATGATTGATTGGCACAGATCGAATTTGATACATGCATTCATGGTTCTCATGACAATGTCAGTCCCTCTGATCGGATGGTTGGTCCACCACTGAAATATCTCAAAAACTGTAGGATGGATAGCCATGACATTTTGTGCCAACACTTGTGGTCTCCACACAGTGAATCCCAAAGATTCAGTGATTTCCTGAATGATCTGATTTCTATTTTCCCAAAGAATGGATTGTATTTGCTCCTTTTCCCTTAACCTTTCATCTAATGTCATCATCGGGTCAACATTTTAATTTGTTCAATACTTTAGTTCATCACCAAATACCTGCAAAACTAAAGACATTCCCAACAGTCTCAGCTGTACTTTGTGTCAAAGTGCTAATTTGATAATCTCAGCATGCTAACATGGTTAACTAAGATGACAACCATGTAAACATTATAACTGCAAACATATAAACACTGCTACTATAAGGATGTTAGCAAGCCAACACTAGCATTTAGCTCAAAGCACCAGCTGTGCCTAAGTACAGCCTCAGAGAGCTGCTCGCAGAGCTGCTAGCAGGGCTGTAGACGTTCTGACAATAAGTTGAGCATGAACACTTTATTATCCAGATGAAGTGTTGCCTAAGTATCACATAGAATTGCATCTGGTACCTCTCAGGGGGTTTATCCGCATTAAATTTAAACCAGAACGTGTGTAAGCAAAACTGACTTGCTCATGCAAAAATATGTCCTGTATCTGTACACATGGACTATCTTTCAGCATGCACGCATACAGTTTCATTTCTGTGCTGAGGCCCTCTAGAGCTTATCTTCTTCAAATAGTATTTCTTCATGTGAGCTTGCAAAATATTGCACTGTGGAATTTTTGTATCGAACCAAATTGAGCCACTCTTCCCTGCAGCAGGTAACCTCATCCTCGCTGAGTGCTGAGTGTCTCACCTCTCTTCCTGCTTGCCATCTCAATCTGATTTTTGAACAAGCAGTAATGCGGAGCATGAAAAGGAAGCACTCCAAAGCAGCCAGACAGCTTTTTAAACTAATGACTGATTGCAATGAGAACAATCATGGTCAAAGTGTATTGATTTTTTTTTCAGGGGCTATTGCCTCTTCTGTCATCCTATTCACTTTATCTCCCCCTCTGCCGCCCCTTCTCTCACTGCAAGTCATGCCCACGGCTATCATTTGTCCACTACTTTGGTACTCAAATAGTGATTTCTGTGCTTGATAATTGATGTGCTTTGGCTATACCCACTCTAGTGTCCACCCAGGCCACTGAGAAAACATAAAAACATCACAGGCTCTAAAATGAAGAGTGATCACCACCCAGGCCGGGCCTCCCTTGCTTGTATAAACTGTTTAAGAGCTAAGGGCTTAAAAAATGGTTTTCTGGAGACAAAAACAGATACATTTGTTTGCCTTTACCTTTTCTTTTACCAAAGAAAAAAACAAGCTTTTGGCATCCTCGGAAATTGAGATAAAGTCAGAAAACTTTCACCAAATTGTTGTCTTTTGTTTGTTAATGGACACTGACATAAAGTTATTATAACCTTTCCAAATGTCGCTGTCCTGTGAGAACTATTTATCCCCAAAATGTCTTTTATTTTTTCAGATTTGTGAGAGTGTATTCTCAAGCTTCAACCCACAAGGGAACACTTAAAATCACAAAATTTGGATAAATAGCTGTTCTCCTTCATTAAACACTGTTAAATGTGTTGCTAAAGCTTTTTGGCATAGGTATTGTAATTATTGTTGATTTGCTTTTTATTGAGGAATGCTCAATAAAATGGCCTGCTGAGGGGAATTTAGCAATTATAGGGATCCTGTAGTAATGCAAAAAGTTGCAAAAAGTCAGGGGATCCCCAAAGTTGTTGCTTCATCCTGTGGAAACCATGTCTGTACCAAATGTCGTAGCAATCCATCCAGTAGCTTTTGAATTTCCTGAGTGTTTTCAACACTGACCGACTACTGAAAGCATCATGGCAAATAACTGAATCATTTTCCATTGCTGGAGATGCTCTTCACGGTCCACAAGCTATGTTTGTATGCATGGGCATAATTTCTTGCAGGCATGTGGGGAAATGTCTCTACTAGTCTTCTGATTACCTAAAACTTTCCCCTCCACTAATTTGATATTAATTACATATGCATTTAGATCAAGTAGCCTGTAATTTCCATCACATCTACAAAGGGTTAACTCCCTCATGTTCCCACTGGATGGGAAATAGTTTCTACTGGTGTTTGTTCGCTTCATATCTGCCTGGTTTTCATGCAGTGATGTGATTGCTGGAGTAAGTTGTGGATGAATCAGAAACAGTGCAGAGCCCTTCGTCAGAGCAGAGAGCTCAAGGCCCGAGCACAAGACAATCCAGGCCGTCGTTTTGCAGGTGCTTTGCCTTCTGTGATCATGACGTTATGGTACCTCTATCAAATTAAACACATCGATTATTTAGTGATATGAAAGACACAGCTGTCCTGAGCTGGCTAACTCACTACAGATTGGGAATTGTAATGGTCTTCTTCACCTGTGATGAAGAGCAGCGCATGCAGCATCGCATCCAAAGAGTAGAGCAGAGCAATAACGTAATACGTAGCAGACTAGGGCTGTTTTTTCCTGATATATTATGACTGTATTCACAACTTCTCAGAGAACACAGATGTGCCAGATGTTTTTGAATGTGCAGAAAGTTTTTAATATGAGCAGAAATTATGCTGGCTGAATTGAAATGAATTAATCTATCATTGACATGAGGGTGCCAGATACACATTTAAAGACGTCACTTCCCAAACAAAGGACACATAGGAGGAAGAAAGAATACATCATGTCTACATATGTGCTGACTCAGCAGGGATAACATTAGATGAGAAAAGTTGATCTACAGGAGAATAGATATTTGAAAACAACAAAATACCTGAGAACATTTCTGCATTATATTCCATTATATATATTTTTTTACTTTGAATTATCCGCGGCCTGAAGTTTGTGTTTTCCTTTACATACAGACAGACATCTTTTATCATAAACTGATGCATAAAAATTCACTAAAATGCAGGAAATGAAGCGTTTGATGAGGTATCTGAAAACTACGCCCTTGTCTTTATGCAGATGTTCTGCTTAAGTATAGCAATGCAAAAAGCAGTGTGACATTTATATAACACAGTAAAACATATGGGAGGCAGATGGTATATAAGTATTTTAACATTACAGGAATATCCAGTCGAGAAACATTAGCACTGGACTTTCTTTAAGAACTGTACAATGCGAACTCAGAGGTGTTGAAAGAAAAGCTGCTGCACTGTCAGTTCAGTCCAAAAAAATTACATTTGGAAAAAGTAGGGCGCTTACAATTGCGAACTAGACATAAAGGTCATTATGCATTCAACACTGTCTCTTTGTTTTTCTCACTCTGTTGCCATTTGTGTGTTTCACCCTTTGTCTCTGTCTTCCTCTTCATCTCTCTTCATCTCTACCTCTCTTATAAAGCAGAACAAAGCAACACTAGTTATCAGTAGTTTGTTCATTTACTCCACTGCTGGCCTTCCAGCGTGTTGGTGATGGACGGCTAAAAACACTAATGCACTTGTAGCCATAATTACTGCACACATTATATTTTTGTACATTATGTTTTTTTATTACTTAAGTTACTGTGTTATTTATCAATGGGTACATTGTTTCTATTGAAGTAGTAATAGATTCAGCATTATTGAGTTACTTTGTATATTGTGTCATTTGTATTTTCATGTGCGGTGTTTAAGTGGAGTCATCGTGTTCCCTTGGTTATGAGCTAATTAGTTCCTTCCTGTCCTTGTTTTGTGGAAACAGGTATGAGTGTTACTCGAGAGAGTGAGTGCCTCATGCTAACAGTGAAGAGAAGCTGCTGTACCCCTAAGTTGGGATGTGTTACTGTCTTGCTGTGTCTGTAAAATTAAACGAAGAGGAGGAAACAGATGTAGCCTGCTTACTACTCACAGCTTAGAAGAACTGGGGAACATCAACACTCAGGAAAAGAGGGTTACACACTCATCAATACTGAGTTTCTGTAAGATAATAACATCTTATTAGAAAGACAAGTTGGACATATGGTAGATCATCGTGTTTATTTTTAGAGCTCATATATTTATTTAACTCTATTCCCATATTACTGAAAGTGTATTCACCTTCTATCATTGTATATGATCCAATCCAATCCAACTTTATTTGTTAAGCACTTTAAAACAACCACAGTGGAGCAAAGTGCTGTACCGAATAAATAAAAGACATCATAAATAAAAGGCTCACATGCATATAAAATTCAAATAAAATAAAAATATAATAAATTAAAAGGCATAAAACATAACAGTCATACAATAAAAACAATGAAATCAAATAAAATCAAATAAATAAAATCAACGTCTCACAAAGTGTCAAAGGCCAAGGAAAAGAGATGGGTTTTAAGAAGAGATTTAAAAACAGACAGAGAAGAGGCCTGTCTAATGTGCAGAGGTAGATCATTCCATATTCTTGGAGCTGCAACAGCGAATGCACCGTCCCCTCTGAGCTTCCACTTAGTTTCAGGCACACTCAGGAGCACCTGATCAGCTGACCTGAGAGAGCGAGTGGGAGTATAAGGGTGCAGGAGAGATGGGGGCGGGGGCAAGACCATTCAAGGATTTAAAAGCAAATGAAAGAATTTTAAAATGGATCCTAGCGTGTATGGGCAGCCAGTGGAGTGAGGCTAAAATGGGGGAAATGTGCTCATGTTTGCGTGTGCCGCTTAAAAGACGTGCTGCGGCATTCTGTACCATCTGGAGATGGGCAACTGGGGACGCAGTAACCCCAGGATTAATGTCTCAAAGTGGTGCTTTGGGAGAATTGACTTTATTTTGGCCATGTTGTTCCGGGCGGTGTTCCTTCAAAATGGTTTGATTGCAAAATTAAAAAATAATAAAAAGAAAGAAAGGAAAACATAGAACCAGCTGAAATACAACAATATTTGCTGTATCAGTTGCCTTTAACAAAGATTTCAGCTGCAAAACACAAAAAACAAATAATAGATAAGCAGTATTTCAAATGCTATACTTGATTCTTTTGTTTTGGGTTTTTTGCCGTACTATTTCCTGTATAGTAAAAAAACAGAGGCTGAAAAAACTGAGATCAAATGGTAAAACTATCAAATATGGACCATGATTCTGTTACTGCATCATCTGTCTGTCGCCTAAAATGTTTTCAGAAACATATTTTAGCTTGCCATTGCAATGTAATTCGAGCCACCATATTGTTTCTTGTGGAGCTTGCATTACAGCACCCTCCAGCATGACCGTTTATTGGTCCAATGAGGTGCAGTGCATCTCTGGTAGTTGTAGTTTTTCTACCTCTTGAGGAAAAGCAAATCCCACAGCCCCTTCTCTCTGCTTTCTCTTGTCATGTAGCACCGATTTCAAAAGTATTTGCATCTTTTTGCTGTATAGGCGGACTAGCTTTATGAGAAGACCATCTTTAGCAGTGAAATACTTGGAAATAAAAATTCCATGTAGCGACACAGGCATAATATTCAAGGCATCAAAAACTTCATAAAGACAGGGAAAAACTCTGATACTTGAAAACGAGTGCCACCACTTAGGTAATTATATGTGGACCAAGAGTGTGAGTACATAATTAGGTACTCTCTTAAGATGTAAAAGAAACTTCTGGTGTAACATTATAATGCATTAGATATTTACTTGTATATATATATATATATATATATATATGTATGTGAAGAATTTTATTGGAGCAGCAGGGAGTGATTCCAGCAACCACACACCACATGAAGTGGAGCTTGAAAGCTAGTTCAGACAGTCAGCTCAAGCCCGCTGCTACATTCACACTGCATACTCTTCTCACTGCAACATATATCCAACGCACCCTTTTGATTATGACAGTGTACTCGGGTCTATGCCTCTTTCGTAGGCGAAGTTATTATCGTCACTCCCCACTCCCTGCCGAGCTGAGCTCTGAGCTTCCCTTTGCATGCGGTTCAAACGCAGTACATACATTACACTCACAAAATAACCCCATTCCACGTGAGCTGACTGACTGAGCTGATGTCATCGTGTGATTTCACGGGAACAGAACAAAGCCACATGTTATTAATTGATGAAGCTATTTGTCATAATCACTGTCACAGTGCATTTTTCTGCCTTGTTGCAGGTGTCTGACTTCCCGGCAGAGCAGCTCCTGGTCGCTGTGTTTCCAGGAGTTCCAACAGCTGCTGAGCTCTTCCTGTTACCTCACAAAAACCAAACAGAGGTCAAGAAAAAGAGTGAGGAGGAGCTAGAGCAGGTATGGGTGGCGATGATTGAACTGTACATCACAAATTGTTGAATTCCTATCAATAGATTGCTCTATATGTAGATATCAATGACTGCAGCACCATGTTTTATGTGTTTAACAGGTATCCGATATAATCGTAAGTGCGCTGAATCAAAATTTGGTGGAGTTCGAGCTCAAGCCTGGAGTAAGGGTGATCGTGTACAACACACAGTTAACACTGGGTAAGAAAATTCACTCTCACTGCTTTCAATACTTCCATTAAGTTATCAACCATAACTTTCACAGTTCATTTAATTATACCCTATTATTTTCTATTTTTCTATTTTGAAGTGTCAGAAAAATAGAACGGTTCTAACCGTGTTTTGACAACAAGAACATTTCTTTGGTCCACCAATTAAAATTCCTGTCAGTCTGCCTCCTTTCCAGGCAAAAGAACACAGGGGAGTATGGGAGGGGTTTGATTTTAAGTGGAGCTCCTTGAGACGATCTTTTATGCCTGCCATCAAAAGCTGAACATCTGTTCTATTTCTTGTATCGCCATCCAACCACAAAATGAGTGTTACACTGAGTATAATTATGTTGATTATTTAGTCCTTGAGAAAGAACACTGTACAATTTAAGGGCAGAGACAGAATTCAGAATTGCTTAAAGAGTCAACAACACCGTTCACTCCCCAACTGCTGAAAATGGGAAGGCTGGTCGACATTCGAGACCACAGAAATGCACCCCTGCCAAAAAACAAATTGCTGTTATAAGTATCAAATCAATGCTGGATTCATGGAGGCGCATTGATTGTAAATAACATGGCTGGTCTGGAGAACTCGACTTTTTTATTGGTATTGCTAGTCCGTAACAACTTCTGTGTCCCACCACTGGACAGATAACACTTACATTGTATTCACTGCTTGGCTGGTTTCATTAGGCACACAGTCTCTGGAGGCACACAGCCATGAGTTGTCTGTAGCTCAAAGTGCTAGATATTAACAGCCTGGCATGTGCAGCTCTGTGACGTTCTGTGGTGTGCTGCAGTCTAATGACATTGGAGGTGTACCCAGCTGGATCCCTCTTTATATTTCACCTCCCAAGAAAAGGTCTAAAAAGCCTTCAAGCTGCTCGAGAAAGGTCAGCAGCACACGCGCCGCTGTCTCTGGGCTAAAGGGCTTGGTAGTAGCACGGAGATGTCGGGAAAATGCAATGTGATTTCCCTGCAATGATAGACATTAATGCACTCTTCAAAATAATGGGAGGAATTTGAGGTGAATGCCTTGTGAGCAAAACCATATGGTGTGTTATTAATCATAGGGAGTGCTTGTTTGGTTGGGTTCTTATTAGAGGTAAATGTGAGTGCATTTAACCATTTTAAATCCACCTGAAATGGAAGCGTTACCTGCTGGTGTCACTTTCTTTGCCCAGCAATAGAGACAGCAATTTCACGCTAGCAGAACTTATGACATTTGAAATATTAAAAATAAGAGCATCATTTCATATTGCATTAACAGTGTCATATATATATACAATGCTAATAATCAGTAGGGGAATGCATTTACTGGTGGATGGGTTTTATATCATGTCAGAGGCTGAGTAAATGTAAATGTGCAGTCAGGAAAATGAGCAAGACGGCAATTTGTATTTTGATAGAAACCAATGACAAAGAAAAGCTTTCCCCATTTCTCTGTTAAATATATAACCACTTACAGATAAGTGTATAAATGTGTACCTACACACATATATATATAGGTCAGATTTAAGATTCCCTGCAGAGTTTTTGACCTCTTGTTGTGCAATGAAGCAATGCTTTTACATACCTATTTTATTTGTATCTTACAAACATGATACATGATATACTCCTGCCACCTGTTCTTCACTACCCTGCTAATCAGCAGTAGGTGGTGGTAACAGCATAGCAATGCACCTGCAAATATAGTGAAGAAAAAGACTGAAAGCTTGCAAACATGATGTAAACAATGCAGGACTTAAAATATTAAAATATTGGTTAAATATTTAGTGTTTTAGTAATGAACCCCACCAAGTTGAGAGCCATGTGCAGGCAATCCCAGCTCAGCCTGTGAATCATAGATGTGTGGTGAATATGGCTTACAGCACCTCTAAGGATAAACCAATTGTGTTTTGGTGAGACACGCTCTAAACATAGGCAGATCTTTAAAGGTATACAATGCAGGAATTGTTTGTTACTGTTTGCGAATGCACTGCGTGTTTGTAGAGCTGCCCACTAATAGTCAACCAAATGTTAGTCGACCAGAAAGGTTATTAGTCCACAAGATTTCATTGGTTACAGGGCTGGTACCTGCGGTTATTCCACAGGCTAGTTAATAACATGTCAGGCAGGAAATCCAAAGTGTGGGATCATTTTGAGAAGGTGAAGGACCAACCCAAGGTGATATGTAAACTCATCTTCATTGGTCGACTACAAACATGACGTATCATCTGAAACATGTCAGTAGCTACATGCCCATTAGCCACTTAGCACAATCATTACTGCTTTGCCGACAGCGTCATTAACAGGCGGCTCGCTCAGTGTGTGACGTGCACTTGTAGATAAAATATAGGCCTATATTAATGAAGGTTCATTAGTACGGTTTTGTATTTCTCTGTAATGTAGCACAGTGTTAACACTATTCTTTCTCACACCTTCAACTCAAACCATTGTGTTGCCCCGCCCAAAATATATTATTCAATAACTACATCAATTTCGTAAACATGTGGGCAACCCAGTCGAGTAATGGCCCTAAATATTGGTTGACTAGGAAAATTCTTAGTCAGGGGCAGCCCTGGTAAATGTAAGATTAAGCCATCCTTGTTCGTACACAGCAAGCTACTATTATAGGAAGGTCGCATTTGTTGTAATGGGAAAGCCAATGCTTTAGCAGGCCAAGTTAATTCCTGGCTCCTAACTAGTCAATAGAAAACAGGCCAGCTCTAGGTGCATGCTGCCTACGGTCCGGTCGCTACCTTTTTATCGAGTCCTGACCTCACCTGCACTCTGTTATTTGCCGGGAAACATCCAAAACACAGCAAAATAATGTAAGAAAATAGCAAGATACAGAGCCTCTGCAGATAAATGCACCACCACACAATTCTAGTTGCGAGGCATTACCTTTGTATGAGTCCATACCAGTGGTTCCCAACTGGTCCAGCCACAGAATCCAAATTTTTTGTCTTAATCTGTTCAAGGTCCTCACACTTTAATACATTCATACTTGTGTTTGGTCATGTAGTCCAGCTAGTTTGCTGTCTCTGTCAAGTAGCTGTTTGTTCTCTCACTCTACAGCACAAAATGGAACTTCAAAATAAGTCTCTGTGCAAGAATTTCACTGTACTTCAAAATAAAGTGTGTTTTTTTTATAAACTTGACATATTTACGGGTCACTTTTGGTCTACTTAGAATGGACCTGCGACCCACCAGTTGGGAACCACTGCTCTGTACATTGTTTTTTTTTTCTGCATTGTGTACCTTTAAGTGCTCCCATGATGATGGAAATGCACCAATGGGGGGTACTACACAGGGCGATTAGTGGGTAAGCAAGGCATGTTGAATGTTTTCAGTGTTACAAGGTGGCTCTCATCTAACCTGGCTAGATTGCATGCTTCAGAGCTAGTTATATAGAGGAGGAACAGGAGGGAGGAGGTTATGTTCAAAGTTATGGCTTAAAAAAAGGTTGTCTCGGAGGGAGAGAGTGTATAGAGACCTTACAATGCCAAGAGCTGTGTCTGATTGGCCAGAGAGTTAACTGCATGGCACGAGTCAGACAAAATAGCACCTTCAGACAGAATGTAATTTAATACATTGTAACTATATTCCAAGTGCAATACCGTGGTCTTTCCCAATGTGTTTATTACCCAAGTTGATACTGTGATTACAATTTATTTTTAAAATGATATACCGTGCAGCCCAAGGTAGCATATAGGATTTCCTGGGGTCATAAATGCAGTAGATTGCACCTACATATCATCACTGGACCCTTAGAGAAACATGAAAATTATTTTAGTCTCATGTAGTCTGGTGTAGCCGGCCGCTGCATGTTTGCTTCAGGTAATATTAACACTTTAAATTTCACCGTGCGTGTCATCCATACACTAAAAGAATGATGAAGACACAGCAAGCAAAGTCTGCTTCACGCTGCTGGTTACAGCTAACAGAACACGGATTAGAAAATGCATTAGTCTGTTGTTATTAATCAAGATAATATGCAATCAATATAATTAATCTTATAGTGATTCAGCGACAAACTAAATGATTTCCACATATCCTTCACTGTAGGACAGAGGCAGACCTGAATGCATTTCTTGAGTATAATGTTTAAACAAGTGTAAAATTTAAGAGCTGTACATGTGCAGTTGTCACATTAGATGTACCCAGATGTATACAACTGGCAGTTTTCTGCCAACAATTAGGTTTTGTTTTTTTTATATTTTAAATTGCTTTACCTTACTTATTATAAAGATAGGAAGTTTATTATCTTTGGTTTCACCGCATAGAATTAAAGAACAATGCAGGACAATAATCAGAGCAAAGGCCAGGGACACAGTATCAACCAAAAAGGCATAATACTAATGCATGTAAAGGTACTAAATGTAGCCAAATGCTGAACTAGCTAAAACATATTACATACATAATATGTACACATTACGAAACATTAAGCCAGGCACAGTGGTGCAGTGGTTGGCATTGTTGCCTCACAGCAAGAGGGTTCCTGTTTTGAATTCGGAATGGGGGTTCGAAGCCCTTCTGTGCGGAGTTTGCATGTTCTCCCTGTGTCAGGGTGGGTTTCTCCGGGTACTCCAGCTTCATCCCACAGTCCAAAGACATGCAGGTTAACTCGTGACTCTAAATTGGCTGTAGGTGTGAAAGTGAGCATCAATGGTTGTCTGTCTCTATGTGTCAGCCCTGTGATAGTCTGGTGACCTGTCCAGGGCGTACCCCGCCTCTTGCCCAATGTCAGCTGGGATAGGCTCAATCCCCCCTACAAGCCGTAACAGGATAAGCGATTACGGAAGATGAATGAATATAACACATTATATCCAGTTAGGACTTCCAACAGCCTTACTTCACTTACTTACTGTGTTCATTACCAGGGATAATGTGCATTACTTAACATCACATTTACCCAAATGGCTTGTCTTGGCAGGTTGAGGTAAAAGTTGAAACCAAACAAACAACAGACTACACCATTTAAGCAAGTGTAACGATGGTTGAATGTTTCTTGTCCTCTCTCTCGCTCCCACAGCACCCTTGGTGGACTCCAACCCCAGACACAGCAGCTCAGCTATGCTGATGCTGTTATCAGTGGTGTTCCTGGGCCTAGCAGTGTTCCTCATCTACAAATTCAAGAGGTACACACATTTGTGATTACTTCCACCTGCTGCACATATCATATAGCACCCTAGTATATATCTATTACCATATTATCTATTATTGATGATACCAGATGAGCACAGTCTGGACCAATCAATCAGTCGTGTTTGGAAATTTGATTTGACAAGTCCCCCTAGAGGTTGTCTAGCGGGATTCCAATGCATGAGGCACATGTACCAATCAGTGATAAAATGCAGAGAAAACGACCATTAAATGGTTTAATATGCGGTTGCTGTGCCTCGGCTGTTATTTGCAGAATAAATTATTCATACTCAAAATTATTCTCTTGAAAACTCGGAGGGAAATGGAAAAGCTGTCATTAATTATGGATATGAAATTTTTCCCATTAGTCTAAAGAGGATGCATTTTTCAAGAAATCTCACAGTTGACAAAACAGAGCAATTAATAACCAAAATGAATAGTAATTGGAAATAAATTGGATAGTGACTAAATAAAGATGTATATTAGGTGTTATAAATGCAGATGGGAAAAGATACGAGTGTTACTGTAATTTGCCTATAGATTAGTTACTGAGGTATAATTATAGCCAGGACAACTTTGAAAGTTGGAATGCCCATAGCACTAGGAAACAGAACTACTGTGTTTGAGGTTACAGAGAAACACTTGTCATCTCAAAGTAAGCAAATTAAGTAAAACTACTGAAGTTAGAGTTGTGAAAATAATGACTTACGACAAAACAAGATTTATCTTTCATTCTACGGAACATTGTTTCATTTTTTTCCAGAAAAAAATGTTGCCACTAGATGGTTTTCTAACATCGTTGTGAGGCTCATTTGTCAATCTCTTCTTTTTGAAACCTTTAGAAAAATACCCTGGATCAACATATACGCTGAGGTGAACCAGGAGAAAGAGCAGGAGATGATTGGCTCAGTGGGCCCAGGTGACAGCACGCCTAAAATCACTCTGAGTGAGTTCTCCACATCCAAAGAACTCATGGAGAAGGAACTGGATGCCAGGGTCAAAAGTAAGTGAAGAGGCTGTCATATTCACATTAACTGGTGTTTAGTTGCTGACATTACTGTTAATTAAGGATGTCAATGGTTAGCCATAATTGCTGAGAATATTATGACCAGTTTCGATGTCACAGCGCAGTTAACTTCACTACGTACCACCCAGATGAGGTGGGAAACAGGCAGCCAGGTAACCATGTAAACATTAGGAAACAAAGTGTCCACTGCCCACCGTCTGGCCTCAACTAATAAGCTAACATTAACTTTGGCTGCTCTGCATTGCACATCGGCTGGGTCGATTGGGAGCAACTAGTGGCGCAGCTCATTCGACGAGGTTGTGAAATCTCTGTACTAGGGATCCACGATTATATCGGCACCTCATCAGTATTGGCCAATATTGGCTTTAAAATGAACTATTAGAATTGGACAACACGTTACTTATGTCTTATTTTGCACAATAAATGAATATTACATACATAAAAGCATTCTATTTCATGTCTCCGTCTGCTGGTGGGCCATCACGTTAAGAGTATGTAATATGATGTAAATTCCACAACAGAAGAGAGCTGACAATCACTAAAATTAGGTGGAGGAAAAAATGAATATATTTCAATATTGATATCGACTGGCCAAATAAGTTGTTGCAGATTGTCACATCGGATGTCAGCAAAATATCCAATATCGTGCATCCCAGCATTGTGCTCAGTCTTCAGTCTCCCACCAAGGTCACCCTGGTGAGGAAGCGGCTCGGTTTTGAGCCACAAACTCCCTTAAGCATCACTGTTAGCAACACTAGTGGTGCTAACATGGTTAACAATGCTAAAGGGGTTGTGTGGCTCAAAATGAAGCTGCCTGGGCATAGACTAAAGGGTGACCACCATGTTTCTATATCAACGTCATCCTACCACCAGCACAGCGTTGCCAGTGGTCATTGTAAATGAGGTGCTCCGCCAGCTAACTTAGCTCCCACCTGACACGGGCGGCTAATGCCAACATCAGCTAAACAGTGGAGACCAGAGGGTGTGCAGTGGGCACTGTGTTTCCACATGTTGTCACCAAAGCCAACAGAGAATATATTAAAAGCAAATATTTAAAGCCCAAAACATAAAAATTTTCACCGCCTCTAAATGGATAGCACTTTGAGTTGAGGAGCGAAAGCTCACTGAGTCAATGAAGTGCCCGACCAAAAGGAAAGGTCTCGTATTTCACATTATTTTGCATTTTTTTTTCTTAAAAAATTAACCTCATAGTTACTGGTTAATGGGTGTCAGGCTCTCAATAAACCAAAAATTGACATCTCCACTGTTACCTATAAAACCATTCCTTGAGAGGGATTTTGATTTTCTGATCTGAGGCAGGATTTCTCTGATTTTGGAGATGGTCTGGAGTTCAAGTCAGCATGGCACCTCACAGACTAAATGTGCAGATTCACCCCCCAGGCATACTTTAGCTATTGAATTTGAATTATTTTTAACCAGAGAATTGGCAACTTAATCCCCTTATAGCATTTTTAATTATTCAAAGAAAAGAAAAGCAGAGGGAGCTGCAGAGTAGAGACAGTCCTGGATGGGTTTTAACATAGTAAAGAATAGATTCCAGCAAGGCTTGCAGAACTGAGAACAATGAATAATTAATACAACCAACATGTTTAAGCATGCGGCCTCGGGATTCCAAAGGCCAGAGACAGAACCGAGGCAGCAGCCTTAATCACTTAACTATTTGGTTCCAATATGGCTTACTTAAAAAGAATATTTCAGTCCAGCACGAAATAACAAAAAGCAAAGCGCCTGAATACTGCATGCTCGCTTTGACCTTATATGATGCACAGAGTCTGTTTTGCAGCTTTACCAAGGGAAGGCAGTACAGGTCATCTGGCAAGTGCAGTCCCTGGATGATTTGACTCTTAGAAAGCTGAATCTGACGTAGGTGTTAAAATTCAGAATAACTTTAGAGAAATGAAACATGTCTTACACAGTTGTGGACACCCCCAAGCACCAAGGCCATCAGTATTCCGCCTTATTTCAAGCTGAATTCTTTTTCTTTTTTTTCAGCTCTAAACTCATTGTTATTTTTTTGCATACAACCCGTAATCATCCACAAAGTAGATTCAGTCAGTTATGAGATCTTGTAGCAGCTCGGCCTTGCGGTGGTATAGGAGGTTGTGGTTCATACTGAATAGGAAAATATAATAATACATGCTGATTAGAGTGCTATCTTAACAAGCTAAAAATACTTAAGTACATAAATTAAAATTACAATAATTACACAGTTCAACATACACTAGACAAACAGAATACAATAGACACAATTATGTAACTGAATTAACAAATTTGTCTCCACAAGCTTAAAGAAAAAAGACAAGATTTAAAAATGGCAGTAGGCTAGAAGTTGGAGGTTTAATAGTGAGGGGTTTGACTGTTCCACAGTCTGGGAGCAACAATAGTGTATATTAGGTATCCTTTTAAGATTTTTACCATTAGAAGTACTATGAAACTTCAAAATTTAGAGGATTTGCTGCTTTCCTTTACCTTCTTTGATAGCATGCCGACTACCTTTTGGTTTTGGACTGTCACAAAACACAAGCAATTTAAAGATGTCAATTTGGGGATTAGGAAATTGTGATGTACATTTTACATTAATTCCTGATATTTTATAGACCAAATTATTGTTGATAAATCAAGAAAATAATCTGATATTAAAATGAATACTGAATGAATATTGCATCCCTCAAAGGCATATGCTGCAATCCATTGCAAGTTGGAAGTTGATAATTTCGAGTTGGTGTTACTAACTTCTGATCTAAATGCGTCCCTGTGCGTCTGTTCAGAAAAACATGGACACCCGCAGCAGACTGATGTTTGTATGGCAAGTCTCTGAGCTTCGCAAGCATCTTAAGTAGGGTTGAGTACTGAAAGTCTATTCGACTGGTACCTACCAGAGCAATCACAGTGCAGATTTTGATGCCTTTGTGCAGTCGATTGAGAGAGACTTTTCTGTGTTGAAAGTTTTTGGGGTTTTTTTTCGCGTTCCAAATACAGCAATATTACATTCCTAAAGGGGTGCTGCCATAATTTAGTGCTGCACTTTCATAGAGTAAGGGGATATTACAGTATTTTAAAAGGAATCATTATAATCAGTGCAGAACAGGAAAGATATCCTTATTTTTAGTCCCTAATATGGCTCCAATACTATTATTTGTTGCACCTTCCCAATAAAAACCCACAACTTTCATATTCAACCACTCTACTTTGCTAGCAGGCTTTCTTGAAAATGTGTGGTGTCCAAAACCCAGCTGAAATAACCCTAATGACCCCTGATGACATCATATGTATAAAACCAGCGTCATTTCCCTTTAAACTATACATTAGATCTGTCCATTCATTTAAACCACTGAGCTGTATTTAACAGCTTCTGCCATGTCTTAAAGAAATAATATATTTCAAAACAGAAATGTAGCCTATACACTCTGTATTTCCCCATTCATCCTTCTGAAGGTATCATATTAAAAAAGACAAATTTTCATAATGGCTTACTCTCTAACTTCTTTGTAATTTAACAGCTTCAGAGCCTTTGATAAAACAGCGTTTCAGTAATTAACATGAGGTGTCAATGTCAGAGAAGTTATTTGTTTTACAGGCACTACAGTGCCGACACAGTACTAACTGTCTTTGTTCTTTGCTTGTTTTTCTTCTTGTGTTTCATCTGTTTCTGCTCAGGGGGAGTTGGAAATGCCTGCGAGAGCACAAGGGAGATTCCAAACTGTACTAGTGTGTAAAGCTGGAGAGCAACAGTTTATGTACAGAGCGAAGTATTACAGTGTCGGGGGTTCTCTTTTTCTGTTTTGTAATTCTCAACACAACTGATGTTAATAGTTTTCTAAGGGACCTCATTTATACAGACTTGCACGGACGCCTCGTTCAACAACATCCATGCAGCAAATGTCAATTTACTCAATGAGATCATTGTAATTACTGGCAAAACTTATTCAGTTTTGTGGATGTATAAGCTACATAATGACATTTGCAGAGTGAAATATCTTTCGTCAGAACCTATGAAGAGTTATGTAAATTTCCTAAGGAGTTTGCTTTGAAAATCATTTCTGCCTATATATAGACTATAATGTCTGAGTCTTCAATCAAACAGGGAATATTATTGAAATGTACAATATTATCATCTGTTCTGTTAAATGTATATATTATTACTTTCTACATGCTCGTAGTCTGAGTAACATGGCGACGACAGATCTGACAACGATCTGTTTTTGAACGTGTGTTAAAAGTCAAACATTACTTAAAGAAATCAACTTTGTTTTGCTAAGGTCCTTGACTTGTGCATGTTCTTATTGAGGACACGATTTCTGTGTTGTAGATAAGCAAGTGTTGTAAATAGTTATTTTCTAATCATTCATCAAAAGAGCCCAATCGATTTTGCCCAGACTCTTGTTTTGCTCTCATTTTCTTTAGTTGCTGTCGGGCGATATGTATCTAGTAGAAAGGGTTTATCTGTTAAAGCAGGTAGAACTTTAATGGCATATTATAGATTTAACTTCCCACCATTTCCCTGGAAATGGAATGAAAAGGATCAACGATCAATATGTTTATATTTTCATTAAACATATAGCTCTTCAATAGAAATTCAGACATTTTTACACAGATGACAGTTTTTAAACTATCTGAGCCAAACATTATTTGCCATCTTTGCATCACATTCTTCTTTCAAGACAAGGCTCGAATAGTTCTGATTTAGCCTCAGAACAAAAACTGAATCAGTTACTGCAAGTGGTATCCAACTGTAGCTACCAGTGATCAAATTCACAAAACTGATAAATTGGGAGAACCATGATGATACATGTTCCCAAATATTAAGTGTGATATCATAGGTTATGTGTATATCCTCTAAAATACCAGTAGGCAAAGGGTTGGGTTGTGATAGCTGGATTCAGTTCTTTTTCACACAAAAGACACACAAAACCGACATCAAAGAACTAGCCACGTCGAAAGCTGACTTGCTTTGCCTCACCTGACTTCAGTCTGGGCCAAAATGTTGTGCTTGAACACACCATAAAAACTACGACCAATGGCCAACTAGCACATATATTCTGCTCCTTCATGAGAGGAGATAACTCTTCATGCCAGGAGGCGGTGGTCATCTGTATTTGTCATTCAAAAAGGAAATCTGAAAGACCAACAGGATGGATTCAAGACACTAGTTAGCCAGTTAACACATTAACAACACAACCTTATGTTAAAAGAACAGAGCATACTTACTGTGCACTTGTGAACAATAACGCAAACAAACACAATCCGTCTCTGCTAAAGAGCTCAATGGCTAAAAAAGTAATCTTACCACATATTTAAGTTTGTTTTGATCTCACTCTCTCATCTTCAGCCATTTAATTACTTTCCTCAATTCTGTTTCTCGACTTGTGCCCTTAGCTGAACTGCCAGTCAGAGTGGTTTGATTCACTGACAGACTCCGCAATCTCTGACACTGACTTAGCATGCTGAATTGTCCAAAGACATAGCTGAAAAGGGCCAAAGGGCCAACGGTGCGGAACACACCCCAAAAACTAGGGTGACAGGCGCTCACCAACAGCCAAAAATTAACCAACAGTCAACTGTCATCTTAGTGTGTCAGGGCCCTTGCGTGTAAGGTCTTTTAGTCTATCTGTCAGTCAGTCAATCGGTCCATTGAAAATATGGAAACGTACTAAGTACTGGATAGATTGCTGTGAAACTGTGTACAGACATTCATGGCGCCCAGAGGATGAATTCAAATGACCCTGGTGATTCCCTGACTTTTAATGTAGCAGCACCATGAGGCTTACACTCGTGGTTTTAATTGAAATGTGCCGACAACTACTGGATGGATTGTAATGAAATGATTCTGACATTTACGTTCCCGTCAAGATTAGCAGTTAAACTCTGGTGAGCACTCTGCTTTTTTGTTGCGCCATTATCAGGTTGAAATTATTATTTGTCCAATACTTGAGATTCTGAGCAAATACCTGCAAAACTAATAACATTCCCAGCAGTCTTGCTGCAGGCTAATTTGTGCTCAGTGCTAATTAGCAAATGTTAACATGCTAACAAGCTAAACTTAGATGGTGAACATGGTACCTGCTGAACATTTTTTACAGTTCCATCCACACCACAATTAAAGGTGAGAAATCTCCCATAGTCTACAGTCAGGACCAAATAGCCGAACCTTGGTCCGATGAAAAATAGGTGGTCTAAGTTTGGATCAAACTGAGCCGTGGTCATTTCTGTCTAAATGGCCTTTTTGGATGGTTTGGACTTTCAGGTCAATTACAGGAAGTTCTGGGTAGCTTAGCTCCTTTGAGGATCAGCTCAGTGTAGCGAGAGGGAGAAGAATGTTAGAGTAAATGCGCTCAGAGCAGACAGGTGTTAGCAATCGGAGCAGAGAGGGAAATTAGCTGTAAAGCTGTCATGTGAGGTTTCAGTTAGTCACAAGGAGAAACTCTAGTTGCTAAGGGAAAGCACATCTACAAACCAATCAATGTCAGGTAGGGAGATGCAGGTCTCGTAGGTATGTCATGCATAGTTCTTTAGTGTGCTAGCATCACTGCAATGTGAAACCACAACTTATCGGATTAAACGTACACAGGCCTTGGTTATAATTTTCAGGTGTGAAAATGTCCTAGGTCTTGTTCTTGTTTGTTACTTTGCAGGAGTAGCAGACTTGTTATTTTTAGCTAGTTCTGGACATTTTTTTTCCCCAGATAGAGACCAATTAAAATAATGTGGTGTTGGCATTTCAAATCTGATACTTGCAATGCACCATGGCCACCCAGTCACCACAAAAAATGTTCCCATTGAACATGTCTACAAACTATGGATATGTTCAATTTGTACATTATTTTGTAGGTGATGTGTTGAACAGTTTTCAGCAAGGTTGTGGTCAAAGTGTGGTTCTGTTAAGGCACAAAAATCACTTAGTTCGGGTTAGGAAAAGGTCACATATTAGCGTAAAACACCCACATTTGGCTGGGGCACCACTGGGAAATGCTGCATTGTGTCAGTAAAAATCACCCAGCTTACTGGTGGAAACACCACATAGGGTCGCCAAAAGACAACTGGTTTTGTTGTTTGTTGATCTCGAACAGTGGTCTGCAGCTTGGCAGGTCTCTTGCCAAGGTAACATGCCATCCACCATCCCGTCCACCTCCTAATGACAAGTCAGCTTATATATTATGTCACTTTAGAAACAATAATATGATACGAATGAAACGTGCAAACGTAACATATTCATTCTTAGCAGAAGCTTACAAAGTGAACATTCTCTTATGGCGACTTATTCTGGAGCATCAATTGAGGCACACCAGTTACTGCTTTTAATGTGTTTGGGCCTTGAGACTCCCAGTTAAACATGCATGCATGCCTTATCAATATTAAAACTTGTTAACTTAATTATCATAACTTGGGACCTCCAGTAATTAAACCAAGTAGCTTGTAAAAAAGTAAAATGTGCACAGTAAGTAGGTTACGACCAATGCGTCAAATACATTTTGTATCATCAGCTGCTCATCTCATTTCCAGGTTGCTATAACATTAATTAGACTTTGGCTAAAATCTGCAGTGTTTCGTCCATAAAAAGTGGTTACACATCTGAACTGAATCTTTTAGTTTTAGTTATTAATGAATCCAGGTTACTTGCACATGTTTATGGCTACACCTACTGCTATCAAAACCCAACACTGAGAAGGCCGATAGAATATAGATATTTCAGAGGATATAACATAGCCCACGCTATATTGAACAGAGAATATCAAAAATTCTTTATAATCAAATGTATTATTTTACAGTTATTTTGTTCATGCATGGATATAACTTCATCTTACAATGAACCCCTTCAGCGCAGTGTTTCGCATTTGGTCCTTTGCTCAGGGTTTTGGGGTGTCTGCTCCATGCAGCTTGGGAAGTGTTTTATATTTGACGGCTAAAGTAGTCTCACAAGCCTCTTCATTCATTTGAAAAAAAAAAAAAACAGAATATTGTCTCTAAATATTAAGACTGGAACAATTTTTGTTCGTTTTAACATCCTACAGTATACGAACAGAGCAGACACAGTGCAGCCGAGCTGGGTTGATGTAATTAATCCACTCTCCCTGGTGCCATCAGGCTCATTTTACAACCCAACACTTGACTCACTGCTTTGCATTCAGTTTGAAATGAGGGAGTAGCGTCCTCCCAGCATGCAACTCTCCACCAGCGCTGTGTTATCTGGGCCTACAAAAGAGAACTGAGTGGCCTCTGGTTGACTCCCGGAGGCTTCCTGGTATCCAACATGACGATAATCAGAGAAAGCTGGACAGCTGAGCAGAGGACACCCCGTGCAGAGCTTTCCCACAATGCTCAGCTCAAATAAACAGCACTTGCAGGAGAAGCGAGGGGCAGGGAAACACTGTACAAAGATATAAGCTGTCACATCACATATGCATTACCTCGAACAGAGCGTTCTCATCTCAAACCAAACAGCCAAGCCAAGTCTTGTTACTGCAGACAGAAAACACACTGAACAAACATTGTTTTATAGCTTTGTTGTATTCAACACATGTCATAAGCAAAGGGTTGTTTGCTTGGCTGGATTTACTTCGGTTCGGGGCTTTGATGGTGTCACAGTGCCATAGTTGTTCTGATTCTTATTAGCAAAACAGGATTAGGAGAAACAGAAAAAGAACTATCAGAAAGTTTGTGCTGAGTGCAACTAAAACCATACTTTTTGTGTATTTTTCTTGTCTTTTTTTTCCTCTTGGACCCTTTGAGATTGTAAAGAATGTATGATGAATACACTTGTTCATAGCCAGGCCATAATACTTTGTAGCAGCTGTTGGTGTGTAAGAACTTGGTACTCTATAAAATTCTGTAAAGAAAACAAAAGAATAGCTACTGACAATGTGGTACTTCATAGACCCTTTTACAGTTTGTAAACAATGATGACGTAGATAAGTCTGCGCATGCAAAATGGCAACGGAAGTCTGGCTGAGTGCAATAGCTTGTCAAGCTATGCACCAAGGATCACAAATGCTACTGAAACAAATTGACTTTGACAGATGGTGACCAATTTTCAGATGTGTGTGCTATCACCAAGTGGATAAAAGACATAAGCAAGAGGCCAAATACTTAGTAGCTGAGTATTTACAGGAATAACCAGCATACAAGTTACTAAATGCTTATGACTGTTATCTTTGGTGATGTACAGAATGTTGAATACCAAGATATAGAATCAGAGTGTTGTATCTAAGGGCCCAGAAAACTAAACTGACATCAAAGTGTCTGCTCAGGACGCCACCCAGAGTGGTTTCCAAAAGTATGTGGGTGAATAATGTGTATATAACATATTACACATTGTTGTGGAAAAAAGAGACACAAAACACATAGGACTGGACGTTGGATGTAGAATTGGTACACCATGACAATTTATAGTGTCTTACAAACAAGTAGCATCAGTTGATACACTTACAAGCTTTCCAATACACATTAAAAGGTGTTTCCTGTCACTTAAGCTGCTGTTTCCTCTTGTTCAGATAACCAGTTGCTTCTTCTCACCTACCTAAATTTGACGAGAGTCATGTTAGCTCATCTGGCTGAAGTCATGTCAGGTCATCTACACTATATATTATCATAGTAATTTACGTACATGGTTGGCAAAGATAATTAACACAGAATTAAAAGTGACTGAAGTAACATTAGAGGCAATGTGTAAATCCGCCATTTCAAGCAACCACAATGCATTCGGCTAACTTGGCACAGTCACTCATTAAAAGAAACAGGGTTGCTCCGAAATGGTCGTGATCCTGTCAGAATTCTGTAGAACTTGAGTCTGCTGTTGTAATTTTTGATGTTGACAACCAAACACACAACAGCCAGACATTTTGATGCTGGTAAAAGCTTTAATTCAGTGTTTAAAACTTGCTAACTCGTCTGGCTGGCTGGGGAAGAAACACCACTTCTGTTGCCAACATGTGTGCGCATATTTTGATAAAGTCAGCTGTAAAAGGGTCTAGATCTGCACAGACATATTTGGTCTGTTACCAGAAAAAGAAACTCATACACTTGGGACGTTTCTTCATTGTTCATTCAGTCACCACTTTGATCACTGGAAATTGCTGTCTCATCTGATATCTTAAATGCCACATTATGCTGTAAGATCCAGATCCAGGGGAAATCCATAATGGAAAATGAGAGAGAATCTTGCTTTCGTGATATTTCAGAAGGCATAAGCATTGTAATGTTCTTCAGTGCACAAAAATCTACAATGCATGCATCATCAGTAATGTTCTGTTTCATCTTTATTTCGATATTTCTACGGTAAAGAAACTGTCATTTTGAAATTGTTTCAAATAAATGTATTTTTGTACATCAACACATTTGTTTTCTGGGAGATGGAATTTCTGTGAACTGAAGGGTGCAAATAAGATGATGCTGACTGCAAATTATACTGCTCGCTTGATGACTCAAAGTACCAGTACTCATCAACAGTATTAGCACACAGAGGATAGCAAACTACCAGCGCTGCGCCTCCATTCATAGACTATCAGGTGTGACCAGAACACTTTGCAATGCAGCTCACACATATAATACAGTGACTGAATTTAAACAAAAAAGGTTTCAAATTAAAATTAGTGTGTGTGTGTTTTCCTATTATTGTCATTACCAAAACTTTGGGCAGGTGCTAATGTGTAATACTTATGACGATTGCTGAGTGAACAGCTTTTGCACGTACTCTACCATAGTGTGTGAACACATATGCAGTTGTTGCTAAGTGAGATTAGCATGACCTCTGTCATCGTTTACAGTCAGAATGACACTTTGCTGAAACTGTCTTCATAGTGCAGTCCAATGAGATATTCCAAACTTGAGACAAGCTATTTTTGTTACACAAATGTAAATGTACTTTGCATTTTGCAATTTGGGTTAAGATGATTTCTCAAAGCACTACCACATGGAGAGAAAGAGAAAACAACGTAATGGAGATCGGAAATGAGGAAGAGAGATTTTGTTCAACTAATAACCAGCCGTTACTGTGTGGGCCTCATACGTCCACAATTGGGAGATGGGATTTTCATTCCACATGCTTGTCCTTCAAATCTGTGTAATGTTGTTTTCAGGACTCACGAGCGGGAAGGTAAGTTCCTTGATGTTACGGTGCATTATGGGTATACAGACAACAATAAATTAAAATTTAAGTGTTAAAAACAATAGAAATGTGAGGCTTTTCCAAACTCTATATGCATGATGAACAGTTATCTATTTACCTGTTAATAATCCCTGGCAACAAAACCAAACAACCCCACAGTTGATCAAATTATTTTTCAACAGTTGCTGAATCCTCATCAGTACATGGAAGTATGTGGTCTCATGTGGAGCACTGACAAGTACAGAAACCTCAAGGAATGTGAAATGACCAGAACTGTTCTAACTCTGGCAGAAATCTAGACCCCAATCTCCGCTAGAAAGAAGCAAGTAACAAAATAGGTTTTTAAAGAGCCCTTATAGATTGACTATAAATGTATCCTGAGTTGCAGTATCTCATTATACTGTAATGCTTTGCTGCAGCGAGCTGATCACTGCACTTGAAAGGTTTAGGGTCAAGTGTAGACATGATTGGTCCTGCCTACATGTGATGGCTTTGACCTTGTAAACCACGTAGACTCGAGCATGGTATGACTTAGGGCAATGGAGCAATTACAGTGATTATTGATTGGGACTTTAATTATCACCACAGTGATGGTCTTGACCCTGACAAGTGAAATCTTTGATCTGATGGCTCCTACACAAGAATACTGCATGCAAATGTCCATTCAGCTGGGAGCGCAGTGATTGGAAGCGAGATGTGTGTTGTTCTCAATGAAAGACTTTCCTCCAGAGAGAGGACAGCATTGTCATCTCAGATCCACCATCCTCCGCTCTCCCTGCTTCCACCCCCCCCCACCCCTGTGGGATTACTTCCACTAGAGTATGAAAATACCCCCGTCACTTCATAAAAGCCTCCCTCAATTACAGTTTATTTCACTTTTTTTCTGTTTTCTCTGGCTGTGGCAGATGAGACTTGGACATGAAATGGAATTATTGGAGTTATCAATGCAAGATAGCAAAGCTGGCACAAACAAAAGCCATTTGTCTTTATTCACCGGGGAAGTCTGAGAGCAGCCTCATTATACTGTGGCTCGAATTAATCTCGGCCCCCTGTCTCTCCCTTTCACCTTGGGAGCCTGATACAATGTATTACAGGGCTCTTAGAATCCTGAACACATACTCTAACCCTTGGTGCAGGTTACTGATAGACTTGCATGTCAGGTGGAGGACAGGCATGGAACGCGGCAATGCAAGCTAAACGTGGGGGAAAAAAACAGGTAAAGTTTGGGTTCCACTGTCTCAGTATTACAGTGTCTGCACAGCTTGATTTTGTTTTACATTTTTTAAAGAATGGCAGATTTATTTTATTTTCAGCTGCACAAGCTGACTTTGGAAACAGTATGGATACATTTTGATTTGAAACCTGAATGCTGTGTAACACAGATTTTATGATTGTGGGTGTTTCTCCATCTGTGGCTCAATAAAACATATGCAAATAACATGACAAATTAATGATGAAAATAATTATTACCAGGGTAGGACTACAGGCAATGCTACCAAACACCACTGACATGTGGATTAATTAGAATAAATTACGGGGAGCAAGTAAAACCTACTTTTTGACAGGGATGCCACCCATCCCCACCCTTTATTTGCATCATTGAAGCCACCATTTTTTCTCGTGGTGCTACCACCCTCCTCCACCTTCCCCACTGACAGTGTCACTGAATACACCACACCCACCCTAGCACTTTAAGCTACCAAAACAAGTGTCGATGCTATGTCATCACTCTTGTCAAAACGCCCAGGTTGTACATGTTTTTAGTTCAACATAAGCAATAGTTGGGAATACGCTTACTTATTATCTGGGACAGCAGGAATTTCCTACAACCTCCAGTGGTTGCCGAACAGCCAAGAAGAAGTCTGGACCACTGACATAGTCAAGACCACCTAAACTAAGACCAAGGGTGGCTTTCACACCTTAACTTATTTGGTTTGGTTAAACCAAACTCAAGTCCGTTTGTGCGGTTAGTACGGTTGGGCTGCTGTGAAATCTATCAGTCGAACCCTGATGAGGTCCAAACAACAGAACTGGAACCGCTCAAAAAGATGGGTCTCTGCTTCCAAAGGTACTCTGGTGAGGTTGTTTGTGGTGTGAAATATGTGATTTTGCCATGATTTTAGCAGCTAAACCAATAATAAATCAATCTGCTAATCATGAAATCTGTCCATGATCTCATCATTGATCCTGATAAAGGCCAAGTGTATCCTATAACCTGTTTATGCTAATGCATGCATGTAACCATGGTAACACATATGCACATTAGTGAGGGTATTTTCCTTGATTAAAAAGCTGTTAACACTGCCATCATTGTATCCGACTCTGTGTACTTTGTCAGTTCATTAAGTCCATCAAAAGGTGTGTGACAGGGATCCCACAGTTTTAAGCTCTGGACCATTACAGTACAGGACGCCTTCCATTCATCCTGTCTCTATGTTAGTTATGAACTCATAACATGCAATTCATTTGCAGTCTATTGTCATTGTGCCTAGCCTACAATGACAATAAGGTATTTCTCTATGAGCTCTTTGTCAAACCAAAGAAGATAAATATAAACACTTCAGAGGCATCAAAGTGCTGCGGTATAAACTTCTGTCAGTCACTGGAATTTGATTTCTCCATATGAGTCTTGATGGTGCAGGAAAAGAAATGCCAAAACTGTCCAATCAACGAGTTACCTGTCACTCGGTAGAACTCCATGTTTACGCCTCTTGGTTCGTTTGCAAAAAGCCAGCGCAAAACCAAAACTAACATGCAACAATCTACCTTTTTTTTTTCCCTCGGGTGTGGACCAAATGAACCAAACTACAGGTGTGGAAGCACCCAAAATCATGACCAAGACCAGAGGGGTCAAGACTGAGTCAAGACCAGACCAATGCAAGATACTACATGATATACATGATAGAATGTGGAACATGCAAACCATAGACACTCCTCAAATTGATCAGAAAGATCCACATTCCCATAAAATACCAAAAGAAAACAAAAGAACGTTCTTCTTCATTCTCCTCTTTGATTGCCACCCTGTATATTCTGTATATATAATTTTTTAAGTGTACCATGAGAAATGTTTTGATAAATAATCAAAAGGCATTGCAGGGGTAAGTTTTATGCGTGGGAATTTTCTTCTGTTTTCTTTGAGCAAAGAAATACAAACACTAAGGAGCATAAATCAACTTACTGTGACCATTTTATGCAGTATTCAACTCTTCTTTTTTTTGCAGAGGTAATTTAGGACTACCTCCACAGTTGTCTCTTGACCGATCTTGAAATAAAAATCCAATGAGTCTTCTTTGTCTGAGACCGAGACAAGATCCAGTAAAAAGTCAATAAAATGTGGTGCTCAGACCGATCTTGAGACCAAGGCCAATCTCAAGTACTACACCACTGCTCCATAGCCATAGACTAAAGCTCTGTTTGACAGAATGCTGTTTTCCCCTGCTTACAGTCTGCGTGCTGAGCTAAGCTACCCAGCTGCTTGCTGTATCAATGACATTAATCAACTCACCTAAAACTCTGCCAGCAAGCAAATGAGTATTTTCCAAAATGTTTTACATTCAGGTTGGTTGTATTTTACAGTGGTGCAAGAAGCTGGTTGTCTGTAGAAGTCTTTGTTGTACAGTTAGGCAGGTTAGGTTTTGTCAAGTAAAGTTAATTAGGTTTGAAAAAAGAAACATGATGATGATGTACCTTAGAATAACTCAAAGTTTACTTGGTTCTCCTTTAGGAAAGACTTGTGTTTTAGGACCCATCCAGTGTTTACAATGCTTCCCTACACCAGTCAGCGTATTGGTCACATGATTGCGTGGCCTTCGCGATTACGTGGCTTCTACACTAATTACTGGCTACGAATTGTGGTGCATTCATTTTCATAGGTATTCAAACCAACAGTTCATGACAACAGTGTGACAGGTAGCACACAAGTGTTTGTCTGATACTCACTCTGAGAGTTAAATTTAACAACAGAGAGTGAAGGTCATGAAAGAGTGTCAGTCAGCTAGTATCTGTCCAAGCTTTGTTCAGAACTCTGTCCTGATTTCCATCTTGACTTCAGCAACTTGACCGGAGCTATTAGTATCAGGTCATAATCATGAGAAAGCCTTCCCAAAACAAGTATATAACTTTGTCTTTGAATAAGAAATTTAAATACTATATAGCCTCTGTCTTGGGTTGGGTTCTGTTTTCAGATTTAACATTCCCAAGTGTGATTGGTTGGGTCAGGTACGACCTTCATTCAGGTCTCAGTTTTAGGCCTGTGCATCACTCCATTCTGTCACACTCCTCTACTCTTTGCTGAAATCACATTGCCTCCCATCAACAAGACAGAAGAGACCATTGCAGTTCAGCAGTGACCATAGTGGGAATTAAAAGAGAAAAATATTAATAATATTTATATAAAGTAAAGTTAAACTTATTTAATCTGAATTCCACTGTAATTACCGTGCATGGTTGACCTGTTTTAGGAGCTGTGGGCAGTAAAGTCATTAAACGATTTAATCATAATAAATAAAAGTAATTTTACCATTTGAATAAATCAAGTGTTTGATGAGCTATAAACAACTGTGCCATTTATATCAACATTACTTAATTGGTCTATTAGATAAGATGATGTGGGAGTGATTAAAATTGTAGATGGTTACAGCAACTGAAACTGTGGGTGAGACTCAGATGCCCAGTCTGTTGGTTCTTAATATTCAGAGGAATGTAAACCACCACCTGTGGAGCAGTTTGGCAGAATTAATAAAATGCATAAGTAACACTTAAGTACATTAAGTAAATCCGTGAGTATTAGCTATTTTCTGAAACTGAATCTCGTGTTGTTTGGCATTTGACTGGTAGGAGAGGAGAAGCCATTAGAGTAGGCTCATGCATATTGAACTTCTGTAACAATGATAATCTATTTATTAAATCTATCACCAAATCACATTTGGAGAGCAGAGCACGTTACATAAACAGAGGCACTTAGTGAGATCAAAAGCTCTTTGCTCATTCAGGAGCTCCACTAACACTTAGCCGTTTAGGCAGACTGCAGAGACACTGACCTTTGTAACGCTGTCATAAGAAAACAGGCTTCATACCCAATTACAAATACTAAGCGGGGTTTCACAGAGAGGGAACTGTGCCTCCCACTGCATCAGTTACCATATGAATAACATATGAGCAATGATCCCCTGCCCAAAAAAAATTACAATTTCCTCTCTCATGTATTCAAGCAATTAAGTAATCATTATTCACAACACGTGGACAGAGACAATAAACATTAAGAGTGATCTCTGCATCCTGCTAAACTGTTAAGATCTCCATGAAACATGTATGAATAAACTCGCTCTGTGAAAAAAAAAAAGATATTTGATTTATTTATGATTTTATACTTGCAGATGGAAATCATAAATATGCATGGCCTACCTCATGTCAGAGCTGTTAGAGAGGCCGGCATTTTTGATCAGTTGGAACTGCAAGCCTAGGGCTATTTGTCATTAATTCAAAGCCAGAATATTTATTATTGTTCTGTGGTGAGCTAAACAGTGCCCGAAAAAGAGAGGAAAAAAAAAACAAAAAACTATGACTGTCACTTAAGTCTAGCTTACTCAGTGTACAGCTCACAGCTTTGTTGGGAGTGGTTGACTCTACCAGGACAGCCCACACATAATGACTATGTCCACAACATATTCTGAATATTTTTGTCCTGTCACTCAGAAAGAAATGCATACTAATCGATGCAGTAAGTACAGGCTTCACAAACTAAACATTTGTGTACACTATGTCCACTTCATTACACCTGTAAAGTGCAGGTTTAAATATTTGCGAAGGTCTGAAAGCAGCACAAGAAAAGTGATGTCACTTCAGGTATCAAAGGGTCAGTGTATGCCCTTGGAGTTCGGTTTTGCTACACAGCATTGAATGGGTACTGTAGACTTCAATTGCCCTGTCCTGCTAATGGGCAGTTTCAGGATGTCACCTTGAGTGGGCTTCAGAATCAGGCATTGACTTTTGGGGGTCCTAAAAGTACTAAAGTAGGACCTATTAGCAGCAACACTATCTTTAAATAGTCTACAGTAAGTACAGTATTTATCAACTACACCCTAATCTTAGCAATGGTCCACCTCAGGGCCTTTTGCTTGATCTGGTTAAAGTTTGGTGCATATGTTAGTTTTATGTTCTCATTGGAGAGAGCCGAATCTCTGTTTTTATGTGTCAAATGTCCACATGAAGGATATGACGTGACCAAAAAAAAATCATGCACAAGGCAACCATATGGTGAGGAACATACATTATTACATTATTCATTTTCTGTAACCGCTCATCCTGTTTGGGGTCATGGAGGAAGGGAGCCTATCCCAGCTGACTTTGGGTGAGAGGCAGGGTACACCCTGAACAGGTCGCGAGACTATTGCAGGGCTGTCATATATATAGGCAGACAACCTGTCACACTCACATTCACACGTACAGGCAATTTAGAGTCACCAATTAATCTAGCCTGCATGTCTTTGGACTGTGGGAGGAAGCCAGAGTATCAGTTTCAGTTTCAGAAGCATCACAGATACAACGTACTATTCATGCCTCTGCTATTTTTGCCAGAGCCAAAGCTCTTGCACAGAGCAGATCGAGTTCTCCTGCTAACATGCTCTGTATGTGAAATACAAACACAACAAGATTATGATGGTAGATGCTTTTTTAAAAACTAAAACACAGCCACAATTCATTAATTCATGTTGTCGCAACAGAACTTTAACAACATGTCATAAAAATGTCATAGTAAAGTATGTCATAAAAAATATCATAGTATAGTATGTGATTTAAAAAAAGTCCTAAAAAGTGTCATAGAGTAATATGCCATAAAAAGTCATAGTATAGTATGTCATAAAAAAATGTCACAGTAAAACATGTCATAGAAATGTCTTAGTATTGTATGTCATAAAAATGTCATAAAAATGTCTTAGTATAGTTTGACATTAAAAAGTCATAAAAATGACATATTAAAGTATATCATAAAGTCTCGTTAAAAGTCATAGTATAGTATGCCAAAAAAGTCATAAAAATGTCATAGTATAGTATTCCATAAAAAGTCATTGTATAGTAAGTCATAAAAAATGTCGTCGTAAACCATGTCATAAAAACTGTCTAGTATAGCATGTCAAAAAAAGTCATAGAAAATGTCTAGTATAGTATATCATGAAAAAGTCATAAAAATGACATATTAAAGCATACCACAAAAATGTCATTAAAAGTCGTGGTATAGCATGTCAAAAAAGTCATAGTATAGTATGCCATAAATAGTCATTGTATAGTAAGTCATAAAATGTCGTAGTATAGCATCTCATAAAAAAAAAAAACTTAGTATAGTATGTCATAAAAAATGTCTTACTATAGTATGCTGTAAAATTGTAATGAAAAGTCATAGTGAAGTATGTCAAAAAAACTCATAATATGCCATAAAAAGTCATAAAAAATGTCATAGTATAGCATGTCATAAAATTTTCATTAAAGGTCATACTATAGTGTGTCATAAAAATCATAGTATAGAGTGTCATAAAATGTCATAAAATTGTCATAGTATAGTATGCCATAAAATTGTCATTAAAAGTCATAGTATAGTATGTCATAAAAGTCACTGTATAATATGTCATAAAAAAGTCATAAAAATTTCATAGTATAGTATGCCATAAAATTGTCATTAAAAGTCATAGTATAGTATGTCGTGAAAAATCATGAAAAAAAGTTATAGTACAGTATGTTGTTAAAAATCATGAAAACACGTCATGGTATAGTATGTTGTCAAAAATCATGAAAAAAAGTCATGGTATAGTATGTCATCAAAACCATGAAAAACATCATGGTATAATATGTCGTCAAAAACCGTGAAAAAAACATCATATTATAGTATCTCATCAAAAATCATAAAAAAATGTCATGGTATAGTATGTTGTCAAACAATGTGTTAAAAAGTCATAGCATAGTATGTCGTCAAAAATCATGAAAAAATATGACAGTATAGTATGTCGCTTAAAATCAGGGAAAAATGTCATAGTCTATTACGTTGTCAAAAATTGCAAAAAAAACGTCATAGTATAGTATGTCGTCAAAAATCATGACAAAACGTCAAAGTATAGTATATCACCAAAAATCATTGAAAAACTTCATAGTATAGTATGTCGCCAAAATCATGGAAAAATGTAATAGTATAGTATGTCGTCAAAAATTGCGAAAAAAAACATCATAGCATAGTATGTCGTCAAAAATCATGGAAAAATGTCAGAGTATAGTATGTCCTCAAAAATCATGACAAAACGTCATGAAAAAGTATGTCGCTAAAAATCATGGAAAAATGTCATAGTATAGTATGTCGTCAAAAATCATGACAAAATGTCAAAGTATAGTATATCACCAAAAATCATTGAAAAACTTCATAGTATAGTATGTCGCCAAAATCATGGAAAAATGTAATAGTATAGTATGTCGTCAAAAATTACGAAAAAAAACATCATAGTATAGTATGTCGTCAAAAATCATGGAAAAACGTCAAAGTATAGTATGTCGTGAAAAACTGCGAAAAAATGTCATAGTATAGTATGTCGCCAAAAATCATGGAAAAACGTGATAGTATAGTTTGTTGTAAAAAATGGCGAAAAAAGTCATAGTATAGTATGTTGCCAAAAATCATGGAAAAACTTCATAGTATAGTATGTCATCAAAAATTGCAAGAAAACATCATAAAATAGAATGTCACTAAAAATCATGGAAAAATGTCATGGTATATTATGTCGTCAAAAATTGCAAAAAAACGTCATGGTGTAGTATGTCGCCAAAAATTGCGAAGAAACATCATAGTATGTCGTCAAAAATCATGCCAAAATGTCATAGTATAGTATGTCGTCAAAAATCATGGAAAAACGTCAAAGCATAGTATGTCGTCAAAAATTGCAAAAAAACGTCATAGTATAGTATGTCGTCAAAAATTGCAAAAAAACATCATACTATAGTATGTCGTTAAAAATCATGACAAAACGTCATAGAATAGTATGACGTCAACAATCATAAAAAAATGGCATAGTATAGTATGTCGTCAAAAATTGCAAAAAAACATCATAGTATAGTATGTCGTTAAAAATCATGACAAAACGTCATAGAATAGTATGACGTCAAAAATCATAAAAAAATGGCATAGTATAGTATGTCGTCAAAAATTGCAAAAAAACATCATAGTATAGTATGTCGTTAAAAATCATGACAAATCGTCATAGAATAGTATGACGTCAAAAATCATAAAAAAATGGCATAGTATAGTATGTCGTCAAAAATTGCAAAAAAACATCATACTATAGTATGTCGTTAAAAATCATGACAAAACGTCATAGAATAGTATGACGTCAACAATCATAAAAAAATGGCATAGTATAGTATGTCGTCAAAAATTGCAAAAAAACATCATAGTATAGTATGTCGTTAAAAATCATGACAAAACGTCATAGAATAGTATGACGTCAAAAATCATAAAAAAATGTCATAGTATAGTATGTCGCCAAAAATTGCAAAAAAAATGGCATACTATAGTATGTCATTAAAAATCATGACAAAACGTCATAGTATGGTATGTTGTCAAAAATTGCAAAAAAACGTCATAGTATATTATGTCGCCAAAAATCATGGAAAAACGTCATAGAATAGTATGACGTCAAAAATCATAAAAAAATGGCATAGTATAGTATGTCGTCAAAAATTGCACAAAAACATCATAGTATAGTATGTCGCCAAAAATCATGGAAAAATGTCATAGAATAGTATGACGTCAAAAATCATAAAAAAATGGCATAGTATAGTAAGTCGTCAAAAATTGCACAAAAACGTCATAGTATAGTATGTCGTTAAAAATCATGACAAAACGTCATAGCATAGTATGTCGTCAAAAATTGCAAAAAAACGTCATAGTATAGTATGTCGCCAAAAATCATGGAAAAACGTCATAGCATAGTATGTCGTCAAAAATTGCAAAAAAACGTCATAGTATAGTATGCCGCCAAAAATCATGGACAAACGTCACAGCATAGTATGTCGTCAAAAATTGCAAAAAAACGTCATAGTATAGTATGTCGTTAAAAATCATGACAAAACGTCATAGCATAGTATGTCGTCAAAAATTGCAAAAAAACGTCATAGTATAGTATGCCGCCAAAAATCATGGACAAACGTCACAGCATAGTATGTCGTCAAAAATTGCAAAAAAACGTCATAGTATAGTATGTCGTTAAAAATCATGAGAAAACGTCAGAGTATAGTATTTCGCCAAAAATCATGGAAAAATGTCATAGAATAGTATGACGTCAAAAATCATAAAAAAATGGCATAGTATAGTATGTCGTCAGAAATTGCACAAAAACGTCATAGTATAGTATGTCGTTAAAAATCATGAGAAAACGTCATAGTATAGTATGTTGTGAAAAATTGCAAAAAAACGTCATAGTATATTATGTCGCCAAAAATCATGGAAAAACGTCATAGCATAGTATATCGTCAAAAATCATGGAAAAATGTCATAGAATAGTATGTCATTAAAAATCATGGAAAAACGTCATAGCATAGTATATCGTCAAAAATCATGACAAAATGTCATAGCATAGTATGTCATTAAAAATCATGGCAAAACGTCATAGTATAGTATGTCGTTAAAAATTGCAAAAAAACGTCATAGTATAGTATGTCGTTAAAAATCATGACAAAACGTCATAGTATAGTATGTCGTCAAAAATTGCAAAAAAACGTCATAGTATAGTATGTCGCCAAAAATCATGGAAAAATGTCATAGAATAGTATGACGTCAAAAATCGTGAAAAAATGGCATAGTATAGTATGTCGTCAAAAATTGCACAAAAACGTCACAGCATAGTATGTCGTTAAAAATCATGACAAAACGTCATAGTATCGTATGTCGTTAAAAATCATGGAAAAAAGTCATAGTATAGTATGTTGTCAAAAATTGCAAAAAAACGTCATAGTATAGTATGTCGCCAAAAATCATGGAAAAAAGTCATAGTATAGTATGTCGTCAAAAATTGCAAAAAAACATCATAGTATATAGTATGTCGTTAAAAATAATGACAAAACGTCATAGCATAGTATGTCGTCAAAAATTGCAAAAAAACGTCATAGTATAGTATGTTGCCAAAAATCATGGAAAAACTTCATAGCATAGTATGTCGTCAAAAATTGCAGAAAAATGTCATAGTATAGTATGTCGCCAAAAATCATGGAAAAATGTCATAGAATAGTATGACGTCAAAAATCGTGAAAAAATGGCATAGTATAGTATGTCGTCAAAAATTGCACAAAAACGTCACAGCATAGTATGTCGTTAAAAATCATGACAAAACGTCATAGTATCGTATGTCGTTAAAAATCATGGAAAAAAGTCATAGTATAGTATGTTGTCAAAAATTGCAAAAAAACGTCATAGTATAGTATGTCGCCAAAAATCATGGAAAAAAGTCATAGTATAGTATGTCGTCAAAAATTGCAAAAAAACATCATAGTATAGTATGTCGTTAAAAATCATGAAAAAACGTCATAGTATAGTATGTCGTCAAAAATTGCACAAAAACGTCATAGTATAGTATGTCGCTAAAAATCATGGAAAAACGTCATAGTATAGTATGTCGCCAAAAATCATGGAAAAAAGTCATAGTATAGTATGTCGTCAAAAATTGCAAAAAAACATCATAGTATAGTATGTCGTTAAAAATCATGAAAAAACGTCATAGTATAGTATGTCGTCAAAAATTGCACAAAAACGTCATAGTATAGTATGTCGCCAAAAATCATGGAAAAAAGTCATAGTATAGTATGTCGTCAAAAATTGCAAAAAAAAAACATCATAGTATAGTATGTCGTCAAAAATCATGGAAAAACGTCAAAGTATAGTATGTCGTGAAAAACTGCGAAAAAATGTCATAGTATAGTATGTCGCCAAAAATCATGGAAAAACGTGATAGTATAGTTTGTTGTAAAAAATGGCGAAAAAAGTCATAGTATAGTATGTTGCCAAAAATCATGGAAAAACTTCATAGTATAGTATGTCATCAAAAATTGCAAGAAAACATCATAAAATAGAATGTCACTAAAAATCATGGAAAAATGTCATGGTATATTATGTCGTCAAAAATTGCAAAAAAAACGTCATGGTGTAGTATGTCGCCAAAAATTGCGAAGAAACATCATAGTATGTCGTCAAAAATCATGCCAAAATGTCATAGTATAGTATGTCGTCAAAAATCATGGAAAAACGTCAAAGCATAGTATGTCGTCAAAAATTGCAAAAAAAACGTCATAGTATAGTATGTCGTCAAAAATTGCAAAAAAACATCATACTATAGTATGTCGTTAAAAATCATGACAAAACGTCATAGAATAGTATGACGTCAACAATCATAAAAAAATGGCATAGTATAGTATGTCGTCAAAAATTGCAAAAAAACATCATAGTATAGTATGTTGTTAAAAATCATGACAAAACGTCATAGAATAGTATGACGTCAAAAATCATAAAAAAATGGCATAGTATAGTATGTCGTCAAAAATTGCAAAAAAACATCATAGTATAGTATGTCGTTAAAAATCATGACAAATCGTCATAGAATAGTATGACGTCAAAAATCATAAAAAAATGGCATAGTATAGTATGTCGTCAAAAATTGCAAAAAAACATCATACTATAGTATGTCGTTAAAAATCATGACAAAACGTCATAGAATAGTATGACGTCAACAATCATAAAAAAATGGCATAGTATAGTATGTCGTCAAAAATTGCAAAAAAACATCATAGTATAGTATGTCGTTAAAAATCATGACAAAACGTCATAGAATAGTATGACGTCAAAAATCATAAAAAAATGTCATAGTATAGTATGTCGCCAAAAATTGCAAAAAAATGGCATACTATAGTATGTCATTAAAAATCATGACAAAACGTCATAGTATGGTATGTTGTCAAAAATTGCAAAAAAACGTCATAGTATATTATGTCGCCAAAAATCATGGAAAAACGTCATAGAATAGTATGACGTCAAAAATCATAAAAAAATGGCATAGTATAGTATGTCGTCAAAAATTGCACAAAAACGTCATAGTATAGTATGTCGCCAAAAATCATGGAAAAATGTCATAGAATAGTATGACGTCAAAAATCATAAAAAAATGGCATAGTATAGTATGTCGTCAAAAATTGCACAAAAACGTCATAGTATAGTATGTCGTTAAAAATCATGACAAAACGTCATAGCATAGTATGTCGTCAAAAATTGCAAAAAAACGTCATAGTATAGTATGTCGCCAAAAATCATGGAAAAACGTCATAGCATAGTATGTCGTCAAAAATTGCAAAAAAACGTCATAGTATAGTATGCCGCCAAAAATCATGGACAAACGTCACAGCATAGTATGTCGTCAAAAATTGCAAAAAAACGTCATAGTATAGTATGTCGTTAAAAATCATGACAAAACGTCATAGCATAGTATGTCGTCAAAAATTGCAAAAAAACGTCATAGTATAGTATGCCGCCAAAAATCATGGACAAACGTCACAGCATAGTATGTCGTCAAAAATTGCAAAAAAACGTCATAGTATAGTATGTCGTTAAAAATCATGAGAAAACGTCAGAGTATAGTATGTCGCCAAAAATCATGGAAAAATGTCATAGAATAGTATGACGTCAAAAATCATAAAAAAATGGCATAGTATAGTATGTCGTCAGAAATTGCACAAAAACGTCATAGTATAGTATGTCGTTAAAAATCATGAGAAAACGTCATAGTATAGTATGTTGTGAAAAATTGCAAAAAAACGTCATAGTATATTATGTCGTCAAAAATCATGGAAAAATGTCATAGAATAGTATGTCATTAAAAATCATGGAAAAACGTCATAGCATAGTATATCGTCAAAAATCATGACAAAATGTCATAGCATAGTATGTCATTAAAAATCATGGCAAAACGTCATAGTATAGTATGTCGTTAAAAATTGCAAAAAAACGTCATAGTATAGTATGTCGTTAAAAATCATGACAAAACGTCATAGTATAGTATGTCGTCAAAAATTGCAAAAAAACGTCATAGTATAGTATGTCGCCAAAAATCATGGAAAAATGTCATAGAATAGTATGTCGTCAAAAATTGCAAAAAAACATCATAGTATATAGTATGTCGTTAAAAATCATGACAAAACGTCATAGCATAGTATGTCGTCAAAAATTGCAAAAAAACGTCATAGTATAGTATGTCGCCAAAAATCATGGAAAAATGTCATAGAATAGTATGTCGTCAAAAATCATAAAAAAATGGCATAGTATCGAATGTCGTCAAAAATCTTGGAAAAACTTCATAGTACAGTATGTTGCCAAAAATCATGGAAAAATGTCATAGAATAGTATGACGTCAAAAATCATAAAAAAATGGCATAGTATCGAATGTCGTCAAAAATCTTGGAAAAACCTCATAGTACAGTATGTTGCCAAAAATCATGGAAAAATGTCATAGTATAGTATGTCATTAAAAATCATGACAAAACGTCATAGTATAGTATGTCGCCAAAAATCATGGAAAAATGTCATAGAATAGTATGACGTCAAAAATCATAAAAAAATGGCATAGTATAGTATGTCATCAAAAATTGCACAAAAACGTCATAGTATAGTATGTCGTTAAAAATCATGAGAAAACGTCATAGTATAGTATGTCGTCAAAAATTGCAAAAAAAACGTCATAGTATAGTATGTCGCCAAAAATCATGGAAAAATGTCATAGAATAGTATGACGTCAAAAATCATAAAAAAATGGCATAGTATCGTATGTCGTCAAAAATCATGGAAAAACCTCATAGTACAGTATGTTGCCAAAAATCATGGAAAAATGTCACAGTATAGTATGTCGTTAAAAATCATGACAAAACATCATAGTATAGTATGTCGCCAAAAATCATGACAAAACGACATAGTATAGTATGTCATTAATAATCATTCAAAAACGTCATCGTAAAGTATGTCATCAAAAATTGTGTGAAAACAGGGCGTCAGTGGCTTAGTGGTAGAGCAGCTGTCCCATGTACAAAGGCCATTGCCACGGTGGCCCGGGTTCAAGTCCGGCCTGTGGCCTTTTGCTGCATGTCACTTCCCCACTCTCTGTCCCCCTTCACAGCTAAATGTCCTGTCCATTAAAGGCAATATGCCAGAAAAAATAATCTTTAAAAAAAAAAAAAAAATTGCAAAAAAACATCATAGTATAGTATGTCGTCAAAAATCATGGAAAAACGTCATAGTATAGTATGTCGTCAAAAATGGCGAAAAACCATCATAGTATAATATGTCGCCAAAAATCATGGAAAAACGTCAAAGTATGGTATGTTGTCAAAAATCATGACAAAACGTCATAGTATAGTATGTTATCAATAATCATTGAAAAACGTCATCGTAAAGTATGTCGTCAAAAATTGTGAGAACACAGGGCGTCAGTGGCTTAGTGGTAGAGCAGGCGTCCCATGTACAAAGGCCATTGCCACAGTGGCCCAGGTTCAAGTCCGGGCCCCCCCTCTGTCCCCCCTCACAGTTAACTGTCCTGTCCATTGAAGGCAATATGACGGAAAAAAAAATCTTTAAAAAAAATTGCAAAAAAACATCATAGTATAGTACGTCGATAAAATCATGACAAAATGTCATAGTATAGTATGTCGTCAAAAATTGCAAAAAAACTTCATAGTACAGTATGTCACCAAAAATCATGGAAAAATGTCATAGAATAGTATGTCGTCAAAAAACATAAAAAAATGTCATAGTATAGTAAGTCGTCACAAATTGCAAAAAAACGTCATGGTATAGTATGTCGCTAAAAATCATGGAAAAACGTCATAGTTTAGTATGTCGTCAAAAATCATGGAAAAACGTCATAGTATAGTATGTCGTCAAAAATTGCGAAAAAGTCATAGTATAATATGTGGTCAAAAATCATGGAAAAACGTCATTGTATAGTATGTCTTCAAAAATTGCGAAAAAACGTCATGCTTCGCTATGTTGCCAAAAATCATGGAAAAATGTCATATTATAGTATGTCGTCAAAAATTGCGAAAAAAGTCATAGTATAATATGTCGTCAAAAATCATGGAAAAACGTCATAGTATAGTATGTCGTCAAAAATTGCGAAAAAAACGTGATAGTATAGTATGTCGCCAAAAATCATGGAAAAATGTCATAGTATAGTATGTCGTCAAAAATTGCAAAAAGACATCATAGTATAGTATGTCGTTAAAAATCATGACAAAACGTCATAGCATAGTATGTCGTCAAAAATTGCAAAAAAACGTCATAGTATAGTATGTCGTTAAAAATCATTACAGAACGTCATAGCATAGTATGTCGTCAAAAATTGCAAAAAAATGTCATAGTATAGTATGTCGTCAAAAAGTGCAAAAAAACGTCATAGTATAGTATGTCGTCAAAAATTGCTAAACAACGTCATTGTATAGTATGTCGCCAAAAATCATGGAAAAATGTAATAGAATAGTATGACGTCAAAAATCATAAAAAAAATGGCATAGTATAGTATGTCGTCAAAAATCATGGAAAAACGTCATAGTATAGTATGTCGTCAAAAATTGCGAAAAAACGTCATAGTACAGTATGTTGCCAAAAATCATGGAAAAATGTCATAGTATAGTATGTCGTCAAAAATTGCAAAAAAACGTCATAGTATAGTATGTCGTTAAAAATCATGCCAAAACGTCATAGTATAGTATGTCGTTAAAAATTGCAAAAAAACATCATAATATAGTATGTCGTTGAAAATCATGACAAAACGTCATACCATAGTATGTCGTCAAAAATTGCAAAAAAACGTCATAGTATAGTATGTTGCCAAAAATCATGGAAAAACTTCATAGCATAGTATGTCGTCAAAAATTGCAGAAAAATGTCATAGTATAGTATGTCGCCAAAAATCATGGAAAAATGTCATAGAATAGTATGACGTCAAAAATCGTGAAAAAATGGCATAGTATAGTATGTCGTCAAAAATTGCACAAAAACGTCACAGCATAGTATGTCGTTAAAAATCATGACAAAACGTCATAGTATCGTATGTCGTTAAAAATCATGGAAAAAAGTCATAGTATAGTATGTTGTCAAAAATTGCAAAAAAACGTCATAGTATAGTATGTCGCCAAAAATCATGGAAAAAAGTCATAGTATAGTATGTCGTCAAAAATTGCAAAAAAACATCATAGTATAGTATGTCGTTAAAAATCATGAAAAAACGTCATAGTATAGTATGTCGTCAAAAATTGCACAAAAACGTCATAGTATAGTATGTCGCTAAAAATCATGGAAAAACGTCATAGTATAGTATGTCGCCAAAAATCATGGAAAAAAGTCATAGTATAGTATGTCGTCAAAAATTGCAAAAAAAAAACATCATAGTATAGTATGTCGTTAAAAATCATGACAAAATGTCATAGAATAGTATGACGTCAAAAATCATAAAAAAATGGCATAGTATAGTATGTCGTCAAAAATTGCACAAAAAACGTCATAGTATAGTATGTCGTTAAAAATCATGACAAAACGTCATAGTATAGTATGTTGTCAAAAATTGCAAAAAAACATCATAGTATAGTATGTCGTCAAAAATTGCAAAAAAACATCATAGTATAGTATGTTGTTAAAAATCATGACAAAACGTCATAGTATAGTATGTCGTCAAAAATTATAAAAAAACGTCATAGTATAGTATGTCGTTAAAAATCATGACAAAACGTCATAGTATAGTATGTCGTCAAAAATTGCAAAAAAACGTCATAGTATAGTATGTCGTTAAAAATCATACCAAAACGTCATAGTATAGTATGTCGTCAAAAATTGCAAAAAAACGTCATAGTATAGTATGTCGCCAAAAATCATGGAAAAATGTCATAGAATAGAATGACGTCAAAAATCATAAAAAAATGGCATAGTATAGCATGTCGTCAAAAATTGCGAAAAAAACATCATAGTATAGTATGTCGTCAAAAATTGCGAAAAAAACATCATAGTATAGTATGTCATCAAAAATTGCAAAAAGACATCATAGTATAGTATGTCGTTAAAAATCATGACAAAACGTCATAGTATAGTATGTCGTCAAAAATTGCAAAAAAACGTCATAGTATAGTATGTCGCCAAAAATCATGGAAAAACGTCATAGTATAGTATGTCGTCAAAAATTGCAAAAAAAGTCATAGTATAATATGTCGCCAAAAATCATGGAAAAATGTCATAGAATAGTATGACGTCAAAAATCATAAAAAAATGGCATAGTATAGTATGTCGTCAAAAATTGCAAAAAAACGTCATAGTATAGTATGTCGTTAAAAATCATGCCAAAACGTCATAGTATAGTATGTCGTCAAAAATTATAAAAAAACGTCATAGTATAGTATGTCGTTAAAAATCATGACAAAACGTCATAGTATAGTTTGTCGTCAAAAATTGCAAAAAAACGTCATAGTATAGTATGTCGTTAAAAATCATGCCAAAACGTCATAGTATAGTATGTTGTTAAAAATCATGCAAAAACGTCATAGTGTAGTATGTCGTCAAAAATTCCAAAAAAACATCATAGTATAGTATGTCGTTAAAAATCATGACAAAACGTCATAGTATAGTATGTCGTCAAAAATTGCAAAAAAACGTCATAGTATAGTATGTCGCCAAAAATCACGGAAAAATGTCATAGAATAGTATGACGTCAAAAATCATAAAAAAATGGCATAGTATAGCATGTCGTCAAAAATTGCGAAAAAAACATCATAGTATAGTATGTCATCAAAAATTGCAAAAAGACATCATAGTATAGTATATCGTTAAAAATCATGACAAAACATCATAGTATAGTATGTCGTCAAAAATTGCAAAAAAACGTCATAGTATAGTATGTCGCCAAAAATCATGGAAAAACGTCATAGCATAGTATGTCGTCAAAAATTGCAAAAAAAACTCATAGTATAGTATGTCGCCAAAAATCATGGAAAAATGTCATAGAATAGTATGACGTCAAAAATCATAAAAAAATGGCATAGTATAGTATGTCGTCAAAAATTGCAAAAAAACGTCATTGTATAGTATGTCGTTAAAAATCATGCCAAAACGTCACAGTATAATATGTCGTCAAAAATCATAAAAAAATGTCATAGTATAGTATGTCGTCACAAATTGCAAAAAAACGTCACAGTATAATATGTCGTCAAAAATAAAAAAAAAATGGCATAGTATAGTATGTCGTCACAAATTGCAAAAAAATGTCATGGTATAGTATGTCGCTAAAAATCATGGAAAAACATCATAGTATAGCATGTCGTCAAAAATTGCGAAAAAAATCATAGTATAGTATGTCGTCAAAAATCATGGAAAAACGTGATAGTATAGTATGTCGCCAAAAATCATGGAAAAATGTCATAGTATAGTATGTCGTCAAAAATTGCAAAAAGACATCATAGTATAGTATGTCGTTAAAAATCATGACAAAACTTCATAGTATAGTATGTCGTCAAAAATTGCAAAACAACGTCATTGTATAGTATGTCGCCAAAAATCATGGAAAAATGTCATAGTATAGTATGTCGTCAAAAATTGCGAAAAAACGTCATAGTACAGTATGTTTCCAAAAATCATGGAAAAACGTCATAGTACAGTATGTTGCCAAAAATCATGGAAAAATGTCATAGTATAGTATGTCGTTAAAAATCATGACAAAACGCCATAGTATAGTATGTCGTCAAAAATCATGGAAAAACGTCACAGTATAGTATGTCTTCAAAAATTGCAAAAAAAAGTCATAGTATAGTATGACGTCAAAAATCATAAAAAAATGTCATAGTATAGTATGTCGTCACAAATTGCAAAAAAATGTCATGGTATAGTATGTCGCTAAAAATCATGGAAAAACGTCATAGTTTAGTATGTCGTCAAAAATTGCGAAAAAGTCATAGTATAGGATGTCGTCAAAAATCATGGAAAAACGTGATAGTATAGTATGTCGCCAAAAATCATGGAAAAATGTCATAGTATAGTATGTCGTCAAAAATTGCAAAAAGACATCATAGTATAGTATGTCGTTAAAAATCATGACAAAACGTCATAGTATAGTATGTCGTCAAAAATTGCAAAAAAACGTCATAGTATAGTATGTCGTTAAAAATCATTACAAAACGTAATAGTATAGTATGTCGTCAAAAATTGCAAAAAAACGTCATAGTATAGTATGTCGTTAAAAATCATGACAAAACGTCATAGTATAGTATGTCGTCAAAAATTGCAAAAAGACATCATAGTATAGTATGTCGTTAAAAATCATGCCAAAACGTCATAGTATAGTATGTCGTCAAAAATTGCAAAAAAACGTCATAGTATAGTATGTCGTTAAAAATCATGCCAAAACGTCATAGCATAGTATGTCGTCAAAAATTGCAAAAAAACGTCATAGTATAGTATGTCGCCAAAAATCATGGAAAAACGTCATCGTATAGTATGTCGTTAAAAATTGCAAAAAAAACGTCATAGTATAGTATGTCGTTAAAAATCATGCCAAAACATCACGGTATAGTATGTCGTCACAAATTGCAAAAAAACATCATAGTATAGTATGTCGCTAAAAATCATTGAAGAATGTCATAGTATAGTATGTCGTCAAAAATTGCAAAAAAACGTCATAGTATAGTATGTCGCCAAAAATCATGGAAAAACCTCATAGTATAGTATGTCGTCAAAAATTGCAAAACAACGTGCTAGTATAGTATGTCGTCAAAAATCATGGAAAAACGTCATAGTATAGCATGTCCTCAACAATCATGGAAAATCAACATAGTATCATATGTTTCCAAAAATCACGAAAAAATGTCATAGTATAGTCTGTCGTCAAAAATTGCTAAAAAAGGTCATAGGATACTATGTGGCCAAAAATCATGGAAAAACGTCATTGTATAATATGTCGTCAAAAATCATGGAAAATCGACATAGTATAGTATGTCGTCAAAAATTGCGAAAAAACGTCATAGTATAATATGTTGCCAAAAATCACAAAAAAACGTAATAGTATAGTATGTCGTCAAAAATCATGACAAAACGTCATAGTATGGTATTTCGTCAACCATTGAAAAAAAAAAGTGATCAAATACTATGTCGCTAAAAATCATGGAAAAATGTCATAGTCTAGTATGTCGTCAAAAATTGCGAAAAAACGTCATAGTATAGTATGTCGTTAAAAATCATGACAAAACTTCATAGTATAGCATGTCGTTAAAAATCATGACAAAACGTCATAGTATAGTATGTCGTCAAAAATTGCAAAAAAAACGTCATAGTATAGTATGTCGCCAAAAATCATGGAAAAATGTCATAGAATAGTATGACGTCAAAAATCATAAAAAAATGGCATAGTATAGCATGTCGTCAAAAATTGCGAAAAAAACATCATAGTATAGTATGTCGTCAAAAATTGCGAAAAAAACATCATAGTATAGTATGTCATCAAAAATTGCAAAAAGACACCATAGTATAGTATGTCGTTAAAAATCATGACAAAACGTCATAGTATAGTATGTCGTCAAAAATTGCAAAAAAACGTCATAGTATAGTATGTCGCCAAAAATCATGGAAAAACGTCATAGCATAGTATGTCGTCAAAAATTGCAAAAAAACTCATAGTATAGTATGTCGCCAAAAAATGTCATAGAATAGTATGACGTCAAAAATCATAAAAAAATGGCATAGTATAGTATGTCGTCAAAAATTGCAAAAAAACGTCATTGTATAGTATGTCGTCAAAAATCATGCCAAAACGTCACAGTATAATATGTCGTCAAAAATCATAAAAAAATGGCATAGTATAGTATGTCGTCACAAATTGCAAAAAAATGTCATGGTATAGTATGTCGCTAAAAATCATGGAAAAACGTCATAGCATAGTATGTCGTCAAAAATTGCAAAAAAACTCATAGTATAGTATGTCGCCAAAAATCATGGAAAAATGTCATAGAATAGTATGACGTCAAAAATGATAAAAAAATGGCATAGTATAGTATGTCGTCAAAAATTGCAAAAAAAACGTCATAGTATAGTATGTCGTTAAAAATCATGACAAAACGTCATAGTATAGTATGTCGTCAAAAATTCCAAAAAAACATCATAGTATAGTATGTCGTTAAAAATCATGACAAAACGTCATAGTATAGTATGTCGTTAAAAATCATGACAAAACGTCATAGTATAGTATGTCGTCAAAAATTGCAAAAAAACGTCATAGTATAGTATGTCGCCAAAAATCACGGAAAAATGTCATAGAATAGTATGACGTCAAAAATCATAAAAAAATGGCATAGTATAGCATGTCGTCAAAAATTGCGAAAAAAACATCATGGTATAGTATGTCATCAAAAATTGCAAAAAGACATCATAGTATAGTATATCGTTAAAAATCATGACAAAACGTCATAGTATAGTATGTTGTCAAAAATTGCAAAAAAACGTCATAGTATAGTATGTCGCCAAAAATCATGGAAAAACGTCATAGCATAGTATGTCGTCAAAAATTGCAAAAAAAGTCATAGTATAGTATGTCGCCAAAAATCATGGAAAAATGTCATAGAATAGTATGACGTCAAAAATCATAAAAAAATGCAAAGTATAGTATGTCGTCAAAAATTGCAAAAAAACGTCATTGTATAGTATGTCGTTAAAAATCATGCCAAAACGTCACAGTATAATATGTCGTCAAAAATCATAAAAAAATGGCATAGTATAGTGTGTCGTCACAAATTGCAAAAAAACGTCATAGTATAGTATGTCGCCAAAAATCATGGAAAAACGTCATAGCATAGTATGTCGTAGAAAATTGCAAAAAAACTCATAGTATAGTATGTCGCCAAAAAATGTCATAGAATAGTATGACGTCAAAAATCATAAAAAAATGGCATAGTATAGTATGTCGTCAAAAATTGCAAAAAAACGTCATTGTATAGTATGTCGTCAAAAATCATGCCAAAACGTCACAGTATAATATGTCGTCAAAAAACATAAAAAAATGGCATAGTATAGTATGTCGTCACAAATTGCAAAAAAATGTCATGGTATAGTATGTCGCTAAAAATCATGGAAAAACGTCATAGCATAGTATGTCGTCAAAAATTGCAAAAAAACTCATAGTATAGTATGTCGTCAAAAATTGCAAAAAAACTCATAGTATAGTATGTCGTCAAAAATTGCAAAAAAACGTCATTGTATAGTATGTCGTTAAAAATCATGACAAAACGTCATAGTATAGTATGTCGTCAAAAATCATGGAAAAACGTGATAGTATAGTATGTCGCTAAAAATCATGCCAAAACGTCATAGCATAGTATGTCGTCAAAAATTGCAAAAAAACATCATAGTATAGTATGTCGTTAAAAATCATGGAAAAATGTCATAGAATAGTATGACGTCAAAAATGATAAAAAAATGGCATAGTATAGTATGTCGTCAAAAATTGCAAAAAAACGTCATAGTATAGTATGTCGTTAAAAATCATGACAAAACGTCATAGTATAGTATGTCGTTAAAAATCATGACAAAACGTCATAGTATAGTATGTCGTCAAAAATTCCAAAAAAACATCATAGTATAGTATGTCGTTAAAAATCATGACAAAACGTCATAGTATAGTATGTCGTTAAAAATCATGACAAAACGTCATAGTATAGTATGTCGTCAAAAATTGCAAAAAAACGTCATAGTATAGTATGTCGCCAAAAATCACGGAAAAATGTCATAGAATAGTATGACGTCAAAAATCATAAAAAAATGGCATAGTATAGCATGTCGTCAAAAATTGCGAAAAAAACATCATAGTATAGTATGTCATCAAAAATTGCAAAAAAACGTCATAGTATAGTATGTCGCCAAAAATCATGGAAAAACGTCATAGCATAGTATGTCGTCAAAAATTGCAAAAAAAGTCATAGTATAGTATGTCGCCAAAAATCATGGAAAAATGTCATAGAATAGTATGACGTCAAAAATCATAAAAAAATGGCAAAGTATAGTATGTCGTCAAAAATTGCAAAAAAACGTCATTGTATAGTATGTCGTTAAAAATCATGGAAAAACGTCACAGTATAATATGTCGTCAAAAATCATAAAAAAATGGCATAGTATAGTGTGTCGTCACAAATTGCAAAAAAACGTCATAGTATAATATGACGTCAAAAATCATAAAAAAATGTCATAGTATAGTATGTCGTCACAAATTGCAAAAAAACGTCACAGTATAATATGTCGTCAAAAATCATAAAAAAATGGCATAGTATAGTATGTCGTCACAAATTGCAAAAAAATGTCATGGTATAGTATGTCGCTAAAAATCATGGAAAAACGTCATAGTATAGCATGTCGTCAAAAATTGCAAAAAAAGTCATAGTATAATATGTCGTCAAAAATCATGGAAAAACGTGATAGTATAGTATGTCGCCAAAAATCATGGAAAAATGTCATAGTATAGTATGTCGTCAAAAATTGCAAAAAGACATCATAGTATAGTATGTCGTTAAAAATCATGACAAAACTTCATAGTATAGTATGTCGTGAAAAATTGCAAAACAACGTCATTGTATAGTATGTCGCCAAAAATCATGGAAAAATGTCATAGTATAGTATGTCACCAAAAATCATGGAAAAATGTCATAGAATAGTATGACGTCAAAAATCATAAAAAAAAATGGCATAGTATAGTATGTTGCCAAAAATCATGGAAAAATGTCATAGTATAGTATGTCGTTAAAAATCATGACAAAACGCCATAGTATAGTATGTCGTCAAAAATCATGGAAAAACGTCACAGTATAGTATGTCTTCAAAAATTGCAAAAAAACGTCATAGTATAGTATGTCGCCAAAAATCATAAAAAAATGTCATAGTATAGTATGTCGTCACAAATTGCAAAAAAATGTCATGGTATAGTATGTCGCTAAAAATCATGGAAAAACGTCATAGTTTAGTATGTCGTCAAAAATTGCGAAAAAGTCATAGTATAATATGTCGTCAAAAATCATGGAAAAACGTGATAGTATAGTATGTCGCCAAAAATCATGGAAAAATGTCAAAGTATAGTATGTCGTCAAAAATTGCAAAAAGACATCATAGTATAGTATGTCGTTAAAAATCATGACAAAACGTCATAGTATAGTATGTCGTCAAAAATTGCAAAAAAACGTCATAGTATAGTATGTCGTTAAAAATCATTACAAAACGTCATAGTATAGTATGTCGTCAAAAATTGCAAAAAAACGTCATAGTATAGTATGTCGTCAAAAATTGCAAAAAGACATCATAGTATAGTATGTCGTTAAAAATCATGCCAAAACGTCATAGTATAGTATGTCGTCAAAAATTGCAAAAAAACGTCATAGTATAGTATGTCGTTAAAAATCATGCCAAAACATCATAGCATAGTATGTCGTCAAAAATTGTAAAAAAAGTCATAGTATAGTATGTCGCCAAAAATCATGGAAAAATGTCATAGAATAGTATGTCGCCAAAAATCATGGAAAAATGTCATAGTATAGTATGTTGTCAAAAATTGCAAGAAATCGTCATAGTATAGTATGTCGCCAAAAATCATGGAAAAACGTCATAGCATAGTATGTCGTCAAAAATCATGACAAAACATCATAGTATAGTATGTCGTCACAAATTGCAAAAAAAACGTCATATTATAGTATGTCGCTAAAAATCATGGAAAAACGTCATCGTATAGTATGTCGTTAAAAATTGCAAAAAAAACATCATAGTATAGTATGTCGCTAAAAATCATTGAAGAATGTCATAGTATAGTATGTCTTCAAAAATTGCAAAAAAACGTCATAGTATAGTATGTCGCCAAAAATCATGGAAAAACCTCATAGTATAGTATGTCGTCAAAAATTGCAAAACAACGTGCTAGTATAGTATGTCGCCAAAAATCATGGAAAAACCTTATAGTATAGTATGTCGTCAAAAATTGCAAAACAACGTCATAGTATAGTATGTCGTCAAAAATTGCAAAAAGACATCATAGTATAGTATGTCGTTAAAAATCATGCCAAAACGTCATAGTATAGTATGTCGTCAAAAATTGCAAAAAAACGTCATAGTATAGTATGTCGTTAAAAATCATGCCAAAACATCATAGCATAGTATGTCGTCAAAAATTGCAAAAAAAGTCATAGTATAGTATGTCGCCAAAAATCATGGAAAAACGTCACAGTACAGTATGTCGTCAAAAATTGCAAAAAAACGTCATAGTATAGTATGTCGCCAAAAATCATGGAAAAATGTCATAGAATAGTATGTCGCCAAAAATCATGGAAAAATGTCATAGTATAGTATGTTGTCAAAAATTGCAAAAAATCGTCATAGTATAGTATGTCGCCAAAACTCATGGAAAAACGTCATAGCATAGTATGTCGTCAAAAATCATGACAAAACATCATAGCATAGTATGTCGTCACAAATTGTAAAAAAACGTCATATTATAGTATGTCGCTAAAAATCATGGAAAAACGTCATCGTATAGTATGTCGTTAAAAATTGCAAAAAAAACGTCATAGTATAGTATGTCGTTAAAAATCATGCCAAAACATCACGGTATAGTATGTCGTCACAAATTGCAAAAAAACATCATAGTATAGTATGTCGCTAAAAATCATTGAAGAATGTCATAGTATAGTATGTCTTCAAAAATTGCAAAAAAACGTCATAGTATAGTATGTCGCCAAAAATCATGGAAAAACCTCATAGTATAGTATGTCGTCAAAAATTGCAAAACAACGTGCTAGTATAGTATGTCGTCAAAAATCATGGAAAAACGTCATAGTATAGCATGTCCTCAACAATCATGGAAAATCAACATAGTATCATATGTTTCCAAAAATCACGAAAAAATGTCATAGTATAGTATGTCGTCAAAAATTGCTAAAAAAGGTCATAGGATACTATGTGGCCAAAAATCATGGAAAAACGTTATAGTATAATATGTCGTCAAAAATCATGGAAAATCGACATAGTATAGTATGTCGTCAAAAATTGCGAAAAAACGTAATAGTATAGTATGTCGTCAAAAATCATGACAAAACGTCATGGTATACTATGTCGCCAAAAATCATGGAAAAATGTCATAGTATAGTATGTCGTCAAAAATTGCGAAAAAACGTCATAGTATAGTATGTGGCCAAAAATCATGGAAAATGTCATATTATAGTATGTTGTCAAAAATCATGACAAAACGTCATAGTATAGTATGTCGCCAAAAATCATGAAAAATGTCATAGTATAGTATGTGGCCAAAAATCATGGAAAGACGTCATAGTATAGTATGTCATCAAAAAACATGAAAAAAGTCATAGTATATAGTATGTCGTCAAAAATTGCAAAAAAAGTCATAGTATAGTATGTCGCCAAAAATCATGGAAAAACGTCACAGTACAGTATGTCGTCAAAAATTGCAAAAAAACGTCATAGTATAGTATGTCGCCAAAAATCATGGAAAAATGTCATAGAATAGTATGTCGCCAAAAATCATGGAAAAATGTCATAGTATAGTATGTTGTCAAAAATTGCAAAAAATCGTCATAGTATAGTATGTCGCCAAAACTCATGGAAAAACGTCATAGCATAGTATGTCGTCAAAAATCATGACAAAACATCATAGCATAGTATGTCGTCACAAATTGTAAAAAAACGTCATATTATAGTATGTCGCTAAAAATCATGGAAAAACGTCATCGTATAGTATGTCGTTAAAAATTGCAAAAAAAACGTCATAGTATAGTATGTCGTTAAAAATCATGCCAAAACATCACGGTATAGTATGTCGTCACAAATTGCAAAAAAACATCATAGTATAGTATGTCGCTAAAAATCATTGAAGAATGTCATAGTATAGTATGTCTTCAAAAATTGCAAAAAAACGTCATAGTATAGTATGTCGCCAAAAATCATGGAAAAACCTCATAGTATAGTATGTCGTCAAAAATTGCAAAACAACGTGCTAGTATAGTATGTCGTCAAAAATCATGGAAAAACGTCATAGTATAGCATGTCCTCAACAATCATGGAAAATCAACATAGTATCATATGTTTCCAAAAATCACGAAAAAATGTCATAGTATAGTATGTCGTCAAAAATTGCTAAAAAAGGTCATAGGATACTATGTGGCCAAAAATCATGGAAAAACGTTATAGTATAATATGTCGTCAAAAATCATGGAAAATCGACATAGTATAGTATGTCGTCAAAAATTGCGAAAAAACGTAATAGTATAGTATGTCGTCAAAAATCATGACAAAACGTCATGGTATACTATGTCGCCAAAAATCATGGAAAAATGTCATAGTATAGTATGTCGTCAAAAATTGCGAAAAAACGTCATAGTATAGTATGTGGCCAAAAATCATGGAAAATGTCATATTATAGTATGTTGTCAAAAATCATGACAAAACGTCATAGTATAGTATGTCGCCAAAAATCATGAAAAATGTCATAGTATAGTATGTGGCCAAAAATCATGGAAAGACGTCATAGTATAGTATGTCATCAAAAAACATGAAAAAAGTCATAGTATAGTATGTCGCCAAAAATCATGGAAAAATGTCATAGAATAGTATGTCGCCAAAAATCATGGAAAAATGTCATAGTATAGTATGTCTTCAAAAATTGCAAAAAATCGTCATACTATAGTATGTCGCCAAAAATCATGGAAAAACCTCATAGTATAGTATGTCGTCAAAAATTGCAAAACAACGTGCTAGTATAGTATGTCGTCAAAAATCATGGAAAAACGTCATAGTATAGCATGTCCTCAACAATCATGGAAAATCAACATAGTATCATATGTTTCCAAAAATCACGAAAAAATGTCATAGTATAGTATGTCGTCAAAAATTGCTAAAAAAGGTCATAGGATACTATGTGGCCAAAAATCATGGAAAAACGTCATAGTATAATATGTCGTCAAAAATCATGGAAAATCGACATAGTATAGTATGTCGTCAAAAATTGCGAAAAAACGTAATAGTATAGTATGTCGTCAAAAATCATGACAAAACGTCATAGTATGGTATTTCGTCAACCATTGAAAAAAAAAAGTGATCAAATACTATGTCGCTAAAAATCATGGAAAAACGTCATAGTCTAGTATGTCGTCAAAAATTGCGAAAAAATGTCATAGTATAGTATGGCATCAAAAATCATGACAAAACGTCATGGTATACTATGTCGCCAAAAATCATGGAAAAATGTCATAGTATAGTATGTCGTCAAAAATTGCGAAAAAACGTCATAGTATAGTATGTGGCCAAAAATCATGGAAAATGTCATATTATAGTATGTTGTCAAAAATCATGACAAAACGTCATAGTATAGTATGTCGCCAAAAATCATGAAAAATGTCATAGTATAGTATGTGGCCAAAAATCATGGAAAGACGTCATAGTATAGTATGTCATCAAAAAACATGAAAAAAGTCATAGTATATAGTATGTCGCCAAAAACGGTGAAATAACGTCATGGTATAGTATGTTGTCAAAAATTGTCAAAAACTGTCATGGGATAGTATGTCATCAAAAACCATGAAAAACATCATGGTATAGTATGTCGTCAAAAAATGTAAAAAAAAAATTATAGCATAGTATGTCATAAAAAAAGTCATAAAAAAATGTCATAGTATAGTATGCCACAAAATTGTCAATAAAAGTCATAGTATAGTGTGTCATAAAAAAGTCATAAAAATGTAATAGAATAGTATGCCATAAAATTGTCATTAAAAGTCATAGTATAGTTTGTCAAAAAAGTCATATTATAGTATGTCATAAAATAGTCATAAAAATGTCATAATATAGTATGCCATAAAAAGTAATAAAAAATTTCATAGTGAAGCATGTCATAAAAAATGTCTAATTACAGTATGTAATAAAAAAGTCATAAAAAAATGTTGTAGTATGGTATGCCATAAAATTGTCATTGTATAGTGATTCATAAAAAATGTCGTAGTAAAGCATGTAATAAAAAATGTCTTAGTATAGTATCTCATGAAAAAGTCATAAAGATGACATCATAAAGAATACCATAAAAATGTCATTAAAAGTCGTGGTATAGTATGTGAAAAAAGTCATAATATAGTCTGCCATAAAAAGTCATAAAAATGTCATAGTATAGCTTGTCATAAAAAATTTCATTATATTGTATGCCATAAAATTGTCATTGTATAGTATGTCATTAAAAAATGTCATAATATAGTATGTCATGAAAAAGTTGTAAAAATGACATATTAAAGTATACCATAAAAATGTCATCAAAAGTCATAGTATAGTATGTCATAAAAGTTATAGTGCAGTACACAATAGAAAGTCATAAAAAATGTATACCATAAAAATGTCATTAAAGTTCATAGTATAGTATGCCATAAAAAGTCATTGCATAGTAAGTCATAAAAAATGTCGTAGTAAAGCATGTCATAAAAAATGTCATGGTATAGTTTGTCCAAAAAAAGTCATAAAAAGTCTTAGTATAGTATGCCATAAAATTGTCATTAAAAGTCATAGTATTGTATGCCATAAGTCATAGTATAGTATGGCGTCAAAAATCATCACAAAACGTCATAGTATAGTATGTCGCCAAAAATCATGGAAAAATGTCATAGTATAGTATGTGGCCAAAAATCATGGAAAGACGTCATAGTATAGTATGTCATCAAAAAACATGAAAAAAGTCATAGTATATAGTATGTCGCCAAAAACGGTGAAATAACGTCATGGTATAGTATGTCGTCAAAAATTGTCAAAAACTGTCATGGGATAGTATGTCATCAAAAACCATGAAAAACATCATGGTATAGTATGTCATCAAAAAATGTAAAAAAAAATTATAGTATAGTATGTCATAAAAAAAGTCATAAAAAAATGTCATAGTATAGTATGCCACAAAATTGTCAATAAAAGTCATAGTATAGTGTGTCATAAAAAAGTCATAAAAATGTAATAGAATAGTATGCCATAAAATTGTCATTAAAAGTCATAGTATAGTTTGTCAAAAAAGTCATATTATAGTATGTCATAAAATAGTCATAAAAATGTCATAATATAGTATGCCATAAAAAGTAATAAAAATTTCATAGTGAAGCATGTCCTAAAAAATGTCTAATTACAGTATGTAATAAAAAAGTCATAAAAAAATGTTGTAGTATGGTATGCCATAAAATTGTCATTGTATAGTGATTCATAAAAATGTCGTAGTAAAGCATGTAATAAAAAATGTCTTAGTATAGTATCTCATGAAAAAGTCATAAAGATGACATCATAAAGAATACCATAAAAATGTCATTAAAAGTCGTGGTATAGTATGTGAAAAAAGTCATAATATAGTCTGCCATAAAAAGTCATAAAAATGTCATAGTATAGCTTGTCATAAAAAATTTCATTACATTGTATGCCATAAAATTGTCATTGTATAGTATGTCATAAAAAAAATGTCATAATATAGTATGTCATGAAAAAGTTGTAAAAATGACATATTAAAGTATACCATAAAAATGTCATCAAAAGTCATAGTATAGTATGTCATAAAAGTCATAGTGCAGTACACAATAGAAAGTCATAAAAAATGTATACCATAAAAATGTCATTAAAGTTCATAGTATAGTACGCCATAAAAATGTCATAAAAAATGTCATAGTATAGTATGCCATAAAAAGTCATTGCATAGTAAGTCATAAAAAATGTCGTAGTAAAGCATGTCATAAAAAATGTCATGGTATAGTTTGTCAAAAAAAAGTCATAAAAAGTCTTAGTATAGTATGCCATAAAATTGTCATTAAAAGTCATAGTATTGTATGCCATAAGTCATAGTATAGTATGTCATAAAAAAGTCATAAAAAAATGTCATAGTATAGTATGCCATAAAAAAGTCATGGTAAAATATGCCATAAAAAAGGTCTTAAAATTTTTTTAGTATAATATGCCATAAAAAAAGTCATAGTATAGTATTTCATACACAATGTCATTGTATAGTATTGTTGGCATTTATAATACTACAGTAGGTCTCCCCAAGGGACAGCGAATATGTAGGAGTATAAATAGTATTACAAAAGCTGGGATACTACTTGTTGGAAATCTAGTAGGTCTCACATGGTGGCACCAAAAATTGGGATCTATGCCTCATCAAGGGCCTGACCTTGTAACAGATCTCCAATTTAAGTTTCAACTTGGCTATCAGAAATAATTCATAATTATTAATATTAATTATTAATCATGTTATGTGACTTAATTAACATCAAATCACCTTGTGGGGCACCATTCCCAAAAAAGGAAAAATGACAGCCAGTTATTGATATCAGTCTCATAAAGTTCACTTAACTATACATTTAGAATTTTGATCAATAATTAAATCAATAACCATAACCAAAACTATAGTAAAGGCTGAAGGATTTCGGAGTTCTTAACATAGCAGAGGTTGACTATTCATTCACAGACAGCAGGAATGATTCCAAAAATTATATTTATTCATAAAGAGAGCAAAGCAAAACCAAAACACACAAATTTTAACTAACAATATACAAGCATTGTGTGTATATGTGTGTGTGTGAGTGTGTGTGTGTGTGTGTGAGAGAGAGAGAGACAAAGGTGGGTGTGGAAATCAAAGGGCCGTTTGGCCTACAAAACAAAATGGCTGACAACAGAGGACTACAAGATGATGGACAAATCAAAGCTGGCTTCAGGTCAGGGGAGGTGTTTGTCTGACCGCGTGTTCAGAAGACAAAGACAAAGGAAAAGAAGCGGGAACTTCGATGCTGCCTGTTTGGGTGTAGCTCTGTTGAAAGCAAATTTGTAGATAAGTCTATGTGATGTGATGTGAGTTGCAGAGGGTTTGGATTAGTGCAGAGGATGTTCAGTTGCATGAAAGACTCTGTGAAAAGAATTGGCAAACTAAACACTTAGCTTTGGCAAAGCCAATAACCAACAACCTAACTGCAATAATCTCAACAATGACTCAATAAACAGCATTAAATCACATACAACAAGTTAAACAGTCTTGCTTAGCCTGTACAGCTGTGATAAAGCAATGCCCAGTTGTTATGTTACCAATCCTTGAATAGATGGAGGGAAGAGTTGGTTTGAGGCGTGCTGCTTTTGTTAGCTGGCAGAGGAAAGCTCAAAAGAGCTGTGTTTCTAGTAGCAGTCTTTGCTGTGTCCTTGCTCTGAAGTTGTAGATCCGAGGAAGCCGGTCGCTCGGTGTCTTTGCAGAGTTAGAAGTTGGGGTGCTAACTCAACTTGGTTCTCCTGGTTGCCGGAAAGTTAGTTGCCAACCTTGTGTTTGGCACACTACCTTCTCTAATTACAAGTTGTGCTCCTGCTGTGAGCGAGGGCACAAGAGTCCTAGGTGAAAAGAGTCTGTAGAGCAATTGCCCTCCCTTTAATGGTTTAGGGCAAGGGCCCCTGAGCTGGTCCACATCTCAGGATGAAGAGGAGCACATCTGGGTTGGTCCCGGGCCCAGAAGGAAAGAGAGCACATCTGGGCTGGTCGAGGCCTAGAAGGAAAAGAGGAAGACTGTTTGAGAGAGAGTAGAACTTCTATAGTGTACCTGGTGTAATCACAGAGTCATGTGACACCAAGAGTATGCAGAGAAGAAAAGACTTCACATGTCCAGTTAAGATTTTAACAAACAAATCATCTGTGGTCCACTGAATCCCAACAGTATGTCATGAAAAAGTCATGAAAAACGTTTTAGTATAATATGCCATATAAAATGTCATAAAAATTGTCATAATAGCATGCCGTAAAAACTGTCAAATAAAGTGTCATAGTATAGTATGTCATGAATAAGTCATAGTATCGTATGCCATAAAAAAGTCTTAAAAATGTCATGGTATAGTATGGCATAAAAAGTCATTGTAGAGTATGCCATAAAAAAGTCTTAAAAATGTCATGGTATAGTATGGCATAAAAAGTCATTGTAGAGTATGCCATAAAAAATCTCATAGTATAGTATGGCATAAAAAGTCATTGTGCTGTATAGTACGCCATAAAAATGTCATAGTATAGTATGGCATAAAAAGGTCATTAAAAAAGGCATAGTACAGTATACCATAAAAATGTCATTAAAATTGTCATGGTATAGTGTAGTATGCCATAAAAAATGTCAAAAAAAATTGTCATATGCCATAAAAACTGTCAAATAAAATCCCATAGTATAGAATGTCATGAAAAAGTCATAACAAAGTCATAGTATAGTATGCCATAAAATGTCATAAAAATGTCATGGTAAAGTATGCTAAAAAAAAAAAAAAAAAAAAAGTCAAAGCCACAGTAAACAATGCCATAATAAAACGGTCTTAACAAAGTTTTAGTGTAATATGCCAAAAAAAGTCAGAAAAAATGTCAGAAAACAGTATGTCATAAAAAATGGCATAGTATAGTATGCCGTAAAAAAAGTCATAAACATTTCCATAATATACAGTAGTATGCCATACAAAATGTCATTAAAAAATGTCATAGTATAGTATACCAAAAAAAGTCATAGTATAGTATGCCATAAAAACTGTCAAAAAAAAAAAAAAGTCATAGTATGGAATGTCATGAAAAAGTCATAAAAAGTGTCTTTTTATAGTATGCCACAACAAATGTCATAAAAATTGTCATAGCACAGTATACCATAAAAATGTCATAAAAAGTCATAGTATAGTATGTAAAAAAACGTCATAGTGTAGTATGCCATAAAAAAATCGTAAAAATGTCATACTATAGTATGCAATAAAAAGTCATAAAAAATGTCATAATATAGTATGACATAAAAAATCAATGCATTGTATGCCATAAAAAATGTCATAGTGTACTATGCCATAAAAAAGGTCTAAAAAAAGTTTTAGTATAATGTGCCACAAAAAAGTCTGAAAAATGTCATAGTATAGTATGTCATGAATAAGTCATTAAAAAATGTCATAGTATATTATGCCATAACAAATGTCATAAAAATAGTCATAGTATAGTATACCATAAAAAATGTCATGAAAATGTCATAGTATAGTTTGCCAAAAAAATGTCATAGTATAGTATGCTAAAAAAAAATATAAGTAGGAAAAGCATTAATAAACACAGTTAAAACAGACAAAAAAGGAACTTTTCAGTACAAAGTCAGTCTACTTTCTTACTTATGATGAAGGTACAAATATCAAGGAAAAACAGCCAAAGTTTACAAAATGGAACAGGCAAAACACGTCCCACTGCCAGTGTGGTATGACGCCTTGGACAGAACAAACCGGGCCACAGCCAAACAACAAAGGGCTGCACTCAGTTTTTGAGCCATGACAAAGGCAAAAATATGACCTGCAACAGGCTAAGTAAGGCTTGTTGTTTTTGGCTGAGCTGATTTCCAGAAAACTTGTGCCCCCCTACCTGCCACTTAAGAGGACTGAGGAGTCAGCAATCAGTGACAGCAGAAAACAGTCAATAAAACAATTGGGAATTACCTGCAACCATGACAGGTCCTACAGCATATACAGCAAAAGTGCAGCTTATCGGGTCGGGTCTGTGAGTTTGAGTTCTTTCCCAGAATTTTTGTTCATTCTTCATTCTGTGTTCACACTCATTGCACTCCTTTTCTCTTTCTGTTTGAGCTGACAACCATACCCAAACACGTACACGTAACTCTGGGATTAAATATTTTAATGTCAAATTACGGAAGCCCTGTCAGGCAAGGTGTAGCAGGGGCGTGGTATTAACAGCTGTTTGCAGCTTGCAGCTCTCTCTCTCTCTCTCACACACACACACACACACACACATCCAGCACAACAACATCAATAATGAATGTATTCTTGAGCTTACATATTTCCTGTCACCAAAAACGGAACTTTATGAGCTTTACATGAGATCATACAGGTGTATGTTACTGCAAACGTGTTACCTCACTGAATGTTTTATCACCTTATAAAGTTGTTTGTAGGGAACACGCTCACAAATATTTGAGTATTTACACATCCAGCAAACACTCCACTACTGCGCTACATTAGCATTCATTCAAAGTTGTTTCTAGCCATCTGACAAAACACTATTCAATCTCTTTATTGTTTCGACCAACTTTTGATAAATACATCAGGCTCTTTGGCAGAAAAATGAGACAATATGCTCAGCAACTACTTCATAACATTGTCTGTTTGCTGCTGAGCAGGAAGCAGACAATGGTTCTCATTCATGACACAGATTTGTGTGTAAACTGTTCGCAGAAGGAACTTTATGTATATTTCGGCATTCATTAATATGTCAGTAGCTCAGATCTTTTTGTAGTTACCAACAAAATCTACACCTGCTTCTGGCTGCTCAGAGTGCTTGTGTAAATAAGGAATGCATATAAATATTGCTTTTTATAATTAGAAATTACAATTTCAATTTTTAATTTGTTGTGTTCACAATACATAGATGCCTTTGAAACACAGGTTAAACATGATTAGATTAGAAATATGACATTCTTATATAATGAATATATAAAAATATTAATTGCTGCAGCTTTAAAAGAAAAAAGAAAAGGCAGCAATTAAAGTAGCTGGCAAACAGTAAAAGTCCTTAACCATCTCCCAAGTGTCAACACCAACTGACCCAGCAGCCATAACAGATTCAGTCCAGTTAGGATCGGTCAGTCGTAATTGCCAAATCAGAAATATAATCAGTCCAACAATTGTAATGTGTGTCCCTGCCTCAAGCCATGACTACTTCCCTCAGTCGTCCTCTGCTTTTTATATTTCAATCAGTATTACTGATTAATCCCACGAGCTGCTCCTCTGCCAGATCTGACATTCCACAAAAGTAAAACCACGGCACTGTCAGGCTTCACAGCTGATTCTTATAAGCTGTGCAGTCAATGCATAAATATGACACCAAGCTCACAACACAGTAGCTACAGGGTCGTAAATACAAGTAAGCTTAAGATGTCATAAAACAACATGTCTTGTTTGAAATAATTAGTTTCATCTAACAGGCAAAGCCTCAGAGCAGGAGCCTGAGCTGTGAATAGAAGGTCACGGAGGCCAATTAGAGGGTTCAGCATGGCTGCAGAGATAGATGAGGCAGATATATCAGATGCAGGGAGTCTAACATCAATATGATTGCTCTATCTTGATAATAATTTAGATATTTGGATTAGCACTACCCATTAAAATAACCCATTAAAAGATAAGTATAAGGGATACTGAGGCATTTGCTAAGTTTGATTACTTTTAAGAAGGCTAAATGGATTGAAACTTATTAAAGACTTTAATCAAAAAGTACTTCATAAAGCAGATTATCTATCTGAAAGTGAAAAACACTCCACTCTGTTGCTTTAGCCAGCGGATAACAGTCATCTTTTCATTTTTGACTGACATATGAAATATGATAATTTGGCTCCCATTCAAACAGGGATGATGCACTAAGTGAAGCTGTCAGAAGGCGCCTCTCCTCAGCAACACTAGTCAGAGTCCTGTTGCCACATCCTGACAGTTCTAAGACTCTTTGTTGAATTGTGATCCCCCGATGTATTGCGACAGCATCTGTGCTTTCATTTTCAATTTTACCGGCTCCAAAGGCCCATATGGAGACTGTCTGAAGCTATTGTGTCACTTTGTATGCATATCTTTCAGCTCTTTACACTGCTACTCGGGTTTCATCCTCGCACCTTGTTGCTTGGATGCAGATGTATAAGGCATTTATTTTGAAACCCTTTCTTTCACCTGAATGATTAAAAGATTGACTGTGTTTCTACGCCGTGTTATCGACATGCTTGAGACAGTGCAGCGAGGGGTTGATTTCTAATGTGAAATACACTGTAATCCCATCAGCTGGGCCATTGGAGATAAACACTGCAAGATGTGCCTTGAGGTTTATTTATTCCCCCATAAACTTTGAGTTCAGACGCAGCAACAACAATCAAGTAAAAGTAGAATCCGGCTTCTTTGGGAGTACGCACCTCTACAGAGTGAAAAACCTTGAAAAAAGGTTACACCCACCAGTGCATACTGTGCATAGCAATACATGAGAGACACCCAGTTCAATGATGTTTAACACTGTGTTTGTCAAGAAAAAACATTTTAACATTGCTGTGTGGATGTTTTTGTGCAATATTTCTTTAGTGGGTGAAATTTCATATTAAAAGTTGAACTAGGAAGTTGACTTGTAAACTGTGATGGATGTTTACAAAGCACAGTTTGAGTAGCGCTCGCCTTCATTTCTCTTCCAAATAAGTTTGTCTAGCTGGGGATTTGTTTACAACATGACCGATTAGACTTATTTTTAGCATTATCTCTGTGTTCCAAGATCTCAGCAATTACTTTAGTTACTGGCTGAACCAAATCCTGGAGCTATAAAAACAAAAGTTGTATTAAACTTCATTCCTATGGTCCTGTTGTTTTTTTCACAACAAAGATGGAACTTTGTGCTATGGTTGAAACTTTTGGAGCTGCACTGTTCCTTCTCAAACATCTCAGTCAGAAATCAATATTTGGCCATCAAAATATGTGTCAGTTTAGTGAAGAATACACAGAATGCAATATGCTTAAAGATGGGTGAGCATATAAATCCAGCTAAATAAGGTTAAAATGACTTATTGAATTCAATTGAATTTATATGATGATTAAAAGCACATACAGCACTGCACTGCAGTCATTCCATATGTTACAAACCACTGAGGATATAAAACAATAAAGCCTGAAGGCATATTTTCACTGTGGTCCTCTAGTAGGCACTTAACACAACATAATCACATCAACAAGACATAAAGCGCAAACAAGGCAATCAACATATCAATAAATAGCAGCATAATAAAGTCAGTGATGTGTTTATAGGTTTTCTGCTGCCCCTAAAGTGGTCGAAATGTAAAACATTTAATGCAACTGTAACTGTCAGATTTCATCAGACTAACGTGGACAAGATGGCCTGAAAGTGCTGAGAATAATTGAAAGATTGAACATCTATAGTTCCATGAGGATATGAAAAAGAAAATATAATCATGGTGAATTTTATTTGTTAAAGAGCATAAAAAGCAAAATATTGAAATCTCTACTGCTGACTGAGAAAACAAAATACAACACTGAGGCTCCGTAGTGAGGACTGCACGATTACCCATGGTAAGTTAAATGCTGAATCTTGCAACTCACTTGCCTGATTAAAAAAAGTATTAATAAATAAATAAGTAAATAAACAAATAAATAAATAACATGAAGACCTGATGGAGACCTCAGGGTTGAACTGGTTGGTGTTTCAATGTAAGCAGCCATGTTTTTTCAATGGACGCTTTTTAACTTAATTTAAATGTGTCTGTTCCTGCTCCACGCATGAGTGTCTGAAGTTCATTTTTTTCTTCCCAAATAAATGAATAAATCATTTTTTTCTTTCCCAGAGCTCAATATGAAAGTAGCAGAAAAGTGAGCCATCTTGCATCCTCCTCAACTCTGTAGAGAGTTGCACGAGCAGTCAAGATTTGGCACTGCAAGAAAATGGCGGCAGGTTAAGACAACACATCCTGCTTTGACCTCATCACGTACCCCCGCTTGGTCGTGGACTTTCTGCATTGACATCTGACGTGCAAGGTAGCCTGGCTGTGTTTGCTGTTGACATTCTAGGATGCAGTGTCAACTTCAGCCTGTTACATACATCATGTCTGTTCAAGATACACTTCTGTTTTCAAAGTAAATGTGCAGTTTGAATGCAGTCTCTTTCAAAATAAATGTACTACGTCAGTACAACACCGCAACTTGATATTTCTTTTCCATCAACAACAAACGCATGTGGTTACGTTTAGCCAATATGTGGATGTGGTTAGGTTTTGGAAACAAGAACATACATACAGGGAAGCGAACACCAGCCTCCAGGATGAAAGTCTGTGATTGTTGGACCCATCGACCACCCCTCCATCCTGCCCTACTTGGACTTTTTGCCCCATTAACCTACATAGTTTTCTGGCCGTGCCTCCCAGACGCTCTCAGGCGCCATTACACACTGACAGCGCCTGGCTAGGTATCATGCTAACTTAACTGGACAGCTTTTTTTGTCCATGTATGACGCAAAAGTCACTGCCCAAAGGCTAAAATTTGATGACTTTGGAATAAGGCCTGGTTGGTTAAGACACAGTTTATGAGCTGAAGCGCATGCGAGCATTACACTTATCTCGAAAACAGGAGTTTAGTTGGTGGTGTTAGAGGATATGGGAGAATTTCCAACTATGTCAACACAATTGATTTTCATGACAATAAACCTTAGTCTGTCATGTTTTGTGATACCTGCCAATAAATGAAACAGCTTTGTATAGAGACAAGTAAAAACTGACTCGCACGACTGGTCAAGTTAAAAAAAAAGAACCCTGACACGAAGAACTGTATATTTTAACCTTGACTGAATGGGCATTGTTCCTGTATGAAATGTAAAGATGCATACCGTTTCCTGTTGTGCGGGATATCTCAGGAAAGCAGAGTGACCCGCAGAATTATGTAGTGCTGATCACTCTCATTGTCAAACTATTTACTCATTGATGCAGCCAGTTTAATAAATGCGTGTCAAGTCAGTCGTTGTTTGAGAAAAAAAATATATTAGTCACTGCCTTTCATCCTGTCTTCAGACTTTAAGTAACCCCAGTAAATGTCAGCTTTTAATGTCCCTGATCTGAGAATCAAGAGGTACGATTTCTTATCCGCCGGTGTATCTATACGAGGTCAAGGTCTGGAAGAGGTTATTTCCATGGAAATCATTTAGAGCGCAGCTCCTTTAAGTCAGACAGACTGTTTTTATTTACAGGTTGAAAGGGTGACTGTAAGAAAAAGAAAAGGAACTGAATAAACAGTGGTTATAGGAGCCGAAAAAATGTGATATCTGAAAATGGAAATGCGTGGCAGACACCTGGTTGAGTCAGTAAATGGAAAAAGACAGCTGGTGTTTCCATTTCTTGATTGTGTAAGTTATAAACTCTTTAGGATTGGGCCAATCTTGTCGGTTCACCTTGTGATTTTCAATTTCTTTTTTTTTTCAGAGGATGTTTATTTGCTTTTTGATGAAAATGATTTACATAAATAACAAACACTGTGAGAAGAGTGCAGATGCTGTGTGCTACAGAATTACATGAAAGAATAATGATGAAAGACATCAAGCCCTAATGAGGCATCTGGAATCGCATATAAAAAGGCAACCTGGTGTATTCCTTCACTCCCTGGGAAATTGGTGCTTGTCCTTGATGCCTTGTGCTTTGCCGACAGGATGGATGCAGTGATTTGGTTGCCAAATGAAGGGATTTTTTTTCTCTTTTTGAGCTGTATTTGATATTTTGCCTATAAATTCCTGAAGTCTTCGATGACAAGTACAGAAAACTCATCAGGAAGCATCAGACCAGACCGAGCTGCTTCCCTGTAAACAGAAACTTTAATCATGAATTACACTGGCAATGAGATTTGTTCCACCCAAATACTCGGAGACCCACAGTGAGATTGGCTTTTATACAGCTGGCTGTATAGAATGAGGCACCAACAATTGTCTAAAGCACGTGATTGAGGGTGCGTGCCAGCTTTATAGTCTGTGTTGGTTATTTATGGCAACTCAAATTGACAGCAAGCAACAGGGTTAGAGCTCCTCAAACGCCTATGTTGCAATCTGGCAAAGATTAAATATCAGTTTAAAGGTCAATTAAGCTTGATTTTCACTCTGACTCGGAACAAAACGTGTCTCACAGGAGCTTAGTAGGCAGTTGAATTAATTACCAAAAAGGTCTCGTAGATGAAACTGCTCCTCAGATAAAAGTGCTGCTTGAATGGATCAGCCAAAATCAGCCAATAAAACTCTTGTAACCGCTGAACTCTTTTTGCCCCGTCCATCTAACTGGAGCAAGATGTCTTACTACAGGTAAAATTGCTGTGAAATTAGGTGTGGATATTCATGGTCCCCAAAGGATCATTCCAGCTGTTTTTATGCCCCTCTGACCTCTTCTTCCAGAACCACCACATTAGTCCAAAACTTGTACTCCTGAAGGCAGATTGCTATGAAATCTACAGCGCCCAGTAAATTTCATGAAATTGCTCATTCATGTGCCCGAGAGATTCAACCCTTCCTCGCTTCTGACATGCCGTGTGCCTCTCCACTTGCACCACACACACACTGAGGCCAAAATGTCAACTCTTCACACAGGATATTGAAAGCAGCTTCCATCAAATTTTATGTGGATATTCATGTGAATGTAAAATTTTGTGGTGAACTCCTGACCCTTTCTCAAGCACCACCATTAGCCTAAAATTCCCACTTCCATCCAAGACATCCCATAATCAGATGGGCATATTTCAACGAGAATCAAGGTCATTGGCCTTGCTTTACTTTTTAAACCCCAGCATCAAATGGAAAATGTGCAACACTTTATGCTCCTTACTGGAAAACCAACATTGAATTTTTGCTGCTATTGATTAACCATGCTTTGCCATCTGCCACTGGGTCAACTGGGATCAAAGAGGCCCACAGAACCATTAAAAAATAATTTCAGGTATTTTAAACAGTCAGTACGGAAGGTCATACATGAATGAGGTAATAGATGCCTTGTTTTTAAGTTTGTTTTTTGTTATGATGTAATAACTTGGGAACTGTGTTTATTTGCTTTCTTGCAAAGAGTACAATGAAAAGATATGGATTCCCCATTCATGAATGTGGTAATGTAACCGGTATATAGGTCTAGAGAGTGCTCTACCAGACTGTATTTTAAAGCTTACACCAACAACGCCACCTTGGGACTTTCAGCCAAAGACTATATAGTGAGTATCAGAAGTGTTTTTCCCACCACTCCACAAAGAATGTCACTAAAGGATACAGAGGTGAATCAACAAATATAAAGACTGTTTTTTTTTTAGTTTATCTTAAAAGAAAAAAAAAAAACATTCTTTCTTTATTCATATTCAAGATTCAAAAAAATAAAAGTCTTAAAATATACACTGATAAATCAGAAGAGGCTGCAGCTGAATGCAGCAGGGGTCATTAAGATGCATCAGCTTGAAAACTCTGCAAACAAACACTGCAAGCGGGACACACACACACACACAAAAAGGAATTAACCAAAAGCAAATAAGCAAACTAGGGGAAGGAATGCACAAGAGTTTACAGAAAAGACTCCCACTTTTGGTGAAATATGTTCCTCTAATCACACTACTGCAACAGCTCCTCACAATACTGCTCCAGTTAAATACAGGGTTTCCCACACATTCATTTATTTGTGGCACAATATCAACATCTGGCGTCATATACTGCTTTACTATTTTTAGAGTTGGACTGTTTATTAGGTGTGCTGTTGGAATATAATGTTCAGGTTGTCATTGTGCGACATTCTCGGGGTACAGAGCATACTCTGGGCACAGACAGAGCAGCAGAATGTCAAGCATTATGAAAGTGAATCTCAACCGTCCATTGTGCTGGGTCTAAAACTTTCGCCTCTAAAGCAGCTGCTTTCATCCATCGATCCACATAGATTCTAATTCTGTAGAAACATTGAAATGCAACAACTATAACGCCAGACAACCAACAGAATCTCAAGCAAATAATTGCTCCCACGGCTGGCGGGCAGGCTTTTTTATAACTATTATTACTTTGGATAGAGCCAAGCTATCCACAGCTCCTGCCTTCAGTCTTTACTCATTTAGTAAAAAGAAGAATGCTAAATGACAATCTCATAATTTCAGAAGAAATTAATTCATTCTCTGTGAATGCTTATCCTGTTGGGGGTCACAGGAGGCTGGAGCCTATCTCAGCTGATAATGGGCGAGAGGCAGGGTACACCCTGGATAGAATGCCAAACTATCACAGGGCTGACACATAGAGACAGACAACCACTCACATTAACACCTACGGCCAATTAAGAGTCACCAGTTACCCTGACGTGCATGTCTTTGGACTATCTGAAACATATACATGTACAGTAGGTATAATCCTCACTGCATCTTGCACTATTGACACAGGTGCCAAAACTGTCACACCTTAATTGATTAATTATCAATCATATCTGAAAACATCAAACTCCAAAATGTTGTGTGTTGTGTGACCAGCTTATAATATTGTCTTCAGAATCTACATTTTATCCTGTAAAAGCCCAGATGAAGCTCTCACATCACATGAGTTCCTGTATATTATAAGCCAAGAATTTAGCTGTAAACTTTTCTTTCATGTTAAATCAGTCATTTCATCCCCTGATAGGACATTACCTTGTCATTAGCAGGGATGGTGTGTGTGGTATGCATTCTCTCATTCAGAGCTATGACAGAATAATGCTTGAATAACAAGAACATTTTTAACTTAGCTGCAAAAACCTGGAATGACATTTGGTTTTGACAGTCATCATTTATCGTTGTGTATGTCGTTGCATGTCAAGCTGAGCCTACCTTGCTCAATATGCCCTGTCAATATCAAAATCCCAATCTGGCACCAACTACCAACTCCTGGGGGAAATATCTGCCTCTTTAGCTGCTAAATGTTCCACTGTGTTCACCAGCTAGTCTCTAGCTGTGTCTGTCTGCAGTCTGCTACTGAGCAGGTAATGAGCTTTTTCTCTGAAAGAAGCTGAGTGTTACAGCTGAACGTAAAGTTATGAGGAGGGTAAGGGTTAGAGAAGTATGAGATTTAAGGCACAGTGAACCAATGAACGAAAATACGGTATAACTGTATGCTGAATTACACAATTCTGACCGTCATTGTTGTTGTTGTTGTTGTTGTGATTCATTCATTCATACTTATCCTGTTAGGGCCTGATCTAACCTAACAACTTTAGATATTAAGACTCAAAACAAGAATTGGCACACTTTAGGTACTAAGGTCCCATCTGCCTGCCTGCTGCTTATCCTGTAAGGGTTTGTTTGGGTGCTGGAGCCTATCCCAGCTGACACTGGGTAAGAGGCGGGGCACATACTGGACAGGTCACCAGACTATCACAGGGCTGACATAAGAGCCCCTTTTCCACCGCAGGAACTTTTTTCATTTACTCGGGATTTTGAAAAGCCTCGGCACGTTTCCACCGAAACTACCTGGGGAAAAAACTCTCCCCCTACCCCCAACTTTCCCTGAAAAAAGTACCTAGTAGCGGGGTAGGATTTTTCAGATTACTCAGAATTCTTGAGGGGCGGGGCTGTGTGCTGAAGAACACTGATTGGTGGAACACACACTTGCAGTGTGGCTGCAAACTTTATTTCATTTCTACAAGTACATATTTCTGCTGTAGTATTGATAAGCGCTAACGGTATCTGTTCTTTTATCTGTGGTTTTACACATTTATGTTTAATTCATTATCATCCTGCAGCCTCTCCTCTGCGCTCTGTGCCGGCTCTGAACATACACACACTCGCCTACATGCTACAGTAACCGGTGAACAGCTGAGCAGCTGCGGTAAAAACAAACTCAAAAACTGAGTCGACGGCAGCTACACTTGTTACTGTAAGTGGAATTAAACCTTAGCGAGTAAGAAGCCAATACTTTATCAATACATGTGTTCAGCAAGCATGAACATGTAAACACGTAGACAGAGATATTCAGTATGCTCCGTCCACAGGCTCTCATCCACCGACATGTCTTACAGTACACGCTGATTTAGACAGCACGCTAGTTCGGCTAACAGCGAATTGTTACTAATAAGCTCAAATGACAGCTGTCTGTATGTAGACTAACTTAGTTTGACTCTTATCTTAAAATACTTTTAAACTTAGCTGCTGGCTGAGACAAACGGCCCGTCCTCTCTCTACCAGCACTAATGTTATGTTACCAGCCAACAAGCTGGCGGAGGGCACACGCCAAAGGGAAATCATCTACGTCATCAGCCTGATTTGAATAAATTTTCCGTAATTTTGAGTAGCAGTGGAAACGCAAACCACACAGATTACCAGAAATTCTTTTACCCAGGTAAATAAAATCCTGTAATAAAAGTTCCTGGGAATGTTGGTGGGAAAGGGGCTGTAGAGACAGACTACCATTCACGCTCACATTCACACCTACGGACAATTTAGAGTCAACAGTTAACCTGGTGTGCATGTCTTTGGACTGTGGGAGGAAGCTGGAGTACCCAAAGAAAACCCACGCTGACACAGGATGGCCTCCCAACCCTGAGCTTATAGTTAATAATAATAATAATAAAACGTTTTTTTTTTTTTTTTTGATTGAACAAACACTTATTTGGAATCAATAATTTAAACCTTTACTTTTTTTTAAATAGAAGTATGCGTTACAGGTCTGACATGCGGTTGAGGAGGGAAGGAGAAACGCATGTGTAGGAGAGATTCTCTTTTTTGGTTGCTTTTTTTCAATACCATGGATAAGCAAATGTACACACTATGGTGACTGTACATTTTTATACTATGGCATACCTTACAGTAAAGTTGTGGGCCAAAAAACACAAAACAATGAGCTGAAACTCACTTAATAGTGCTGTAAAGCTGAGAGGAGCTTAATTATCTGTACATCCCCTTTTACATTGTCATGTCACACATATTTAAAACAAACAAAAAAAAAAATTAGTTGCTTCAAGATTTCTTCACTGTTTCTCGCTGACGCCTTTACAGTACATTCTGTTGCACGTTTCAATAAATACACCACCTTAAAAAAAACAGTAAAATATATTGATGTGAGGGATATATATTTTTCCAAAAGTGCTAAATGAAAATTAATTAGTCTTGTAAGTTATCACTGTGGCTGTACTGATAAGAAAGAATCGAGTCCTGAATCAGTAATTTATGTCAGTGCTTGAACGATGCTGCTGGGTCAGCATTCCCATTTCCATTTCATCAATAGGGTGCCTCACATATTTTACTAGGTGATTTGTTCATTAAGATGAGAATGGGCTGCAGCTTTCAGGAGGTAAGTACCCACTTCAAAGCACCTGGAGACACATATCAAGATGAACAGCTAAGATAAACATAAAACTTCCCAAGCTGTTTAAGTTGCACTGGGAGGGAGACAACACTCGAGAAAAGCAGTTTGGTGCAATAATTTGTATGCCTGGTTACCTGCAGACTGCTAAACAGAGGCAACGCTTTGAAGCTCCTTCACTCTCGGTTTCCCTGCACTTATGGGAATAGACAGAACATTTATTGAGTTCATTCTGAAATATTTCTGATTTACAACCTGCTTGTCACATATTTATCCTTTCAGTAACAAAGCCTCATCAAGGCTCGGTGGAGAAACTCACAAAGGATAATTCTGTTGCTTATACTCACTTTTTTTGCCCCTCCCTTTTGCTAAATGACTATGGATTCCTGGTCACTTCATCAACCCCCATTAACATACCAGGAGAATTCTTAATGGGGCTGGAATTACTCCCAATAACTCCAACTTATAGCGGGTCACTCTACTCTAAGGGCACAGCAAATTAAAAACTCAATATCCAGTCCCCTTCTACAATTATTCCCCAAGTGAAGCCTGATCGGTGCAACAACAACCCAGACAGGGTGAATATCTAGTGTTCCCAACAATTATCCACATCATCATGAATCTTCTCCCAATCAGCTTTTAATTACACTATTCATCGTCTCAGCAAATAAAATGGCTCCCGACGTTACGGACAAGGCAGGGAAAGTGTGTTCACACTACGAGCGACGCCATCAACAAATCACTGGAAGTCCATTTGTTTCAGCCGAGTGAGCAGGGAGACCCGGCTGATGTGTGAACAGTCGTCAACTTTGTCAGCTCAGAAAAAAAAGTTTGGCACTTTCTTGTTCATACACCAGCGTGAATTCGCTTCTTGAACAATACTTTCAGCCTGACAAGTGCACAGCGAATGAAATGTCGATCAGGGTTGTTCAAAGCTCCCAAGTTCTCTGCTTGGGTCATGGAAAGCTGCCTTTTGTTTAGGTGTTATTTTTTGTGTCTGTTTAAAATTGCCTATTAACAGAGCATTGAAATGTCATTAAGGGAACTGCAGATAATTAGCAGACAAGACAAGTTTAAAAAATGGCTGAGCTGCATCTGAAACTATTGTAAGATACACTGCAAACACACAGCTGTGCCCACATTACAGCAGTATTACTGTATGAATTGTTAATTCTGTTTTCAGACCTGGTGTGTCGAGAAAGATCTGACTTGACACCAAAATAGAGTTTAACTAAGCTCTCTGTCAGTTTTATGCCACTGTGAAAAACAGGGAAAGGTGAACAGTGGTTTTAGCAGGTTATGTTGGCCCGACACATAACTGGCCTTGATCACTTCTTCAATGATCCACCTATCAGCCTATCATGGCGTCTGTTAAAACATCCACAGTTTATCAATAGCAGCGTTTTCGTTGCGAAGTGAAAAAACTTGGCAAAGGACGTGACAAAAACATGCCACCACCATCAGAGGTGGTAACAGAGGCAGACTTTCAGAAAATCAAGCACTCTTGAGTAACGAATCTAAACACACCCGAGGGTGTTTTCAGGTGTTTTAAGTCTGGTTCCATGTGCAGCTGCATATGGGACACAGAGCTAAAGAGGGCAACTGCCATCTGAAGCCTAAATCATTTATCATCTGCTAGGAAGAGAACAGTCAGATATATAAAACGCTGTCATTCAATGAATGCTTAAAAAACCACCCTTGACGTTTTATCACCTCTAAAGTAAAGATGGTGAACATTCGTAAACAGTAACTTATTTACACAACAGGACATTACCATTTATGTGGAGTCCTGTTTCTGTTTACGTGATGATGGTGCGTCCAATATTGACTTTTACTTTAGCTCTGTTTTGGTCTCCACCACCTCCTGAGAGAGACATCTGGTTCTTTAGCTGCTAAATGCTCCGCTACATTCACCAGCTAGTTGCTAACATTGTCTGTAAGCCGATTGGTGTTGCCAGGTCGTGGGGGCAACAGGCCGAGCAATGCACTCTAGACGACCCCAAGGCCAGACGAGATGTGTTATCCCTCCAGCGTGATCTGGGTCTTTCCCAGGGCCTCCTACCAGTGGAACATGCCCGAAACACCTCCAACAGGAGGTGCCCAGGAGGCATTCTGATCAGATGCTAGAACCACCTCAACTGGCCTCTTTTGACGCGAAGGAGCAGCGGCTCTACTCCGAGCTCCCTCCAGGTGTCCGAGCTCCTTACCCTATCTCTAAGGCTGAGCCCGGCCACCCTGCTGAGGACACTCATTTTGGCCGCTTGGATCCGTGACCTCATTCTTTCGGTCACCACCCAGAGCCCGTGACCATAGGTGAGGGTTGGGACGTAGGTGGACCAGTAAATCAAAAGCTTTGCCTTCTCACTTAGCTCCCTCTTTACCACAGCAGTCCAGCACAGCGCCCACATCACTGCAGATGCTGCGCCAAATCACAGCTTTAACTTTGCAACTTAAATGTCTGTAGTTTCACTGTATAGATTTCAAATGGGACCCTCCTCAAAACCTACAAATACCCCAAAACCTATCTCTAATGCCACTTTTGGCACAGACTGTATCTGATGTGCAAGAGAGTGATAATTGCTCATGATTTTATTCTTTTATTTCTCCCCAGCAAGTCGGCTGAGTCAAACTAATTGTGACTTAGCCTTGTTTGGGGACCAAATTGTGAGTCCAAATACGAGTCGACGCTGATCCGTATTTTGCTGCCAGGCAAGATTTGGCTAGATTTTGGCAATGTGGACGTGGGGCAATTTGGGCTGACAGCCAGCTCCAGTTAGCAGCACACGGGACAAATTTGGCCCCTGGAATGGGACCAGTGTACTCAAGCTGATACTGGCACGTCGTTCATCATGGACCCTGAGCTGAGTCCAGCAATCTGGCATTCAGGATTTAGGCCACTGGTGGGCCAAGCCATTTTAGTGACAAGGAGGATTTAATGGTCCAGTTGTCTAATTTGAGAACAGACATGAGAGCAGGGGCAAAATTGTCCATTAAATCTAATTAAAGGTGCAGGAGTAAAGGATTTTGACATAAATTAAATGTTACACACCTGGCCATATCACTCCATCACATCCTATTTTATACATTTATTACAAATGTACCAGGTTTTCTGCCTCTACTATTTAGCATTTCATTACATGTTGAATAGATGTATTACAAGAGAAAGCAGCAGATAATTGCTACAAGACACCTCACGCAGAGACCAATGAGTTAGGCCCATAAATGAGCAGGTGGCATGGATGCAGCATGTATAGATAAATACAGAACATGTCAGCCTTCAGTCGCACATTGATGGTGGATCATGCTGTGAATAAAGAGAGCTTTGGAATGTGAACAGGGCTGTAGGGAAAGATTATGGTGGTGGGATGTAATCAGGCAAATTCGTTTCAGGGAAGTCAGCGAATGTTTGAGCAGAGACAATGTCACCAGAAAATTCAACAGTAGGACGAGACTTTCCCTCTTGCAAATCAAAGAGCTGGCAGGAGGATGGGGTTTACAGCGGTGTTCGGGGCTTTGTGAACTGTGATGTATAGTTCACTAGATGAACTTGTTGTTGTTTTCTGAAATGACTCTATGTTAATCTTCACATAGAGAATACTGGGGATGTATTGGCACCAGTAGTGTCTCATCAACATGTAACACGATCGTAGGGATGCAGCTTTGCCAGAGCTTCCATCACAGATGTATTTTCCCAAACTGGGATTTTATTCCCCTCCCCCGCCCTGTCTCTCCCCCAGGGGACAACCTGGCCAGGCTCGGAAGTGTGACAGCTGGAGGTGTGCACGAGCTGCATTCAAACACTTGGAAGCTGTTGATCATAAAAACAACTGGTGCAGCTGTGTGGTGGGAGCTACTGTTGCCTACAAAGTTGTTGCGTAGTTGTGTTTGCTATACTGAACATTTTTACATTTGATCTAGGCTTTTTTTTTCATCAGTGTTAAACCAAATTAATTTAAAAGTACATCCTTTAGTCGATGCACTGGAATCTGTACAATTTTATAAGTTGTGGAATGAATTGTGAGTGGTCACTCACTAACAGCTGGACATCACAGTGTCGGACTGGCAGATGATGTCTCTTTAATTCATGGCTCCTATTAGTCTGGGTGTTCTGTTGTGGCAGATTTAGGAGTTTTGAGCTTCAAGGGTGGACTAACATCATATAATGAGCACATTTACATAAATGGTGTTGGCAGGTTTTGCCAAATTTAAATTCATTTCCAAGTTATGCCGAGCTCTTTATCATTTATCTTACTGTCCCTCATTAATTGGTAAGTTTTTAACTCAGTTTTGAAAAGTTAGTCTAGCGTCGTTATAATCAACAGTAATGTTTCGACACAAATGTATTATCACAGCAGACATGCCATTTACTCACATACAACATATAGCTGGGTACACAACACTTGAGCAACCTGTTTTCACACACTTTTTTGAATGTATATTTTTAGTCAGTGAATCAACACAGACCCTTGGAGAGGTACTTCCAACCTGGTCTCACTCCAAAGTCATAGAAAACCATCACTTGGGCAGTGACTTGCGGCGTCAGACACTGATGAAAAAAGCCGTCATTTTACATCAGCATGATACACGGCCTGTCGCCATTATAGTTTAACAGCGTTCGGTGGCGGCGGGGGGAAAAGCGGTGGGACAAGAATGAAGTTGAGGCAGTGAAAATCCAGATAGGGCGGGTGGGAGTGGTGGTGGATGGGTCCAACAAACACAGACTTTCACCCAACAAAAAAAACGTCAGTTCGCATTGTTGTACTGATGTGTGTTTATTTTGAAAGAGACTGTATGTAAATGGTTAATTTCCTGTGAAAACAGAGGTGTGTTTTGAAAGAAGACAATGCATGTAACAGGCAGAAATTGACATTGGCGTCCCAGAATGTCAACAACCTACGCACCCAGAGTACCTTTCATGGTGTATCTGGACATGGAAGGTCAATGACCAAACATCGTTACGCGACGAGGTCGGAGTGAGAATTTGTTGGTGTTTCACTTGTGGAAAAATGTCCCTTTCATAAACTGGGCAAGAGGTAGGAAACCATCAACTACCAGATGGTTCATCGCACTGCACTGGACCAATAATTGCTCCCACTGGTGGGAGAACTTGGACGTTTTTCCACAGGAAACAACATGGTGGTCAGTTGGTAACCAATGATCTCAAATTACAGTTCATTCAGTCCCACTTTAGTCAAAAAAACCTTTATTTCCATTTGCAGCATTATATTTAGTGTTATGGCTCTGTTCTGGGGCCTCTCTGCCTTTCCTAGGGCCTACTCACAAAAGCCTAAAGTGGAGTGAGCACACCTCTCCACCCTTCCATGTGCCTACATAGATAGCCTGAAGGCAGAGAGAGCAAACCTCCATGCCCTTCCAAGTGTCTACATGGCAAGCGCTTGGTGACCACTCCCTGTTCATAAATTCTTGTATCACAGGTAAACAGTGCACTACAACATGTTTCTGAAGTTATTTTAGGTGAGGAAGAGGCAATACAGTGACCAAATCTTGGTTTATATTTGATAAGCATTGCAGGGTTCTACAGTTTAAAGTTTGGTCAGAGTTTGAGAGGGGCAGAGGGGCGTTTCGCTCTCTTGATCCGCTTTTATACTTTTCATTTTTATCATTATAGGCTATCGTTTAATAAACTGACTCACTGAATATATGACTGCAATTAAGGAATTATCCTGGTGTGGGTCATATTATAATGTTTGTATGGGGCATAAGTAGCTTGGTAATTTATACAGGATTCTAACAGAGGTGTCAGCAAATTAACAGCGGGGTCACAAAATAAGTGGCACCCAGTAGGTTTATGATATGACAGCGAGCATCAGCCAACATCAGTGTCCCTCTGTAGAGTCCATCTTCTGTCTTCTCTCAGGCTTGGTGCAGAGTGAGCAGTGGGGTTTTTAGTTTAATAATCTAATGTGCATAATGGACGGCACAGACTGACTTTTAAAAGTACAAAGGGCATATTAAATTATTTTCAAAAATGTCCTGTTCCTTAAGCCTATAAATGGTCCTGCTGGCGCTCGTGCACATGGGTGATGCAGTAAACATTCCTGCCAATGATCTCACACTAATCCACTGATCTACAGGTGGAGGTAATGCAATAAGAAGCAGCATTATGCAAATGCAGGGAAGTAGAGGAATGGCAGCAAGTGAACACATGAAGAAAATGTAGGTTTCAAACTTTCAAAAATGTTTTATGAGAAAGAAAATGCATTCAGCACTTTTGTTAAACCTCGATGAATGCTGCTGAGTAACACTGAATGTATATGGAAAAAGTTTATTTACAAGAAAACTCCAAAGGCAGTGTTGTGTATGAATGTGCTGTAAGAGTTAGGTCATTGAACATGTTCAATTTTTGGTGAACCTGTTTGCAACTAATGAACTTGAGGGTGAGTGACAGTTAATGATGCTCACATAGTGTTTAACTGCAGCCAGCATGCTGACATAACACCAGAAGTCAACGCAGATGGTGTAGCTGAGGCCAGTTTATATGAATATTTTAAGAACATTTATGAAAAGATCAGTACAGATAGGAAAAAAAAATCTCTATCTATGCCAACTGAGCAGAATGTAAAAAACAAAAAAGTCTCAACGTCAGCCACAATGACAAAAAAATGAAGTGGCACATTGACATGAAGCATCCAACCAGATTTGGGAAATATCTGCAGGTAAAAGATAACCCCAAGAAATCATTAATGAAGGCAAAAGTCGCGAGCAAACAGCTGCAAAGTCCTGGAACCATATTCACGAAGCTTCCTAGTAACAACATTCTAAGATAATTTTTGAAATTGTGACATTTTCTTCAAATTTCCCTTTAAAGTTGAGACTCGGTCCTTGTAAAGATAACAGTAGATAATGGCTTATAATAGCTAATAACAGATTATAGTATCTTAGACCGTAAATGAGCTCCTTAGGTGAAAAACTGTTAGGACTTTTAAGACTTAAGGCTTAAGAGTTTCTTAAGCAAAGGAGAAAATGGTAGAAACACCAAGAGGTCTGAATGAAATGAAATGCTACAAATTAGATCATGCAGGTTTGTGTGTGACTGATCTCATTAGGGATACGCACACATTTCCTATCAAACAGTATAACAGCCAAAAATAAAACACTTACAACAGTAAGATATTTGGAAAAACTCGAAAAATGCAACAGTGCAGCAGTGATGACTTTAGTCTGACTCAACCTTCCGTCAGCAGTGATCACACTACACATGACAACACTTTTACAGGAAGCAGGTTCATTTCATTTCCAGAAGTCCACATCATGCAGGCTCACACAAGGGTGTGTCTCTGACAACCAGTCAGACAGCATCATACCTAACAATGAGGTCGACCAGACCTCCTTACTAAAGGTAAAAGTTCTGTCCCTTCCTTGCTCAGAGTTGCTCTGAGAACTTTCCTAAATCACTCCTAAGCTAGGACTCCTTACTCAAAATTTTTAGGCTAAGTTAGGGCTCTCGAGTGTTCTCAAAATGTTTGTGAATACGGGCCCCTAGTCTTTTTTTTTTTCCATTATTGCTTTATATTATGTGCAGGACAGGAATCTTAATACATCTTTCAGCTATAACGACTGTAATGAAGCAAGTGGTGGAGCCTGTACCATCTCCCTTGGAAGCATATGCATTTTAGATTTTATGTTTTTTAACTGCTACATAATTTCCATTGCATCTACAGTATATCTTTACTGCACCTTTCTGCATAATATATTACATTTAAAGTGGTTAAGCATGCACTCACATTGTTTTTTTCCTCTCTGTCTGTGATTCTAGAGTATTCAGTAATTTTCCTAGTTTGTGTAATAGTAGACAGTGGCCATGGTTGGAGGTTGGGGCTTGATGAATAGGAGAAAGTTCTGCTACTCAAAATAGCTCGGAGCTTTTGAAATAAAACCATGAAATAGTTCACTTTTGGGACTGTGAGCTTAGTTTAACATTCATATTGTAAACTTTGAACATGAACATGAACCTTGCACAACACTGACCCCAGCGGACCTTTAAGTAAACTGATTATACATCATGCTTTGAAATATATTTAGTTAGAAATTGATCATTTGTATCCGAAAAAACAGAGAGATTATTTTCTCTCAAGTGAACTACAGCTTAACATATTTTTAAATGCAAATAGTACTGAACAAATTTAAAGAGAACATATTATGTATCCAAAATCTTGTCTTCAGATTCAGAAAAGTCCGTCCTATTTAGCTATAAAGGAGTATGCTCACATTAAGTAACATTTCACCTGATGAAATCATTTTCTGATGACAGTATCTCTGGCTACTACAAACCCAGATGTTAGTGAGGATTATATATTTATTCTGATCCACTCTTGGGTCTGTCTTTAAAGCCATGAAAACATTAACAAAATTGGATTCACAAAGCTAAAGATTGCTTTTACTTGGACACTGCTGTGTTAGTCAGTTCTGAAAATGTGTGTGTAGAAAAGCATAAAATTGAAACAGCAGTAGTTTGGGAGTTAAATTAAGTGCAGTGACAGGACCTGGTCAGCTGTGCCAAGACGCCACCTAATTTTCTCTTAAAGCAGCAAAATCCCTGCAGTTGTGGCCTGTTCCATTACAGGTTTGGGATGAAACTGGAGTTATTCAAGCTGTGTTTTATTGTTTTCTTTTTAAAGGTCACTTGATGATGAGGTTTTCTCAGGCTTGACTTGCTAAAAATGCCCTCCTCATGGATTCTGTTCAGGCTCACATTATGCTTTACACATTTCTTTCATCTAGAGACGCTTTTTTAGTTCAAACAAACAATTTAAAGTCCATTAACAGGAACATACAGCTACTACTACACTGCTATTGTACTGCCTTTGTCAACTTCACTTAAGCTGTACGTACACACGGAGAGTTGGGTTATGTGGGACCATAAACTGTACATAGATAAAGGACGTAGCCACTGGGGGTGGGGAAAAATTGCAATTTTGATGGCAATATCATATCGATAAACAGATGCCAAGTGTCAAATTTTTGTTTTAGATATTGTTAATATTGCACTTACAAATTAAACTTTGTTGGCCTACTAGAATAACAAAATCAATTTCTTTTTTCAGTCCACTTGATAAATGTTGCTGCAATGAAAATGAATTACGTGAGATGAACAGACTGAAAACTTTATTATATTAGATAAAAACATTTTTCAATAATGTGAAGTTGAAATAGGTAAATAAATATGATATATATGTGTTATTGCAATACTTAGCATATTGCAAAATATTGAAAATCGTAATATTATTGTATTGTGACTTCAGTATCGTGATAATATAGTATTCAACAATTTAAGATTAATAAAGTATTCTGATTCTGATTGGGGTGCCCCTGGTGATTCTCACCCCTCATAGCCACCGTGACATTACCCATTGGTTTGAAACAGCGAGTTTGGCATTTTGGCACCATCCTGGATTTTTGGCGCCAGAAGTGACCTGGCATGACCATATTTGGAGGAACCGGTGGGACTCAGGAGGAGGGGTGGATCTGACTCCTAGACTGTTATGACACCTTGCAGATAGCCTGTCACTCAAAGCGTCCATGCCTTGAATTACGCATAACTTTAGGCCTTAATAAAATGTAAGGGATGGGTTATATAAAAAATAAACCCTCGTTCAGTTTTCATTAACAGGAAAATTAGCTAAGGAGACCAAAACTGTTTTTCATACAAGGCTGTAGACATGCTCAAATCTGCTTTAAAGTTAGACATTTGAACATGGGTGTCTATGGAGACTGACCTGCTTTTGGAGCCAGCCTCAAGTGGCCATTCAAGGAACTGCAGTTTTTGCCACTTCCACACTGGCTTCATTTTTCAACCCCAGAGGTTACTGCATGTCCAGCGAAAGAAGCAGGGTGTAGCCTACGATACCCCTTCCACCACTCCTTGAAATACAAATCGCTTGCCAGCTAATACTGTGCTTGGATATTTGCCTTTGAAACTTGTTTGCATGTTTCAGAAAAACTACTGCAGACAGAATGATGGAGCTAAATTAAATGGAAATGACTGAATAAATTAATTTATCATCTATATATCTTTACTGACAATGTAATTGTCCTTACTGTGGACAGCTTTTGTGCTGAAATGAGCTCAGATCAACCATCCAGACATTTTGGTAAAAGACACATGCCAATCTCAAGGTAGTGCTTGATAAAAAATCTGAGATCACCAAAACCATTAGGGCACCATTAATGTCACAACCAAATGCTGTGCCAATCCATCAGGTACATGTCACCACTAAATGTTACTCTGTCACCACTGCTGGTGTTGGGATATTTCAAACCTGACCAAAGTGGTGGACCAACACACCAACTGACATTGCCTTCTTAAGAGCCATGGTTAGAGGTGCCTATGAAAGGGTGCGGCGGTTTTGTAAATGTAGGTATTTTATTCCTAAACAAATTATAAAATAATTTTCAAACAACCAGAAAAGCACGGCTCAGTGGCCTGCTAAGAAAATAGCCATTTGCTGAAGCTAATTGCTGCCCCCTGCTCTATTGCCTCTCCAATTGCAATATGTAACAGTGAGTTTGTGTGTGTGTGTCTGTGTGTGTGTGTGTGTGTGTGTGTCACCCTGGTTGATACTCCCCACTGAAAGGAGGATCAGAGGGATGAAGCAGATGTCTTTGTGCAGGTGAGATCAGCAGGGAGGCTCACCATCTGTGTTGACTAGAATCTTTCTTACAAACTTCTCTCAGTGTTTCACAGGCTTAGCTTTCTTTGATGGGTCAAGTAGGTGGCCTCAAAAGACCTGACATGCACCTACAGCACACAATGCTACCTTGGAAAGACCCTCAGTTTCTCTCAGTGACTCTCATTGAGTCAATATCTGTTGTAAATCTTCATCTACATGAAATTAATATCCTATCAGTGACACTTGTGTTTCTGATGCAATCAGGGTGAAAACAAAATGCAGAATCCCTCTTTATTGGAATTAGCAAAGTCCCTGTTTTAATGAGATAGAGTCAAACGAGAAGTGATTATGGGAAAATAAAATAAAACAAGGAGAACGAAGCAAATCCAACAACATTCAAATCTTCTACCTGCATCTTTGGGCTCCCTTCCATTAAAGAGCCTGTGTGCATTAACAGGACACTTCCTCAGGAAGCAGTCCAATATATTAACTTACACAAACAAATCCTGAGGGAAAGCAATGCCATACCTAGCATATTCAGCACCCTAGGCAAGGCTTCTCCAGACACCGCCCAGCTCGCTTTAGCCTTTTCATTTTCTCTTACACTATTCCTCTCCACACACACTCCACTCCACCATACCCATCAATGCTCTGGCATGTTCTGACTGTGATGATCACCCACTGAAGAACACATTAAGGTGAACTGCACTGATAAGATAAGATAAGACTTTATTAATCCTGGACCAGGGAAATTCACACATTACAGCAGCTCAAGAGTCAGAAGCAAAAGAAAAAAAGATAAAAAGGACTGAGTTCTAAGTAATAAGGTAAAAAATAGATCAAACGAAGATAAAATAATATCAAAAACACCCTACATACACCTTTCACCTGTACAGATACTGTATGTTTATGACTGATACTTGCACAGGATACTGGTAATACACACACAGGTGTGTGTTATATTCTGTAAAAAAAAAAAATAAACTGAACAGTAAGTGTTAAACCTTGCACAGTAGAAAATTACACAGTGGCACTACACAGTATAAATTAAGGGATATATATAAGGATATGTACATGTGTATGCATACGTGGTGATGTAAGTATATAATGACATAGTATGGTTATATAATGGTAGAAATACAAATAATGACACAGTGAAAGTATGTGTATGTTATAGTGTAGATGATCTGACATGACTCTGACCAAATTTGGGTAGGTTAGGAGAAGCAATAATTCCCAGAATTGGTTATCGGAATTACAGGAACAGCAGCTTAAGTGACAGGAAACACCTTTTATTACGTGTAATGGGAAGCTTGTAGGTGCGTCAACTGACTGTTTGTCAGACACTATAAATAGTCATGGCGTACAAATCATTTGGCTTTCTCGTGAGTAAACACGCAAATGTCCAGTCCCATGTGTTTTGAGTCTCTTTATTCCACAACAATGTGTAATATGTTATATACATATTACACATCTACATACTATTGGCAACTGGGTGGCGCCCTAAGAGGTTGTCCAGTTTAAGCTTTAGTCCATGGATAATTTTTTGACTGTCCTCACAAATGAAACACAACACATAAAGTGTCACAATAGGGAAAAGGAGATAAGCTCACTTCTGTCTAACTCCACACCACCAGATTTCTTTTCAAACTTGCAATTTTCAGACCAAACTGATGCTGACTCAGGCTACATCACTTGAGGCAATTGATGCAGACTTCAAACAGCTTACTCTGGAGACACAATAAGCTTTCTTCAATGAAAACAGACTTTTGTGTACAAAATTACAGGAGTTTCTCTTTATCAGAGTTAAATAATTAATCACCCACTCCTATTCTCATGCTGAGTGTCTTTGGTTGAGCAGTTTATTATTGTATAAAATTGGATGAAGCAACAAAGCAAAGCTCCCTCCATTTTACACACTATAAATCCCCTTGAATGTCAGTGTTTTTAATGATTTGCAGTTGGTCATCAGCTCAAGTTCATGTGTCAAAGCTCACCAAAGTTGGACACCATGGAGCAGCAACATCTTAATTTAGGCCTAGTCCACACAGACATGAATATTTAATGTTTTTCCCTTCTTCTCTCTCAAAACAATTGTGTCAACACAAGTACTGCTAAAAAAACATCTCAATTTAAATGAAGATGTGTGCCAAACCAACAGGTGGTGATGTAACCATGGCCACACATAGAAGAAGAAGAAGATATTGGCCAAAAAAACTATTGCCAGAAGGCTACTCGGAGCGCTGACCTCTATAGTGTATTCTGATGCCTCAGTTCCTCAAAATAGTTAAAGAGTAACTGTATATTCATGTGTTAAGATGTTTAAAGTCCTGTTAGAACCAGCATTATTTAGCCACCTCCACCTTTGCACAAAATGTTGCCTCATTTGTGGCACCTCACAACGGAGATAACGTCATGCACTCTGATGTTACAAGTCCAAAACTCATGTTTTTCCTGACTACAAATCAGCACTGAAAGCAAAGCATATGAGTTTTCAAAATGTATTTTAAGCGACCTAAAACATAGTTTGTATGAGTATGTGAGAAGACAGTACTTTTTCGTACATGCCCATGTATATGTGGACTAGGCTTGCCTCTGCTGGTTTTATAACTGCAGTAAATAATTAAGGGATATTTCTTGATTAATAAAATGTCTTCAATGTGATTCAAATGTAGTATTCTGATAGCTGAATTGAGAAAAAAAAAAAACAACCCCACAAGAATGGTGCCATATGTGAGACATGACAGTCTGTTCTGCTCCGCACTAATTGGTAAAAGCCAGAGTCACCCTGACCATTGCTATTCCCAAAAAAAATAGAGGGAAAATAATGCATCACGCTGTCTTTCTCATTTTCCCAAAGAATATAAAGAGTTTGGTGGAGTACAAAACAAAACAATGGTTGTCAGAGCCAAACACAGCAGTTCAGGAAATTGCAGTCCAATCGTTGGAACCAATCACACAATCAAGAAGCCACTTGTTTCAGCATACTTGGATCTGTCAGACTTGTTGGCACTCATGGAGTCAAGAAAAGCTCAAATTTGTGTGGATTGCCAGCTCAAAAAAGATCATGAATACAACAAACAAAACTGGAAGCCATTCTTGTGGCACTCCTTGTTGTAATGTGGGGCGAAGTTGATCTGGTGTCCAAAAAGTTTGACTTTGTTTCCTGGTCTTGTTCAAATATTTGGAGTCCGTATAGTTACCTGCATGATATGAGTTTGCTCACCTCATAATTATTCAGGACCCAGTTGTTTGAAAAGTTAACTTTGGATAAGAATGATCCAGATTTGGAAATCCCATGTTTTGCTATCCAAGATCAGCTAATCCATCTTACTTTTGTGCCATTTTTTAAAGCAACAATAGACTTGATCAAGTGCTAAACTCATTTTGTGATGTCATAGGGTACAAAGTCTGGAGCTGCCCCATAGACAATGAATTGGGAAAGAGCACCAAGGGAATGTTCTGAGAATATGGGTACATTTTGTGTTTCAGGACTGAGAAGACTACAATAGAATAAAATCCATTATAGGTATAAAAAAAGAAAATAAACATTTTGTGGATTCACAAAATCAGGCTTTATGCCCTATGACATCACAAGATTGAGATGTACTTTCCTGGTTTCTGGCTTAGAATCTCATGTTCACAAATACTGATTGAACTTTCCTAGGCCTTGGAAATTACATTGGAGTTCTCATCATCAATTCTATCCTTATTTAAGTTGTGCTCCCCATTAAGTGTTTTTGAGGAGAGAGAAAACAGCATGGGGGGTGCAATTGTTAGAAGCTACTCTTGACTGTATCTTTTTAATTAATATAAAGTGATAAATGGCTTAATAGATAGTTTAATGTGTACTTTATCTGCTTTATAATTGTAACAGTAAACAAATCAAGTGCAAAATATAAATAGATATGTAAATACTACATAATGCCATATTATTTGACCAATCTGACCCAGTTTTCTAACATTTTGTCCCTGAAATCTACCTTGAAGCCCTCCCTCTATTGGGATCAGGATAATCTGTAATTTTTTTGGATCAAAGGTATCGCAAATCCCACTAAAAAGTACTGAAGGTTTGATTCAGATCAAAGGCAAAACTGGATTATGTGATAATACAATTTCAAAATCCTTTTTTTTTTCTTTTGAACAATCCATTTTCAAGATTTGATCCAATCTGATAGCCAAAATGTGATCACATTACCTTGGAACAACTGGGCCCAGATATTCACACTATATTACAATAATAGTCATTGACAAACTTGCTAAATCGGGGAGTTGTTTTTCAAGAATTATGGGCATACCATCACCTCTGCAGGTAATTTTTCACCTCACTTTTTTGTCAGCATTTAGCACACAATTTGACACAGTAAGACACTGTAAGAAGGCTGCCTGTTCCACTGCCTGTTCTGGGGATTTCTGATGTAGATAGAACTTACATGAAAATGCTTTTATCGAGTCTGTCCTTTCTTTGAACACTGTCTATTGCTTTGGTAATCTGAGCCTTAACAACAAGAGAAGTTTGGAAAAAAGTGGTCAAGTTGTGCTGTAAGATCACTGGTGTTACATTTAATAACCTACAGCATCTGTATGAAGAGGGGTTCACCTTTTAAGATCGGTCTATTGTCTCAGACTCTCAACATCCCCTCCATGTTGAGTTTTAGATGCTTCAATTGTCCTTTGTCCTGTCTGCTATTGCGTCTCTTAACCGACAGTAACCATTAATGTCCATGATTTACCCCTGACAGTGTGTGATACTAGACACTCTGTGTTATGTACTGCACGTTTGTGCGTGTATTGTCTGTTTTGTTGCACTCATGTCTGCTGTCTGTATCTCAAATTGCCCCTTGGAGACATTAAAGTGAACCTTACCTTACTTTACCCTATAGAGAGCATATTGCACAGCAAGCACCAATTAATTTGAACATTTGTGAATTTCCCTTTGGTCCATTTTGTTAGTTGGTATTATTGGCATGCATTGTATCTTTTGCTCCTGTGTTATGTTGCTTTGATTTGCTTTGCATGTCAGTTTCCCTTATGTTTTACTTTGTATGTACTTTACAGTGATCTGCCTGGTGCCAACGGCTGATCAAGGATTGTCTGCATCTGTTGCACCCTGGCACAGTTCAAGTAACTGCCAGCACTGGCAAAGAAGGAGGAAGATAATAAGGATACATTTACATTCAGCCTCAGCCTACATCACATACACTCAGTGATATGCAACAGGGGAGCTGAAAAATATGTTATTACCTTCTACCTCCTCAAACTAAACAAGTAACATAAACATAGGTGGTCTGCTAATAACAACCTTTTCAAACATGATGTATTCACTGCAAAAAACACACTTATACACAATCAATGACAGTCAACAAAACCCTACTGCAAATAGTATTGAGTTCATGCCAGATCATCTAGTGTGCATCCGCCTAGCTTTCCAGCCATCTGATTACCTGTCTGACCTGCCTGCCTGGACCTTTTGCCTGACCTTTTGGACTTTGGATTCCCCTGCCGGCAACTCTGCTGTTTGCCTGTGATGTTTGATCTCCTGGTTTTGACCCCTGCCTGCCTATCGACCTAAGCAAACTGAACTTTTAGTTTACACTGATTGCTCCTATTGTGTTGTGCTTTTAGAGCCTGATCATGAAACTGCCAGGGCTCAACAGTTCCTGGCACTGAAAGAACCTTTTGTAGAGATAATTCTTCTCACCAAAACATGAACACACTTCAGAACTTGCGAAAATTGCAAAGTTTGTGGTGACTGGGCTTGGGCAGGGCCACTGGGCTCCATAGTGCCCCCAAACACATGCCAGGCTTTGGAAGTTCCTTTGATATACATAAAATTTGAGTAGATTGTTCCTGTCGTCTTCAATAGCTTTAAACATATTTCGATTTTTTTTTTTTTTTTTTTTTTTTGCCCAACAGGAAATCAGCCATCTTGGATTTTTGTGTGTAAATTCTCATTTTATAAACACCTGTTTAAGGACTTCAGGATTCACAAAAACTTATGAAACTTTGCACCCATGCTCAGACTAGTAATAATTTTAATTTGGTTGTGCAATTGGGTTGGTTGTGACACATCGCTCTATAGCACCCACAATTTTGACGCCCTTTGTTTACTTGAAAACTCACAAAACTTGAAATACGCATTCACACCTGTGAACACTGCGAGAATACACAGTGATTTGGTTCATGCTTATTTAATGTATAGTAGCACCCCCCACATGTGGAAGGCCTTAGTTGGGATAAAGTTGCTCTGATATTCATGTAATTAGTTCACACATTCCTCTCATTATTCAGACATATTTTTCCATGGGGTATAATTAGCTCCACCCACCCATTAGTCAAACATTTTGAATTTTGTGCATTTTTTAAAATGGTATATTACACACACTTTGATGTCAAAGTTGATGTGAGAACATACCATTGTAGGCAATAAGCAGGCATGGAACCAAACTATTCCAAGTAGATTAAACATATCCATCTTAAATTTGAGCCGCAGAATCTCAAAACCTTCACGATGCCTCATTGTGAAGGTTTCCTGTTAACATCAAGCGACGTGCCTGTGGCCTGGCAGGGCAATTTGCATGTTTCAGCATGACAAAGGAAGCAGTTGTAAAGTGACTTTACATAGTCTAGTCTGCCTCACATTTCACATAGTGGATAATGAAGACATCTACAGGCCCAGATTGACTCACAGTAAATATGGGGTGTGGTGTTCATATGATATACAACAACATCGCATATAATTAGTGCGTGTTCTCTGGCACTATAGTGGACACAGGACGTTGTCCAAAACTTCAGGCAGGATATACCATCTAACTCTTGTGTGCAGTGGTTTTCATGGAAGTGCACAGCCGCGTCAACCAGCATCACACCAACACTTCTGACATGTAGAAGGTAGAAGGTCCTGTACATCACTGCATGCAGCTTTAATCAATCAATTTATTTACGTTTTTCTACTACATTAAAAGTCAATTTTAGTCATTACTTAGATGTTATTGTTTGGTGTATATAATGGATTTATTTTAGTGGTATATTGCCCTATACCTCCACACAGAAAGTTAAATTTAGTAAAATAAGTAAGTAGAACAAATTTAGATGCCTTGCACACCAATAAAACTTCCTCTGTTAAAACTTTCTGATATTTCTGTCTTTCTGAAAAAGCTTATGGTCCATTATCACATCCCTAAATTTGATTTAAAAACCCTTTTAATATTAACAAGATCTATAGAACTAAACTACAAGGTGTCAGTTTTAGATTTACAATGTAATAATTATTAGGGACTGCACCAACATGTGGTTGGGAGGGGGGGGGCTGGACCTCATGTTTCACTTGTAACAGTGCTGCAAATTATTGGAAATGACTTTGGAGCAAAATGACTGGGCTATGATCCAATTCAATCAAGTCAAGAAGTGAGAAAGCATACATATTCATGACTTTCCTTTGTTAGTTTTCTCAATAACCGAATTGGAAAGACAAAACCACAGTAATTGTTTTTGTGCTGAGATATATTTGTAAACAATGACAATGTTTGCAAATGTGCTTACCATGAGGTGCAGAATGCAATTCTTCTCTGTAAACAACCAATCACAAAGCCAAGAGTCGTTTTCAAGAAAAGAAGTGTAAAGCGAAACTCTGCCATCCACTGGGAAGTTTAGAGGGTTTCAGAGGAGATTAATAACAAGACCTGTTATAGATGTCCTGCAGAGGACCCATAAGGCCATTCCAGCAACAATCTGTTTCCTCTGTGTCAGGTGAAAATATTAAATTGAGGAGATTAATCTCTCCTGTCTGAAGCACTAAGGTTTGGTTCGCCTGCTTGTGTTCATCCACAATTCCATAAGCAACAAATACATTTATTAAATCTGCCAAGTGTCATTCATGTTTCCCGCTCCTTTGAAGCCACTTTCTATTCAGGGAAGCTTCTGTGACAATGCATGTCCTTTCAGTAATGCCCTGTGTCATTTTCATGATATCCCGTTCACTGACACCTAAAGGTCTCCTACTGTTGGTAACCGAGCAGCTCCGCCAGAGCTCATGCACGCTTCCTGTTCAGTAAATTCAACCCTGCAAACCACTGCTCATAAAATGGCTTCTCCCTCATGCAAATGTAGTAAAAGATTATAGTCCATAGATACCAGCTCAAGGCTTAATGCACGTATGGATTATACATGCAGAAATCCTAAAAGCTAGGGAGGATTTTATGTAATGCTGCACCTGTGCTATTAGCCAAAATCACTGTGGAGTAATGTGTCCCATTCCAACTAATGGGAGATCTGTCGATTCATCCATTTTGCCAAATCATATTCCTACGGTGGAACCAGGGCTGTACCAGGATTTTAGAAATAATAAAAGTCCACAGTGGAAAGCTGCCCACACCACTACTCCCGCCCCCTGTAACCTTCACTGGACACACTATAAAGAAATTATCATGCCTATTATCACATTAAGCACGAGTGCTATTCTGACAATGTGAAGCTTCAACACTGTTTTAAATCCATCACTGCACTCTCCTGTCCTTTTTTCTAGCCTAAAAGTAGTCACATTTAAGGGAGCAGTGCCTAAAAATACTTAACTTCCCTTGTGCCCCAATCATCAGGTTTTAATTTGCTCAATATTACGACCAAATACATGCAGAACTACAGCCTCAACCCAACCTCCTAGTATACTAGTTTACCTGCTGTTGTTCCACTCAGTGCCAAATACCTGCACCTGGTAGAAAAGTCTTGAAAATGCAGAAATAAATAGGCCAAGGTGTGTCAGAAGAGGGGGAACAGCCTGAGGGGACGGCTTAAGAGGCAGCACCAAAAACTGAGCTTAAGCTTAATCCCTTGTTTCCACTTACGCACATATACAGAGACAAGGCATCCGGAAGTCCATTCATTCCTATGGGAATTTCCATGATACCGATAGAAACTCCTCCCCTCCGTAATATTTTGGTCCGGAATTTAACGTACATTTAAAAAACTGAACTTTTTGCGGTAGATTTTGGAGAGATCGTATGACAGTGTGCTAGCTTAGCTAACAGGCTGCTAAATGGACTACCAGGCTATTTGCCTAAATTCAGTTGCCTGTGTTGTTGTCAAGTGAGTTTGTATGATTCAAAAGAACTTGCTTATTTAGTTTTAACACATTTTGAATCTGAGTAATGTTATTCTGCTAGAGATATGGTTATGCATTATATACAGTTAGATCGTCATTATGACTTGTTCAGCCGTTCATACGTCTTTTTAATTAAATATTTCACAAAACATTCCAAGTACCTGGAAGGCCAACATAATCATTTATTTGTTCCCATGGAATATTGGTCCTGTTTTTGTCCCGGTAATGTTCCTGAGCACATGTTCCAAACTATTGGATGGTGAAAAATAGACAAAATTAGCCTCTCTCCTACGGCTACAGGTAGTTTCTATCAGGTTTCTATCCATCGGTAAAGAAATGCACTTCCTTGCATTGGACATTCATTGTTTTTTTTTCTCTGACTACAGCTGCTGCAAAAGGCAACAAAACATAATTAAATTTTACAGTCTACTAATAAACGAACTGCAGTGTTTAGTACTAGTACCTTTTACTATCAGTGTGCTAGGTACCCCAACAGAGAGGTGACCGAAAAATGGGGACAGTACGGAACGGTGCCATTGGTACCATCCACAACTTTTTACAGTGGGAACGAAAAAAAAAATTACTTAACTGAACTGTACCATACTGCTCGGTGGAAATTTGGCTCAAGATGGTAAACATGGTAACCAGCTTAATATCAGCATGTCAGCATTGTTTTTCTGAGCATCTTAGCATACTGACGTTAGCATTGAACTATGCCTTAAAACAGCATCACAGAGCTGCTAGCATGGCTGTAGACTCTTCAGCATCAATATGCTCTATCAGACTTGCTTGTTGATAAGCTTCTGAAACCCCCTTCCCAACCCAAAGACACCTTTCTGAAGGAGGACATGGAAGACCGCTGTCAGACAATTTCTGCAACTTTCTCATCCCGAAATTCACACCCACTTTTTCTTTCATAGCACAAATATTTCTATCATTTTTTATGTGATATGCTATGAAAGTCCTTCAGGGGAGGCTGTCTGAAAATGTGCTCTGTTATAAACGTATTTAAATAATATCACGTCCCCCATCTCTGAGAAGGCCATCTTTTCACTGTGACTTCCTGGATGATCGTTCGGAACAGGTACAAACACTTTTGCTTTTTGGCAAGGTTGGACCAGGTTGTATAAACTAATTATTCTCAGGCATAACCCAGCTCTGAGTCTTTTTGATTGTAGGATGGGAAGGTGCAGGATAACAGATTCAACAGAGGCAAAAAAGGTCTAAGTATAGGAGAGGATGTGCACGCAGCTACCTTTCTGCAGAGTATAATCTACCCCCACCGAAACACAGAAATGGACAAGTCGAGAGAGACTGGCTCTAAAGCGCCCATCAGCCTTTCAGGTAATCTGTGTTGGGTGTGTTGAGCATTCACTGAGACATTTGTACTTTATTATTGAACAATATCACACAGCCTTCCAGGACCTGTAAATATAATAACATAAAACCTGTAGCTGATGAGTATGCTCGTCACAGTAAAATGTTATTTCTTGTCTTGCGTTCGTCTTTATCCAGTGTTACAGTCTATACGTGTGAAGACTGTTTGATTGAGAGATCAGAATGTGGCGTTGAGTAAACACGCCTCTGATTGCTCCACTCCTCACATAGCTGCTATTCTCTCTCACCGCATAATGACATCGTAGTGTAAGCTGAGTAAGGGCTGTTCATAAGCAGCACAGTGTTGCCACCGGCTGATTCACCAGTTGTGTGTATTTGACAGTAACAATGAAAAAAATATGTTTAACAAAAGCAAACATGGGCATTCAGGGACCAACGCAGGAAAACTAGTAGCTGCAGAGTAAATTGTGCATTGTAATGCTGCCTTCAGTCAGTGATTTTCTGTCATTTATGTTCACTGCTGAACACAAGCCCACAAAGGCAGCCATGCACTATACTGTGCTACCCTGTATTTTGCAAGACAAAAGAACTACAAGGCTGACTATGGTTTGGAAATGCATAGAGTAAGACACGACGCATGTTTTAATGTGACCTATATACATCTGTTATCTGTAACCACTTATAGTTTTTCCAGGGTCACGGGGGAGCTGGAGCTGACCCCAGCTGACCCCAGCTGACAAGAGGCGGGGAACACCTTTGACAGGTTGCCTATCACAGGGCTGACACATAGAGACAGACAACCATTCATGCTCACATCCACACCTACGGGCAATTTAGAGTCAACAATTAGCCTAACCTGCATGTCTTTGGACTGTGGGAGAAACCGGAGCGCCCGGAGAAAACCTGCACTGACACAGAGGAGCCCCAAACCTGGGCTCTATCCTACATTACATGATATATAAGGTGCACTGGGTTTTGTCCATCTCTAGCCACAGGAATTCATGTTTCCTGTAGCTGGTGATTAAATTTTTAAATGATGGAATGCAACTAATTAAATACTTTTCTGTTACTAGTTTTGCACTTTATGCAACTTTATACTTTTATACTACTTTAATTAAAAAGAAATATACTTCTTACTCCACTACATTTATTTGACAGCTGGAGTTACTTTTCAGACTGTGATTTTTACATAAAAAAAAATCATAATAAATTATGTAACACATTGTTAAATATTAAAACAGTGGTTCCCAAACTTTTAGGCTCCTAACTCTCTCAAACAAAATAATATCTGGTTTGGGACTCATGTCACGTATCAGATGTGAGTGTGAGTTGTTAGCAGTTCCACCAAAAAGAGATTTCCCCTCTCTGAACTTGTATGATGTTTATTTAAACAATAGTTTGAGGCCTGAAGAGGTCAAATTCTTCAAAGAAATCAATGATTTGTGAAAAGTCCAAAAAACTGTGTGTGGCAGAGGTTTGTTTTTTCCTTCTTTCATCTTCCACAAATCATGTCGTGACCCCCTGGATTTACTATGTAATCACTGGGAAGGGGCTCGACCCCCAGGTTTGGAACCACTGGTCTAAACTAGCTAACTTTATATAAAGTAGTTAAAACTAGTTTCACCTCCAGCATCTACAACAGGTAAATGCTGCTTACACATTGACACATCGGTATTAACAATCTCAAGTACATGCATAATAATATACACTCATTGGCCACTTTATTAAGTACACCTCTTCAACTGCTTGTTAACGCAACTAGCTAATCAGCCAATCACTTGGCAGCAACTCAGTGCATTTAGACATGTAGACATGTTCAAGTTTTGTTCAAATCGAATATCAGAATGGGGGAAAAGGTGATTTAAGTAACTCAAATAACCACTTGTTATAACCAAGTTATGCAGAAGACCATCTCTGAACTAACAATAACAACAACACATCGAACCTTGAAGCAGATGGGCTACAGCAGCAGAAGACCACATCAGGTGCCACTCCTGTCAGCTAACAGCAGGAAGTTGAAGCTCACCAAAGCTGGACAACAGAAGATTGGAAAAACATCTCTATTTCTGCTGCCACATTCAGATGGTAGGATCAGAATTTGGTGTAAACAACATGAAAGCATGGATCCATCCTGCCTTGTATCAACAGTTCAGGCTGCTGGTGGTGGTGTAATGGTGTGGGGGAGATTTTCTTGGCACACTTTGGGCCCCTTAGTACCAACTGAGCATCGTTTAAACACCACAGCCTACCTGAGTATTGTTGCTGACCGTGTCCATCCCTTTATGACCACAGTGTACCCATCTTCTGATGGCTACTTCCAGCAGGATAACGCACCATGTCACAAAGCTCAAATCATCTCAAACTGGTTTCTTGAACATGACAATGAGTTCACTGTACTTCAATGGCCTCCACAGACACCAGATCTCAGTCCAATAGAGCACCTTTGGGATGTGGTGGAGATTCACATCATGGACATGCATCTGACAAATCCACAGCAACTGTGTGATGCTGTCATATCAGTATGGACCAAAATCTCTGAGGAATGTTTCCAGCACCTTGTTGAATCTATGCCACGAAGAATTAAGGCAGTTCTGAAGGCAAAAGGGGTCCAACCCAGTACTAGCAAGGTGTACCTAATAAAGTGGCTGGTAAGGAATAATACAAATACTGTGAACAAATAAACCTGGGCAATTTTTCAGCATACAGCTAATAACACTTAAGCACGTCTGCTTAAGTAATATTGTAAATGGGGTTTTACCTGTGATGCTGTATTTTTACATTGTGGTTTTCTTCCCCAGAAGATTTTGAGCATCAAGAACTGCTTTTTCGACATCAATTTGCAAATATGTTAATGCATGTTAAGGAAAACACAAAATTCACGGTGAAGGTGAGAATTCAAATTAAAAAAATATACAGGAGTATAATAAGGTAAGGCTCTCGGGTATTCTGTGTAACTTTCAAATTTTTGTTCTCCTGTACATCAGCTTTTCTCATTTAATGTTATCTCTGCTGAGTCAACAAAAATGTAGGCATAATTTACTCTTCCAACCTCCTGTGTGTGTTTTCTTTGGGAAAGTAACCTCTTTAATTGTGCATGTGGCACCTATTCATGTCAATGATACATTAATTCATTTTAATGAATATGTAACCTCTTGGACTTTAGTAGCTCGTATGTTTTTAGCATTTAAAATACAGCCTACTCCACATATCTGTGTTCCCTGGGATGTTGGGTATAAAGTAATATTTATAGTTTTAAGAAAATATGTGAGAATTAAGTCATATTTCAAGAAAAAAATCCACCCGCTCTACAGTCTGCGCTGCATCACATATTTCAGTGTCTGACAAACAGAGCCCCATTTGAGACTCTCTCTGGATGAGACATAGCTTCAGGAAGTGACTGTGCACTGCTCCTAATTGGAGGTGTAAAACCAAATCTAATAGAGAACACTTCTGATCAGAAATAAATCTCACCATTACGTGGATTATGGTTCACCACCTCGAATAAAGTGAAATGCTTCCTACAGTCAGCTGAAGCTACTTCCTCTCACACATAATCAAGAAGTGGCAAAGCCAATGCTATTAGCAATACTGGGTTAGGGAGACAGGACTCATAGAAGGAGATCTGTTAACTGTTTCCATATGAACTACATTGACTAGACACTGAGAAACAACAGTTGGATATTGGTAGGGATATGTCCCTTACCTTCTTACAAAATTGTGCACCCTTGGCATGTAGCAGTATGAGTTACTGCCTCAAGCAAGGGTGTTCAAGTATCTCGGGATCTTGTTCACGAGTGAGGGTAGAATGGAGCGTGAGATGAATCAGTGGTTTGGTGCGGCTTCTGCACTGATGTGGGTGCTGCGCCCAACCATTGTGGTGAAGAGGGAACTGAGCCAGAAGGCAAAGCTTTCGATTTACTGGTCCATCTACGTCCCAACCCTCACCTATGGTCAAGAGCTCTGGGTAGTGACCGAAAGAATGAGATTGCAGATACAAGCGGCCGAAATCAGTTTCCTCCGTGGGGTGGCTGGGCTCAACCTTAGACATAGGGTAAGGAGCTCGGACATCCAGAGGGAGCTCGGAGTAGAGCCGCTGCTCCTACACGTCGAAAAGGGTCAGTTGAGGTGGCTTGGGCATCTGATCAGGATGCCTCCTGGGTGCCTCCCGTTAAAGGTATTCCAGGCACATCCCACTGTCAGGAGGCCCCGGGGCAGACCCAGAACACGCTGGAGGGATTACATATCTCATCTGGCCTGGGAACACCTTGGAGCTGGAAAGCATTTCTGAGGAGAGAGACATCTGGAGTGCTGGCCCCAGATAGCGATGAAAATGGATGGATTGATGGATGGCATGTAGCAATTTTACAAAATTACTGAAAACATAAGCATGACTATAGAATGATAACTGCATACTCATGATATGGTGTGTACTGACTACAATCTTTGAGTGGTTGATTACATAATCCTGGTGAAATTTAAACATGGGCTTTCTTTTTCTTCTTTGTTTTGCTTACTAATCTTTGAAATTGAAAAGTAATCAGCTTCAAATACCTTGGTGTCCACATCACTGAAGGCCTGACCTGACCGCTGCATACTGACTCAGTGGTGAGAACGCCTGAGGAAATTCCAAATATCTCTCAAATACTGAGGAATTTCTACTCCATCGAGAGTGTCCTGATGGGGAACATCACTGCCTGGTACAGTAACAGCACCGAACAGGACCGCAGGGCCCTGCAAAGAGTGTTTCATCTAGCTGAACACACTATAGGTGCTGCACTCTACCCTGCATAAAGGATGTTTAAACCAGACGAATCTTTAAAGATCCTAACCACCCGGATAACTGCCTTTTCACCCTGCTGAGGTCGGGAAGAAGGTATCAGGTCACGCCAGGCCAGCACTGAGAGGCTCAGGTAGAGCGTCTATACTCCTGAATAAAGACCCTGCTTAATGCAAAACAATGACGTTTACAGTATTTATTATTACCACAACTTTATATCGACAATATTTTATTGAAATCATATTTTTATCATTTTATGTAAAAAAAGATTGATATAGAAGTAGATTGCTATGAAAATGAAATGTAAGATCATATCCTTTTTAAGGGTGAGTCAGTCACAGAAAAGTTTATTCAAGTCATGTAAGGGTCCATTGTGTGGTGTTGGGTCACTCTTGTTGAGAGTACACAGCAGGATGGAGACGGATATTCTCTTACGCAGCGCTTTAATATTCTCCTCACTTCAGCAGCTTCACAACAACCACATTTCCTGGTTACACTTCCTTGTTATCCTTGTCACATGTCTCTTAACTAACCAATGAGAAGCTTAAAGGACTCACACTGACGTAAATTTGTGTGAGAACTACTGGGGCATCCATCCATCCAGTTTCTAACCGCTTCTCCTCGTGAGGGTGGCGGGGGGGCGCTGGAGCCTATCTCAGCTGACATTGGGCGAGAGGCAGGGTACACCCTGGACAGGTCGGCAGACTACCACAGGGCTGACATGTAGAGACAGACAACCATTCACACTCAATTTAGAGTCACCAATTAACCTATCCCCAATCTGCATGTCTTTGGACTGTGGGAGGAAGCCGGAGTACCCGGAGAGAACCCACGCTGACACAGGAAGAACATGCAAACTCCGCACAGAAGGGCTCCCACCGTGCCGCCCACTACTGGGGCAGATCCAGCAAATTATTTAACCGTTTTTAACAATGCTACTGCAAATATTTTAACATGTAATTATGTAAATAATAATTGTGAACAGAAATGTGTAAAAAGTTAACTCTGCAAAAACTGTAAATGTATTTTTAGAAAATGACTAAAACACATGAATTAACTCGTAAACCTTACATTTACATGAGTAGTTTCCTTTTCACCTCTTCATTCCTCTACTCCACCACATTACCAGAGGGAAATATTATATCTTTTATCCCACTGTGTTATTTGACAGCTATAACTTTGCAGATTAAGATTTTACTTGCAAAATATTTAACTTTATAAAATACGATGTAATGTTCTTGATTAAACAACACAGCAATACATGGAGAACTTGGCAGTTCGTTCACCCAGCTGCAGCCTCGCAACTCTCCTGCATTACCAATGATAGCCTAAAAGTATAGTACATATTATAATAAACACTCTGGGGGGCACTTTGCTGCATAATGACTTTTATTTCTGAATGCTTTTTAACATTTTATGGTAATACTGAACATATTTTTTTACTTAATAGAACTTTTACTGAAACACAACTTTTATTTGCTATTAATAATGTAATATTAAGTTACATGATCTGAGTGCCTCTTCCGCAACTAGTGTGAGGTGTCACACTTACTTAATTTTGAAATGCCCTAACAAACTTTCTGTCAGTTTACAACATATAAAAATGAAAGTGTGCAATATTTCCTTCATTTTATTGGCTTCGCGAGCTACCTAAACAAGCCTGGTGTAATTTTATACTCATGACAGCTTTTAAAAATATAAAATACAGTATTTGATTTTTTTTTTTTCATGTGTGGTTTACATGAACATTTTCATGTTTGATTTCATCTGCTGAGAAAAACCCTGCTATGTGCTAAACACGCTGCAGCAGCTGAAGCTCTCTGTCAGCTGTAGAGTTCAGGGACTGCTGTCCATGCTGCTGACTGTGAGGTTCATGGAAGACAGTGCAGCAAACACTTCTGTTGTAATCTTCCTCTCTCTGGCGAACACTGTAATATTGCAATACTGCTATTTTATACAAGCTGGAGAAGGCGGCAGGCTGTGCATATGGGGAATGTTCCAACATAAACATTTGCACTCTGGCTCATCACTATCATGTCACAGTTCACAACCATACAGAGCTGCAGACTTGCTTTTTTTTCTAGTTTTCTTTCCAGCAAAAAATCTGCACATGCTGAGGCAGAAATTACTCAAACACTGTGTTCACAGCTGATGTGCGCTGCTGAGAGTGATGCATAAATTGTAATGAAAGAGTGTTGATCAGATACTCATGTGATGAGACCCCCAAAAGATTCACACACACGTCCTCATGGAGGATGGAGTCATGCTTCATTTTGTGCTGTTAAAGATGTCGACATCATTTGTGCGATGAAATTCCAAGACCGTCCTTGCTAGAAAAAAAAAAAATGACAGCATTGGTTGTTGTTGTTCAAATGGCCAACATGACCTACATTATCCTGACAAGTGACCTCTTGTGGTGATGCGAATAATGACTGTGGAAGTGGCCTGATGTTGTAACACAGCCACAAAACCTCTTAAAGAGGAGGTCTGGGTGGACAGCTGGGTTGACAGAGTGTAAGTCTTTGGCATCAGGGACACAGGTCGCATGCTGTCTCCCATCAGCATTAATCCCTGGTTTCTTTAAGCTATCATATATCCCAAACTTTAGTTTTCAAATTGTTTTAGGGATGCAGTGTCACTTGGTTCATCGATCATTTTCGTCCAGCCTGAAATATCTCTACAACTACTGGATGGATTGCTATGAAGTTTTAAACAGACTGTCACGGTTTCAGGGCGATGAAATCTTTGGACTTTGGTGATCCTCTAACTTTTCATCTTGCATCATCATCAGGTAACAATTTAAATGTGTCCACTACGTGTGTTTGTGACCAAATACTTGAAAAACTTAACATTCCCATCAGCCTCAGTTGTACTTTATCCTTTGGGCTAATGAGCAAATGTTAGCCTGCTAATATATTAAACTAAGATCATTAACATATTAAACATACTACCCACTAAACCTCAGCATGTTAGCATTACATTGTGAGCTTCTTAGCATACTAACATTAGCATTAGCTCCAAGCACTGCTGTTCCGCAGTAGACCTACAGCCTCACAGAGCTGCTAGCATGGCTGCAGATTCTTTGTCTTGTTTTATCACGACCACGACACATTCTCACATAATGACGTTTGGTTATGGACCTTCCACGTTCAGACATGAAAGTACACTTGGTGCATTGGTTGTTGACGTTCTGGGACACTGTGTCAAGTTTTGCCTGCTACATGCAATGTCTTCTTTCAAGATACACTTAGGTTTTTACAAGAAATTTACCATTTATGTACAGTCTCTATGTCAGCACAACAACTAACATACGTGGTTGGGTTAAGGCAACAAAAGCACAGGGTTAGGTTTAGGAAAAAAAGAACAGGGTTTGGCTTTATAATCTTACAGAATGCGAACACTGCTCTCCTGAATGAAAGTCTGGTGTTTGCTGGAGCCATCCACCACCACTCCCATCCACACTACTCAGACTTTTGCCGCCTAACTTTTGTTCTTGTCCTGCCGTGTTTCCCCCTGATGCCACCTAGCACCGTGAACTATAAGGCCAACCAGCCGTGTATCATGCCGACGTTAAAGGACAGCTTTTTTCATCAGTCTCTGACGTCACTGCCCAAGCACCGGATTTCGACGACTTCAGAGTGAGACCTCTTTGATGACCATGGTAGGATATCTAAACGGGCTGAACAGGAACAGGCCAAGGGTAGGCCCAAAAGTATCCTCTGCCCTTCAACTGCAACATGTCACTACAATCACTATCATGTGTACCAATCAGAAAAAGACTTAAAATGACCACAAAGAGACGCAAAGGAACTGCAAAGACACACAAAACACCCCAAAATAAGACACAAACTGACCTCAAAGAGACACAAAACAACAAAAACATGCATAATGACTACAAAGCGATGCAAAACAACAACAAAAAGAAGCAAAACCACAAAATATCAGTGTCTTGCTCCTGTGTAGGAGAAATGGTGTGGTCATTTGCATATCTGTGCCGAGGAGCCCATTGTTTCATAATCCACCCATGATTACAACAGCACTCTCCCAAACCTAACCGAATAGTTTCAGTTGCCTAAACCCTAACAAAACCTGAACCAGAGAGGTGGTAGATCCGAAAATCACTCATATGAATCATTTTTTTAATAGTTATATGGGTCATTTTTGAAGGCACTGTCAAATGATGTTGCTGTGCTGACAGGGACACCAGATCAATAAGTTAAGTCATACAGTGTGAGTCATTCTAAAGGGCAGTGACTCATATGATTCATATGAGTCACTGCCTTCACAAATGGTGATGATACACAACCTATTTATTCATTCAGCTGCAAGGATGTGTTCCTTAGAATATAACTATATATACATGTATGCTTTTATCTCAAGCAACTCTCAGTACTTTGCAACTTTAGAAAGAAACAGAAAGCTAAACTTTGGTTCTCCTCCTATAGTATGCTAAATACACCACAACCTGCCTGTGAAATGTGCAGTTCATTGCTATACTGCAAAGCACCAGTGTGTAACAAACGCCGTAAAGATTGTATGTAGGAAATGAAATCCAAGACGACGCGGTATCTCCGTCTTGTGAAAACTTACTTTGATCTCACATCCATCTCCCCAATCGTGCCCACGTTTAACTGCAAGCAGGACGGAATACAACTGTGCTGTAAATGTGCTGGGTAATTGGTGCACCATTTTGTCACTGTATGAATTATTCATTTCTGGTTGTTGCTTCTCCAAGTTGTAGTTACCTCGTCTAAAACGGTCCAAGGAGAGATTTATCACTTTGCCTGCTGTCAAATGAGAATATATTAAAGTGAGGTTTGTGGATCGCTTCTGTGATAAATGCCATATTTATAATGCCCTAGGAGAGATGATGGCAGCTGATAATTTGCCTTCTTGATATCTGCCCCTATGCTGACTGTGACTCTGGTTCGCTCAGAGATAGATGTTAAAAAAAAGGGGGAAAGTCTACCAGCAGAGCATGGTGATTGTAAATGAATAATGGAGGTGAAATTTCACCAAGACAGGAGGATATATTGTTTGGGATCAGAACGGAGTGGGCAAGATGCATTGAGTGACTCAACAAAAAATCCAAAGAGAGGGACGAGACATTTATTAAGTCATTTGTACTTTCATTTTTCACTGCTGTCTCACAGACGTGGCATTCTTGTTCACCTAAAGGGCATGCGAGTTGAATTTGTGGTGACTAATGAACTGTAATAAAGTTGAAGTTTGGTGAGAAATAAGAACTTGTGTTATATTGTTGTGCTGAATTTAATTAATTAAAGTGGAGAGGGCATCTATTTCCAGATGACGGTGTTGTTTTTCCTTTCGGCAGAGTCCTTCTGCAGTGTGAATTTCATAACCTTTAGACAGAACCTAATATGTCTAATTCTTCCAGATATGTCAAAGTGAGCGTCATTGACCTGTTTGTTTTTGACAGTGCTCTGGCCCGATGCCCTTTTGCGTCCACTCAGGGCTAATCACAGAGTTCAGACTTTTAAGACACATCTGTGCTTTTTTTCTTTGACATTTAACCAATCACACTGACAGACTGGGCTCTTTTTCTGCCTTCTTCACAGTGGAAAACGTCCACTTTGTCAACTGAACAAAGTTATTTAAGATTCAAAACTACACTTGGCCCTCTTCCAGGTGAAACCAAGAGCAAATATATAGCTCCTGTACCCGCCAACATCTCTAAGTGCACTCAGGGAGAGCTAAGTGTTGTCTAATAAATACTTGTTAGACAAATATGTTGGAGAATGAAATCATGTGAAAGAAGGACAGAGGGTCAGGACTGATTTAATAATAATTAATGTTTTTCTAAAGCACTTTTCAAAACAAATTTAAAAGGTGCTTCTTCAAAAATAATTAAAACAGCAATGCAATATGAATATGTACATGCATATACACGTAAGCACATGCTGATAGTGTCGGACAAGTTACTTTTAAAATGTAATAAATTACATACTTACTTTCATTTGAAAGTAATAAGTTCCTGTACAATATTACTCTCTGTGTAGAGTAATACATTACCGATTCAACTACTCCTGTGGCACTTAGGACAAAATAACCTCAGAAGTAGGACTAGGCAGTATTAAATGGAAGGGGTTAGTGTTTCCTTACATTACAAATCTCGTGGTGGGCGATATTGTACAGCCTAATTAACACTGTCCTCAGGAGGGCAGATCTGGCCCATTCATGCATTCACATGCAGTGGTTATCACTTTGTATTAACAATAGTGTGATGATATAGCACAATTAAACAACCTAGACATTTTTAAATAAACAATTAGCCTTGGTCACAAGGGGGGCAGGAAGACAGAAGAACAATCTCTAATAAATTATGAAATAGGGATAAATATTTTAAATGTGGGGTCTATCATTTACAATCCATAAATGATAAGGTTAGCACAACAAGCAGATGTTTCATGTCTATGGCGAACAGAAATGAAACACCATCTGCGGATTCCCGTTCAGCTACAACAGCAACAGAGAGAGCTTGTGCATGAGACAAGTATGGTGTGTTGGCTTGACTCTGTCACTGTAAGGTCTATGAATGAAAACACATCTAACAAGCTAACTCACATTCAGTGGCATCACCCAGATGAGCCGATCACAGGTACTCTTTCACAGTGTAGCCTATTATGACACAACAAGACACAAAAAAACATTTGGGGGACATTTTTTCTGGTGGTGCACTGACAAAAGTGTCACAGGATGACTGAAAAAAAATATAACAAGCACTTAATTTTGGGTGGTACTGTGATATTTACATAGGAAAGTAGTGATATTTTCCAAACAACTCCTATGAGTTAAGTGTTATACAACTTTGTTACTGCTAATAGTAATATATTACTGACACCCTTGTTATCCCCAAAACTGTAAAAGCTATTGATGTTTTTCTTCTTTGCTTTGATAATAGCCATTTTAACACAGAAAAAAAGAAGCTATTATTTACATTTGAATAATTTTGACCCCAAAAAAGAAGAATTGCATGATTTAAAAGTCCATTTAGTCAATGTCCCCATAGTGTTGCATGATGAGGGAGAATACTGTTGAAACTTGGGTTTTGAATTTGTTTCCTTGAGAAACATTAAGTGCCCCTCAATCATTATTGAACCACAGCAGTGCAACTGGGTTCTAAATATTGAATCTGTCCATTTTTCTCTGGGCCCTCTGCAGTCTGCTTAGTGGTCAGATTGAATAGGTTGAAACTGTGGTTTGTCAGACCATAGTGTGTTCAGCTTATATTCCCTGACCTAGTTCCAACAGTGCGACCTTCGACTAAGTTTCTATCGGCTGTGAAATTTCAAACATAGCTTTGCTAAAGCGCCAAGTTGCTTTTTAGCTCCAGCTTGTTATAGGCATTATTGTGCACTTGACACTGAAACAGGAATCTGTTCCTGTTTAAAGCCGCACACATTTTGATGCCAACCCTCCAGTTTCTTTTACCAGGGACTGGTGATTTCTTCTATTCTTATTCAGCTGTTGCTCAGAGGTATCTCTGTCTCTTTCTGCTCTTTCACTTGTCAGTCTGGTTGAACCATTGTACAGCATTTTGTTCTCCATGTACAAAACAAACAAGCCCTTCATACAAAATAACTTCTATTTGTCAAGGGGACGTTCTGCAACCTAAAGCGTGAAAGACTTTTCAAACATAAAAAGGTGTCCTCTCAGCCATCTGTCAAGATTTTGTACAGGTAGTTCTTTTGAACTTTTGAACAATACTGTATGTATACATATATATATATACATACATACTCTGTATGTGCTTCACCACACATATGATCATAAACATATGTGCACATACAGACACGATCACATGCCATCCCATAAATAAGTGAAGGTTTTTACAAAGTGTTAATGATCTTATTGCTACAGGAAGTGCATTCCACTGTTTGGGAGCCCTGACAGCAAAAGCCTGATCCCCTCTGGTAGTGACATTTTAAAAATCAATTCTAAGAAGCAGAGAAAGCCAGTGCAATGATGCTGGGACAGGTGTGATGTGCTCCCCTTTGCAAATGCCTATTAAAAGCCTGGCAGCAGAATTCTGAACCAGCTGTAGCCATGGACGTTGCTCTTCAGAACACAAAGAGTTGCAATAGTCAAGTTTAGCAAAAATAGAAGCAAGTATGACCCTCTCTTTATTGTTGAGAGAAAGAAAAGATTTGATTTTGGAGATGGTTCTTAACTGTAAGAAAAACACTCAAATGTCTCTTGAGACCTGCGTTTCAAAGGGAAGGTTAGTTGAACATGACTCCAAAATCTGTGGCATAGGGAGCTGAGACGCCCAGCGTGTTGTGTTTGAGCACTTCAGTTTCACAGTGTAGACCGATAAGTAATACCAATGCCCCCTTATACCTAAATGCCAGAATAGGTCAATTTTCACTGATTTACAAAAGAACTTATATGACCAGCTCCAAACAACATAGCAGTTTTAAACAGGTCCTTAAGACTCCCTCAGCCAGAGTATTAGTTTTATGTTGCCAGCCACCGCCAGCATTTTTGATCATATTCAAGACCCACAGAATAATTTGTTCTATGAGTATGTAAACAGTATTTACGGGAAACTAAAAAAGAGACCTTTTGTGTTTAAACATGAAAAACATCTTATTTCATTCCTTTGTTATCAGCGACTGAATTTGTGCATTTTCATTAACAAAAAAAGAAAAGAAAACATTTTGGACAAAAAGTAAAAGCATCTTTTGTAAGACGTTTATTTTTTTTCTCATTTTATTACATTTGAATTGTATAAATGAAAATAAAAAAATAATATTAATGAAAATAATATTCGCTTTGAGGTATAACGGAAAACGTTGTCACATTCAGTGATCATTCAGTGTTCTGTTTTCTCCCTCTTCTCTGTGGTCGTCTTGTCCATGTGTCACTGTCACAGTCACGATGATCCCATTTCGTCCCTCCAAACTTGTTTGCTTCTTCATCCAAATCGGATTCAGAATGGGGATCAAAACAGGAAGTGTCAGACGCTAAGTCCATCAACATCTCCACAGCTTGCACAACTGGAAACTTTTCCGTTGGCGCCGGTATTTTCGTGCAGTTTACAAGTAGCTACATTTCTGTAAACAACATCCTCTTCCTGTTTCCAGTGATTCTTCTTTTTTGTTTGTTTTAGGACACAGCAGTGCTGTTCTATTTCACAGGATGTGTAATAGCACCCTCTATCTTGTAACAGCGAAAACATGGAATGCCGGAATATCTCGTTAATGGCAGGAAGCGTGCTGTCATAAATGACAGAAAATCTCGTCAATGGCGGGGATGTTGTTAATGTCAAGAATGGTTGCAGTTCTTCTCCAAAACTACCTGTTAACCCTAATCCTAACCCCATCATGATTTAGAATTAAATAAGTATTATATAATATTATACTGTGCCATTATTCAAAGAAGTCAATGTTTACTTTGTGATGTGAACACTGGTCTCATGAGTGAAAGTCCTGTGTTTCTTTGACCCATCCACCAACCTTTTCTTTCGCATAAGAGCAAAAAAAAAAGCAATGTAACACTGCGCCTCCATTTTGAGTCTACTATGCCCGAGGCTATGGCATTACACTTAGGATTGCGTTTCTCTCCCGAGCCTGCCTTGAAAGTCTCCAAATACACCCCAGAAATACAAATAACGTTACACACATGAAGCTTTACTTCTCCCATTTGTCATGAGCCTTTTTTATTGGTCGACATTCTGAGGTACGGACATGTTCCCATAGGCTGCTTGTAAGGAATTAACATCACTTTATGCTGACGATCATGACATGCTTGTTTATTTGCAGGGTTTTTCCTTTGGGATGATTTACAATGGCAGAGTGTTCAAAATGACTGCTCACATAAATCATATTATAGTGTAATGAAAACTCATTATGAAAACCAGTCACATCTCAGCCTGATAAGAGTGAGGTTTATGGGTGAGGCTATTACATGGCAGGGGATACCTTTGCTGTGAGCTACGACGACACGTAGAGCACTGTAAGGTGCGTGAGAAAGAGAGTGGTGCTCAGCTGGTTTGCCGACTGCATGTTGATGCGAGTGTGTGTGTTTCTATCAGTCTGTGTCTTCCGTGTATCTCACGCATCCCGATCTGAGTGATTCTCATAGCAAAGGGCTACGTTTTTAATCTGTCCTTCTGAGGGGCTGAAGGAAAAGCAGTAGCTTTTCTTTTTGCTGATGTGGAACAGGCCTCGTTGGCTCTCCTCCTACAACATTAATTAACACTATAGCTCATGATGGATGACCTCAGCTTTAGCTACCTAGCTCCCATTCATCACAACACGTAGGAGGATGGAACTCCAAATCTTTTATTTTACTCCTTTCTTTTGGTTCCACAATACAAGCAGAGTCAAGTTGTGTTTTATTCCCCTCCTGTGCTCGCAACATAAAGACAATCCACTGTCACATTTTCAACAAAAAAGGTTGCTGCTCCACATTCATGTGGCTTATCATGAGACATTTGATTCATTACCAGCCATAAATCATTATTCCTCTCAGTTGTAAAAGCTGAAGAGCCAACAATAATATTCAAGTTATTTATTTATTTTGCTGCTGGTGAAGAATTGTCTTTGAGAATTCTGACTTTTAAAATTATATCATTTTAGGTAAAACTTTTTCAAAACATTTTTGGTAGTGTTTATACATTGGAACTGATGCCATGATTAAGGGTTTATAAATAATTGATAATGTTGGTTTAAAAATAAGTTATTAGCCATAATTGTGAGCAACTTTTAGGTTGCCAGGTTCTCAAAAAGTGCGTGATTTGTGTTGATCGTCCTCCAGGTAGATCCCTCCAATGCACCATTTGATCTCTGGCCTTGATCGAAGTTGAAAAAAAATCAGATTTCCTACAAAATCAGCATATACAAAATATTCTCAGTATTTTTTTTGACTCATGTACTTATTTGGTAAAAATTGTAATCAATCCTTTGCTATCCTAAGAAAAAAATCTCGCCTCCCAACCCCCTCACAGTGAAGATGGCAGTGAGGATTATGTAGCGTATTTGGTATGGAATTATTCTGCAAATGCTTTAGTCAAGTGAGACCAAACTTTCATATGTGTGTCAGTTAATGAGGCATATACGGGTCAGTGTGGGTTTTCTCTGGGTGCTCCAGCTCCCCCCCCCCCCACGATCCTCGGGAGGATAAGCGGTTACGGAAGTGGATGGATGGATGAAAAGTAACCATCACTGCAACAAAACCATAATTTTAATAAGTAATAAGACAAGCGAAATTGTGTCTCATCACATCACAAAATACTTTCTAGACCAAGCCATGTTTGTACTGTAAAATGTCATGTTATTCATTCATTCATGATCTGTAACCACTTATCCTGTTAGGGGTCACGGTGGGGCTGGAGCCTATTGTAGTTGACAATGGCAATGGGTACCCTGGCCACCAGACTATTGTGAGGCTGACACATAAGACAGACACTCATTCACACTCACATTCACACCTACAGGCAATTTAGAGTCACTAGTTAACCTGCATGTCTTTGGACTGTGGGAGGAAGCCGGAGGACCTGTAGAAAACCCACCCTGACGCAGGGAGAACATGCACACTCCACACAGAAGGGCTCCCCCACCAAGGGGTTTGAACCCCCCACCCCGCATATAAACCAGGAACCCTCTTGCACTGGGGTGACAATGCTAACCACTGCACCACTGTGCCATTCCTGTCATTCTATAAGGTTAAACCAGTGAACCCCCTGTTGTCTTCAGGCTCCAGTCGTCATCAGGATACTCTTCAAACTGGCAAACTGTCAAATTTATATATCCTGATAAATCATGATTATATTTGTTTCGCCCATATCGCCCAGACCTAGCTGCAGCCATCTTGGTTGTCTATGAAAATGCCTCAACGGCGCTCATCTTTACTATGCTACGTTTATTCTCACTATGGTGCCCCTTGCGTGGGAGTGCACGAGCCAAAATTAATGTCATCAGGTATTTTGCGTAAAACACAGAGGCTCGGCAAGTTGTCAGTCATCTTCTGTAACACATCCCATAATAGATAAATGGTTATGATTGGACTGGCCAATCTGAAGGTGGCTAGAAATCTGTCTGAACAGGAGGGGGACCAGACATATCTGCCAGGACAAATAAAACATGAGCTTGAAGATTTGTCTGGTTCCCAAGCTACCAAAAACTGAGAGAAAGTCCTAAAATGTCATATATATAGCAAATATAGTTTATAGCTTGCACATCACTCGCCAGCCTACATTGCTCACACCTCAGCAGGACAGACTGTTCACAAGTCCTATGTGTGGGTAAGCACACTACTTGAACATTCCACGACAATCTATCTATGTGTTATCTTTAACCTGTAAAGTTTTGAATACCATCTGCAGCATTCTCTGAAAATAAGCCCTAAGTGGATTGGATTGGATTTGGCGGCGCAGACACCACACTGAGCTAAATGTCACTTACTTCAGTCTCTGACTGACATTCTGGCACTCAGTTACAGCAAAGCTCTGCAGGGAGTATGTTTTATGTGTTTCTCTTGATAGGAACAACTTACACATAGATTCCATAAATGAGCAGCCTCACTTTCATTTGGTTTATTATTTTAAAGGGTCTCTTTATTCCATAGTATTCATGGTGATGTTTTATGTTTAATGATTTCCCACTAGGTAGCACTCCACATGGTATAAAGAAACTGTACAGTAACAGTCTCTATAGAAATCTGTATAGAGTGCTGCAGGGATAAACTTTTCTTATAGGCTGAAGTGGAAGTTTGAGCCACCCTGGTTCCCTTGTCAAAAAGTTATTATTACAGAAAATAAGATCTGTGGCAAACAAATTTATGATACTTATACGTTCAGTTCAGAAAGATAATCTTCTCAAATGACAATACATTCTCGCTCTGACTGTGTCACATATCGATGTTTGATCATGGACTTTCCATGTGCAGATTTAAGGAACATTTAAGGAACCCTGGGTGGGTTGGTTGTTGACGTTCTGGGACGCCGTGTCAAATTCTACCAGTTATACGCAATGCCTTTTTTCAAAATACACTTCCATTTTCACAGGAAATGTACCATTTGCATACAGTCTATTTCAGAATATGTTGGTACAACACCACAAATTGACCTATTTTTTTTTCAGATGCACATGGTTACCCTTTGCCAATACTTGCAGGTGGTTGGGTTTAGGCAACAAAAGCACGTTTGGCTTTACAATCTTTCGGGAAGCGAACACTGGCCATCTAGGCTAAAAGTCAGTGGGTGTGGACCCACTCACTGTACTCCGCTGCCTTAACTATCATTCTTGCCCTGCTGTGATTCCCCCTGGGCACATTGACACTGTAACAGCAACCAGCCACTTATCATGCCGGCATGACAGGACAGCTTGTTTAATGGGTGTCTGATGCCTGAAGTCACTAAATGAGTGCCGGATTTTGATAACTTGGGAGTGAAACCAGGTTGCAAATGAACACCACATTTATGATTATTGAAGCACAGTTAGCAGAAGTGATAGCTAACAATAGGCTATGTACAAACTACACCAAACCTACTTCAACGTCCCAACCACCGTTCTGTAGTCCCATGTAGCCACGTGTTAGCAACTGTCTTTTTTAGGCCCGGAAGAACATTAACATTTACAAGCGAGGTATGTACTGACATATTTAATGCCGAAGAACAAAATCTTAAGTCTCTCAAGCTTGTAAAAACCTTAATTTAAGGCATCTAACACTGATTCCGTGTATTGGGCGTTAAAGGAAGTGGGCAAAGGATGCCAGACAAACACCTTAAGTGACACTGTCTGGAAGTACTTTTTCTTCTTTTGGATTTTCAGCAGACTGGATACCTTGTGGCACATTGCTGCCTCTCACAGGCCATAACAAATGCAAATACACTAGCACTGCTATCTCTATTTATTTATTCATTTATTTAATTAATTTTATTTTTCACTTAACTGCATTTGAAATGTTACTCTAGTGCTTTTGTTCGTCTGATGTAACACACTTTGAATTCTATGTTTGAAAGGTTCAAATTCACAGCAAAATGAGCCTGCCTTGTCTTTGTCATGATATTACTGACACATCCTATTTTCATATATTGACACAATATTTTAAAACTATTGAAATGAAAAGCTGGTTTTGATAATACCTATGCCTTAAATCGATCTATTAAAAGCCCACTCATGCAGTGGACTGAAGAAGTGTATCAGTTTAAGAGTGCTGGGCTGCTGCCATGGTTCAATGACAACTGACCCTCAGGAAAATGAAGTTGGGTCTTTTAATCACAGCGTTTGGATGACACTTCTAATGATTACCTGTTACTCCTGCCAATCTGAGATAGATTGAGTTGGCTCCAGAGATGCTGGAGGTGTGTCATTCTGGTATTTGCATTTCAAGTCACAGAGGCCTTTTGAGTGCCAAGAAGTCGAGAGGGGACCATATTTTAGTATCCAGTTTTTGAGACTGTATACTTAGCTGAAAGTGGTTAAGAGCTCATTATTGCCTTTAGAATGCAGAATTATTTCATGTGTTGATGTAAGACAGTGTTAAAATGTTCTTTGGGAATCTTGGTTCCTGCTCATTCAAAAGAGCTGTTACACTGAGGTATGTCTGCAGCATATTAATGCTTTAAACCTCCTGTTGGCTATTGGAATAAACTGCAGTTGCTGTTGTTGTTATTCTGATGCTTGCTTTGCCATGGTGCACTAAGAAAACCCTGACTTTGACCTCCCTGCTGCTGTCCAGTGATGTTAACATTAGGAAGCATACATCATCAGTTCATTTTATTTATGTCAAATTCTGACCCTGCTATCCACATACATACATATATTACAACAATTAGAGTTAAGCAAATAGCTAGGGTGAGGGTGTGCCTCACCAATTAAAAGAGTGGGTTGAAGAAGGTTAGCGAAAGATCCTGGTTATGCTTTAGAAAAACAAACCTATCAACCAGCAAGACCTCCACACCGGTACTTTCTACCTCAATTTACAAAGGACACACTACTTCCTGCATTGGCACTGAATATCTGCATTGGAGATCAATGCAGATGCAGAAAACCATCCAATATGGACATAATCCCTAGGATACTGGGCAGTGTGTCCAAAAGATGCAAGCACAATGAGGACAGTATTTCAGGATGTGAAGTAAGTCTAGCACTTTGAACAAAACACAACAATGGTGGAAAGCTTTGAAAAGAAACAAATAAGCCCTGTCAATACTGCTTTTTCTGCATTGATCATAGCAGTTAGTAACTTCCTTGATGCATTGCCACATTTAGTTAATTTTACATTGTACCAAAAAGTTCTCAAGGCAGATTCTTGTTTTGGCCCATCTCATTTGCAGAGGCACAGTCTATTCATATTCACTGGTAAAATATCAAAAGCCTCACCATTTTAAGATGTAACAGAGTGACAAACAAAAATAGAAAAGAAACCATAGAAACTACCACAATAGTTTCTTTGGTAACCCTCAGATAGGGTGGTGCCAATTTGCAACTTGTACAATCTTTTCTCACAGTGGTTTTATGGTCCTTGGCAATTAAAATCTGATATGTAATCATCATTAGCGTGGCTTTTACAAGTACCACCTGCTGGTGGAATAAAACATATGAGGTGTTTACCCAAACCCAAACTCAGTGATGTATGCTTACAGTACAAGATACTGAATAGGTTATCTACTGATTTATGCCACATATTAATTGTCAGTAATTACTAAACCAAAGCACTGTAGAGCCTAGTTTCAGGTAATTTTGTGTGCTGCAGAGATAATTAGAATTTGTGTGGGGGAGCAAAAGTCACCGTTGATTAGTTCAGCCAGGAACACTTGTCATGAAGTTGAAGCTATTATTATACAAACTATTACACAACCCATTATTTTACAGACCTGCAACAGAACCTACATCGTTAATTTGATTCAGTTGGGGGCACAGTCACACCTGCACACGAACATGCAACATACAGTCCACATGCAGTGATATTCCCTGCCTCCATATGTCGCAACAATATGTGCTTATACTGTAAGAGCAGCATTGTTCTGGTACATCATGTGCTTTGGCCTGTGCTGACAGCCAGAGGTTATGCATCGTAACCCTTGTTGTGTGAGCACGGGCAGAGCAGTGAGAGTTTTTTTTTTATAGGTATAGGCACAATAATCGGTGCTTTCCCTGTTCAAGCGAGAGGTCTACATACAGTTGGTGTAGCAGGTTTGAACTATGGCATAAATGAGGAGCTGACAAATTAAATTTAGCAACAAATGCAATAGTGTTACAATAAAGGACAACGAGTTAAGCTGGTGGTGGTGCTAGAGGAAACAATTAGTGGATCAACAAAATCCTTATAACATGTCTTTTGGGGAAAATGTATGACTTTAATTTTGTACTAATCCACTGAGTAAATGCGCTTGAGATATATACACAGATATATTTTAGATATACCACAGTTTAAGTGCAATCTTTTATCTGATAGTGGCACTTGAGAAAAAGTCAGGAGATCATGCTGAGGATTCATCCTCTCGGGACCAAAGTTTCATGGCAATTGATCTTACATTTGTTGAGATATTTTAGTCTTTACTAAAGTGGTGAACTGATTGACCTACCAACAGACTGATGGAGCCCTAGTGCCATGCTGCTAACATGACTTAAAATTCAACAAGTGTCCTCATTCGTCCGGGTACACATTTTCATAAGATCAATTCTTCTGTTGGAAGTAGTTCCAATCTAAACTTTCCTCATGGTGTTGTGTAACCAGAACACTGCTTCTGGACTTTTAGATATTTTTTTGCTTCATTTTTTTAAGACTAAACAAGTAAAAACTTGAATCTCTAAGTCTGCTGTAAATTTGGTCTGAAAATACCCCAAAACTGATTTGCAAATGTTATTTCAGCCACATCTGATAGATGTGTTTGTGGTTGTTTAAAAAATACAAAAAAAATCCTACATGTTGTGCTGATGGAGGAGGCCTGAAGGAACAAGCGAGGAAACTTCAGCATCTCCAATTAGAATCATACTCCCGACCTTCTGAACTAATTTACGCATCTCCATTCCCATCTCTCTTCACCTATGGCTGCTTTTTAATATATAACAGGAAATGGAAAACACAGCCTCCAGTGTTAACATATCAGCATGGTTGCATCTTCAGTATTGTGCTACTCATCTGACTGCCTAAGGTTAACTGGATATACATAATTTACTGACATATACTCTATCCTCCATCTCACAGTGTCACAAGAAGTGTGGCAGGCATGAGCTTGAATACATGAAGCTTTATAAATAAAATCCAACACTCAACACCATATCTCAGTCCCCTGTCAGTATCTTTAGTGGAGATGATACTGTAAACATCAAGATCTGACACAGATGAAAACCTGTCTCCTTACTCAAACCTTGTTATCTTGTTATCCGTGCTACTGCCAAGGCGCTATGGCGATGTCTGTTTGTCAGCTGATCAGTCCACCAAGACTGAAATCAACAACTGTTAAATGGATACATTTGATAGACTGTCATGATCCCAGTTGGAGGAGAATACTGACTTTGGTGATCCTCTGACTCTTCCGCCAGCGCCAACATGAGGCTCAGTATTTTTTTTTATGTTTGGTGAAATACCATGACAACTATTGGATGGATTGCCACGAAATCTGGTAAAGACATTTGCAATGTTTTGGTGGGCACCCTGTTTCTATTTTGTACCTGTCACTCATTGTGAAAGTGTCACAATGGACGAGAAACAGCTGATTCACGGGGTTGAAATGTGGAGCTATCTATATGATACCTTCTCATATCATTACTAAGGTAGCAGGTGGTTGGAGCGAGATCGCCAGGGAGATGAACATTTCTGGAAACCACTGTTGTGTGGGATGCTCAGCAAAAAAATAGTTAGCATGCTAGCAACGATACAACGATACCAATCACCACAATAGAATTATGAACATACAATTATGAACTAAGAAAGTACTCACCAATCACTCAGGTGGTTATGTCTCCAATCTAACATCTTTGAGCAAACAGGCTGATAGGTGTGTAGTTTGTTTACATGACTTAACAGAAATTCATACTTAATGGATTCAGTGTGGACAGACATCGTCCAATGTAAAGCGATACAGTGTGACAGAGATGCTCCTGAAAACTCAAGGCACTACAAAGTAAATAGATGTGTACACAGCAAGTAAGTCACAAGCAAATTAAATACTTCATAAGCCACAAACTGTTGTGAGCCTATTGTGACAATTATCTTAACGCTGTGCATGTGCCGTCAAATGTATGTTTTCATGTCTCATCAAGGTGGTAAAGACATTTGTTAATGCTGCTGAAATTTGTGAAGTTATTTCCTCATATGCTTGTGTTGTGTCTATCTGCATATATTTTCTTAAGTGTGTTGACCTCTCTGGGCCACTGTAATGGTCCCCAGTGGGGTCCAACGGCTGAAGTCTAAGAGGACTAGAGGGCTCTAAAGCCAATTTTAGATAGTGACCAAATTACAACATCCTGGTCCGTCACTTGATGAAATGTTTCATTTTATTATTAGGACGTGAACCATTTGGGCTGAAAACAATTCAAAAGTTTAGAAGAGCCTCATGATTAAATTAATTTCATCCCTATTTAAATTGGTGGAGGGCTAACGGGAAAATTAGGCTGCTCGGCTGGTGGAGGTTAGCCATTCAGCCGCTGTAAATCTCTGGTACGCTTACAGAAGATCCGGGTAATTTCATACCCTGGAAATCTAGCTATTTTGGCGTCATGCACCACTGAGCAACTTTCATAGGGATGAGTGGGGCCAGCTGTGTCCAGTATATATTTATTTTTTAATACAACCATGGACGTGAGCAGCAAGTTAGTAGAGCAACAGCAGCTTCAGTCCTCCATCTGTTCAGGATGCCTTCAGGCACAGTGTTGAGTGTAGGTCACTTGCATGTTGGCAGGGCAACACACAATCACCATACCTACACACATTTAACTGAAGAAAATAAACTGTAAAAAAAAAAAACGTGTGTAGCATGACTAAAATACAAGCCATCATGTGTCCTGTGTTGACAGCTGGATTGATTAAAATAGGAGCCATTATTTGTGCATGAGACGGATGGCTGAAAAACGTGGCTGAAATGCTTCCTGTGCAGATGCGCCGTTAGTCTTGCAGCAGCACATCTGTCATTGCTGCAGAGATTCGTCGGGTTAGGGGGTGGCTGCAGGAGCGAGTAGGACAGTCAAATTTGTAGTACAGTGGCGATTATCATGCTCAGCTTTGACTCGGCCAGCAAGTTAGTCTCTGGAAACCCTCCATGATATGGAATTGATTTCCCAGAGAGGAAGATAATTACTCTCAGTTGCACAGTGTAGGAAATGTGCAATAGCCTGTTAGTCCCAGTCGCCGTGGCGGCATGTCTTTTTATTATGCTTGCTGTCAAAGCAGCCAGGCTTCTTCGCCTTAAAACTGCGGAATAGATGCATAAGATGTGAGGCGCCATCTCTTCAAAATAAAAGCAAAATATCATGCTAGTAGTGTACTGACAATGCTTTGATGAGAGAGAAGAGAAGGAGGAGTGATGTTCATCTGCGTGAGTGTGTGAGTTTTGAATCCTTGCCTTTCAAATGTATATGTGTGCAAACATGTCCACGCACAAAGCTGTTTTTGCTCATTTTGCAGCATGAATATAAAGTGAGCACCCAGCTGCTACGTGCCACCTCTACATCTACATCTGCATGCACATATAGTGTGTGAAAAAAGGTTAGGATACAAGCAGACAGCGAGGCACATTCTCCTGGGAGATATGATGATATAATGGCTCATGGCCAATGATTTTACAAAGCAAATGTACCTGAGACTTCACCTGCATGTCAAGTAATTAATTATTTAAGTGCATGATTGTTTGGGATTTCTCTACATCTCAAACACAATGATAACACACCCAACAAAACACAAGAGCATATGGAGGAGTTCACATTCAAATCCAGTGTTCAGAGTGGAGCAGGAAACCCCTGGCAGCATTTAGCAACAAGGAGCTGAATCAACATTTGTTTGCTTTTTTTCTGTAGATGAATTCTAAATTAGTCTCTGAACTTCAGAGAAAGCTGTTTTTGATATCTTAATTTCACTGTTGCACTCGGCTGGTCTTTTCCATTTCTAGCAGCTGAACAATAAACAGGAGAAACCAGCCAGAGATAGAAGATGTTACATTTCTAGTGTGTTAATAAGAGCCTTCGTATGATTTCTGATGAAGCTGCCCTGATTATTTTAAGACTTTCATCATAACCCTATCATCATGATAAAAGATGGAAAAAAAGCCTCAGCTGAATTAAATATCTTTGACTGATGTGGGCAAATTATGCAGCTCTAAAGTCTGGACACACATGTTCTGCTGCATTTTCATATTTTCATTAAAAATTAAAAAGAAGAAAAATTCAGATGTGGACTGTCAACAAATCTAGCTGCTCCACAAACTTGTTTGGATAGGCTTTGTTAAGCTGTCCACTCCACTGATGCTGGTGGTGCATGCGTGCATACGTGTGTGCACGCATGTGTGTGTGTGTGTGTGTGTGTGTGTGTGTGTGTGTGTGTGTCTAGCGGCTGCACAGACAGATGGAGCCACTGATATGTGGATGAACCCTTATTTTCAGCATATGAAGTCTGGGGCAATATCACAGATGTATTGAACAGGAAGCCACTGCTTTATTATTCTCAAGGCAAGTATTCAATGGCATCATTGAACTCGCACCACCTGTTTTCAATCCTTTGAAATGTATACTTTTTTTTTCTACCGCTGTGAGAGGGGGAAAGCTTGCTGAATGCTGAAAACAGTGTTTCCATTTTCTATCTTTATTCATGAGCGTGCGACCGACCACAGGCGCTGGCTAGTTGACAGACCTTGTTTAGAAAGCAAAATCGAGACCAAGCTATGCATAATATGAGAGTCATTCTCCTGATATATCTATTTATTACATGTAAGGATATCACATATTAACTTCAGTGTCAGACTTTGCATGTTAAAGTAGCTGCATCCATGAATGACGACATCTTCTTCTGTAGTTAATTCAGTAACATGCATCAACAATAGAGAAATGCAGATTTAAGAAATTTTAAGGGTCAGTTTACCTGATTAGATAATTACAAAAGTTGTAATATACCTATTTTGATATCTAGGATGTTTGATCTGATATGATTTTGAGATATTTGACTTATTTTATTTCGTTTTTTATTATTATTGTATTGAAAACGCCAATTTCTGGGAATTAAATTTTTGTTTGTGGTGTTTAGAGCACTGAAAATTTGCATTTAAAGGGCTGCACCACTGATTTTACACACAAAGTTCACTTTACTCATCAGGAGGAGTACTATGCAGGCAGGGAGTGTCTCATGAAAGACGCTCTTTCATGAGACTCAGCCTCTGCTGCTTTGATGTCGACCATTCATTTTTTAAATCTCTCTCACAAGCCCCACAATTTCATGGAAATTCAATGATAAATCACTGGAGTAGCTACGTCTTTAAAATATTGTATTAACAATGTCTCTTTTCAGAAACAATGTCGCTGTTGTTTTACATGACTCTGTCAACAGTTTTCGAGAGTATAATATTAAGGTTTTATTGTAGGAAAAGTATCTGTAAATGTGTGTGGAGAGTTGTGGAACTTCATATAAATCCCTGTGTGCAGTATCAGATTTGCAAGTGTACATAGATCTGTGAGCGCTTAGATAAATCTGTAAATGCTAACATAAATGTATAAATGTGTCGACAAATCTGTGGGATTACAAAGGTACGGCTGAAGAGTTGGAAATACAGACAAGTCATCAGTAACAGCTCTTTTTACACATGACTGTTGCTACCGTTCTGCCGTGGCAGAGATGTGCAAATATGTGTGGAGAGTTTTCTGTACTGTTTTGCCCTCACTGTGCCACAGCAGCTTTACAGCCCACATATCACCAGTCAGCAGGTAGCACCCCTTGATTATAAGCTTAACCTTTCTGTGCATTCCATACTATTCATACTGTACTATAGCTCTATTTTTTTGTGTAAATATGTCATACTGTACCACCACTATGTAATTTTACATAAACAAGACTGCTCTGTTAGTCTAAGCACAACAATGGAATTATTTTCCACCAGTTCATGTGAGCCTAATGTTGACACATACTGATCCACAGGCAGCAAGGAGGAAAAACTTTTTTTCCTGCTCCATATAGACATTAAGCCCTTGAATATAAAAACAAAAACAACTCATTAAAGTCAGTGGTGAAATGTAAACATTTCAGTCCTTTTTATCCAGAAAAAAAAACTCTCTTGTTTACTTGTATTTGTTTACAGGCCAGGCATTACTTTACCAGTATTCTTAATAACTTCACACACACTTCACAGGCATGTTAAAAAGCCAGATTGGCATTTTTGATGTAAGACAACTAAAAAAAGAAGGTATGTTTACTGTATTGACAAGGTGATTTGTGTGCATATGCAAACAACAACAGCATAAAAGATGCACTAACAAGTAGGGTTACGTAATTATCCATCCATTCATTTTCTAACTGATTATCCTCTTGAGGGTCGCGGGGGGTGCTGGAGCCTATCCCAGCTGACACTGGGCGAGAGGCGGGGTACACCCTGGTCACCAGACTATCACAGGGCTGACACATAGAGACAGACAACCATTCACACTCACATTCACACCTGATAGAGTAGAATCACCAATTTACCTAGCTTGCATGTCTTGGACTGTGGGAGGAAGCCGGAGTACCCGGAGAAAACCCCCAATGACACAGGGAGAGGATACAAATTGGCACAGAATGGCTCCCTCTTGCTGTGAGGCAACCATGCTAACCACTGCATCACCGTGCCTCCCATATAATAATATAATCTGGGTGATTAAAACAAAACTCCAGGATAGATACAACGCTAGAAACTGGGCCTACACCTTTTGTTAAAGAGTGCAGACAGTTTGATTTTTGCCAACACAAGTAACTATAACACTCATACTATGTCTGAATCCGTGACCAAGCCAAAACAGTGTCAAGTAATTACTGGTTGAAATTAAATCAGAAAGCCCAAAAAATAAACAAAAACACAACAATGAAACACTCACATTCCCAGGACATTCTATTAACTAATGAAAATTCATAAAATGTGGTCCCTATTCAACGTCTCATTACTTAATATGCTTACTGCAGTGCAGATAACACCAAAACTACGGGTGGTGTTATCAGCAGTAACACTAGGCCACCACTCCAACGCAGTCCTTTATGATAACATCGTATATTTAAGGGTCACACACTTACAGCACTGCTTTTAGTAACAGTCTTTCTCACTGTAATTACTCTCATTGTAATAGAGTTCACATTAAATCTCTACCAATCGACTATTTGTCATGTTGTGAAAATATATTTGTGTAAACTGGACAACTCTGCAGAATGCTTTTATCCTTTGACCTTACTGTGTACATTAAAGTCCAAACTGAAGTTAATGTGCTTTATTTCTGTTTGTGTATAATCATACAGAAATACACTGAAAGGGAATGCAGAGTCATACCAGGACTTGTTATCTAACATAAAGCCACATGCTGGACAGCTGCTGGTTAAGATTTGCTCTGGCTAGGTACCAGACGAGGTAAATGGGAAAATCTGCTTTTGTTTTTTTAATGTAATTTGGGTGAACCTACCATTTGAAGCCATAGACAAGGCCATAACTCAGTCTGGACGGACATAAGAACCGCGGTCCCAGCTGCACTGCATATAACAAAGCAGCCTTACGCTCTTGCCAAACAGGTGTGCTGAGCACGTCCAGCTAGGCTGACATTTTATTCAACTGCTGGATTACCTGGCCAGCACAGTGTTCAAGTAAGACTTGGCTTTTACAGGACATCAGTTTCCAAGACTTGACTTTTATTGCCTGGCTGTAAGCCAACGACGGCTAACGGCTCAGCACCTGGCCCTGGCAGGGACCCCTTGCTAATTCACTCTCAGAGTGTAGTGTCATCTTCTGTGACCTTTGCTGACTCAACTCAGCTGCTGTATGCATTACAGTGACTCGCCTTAGAGACGATGGATGGGGAGTAAATTACAGCGTGTGGATTTGTGCAGCCTGTTTTAGACCTGTTCCCACAGCAACGGAGCCGTTCTGATGGGGTGAGGTCTAAATACAAAACACAGTGTCAATAACTGATCATAAATGATGTTCGTGTGCTTTGATCCAGTCACAGCATTCAGGGGGGTTTCTCACAGCCATGTGCACAGTGCCATCTAGTGCGAAAAACTTTAACACCTTTGCAAGGGGAAAAAAAGTCTTCAAGTGAGTATACATTGTGTGAAATCCACATTCAAGTATGCATCATGTATGGAAGAAACAAATAAATACCAACAGACATTTCACATAGAGATCCAAGCACAGACGGTGCCCTGTTGAGTCATTAAACATAAACACAGATGATATCAAACATACCTTTAAAGAAGATCATCATGAACAGCTCTAACTTCTTGTTGCTATGATATTTTTGAGACTTTCAGAGTGTCCACCTCCCTGAACTCTTGATAAATCTAAATTTAGTCCTCATTATCTGAACCTGCAGGGCGGCATCAAAACAACAAGAAAAACGAAGACTTGTGCTCCCACACAAGTCAAATCAATCTCTCTTTGTCATCCCGCTCCATTTTGAGATGCCAAACAATTAGCGTCTAACCCACGAGCTACATCTACTGCTTTTTGTTCCACATCAATGAGAAGCGGCTCATAATCTGCACTGTGTCACCTTGCAGGGGTGAATTTAACATCAACCACAGAGAGAAAGAGACGGAGCAAGTAAGAACGAGACAGAAAGACGGGTAATGGAGGGGGTGTCGCCATCCTGACCCTCTGCCTGTTCAGACCAGATAAAAGCTGTGAGCATCACTGAATTGATATTCTTTGCCTTCTTTTCCCCTGTACTTTTTCCATAGATCCTTTTCATCCTAAACTCTAGAACAGAGCCTCTGTGATAGTGTGAGGCAGTTTATCAAAGAGCAGCGTAAACTGTACACAGAAAAATCGTCCTCCTTGTGTTGTGTAATGCATCTATGCCAGTGTTCCACATCTGTAATGCGGTTATCATGTTTATGAGGCTGCTTGCGTAGATGCACAGCCAGACAACAGGGCTTCTGACTTATCATGTAGACCTCTGGTGTACAGGGTGAACGCTTGCATGATCCAACATGCAGAACACAGCCACAGCACATGATGGGGACTGCTGTGGGGGTGAATAAGGGTGCTTTCACACCTGCCCTGTTTGGTTCAATTCAATTGAAGTGCAGGTTTGTTTGGGCAGGTGTGAACACAGCAATCGCACTCGAGTGTGCACCAAAACAACCAGACCGAGACTTTCTTGAAGAGGTGGTTTCAACAAACTCTGGTGCCGGTTCGTTTGTAGTGACTACATATTCCGACCTTGATCTGAACCAACTGCAGTCACATGACACATTGTTTGGGTTAAACATGAGCATGTTACAGTCCTGGAGGATTATTAATGTGCGCCTCCTCCTGTACTGCCTTAATATGCACATTCAGCACATCCAATGCATCAAAACATTGTTTTCTAGTTGGAGCCGCGCCTCGTTTTCAAACTGTATGCTTTGACTCAAATGAACAATGACAGCAATATAGTCCACGATGAGCAGCGCTAAAATCAACCTGCGTAGTTGTCCCTCCATTGTGACATTAGAAAGTGTCACATTTATCTTGCAAGTGTACTCTTCTTGAACACTTTGTTTACTTCCTGGATTTTTCCCACATGGAAATTCTGACCAATCAAGAGCAGCTTTCTCGCACAAGGCATTTGATCCGGTCCGCTTGTAAATGCTGCCGTGAGAACAGGAACCACCTCTAGGCAATTATGCAAGAAAACTCTAGGTCTGAAAGCACCCTAACATGTCTTAGGCCTTGTATGTTATGAATAATTTTCATTTATGCCATAAATATCATAATTTTTTTACATTATATGGTTTTCTTCAATATGCTGTCTACTCCAGCCACACCCACTACCACTGGCATTAAATGGATAGAAGCTGGAACTGAGCACACATCCTCCCAGACCTCCTAATGAGCCTCACTTCTTGAATTGTAGAAAGATGAAGACAGGCCGAAACACAATTTTCAAAGATAAAAAAAAAATGTTCAAAATGATCATCTTAAAAACCAATATGACACTGCAGCGATCAATATACTACGGCCACTGAAAGTTCCTGATTCTGATTGGTTGAAATATGCGGATTAACCTTCAGTAACCCAACAGTTCTAAATTAATGCTTCACTATCAAACAGTAGGCAAAGATAGCAACAGTGAGGCTTAGCTAAAGCGCCTAGAGCTAGAGCTATTTGTGTAACCACCGACAACAACCAAAAACAAAAATAAATTGGACCCCTGTGAGAATCACGTAAAATCAGTTATTTGATTTGTGTGTGTGCGTGTTTGTGTGTGTGTGTGTGTGTATCTGGAAGCCCAAATTCACTAACAATAGGGGTAGGTAAGAGGATTTAAATAGAGTAGCTAAATAGCGTTAGCCACCGTGCAGCTGGAAGACTGAGTCAAAAGGACAGCTGCAGGGTAAAGGAGAGAGGACTGGAGAGGAAATGTGACCAAAGCAGGGAGGATTAAGTCACAGGTAAGGAAGAGAGAGATGCACCCTGTGTATGGGAGAGAGAACGCCCAAGCCCATGACATTCATTTGATTTATAAAACAGGAAAGGTCGAAATTAGTTATATATGGAAATTAAAGACTAATATTCCTAAATTAATTGTACATATGGCATTGTGTTGGCAAGTGGCTGTGGAATAAGGAGGATAACACCTACTTTTTTCCCAGTTTGAGACTGAGGCAAGTTTGTAATTTGTAAAATTGGGTTGTATAAATAAAAATGCCTTAACTTGACTACTCTCCAAGTTTGTAGCTTCCAAGGGGGCTGGGATGGTTCTTAGCTGCTGCGTCATCCATTACAATCAGTGGACGGGATGCAACTTGCTGGCTGATATTGTTGTTTTTGCTGGTTTTCAGTGTTTAGGCCATGTTCAGACTGACTTTAGCTCTGGGTAAAAACATGCAGTGTTATTCACCTGAACTGCCGATGCAGAGGGACCTGGTAAAAATGAAAACGAGTGGTTTAATACATTGTCACTCCAACCTTGTCATATATTGCCGCTTGGGTGTCATTTGTAGACATGTAAGGTAGCGCAGGTTCATCTATTGTTGACGTTTTGGGATGCTGTGTCATCTTCTGCCTGTTTTTGTCTTTTAAAAATGTGTTTCCCTTTTCACAAGGAAATGTACAGTTTGCATACAGTTTCTTACAAAATCAACATACGCCGGTACAACAACGTGACTTGATAAGATAAGATATATATATAAAATATTTTTTTTATTAGTCCTACAGTGGGGAACTTTACAGTGCTACAGCAGCAAAGTGGACAGCAAAAAACAGAGAACACCAGTAAAGAGTCAATAAAAAGCAGCAGTATAAGCAATATATAAAAAGTATGAAAAAATTTAAAAGAGGAACATATGGAGTATAAAATATAGAATAATACACAATATATACACACTATATACAGTCTTTACAAATTTGGGGGTGTTGGGGGTAATATGGCCTCATGCTAACAGCTAACAGTTCAATGTCCTTGCAGCTGAGCTGTTCTTTAATAGTGATGTGTCTAGAGTTACACAATCTATCGTTCACAAACACTGCCAGCCCGCCTCCTTTCCTCTTACCGCTCTTCCTCCTGTCCGCCGTAACAGCTGGAAGCCGTCCAGCTCCACGGCCGTATATGGAGTCAGCACAGTCAGCCATGTTTCCGTAAACATCAGGATGCTGCACGTCCAGTAGTCCCCCCTGTTTTTTGTCCGTCAACAACAAACTCATTTGGTCACATTTAGCCAACACACACAAGTGGTTAGGTTGAGAAAAAACAACAGAGTTTGGCTTTATATTAATTTAGGTGAAAGTCAGTGATTGTTGGACCCCAGCCACCCACCCTACTTGGACTTTTCACCCCCTTAACTCACGTTGTTGTCCCACCATGTTCCCCCTCATGCTGATGTGAAAGGACAGCCTTTTTCGTCTGTTTTTGATGCATTAGTCACTGCCCAAGCACCAGCATTCAACGACTTTGGAATGAGACCATGTTGCTGTTAGACAATGTCACATCATTCGGCAAGACAGATTACTTTGCAGGGTGTACGGTGTATTTCTGTTTACCTCACAATCGTGGTGACAAAAGACAAAAATAACTGCAGTTGTCATAACTTTGCAAATCTTTTCCAACTGGACTTCATGGATCGTGTTTCATAGACTTACTAACACCTTAAACAACATGCCTACACCGACACATCCCCCTGTGCAGTGTACTCCAGGGTGTGTCAGTACGATGTGATGTCACTGTTGGGTGTGGTTACAGCTGCAAAACGGCACACCTCTGACCACACCCATACAATTTAAAACTCACAACTAGAGAGGGCAGGGAAGCACTTTTTCACCTCCTTTCAGCTACTTTTTGACAGGGACCTACGATATTTTGATTTTACTGCTGCTGTCCACAGGGAAGGAGCAAGCTACAAACTTTTGAAGCCAACTTTCAAGCTAGTCGGGGGTGAACGTTTCATGCTGAAACTGGTTTCCCATGAAGTATTCCTTCAGAAATATATATACGCACCAGTCTGGTTTGGGAAAGGCTAAATTATTTGTGCCCATGGTTCAGTCAAAATGTGACAACAATGAAAGAGGCATGAAGAGACTGACAGTGTAGCCATCAGTGTAGGTAAATGTAACACACAGCTCATGTATACAGCTTCAGAAGCAGCTGAAGGTGAGAGGGAAAGTGCTAGATGTTGATGTAGATTTGAGTTTTGTCAGGTCATGGTCATCTTAGAAATACTTTCAGGTTACTTTTCCGTGGTGGGTTCATGGAAATATGTGCTCTATGTGGGCCTTGCAAACATATTTACAGAACAGGCTGAGACTATAGAGCTATAGCAAACAATTAAAGCCTGGGCAAAAATATAAACTGATTTCGTTCTAAACACATTATACATTATGCAAAATAATTACTGAAAATGTGAAAAGACTTCAAACTATATACTTAATTGTGGAGTTTAATTCTAATTCCGAAGTTATCGAATACTGGTGCTGGGGTAGTGACTTCCATGTCAAACCCCAACGAAAACGGTATCCTTTCATATCGGCAAAAGGCCGTCAATGCCCACGGTGTGTAAGCACAGCTGACGGCATCAGGTGGAAACACAGCAGGACAACAACCTAAGTTAAGGGGGCAAAAAATCCGAGTAGGGTGGGTGGCAGGGGTGGTGGATGGGTCCAACCATCACCGACACTTACCCAGGAGGCTTGATAAAAGTCGTAAACCCTGTTATTTTTTTGTCTAAACATAACCACGTGCATTTGCTGTTGAAGGAAAAAAACATCAAATGGCGGTGTTGTACAGACCTATTTTGAAAGCAACTGTATGCAAACTGTACACTTCTGTACAAGACCCAATGCATGTTACAGGCCGAAGTTGAGATGACGTTCCAAAATGTCAACAACAGACTCACCCAGGATGTCTGTCACGTCATATGTCGATGTGAAAAGTCCACAACCAAGCGGCGATATATGACAAGGTTGGAGTGAGAATGTGTCGGACTGAAATCTTGGTTTGATGAAGTACTGGAGCCATCCCTAACCGAACCCCTCATAGCATAGCATCCGTGTTGTTTGCTACATTCACAAAGCTCTCTTGGCTTTTACAGTCTAATAAATACACAAATCAAAAACTCTGTTAAAAGCAAGAATCATAAAAACCCAAGCAAAACAGTCATCATGAACATTTTTGCTTTGCTTGACTGTAACCCTGCTCCTATCCCTTGACTTGTGACTCAGCATGTCACCAGGAGTGGAAGCTTAGTGTCTCTCCATCTTGGACATGTTCTTTTGATCTAGTAGCTGGCCACTTCAAACATCTCAGATATAAGTACCCATGTTTAAGTCCTTCATGCTGTCTCACTGCAACCTAAGCTTCAAGAATCCACGCACAATCAGGTTTTCCCTGTTTAGACAACCATGATGAACTCCCTGCGAGCTCCCAGCATATGTATGCACTCAGTCAGTGGAAGTGACAGACTGCAGGGAGTGACACATTGCTATGAAAATCCTATTAAATAACATAAAAACAGAAAGTTCAAACCAGATCAGCAGCCTGCGGGTTGTGTGGCAGGACGGCAGCACTTGTCACTGTCTGGGAGCCGAGGCGCCTCAGCAAGGTGCACCTTTCACTGACACAGTACTGAGCCCGACATGACAGAGCCACATCTCCCCCTGTTGAGGGAAAAGTATACTGCTCGTCAAATCTCTGCATGGGATGTCTCAGGCTTTGGCTGATGCAGGTGATACTGTGCGACTGGGAGAGAACGTGTAAGTCATGTTTAAAGCCTCTCGGTTATTTAATGTGACGTGACATGATGACACTCACAAAAATGACATACAGTGCGATGCAAGCGCATGAATGCATTTTGGTCTGGATTGCCTGATTAAACTTATCACCCAGTGATAACATATTATAAGAGGTGATAATTCAAAACTGAATAATATATGGAGACGAGCTGAAACAGGGACTCTGTCAGTGTGTGAGGGTTTCAGATACTTAAAGTTAACGCGTCATAAGACCTTCTCAAGATAACTTTTAACAGAATGTGAAACTTTTTGTCTTTATCAGGCATCACAGGTGAGTATATGCATGTAATCCAGTGCAGAGGTAGGTTTTATGTAGGATTATGGTTATTAAAGTGAGTTATTAGTAGTATTAAAGTGGGTTAATCTACATTTTGTCAACACATAAGTGCACATATAAAATAAAAAGAGTATTAGGTTCAGCATCAAAAATATGAAGTGTCACACAGAAGAGCCTGAATCGTTTTAACAAAAAGGAATTAAAAGATGGATAAATGAAATGAAATTAAAGGTTTGTGGCAATTAAAACATCACATATTAAAATGTAAGTCTATGTAATGTCTTTTAAGACCTAATATTTATAATATTTAAGACAATTAAAGATTTTTTGAAGCCCTGCAGGCACCTTCTGCTCTCTATAAATGGACTGATACAATTTTAAAAGATAAAAAATAAATAAATTTAAGACTGAAAACTGAAAAAGAAAGATGAGAAGTATAGAACAAGGTACTGTAGATGGATATAAACATGTGTAACTTATTAAATAATAATTGACTTATTCAGAAAATTTGAATTAATAAACAAATCCATCCTTGCAGCTCAGTACATTCAGTGGTTTTGCTGTTACAGTTCACTTGGTGTGGTATGATGGGCTAATGTTAGGTAATGTTAACAAACTCTGGTTAAGTATGACTTGTTTTAATGTGTTTGTTGTTAATGTTTATCTTTTGCAGTTAATTAAGTTCACTGAAAAATTCCCAAATATTACAACCAGGTCCTTATTTTTGTAGTTTGTGTTTATGCTTTTCCTCCCAAGAGTAGACAATAGTATTCAATGGCGTAGGTAAGTTACTACAGGCCCAAGTGCACACTATCGTGCATGGATTGTCTTGACAAAAATAAAGACTTGACATTGGACAAGATCAACATATACATACTACCCAGCAATTATCACTGCATATCTGATAAAATATCAAAGAAAGAAAGTAAGAAATTAATCATTAATTTGAATAGTTTTATAGTATATTTATAGATTTTATAAACAAAACATGTAAAGACATATAATTGTGTTTTAGATAGCTACTGAATATTTTTAAAAAGCACATAGAAAAAAGACAACCATGACGCGGATGGGTTTGCCTTTTTGAGGACAAATATAGCAAATGGCACAATTTTTTAATAGATAATGTTTTTTTTTTTAATAGTTTATCTTTGAATACAGGTATATTTCCTTGGTAGCAATCTGAATCACTTGCAAGGGCCCCTCTATGGGCCCTTTTACCCCAGGGGCCCAAGTGCAATGACACTGCCTGCACTGCCCCTGGTAGGATAACTAAACTGTGAGTCAGATTTAAAGGATAACACAACCAAAATTAAGAGTTTCAGTATGTTATTTTCATGGCCGTGGAAAGTTCAATCAGTATTTGTGAACATGAGCTACCCTCTCCCCAAAGCCAGAAATTACAGAGGAAGTCTCAGATGTCATAGGGTATAAAGTCTGGGGCTTCTCCACAGACAATGAATAGGAGCCCACAGAATTTATTTATTTATTATATGCTTTATTCTATTGTCATGTTCACAGTTCTCAAACAGAAAATGTACCCATACCCTTTAAGTCATATACTCTGTCATCTATAACATCTCTCCCATTTCAGTACCTATGGATCGGCTCCAGATTTTATACCCTACAACATCACACTTTTGAGGTTTAGCACTCTTGTTTTTGGATTTGGGAGAGAATTGTTGACGTATACCAATATTTCTTGGACCGTCTTAGAGCACAGGAATGATATGTATGAATTCAGAAAATGCATGTAATTCCCCTTTAAAACACCATAATGCTGCTGATGTAATGTGACATGACAAGGACATGAAAATGACTTACAATAGCTACTAAATGCTTCTTAGTATGGATGGATGGATTGAATTTAACACCCATTACTTACAGTATTGGTCACAATATCTCTCTGGTGGGGAAATAAAAAACAAAAAAGCATGAATATTAAAAACGATCCGACTTGTTAACATGGATGATTCGAAAGTAACACTGCACATGTATTTTACAAATATTTTGTAGAGCGACTGCATTTCATTTTCACTAATGTGGCCCTTGGGCTGTTGGATAATACTGCGACGACATGTCAGCAATAAGCATTACTTGTTGCCATTTCTTCCTCTCTCACTTGGCACCAATTAATTACAAATCCATTAAATTCCATTTCATAGTTAAAAATAAATATTTAAAAACTAAAAAGAAGCAAATGACTTAACAAGTGGAGAAAAGTTGTAAAATTAGTAGGATGACTTCAAGGAAGAAAATGCCTTCGAGAGAATTTAGTAACACCCCAGCCAGAACGACTAAAGCTCCAAAATGATTCTCTTTATGAAGATATATATATGAGCCACGTTCACTTTGTGGCTTGTTAAATTAAATTCATACTATGCTATAAATACAATCACACAAATATTAAAAAACATTCTATGGCGTAAAGTGTATGAACAGAATATGTTTCGAGCTGTCACAATACCGGATCAGTGTCAAAATAATCTCATTTTACAGGGCTGCTATGAAACACCCACAGTGAACTGTGTAACCGTGCTCCTCACTAACATGAATCAGAGATGATATCCTCATCTTCCACAGCTCATTCACAAACCCCGATAAGACTGTCTGCAACTCTGATGGGGATTTTAATGAAACACTGTCTGTCTCTGTGAGCATTTGCATTGTTTGCATCGCCAATCACGTCGGCACGGAAAACAAACAAGGGCCGACTAAAGTGTATCAAATTAAAGACTTAGAGATTTGGTGCCCGTGTTTGTATGTTAATGGAAGGCCTCAGAGGAATTACAAGTTCATCAGCTGGCGTTCTGTGCAGTCCAGTAATCGGCCGAGCAAGTCCAGCGAGCACAAGGCTGCGAGTTTCATTTGAGGAAGACCATTAAGATAACACTGCTGGAACCCTGGGTACTGTATGCTAATGTTTTCAGGCGGAGGTCAGAACCTCAGACAGACAAAGAGAAAGTCTGCATAATGCATGATCGCATGTGATTGGACAGTCTTCGTCCATACAGAATATGAAGTTGTTTAATTGTATGTTTCAGTTACACGTGTTGCCTCCGAGTCACACTCGAGCACATACGTTCATCCCTGCACAGATGCACGGTTATGTAAATCAGCCTGTGGTAATACAAAAGCTGTGCTTCTTCTCATTCTCAGTCAATGGTAAATTCTCCTGTAGGCTATATTTTATTGTCAGCTCCTATTTGTGCTAAGGCCAAGGGACAAATACGCCCTTTGCAGTCAAAACAAAAGATCCTTTTTGAGCTGCCTGGTGCATACCAAAAGGAAAACATGTACAGAAAAGCTGTGCTATGAATTAAGGAATGATCAGCAGAATGCAAATGCACGGCTGATACAGTGTGCTTATGCTGCATTTCCATATCAAACGCCGTGATCAATTCCTTAGCCCTGTCGGAATGCTAAATGTGTTGTGTGCATTTGTGCATAGCTTCGATATTTTAATCCAATGAAAGTTCTAATGGAATTCAGCGGATGCGAATAATTTATTAAACATGTATGCTGAGTGTCCGTGCGTCTGAGTGATTGTATGTGTGTTTTACCAAATAAGCGCGCAAAGGCCTTTGTATAAATCTTTCATACGCAGCAACTATTGTGCCACCCATCTGTGAAAAAAAGCATGTCGAAATATGTAAACACACTCAAGAGACTGAACTGGTGAGCGATGTGTGCATTATTGACTCAGTACCAGTTGCCTTTCAACATAACAAGGTTAGCAGCAAAGGCACCACTCCCTTCTCTTCAGCTGCAGAGACACAGAGAGGCACTCCCCCGCTGGGACTCCCCCCCTTAATCAAATCAAGCATTTCCAATAGCAATTAATATTAGAGCATGCAAATTGCCCAGGAGAGCAAAATGACATTCCCTCGATGGACGCCCAGGCTCCAGCTCTATCTCTCCTCCCTGTGCCCCTTTTCCTCAGGGGACAGGGAGAGTGGAGGGCTGGCTTGTTAACTGTGGCCTTTCTCTGTAGCTCGGCTTTTACCATAAATAAAGACTGGATGGTTTCTGCTCGTCCTCGCTGCTCTGCACGGCAGCTGTGGAATGTGCTGTACTGAGGTACAAATTCAAGGCACTTGTACTTTACTGGATGGGAGAGGCAGTGTTGAAGTCACAAATGCTGTACAATACAAGAAAAAAATGTGACATTTCTTTGCCCCTCTCATTTCCCTTGTTCCCTTTCCCCTTTCCCCTGACCCCCTAAACCCTGACAAGTAGAGACCATAGCTCTGGAGCTGCAAACACTAGTAGCTTAGTCAAGTACAGCAGATATTGACTAATCAATTATAATTGTCATCATAATTATTACCACCATCATTACTATTAATTGCAACTCTACAAGACAACGTACATGGACTTAGAACATGCAGAAAAAGAGGGAGAAAAAGCAATATTCATCCATTTTCGTAATCGCTTATCCTCTTGAGAGTCGCGGGGGGCTGGAGCCTATCCCAGCTGACATTGGGCGAGAGGCAGGGTACACCCTGGACAGGTCACCAGACTATCACAGGGCTGACACACAGAGACAGACAACCATTCACACTCACATTCACACCTATGGACAATTTAGAGTCACCGATTAACCTGCATGTCTTTGGACTGTGGGAGGAAGCTGGAGTACCCCGAGAAAATCCACACTGACACGAGGAGAACATGCAAACTCCGCACAGAAGGGCTCCCTCCTAGGATTAAACCAGGAACCCTCTTGCTGTGAGACAACAGTGCTAACCACCACCCTAAAACAAGCAATATTAGTAATACAGAAACCAGGACTTAAACACATATGCCAATGTCCTCCATTACCCCACTGTCTGATTTATGTGCACACATTCTACCATTGCAGGGTTACACAGGCAAATTGTTAAGTAATAATTACCTGTTTCTTTGTCTTGGAGTTACCGTGTTTGTTTGGGGAGGTCACTTCCTGGTGGAGCAAAAGGCGTGGCCAAGGGCTGAGGACTCTAGGACCAAACCATGTGCTGCCATGTCATGGGGGGATTTGGGTTTAGTTAGTTTTGCTTTGTATTTAGTTGTAGTTGCCGTCCATTTTGATTACCCTTGGTGTATTATTGTATTAACTGGTTTGGCAAAGCCACTGTATATTCCCCCTTGTGTTGTTTTGACAGGTCAGTCTGTTCAGCTAACACTTTGGTTAGTTATTATATTGAGTATAGTTATGTTATGTCGACCTCTTTTATAGGCCTAGTTGTTCAGTTCTTGGTTTTGTAATGTTTCATGCATTTTTTGAGTGAATAAAAGCCCACAGTTTGGTCAACAACTTTGCCCCTGTTGCTTCACTGCCTGGTCCCTAACACCCTCTTGGATTTACCTGACAGCTTTAGCTACTAATTGCTTTTTCCCAACAAATGTTTGCACACAAAACATATGAAAATGTTGAAAGTACAGCTAAACGATCAAATCAATTAACAGAAAATGTATTAGCAACTATTTTGATAATCAAGGAATTTTAATGCAACAAAGTTTCATGGTTTCAGATTCCTTCATGTAAGGATTCACTGCTTTGTAATTAGATACTTGTCAGGATAACTTTCATTTGTTGCAGTCCGATACAAAATAGTGAAAAATTAGCTCCACCTCCACCAACTACACCAGTAAAACCAGGCTTTTGCATTAATGCATCAGTATAAAAATCTGAAAAAAATAACAAATAACTCCTCTATTCACATCACTGCACCAGCTACCTGTAACTTATAGAAGTGATTTAAAGTCCTTTTACTTATCTACAAAGCCCTACATAATCTAACGCCTACATACAATATATTAATGACTGCCTCTCATTTTATGTCCCAACAAGAACCCTCAGATCTTCCACTGTTGTTCTTTTAGAAGTTTTTAAAGTCTCCCACGAGAAATCTTGTGAAGCTGCTTTCAGTTTTTATAACCCTAAACTGTGGAACTCCCTCCCTTTAAACCTTAAAAAGGCAAAACTCCCTTGGAATAAATTTAATTAAATATTAATAAATAAATAAATAATATTTTCTTTTTTTTATTGTTACTGTTTATTTTCTTCTTCTTCTTCCTTTTCTTCCTCTTCTTCTTCTTCTTCTCATTATTATTATTATAATTTTTAATTTTTTTTACTGATTTCTGTGTCAGTGTAGTTCATTCCATAGAAAAGTATGTAAAACTATCCTGTATGCAGTCTGTAAAAAGTATAAGACTGACCTGTAATGAACATTAAATGTGTGTCTTGTGTGTCATCATCATAACAACTGCTCTAATCAAGATTTTTTTAAATAAATAATGCATGTAAATCAGCCACTTATAGTGACAAACCCACATACTCACCCTGCTCTGCACTTTCCCTCAGCTCTTTGGAGAGTCTCAGTAACTTTCAGCTCATTGTTCTGTTTTTACAGCCTGCCACTTTACTGCGTTTGGCTCACCTCTCCCATCAACCTTGCCATTTCTGGTGACAAAGCACTGATAAAGCCACTGTACACTACCTGCCCAGCACCAAACAGCTGACACACAAAGTTAGCGACCAGCTGGTGAACGTAGTGGAACATTTAGCAGCTAAAGAGCCAGATAAAAAGAGCGTAAATATTGAACTTTCATTCAGCAGGTGGCCAAAAAACATGACTCCAAATGAATGGTAATGTTGCTCTGTGTCTGCTGAATGTGTAAATAGACAACTGTTGGCTAAAGTGATAATACCTCAGTGTTGTGTTTACAGCTTGTTGTGATGCCCCCAAGCAACTTGAAAAAAGAACACAGGTTTAATTGAATTTTTGCTCTCTTGTGGACAGCAGGTAAAACTGTTTCCAAATGATCTCTAAGATGATTTGGCAATTCTACACTGCAATATTTTGTTGCTTTTGTGTGACATATATACCTGTAAATATCTGTGATAAGACAACATAATAATAATGACACGTTTTTTTGAGGGTGGAACTAAAGTCCTATGGGAAATGCTGTCGCTAGAAGTCTTATAACAAACAAGTTTTCATGTTACATTAGCTTGGAAAAAGTGAAATTGATTTGTCCTCATGGGGAAAGTGGTCAACATGAAAAATATCCAATGCATCATTAAAAGTGACACCAAATAGGGGTTTTACTGTACTGGAGAATTACACAACACTGCCAATACAAATACATTTGACAGGAACCGAAAAAAGGAAAGTATGGATTTCCCAGTATTGACAGGATGTGCAAACCAGCAGCAGAGCGAGTATCAGCAGAGTCCCAGTGGAACTGACTGTCAATGTGAAATGTATACATAATGAGAAACAGGTAGCATTACAACATAACTAAATAAATAATGTCCTCCACATTTCAGTGTAGGTTTTCCTCCAGCTGCTCTGACTTCTCCCAGCAGTTCAAAGACATGTAAGCCAGGTGGGCTGGAGATGTGCCCAGAGATACTGTATATAAATGTGAGTGTGTCACTTTTGATAAGTGACTCCAATGTGAGAAAAATTCATATATGCATTAGCCCGGTTTCCACGTGTGATGATTCACAGTTGGCCTTTTTTGCTCTGAAATTCATGGGGCCAGGACGCATCAGCAGGTGTTTTGATCGCACAGTCAAGGAGCTTGGTCCTCCAGTTCCCATTAGTCAATACATAGCTCACATAAGAGGGTGGAGCTGCAATTCATAGGGATGAGATCCAGGGTAAAGGAGCGAGATAGGTTTACAGCACATTTCACTGACAACATCAATTCAAAGTGCTTTTTTATAATGCATTAAAGCATAGAAAAGGAAAGAGAGACAGCATAGAAATGTGTACATTTCAAACTTGCTGCTTTCCCTGGAAGTTAAAAGTTAAACCAGCATTAATTTATTTATTTTGGTCACTTTGTTGCAGGGCACATAACGAGGGTTGAGAATCTTCTGCCACAAAATTTGGAGCATGAAACACTTAAGGCCCGTTTGCACCAAACACTTTCAGTATGGTACCTTTGGAACCAAAAGTAACCCTTCAGACATGGTACCTAGACCCTAGTGTTGTCACCGCAAACAGTACTCTTACATGTGGGCAGGGTTGTTGTCACTCAGTGCTTCATCCAGCTACTCGCTGTATTTCCACATTACCAGGAAACACAGAGGGAAGTCGGCACCTCTTTATTGTCCACAGAACGAGGCTGCACGCTGACATTTTCAGAACAAAATAAAACAGGCTGCAGAGAGAGTCTCTCTCCATGGGATATTTGAAAATAGCGGGTTTGTGCATTTAGTCCTTCTCAGGCAAGCTCAGGGGTTTAGTGTTGCCGGAGCCCACAGGAACAACGCTCTGCGACACTTTTTTTTTCTCAGAGTAAGGATTGAGATATATGCCGTCCCGGTCAAACATATAAACACTTGAAGATCCACTCATTACTAAAAGTGTATGTCATATAAAATTAAAGTAAAGATCAAAGTTGTCACGGTGAAATTTAAGGTGTGTTGATGGATTCACGTCGTTAGCTCATGCATTGAGTCACATTACAAGTCAACGTTCCACCTTAAAAGTTGCCGGCAGTCGGGCCCAGTAAAATAAGTTAATTGCCCTCAGCCCTGAGCAGAGTGACCGTCCGTTATTGACCAATCAACAAACTGCAGTGTTCACAGCTCCACCTTTTAGTACCAGATCTGTGTGCTAGGTACCCCAACAGAGGGGGGACCAAGAATGGGGACAGTATGGAACGGTTCCATTGGTACCATCCACAATTTTTTACAGTGGAAACAGAGAGCGTACCAAACTGAACTGTACCATACTGCTTGGTGGAATTGGGGGGTTGCACCATGTGTGCCTTTTCCGCATCAATTTCTTTAATTTTGTCACATTCTACATATTTCGGGGGACATGCCTCCTGCATCTCCTGGAAATCTACACTTCTGTCATTTTAAAAAGTTGATATGGCAGATATTTGACCAAAAAGGTGACCTATTTACACATCCAGCAGACAGGGAGCGAGTGTAGCATTTATATGGAGTTGTATTTGTGTCCACCTGATGAATGTCTGTTAAAAATATCTGGCTTATTTAGCTGCTAAATGCTCCAGTTTCTTTATATAACAGGGTGTAATACTGTCTCTACACACAGGTGCATGCAAGCACACCCCCACCATGCCACCCACACACACAGAATGACCCACTATGCACACACTCACACAACCTTGAGCTAAAGTAACACAGTTTTTCCTCTTCAGGCAATTAGGTCTAGTTCCTGTAGCGCTCCTGTCCTCGTCATTAAGCTCAGCTTTTAATTGAACATGACGTCATGGGCCATCGAATCTGACATTATCGGCGGTGGCCTCAGCGACGTATTGGGAAAAGAAACAGGCAGTGCTCATTATAAGCTGAAGGCAACCACCGTGATCAATCAGCAGAATATCTAAGTTAAAGCTATGGCAGCAGCTCTCACTGTGGCTTATGAACAAAGCTTTGATTTGTGCAGGAAAAGCTGAATTACCAAATGATTATTCATAAAACTCACTTTTAACTAACAGGTTTCTGAAAGAGTAGAGTCTGCTGCATCTGGACAGTCCAATATCATTTGAACTGGAAGGAGAAATACTCCACTTGGCATTCAGTGTGGTATTCTTCTGGCAAAGTCTAACTATGTTGTAACTACTTTGGGCATTTTAAAATAAATGGGAAGAATTACTTGACCCTGGTGTGACACTGATCTACATAAAAGGTGGTACACCTCTTCCAGCAAGGACACAGTAGTCAGAAACAATGACTATTTCCACTTCTAGCCATAAAATCTCTTTTAACACAGTTTTAATATAATTTAAATGAGACAGGCAGCTCAGGCACGCAGACACATGCAGGAGAGAACAGTTATATAGTGTACAGGTCAGAAGGATGGTCTTTGTTTTTAGGCAATTGTACTATTTTTTTCAACTCACCCAGACTGAGTCATGCATGCCTTTTGTCTCTATAGCTGTACAGAATGTTGAGCTATTAAGCTCAGGTTCAGTTTTGCAACTGCACAAGCAAAAGAGGTGGCACGGTGCTGTAGTGGTTAGCATTGTCGCCTCACTGCAAGGGGGTACTGTACTGACCTTAATAAAAACCATTTTACCTGGAAGTGTATTGATGCCAAATCTGAGGCTGTAGGTCTCTGCCAGAAGGCAGTGGACTGCCCCCTCTGGGTTAGAAGAAAGTTACTGCGTCAAATGAGGGGTTCAAGTATCTCAGGGTCTTGTTCACGAGTGAGGGTAGAATGTAGCATGAGATAGATCAGCGGTTTGATGCAGCTTCTGCAGTGATGCAGGCGCTGCGCCAGCAGAGCTTTCTACATCCCAACCCTCACCTATGGTCATGAGCTCTGGGTAGTGACCGAAAGAATAAGATCGCGGATACAAGCGGCCGAAATTAGTTTCCTCCGTGGGGTGGCTGGGCTCAGCCTTAGAGATAGGGTAAGGAGCTCAGACATCCAGAGGGAGCTCGGAGTAGAGCCGCTGCTCCTTTGTGTTGAAAGGGGTCAGTTGAGGGGGTTCTGGCATCCGATCAGGATGCCTCCTGGGTGCCTCCCGTTAGTGGTGTTCCGGGCATGTCCCACTGGAAGGAGGCCCTGGGGCAGACCCAGAACACGCTGGAGAGACTACATATCACATCTGGCCTGGGAATGCCCTGTGGTCCCCCAGGAGGAGCTGGAGAGCATTGCTGGGAAGCAGGACCTTTGGGGTGATTTGCTTGGCCTGCTGCCCCTGTGACCCAGCCCTGGATAAGATGGATGGATGGATGGATGGATGGATGGGGTATTGATGTGACTCAATTATGATGTGAAATGTATCTGTTAATTATAATTGGTCAATTATGAGATAAGAATTTTGCAATTAAAATAATTATGAGGTCTTTGTCTCCTAACTCTGTGACATCACATCATCATTAGATATGGATCTAACTATATTAATTTTAATAAATGGTTGTCATAATTTTATTCTCATAATTATGGGATTCTTATTCTGAGTTACGTGTAATTCAAAATACATCTCTAATACTTTCTTTGATGCAAAGCACACCAAAGAAAGTTGAAGATCCTACTGATGTCAGTGTAATCTGAAACGTGTTTGGATTATGATTTTGACACATCTGTTTTCATCTATTTCTTGTTTACAAACTTTGTTTTATGGACATATCTAATATTTGTTTCATAATCCTGCCTGAACCTAAGAATTCGTGATACCTTAATATATTAAGGTTGAACGCTGTCATGTCCCGTCCAACTGGATGAATGACTTGACACACTGCCCAGATTTTGTATATCTGGACATCTATATTTGAATGAATCACCATGTACTGTAAGGCCAAGTGCTGTCTGTAAATAACCAACCTGTTAATAGCCTGTACTGTTCTGATCTAGGCTGAGATTTGGTTAGAAACGACATTCTGATGCTTCTATGACTGAAATATAGCAGCCTCCCACTCAAGCTAATGTTAGCTATCCATCAGGAACTGTCACCAGCATCACTGAGCGATTTACAACCTCAACAGTTGATATTCACATATATTATGTGCCTCAAAGTACACTGTAAAAGCCTTGCTTGACCTGCCACACAACAGCTTTTCAGCATTTTTCATGTTTATTCTTTTAAACAGGGACACAGAGTTAGCGATGATACAACGTTCATCTGGTCTATCCTCCTGAGACCCTGTGTCCTCATATGAGGACATCACTTTTTGGATCTTATACTTCATTCGTCTTAACTTAGACCTGTTGTCGTCGTTCATGGACACTTTTTTGTGCCATCTAGTGGCAGTAAGAACACAGTACACTAATCCATGTAAAAACAAGATGGCAGCAATCTCTGCCAAGTCAGTCTGCAGCTGACCCAACACAAAAGTGGACAAAAGTCCAAAACCTGATCACATTTTATGGTTGAAACTTGTTTATTTATGATAAATAATGTTTAAAGTTTGATATAGCAACAAATTTGCCCAATTTTAGCAACAATAACAAGCTAAGACACTGTTCATTAGGAAATACTTGTTTGAAGACACTGGGGCTTTAATATCAGCTCTTAGAAGTATATTGAAACTTTATTATCGTCTCGTTTGAGGACATCGGGAGTTTACTATTGTTGACAATGTTTAGTTTTTTATACTTGGCCTCACTGATCCTTAATAGCGAGAAGAAATTAAGAATGCATACCAAACAAAAGTTTGGGTCTCTGGATGCTATAGCTTGAAGCAAAACCTTTCTTACAACATGGCAAGGAAACAAATTTGAGATCAACGTTTTTGGATTACACAACTACACAGCAACTACAATAGCTTATGTTGTTAATTTAAGTTGGTTTGTGTAAAGCAGAAATATGGAAACATGCTTCAACCTCCTCTGTGTTCACTGTTGCTGTCAATGTTGAACGTGTGATTGTTTTCCCCCAGGAGGGGGTAAGTGATGAGAGCCTACTCTGGATGGCTTGTTGCCAGTCTGATATATATCTTCTATCTCTATTACTCTTGTTTCTTCTGTTGTAGCAACTTGTGATAGTTTTTACCTCCCCAAAAAAACTCCAAAAACTGCCTGGTGCAGCTGTAACCGAGGCGTAGTGGGGCTCTCACCCTTGTTAACACCGTAGCATTTTATGTAATCCTCCTGCTATTTAGTTCTACCAAAAGCCTCTCCTCGACTCTCCCTGAGTCTCCTTCACACTAAATCCACAGTAATACCAGCCTGTATTGGCATCTGTGTCCCACGGGGGCACTGTAGTGCACTACCTTGAGATGTCAGCAGAGCCAACCCTGTTTTAGAATTGATCTCTTGGTAATCTTCTCTCTCCCCTGGGCGCCCAAGCATCTTCTGGCTAAGAACGATTAAAGAGTCCGTCAACCAGCCCCCCCCCGCCATCCTCCTCCCCTCTCTACCCGCTCCATTCCAGACCACCCTGTCTGACTCTCGTCAGCAGCAGCAGCAGCAGCATCAGTTCACATCAGTAATGACACTGCCCTGTGGCCTCTCTTCTGTTAAGGACAATGGGCGCCTTTGGATATGTGCATCATGTGAACTATGATGACTCTCTCCCATGAGTAATGTGCTCATCATCATCGTTATTCGGATTATATATGTTCCCTGAAAGCCTCCACTGAGATATGCACTGTACACTGGCAGCGTCGATATGAATCAGTCAAACAATCGGTCTGTGTTGGTTTTGCCATTGCTGTGGCCATCATCATCATCATTATCACCACCGCTGCTCCAGCCACAGCTATTTTTGGAACCGCATAAATAAGTGTAAAAGAGCCAGCTATAATTACTTCTATCCTTTATGCACTATCACTCACTTCAGCATCATTATATTCTGCACTGGAACTTGTTAAGGTTAGATCCATGCTGAAATTAACATCTTCATCTTTAATGACTCCAACTCATCCTCATCCCTATTTATGAGAATCCTTTCTGCTCTACAAACTGGTCTAAACTACCCTCGGCAGAGGAGGGAGCGGGAGCCCAACTTTTTTTTTCTTATATTTGAGTCAAATTACTGTTAGGTTGTTTAAGTTTCTCCCAAGGAAGTTGTGTATGAATAATTTAGCGAAAAATACTAGAATAGCTCATAAGAAGTTCATGAGTCCTTTGTACCAACATTCAAACTTCCTGAGATTTGATTCTCCCAGTTTCAAATACGATCACCTAAAAGTAATAAGGACTAATCGCCTTGGCAGTGAATAGATGTGTTCATACCAGCTGAAGTTTTGGAGATAAACAGTAAAGCGCTACCACTGAGCAAGAGGTGGCCAGAGTAAAATATTCATCACTCATACAGAGGCTTACTTGCTAAAAGCTACGGAAATATATTGACAACAAAAGATTTGAGAGAGTACAAAACAAATTTGAGCGCTTCAGAGTTTGCACGTCAACCTCGGAGAGTGCACAGGCGCCGATTTGAGAAAGCAGAATCAGATCGGTGTGTAAGGAAGGACAAAGTCGTTATCGGCAAATAATTTCAAGAGCAAGAGGAACTGTGTAAATAAAGATGACCCAGGATTCTCATACTTGTAATGATCAATGTTGCTCATGCTCATTTTTGGTGGTGTCATCTGTTCAGTTTGACCTGGAGGTGAAGGGTCATACCTCATAGCAGTATTTGGAGACTAAAATCACATTTATTTGCATGCCAGTAATCTATTTTTTTAGCCATTATGGCAGTGTAAAGTCAAATTATTATAAAATGGAAACAGACAAGTTTTTTGCTTTAAAGATCCAGTGTGTAAGATTTAGGGTGATATATTGGCAAAAATGAAATGTAATAATTAAGTGTATTTTCTCTAGTGTATAATCACCTGAAAATAAGAATAGTTATTTTAAACCTTAGAATGAGCTGTCTAAATCTACATGGGGAGCTGGGCCTCATCTACAGAGGTCACCATGTTGCACCGCCATGTTTTTTACAGTAGCTCAGAAAAGACAAAACAGACACTGGCTCTAGGTAGGACCATTCACTTTTTAGCTTCGGCCACCATATTAGCAGCCTCTCTGGGAAAACAGCATCCGAAAAAACATTGATTATTATTATGAAACTGCTTTATTCAGTGTTTTCATCGGTTGAAATCACTGGGTCCATTTGTTTTGGAGAGGAGGAGACCTCTGTGGATAATTCGACCCCTGGTAAAAACCTCCTGAACTTCTGGATCTTAAGTTAGCAGAGAATAAAGGTGAGCACACATTAGCAGGTGCTGGGTGCGTAGCAGAAACATTGATTTGTAACATGAACTGCGTTATTTAGTGTTCCTACAGGCTTTAATCACCTGGTCTGTTTGTTTTGGAGACAAAAAGACTTTTGCAGATAATTCGGCTCCCAGTTAAAAAAAAAACAAAGAAAAAAAAAAAACCCTTCTGTACAATGAACACTAAAGGAATTCTAACCTGGAGAAATTTCAGCTGGTTACAACTTGCAATCCTCACCACTAGATGCCACTAAATCTCCCTAAATCTTACACACTGGACCTTTAACTTATCATTATGTAGTCAGTTTTGATCACACAATATAATGGCTGTAAAAATAACGACCCCCATTAGCATTAATGGGTTCTATATAAGCCTTGCTTTCACTATGCAATTCTGTCTGCCACTGGGTACAGTTTCCCAGATACAGGACGATATCAGTTTAAATTCTTTGCAGTTACAATCTCCAGTAGCAGAGATGGCAGAAGATAAAACAAACAAAATAATTTTAGAAAAACAAACTGCCATGAAAAGCAATCCACAAACAATACTATCACTTTTAAACCCTGGTCAGTGACAGTGGCAATTTCCATGTACAGTGATCAAGTCCATACAAGATTAAATGGGACTCTTTATTGCAATGTTCCCTTTCTGCTAAAAGCAGTGGTTGCTGTTACAAACAAAGAGTTGTTACCTGATTGTTCCAAGCAGGCAAAATGTTTGGCTACTTACTGGAAAGCCTTTTGGTGCTCTGACAGAAATGCTACTTAGTACCCTGTTGATTTTTTGAAGCATTGTTGAAATGTGAAACAACAAAGCTCTGAGGTCTACTTGTGAGTTTTTTCAATCACATCTCATTGATTTCTTCAGCAAAGGAGCTGCCGCAGGTGTCATCGCTTGACCTGTAAATGTGGACACCTGAGCCAACTCAATTCTCTGAGGAGGACACTAATATGTGATTGAAGGCACAAAAACATTGAGTTGACATTTGAGCTCACATTATTTTGTTACACAGCAGCAAATGTCAAGAAAAAAAGAACTTGCTCAAATCCATATTATATCAGCAATGTCTAAGCAGATGTAAATAAACACATACTGTATGTGTGTGGAAGAAAATACCAACACATGCTTGTTTTGTTTTCTTTATAGGTTGAATATTACTTCCGCAAATACATAGTATTTCTTTACAAATATTGTAAGAAAATGAGAGCACAGTTAACAGACTTCTTTCCATTTAATAAATATGATTATAAATGCATAAAACAATTACACACAGCACAGTTGAGGTCAAACAAAAACACTGTAACACCTTACCGTCTGTTCTTATACAAAAGCTGTACAGTAATAAAACTCTTTTTTTTATTATTATTAATATTTCTCTACAAAAATAATAATCTTGCTAATTCTGCGGGGAGGAAGAGATAGAGAGAAAGAGTGGGAGAGAGAAGAAGAAAGAATAGCTCAAAGCTAGTTTACAACTTGATACTGTTCCCCCACACTCTCACGTGCTGTCACATCACAGCGCCTCCTAACCAGGAAGCCAGAGATCCTTCGTGTTAGCAGGACTTCCTGTCTGTTCGACCTGTCTTCCTCCCAGTGAAACCCAAAGACAGAAGGTGCTTTCATCATGACAGACCTCCTGATCTTGTCAGGCCAGAGTCTTTTCCTGTTGCTCGGGGTTAAAGTTAAGATTAGTACTCTGCCGTTTCTGGCCGCGGGTTACAGGCTACCGTGTGCCGCCCCTCAGGCTGTTAAAGTCAGAGCCAGAACCCCTTTTCTAAATCAGAAATGTGAACTAAATCCTCTCAGTATACAACTTTACATCCTTATTCTGCAAAACTTGAAAAGAAACCCTTAATTTTCCCCAAGCATAGAAAATCCCAATTATTATTGTATTGCTACATTCCTAGACATTTCATTGATGTTGCTGATTTACAAAAATCCAACAACCAGTTTGTAAAATTACCCTCATACACCATGCAATGGAACAAGATAAGTCACCTCATAGCTGAGTGCAAATTCTGTCCTGCGACCTCAGATGGAAAACATACAGCTACAATGGAAATGAAGATGGAAGCAAAGTTGTTACCGAAATCATCTTAGCATGCAGCTTTGAAATATAAACAGATTTATCACACCTCATCTAAAAGAAAATGTTAACCGCACTAACTGTGGGCAACACACCCTGGCTGTCTCTTGACATGTCATGACCCATTCACGTGTGTGGACTCAAGTACTCGAGACTCAACAGGAGGCGTGGCGCTGTCCACCACTACTCAAAGACTCAAAATATCCTATGACGTGTCATGTCATGCTTTTCTTAATTCCCTTTATAACAGAAGCACATAGTAGTATTTTACTCCACTCTACTACTGATGTGATCTCCCCCCTACTCGTTGTATTTTGACGCTTTGGCAAAAGCCTCAGGTGTTATTATAGTGATGCCATGGGCAGCCGTTTGTCTTGCATTTTGATGCAGAGGGGGTTGGCCGTAAGTCACATACATCGACTCACATGACTTATGCGGGATTTATACTTCTTTGTCGAATCGACGCTGTGCCTACGGCATAGGCTCTGTGTTGATGTACCCTGTGCCATAGCCTGACGTGCACCTACCCAGAAATGTGACTACACCTAGTGGCGACGCAGACCTCCTGTCTATTTTTGTTAGCTGAAACCATTTCCCTCAGTGAAATTATGTACTTTAATTTCACAGAAAATAAACAATAAATTGTGAAGACAATAAAGCCTCCACAAAAAAAGCATTTTAAGTCTTGTGTGTGATTTATCCTTCCGGGATTTATCCTGGCCTCCTATGAGCAGAGGAAATCTCAGCTTGTCATGCCATGCCATAGGCTTGTGCTAATAACGTTAGCATGTTACATTTGTTTGGAAAACACGTTTAGTATATGACAGTTATTTTGTCAGTGAACCTTGTGAGTTGTAATGGAGCCAAATTTTGTAACGTTACCTTTGGTAAATTTTGCTGTTGTCCCTGACTTCATATGAGTAAAGAAAAAGTCTGCTAGCTGCTAGGCTAATTTATACAACGTAAAATGCCATAGGCTTGTGCTAATAACATTAGCATGTTGTATTTGTGGGGAAAATGTGTCCAGATAAAGACAAATGTTTTGTCTGTGAATGCTGAGAGTTATAGTGAAACTGATTTGTGTACTTGTGTTTGAAATTGTTGCTATTAAGCCATGTTTAAAGTGTGTTTAATGTGCGTTTTGAATCAACTAAACTTTACAACACTTCACAGAAACTCCGCCACCGACTAGTGTTTTGGAGGTGTAACTGCAGAGTGACACAGACACACCACCGCACAAGTATAAATGCTCACAACGGTGTAGGCTACAGTGTGAGCTCCGCATAGAGCTGATGCACCAGTATAAATCCCATTTTAGAAGAGGTCTGGGTTAGGTTTAGTCAGCAAAACTACTTAATTGAGGTAAGGAAAGGTCATGGTTGACGTTAGTTACCTCACTCGACTTGCGTGACTAACGTGACAAAATAAGTCAACGTGACTTTTAGTTTCACATGGGACACAACCACCTGTCTCCTGGGTCAAAGTCCACCTGCGCTCCTACCCTACCCGCCTGAATTGGACTTGCACTCTTTATACTACGTCCACTGCTCTGAACATCTAAAAATGATGCGAATGGGTTTACACTGGAGTTGGTTGAAAGCCCAGTGCATCTCATAAAGACACTAAAGGGTGCTGCCAGCATCATTAAAGTGACACTAGGGACACTACCCAAGCAGGGTATTTTGACGCTCTGAAAGTGAGACCAGGCTGAGACTACAGAAACTTAAAACAAAAAGGAGGACAAGATGATCTTCATGGTCAAAGGCCACCTAATTCTCTACAACATGACTTCAACAAGCAACAGAGGCTCGTATACGATAAATAGTGCATGGCAACACATTACTCTGCAAATGACCTAATGTGAACTGGTAGTGACAAAGAAAATACTTCAACTTGTGGATCTCAGTATCTCACTTACGTCAACACAAACATGCCCTCAAGCTTCAGGCTCTTTGTATCTTTACATGTGAGCACACTGCCACGATACAGCACCATCCTACTTCCTAGCACTGATGCACATCAACAGTCCAGAAAAGCAGCCATGTTATCACACTCGCTCCTTAAAGTGACACACCCCACCTTCTCTCCCATGACTGCTTATTCTATCTGAGCAGCACATCCAGTGTTTATGACAGTGGGGAGCCACTGGAAGCGAAACAATCAAGTAACACTGGCCTTGTAACTCTTTACTAGTCACTGCAACCAATACTTGCAAACGCAGATGTCCAAATGACATGGTTGGTAGCCCAATCTTGTACGCAAACTACCACTTTAACCTTTTATGTGACTTTGTGTCGAAAGCATCACTTGCAGCAAATATGTTTGTATCTGAAATCTTAAAATCAAGTGTCCTCCTAAAGAGCGATCCCTAGGTTCAGAAAAACAATGCTCTCAGTAGATATTTTCACAAAGCAGGTAAACAAACGTCCTGCTCCAGTGCCTCAATTATTCTTTATTAATTTCTTTAGCAAATCACTACCAAGATTCCCCACATTTGGATTAAGTTTTCAACATTTGACCCCTACATATTCTTTTGTCACTGGGCAACCCTGCCTCCCATGATATCCCACAATGTCTTAAGAAACCATACGTCCGATCCATAACTAAGCAAATCAATGCAAACCTCTCCGCATTTGGCAAGGTGTCAAGTGAGTCTTCAGTAGTAAGTTTCCGTAATCTGTGGCACAAATTTTAACTGAATTTTCAGAATATTGTCCCAAGTAAAATCGTAATTTATGCGCTTTATCCAAATATTGGGAGTTGCTTCATCAAGATAAGCAGTAAGTGGTGCTAATTCTCCGGTCAGGTGCCACTGCAGATGAAGGAAGTAAAACAAAGGATGTAAAATAACGGAGAGCATGCTGGACAAGAGCGGCACGGTGGTGCAGTGGTTGTTGACTCACAGCAAGAGTCTTCCTGGTTCTAAGTCAGGGTGGGTTTTCTCCGGGTGCTCCGATTTCCTCCCACAGTCCAAAGACATGCAAGTCAGGTTAACTGTTGACCCGTAGGTGTGAATGTGAGCGTGAATGGTTGTCTGTCTCTATGCATCAGCCCTGCGATAGTCTGGCAACCTTTCCAGCGTGTACCCCGCCTCTTGCCCAGTGTCAGCCCAGTGACCCCCACCAGGATAAGCGGTTTCAGAAAATGAATGAATAAATGAACACTAGACGATGGAAATGAGAGAGTTTGATCAAATAATATTGCAGCTCTATGCAGTTGGAAGAGTTCTGGTAACAGCGTAATGACAGCACATAATCATATATTCACTGAATCTGTTTCCATTGCACTTAGTCCCATTAACCTTTTATCCATACATCAATTTTGCCTCCTTTTTTCACCATTTCATGATTTTTTTGCTGTCTCCATTATTTTTTTATGCACAAATTGAAAATGTGCATAAAAACTGTTGGATTGAAATGAACCTGCCATTACCTGGTCAAATAAAGCAACTCTACACAAAGCAGCCAGTGTGTGTTGAATGTAAGTGTCTGATTATCACTCCTCTGCACGGTCTATGGTCACACTCTCTACTGATCGTGATGTAGGTGTATCTACTGCGGCCGTTTCTGCACAGCTACAACTGTACAATCATAGAAAAGATCATCCAGAGTTGACAAAACCACACCCACTCTGTATTTTTACATCTCCACAAAGTCAAAAGAGGGAAAACTAATCCGGAAAGGTTGTCTCTGAAGATTTGAAAGGCATCAATCAGGCATTTACATCTGTCAGATTTCCGCACACAAAGTACCGCAGGGCTTGACAGTCTTCTGAGCAAGCTAACCATCCGTGTAGCCTGGTAGCATCTGCGCTCTACTTCTCCTGCTCCTACAGCACGATATAATGAGCTGGGATGAAGATGGGTGCTACTCCAGAGCGGGTCAGGACATTAGCCTAAATGTGTCACCAACCTTAGCCAGCCTTGAGCTTGACTGGCCACATTAAGTATTCAAGAAGTCAACCTCTTTTTATTCTGTCCAATAGAAGGCTCTTAATGCGTCAAGGCCCCGAAAAGCACTCTTCCATCTCTCTTAACCTCTCTCTGTCTCTCTTTCTCGCTGCCATGCTCTCTGGATTCTCTCACAAAGTAGCTGTATCTCATTCCAGCTGCCACCTTAAATCTGAGCTCTGACAAATTATACTCTGCCTCCAGTGGGGATGTTGGCTGTGATCAGGAATACTTTGCTTTGTGGGATAGTTGTCCCCCCTCCCCTTTCTTCCTCCGTTCCTAAAAGTTGTAATGGTTATATTTGGGGATCACTTGCGGTCAGAAGGTGCAGTGTAGCACCGTGGCCATGGAGTAATCCCTTATTCTGAAGCACAAAACATTTTACAAACTGGTATGTATCATAAATAGTACCAGAAGCATTAGATTAACAGCACATGTTAAATTAATCCAGAAAATCAAACCCTGTATTTTTGTTAATAAATTAAAATCAGAAAAAAAAGAAACATTTCAGTAGAAAATGTGTATTGTGCCATAAATCAGCTTTACAAGAGACGATGGACCAAAAGCTTTGAAGTACCCTATTCATATTTTATAACAGCATTTCTGTTTAGTATGACATTTGTTATTAAAATACACAAATTTATAACATAGACATTCATGATTTACAAAACAAATGTGTAATTCACCTCAATAACATACTTCATAAAAGTATATTCATATGAATAAATAATACACTACTGCTGTTAGCTTCGTAGAACAGCAAACCAATCTCAGATATGTAAGCAAAACCAAAACATTGTTGCTTATTTCTTTTTTTTTTTTTACCCTCTCTCGTTCATGCTGGCGCTCCTTTGAATTATGACTTGTATAAATAAAATAGATTTTTCAAATGTTTAATTTATCGGACGTACATATGTTGAAAGGAAATTAAAAACCTGTACACAGTTTCTTCTGGATTGAACAGAGCACAGTATGTGTCAGCAGGGTCCAACATGCACAGGTATAAAGCTCAAAACCATTGTGTCCCGAATGGTAAAAAAATATCCATGACGCAGCTGGAGTGGTTATCCAGTCCAGAGTTTAGACGATGTACGTGGGGAGTTCTGTGGAGAATTTCACATGTACATGAGGTTTCATACATCCTGGGGATAAACAGGACAGAGAAGAAAACAGGTGTCAGAGGATATTTTGTACTAGAAGCTGAGTTAACGCAGACTGGTCGCATTGCAGCAGGTGATACTTAAAAGCAGGGGGCAGAGGAATAAGCTGAAAACACAACATCTGATCTATTAATATGTAAAATTTGTTAGCAAATAGTTGCTTATTCACACATCCAGCAGATAAGAAGCAACATTAGCATTCATTTGGAGTCGTGTTTTTGGTCACTGGATCAATTCAAGTCAAATGTTAGCTGCTAACTTTTTCCACCTGCTGCCTTATGCTAGGAAGAAGCATACAGAGGGGTTATTAGAGCTGTTCCTCTAAAAATAGACGTCTGCTGTGGCAGGGAACAAGGTTGAAGAGAGAAAAATGTGTGGACTATAAAACAAAATGTAAGTTAAAGAGGCTAAAATGCTGATGGTAATACGTCTCCAGTGTTAACAATGCTTCTTTGCATAGTGGTGTGTTCACACTGAATGTGAAGCAAGTGTTTAGCATTTAAAGTCAATGTAAAGATGCGAATAGATGCAAATTCTCACCAGGCGACAAGAATGACACCAGTGATGGAAAAAAAAAAAATTTGCACTCATGTGATTTGACATTTTTCAGCTTGAGCGAGGGATTCACGTGATGATGTGTCACGAAAGCACTGAGATCTAGTTGAGATTCCGCTGACATTACCAAGAATCAGAAATGGAGGAAAGTGAACAAAGCCATAGGACCACATGCTAAGTTCTGAAAATATGTATTTGTGAATTGTGAAGTTATTTTGTTGAGTTGCTTCTTGGCAAAAAGCTCAGAGTAATTTAAGTTGGTCTTTTATTGTAAAAAGTAAAGAATGGAGGGAGTGAAGTGGAGATGCGCTGCTGTGACAGTGTTACATTACTCGATTCTCGATATTGGTTGTAAATACTCCAAAAAACACTCCAGCTGCCACATTGTGCAACTAACATGATGTGAAAATTAGCTTTGGGTTCAGTGTGAACACAGCATTACACATGTGAGCCATCTGAGCCGTTATTAATGTACAAAACTATTGATTTGTGCAGTTTTAAAGCTTATTTCATCAGACAAGCCACCTAAAATATACTGTAGTTTATTTACTGTAAGACCCATGCAAAAATTCAGAGGTGTTAAGACAGTTGAAATAATATGGATTAAATTATAAAGAGAAAAGCAACTGTTAAAGTGAGACTGTGTAAGTTTTGTGAACAGCAACCACTGTGGCCACAAGTGGCATCTTGTGCTAACAGTATCACAAAAAGAGAAGAATGATTAAGTCAGTCAACTGACTCAGTAATGTCAGTTACACAGCAATGTCTACCTGAATTTTGCTAACACTTATGCCTTGTTTCCACACAATTTTGATCTATGTCTGTATTTCCATATAAAGTAGGAGTACGCCCCCGGTGTTTAATGCAAGGAAATGCATCTTTTCACAGACAACAAATGCATAAATGGCGGTTAAGTTAATGTTGAGTGTTGTCTGGCTGTCTACTCTTGAGGAATTTGCACATGGAGCAGTAAAGAGAAAAAAACAGAGGCGATGCATGGCAATAAATAAGTGGGGAGGTTGGCCTGACACGTGTGTAGCAAGTATAGTGAAATGTTTTGTTAAAAGACGTATGATCCATAATGCATGTACCTTATATGTCACACAGTTAGCATGCTAACAATGTTAGCTAAGGTTCTCAGAGGAAAGAAGGGCCTTCTGGATGACTCATGCACATACACAAAGCTATGTGGAAATGAGGTGTAACTAACATCAGCCACCATCAGGAACTGGTCATACCAGGCAAAGTAAGGCTGTATTAGCAAAACTCTAAACTGAAATGGGGACGAGTGCACGTTACTGCTTATCAATTCAACTTTTCATTTGTAAGAGGGAAAGTGTGTTATGTCTTATCTCAAAACGTACATAGTCTCACTTTAATGGAAATTAAGACAGAAAACAAATTGTAAAAAATGTTGTAATAGCATTGAGTCAATGTCAAACAGCAGAGTTAATTCTAAAAATCTTAATATATATATAGAGCCAAAGAAATATAGAAGACTTTCTATACACCTTAAAAACAAAGACTGTTAATAAATTCATAAACAAACTGTCACAATCAAAATTTATAAGAACATACGGATGGGTGACAAATCAAAGGAAAAACCTGAACAAATGAGCGAAGACACATATAAACATGCAGGTGTTTCCACAAATGCTTTGATGAATATGAAAATGATATGAATCACAACACCTGTGGGGGGGTTTCTGCAACTTGATACACATGAATAAGAGCACTGAAGCTGTTCTAGAGGCTCATGACAGCACCATACTGTGACACTTTATGGTGGATTTTTCATTCATTTGTCACCCATCTGTATTCTCAGCTGATTAAAGGGTGTCAGCATTAAGGAGAGCAATATGTTCCTTGTACTACCGAGACGCAGCTGAACTTTCCATCATACGTATTTCTGTTTAGCCCTCGTTCACCCCTTGACCGGACCATTTCACTTCTGAGAAACACACAACGAAAAGCACAGTATGAGTCTCATGAAACATCACACACGATGGTATGAAGTGGGCAATGGACAAAATAAAATTAAAATGCCAGCCGCAGATAGAACTCAAATCAGAGAATACTTACCTATGGGCTGTGAGTTAAACTCTGTGTCCAGAATCTCCAAAGAATGCACCAAGTCCCGCTGTGAGCTGGGTGTGGCCTCTGTTGGATTAGCTGGACTCATCATTTCTTGTTCTTTTTCGTTCTGCATCTGCGCATAGACGTTGAGGCCTGGGATCTTCCTTGAGGAAAGATTTACAGTGAGGCAAAGGGATAAAGACAAGAGCCTAACTAAAACAACGAGAGCAAGGAAACAACCAAGGGATTGCTGCTATGCTCTGTATAACCATCAGAAAAAGACTTCTTGTTTAAAGCTGGGGTAAGCAGTTTCATTATGGAGGAAGAACACTAGAGCTCTGCCCCTACTCTTGGCTCCGTGTTTAGGCTTTAGAGAATCTAGGCTGTGACTAAACTTTAACCAATCACAGGTTATTTCAGAGAGAGGGTGTTCCTTTTGGCTGTTATCTGTACAACTGTAAATGCGCGTCCCTGTGGTCAAAGCCTGATTCAATGGCAGAGAATCGGCAACAGCATCGGCAACAACTGCGTACAATACAAAGCAACCCAACCAAAAAACGGCCTTATAAAAAAGAAGAGAGTCCGACAATAAACAAAACAAAACATGTGCCAATATCAGCGAAACATTTCAGAGATGGACAGAAAATGTTGCTAATAGTTTAGCCCTTTGCTAATTAAACCCAGTTTAGTCCAAAGATTTGCTACAAGACAAGCTGAAACAGGCAACTATAAAGTTCTAAAAACCTGCCAGTTTTCACCAATGCAACTAGATGAGATGATGTATCATCTCTATGCAACAACTCTCTGTACAATACTGTTCTGATTTCCAGCTTTTCAGGCTTATTTTGTGGCGGAATATGATTTGTAGCTTCTTAAAATATCAATGAGTAAGCAAACTCATACCCCCTAGGGTTTGCGTTGGCCGAATTTGAGCAGCCGCCGACTGAAGGTTTGTCTCCTGAGCTGCCTGCTCTCCTCCCGGGGAAGGAGTCCAAAGTGGCGGGGAGCAAGGCAAAGGGATGGTGGGATGGTTAGCTAGCTAATTCTTGTCTCATTTGGGGTCTGATAAACAGAGATTGAGACTGAATGCACTGGGGGCAACTCGTCAGTGTCAATGTATGGGAAACACTGGGTCACTGTATGAATTGCTTGCATATGCCAGTGGTCGTCTGGTGGGAGGAGCTTAGGACAGAGAGGGGAGAGCTGCAGGTGAAGGGGGTACTTTTCAGATTTCTGCCTACCCCAGCTTTAACTTGTTTGTGACCTCCAGTGACACAATTAAGCACATTTGCATGTAAATGATCATTTACACCAATAGGTAAAGTGACAAGGTCTGTAAATCTGAAGTTTTATTCTGTCTCTGTAAATCCTCATGACCCTCTCTTGCCCTTTTTCCTTGAAACTGCACCTTGGACATAATTTAACATTTCAGAAAGGTCAACTGCCTGCGTTCAAAGGGCTTAATATTGATAGCGGCTGAAGGCTGACTGACATTTCTTTTGCAAAGAATGACCTGACAAAAGAATCTCCACAGGATTCCCACAGATGTGTGAGGACAAAGCCAATTCTCCGCCAAGGAGCGCTGAGTATGCCGGCGAAGATGTTTGACAGGCAGCTATCAGCCCTCTCTGTAGCCTCGCAGGCAGCTTTTGTTTACTGAGCTGTCAGGACGCCATGATGCCTTTCACCACCTCCCTATCACGTACAGCGTGATGACTATATAGACATGACATTTCATGAACACTTTACCTCTTGAATTTGTAGATGACAAATACAGCTAAACCCACAACCACTACTGATAACAGCATTAGCATGGCAGAGCCACTGTGGTTCTCGCTGGTGTCCACTAGGGGCGCTGCAGAGACAGGGAAACAAGAGCCACAGAGAATAAACAACACAATACACCAACACAACCTGTATTCCCACCCAGCTTTATCATGCAATGAACAGTCAACAGGATAACAGACACCTATATAAATCATGATGAATCATTTTAATATACAGTAGTATGGACTTCTCTTACTCTTTATCTTATAAGCCCCTTTAGGACAGTAGCAGCATCCCCAATAGGAAGAGGCACACATACTTGTAACGATGCTCACTCTCTGAATGTCTCTGTGTAGCTACATGGTGGGAGCCAATCAGACACAGGGTTATTAGTTGACGGGGGCAGCAAAAATATTAGAAATATACCTGACTGTCCTCTGTATCTAGGTCTCCTGATAGTATGTTCTGTCCCACTTACTACATGAAGTACAAAGGCCCTCCTGGGCAGCTCTAAACATACAGTTAGCTGTGTTTGTTTACCTGCTGATAAGTGTGCTGCATACACGGTGACTTGGACCCCTGGCCGCAACGTGAACTGGACGAGGTTTTGATTTAAGGCGCTGAGCAAAACCTCAGAGAGCTGTTAGGAGACAAAGGGGGGGCGATTTTAACAACATAGTTTATTTTGACAAAAACACTAAATGTAACTATCAAGAAGGTCATTGCCAACACTGTCAAACCTCAGACTCATCCGTCTCTGGTTTTGACTCGACATTTATTACCTCTGTTCTGACATTTCAGAGCAAATTTGTTTGTTGTCTTGATCAATCTTTGCCTGGATTCATCCAATTTATTAATGTCAGACTGAAAAAAATAATTGCGTCCAAATATCACTTGCCCTTGACAACACTTCCGAAGGTGTTCTGGTTTAAATGCCTGCCTAGTCAGTTTGTGAATGATTGCTAGGTACAGAGGGTGGACAAGATAACAGAAGCACATCATAAATAAAGTTATCTTAAGTCAAGGTAGCAGAATAGGTGGCAATATTTTATGACTTTGATTGTTTTCTGGGAAATAAATAATTAACCAGACATTTTTAAGGACCACGGGCCAAAACTGGTTGGGTACCACTGAGATCAACAACTGAGTCAGGTTAAAGCTCCATGAAAAGATTTTTGTGGCCACTTGGGGGCAGCAGAAGAGGCTATAAACACAGCGTGTGACATTTTTCACCTTGGAAAGTTGAAATGGCAAAAAGTTGGCAAACTTTACACATCCAGCAGACACAGAGCAGCATTGGCATTCATTTGGAGTTGTGTTCCTGTTTTGCTTTTTTCAAACCGCTGAAAGAAAAAATCTGGCTTTTTAGCTGCTAAATACTCCAGAATAATCATCATCTAGTCGTTAATTTTCTCTGCCTGCTGTTTGGTGCTGGGTAGATAATGGAAATGTTTTTTGCTGCTGATGCTGTTGTTTTCTTTTTTGCTGCAACAACTGCCTGTTGCAGCTGCAAAGAGTGATTATAAAAGTGAAATTTGTGGGCCAGACAACCAAAACAATAGGCATTTCCAGACTGGAGGAACTTCTTTATAGTTCTAAGAACCACCTTTTTTGTTACATCAGCCCTGAAAGTACTAGGATAGTTCTTAGGCCACCATTCTGAGGGACTTTTTAGCTCCTATTGCAGAGTAGGTACTCCCCCAGCACAAGAGGAACCATGAGTGACTCAAGTGTACGATGATTGGTCGAACAGAGCCATTGTGGCACTGGCAATGGCCATTTTTAAAACCCCTTTAGACATTTAAACAACAGACACAAAACACAAACAACAGCTAACAACAAAAAAATGGAAGAAAACATGGACAAATGAAGCAACAGTGTAGTCCAGGCTTTAATTAAGTTTTATAACTAAGTTCAGGAACAAAGACCACGCCTCAATCTCGTCCATTTCCGCACTAAAATATTTAAGCAAACCTTGTCTGTTTCCCTCCCCCATTGACTCCATTCTCACATCCATCCCCCCAAAACCCCCTTTCTTTGTTTTTCTTTTTGCTCTCCACAGAATACAGGAATCACCAGGGGGCTCTGTCCAAAGTAAAGCAGGCAAAGAGATGACTCCCCCATTCTGTCTCAACTTCCCTGGTTCCGTTGCGCCCTCCTACCTTCAGCTGACACCAGTCTGCCATCAGATACCACCCTCCACCTGTCTGCGACCCTCATTTCTCCCATCATTACCCCCCATCTTCCTTCCTTCTACTATCCATAGTAGAGCAGGCAAAGAGATGACTCACCCACTCTGTCTCAACTTCCCTGGTTCCATTGCGCCCTCCTCCCTTCAGCTGACACCGGACCGCCATTAGATTCCACCCTCCACCTGTCTGGGACCCTCATTTCTCCCATAATTCATCCCACCTTCCTTCCTTTCCTGTCCTTACATCCCTTCATCCCACATCCCTCGACCCTCATCCCACAACCCTCAATCCTCTTACCTACTTACCTCGACCCTCATTCCTCCATCCCTCAACCCTCAACCCTCATCCCCATCATCTATTATACGTAATAAACAAATTGTAATCCATTACTCAATTGGCGTAGTCTGTGTTGGTGAACTACGTATTAACATGAAGGTTGAAATACAACGCGATTTTGATCCGTCAAAGTGGAAGTGATGTTGCTACACCAACTGCTGGCTGGCTTTAGGTATGTCACTTCAGCGTGTTAATTTGCAGTGCCAATGCAAACATAAAACAAGCCCTTGAGGGTATGTATTTCTCGAGGGAGCTCACCAGTGGGTGGGTCCTGTCGGAGATTCCCTAGAACAGTTTGGTCCGTTCTAGGGAACACCTAATAAGCTAAAAGGGGCTAAAAGGCTCTTCAGTTCTGAGCACAGAATAAATAGAAGTCAATAAGACAAAGAGGTAAAGTGCTTACATATCCACCCTCAGCAGCACTGACTGAAGTACATCACTGCTTTAAACAACCGTAGAATTGGAACGACAAAACTGTGATGCTCTTTGAATACAGAACATTATAAAGTGCGTATTTACCTGCATTATTTGTAAGTGCCCATGACCCAAAAAACCTCACTGCTTCCACCAACAACCCCTTTTGAGCTTTCCTGTTTATGTAAGAGTCTTTGTCTGTGGGACCTTTCCACTGTGATGCATAATGCATAGGATGCAGCCTCACTTGATCTCTGCTTTTCAGACTGGCAAGCAACCTTCTGCACTGAGAACATCTAACTTTGATATAAATCGGGCAGATTACCCTGACCCGAAGGTAAACCATAGAAAGCCAGAGTCCAATCTCTTTTGCTCTCAATCTATTTCTCCACATAGATCCGTTCATTCATGCAATTATAAATCTCTATCCCAAGGCTCTAATCCTTAAGCACAATCTAAAAATGAAATGTACCTCTTTTAAAATGATATTCCAATACCACAAAACTGTTTTTTTTCTCTATTTAATCTGAACTCATGACACAAGCACACGCAGCTACATAGAGAAGACACAAAACTTAACAAAATCCTCCACTTTCTATCTGCAGATCCCAGTTTTTTCCTCTGCAGAGGCTTCATTTATCTTATCTGCCTCATTTGCCAAATTAATTGTGATATGAGTAATTCTGTAGTGCTTCATCCTCCCCTTTATATTTCTTAGCAGTTTAAATTTAGACTATGCTATGACTAATTACTTTTTCCCGCTGTATACCAGGGTCAGTAAATCTATTATACATTCTAATAAGCAGAGCGCGCTCTACACTTTTAAGATGCCAACCTTGAATGAGGATTTATCGCTGGCTTGTAGGGGAGAGGATCTTTCCAGGCAATCAACCAGGTGTGAGCAGGGAGGGAAGAAGAAAATCAAATTGATTTCCTTCCCAGTTCCCTTCTCGACACATGCCCGTGGAATTCTTCCCACGGAGAGTAGATCCAATGTTATTATCAGTCATTATCTATTACGTGAGGCTCAGAGCTAATTCGGTTCATCTTGATATGTCGGTGATTTAGTGAACTGATCAACCATGACAATTTCTTTGTCTAGCTCTTTAGGCTCAAGACTCTGGCCCCCCTCCCACCTCAGCACCCCACAGGATGTGACTTGAGGGAGTTTAAAAGCTGTTCCCCCTGATAACTTGTTAATACTTGTCAGGCTTATTGATGAGTCTATTGCAGAGATTCCTCAGGCGTGTTCTAGAATTAGACTCATGGAAAGACCTGGACATGCTTCAATAGATCGATACTGACATCTGCTGGAGGAAGAAGGAACTTAAATTTGGGATTATTTTTTTCGGGGGGCAATTACTGGACAAGCTGCTGCTGGGGAAAAAAAAGGATAAACCATGAATCACAGAAACAGAAAGAATGAAATAGTGTCTTGCACTTGTGCATGGTGTTATGGTAGAATTAGAATGAGGATAATGAGGTGAAATCCATCCACCTACACAAATACTGTCTGGGACTAAAGGGATGACTCTGTTGCACACACAGTGGCAGACAGAGCAGCAGTCGCTGTCTCACCTGATCTAAATGAGCAGCGCTCTTGTCTGGTTTCCCCTCAGTTAACTGTTTGTCAGGGAGGAGAAAAAACTCTGCTGCTGTGGGTAAACCTGGGAGGATGGTGACCAGAAGCTGATCCTCTGGTACGCCTGTGGCCTGTAGGGGAACAAGAGGGAAACAGAAAGATGAAAAGTTAAAAATAGAATAGGAGTTCATCCATTCATTCAAAGTGTGCTCATTCTCTTATCTGATAGTTCCTTGTTTAAGACACTAATTCATTCATTTTCCGTAAACATGTATCCTTGTGAGGGTTGCAGGGGGGGCTGGAGCCTATCCTTGCAGACATTGGGGTACAGACTTTCGCAGGGCTGACATATAGAGACAGACAACCACTCAACCTCACATTCAAACCTACGGGCAGTTGAGTGTCACCAATTAAGCCTGCATGTCTTCGGATTGTGGGAGGAAGCTGGAGTACCCGGACTGACACGGGGGGAAAACATGCAATTCCCACACAGATTTCCCCTTCCCCCACCCTGGGTTCAAACCAGGAACCCTCTTGCTGTGAGGCGACAGTGCTAACCACTACACCTCTGTGCTACCATTTGTCTTGTCTAAGACAAATTTTGCCAATTTCAGACTGTAAATTATCTAGAAAAAGTTCCTGTATCACTAATTACGTTTAGTTTGTATTTTACAAGATTGTTTTCATAATTATGTTATGGTGACCACATAATCATTGCCTGGATTATATTCTGAGACCACGTTTCTTTGAGTTAAGGAAGTACTACATCTATGTACCACACTGGATTGCATGGTGGTCACTGGGGTGGATGGCGAATACACAAAGTGCAGGATTGTGACACCAGAGTCCTGGGTTCATGTTCAGACTTGTCCTTGGTTAAGTTAAGGCAACAAAAATACTTTGGTTCGGGAAGGATTGCAGTTTTCGTTAAATGCTAATAAAAAATGCAATAATAAAAAAAATATATAAATAAACAATGCTGCAGTTACTATGAGCAGATGGTGTATTGCAAGATTACCTATTTTGGCAGATGTCAGTGAACATTTTGCTGATATATTCAGTACCAACAATTTTTGACTTGCCAGGCACGTTAATTAGAAACATTTACTCGTTATGTTAAAAGAAAACGTCATTTGCTTGGCATTATGTTTCCCTAAAAATGTATTTGCTGTTTAAAATTTGTTGTATATAAACATCATTTCTAGGAGACAGGGCTCAAAATGTGTCCTCTGATTTTATCCCTCCACTTTTAATAGTTTTTGATTTACACAATAAAATGTCTCTAAGATTTTCATAATGTTGATATTCTCATTTAAGTTGGTTTTAATTATTACCATGTACTTGGGGTGAGAATCAATATTTAGGTTGCAAAATTGCAATTTTAAATGTTTTGCAATATGCCAAGTATTACAAGTACATGTATTACCATATATTGCGATTTATTACCTTCTTTAACTGCAAATTATGTCCCCAAAAGAAAACTTTGTCAACATCTGTTTAATGTAATGCTGTGAGGCGACAGTGCTAACCACTGCACCACCATGCCGCCCTGGCGTGGGGGAGCCCTTCTGTGTGCGTTCTCCCAGTGTCAGCATGGGTTTTCTCTGGGTACTCCGGCTTCCTCCCACAGTCCAAAGACATGCAGGTTAATTGGTGACTCTAAATTGTCCGTAGGTGTGAATGTGAGTGTGAACGGTTGTCTGTCTCTATGTGTCAGCCCTGTGATAGTCTGGCGACCTGTCCAGGGTGTACCCTGCCTCTCGCCCAGTGTCAGCTGGAATAACTCCAGCCCCCCCCGTGACCCCTAATAGGATAAGCAGTTACTGAAAATGAATGTGTTTAATCTAATAAATTTTAGTCTGTTTGTGTCACTTCAGTCATTTATATTGCAGCAAAATGTATCTGGTGGACTAAAAAAGCAGCTGATTTTATTATTCCAGTAAGCAACCAAAAGTTTAATTTGAATTTGCAATTTTAATAACTTTTAACTGTATTGACAAAAAAGTCAATACTTGGACTCTGTGTATCCATACGGTTTTCCCCTCACCCCCACTGTAATCTGAGTGCTTCGCTAAGGGAGTAAGGGACAGTGCTCTTTGTAGTAAAGATAGAAACACAACAATATTTATCATAAAGAATGAGGCCTCTATGAAGGAAACTAAGGATGATTACAGGACATTCGTGCATCATCAATTCCTTCCTCTGCTACCTTGACATGCTTTATGCTGCTCTGCTTTTAAATAGCATCTGTCATTTTTCTTTAACTTCACTTCTTATGGAAAGCATGGTGACCTATTTTTTTAACTTGTAATCTGCTAGTTTAATAGACTGGTATAAATGTATATAAATGCCTATGCCCTTGCCTTTAATGTTGAGTGCCTGCCCATACTGAGCTCAAGGGCAGAGGGCTTTTATGTGTCTGTGAATATGGGTTCATCATCTCATATTCCATCTATGCATACCAGCTATATTCAGTCACTTTATAATCAGCATCATGTAGCTGAGTTTTAATGCATATGTATCACTGTTGTACTCAGTCTGCCAGGAATGTAGAACAAATAGAGAGCATGAGACTTTACGACATGTTTTCACTGATTACTGCAACAACATCTTGTTCCAGCTCTCGCATGGTTTTGCTGCAGTGAATCTTGTGAATGTGAATGTTTTAAGCTATCATGTCATATTTTCATCTGATTTCTTTTTTTTTTTTTTTTTTTTTGGTGTTCTGCCTTCCAGGCTGGGGTTGTCATGAAAAAATGATGTCAGTAACAAATAACAAAACAGACATGTTCACTGAAGACTGAACAGCCGGATATATTTTTGGCATCTATTTTGATTTTGTAGGATCAAAAAGTGTGAAAATATGATGAAAGGCCAAGATTGCTTGTTGCTAGGAATCAGAAAAGTATTGACGTCCCGAGGATGTTGTAAAAAACAAAGTTAATGAGGCGAAATCTGTACTTGACATGGCATGCGTGGGTTTGAATCATGTCTTGCATTTGACAGGTCGCACAGAACTCGACTCCCATCGTCCTCTCAGGTCAGTGCAGAACACAAATTAAGCATACGGACATTCATTCTTCTGTACACAACACCCACAACCTTGTTACTGTACGGCCCTGAACTCACAAAGTGTGTGTGAGCCGCTGCAATCAGCATGGTCTTGAACAGCATTTATCCCCCTCTCCTCCCTCTTGCCTTGTCATTTATCACCATAAAAGTCAGATTCATGTCTCGAAGCCTCAGGGAGGTCACGCTGCACTAATAGACCGTCAGAGGTCCAGTCAAGCGCTGACAGTATTTACCAGAGTAAAGCAACGGTTTCCACGAAAAGACCTGAGAGAGCTTTACCTGGATCAGAGAGTTCCTGATGACTCGGCTCACATCCAGTCTCCATTCTGCAACATCAGGGTTGTGGTCGTCCAGGTTTGATGAAAAGGCCAGCAGATGAGAGCGGAAATATTCTGCAGGGAGGAATGTAAATGTGTGTGAGATGCTTTTACCTTTCATCTGCCATTTGTCAGCCTTTGGATTCAGTGAATATAGACCAATATCTAGCACCTTCTTTAAAAGATAATTCTAGTAAATTACAACTTGTGTCTTATTAGGTAATTTTGGCTATCATGTCAGATCTCATTAAAGTACAACATCATTAATACAACATAGTCCAACAAACGTAGGGTATCTGCTGATAGGAATGGGCATGAATACTTAGGTACTCGACTGATACATCAGTATTTGTCCAACGTATAGAGTAATCAGGAAACATGCATATGTATAATGAATAAAAATGTAAATTGATCCTGTTCTGTATTCAGAGTTACACTTTTTGGGCAGGTTGCACAGATGTAACTGGTATTTATGTATAGCCACGCAGATCCACACAGAAAAAAAAGAGAACTCCATAACTGCAGGTAAGGTTCAACGCTTTGTGTCAGACATCACTTGATTGTTACGGGCAGACAGAGTGGTGACAAGGCGTAAGAGTGATGTCCTCAGGTATTCTGACAAAATAAAACATAATGAATCTGCAGGTCAATCTATATATGTTAAACTTGTGTTTCACAGCTAATCTCTACAGTCTGAACAGCGCAGAAAGGTAGACTACAACTAACCCCTACCTGCATTTTCACTTGAGTGTTTATTTTGGACCCTATACTTAGATTAGATTTTTTTGTGAGTACTTGATAGTAATTTGAGGGAGCAGTGTGTAGGATTTAGTGGCATCTAGTGCTGAGGATTGCAGATTGCAACCAGCTGAAACTTCTCCGGTGTACCAAGTGTAAACTCCTGGTTGAGATTACTTCAGTCTTCATTATTTAGGAGGTGTTTACCAGGGGCAGAATTATCCACAGACGTCTCTTCCTCTCCAAAACAAGTGAATCCGGTGATTTAAACCAGTGAAAGCACTGAATAAAGGGATTTCACGTTAAGAATCAGTGTTTTATTTGATGTTCTTGTCGTGGAGGGGCTGCTAACCATGGTAACCAACGCAAAAAAGTGTTTGTTTTGTCCATTTTGGGCTACTGTAGAAACATGGTAGTGCAACATAACAATCTCAGTGAACGAGGACCTGCTCCCTGTGTAGATATAAACTGCTCATTCTACGGTAATGAAAACACAATTCTTAATTTCAGTTGATTATACATTAAAAAAAACCCACCAACAACAACAACAAAAAACAACATAAATTATGTTCTATTTCTGCCCCTAAATCCTTCACACTGGACTTTTAATGCAAGTACTTGAATATGGAAATGACTTAAAATGTCCATCGCTGACACAGAGTACCATCCAATCCCTGCATATTGTGATAAATAAGGCAATATTATGTACCAGGACTGCTGTGGGACTAAAATCTAAGTCCATAACCCACGATAGCTGAATGAATAATACTGACAGCAAGGACACTGAATTTTAAAATTATGTTGATAACAAATTGTATCTAGAGCCAGGGCTCATAGAAATATGTGAAATGGACACAAACAAAGCATTATGTGGTGATAGGCATGAAATGTGGTAAAATTACATGTTGGCACTGCGAAAATAATACCAATACAAAGTCAAAGAGGATGTTTTGTTGTGGTAGACACAGGAATTAAGTACATAAAGCGAGAAAGTCCACATAGGGCGACTGGGACCAAAAGTCAGCGTAGTTATTTGATTTTACGTAACAGTACAGAAGTACAGAAGTTTACGTCACTTATGGTTATTTAACCAAAACCACAACCTTTTCCTAAAATAAACCAAGTATTTTTTGTTCCTTAAACCTAACCAAGTGTTCTTCTTTCCTAACCAAACTGGAACTGTTTCACAACTTTGACCATATCGGAGTTGCAACCATTCATAATAGACTTTACATTGGCATTAGTTTTGTGTTGCCATCATGTAATTTTATCACATTTCATGCCCACTGCCACGTTATACTTTGTTAGGAGCTCATGTACATTTCAGTTTTTCTGTGAGACTGAGTTGGTGTTTAACGTAGATCAGTCACATCTGGTTAAAAGCCAAACTGCTTCATAAAGTCAGTATTGGCGTCACCACTGATCACATTAGTGCATCTCTAAATAAAAGTATTAGAAAAAACAATAAATAAATAAAAACTAAACAAAGGCAAGTCTACACAGGTGGTTTATGGGCTATTTTTTAAAGATGTCTGCATGATCCAAAGATCTTAGGTACAAATTTCAATAGTTCCAAAGTTTAGAAACAACAAAATCAAAAGCACAGTCTCCTTTAGTTGTACAGCTAGAGCGAGGAACAACCATCAAACCCTGATCAGAGGAGCTTGGAGACCTGCTGGTGAAGTACGGCTGTGGGTTCTACATCATGCTGAGTTCTAAAAGTGTAATCAGAACTTGTCCACAGGGGAACTTTTTATCATAAGAACAACCGTGTCTAAAAGCTGAATTATTACAAAGTACTTGGTAAGTATAATATTACTAAAAACTAAAACTAAAAGCCAAAATAACAACAACAATAAGACCAAGGTTTTAATTAAACTGAGTTATCCTTTAATAATAATTTCAATAAAATCTATCTGTATCTTATTTGTGATGAGACATCTTGTGTGTGCAGAGCTACAGAATCCCAGTGGAAATGGAGTCACAGAGTCGACTCACCGTGGACAGTGATGGTTTTTCTGTCCTGCAGAATAGTATTCCCTGCAGACACCTGCACAGTCACTGTGTTGATGCCCTCCCGGGAGAACGTGCACGCCACACTTCCCTCCAGGGTGATTACTGGCTGCTGGGGGAGAGAAGAGAGACAGACAGAGAAGGCAGGGGGGAGGGAGAGGGAGAGAGTCAGAGTCTGGGGGCTCCAATGAGAGACTCTTATCAATGGCTGGTCTCACACTGCTGTTATTTACACTACAGAGGTGTGAGCCTGCTGGCACACTCACAACACACACACATATACACACACACACGCACGAGCATACGTTGAGAGCTTGGCAATAATCTGTGCTGTGCTGAATACAGTGTTGAGGCCCACAGAGAGTTCCCTCTGTGACACCGGCAGCTCCTGCCTGTCATTACTCACGTCTCCATTTGTTCTTCAAATAGCTATAAGATGCTAATAATGCCGTGGTTTATTACCAGCTGATATAACTGGCTGTCCTTGCGGAAGGCCCCTGTTGGTGTCGAACAAACACATTTACACAACTACAATTATGAAGACAGATAGTGAGAGTGGGGCATGCAGGGCTTCCAGCTTACAGTGCATCTGTTGGTCCACTGAGATGGAGGCTGGTTTTTTAGTGTCTCAATCATCTTACAGTCCCTTCTAGCTGCAAAATAACATCTTACTAATATCCAACATGCCTTTTTTTAGGATTTTTACTGTACATTTGAGAGGAAATTGCTGTTATATTTCAGGGAGCTTTCAAAAACTCAGAGAAGAAGCAGTGACTCTGTTGGTAAACTAATGCCTCCTAATAAACACATTAAATCTGAAGCTGGAGATATACTTGCTTGTATCTACATGTTCATGTACGCTTGATGGCTGCGTTCGTTTGGAGCACTGGCTGTGCACGTATTTCGAAATCAACACAACACGACTGTGAGATAGGGGCAGTATGAGAAACATACTCACCATTGTCACGACGTGTTTGATTTAGGCGTGGGTGTATTATTAGATGTGGATAACAGACGCCAACATGGTGCCAGTTTCATCCAATGACAATCATTTGCCAAAAATATTTCTAGCTTCCAGGTTTACTTTTGGGTGATGCAAGCCCACTGTGCAGTAGTTTTGTCTCACGTCTCTCACTGACTTTAATAAGTAGTATAGAAAAAGTCATAATGGACTTGGCAGGCAGTGTGAGGGGTTTTACAGATGTTTATTATAGTTTATCATTGATTTATTTGCAGAAATAAAAAAAAAATCAAGAAAAATGAATAATGAAATGCAGTGCAGGGACAGGCAAAAAACTTCAAGGGTGTATTTAAAGCCTCCACCTGTTAACATTTTCACAAAGTTATTAAGAACTCAAAAGTACAGAAAGATAAAGAACAATACATAAAATAATGCAAGTGATAACAAACTACTAATAGCAAACTGTGTTTGATTGTAACAACAAAAACCAGCAATAGTAGAATCCATTTAAGAGCTCAAAATGTGAGCATGTGATGTGTAATAATATAGGTCTATGGGGAAATGCTTGTTGGGCCACCTGCAATACCACGAGTGACCACTGGAAAAAACTGGATGCAAGGCCTGTATTTAGCAGCCTCACATACCATGCACAATGGTGCCACTGTCACATTTTTCCGCAGTAATCTCAGAATTATGCAAACATTGTCCAGATGGTGACATTGACCAAAAATGGTCCGAGTCAGATGCCAAAAACTGCAACATGGTTATGAGGTGGACAGCCAGATGGTGACATTCCATGCCCAATAATGGCTCAGTCAGACCCTCCCTTAAAAACAATGAAATATTGCTATTAAGAAAGTAAATAAATGTCTTTGCTTTTGTTTTAATACAACAATATTCAATTGAAAATGTATTTGGTTGAAATAGTTGTGATCCGACAGGCATGTTATCACATGTTATCCAATTTTTTAAACACATTTAGGCCACTTATGTGTATCTACATGTAAATTACGTTACTGCTTTACATTTTTAAGCCTGTGGTGTCTAGTCAAAATTCTTTTCCAAGCTGTCTTTGATCACACATGGGAGAAGTTTCCCTTCAGGGCTTTCTGCCAGAGAGTCAGGTGAACTAAGGACAGACAAAGTCCACACAGGGAGGAAGTGATGATGGATGAATAGGTCAAGCACAGAACTTTCACCCAGGAGACCCCAGGTGTTTGAGTCCTGTGTGAAATAAGGTAGATTTATTATTTGCAGACATACTTCACTTATTGTTTTTAGTTGTTATGATGTATAAAGCTGCTGGATGCACACTGTGTGCACAAACTATAGCAGAACAGCTGAATAATCCCCCTGTTTTAATGTTATATTCCAATGTTGCCAAGACGTCCAGGAAGGACGTCCAGCTGATAGCCAGGTAACGTTCCAGATGTTGGCACAATTTTCATTTTGGAACAATGTTCAAACCATAACAGGACGTCTTCAACATTCGAACAACTTCCATTCAACCTATCTCTGTTTGCTGGGCACAGTAACCTCCACTTGTGTTGCCATGTTCATTGTTAACATCATGCAAATCCAGACCTATTCAGTCTGAGTTCTGCTTTTGACCTTAGTTGGAGGAGTTTAGAGTAAGCACAAGCAAGGGATACACTTCACTGACTATCTGTAATTAAACTGCTTTGTGTGTGCGATACATCAGCATGCTCTGATGCTGATTAACAAGAACAATTTTTACCTGGATGCACAAAAAATACCATAACAAAATAATGATTCTTATATTTCGGAGCACAAGAGTCAGCAACCTACTTAATTGCAAACGGGCAGAAGCATAGCAGAAGTAAAAGCTCAGAGAGAAGTGGGAAAGTCTTGAGTGTACAGTACCTCTGTGTTATTTCCGATCCACCAGATGTAGGTGACCGTTCCCACTTGGCTGGGCCACAGAACAGCAGTCAGGTTCACTTCCTTATTCCTCACCGCCACAAAGGGAGCTGAGAGATGGATATACTCCAGCTGACCTACTCAGGCACACATATACATCACAGAGTGAACTCTATGCACTGCACCGCACTGTGCAACAGCGAGAAGAAAGGGAGAAACAACAACTTTGTTTTTTTTTCTCTCTCAAATGAAGAAAAAAAAAAGGTGGAGCGTGGGTTTATAGGTGGAGAGGGTGAGTTTGTTCAGAATTCTGTCCTGCGCTGGGACCGTTGGCTGCCATCTGTGTGTTATTTTTCATTCGTGGCACTCCTGAGCCTGCGGCGGCTCTATTTGTTCGGCTGGCACATAGGATTGACAGATTGGCGGGGGCAATGGCGCTCCCTGATCAATAAGTCAGCTCCGTTACATCTGTCACTCCCTGAATACACCAGGGGTGGTCAGCCCCGTTACATATAAGGCTGCAGTGGCTTCCGTGGGCTGAGCGGCTGCGGAGCATAAGCTGACTTGAGTGGAAGTGTAAAGGGATTTGTTCTATCTCACTTGTTTGTTTGGTTATGGGAGGGGAGCATGTTCTGTGGAGAGATAAAGCACAGAATGTGGCACGCTGTGTTCAGGCTGACAGCTGCAATTCCACTGAATGTGATAAAAAGTGGAAAGCAGAAAGAGCCAAAAGCATGAGCATAAAAATTGGAGATTCTCTTATCTAAATAAATACATATGCACATTTGTAAACACCAATCTTACAATGTCCTCAGTATCTTACATGTTACATGCAGGTAGAGCATGACGGTCTCTGAGCCGAGGCTGTTCTCTCCGGTGGCAGTCACCCGGTAGATTCCCACGGCTTTGTAGATGTGCTTGATCCCGTCCTCAATAGAGCTCACGTTGGAGTAGGTCAGAGCGTGGCCGTCTCCAAAGTCCAGCGTGATGCTTGTCCTCGCCCCGTCGCCCTGCAAAGGACAGACACTTTGAGGGGAATCTGCAGGTTTGGCCTTTTATCACCTACAGATTCACTCAGGTTTTCAAGTAACTTGTTATATTAGACTCCACTAGCACAGAGCACTTTGTACTTCTTGGAAAAAGATGTGTAATTATGTCCTAGAACTTGACACGTTCGCTGCAAGAAGCAGAGCTTTGGTTGTCACTGTGGTTCTGCTCTTTATAATATTTGGTACTTTAGATAGATAGGTAAAAAATATAGTCAGAAATCTTTGATCCATATGACTGTATTCTCCTCTATCTGCGTGGCTTTTTATCTGTATTGCTGAATTACTATTCCTCTACGAGCCAGAGTGCATGCTAAGGATTGGGTTCCACCAGCTTTTTGTAAATTCATTTGTAAAAAGCTCTTTATGTGTCAGATCTCTTCTAAAGCCCTACTCTATTTACACGTGACTAACATTACCTTGCAACCTCGTGTGATTCGTAACAGTCGAAGATCGTCTGTGATCTGTGTAATTTGTCAAGTAAAAATTACACTACCAATTACCTACCATATTTAGCCATCTGACAGAGGTCATGTGATAATATTAGTAGCATGTGAATCTGCATTATGGTGATTTGGGGTCACATTTAGTTATGTTCTTTTTCTCTGTGCCTCGTTTCGGCCCCTCTCCTGATAGAGATTTATGGAGGCTGTATTTATCAATGAAAGATTTGACAGCATTTTAAATGCAGGAGTTTCATCTCGCCACACAGCATGGAGAGAAAGAGAAGGGTTGACAGAATCTGCTCTGTTTGTTTAACCCACATTTAAAAGAAAATAAGGAGGTTAACACTGTACATCCCAACTAAATGTTCTGTGTCTTGTGTTTTTATGCTCTTTGTTGAAATGCATCACTTGAGCGTCACAACTAATTCCGTTGTATTCCTATGCAATGGCAATAAAGGCTTTCTAACTAGAGAGTAGAGGTACAAATGTCTGTGTGCATCATATCCAGGGGATAATGTCAGTAAATATGTGAAAATAAATGACTGTGCTTATCCCTTGCCAATGCGCAGCACAAAACAAAGAGGTAGGGATGGTCATTTCTAAACCACATAAGGTCTCCTGGTAGCACTGGTCCCGTGTGAATTGGACTTAAGTAGTGATACAGGCTAGTTTGAAAGTACTGATTTTCTAAATCATTTTGCAAACTCAAAAAATATCTAACCTAAACAACTTCAGTGTTGTGAAAGTTGATTTCTAGGGCATGTTTGATCAAGAGCAATAACCTACATAGCCATGACTTCCTAAAACTTTTTAGGCAGATGTGTCTAATGATCAGCTTTAGGTTGGTTTGTTTCATTCGTTATTTATACTACAGTTGTATGGTTTCATGTACATACTTTCACAATTTTTACAGATTTACAGGACACATTGAGCACTTTATTGCTTCAACTGACTACATGTACCATCAACACTGACTAAACACCATATAAAAGGTGGCAATTTTTTTCCTTTGCCACAGTACTGTCCACTGCCACTGTATTGCTGTGTCACTATTCCTAGGTCCTGCTGGTTGAGAACAGCAGCAAAGGCTATTAAGGCAGTTAGTGAAGTTTTTACACTCTTAAACTGTGTCCTAAATCTTCATATTAGACACAAGCAGAAAGCATTTTGGATGTCCAATGGTAGCATGCAAATATAGTGACTGTACATCAAGAGTATCAGCATAACATGGTCAGAGCTGTGCTGTAATTGTTTTGTCTCCACAGAAACAATCTCGTCAGGGGACATTTTTTAAACTAAAATCATCTAACTGTTATTTCATATTCAATAATAAAAAAAAATCTGTGTTTTCACTTAACAGGAGCGTTAAATAGGAAAGTCACTAAGTGCCTCTGGTGATACAGTGTGTCACTTGTGCTTCCTGACAGTCTGATGACAGGAAATACTGCAGTCTAAAATCAAATCAAATTTTATTTATATAGCACATTTCATACAAAGTGATCTCAATGTGCCTTTGTGCCTTGTTTGCACTGTGAATGACATTTACTTTGTGTGGCAGTTCATGAGGCTTTTTGACAGGTACAGAAAAGAGTTTACCTCCTCCAGAAAAACAAGGAAGGTGACATTGGTGCCCAGGGTGGCTGTCAGCGTGCCCTCACTGGTGACCAGGTGGAGACCTTTGGGTGCTTGGATGGGACACTGCTGCCTCCTGGCTGTGTACTCGACGCTGACCCCAGCTGTACAGTTATTAGAGACCACTTTCCTGTAGCTGGGGGTGGAAAGGCACAAAAAGGCTTAATGATGTAGATGTGTATTTGTGGAGAATATAAACTCTGTCACCATTAGATGGATAGAATACAGAAATTGTTAAAGGTGCAACACAAACTTTTGACAGTGTGACAGTGTGTGGATTATCCAGAGCAACAGGGGTGCTTTTATGAAGAGATATGCTAATCATATTGTAAAATATAATTCGTCAATGTTAGGAGCATCATTTCCATCGTGTTGTAGTGGCAGAAACTGGATTTGGTTAGGTAACATAACCATGGCATACAGGGATGGCTGTATATGTCACTATTTTACTGGGATTTCAGTTCATGAAAGTTAATGTAATGTTTTGGTCATTTAAGAAAATCTTGTTCAGCCTTTGGTTGTACTACAAGACCCTCTAAAGATCTGGCTGTTTAGTCTTTCTGGTTAGTTAATTTTGTTTTAATGGTTTTAAGCCTGTTTTTCACTAGCAAAAATTAACATTAGCTGTCAATACACTGTGCTAACCAAGCTAGCAGCTAGCGTCGGGGTTATCGCCAACCTCTTGTCAAAATATGGTCACTTATGGCTCGAAAATTCAAGGTGGCAACAGCAAAAATGCCAATTTTAAGGCATCTATTATTTTAATACAGTCTATGGAAGCAAATAAGGAAATAGGTGGTTAAGCAAACCCTTTTTAAATTCACTCTGCGCTGTTTCAAATGGGAATGTCTGGAGCTTTCAGTCATATGACATGGTTTTCATTAGCACATAAAGTCTGCCAGTTGTCTTGGAAATGTAGATCTTTTTTTTTTTTTTAATTTATTCATTAATTTTTCTGAGGATTTTAAGGACTTTTTGCCCATGTTGGCTTAAAAGTTGAAATAATCAAAAGCTCCACAACGGCCATTAAATGGACCTTGAGGTGAGGTTGTTTTGTCAGACAGAATAAATTTTGGAGAAGCCATTGTACTTTGCACACACTCTTTTATAGCTTTTAAAACATGTTACGCAAACACTACTTCAGCCTCAGTAAATCCCATTGTTACCATGGTTTATATTCTCAAATCGTGTGTTTGATCATTCAGCCCACATTTTCCTCAGCCTGTCCTTGTTGTCCCTGAGAAACTAATTAATGTACCCGGAGCTATTCAACTCAAATGCACCATTTATTTTACCCAATGCCTGCGAGTCACTATTGAGAATGCGTGTGCTGATTCTAGTCTGCTCTCGTCCTGTCCTTACCCGGTGCTGTTAAGGAAAGTCATCCCGGTGGTACAACTCCTGGACATTGATGATGGATGGAACCAAAAGGCAGGGGTGCACTTGCCGTCGGTCCGTCTCTCGTAGCCATAATCACTGTAATGATCAGAGCAGACACAAACAAAAAAAATGTATCTAATCAGAAACCATGATGGAAACACTGACAGACAAGACAGATGCAAATATTCCCCAGGCTCTGTTTTCAAAATTCAATTCTAAAATGAGAAACACACTATTTCAAGTGTGACACGTACTTGTAAAATGAGTGATATTACTCACAGACAAATCAGTCAGAGGATAATAAAATATTCAAGCTGAATAAAGATCACCTGCCCTGTATTTTCAGACATGCTGAATATTGAAATCCTCCAACAGAATTGTGGGAAACAACATGTAAAATTAATCTAATTTAAGTATTGACTTCACAGAAGTTCCAGCGACTGTTCTGTGCCTCTTTGGTGCTTTTAAACACAGCCCATGAGTTGTTTGTCCTACAAATTAAAAGGCAGAGCAGCACTGTGTCCCCAAAATGATAGGGACAAATTGCCCCAATTAGTGCGACATGCACACAGATGCAAAAGTGTTGTGATTGTTAATGAAAGCTATTAGGCTTGGTGATTTATGGTTTTGATGGTGCTTATTCCAAGAGCTGCCTCACTCAAGAGACCTGCAGATTTGGGACCAAAGCATGAAAAAAACAACAACATTAGTACTGCTGATAATTCAAAGAAAGCAGGTTGTACGGATGTAAAAAAAAATATTCTCTGTAACTGTACTTGTAATAGAAACAATCACTAACAGCAGCTACAAAAGCACCTATTATTATGAATTATTATTTTTGTTCAGGTGGAATCAATTCAGGCACTGGTAATGAAAAAATACACTTGTGTATTCATTACAGTTTTTTTTACTTTCTTTGTTGGTGTTCATATTTGTTAGGAATAATGGCTTAGAATTGCAAACACAGCGAACAGAAGGAGTTGTGTAGGGACATAGGATTATTCAGTCTCAGTGTGAATGTGTGTACATGCACTTTTCAGAATTAGCTATTTGTTACATCTGCTGGTGATGAATTAATTGACACCCACTGTGGAAAAGACTGTGTACTCCAACATGTTAGTATTTAGGATACACTTGATGTTTTAGTGCACTCCTTATGTAGACTATTATCCTGCAACGCAACAAGGGGCATTCATTCACAGTTGAAAATAACCTCCAACAAATGCGCTTTTTGTTCTTCTTTGAATAACATTTGTTACAAATTATAGTACCCAGCTGTTTTAGGAAACTACTTAGCCTTGAAAGTACTAATCTATGAGCCATTTCTGATGAATTTACCAAGTGGCAACCTCCAGGGCAGCAAAACAAAGGCAACGTGGAAGTGCGAAAAACTGCAGTTCCTCAAATGGCCACTTGAGGCTGGCTCCAGAAGCAAGTCGATCCCCATAGATGCCAAACTAGCAAAAACAAACATGTTCACATCCTGGTACCATCCTGCTTTTGGCCTCTATTGCTACTTTTCCCGTCATGTAGACTGTATGGGGATTGATTTTTATATATCCCAGCCAATTACATTTTATTTAAGCATAAAGTGATGCATAATTACGGGTGTGGCCACTTTAAATGACAGGTGGCTGCCGTGTATTGTTAAGTTGTGACCACAGCAACAATGTTGGTTAGGTAATACAACCATGGCGTAACCCCTGATTCAGTATAGGCGTAGCAAAATCTGTTGCTATTTAAATGTGATTTTAGATTGTTAAAGTTAACATTTTGGTTGCCTTAAAAGTCTTGTTCAGGATTTGGTTGTGTTAAATGGCCCTCTAAGAAGTTGGATATTCAGCTTTTATTGTAGGTACATATAGTTTGAATTGTTTTAAGCCTGTTTTTCAGTGGCAGAAATTAGCTTTAGCATTATCACCGCTAACCATAGCTGTAGCAGCCAAGCTAGCAGCTAGCGTTAGGGATATTTCTGCACTCTAGTGAAAATTTGATCAATTTTGGCTCCAAAAATTCAAGATGTTGACGGCTAAAATGCCAATCTGGAGGCTTTAAAATGGGAGTCCATAAACCAATGGCTGACATCATCGTAGCGGCATCCATTACTTTATACAGTCTATGACATTTTCACTACATCTTTAGTAGGGCCCAAAGGACTCAGGGCTGGATGTCACAGACAGATGCTTCTAACAGCTGTGAAAAATAAATAAATAAATATAACTGAAAATAAAAATGTGGATGGTGGTGAGAGAACTTGAACGTCTTAGAAAACAAACCAAAGACAAAATGAACTCTTTACAAAACCATTTTGTTTTCTTTTGTTTGAAATTCTCAAACTGCAAAGCTGCAGTTTGTGTGACTTGTGTCAGCACATGTATTGCATCATTTCCTGCGCATTGATCTCTTATATGCAGCTAAAGTTAGGGGCTCAAATGAGACAAACTGAAAATAGAAGGGTCAAAATGCAACTGAGGAGGAGATTTTCTGACTTTTAGTGCTTAGTTTAGGAGAAGATCCAAAAACACAGGATCCTAATTCCCCACACTGCAGCCAAAATACGTCTTTTCATTGAAATTGAACCCCACCTGCCCTGTTGACACCATCATACGGGTGACGTGATATTTAAAAATGTTATATTTATAACAAGGTCAATAATACATGTATGATAATATCGTGTAAATAATCCAGGGCTTTTTAAATTATCTCTGTGTCTTTCTGTTCTCGCTTTGTCTCCCTCCCCAAACACCATCTGGTTGTCTTTTCACTATCCATTAAGAGTGATTACTCTTTTGTAAGTTTTTGCACAGGTATGGTTACAGAGTCTCTTCCTCACATCCCTACACTCGAATCTTAAGTTCAATTCTTTTGCGACAATAAGAGACAAAACACACAATAAACAGTTAAGGACAAATTTGACAATGAAGGTGAATTTTCTATAAATATCGCAATAATATAAATATCATGAACTCTTTTGGGCACAATAGTCATGTTGGGAAAATCTGATATCATGCCAGCATTCCTCACATATTTCAAACTCCATGTCACTCCTGTTTTCACACAGCTTTTCAAAAAGCTTCCTCCAGAATCACAGAATACATTATACAACTGTATTCCCCAGGAGTTGTACTCATCATGAGTAGTAGAGTGACTTTGCTTTGTAAAATTTCGTGAAATTCCCCTTTAACAACAATACAGAGGGATTGCAAATGGGACTGAATAAGAGACATACACTCACCATTCAAAGTCAGCCTCTGTGCAGTCACAGGGGCCCGACGTCATAGACACCGAGTATGTCTTTCCCATAACGCACCTGGACGTGGGCTTCAGCTTCCGGTAGATTCTTTTCACTCCCATGAGGCACGGCTCGCCCTGCAGGCCCGATTTCAGGAGAGAACCGAGAGGAGAGAGTTTAAAAAATGAGCTGCTTTTGTAACTTGCCACCATAAATAATTTACATGATGCAACCAGCCATGTGTGCATCTTACTGTGTGTGAAAAGCACTGCTGGCTTGCTTAACTTCAGCTCGTTGTGCATTCCTGTTCAGCGAATATTTACGGTCTTGTGCCGTGTGGTGTGCTAAACTCAACAACTGTTCCTGCGTCGCGAGTGTCACACTGGAGAATGTGCTGCTTGAGTTCTTTTTTAGAGATTTTTTTTTTGTGATATTGAGATGAACGAATAAGAAGCAGCTTCAGTAGCAAAAGCTGCCAGCGCCAAATCCATTTTTAGCCTTGTATCTATGCGTGCGAAGTGAATATAAAATCAGTTGGAGTACAAAAAAGATAAGAAGATAACACCAGTCTGTTTCACTGCATCCTCTGTGCTACAGTGCTGCTGTGTTTTTATGACCGGAACATTCTGTCTTCGTGCATTAGGTGTCAGTAGTGAGATGCTTAAAAAAATCTGGCTGTATCCACAAATAGACTCCCAGCTCCTGAAAATGTCCTTAACTTTCCCTATGGTCTTTGAACACAAACACTGTCCTCTGTTTTGAGGTAGTGTTCAGTTTATTCTTGCAGCAGACTGGGACCTACAGTACCTCTACATTTAGGCAGGTTAGCCCTGTAATTGGCTTGGACTCTTGTCATCTTCCATGCTATATGTTTTGATCATTAGCCTGCTCTGAGCATATGGGTGTCAAAAGCAATTAAGAGTGGGGCCATGAATAAAGGCACGCTCTAAGTCTCTGGCTCGGCTTCGGGCCCGGCCAGGTTGAGGGGTTTTTCGTGCAGGTTTAATGTATGCAGGTGGTTAGAGTCGGTCCACTCAGAGCATCAGCAGGAATGGCTGGAGAATCTGCATAAGTGCTCTGGGAACTGAAAGATGTCGAGCGTCGGTCCACTCACTATACGGCCGGGCTAAAAGCAGCCAGTGATCACACATTACCCAGACGCTGGAGCCTGGCGTTTGATGAAGCTAAACTCTATCTCAACCGGACCTTAAGGAGCAGTGCTACAAAGAAAACAAGCTCCACAGACTTTAGATGGTTTAATTTTCCATGAAGGAATTGACATCTTATTTTGGAATAATAGCTCATTAAGTCAAAACTTTAATCCGCTTTTAGGGATTTTTGTTTATGCAGCAGAATGGAGGTGCATTCATAAGCAGAGACTGCTGACATAAGGCACATACTGTAGGCTCTGTCTGAAATCACTCCCCGTTTGTTACCTAGAGCACTTTTGACTTTCTGTAGTGTTATTTGAGTGTCAGAATTGTGTGTTATACATTATACTATTAAAAAAACTCCCACAATGGAACGTGCATAGCATTAATTTCTGTAATAATTTTCTTCTATACATTAATGTCAAAGGCAGTATTTAAAATCACCCGTCAGCGTGATGCAAAATACTGATGATTTATAAGTGTCTGAAATCGGAATTTGGAGTGATGGTTATTAGCACTTCTTACTGGGAAAGTTAAACACTTGTCCTGATCACTATTTTGATATTGAGCATTTGGCTGTCTGATCTGAAATTTACTTTAAGGGTTCTCACACATTTTCATGGAGAAAATTTCTACATGACTTTTTTAAGGACCTGAAATAAAAATTTCCATCACCATTCATAATGTATGACATCAACAGAACTGTATAGTCTAGTTTACTCCAAATGTAAATCATTGTATGAAAATGAAACAGCAGCCTTTTCAGAACTCTAATACTTGAGTTTATATTCAGTTCAAGTACTTAAAACTACTAGCACAGTCAAAACATTATCTTTTATTTAAAAAAAAAAATAGCTTAACAAGCAGTTATATAAGCCTGTCAATGGCTCTCAAGCATGAGGGGTAATGGAACTAATTGTACTATCAGTGAGTGTGATTACATGTACATGAATAACCTGTATACAATCATTACTGGGATATGGTGATAATATGAGCACAGAGAAACCAGGGTAGTCATATTCCCTGAATACATGCTGATTTCTTTCCGAGTATTCCAGCTAGTATATTCAGCTTAAACAGAATATGGCGCTTACAAGCTGAAACACATAAACAAGATAATCCAAAAACCAGATCATCAACGGGCTATTCATGACCATGTAAATGCACTCAGTGTCATTTTCATGAATTTTATTATTAACTATTTTTGGATGCAACTCTGAGAACAAAGCAGCAACATACTGTAGGCAGGTGTAAGCTTTTTTTTAAGGTGGTGAGTAACAGCCGACAGTTTGCTTGGAACATTGCTTCATTTGATTTGGTTACTTTCAGAGCCGTCAAAACAAAACCGATGACCGCGTGAGTGCTCTGAGTGACAACTGAACACCTGATGCTGCCCATGTCAATTCCTCCATCTCAAAAATTAAGCAAAATTTAAGAGTAGCACGGCGGTATTGATATGGAAACATGTTAAATCACTCTGTCACAGTATTATTTTTCTTGCCCCATGTGCCTTATGTAATTCAAACACATCAGATTCAAACTGAAACGTGGGGAGAATATAAACAAACGTACGCCATGGTAAACAAAATGTCACGCATCAATACATATTAGTGCTACATTATGTCAACAGCTAGCTTGCTGTTATGTTACATTACGTGAAAGGTTATTGACACGAGATTACTGTGCACTCAACACAATTCTGGGACTTTTCCAAACATTTAAAGAATTTACTAATTTCATGACTAAGTCTTTTACATCATGACATTTCCAGGTTTTCCATTACCATGGGAACCCTCTGTATTTTTGTTTTTTAAACACAAGAAAAAGAAAAAGTACACTACAGGTTTCCTGTGATGGTTTCCTATGACATTTTGCATAGCATCCTATGATATCATGTATGTTGTAGTTTATGTAGTTGTAGTTGATCGTCCAGATCAACTGAATAAAGACTGGCACATTACTTGACCATTAGAGACTTATCACAACTCTAAGCAGTCCTACATCCTGGCTTCTGACAAAACAGTAACTGTGCACCCTGTCAGTGCAAACTGATGATGATTTGTAAGTTAAGTATTTTAATGCACGATTACTGCTCATTACTGAGTAAATCCTGTGTTTGCTATACAGGAAATACTAAATGAGAGACCATGGGAGTGATTTTGATTTGATTATTTTCAGAAGCAGCAATTATTTAAACAAAGATCAATTGACAAAAATGTCTTCTGAAAATTGTGACACACCACTTGCTTTTAACTGTAATTTGATAAAAAATAGATAAAAAATCATGTTGGCTTTTACAATATAATCACGCAAGTGCACTTCCATCTGAGCTTCACATGTAGATTTCTCCACCAGCCGTCACAAACATTTTTTTTTTCTTTTTTTTTCTCCTGGGCGTGTGATAAACAAGTCTAGTCTTTATTTCTGTGCTGGCACAGACCGTACCTGGTTGTGTAGGTGCCACGTCTGATAATCCGCCTCTGTACACCTCCTGTTGAAGATGGACCTGAAGTCTATTTTCACCAGCTGCCACTCGGAGCGATGACTGACGTGGCCGAATATCCTGGAAAATAGCCATGCACGCTGTTGCTGGTTATATACAAAACATGCTGCAGATAATGCCCAACAGAATTTGTGTTTAAGGATTATGCTGGTGATATTTTATGTTTTCTCGCTGTCAACAAATTGCTCCAGCGGACCAAAATCACGGATGACCTGATCCTGCTATTAAGATACAGTATATTTTATTTATGTGGGCCATAGAGCTCCGGTGCTGTCCAGAAGCTACTAACAACACATCAGTTAACCACAGTGTTGAACAACACTAGAGCACAAAGTGTGTATTGATCCACAGCTGAAAACAGTCCCTAATAAATGTACTATGTGCTCCCAGTGGTAGAATCTCACTGAGTACATTTACTCCAGTACTGTACTGTAATTTAAGGTTTTTATATTAAAGAAAAACTATATAACAATATTAAATATTGAATTAAACTACCTGAGAATGTATACAGATGCAGCTTAAATTACTAATTGTTTGATAGAAAATTAACTGGCAACTATTTTGATGATCGTTTTGAATCATATTCATGCGAAACTATTTCATGGTTCCACCGTCATGATGCACAATGATCGCCACTCCACCCAGCTTGGTCTTGGCAAGGTACTGGAAACATCAGTAGGTCCAAACTGGTGGAAAAAGATTTCCACATACTAACATCTGTGCAGTGTTTCACTTTATTGTTGAGCTTTCGCTCTATTAGACCTTCATCAGAGCAAACATAAGGCAACAATGGACAGGCTGGTAAAAGTAATCTCAGTCTAATCACTGGCTGTATGCAACACACCAATGCACAACCTAGAGGTAGAAGCTCCAACCCCTGGGAGTTGTAGTTTTTCTTATTGATACTGAATATCACACTGAGAGGCTGAGATTGGTTGCTTTTACCAGCCTGCCCACTGTGGCCTTGTGTTTGCTCAGATGAACGTCTAATAGACCAAAAGCTCAACAATAAAGTGAAACACTGCATAGATGTAAGTGTGTGGAAATCTTTTTCTACCAGTCTGGTTCCCGCTCCCCTGCTGTGAAGACTTTCTGCTTTTCCTTGTAATTATAATAATTTCAAATTCTGTGCTATTGGTTGGATAAACAAGCATTGCGATGGTGTCACTTTGGGCTCTTGGTTATTGTGCAGCATTTCTCACTATCTTCAGATATTTAACAAACTATCAATCAGTCAAATAAAGAAATACTTTACCCACAAAATGGACATTTGTATATTAATCAGTCATGCTGTGTCACCTTGAATACATGAAGGAAACTTCTCATATGCCTCCATGGTAAACGGGGAATATCCTAGATTACTGATTGATTGGTGACCGTATTTAACAACAGCAAAACTAATAAAACGTCCATTTACAAACCCTCATATAACTTGTGCAGTATAATTCAAGTCTCCAGTAATTCTCAAACGCACCATTGTCACTAAAATCTTACTTTTTAAAACTGAACTGAAAGTGAAATTTATCTATGCTCTCTTCAAAGCAAGACTCCAATGCTAAAGTGTTTTTGTTTGTTTTTTTTTTTGTGAAAATGCTTGTGTTTAGGAAGTGCTGAGCACATGACTGGATAAATGAGACTTGGATTATACTGCACAATTTGTGTAAGAGTTTGCGAGCAGATGTTTTCATATACTTTTGCTGTTGTTGTCTGTGAAGACTCTCAGTCATACAGGTCATAGTTTCTTCAGTGCTATATCATACACTGGTGAAACAAAACAACCACTCCACAAGAGCCAGCTCCTCAGGTCAACACTCAGCTGTCCATTTACATCAAAGGACAAAGGACATACATTTGAGGACAGCAATGTACACATCTTAGCCAGAGAAGACAGATGGTTTGAAAGAGGCATGAAAGACGCCATCTACATCAAACTGGAGCGAGCATCGTTAAACAGAAGAGGTGGCCTATGACACCACTTATCGCCCACATACAGTGCAGTCCTGAGATCCCTCCCCAGACAACTTAACACCCTAACGACACACAAGATGGGCGGCTGGGTCAACGACTCACATGTGACCTCAACAACTCTGTAAGAGTTCACACCCACGCCGAATGTAAAGCCTATGACTTCACACCAGCCTGTTAGAACTGAAGAAGCCTAAAGAGACTCAAGTGAGTCCAGCTGCCTATGATATAGCACTTCTGCTGTTCTTAAACATGATCAACAATCCATGAGTTAATCCATGTTTGTTATTTTTCTGTGGAGGCATGCAAGAAAAAACTCGCATGAATTCAAGGTAACACAGCACGACTAAATCATTCATAAATGGTCATTTTACAGGTAAAGTATTTCTTTAATGAAGGATCTGAATACTTCCTCACCCACTGTGTACTCCTGTTTGGTTAACCAGGCTATTTTAGGAAAGTACTGAGTCTTTTTTAAAAATGAAAAATTTAATCGGCTGAGGAAGAGCCTGAGTTAGGGAGGGTAAAAAGTTCCAGGAAAAGCAGAGTAGGGTATACACTCAAAAATAATATCGGTATGACACGTTGTTCGACCACGTTGTGAAACAAACGTGTTTACACCTGTGCAACTTATAGAAGTTTTAGGATGCAGCCCTTTAAATTTCCACATCAGATGGGTGTGGGAGGACGAGGGTTTTCAAAGCTGTTCGACCATCTGACAAGGAATTTGACGAAGCATATTGGTGCTTCAACACATTGTTGGCTTTGGACTTCTCACAGGATTTGTTAACAGTACAAGATACAACCTGGAATATAGCACCCAATCTGGCATCTTCACATCTTTAAGGTGTTTTTTTTTTTTTTTTTTTGTATAACAAGTTTGAACTGATATTGTTATTGAAAAGCTTTAACTTATTTCCTCTGAAAGCTTAATCATAATGAATATCCGTGTATTTCAATGGTCAAAAACAAAACAGAATCCAAGGTTATGAGACTAACCAGATAAATATTCCATCTCCAGCTAAATTGAGTGGGTGTGTTTTTCTGCGCTGACCCCCCTCACCATTCATACCACAACATATTTATCACAATCAATCTGTCAATTAGCTCTCGAGGCACCCGACCATGACAGGCACTTACTGTAAAAATGAGTACAAATTGATAAGAAAACAGTGCAGTCTTATGAAAACTAATGGTGTGTCTGCCAGCCGAGAGGCTCCGTGCTCGCGAACTTATTCGCAATGCAAACCTGCAAGCATTGTCTTTACACTGCCCCTTTTCCCAACTGTTTTTTTTTCTTGCTGAGACTATTGCCGTGTGTTTTCCTATTCTCTCTCCCCCTCCCTGTCTCTCCAGCTGCGTCCTATCACTCTCCTGTAGAGCTGACTACAGAGCCGACTGTCAGTCTGTCATTTATGGCAGGTGTCTTGAAACATTGATGTAATGGCTGTGCAAACCCTTTCGTAACACATCCCAAAGTCCTAAATCTCTGCTGCAATATGAGAGTAGTGCTGTGTCATAGCATATGCATGCACCCCAGCTCTGGGCTATTCTAATAATAAATGTGAAAGAACACAAAAAGAATCTTCATAAATGTGGTTTCTGAGGACATGTCGAATGATACTAACTGCTCTTCCCACTTTTAAATGCTGTTAAAACTTTTTTTTTTTTAAACCAAAGTTTCTTGTCTGTTTTCTCAGGCATTTTTTGATCATTTGCCTTCATGTTCTTCAAATGGACAGTCACGCTGTCGCTGGCTGCCAAAGCATTGATCTCCTGTGATCATAATCTGGAGACAGCCAGTTTTGATGTTGGGTAGACCTTGAGAGATTTTTTTTTATTCATGAAAAGAAAAACAGGCAGTCAGGAATGCTGAATCAAGCAGGCTCAGATGGAGATGCACGGGTAAAGGCAGATGAGAGCACACTCCCTCCCTCTACACACACAGACTATTGTTGTGACTTTGATTTTTCAGGTGATTGATAGAATTCCAACTTGACTCACGTCATGATGAGGGTCTCCTCCCCGGGCTCTCCCAGCACCCCGTCCACGAACAGAGGCGTGTTGGTGAAGCTGTACTTGTTCCACTGCCGTCCTTCGTCAAAGCTCAACCTGGGAACACAAACAACCTTTGCACAAGCCACTAACGCTAACCCCCGACTGTGTGCACAAGCTAATGACCCTGAGAGCTGTCTAACAACTTTATTTCATATTCCGTGCAGGGCTGAGGCGCTCTGCTCAGTGAACACTGATCAGTGGAAGCGAGACTCATTATGGCTTCAAACACGGAAAGGTGAAATTGAATGACAATTGTCAAAGCAGACTTTTCCATGGCTGGTGGGTTTTCTAACCAGAATAATATTGTCTCCCAGTTTCAAACACAAACTCATTTGCCTTTGTTTGACTAACTTAAGACTCTGAGGCTTCCTCTGAGGGAAATAGTCACGCTGTGACAAATGACATCTCTGTCATGATGACTCACCACAGGTGACGGATGGGAAGTGGAGTGTGTCTTATTGCCACTAAGGCTCCACCTTGGTCAAGGTACAGCACTGCATACTCCTCATCAAAGATCTGCAGGGACAAAAAAAAAAAAAAGAGAGCGCTCACATTTCCACGGCTTATCACCCGTGTACATCATCAACACGTCTGCACACACCCACTCTATCATTCAAGCAAAGTAATAATACACCACACACACATGCACACACACACACACACAAAGAGTATACATCAGGGTTAGTACGTGCCACATCAACCTCCAAACGATTATTTTTCATTGCCGTGTTTAATTAGAAACAAGCCCCATCAATTGAAAACGCCAGGATCAGGTGAGGTGAGGGGCCGCCCACAGGCACTGCATGCAAGGACTGAATCAAATAACTCTTAAAATTTCATTTGATTATCGACCTTAAAAAAGCTCTGGCTACTGTATGAGGATTAAAAGGCTTCATGATAAAATCAGGGAGAGAGAGTGAGGAGGAGGATAATTTTTAGTGAGAGGATAGCAGGTCAGTCAGTTCATGGTCCTCCATATGGAGGCTGTGATTCAATTGGGCACATCATTGGAAAAATTAATTATAAGGTGCAAGTCTGTAATATTAATAGTATAACATAATTGCTGCAGTGTTCATGAGTGTGTATTAGCTGGGAGCTGATCTCAGCCAACAACAGTGTCCATAATTGAAACAGGAAATTAAAATAAACTGACATATACATATGTAAACAAATCACTGTTTGCTTTTCATCTGTGTACTCTCACCACTGCCATCATAAATAAAAAAAAAAACATTTATATTAGTGTTCTCCAGTGGTCGTGATTTTTTTGTTGCAACCACAGACTGTATAAAATGAATGGATGTAGCCACTGTGATGTCACCCATTCGTTTGTGGACTCCTGTTCTGAAGCCTCGAGTTTAGCATTTTGGCTGCTGCCATCTTGGCTTTTCGAGCCAGAAGTGACCATATGTGGACACGAAGGTGGAGCTGTGGAGGAGCACAGATCTCATGTTCCACAGACAGCTTGTTACTCAAAGCGTAACTTTTAGCCTCAATAAAATGTGAACGGATGAGTTATATAAAAATTCATCCCCGCGCAGTTACTGTCAACTCATAAATTAGCTAGAAAGACCAAAACCATTTTAATACCAGGGTGTGATCATGTTTATTTCTCCTTTAAAGTCGGGCATTTTAACATAGGGGCATATGGGGATTGACTCCTTTTTGGCGCCAGCCTCAAGTGGCCATTCATGGAACTGCAGGTTTTGGTACTTCGCGTTGGCTTTATTTGTCAGCCCAGGAGGATGCCTCTTAGTTCCGACTGGCAAAAGTGATAATAACTTCCTGTGCTGTTTTGCTTGTTTGGCAAACTAGCTATGTTTCCAACAGTGTAAATGGAATCCCAAAATATGAGTGCAGAGGATATTATGGATGAGGATACATTTAACAGTGTTTTGGCTGACTCAGATATTCAGGACAATTTAAAGAATTGCAGCGGAGAGCAGCCGAGGCTGCAGCTGAGTAAGAGGATATGGCTGGCAGGGACCATCTCAGACCTGAGCCTCTGAGAGCAAACACCAACTGGTGGTGCTGCTGCTCAAATTGCCCTCCAATGCCAGGAGAAACTCAATCATTCTACTGCAATGGATTTCAGCGTGGGTAGTTTTTGTTGAGTGCTGACAACCCCGAGACAGCTTGTTTGTGTGTTACAATGCATAAAAGTTTTACTCCTCACTCAGACAAAGATGTGCAGGAGATCCTTCTATGGATCCTGAAGATAGACAATCAAGACCTGCAGGGCCAAGAGGTCAGGTTGACCTATAGTGTCTTGGGCGTATTTTGGGTGTCAGAAGCTTGCATGCAATGTATCCTGCTTTGTGTAGGCGAGCAGGAGAACTCGGTCAGTGTAACACGCACTGAGGGATTTATTGATTAAAAAGACTCCATTTAGCATCAACACTGATTGAACATTGACATAAAAGGTGGCAATTTTCCCTTTGAAGGTAGAGGCTGTTTTCACAGGTATTTCCAAAAACTGTTTTATCATCTCCTAAAAAGCTGAAAAAATAGCTGCAGTGTCATTATAGCTGACAGTGGGACATTATTACAAAAAAACACCCTCACCTGTCTCCATGTGTTTCCTGCATCCGAGGTGACGAACACACTGACATTGCTGGTTGTCAGCTCTGAGCCGATGGAGCCTGGAGGTGAGGCGGCAGACAGATAGAAGACAAACTACAGTAAGTGTGTGAGTTGGGGTATTGCATAATGCAGACACAGGGAATGAATTCTATTTGAGATCAAATAAATCCCAAATTTTGTAAGGAGCCTTTGGATCGGCAGTACAGCAGGGGGCCTCAGCCTGAAACTGCAGACTGGGGCTGTAATTACAGTGCTCCAGAAGATCGACTGTGCAGTGCGACATTTGCCCATACCCCTAAATTAACCAATAAATCCAGATTACTGTATTCATCTTTCAGCAGCTCTGACCATATTAAGACGAGCTTTCCTAATGCTATGCAGACTGCTGTAATTGCTTTAATTTAGCTTGTAATTGGTGCCAGGTGGTTAAACACGAGGCTGGAAAGTACTGTAAGTGTTTCAGAGGCCCGGTTGTTCCCTTGTCTGAACCCTTCTTGAGAAACAATTTACATGCAAACCCTACATTTAGAGAGGAACCTAACACCAGCTAAAATCTCCTCTTGGTTAATGTTCTCACCTTACTGCCATGACATAGAGTTAAGGTGTGTACACAGAACATGCGCAACACAACACAAGTTCTTGCTAAGGTACCCTGTGCAGACAAACTTAACACAGTATTGAAAGTTAGGCTAAATATAGCTCTTTCACATATATTCTTTCTCTCCGACTGTCTACACCAGACAAATACAGTGTATCTGGTAGCCATCGATCATTAGGTAAGAGGCGTATAGACGACACCTCTTGACTAATGAGCAGGGCTGGCACTCAAATTCACTTCTTGTGACAATTTTGAGTCCTCAAAAAAAAAAAAAAAGCATGTGCAATGAATTACAATGAGTTACAATCACTTATGGCATAGAAAAAAATGTGTGTGTGTGCACAACTACAGTAAGTCCATTAGGTCAAACCTGAACTCAGAAGTAGCTCTACAAAATCTGGTGTAACTACTTCCAGGGCACTTTGTTAGGTCCACCTCCCTAGTAGAGGGTTAGACCCCCTTTTGCCCCCAGAACACTCATTCCCAGGGCGTCCAATACGGCTGCTTTGCCACGCATCTTGTGTGTGATACTGATGTAAAAGGCACCTTTTCGCGTCTTTATGAGATACACTGGGCTTTGAAGTAATTCAAGTGTAACCCATTTGCAGAAATACCTAATGCTGAGAGCAGCGATGCAGTCCACGTAGGGTGGGATCATCCAGGAGATTTCAGTTTGTGTCCCATGTTTGACCAGAAGTCAATGATGTTTTAATGTAATGCTAATACAATTTAATGGCTGTTGGGCACTGACATCAGTCATGTAATGTATTTACACCACATTACACAACAAACATACTATTTTTTAAAATATAAAACAGGATATTTTTTCTAAAGCTAATCAAACCTAACAGTGTTGGTATTTGATGACCAGGGAATGAGAACGGGTTGGAACTGCCTTAATTCTTCGTGCTTCAAACACACCTCAGAGATTTTGTTCTATACTGACATGACAGCATCACACACATCCCAAAGGAGCTCTTTTGAAGTGAGATCTGGTGACACTTGAGGCCATTTGAGTACAGCACAGGGAACTACTTGTCATGTTCAAGAAACCAAATTTGAGATGATTTAAACTTTGTGACATTATCCTGCTGGGTACACTGTGGTCATAAAGGGACGGACACGGCCAGCAACAATACTCAGGTAGGCTGTTGCCATTAAATGATGCTCAGTTAAGGGGTACAAAATGTGCCGAGAAAATATCCCCCACACCATTACACCACCACCAGCTTGAACCATTAATACAAGGTACTCCATGCTTTCATGTTGTTTACACCAAAGTCTGATCCGACCATCTGAATTTCACAGCAGAAATCAAGACTCATCAGACCAGGCAACGTTTTTCTTTAGGAGGGCCTGTGCCCACTATAGCTTCAGTTTCCTGTTCTTAGCTGACAGGAGTGGCACCCAGTGTGGAAGCCCATCTGCTTCAAGGTTGGACGTGTTGTGCATTCAGAGATGCTCTTCTGCATACATGAGCTGTAACAAGTGGTTATTTGAGTTGCTGCTGCCTTTCTATCATCTTGAACCAGTCTGGCCATTTTCTTCTGACCTTTGCCATCAACAAGGCATTTTCCGCCCAGAGAACTGCCGCTCACTGGGTATTTTCTCTTTTTCTGACCATTCTGTGTAAACCCTTGGGATGGCTGTGTGTGGAAATCCCACTAGATCATCAGCTTCTGCTTCAACTAGCCTATCTGGATGGAACAACCATGCAACGTTCAAATCACTTTTCTCTTCCTTCCCCATTCTTACGTTTGGTTCGAACTTCAGCAGATCGTCTTCGCCATGTCTACATGCCTAAATGAATTGAGCTGCTGCCATGTGAATGGCTGATTAGATACTTATGTTTATGAGCGGTTGAACAGATGTACCTAATAAAATGGCAAGTGAGTGAACAGCCTGACTGTGTGCCTTTGTGTAGTCCTTACGCTGTTGGACTTACACTGTGTAATGTCTCTGTATCCCCAGATTTCACTTAGGAAGTTGGTGAGTAATATGTTATGATAAGCAATGGGATTTCTCTCGTCTCAGGCATCTCAAGTGGGAGGTAAAACCACAATAAGACTGAGAAGTGTTGCATATTTTACAAGCTAATGATAAAAAAATACCACTTTTCCTCTCACTCTGTTCATTCTGGCCATTTTGTAGCTTGAATAATGACACAGATCAAACACAATGAGTCCATTGTTCTATTCCCACATCCCCGAAACTTGTTTAATTCACAATGTTTCACAGGTCCAGACACCTTCTCCAGACACCCGAGGCGTGTGCTGATGTGTTATTGACAGTGCCGGTCCATGCGGGAGTAAATATCACTGAGGTGTGAATTCACCTGGGGGGCTGCTGATCTCATATTCCTCCATTTCTTTGTTTTCTCCCTGCTGAGTCAATGAGACTCTTTGCTTTCTCTCCTGTGCTCTGAGGAACAATGATGCTCTGAGGGCTAAAACACGAAGATTATATAGTTTTCTGTTGTGTCATTTGCCCTGTTCAAAGGTGAGGTGACACATGCATGTTGTCAGAAGCCTGTGGGAGCTGTACACTGACGCTGAACAGGGACAAACTATTGAAAGCACAAAGTAAAGAGCAAAAACCTGCAAAGAGCCAAATGCAATTGCATAGAAGTATGCGATGAGAGCTGCAGTGCCATATTGAAAGCATCACTGCACTGAAATGTTGAGTGCCAAGATTTTCAACTAACTCAAAGAGGCAGATTTTTCTGGCTTGGTCTGTCTAAGTGATTTTCGTGGTCTTTGTCTCCTTGAGTTAGCACTAATGCGTCCATGGATGGGGAAAAGAAACTCAAAAAAAGGAGATGCACTACTTGATTGCGAATGCCACTGCCAATAAAAACACAACTCGGGGAAAACCGGGGTGAACGTTGAGAAAACATCGGTGTCTCCTTTGTTGTGTTGTGCTGACTAACATTGAAGCGAACAATACAATGTAGAATTCATTTCACCAACTCAGTTGTATGCATTCTCGTAACATTCTTTTAGAGTTGGACTTCCCTTCTGCAATATGTCTAACTTTTCTTTTAATAGTAAAATCCAAGTGTGTTTAATCCAGTGGCTTTAAAGGTCCAGTGTGTAAGATTTTGCACTGTATTGCAACCAGGTTTTTACCAGGGACTGAGTTATCATCAGAGGTCTCTTTCCTTTTCAAAATAAATGGACCAGGTGATTAAAACCGGAAAAAAACACTGAATAAAGCAGTTTACATTACAAATCTGCATTTATCCAACACTGTTCTGCTTGTCAGAAGTAGACCGCTAGCCAAGCACCTACAAATGTGTGCTCACCTTCTTCCTCTGATAACGTAAGATCTGTAATTCACAAGGTTTTGATCAGGAGCAGAATTATCTGCAGAGGTCTCTTCCCCTCCAAAACAAACTGACTAACTAACTTTCAACTGGTTAAAATGCTGAAAAAAGCAGTTTCATGTTACAAATCAGGCCGTTCTCATAACTACGAAAAGTAATGCATCCAAATTTATACATATCCAACATAATCCTGAGCTAGTAATTCATGCATGACCCACATATTTTGGAAGGCTGCGATCACAAGGAAGCAGTCCTGGGTGGTCCTTTTAAGGAAGCATGTTAAGACAGGGGATGGGTCAGGGAGTTTTCCTCGGAGATGGAAATCTGGAACCGTGTGAGCTTTCAGTGAACTTTGAGTCATTTTAAGGTATGTCCTCATTGTGTTTCTTTCCCTAAACCCAACCTCAGTAACTGTACTTGCCAACACCTAACCTCTGTAACTTTACCTTGATTGTGTAACGTCATTCGTGGAGTGCTAATTCGTAGGATATTGTACAAACTGTTGTGTTTGCACGTTCGTAGGATATCATATGTACTGTTCTCTGAGGATACATTGTATAAATCAGTGTTTCTCCAATGCGGTTTAGCATGTGCTCACTTTTTTTCTCTGATAACTTAAGATCCAGACGTTCAGGAGGTTATCTGCAGTGGTCTCTTCCTCTCTTGTACAAACTGACCCTGGGATTTAAACTGATAAACACACTTAAGAAAGCAGTTTTTTGTGTAACATCTTTGTTCAATCTTCTCATAGAAGAGGGGCTGCTAACTTAAGTGACCCATGCGAAAACAGGAATGGCTCTATCTAGAGCTGGTGTTTGGTTTGTCTACTCTGGGCTACTGTAGAAACACTGGTAGATAAGAACCTGCTCCCTATGTGGATATAAACAACTCCTTCTAAGGTAACAAGAAGACAACTATCCTTATTTTCAGATAAATATACACTAAGGAAAACATGCAAATTATATGATATTCCATTTCTGCCAATATATCCTCCTAAATCCCACACACTGGACCTTTAAGTAAAAACAATTGGGAGTGAGTGAGCTTTCATTCTTTTAATCAAAAACTACAAATAATTTATCTAATTACTTTGTAATAAACAAAACAAAAATGTCAAAGAGTTTCAGCAGGCTCTTTGTTTTATAAGATAAAAAGCCTCAGAGCTCAAAGGAGATAGAGAAAAAAGAAACAACATGCCACTCAAAAGAGAATCCCTCTCACCCACCTGACGCGACGATGATCCCCGGCGCCGAGTCCCTGCTGGCAATGTTTCCAGATGTGTAGGGATTCGCAGACACGTGAAGATGGAGATGTAATGAACAGTATGGCTGCAGAAAATAAATCACAAACTCAGTTATCAAAGCAGTGAAACAGCGTCACTAAAAGTCCTTCAAAAGACGCTTCGGAATGAAACGTCTGTTGCATCGACTAGGATGCACAACCCTCCCAAGTCATAAGTTTTTATCACAAACACCATTTCCCTATTGGCTGGTTTCACCATTAATTTTGATTGGGTTAACCTTTACTGACACAATTCTCATTACGACCCAGCAAAATGCCAGTAGTGCAGGGCATGTTGTGACGGGCTGTTTAGAGGTTTATTAAAACTCTGACATTTCCTGACAAATGACTGTATAATATGGGTAGAAGGCGAGGCAGGCTGCAGAATCACTAATTGGTTTATCAAAAAAGGGTGATTATTTTTTATATGAAGTCATGTTAAGAGAATCTGCTAATGCGCTTTGCACATCATGAAGTATGCAGCAGCGTCACACACCATCAAATCTACTCTCATCTTAGTCTGGCTTCTTTTGGGTGATTGCAGCGGGTGTGCCAAACAACAAACACCTCATATGTAGTTGAAAGCACGAGCAGTTAGATTCCTTACTTTAAATTTCCAACTTGAGTGAAAACTCGATTCGACAACGTGAGAGGCTCCCAACTTTCAGAGGCTTTCAGGAAGAAAGACATAAAAAAAGAAGCGTCTGCTTTGCTGTCAGACACCTCTTTCTCTCTGTGTTTCTTAAATGGGAGGTCAGCTTATTGGACTGAATCAAAATGGCTGACCTTTCAGCTCAGCAGCCTCAGAGCACTCAGCTTTGACGGGCGCTGCTCTTTCTGAGCTGGGCCTCTCATTGCTGCTGGGATCAGTCAACTCCTGTCAAGGCCTCTCTTTGATGGAAACGCGCACATACAAAAACACGTATGAACGCAGCACGCTCGCAGATACTCACTAGCACACAGTGAATGCTGTTGCCCCTCAGGTCTTTGCTCGGGGCCTGCAGTAACCTCCAGTCTCTGCCTCTGTTGTAGGTGATGTGCGTCTTTACTTGGTTATCCGTCTTTTTGTTGGCTAGGAACATCCCCTTTATTCCCGCTACCTGGGAAATTAGACAGGGAACAGCTCACAGCTCCAGAAGCAGACTTGCACATGTCAAAAAGATATTAAGCATTCCTATATCTTCCAGTCACGTTGCAGAAAATGAATGCAAAGCAAATCGCATGCCTTGGGGCAATGCAGCCCCACACACTTACCTGTTCTGTATTCCCAACAAACCAAACACCGCCACAAACACTGAGTGGGAAATGATTGACTGTCTAGGGACTTTTGAGTAATCAATGTGTGTCTTAAATGAATCTGACTCCTTGTTGGAGGCCCCCAGGAATAGCTCAGGGGTACTGAATTGAGTCAGCGATAGTAATATCAGGCGATGAAACTCCACTTTAGTAATTGACAGATACTTCAATCTCCCTTGGAGGAGAGATTTAGCATATTCTACGTTTTGGGTGGCGACCCCAATCAAGACAGTGGATTTGATTTTATCACCAGGGCCACAGCAAGACATGAACAGCATCATCAGCATGTTAATTATTTGATTCACAGATATAGTTTTAGCTTACATTTGGTGCTGCTATGTCTTTAAATATCACACCTCAGTGCCAGAGTGCCTCAACATTAGCCCTTAACACACTTTTTTTCTTCTTTTTGGATTAGGTGCATTTTGTGAAGTAATATCTGCAGTTATTCATCAAAGAAAGAAATAATCTCAGCCTCCCAAAAATCTATATCCCTGGCACAATCCCCTCTTGCCTTTGTTGGTGTCAGCACTTTGAAGCTGCTTCGTATTCACACAATGTGCTCTGAAGACTGTAGGCCTACAGCAGCAGGGGTTGTTTCCAAAATGACAAAACAAGTACATTTCATCATCTCTGCCTCCTGGCTCTAAAATATTGATCAGTGTTCATAATAAACTTGCGGGCTGAGCGCTCATCAAGCAGGCCTTTATTTGATACTGTTATTTAAAAAGAAGAAATTGGCCAGAATGAATACTGCAGACTTTGGGGGTGGGGTGTGGGGCGTTAGGCCTCGTGCACAGCATACCAATCCTTAAGTAAAGCAGAGTCATTCTACTCCGAGCTGAGCATGATACTTTGCTACTTAGATTCAATGTTATGTCACGCTGATGTTTGTTTACCTCGTAGAGGTCGACCATGACGTTGCCTTCGGGGCCCATGCTGCTGACCACGCTCTCCAGAGCCAGGGTGTAGTAGACCCCCGATGTGTCAGACACGTACAGGTTGTAGGTCTCGTTCTGGTTCCACTCCTGTACAGCTGCGACCACACGGTTTTCGTCTGTGCTGATCACATGCAGGTCCTAGCAGAGGGGCAAAGTTAACACCAGTATGAGGTTACAATAGTACAGAAAATAACTCTTTCTTATGTCTTCTTAAAACTCCCTCTAATCCTGTTTTTGTTTTACTTTACTTTTGTGCTGAATTGTTGTGAGACATGTTGAGATATGTTGATTTTGTACATGATGAGAAAGATAAAGTCATATGTTGTTTCAACAGTAAAGTATCTTATTAAATAATTTGGTATGTAATCATAAGCCCCAGCCCTCCAGGATGTTGCAATGTCACGATCACCAAAATAAACGTAACTCAACCAGTCCCGTGACCTTGCAATTTTGTCCAATCACCACATCTTTTCTCAAATTTGACCAGTTTTCAGCAAGTTTCATAGCAGTCCCCAGCATAACGTCCCCTAAACTTACATCCTTGTTTCTAGTTGTGAAGTCTCAGATATGTTCGCCACTAATGTCTCACTTTTACCGATGAAAATGACTGCTAAAGTCCATGGAAGGCAATGCCCTGATGTTCTGCTAAAAGCAGGAGTAAACAACTGTTTTACAATGTGTGCAACTTTGTGGTGGAACCCAACACTTTTCAAGTGCAAAAAACACCCAGAAAATGGCTAAAAAGTGTGGACACTAGATAAGACAAATCACCATGACAGCGGCTGCTGCATCCACATCTATTGTAAGTGATGAAGAACCGGGGTGAGTTAAGTTAAATATGCAGGGTTAGAGGTAATGTTAGTGTAGTATAAATCACAATCTCAGAGCAGTGTGGGTTTATTCTCATTGCAACTTTCACTTGCTCCTCCAATTTCATTGCAAAAAAGTGCCAAAGAACGACACAACATGCATCTCAATTCTTTAGAAAAGCTACGGCATAATCAGGCATTTTAAGCCACAGCAATCTACAACTAGAATCACTGCTTTATGGTTGTATGCCTCGGCAAAAAAGTCAAGCTGTAGTTTACATGCATGTCTGTCGAGACCAGGTGTGTCAAATATATGGCCCGGGGTCAAGAAAAGGCCTGCCAAAGGGTCCAATCAGGCCCACTAGATGACTTTGCACACCTCATAGCGATGCACTTGTCAGGCTAAGAGGTGTCACGTCTCAGGAGCAAGTTAAACAGTGAGGGGCTTTCTTCATGTAAAACGCTGCCTCAGAGGCTTTTTTTTCCACCCTGACCAGAATATATTTCTCAGAAAAAGAAATGCATACTTAATGTGGTCATATTTTAGAGATACTGAACTTTGTGCAAAATACTGTCAATCAGCAGCTTCAATACAAAAGAATCAATATTAGACTTCCATCTTAAAACATTGTTGGTAGAACCCTGTTGCTAAGACACTACCAAAACTTTTGATTTGTTAATGTTTTGTAAGGCAGTGTAAAACTTAATCTGCTTCTTCAATAGCTTCCACATTAGTTTGAGGTGGTGATGTCAGGATTAGTACACAGGAGTGGAAATGTATAGAAAAATGCACATTTGAGTGAGTAATGACTGACTGAATGTGGAAAAACTGAGACATATTGTTGAAATTACAATTATTCCTCTGAAGATATTACAGGCTATTTGTCCTCTGTTTTGTAAATGGAAGAAAGTTTTTAAAATGTTCTTTTTTAAATTAAAGAAAGGGGTACATTTAGAAGTGTTTGTTATTTACAGGATATTATGCAATGGTTTTACTGTTCCAGCCCACCTGCGATCAAATTGGACTATATATGGCCTGTGAACTAAAATAAGTTTGACACTTGTAGTCTAGACTACCATATAGCCATGACAATAGACAATGCATCAAATATGGATGTTGCTCCAAATAAACTACTTCTAACATGGATGGTTCACACACATCTTTTACCCAGCAGCACAGAGGATCTATACAATCAGCACAGTTTCAAGGTGGACACTAATTCAGTATCTGACTAAATGTCTCCTCTTCAGTTCCAGAGCATTATGATGTCACAGTGAAGCTGGTATAAAATGCCCTCACTGCATCATTGTATCCTGTTAAACATCTGTGTGAAATTTTGTCATAATTTGAATATGAATTCTTGAGTTACGGCCAAAAATTTGTTTTGTTAGGTCAAAATGACTTTGACCTTTGACCACCAAAAGCTCATCAGTTCATCCTTGAGTCCAAGCGGACATTTGTGCCAAAATGGAAGAAAGTCCCTAAAGGCCTTCTTAAAATATCACGTTCACGAGAACGAGACAGTCGTGAGGTCACAGTGACCTTGACCTTTGACCACCAAAATCTAGTTAGTGCATTGTTGAGTCCAGCTGGACATTTGTACCTAAGTTTAAGAAATTCCCTGAAGGCGTCTGTGAGATATCTCTTCCCAAGAATGGGACGGACGTACAAAGGGATGGACGGATGGACAACCTGAAAGTATAATGTCTCCAGCCATGGCTGTTGCCGGCGTGGAGGCATAAAAAAAAGCCTGTGAAATCCTGGAGGGACTGACAAGTATGTCATTATAACATTAAAGATATCGATTTACAACCTGAACACAATCTCATCTCTTTAAGTGAGACATTTTCTTGCTTTTGAGAGAAACTAAGCAGAAAGCGCATTTCTGTGCTGGTAGCAATTACACTATAGTGTGTTGTATTTTATATACAGTACTCTACTTTAAAATTTGTTGGGTTATTTTGAATAAAAGGCAAAAACAAAATATATCTCATTAGAAAGTATAAAGTATTTCCTCAACTTTATATTTATTTATTCTGAAATTAACAGTTTAAAAAAGCACGTAAAATGAATACACTCTAATTTGTAGTTGGCATTTGTGAAGATTTAATTTGCACCTTACAATCAAAATCATCATTTATTTTGTCTCAATGAGAAACATACAGACTTTTAGATTGTATACTGCTTTAACATCCTGCTGGGTTTAATCATATTAAATAATCAGAATTGCTACGTCTTCTGCATTCACGTATCCTAACTAAGAGGATACTAGAATCATCAACACTATGTCAGGCTTATTGGGCAGAGATTAAGCAGCTGAGGCCATGCTGTTTGGTTGTGTGCTTCATCTACCACTGACTGTGCCAATAACACCTTGCAGTGAGCCGACAGCAACCCCGGGGTGCCCAGGGCTTGATTGAATAAAACATGTCTAATTGTCAATGGGGACGTGACAAGCGAGGCCATGCGCACGCGGAGCAGCATGGAATAACAATTCTGGAAACACTGTGAGAGTTACTTTTGGCCTTGATTTGCCCATAAATAACAAAGGCAGTGTCACGCAGAGCCGGCGATGAAGTGACGCTTAACTGCAACTTTAGCCCACATACCAAACAGAGCTGGAAGCATATTATGTGCCTTTGAATGCAGAATGTTTCCATGAAACAGCAGCGTCTCCATTTGAATTTGAAATTTGTCTCACATATTCTTGGTGACCTGTGATAAAATATGGACTCTCACTGAGGATTAATTCATTATTTGTTAATCATCAAGATCGTGAGTGTCTGGTCGTGTTAATTGAATTTTAATCAGGTGGTACATTTGTTACCTTGGGCAGTGTGTACTTGGGCAGCTTCATTGGTGTAAAGACATCTCTTTTAGCAGACACATAGTAGATCGGCCTTCCTGCGGCTGACACCTTAAGGTGATGAAACCGTTGAGTGAAAACATTTTGGAGACATAAAAAAAAACAGACAAAGCATTTCACCAGCACAACAACACATAAAGCTGAACTAACAGCAGCACTCTAAGAACGACTTTGAAAAATTTACTACAAAATCCTCACACTTTCTGCCTCATACACCGCTCTAATGTTTTTCACTGAGCAAACTGGACAATTACCTACCTGGACAAACACATACTCATCTTGCACCACCAGAGAATTGGGGTCAATGTAGCCGGGGAATGGTTTGCCCTTGTTGGCATCTGTGCAGTTCTGCAGCTTGCAGGTGACATACAGCGCCTCTGCTCCCACGCACACACACACACAGACACACACATACACACACGTCAAGCCATGGCATCAGTGATGGTATTAGGCAATGAAGAAGGGCAGCCTTCACCCAAAGCCAAGCGGCCTTTTTTGGCTTCCCACATTACTCGTGTCAATAAAGTGGTCCCAGTAAGGGAGGAGCCGGGCGGAGGGGAAGACAGATGACCAGAGAGGCCAATTGCTTTCTTTGCCTTCAATAGCAGCGCTGGGAGAGAGCCTGTCCCCACATGTTAGCCTCTGCCAATTATGTGTCGGCTTCGTCCACAAGCACATGATCAATAGTGATAGTCTCTGGCTGTGTGACCGTAACATCTGACATGACTGATGTTTGCTAGGTGTGTTTATATGATTGGCTTTTCTCTATTGTGCTGGCCTCAAAGAGAGAGCTTTGACAGAACCGTAGCACTGATACTTAAAAGGCCTTTTGAAACTAAGAAACAGGGAAAGATTGCAGTATTTATTGAGGATTAAAGGGGCACTCCAACAATGTTGTGTTGCACTTCCAATACGCTGGGGAGCTCAGAAGACAGATGGGAAAAGACATGGTTACTGCACTGGTCTGATTTTCAAGACCCACACCTGGAAGCATGACGTGCAATACTGCACCCACCCTGCCACCCACACATATAACCAATTAGTTCTTCAACCTGATCGACCCGATGATTCCAAATGTTTCTGTTACGCAGCACATTTAAAGTGATCATTTTGGGACATTTTACATACATTAAACTAAGGTATTACATTTTAAAACAAGGGTTATCAGGCAAAACAATTTAAATCAATATTTTTTGCTTATTCTCCAAATATTGAGCTGCGCATCTCCATAATTAATCTGCCTGTTAGTAATGCACCTGAGTGAAGCAGCTCTCATATTCCAGCTGGCACAGAGGACAGAGCCAACACACAAAGTCAGCAGTCAAAGGATTAAAACATTAAATTAAATTATTATTTTTCTCCTTTTATATTAATATATTTTATTTATTTATTTATTTTTTTCCTACCCACAACAAAACCTGGAGATATAAATAAGACAAAATACCACCCATGAATCGCCATTTCTTGTTGTTGCACACCCAGGTACCTGACCCAGAGACGCACTTATACAGTCCCTGGTATGGGTGATGCTTTAAAAAAAAAAAAAAGCTGGATCCTATATTTACAATAAGAAAATTAAAAAATTAAAATATGATTAAATAAAATAATTATCATAATAATAATATAGGTGGCACGGTGGTACAGTGATTAGCATTGTCGCCTCACAGAGTCTGCAAGTTCTCCCTGTGTCAGCGTGGGTTTTCTCCAGGTACTCCAGCTTCCTCCCACAGTCCAAAGACATGCAGGTTAATTGGTGACTCTAAATTGCCCGTAGGTGTGAATATGAGGGTAAATGGTTGTCTGTCTCTATGTGTCAGCCCTGTGATAGTCTGGCGATCTGTCCAGGGTGTATCCAGCCTCTCACCCGATGTCAGCTGGGATAGGCTCCAGCCCCTCCCAGCTACCCCTAACAGGATAAGTGGTTACACAAAATAAATGAGTAATACTACTACAACTAATAATAATAATAATAATAATAATAATAATAATAATAATAACAATTATGCTCCACCCATTAATCTTTTTGTCAGTGACTTCCTGCCCACTTAACAACCACATCTTAGGTTGTAACACAGACCCTCTGATATAATATAGCAGTCATCAGCGCACATTATATAACAATGCTTACATGCTGAGTCGCTCTTCCCATGACTACAAATTGACCTTTATGTGTAAAATCAGTGGAGTCCTCTTTTGAAAAATGACTTCATCAAAGTTTATTATGTCAGCTGTAAATACGTGATTTGTTCAGACTTGAACATAAAGTACTGAATTGCTGGGACAGATACTAACAGATAATAAAACGAAGAAATTATGGGCAAAAAAACTAAAACTGCCTTTTTTTTCCTCCTCGGGATTCTGACATCAGCCTCAGTAAGCAAATCAAGTCAAATACTATATATCAACCCCTCAATATCCCAGTGTCTCTTGTCATTCAGTAGGATGAGTGATATTTCTCTATACCTATGTGAGCGCCACTGAGCTAAATCACTTGCTTTTAAAAGCATTCTAATATATGCATTACTTTTCTCTCCATTGTCATTGTGTGTCCCCAGACTCGGCCATTTCCGCTGTCCCTTTGCATTACCCTTCAGCAGAATTGTCCACACAACTCCCAATTCCTCTCTACTTTAGCACAATGCTCACGATACAGTACAAAGACACGGGAAAATGGAGCGCTGAACTCGGAATTCAATTACTCACGTCCTTCAGAGATGCTGGTTTCCAGGTGAATTAAGCCCGGCTCTTTGTCCAAACCCATTTTCGACCTGAAAGGCAGACAAATGTGTTTCAGGAACATCACCGTTGGTCTTTTTGCCTTCGGGCAGATGCCACCTACCGTAGCTGCTGTCCGACCTGATAGATTGCACGCTGCAAAGTCATACAAATTTATAACTACAGAGAGGTTAAGTCATCTGCTGTGGCAATTGTGGTAAACATCAGCAGGAATTGGGTGCAGGAATTGCCGTGGCTTTGTCTTCATTGTGGATGGCAGTTTCAAGTGTGTGTGTGCGTGTTGGGTGTGTGTGGGGGGGCCTCAGGTTTACTGTGTGATCTAAATGTTTAGAGCGCCCAGAAGGTCCTTTTCCCTCCAGACGGATGGAGGAGGACGTTTCCTGACATCATTAGGAGAGGAAAAGCCATTGATTTTCTCTCTACAGTAGGGATGTCCGCAGATGGAATAGCATATAATCATTACGGCATTAAATATGTATTAAAAAGACTGGGGGATCAGAGGAGAAGCAAAGGCAGCACACACATGGAGGCAGAACGGGGAGGCGGAGAGAGACAGGGGAGAGAAAGAGGGAAAGAGAAAGAGAAAGAGAGAATGTGTCCACAGGTAGTGCACACATTAATGGAAAGAGAAATAAAGGGGGGTCTGTGTGAGGGGAATGAGAAGCAGACACAGTGAGAGACCACCACAGCTTCCAATCATTGTACTTATTGGTAGTATTGGTGATTTCCCAGATGAAACACAGCTGTGAATAGGATGGCCTACTTATCCAAACCTGCATTTCCATTTTCACTGAATAATCCATTCAGGTACCCAAGAACAGTGCGAGGCAGGCAAACAATACCTCTTTGAGTTAGCGGAGCTATACGGTATGTTTAAACGTGTATATTTCCACCGCTAAGTGATGGGAGGCAGAGCTCAGCCTCCAAGTTGCCGGCCTACTGTAGTGTCTCTGTGTATGCATGACAGTAGTTTGGACAGCTGTGTGGTCTCTGAGGACACTTGATGTCAGAACAGGTGGAGCTGGAGCTGTTGCCTAGCAAAGATATCACGTACAGGCAGCTCCAGATGTTTTTGTAGAGATTTGTAATGTCATATGCAAAGTATTTCACGGCTGCACCAGCTAAGCCTGCAAACTGATTATAGCTGAATGCTGGTGGAATTCAGAGCGCTGCTTGTTCAAGTCTGCGCTTCACACGGTCGACCTGCGCTGTGTGACAGAGAGACGCTCGGGATGACCAAATGAGCTTACGCGTCTCTGTCCTTACATGTTTGGTGGCCACAAGCACGGTGGATATAAGCTCCCTCTGCAGCCTCATTACCAGGGCTACCACCACACCTACCGCACAGTGCGCGTCCCAAAATAGAACTCTGACAGCTTCTGCAGTATCAGCCCTCCAGGCTCCCTTCACTCCTGGCTGCCCAGCTTGTTACTACCCTGACAGTTTGTTGAGGTGAAAGCTTTTTGTTACAGTTAGTTACTGTATAGAGGCCAGACATGCTCGATACCACTGAGGTGGACAGCACCTGTGACCTGATGACGGCGAGACCATTTAGCTGAGGAAAAGACAGGAGAGCAGGGAGCAGTAGTGTTAAATGTAACATTTAAAAGTTGGGTAAGTCTTCATCTGAAAGATTTGTTTCAAAAGTTAGGGGGGGAACATATTAAGGGGGGGTGTGAGGGCTCTCGGCCAGATAATTTTGAGCATTAAACACTTAATTCCTGCATTCTGGTGAATGTTAATGCACCAATCTGTGCCCTTCCTGCATCAATTTATGGCATTAATGTCTTTAATTCTACCCAGGTAAAGGTCCTCTCCTACCGTCATGTTTCATCTGGGGGGACAAGTACATATGTTCTTAATATTGCGGAGGATGTGTCCCCTGCATCTCCCCTAAAATCTCCACCCCTCAAACTCTGACAAGGCAACAAGATGCGTAATATCCCAATTTGGCTTCAAAGGCATTGCTGAGAGGAACCATTAGGTTATTTCAGCCTTCATATATTTTATTTCATCACAAAGGATAGCAATACTCAGATTGCACCCAGAACTGATTTTGAAGCCTCTCTCCACAGCTGAACACTGTCGGTCACATAATGTAACTGTCTGCCACAGAGGAAGATCAGGCATGTCAGACACATGAATAATGAAAGTCTTAAAAACCTCTCTGGCTTATCTGCTCCTCAATTTGTGGAGAGGCAATGACGTAATCTGTCCAGGACATTTACAAAGTCAAAAGTGCTCTTCATTTGGTTTTGAGTTTAACAGTAGTTCCACTATAGTTAGTTGTCACGCAAGTATTGTTTCAACAGCAATACAGTGTGTGTAAAACTGTGTGAAATGTACTGGACACAGTATGTTCAAAAAGTGATTTAATAGTTTTCTGGTGTTTTTAGTGCAATACATGATAAATGACTACACCTGAACATTCAAATTAATTAGGATGAGAGCCAATTGATTAATTAACTTTGTATTGTAATAGCATTTTAAACAAGTAGTTATCATTACTTCTCTTTCTTAACTTCTTCAAAAGCTGTGAGAAAAGTTTTGGTTGCTGAAAAGTTGATTTTTCCCATTGACATGACAACTGTCGCCTGCAAATTCAGTCTGCTAGCCAATAAACAGTATTTCTGCGAGGTGGCCAAACTGCAAAATGAAATTCTTGGCTGTTGTGTGGTCTGGCTCTCTGTATGCTGGTACAAAATAAAGCACAGTCAAATATGGTTTCCTCAGAAAAGAAACATAATTCTCTATCATTCTGATGTTTTGGAAAGGTAGAGACTGAAATGTTTTGTTTTGTTTTTCAAAAAGACCAAAAAAGTGGTGAAGTCTCTGTACATCGTGATTTTCATGCAGGAACTAATTACCAGCTGGCCCACTACTGGCCACATATTGACGTTCGGTCATGGACCTTCTACGTTTAGATACGACTTGCAATGTACGCTGGGTGCGTTGGTAGTTGACACTCTTGATGCTGTCTTGTTTACAATACACTTCTGTTTTCACAGGAAATTAACAGTTTACATACAGTCTCTTTCAAAATAAATGCATGACTTCGGTACACCGCAAACTCACGTTTTGTTTTTCTTTCAACGTCTAATGGTTGGGTTTAGGCAACAAATGCACTTGGTTGGGTTTAGGAAAAAAAGAACAGGGTTTGGCTTAATAATCTTACGGGACGCAATCACCGCTCTCCCAGGTGAAAGTCAGCGGTTGTTGTTGGACCCATCCACAAGCCCTTTTGCTGCCTTTGCTGCCTTAACTTTCATTCTTGTTCCACTGCATTTCCCCCTAACGTTGACAAGCACCGTTAAACTATAATGGCGACTGGCTGCATATCATGCAGATGTCAAAGGATGGGTTTTTTTCATCAGTGTCTGACACAGTAAGTCACTGCCCAAGCGCCGTATTTGGACACCTTTGGAGTGAGACCGGACTGAAAAATGAGGCCAATGAGGAGATGCCAAAAACTGCTCTCATTGACATCCATGTTAAAAAGCCCAAATTTAAGGCAAAAATTAACCATTAACGTGTTTACAGACTGGTACAATATCGTTTCTGGTCCTTACAGCTACAGTGGGTGGACTTTTTTTATATCTCACTCAGTTTAAAAGTAACTAGGGCTACCACATTGCTACCGTAACAACATTGGTCAGATGACGTGACCACGGCATAACCCCAGATTGACAGAGTATGGGCAAAGCAGTAGCAGTTGCTATTTAAGTGTGTTTTTTGTTCAGTTTTGATCACCTGAAAAAGTCCTGTTCAGCGTTTTGGTTGCATTTAAACACCCGCTAAGGTGTTGGATATTCATTTTTACACATGATTACATTTTGTTTTAATTTTAGGTTTTGAGCCTGTTTTTCACTGTCAAAAATTAGCATTAGCATTACCACAGTTAACCATAGCTGTAAATGCACCCTAACTAAGCTAGCAGGTAGCGTTAGGATTACATCCACCCTCTCATTGAAATATGGTCACTTCTGGCTCCAAAAAACCAAGATGGTGACGGCCAAAATGCCAAAATGAGGAGTCCACTGAACCATTGGGTGATGTCACAGTAGCGACATCCCTTCTATTATACAGTTTATGTAAATGGCCGACAGCTGCTGGTAATAAAAATGAACATTTCCAGTTAAATGTTTCAACTCTTGATTTTTTTTAAAGCTTATTACCTTAGAGGGCAAACCTCCGGTATTTGGAGTGGTGAGCTTGTGGTAGGCTGTCAGTCCCTGGGTGTATCATTAGCTGGAGATGCTAATCAGCTAGCTTAACCAGCAGTTTGTCATTATTAAGCAACAATGTCCATGGCAACATGACCAAGGCCTGCTGCCTCCGCGACTGAGCCCCGGATAAGCAGATGAAAATGCATGGACGAATGGACGGATGGATGGGCAACAATGTAGCTGTGATCGATTAATGCTACTTGGACCGTCATGATTAATTTTGAACAATATCAAATACTGTCAAGTATACCACAAATACCATTTTACTATATCTGAATCTCTTAGATCTACTTCATAGTTGTATATTGCTTACAACTTGTTTAACAATGTCCAAATCTCTGTACTTACCAGTAGAAACGATTGGGAGCCACTCTCTCGTGCACCACTTGCCACCTCCTCCCAAACTCCACCGAGCTGTAGAGCTGTAGCAAAACAACCAGGCAGCAGTTGAGTATTCATTCACATACCATATTAACAGCAGATCAAATTCACCATTTTGTACAACACAAGCCATCCTACGATCAAATGTTGCGTTTGCCCTCAAAATGATGCACTCGCACAGGTTGTTTCTTCAGGTTTGTTTCTACACTTTGATTTACTTAGTACTTCAGTGATCCCTTTAACAGCAGCAGTGTAACGGCGAGTGGGAGATGAACTCTCTCGCAGTGTTAAACACACATACAAACACACAAACTGTGCGTGCAAGTTCTTTATTAGAATCCGCTAAATTAGATTTGAATTTACATAAGACTCAAGCACTGCAGAGGAATGACATGGCTTAAGGACATTTAGGGATAGAAGCATTGTCTGCCTTCCCACACAACTACCCATTACTGCAGAAACCTTACAGAGATTATTGCCACACACACACACACACACACACACACACACACGCACGCTCATACACACCGACCACCAAACTAAGAATGGAACCTTAAAGAAGGATGTGCAGGGCATAAGTAATCCTGTACTAGAGAAATGTACCTTGCTGTAACAAGCCTGTGAATGGGAGGGGAGATGAGGAGAGGAGCCCAGGCATGGTGGGTGGTCTCAATAAAGCCATTGTTCACAAGTCAGTAAATCCCCGGGTTGCTGAGATTTTACCACGCGACACACAAAGGGGCGTTGTATGCATGTGAAATCTCTGTGGAATGGAACTAACTGTCCATAAAAGTAAGAACCCCCATTTGTTTCCATGATTGGTTCGGTGAGATTCAGAGGTCCCTGTTTCAGCTGATTTAAGTTGAATTATTCATCTAGAATTATGAATTCAGTCAATATTAAAGGGTTGCTCGATCCAAAATGACAAAAATATTAAATTATATATTCAATCATTTCTCATCAGTGGTTTCTAGCCATGCAGCTAGTTTTGGTTTGATTTCTACATCATTTCCAACATAATTAAGGTGAATGAAGGTTCATCTGTGATGCTCACAGCACTGGAAAATATTCTTTCAAAAAGAATTAAACAGACGTTTGTCTTTCCAGAAGCAATTTCCCAGTTTTCACTGGAACTACTGTCTACTAAAGAGAGTTATCTTATACAAGGGTTTGTGTGATATCAGACAAATTAGCAGCCAACGAAAAAGAGCCACTTTGGTTAGATTCAGACTGACGTTACGTACCTAACTTAAAGTTACAGTTTCTTACAGTTTTTAAAATTCTGTTCCGTAAAATTGGCATTCATCTGATTCCCTGATACCCCATATCTTTAGCATTTTTCTAGTCGCTAGAAAGTTATAAATTATTTTAAATTCAACAGTACCTTGTGAATGAGTCAACAGTTGTTTTATATATCAAACCAAAAACCAGTTTCCATGGTATATGGCAGTCTAAGGTATCTTCCCATTTTTGATGAGTACTGTATTAATACATCCCAAGAACCAGTGTGTCTCATGTTTAACCACACAGCCATAAACAATACAGTAGCAAACACAAGTTTAACTGTCCTACAGTTAAATCAATACTAAACACACAATATATGCAGCTTACACATTAACAAACTCCATATTTTTAGCTGCCTTTGTCATGTGCTCACTGCTATGTTTGCCATTGAGCACTGTATTTATTTGTACCATACCTCATGTAAACTGAGTCTGATAACCTTTTGTCATATCAGGCAGTTTACACATTGTTTGTGTATCAAATAAACTGCTCAAAGTAGCTGCTTATATCTGCTGCTTCGTGTTTAATCTCTGAACGCAACAGATACTAGCTAGATACTTACAAGAACTAATTGAGAAATAATGCTAGACATAATCTGAACCAATATAATGTCCAGGGTGCCACAAAAAGGGTGTCCTCACGTTACTTACTTAACCTAAAATTACATAGATTAGATTCAGGAAAGTCAAGTTTAATAGCTTTTTCGGTGTATGGTTGGTATGTCTGTAAGGTAAAGTTGCACACACACATACATGTTAAATTATGCAGATTAGATTTACTCTATATAGGTTAGTTTCAGAAAAACGGCGTTGACATATAACGTTCATAAAGTAAAGTTAATCGTACTTGGTATTGGTACAAACCAGTCGTACTGTATATGAAAATGCCTTAAGACAGTATTTGCTTTTTAAAGCCACATTTATCAGTATTTTAATATGAAAAATGGATCACATGATTTTGTGTAATATCAAAAGGGTTGCTTGTAGTTACAAGCCTGAAGAAAAAGATCACCATACCTTGCAGTTCCCCTCAGATATACAGAGCTTTTGAGGACCTTTAACTAAGTGTTTTGTTTTTCTGGCCTGCAAATTTTCTGTTTGATTCTTTATGTTTCCAGATGAAGCATACATCTGTTTTCAGCGATCAAGTTATTCTAACCTTAATATATGTTACCCGCTTAGCACTTAACAGCAAACAGACCAAGTCAGTGATAGGTGGTGAACATTGTGGAACATTTAGCAGCTAACCATCGAGTTAAATTTCTCAGGAGTTGGTGAAGACCAAAACAGAGCAAAAAGGGAGTGAATACTGGACATTCAAACACCTTGTAAATGTGAAACAAACTGACTCCAAATGATGATAATGTTGCACTTTATAAGGCGATAATAAGCCAAGTGTCTGTGATTTTTAGCTTGTTATGAAGCATGGTCCCCGAAACCAAAAAAAACAAAAACAAAAGCAAATTGAAATGGAATAATGTGGCTTTAAATGCAATTTACTGTAATTGGAGCACCACATGGTTACTGTGCAAGAGGAAAGAGATACTAATTTAAATGTTCTGACCCTTCAAGTTGTAGTTTAACAAATTTAATAGATGAAAACTCAGAGTCTTATGCACCCCACTAGCTCATCAGCCAGAGCGCCTACCATTAAGGCTTACTGCAGCAGTGTGGGTTCAAGTCTGGCCTTGGCCCTTTGCTGCATGTGGCCCCCCTACAGCAGACTATGCCTAAAAAATAGTCTTTAAAAAAACTGCTGTCTTGCTTTCGTGGGGCGTATATTTATTTGACTGCTGACAGTAGAGAGATGAGAAGAAATGATGGGAGTGAGCCATGATCCCCGGCCAGACACCATGAACCACTGTCACTGCGGTCGTGGTCAGTGTCTTCACCCCTTGTGCCCCAAATAAACAATAATAAATTTACACTGTCCCTACATACTCTGTTGGTTGCTCAGTAAATCAGCAACCTCACTGACACTCTCAGTGAAGTCCTTTTGTCTCCAAACACACCTGCATTCTCTGACAAAGCACAATGACAAATCCGTTTACTCTGGAGCTCACAGCTGGAATTTAATGAGGCATAAAACTTATTTCAGCGTTTCAAGCTGGACTTTTTCCATTTTAAGCATGAGCAACCACGCATAATGTGTAAACAATCATTTATTAGCGGATAATGAAAATGCGACTCTGTTTATATTAATTTATTTTCTAATTGCATTTATTTACTCTATCCCGAAGGGTGAAGTGTAGGCATCCATGAGAACACAGTCTCTTCATCTTAAATCCCTTACAGATTATCACTGCTGTCAAATCAATAATTCTCTTTTATTTTGTTAATAGGAGAGTTATTCTTTTAATTCCTTTTTGTGCCCTAATATTTTGCTGTATCTTAACATCTCTAAATTTTCCTACATCTATAAGAATGGCAGTAAAATACACTGAGGCATGACTTTAATGCAGCCCTGACATGTGAAGCACATGTATTTATCTCCATTGTGTCGCCTCATCGGATCACTCCACAGTGGGCATATGCAAACGTATATTCACTGTGACTACTGCATCTGGTGTGTGTATATTCTCATGTCAAAGAGGGAGAGACAAACGGTGCGGGTGATGACATTTCCATGACTTCCATGCCAAGCTGTGCTAAGCAGATGCAAGCAAAAGGGGGCAAGGCTGACGGGGGGGAGGGGTGCAGGAAATCACTTTGACTAATTATCCTCCCGCAGCAAGTTAGTATGTAGCCAAGCAAGTGACAGTGAAGAGGCAGAGAGCGGGAGACGGGGGAGGTGAGGAGGGGCGGAGGGGTCGACGCAGCCTTTACAACCTCCAAAGGTCTCTCAATCAACAAATGCAGCAGCGCTGCCAAAAGGAGGCAAGGAAATTGAAAGAGAAGCAGTTTTGGGGTGGAGACGATGTGTGCCAGTTAAGGCACGAGTGAGGGGGCTGGTGGTTGAGTGAGTCGGCACCTGACATATAGGAAGTGAACACACAGCATGAATAGTTAGAGAGGCACAGTCTGCTTTCCTGAAACTTTCAAAATGGCCAAAAAATGTGCAAAAAAAAAGTCCTACACTTATTCTGCTGGTTCCTAACTTGGTGCTGTGACCTGCATAAGGCCACGATCAGACAGAGCACGTCACACCGCACTGCCTTTTTTGTTGAAGCCTGGACCGATCAGACAGAGCGCTTTCTGAGCTTGCTGCGCCTTTTTTAAAATATTGCCAGGCAACCATCAAACCACCTGTCCTTCGCTTCTTTATTTTGCAGTGAAGTAACCTCTCGGATACCTTCAAATCTACATAAAAAATGGAGAGGCGGAAGGCACTTGGGGACGGGACAAAGGGAAACAGAGATCCATGTGGGTTCATGAGTCCTTTAGACCCTGTCTACAAGTGTGCAGATATTTTTGAAAATGGTTTTTCCCCTTAGTTTTAAAAAGTATTTCTGCCCACATAGCCTTCATTTTACTAAGTATACTCGTCCAAAACAGAATCCCAAAACGATGACGAATGATCACCGGCGTTAGCTTTCTTAAGCAGTCTTCCTTCGTCACAAAAACAAGCTAACGTTATTTCTTTTAAAACACTGACTGGAGATCTCATCACCACTGATTCCTGATTTATTTAAGGCTGTAGGGAACACATTCTCACTCCCACCTTGTCACATATAGACATTTGGTCATGACCTTCCATGTCCAGATACAACGTGAAAGGTACAGTACCCTGGGTGCGTTGGTTTTGAAGTTCTGGGATGCCATGTCAAGTTTTGCCTGTTACATGCATTGTCTTCTTTCAAAATACACTTCCATTTTCACAGGAAACTTACTGTATACATACAATGTTTCTAAAAAACACTCACTACGTCGGAACAACACCGCAAATTGACGTTCTTTTGCCTTCAACAACTAACACACGTGGTTTGGTTTAGGAAAGAAGAACAGGGTTTGGCTTTATAATCTTAAAGGACGTAAACACCGTTCTCCCGGGTGAAAGTCGGTGTTTGTTGTTGTTTGTTGGACCCATCCACCAATCCCTCCAGCCTGCCCTACTTGGACTTTGGGCGCCTTAACTTTCGTTCCTTTCTCGCTGCATTTCCCCCCGATTCCGCCGAGCAGCATTAAACTATAACGGCAACCGGCTGCGTATCATGCCGACGGTACAGGATGGCTTTTTCATCAGTGTCTGACACCCCAAGTCACTGCCCAAGTGCTGAAATTTAGACAACCTCAGATTTAGACCGGGTTGTTGAAGGAGCTGACTAAATTATACAAGGTACGCTCTGAACATGTGAAAGTTGTCCTTCCATTCCTCATCGACAACAATCCCACACTGGAAAACATCCCACCACCTTCTGTTTCAATTGGTCCTGATTCAAAAGTGCCATTTCTGGCAGCAGACGCTGAGGTGGAGCAAAAACACTGGGTGTAGCAGGTGCCTTAATTTGTCGGTGAAGTGGTGCAGCAATACTAAGTGTAGAGTAGTCATTAGACCAAGCAGTGTAAACAGAACATTAGTAAATTATAGTGTGCTATTTTTGTTGTTCCTAGCACATGCTTATTACACGAAACAATAGGCATGCATGGCTTGATAAGATTACATCATCTTTTCACAGATGCTTTATTTTACACATCCACAAAGATAAACAGAAATTGAAGTTTAAACTTTAGACAGGGTTTTTAAAAAGTCTCTTTTAGTGACCTAAAACTCTGTTTGTGTGTAGACAAGAGGCCAAAACAAAGAAGAAAGCCTCAGTTTATGAAAATGTCTGTACACATGTAGACAAGGCCTCCGAAAGAGGAGAAATCACAGGGAGCACCACCAGCTGGGCGAGGAGCTTAGCCTGGGTGATGTCTGTTCAAGGCGTATTTTAAGATGAGTCAGTCAATTTCCCAGTGTGCCCCAAAGTATGCTTGCTGGGCCTCAAGTTGGACAGTAATGTTGGAGTAACTGTCGAATGCCGATGGACACTGGGTTGCTTATCTGCTAAGAGACTAATTCTTCTAAACTGGAAGGAGCGTAAAGCAGCCTGCCTCACAAGGGACTCTTGGCTGAAGGAATACCTGGACTCACCAAACATGGAACGGGCAGCCTGTCTGTTAAAAGACTTCGATAAGGGGCTGGGGGACCACTGGGACACTGTCTGTAAACTTTTAAAACAGTAGCCCCCAGTTTAAAAAGTTTAATGATGGGTGTATGAGATCCAATGTATGTTACTGTTACGTGAATGTCACCCTTACATCCTCCCCCATCCTTTTTTTTTGATTATTGTTGGCTCTATACTCTTTTTTTTTTAATATTTTCTATTCTTGTGCCTTTCCTATCTGATTTTCCCTTGTTGAATGTGTGTTAAATCTAGAAGAATAAGACAACTTCCACCTGTTACATGCATTGTCTTCTTTCAAAATACACTTCTGTTTTCACAGGAAATTCATCATTTACATACAGTCTATTTCAAAATAAATGCACAACGGCGGCACAACAGCGCAACTTGACGTAAATCTCACGGGACGCGAACACCTGCATCAAAGTTGATGTGAATCTCAGTGTTTGTTGGATCCATCCACAACCACTCCCTCCCGCCCCAGTTGGACTTTTGCTGCCTTAACTTTCATCCTTGTCCCGCCGCGTTTTCCCCGACGCAGCCGAGCAATGTTTAACTAGAACAGCGACCTGCCGCATATCATGCTGATGTTAAAAGACACCTTTTTTGTTGGTTTCTGATGCCGCAAGTCACTGCCCAAGTGCTGGATTTCGATGGCTTCGGAGTGAGACCAGGCTCGAGGCACTCGGCAACACAAAATCAGCAAAAAAGCACTCTGTCTGATCGGGGCCTTGGTGATCACAACATATATTTCACCAGTGAGATGATAAGTTGGATGGAAAAGCAGCTCTACTGTGTAAATATGGTAAATGTATATGTATAATCTTGTACGTATTCTACTCACTAACCTTGTAGGTTTTCACATACAGGGAATTTGCTTTGGTGCATAACATAAACATAATAAGAGAATAAACAAGTGTTGCAGAAATCAGTAAGGTTACAATAACAATCAGAAAAATACTACTAATTGCATGTATTATAAAAGGTATCTAGAATATATGAGCATCATTTTTGATGAAATATACAAGTTTGGATATTTCAACTATTCTCAAAAGGGTTGCCCTGAATTTAGCCAGCCCAGGTACCCACAGGCTATCTACCACCCCCAGCAAGCTCCAGCAGCTCAGGCTCATGTGTAGGTGGTGAGGTTAGCTTAGGGCCATTGTTGCTGGTGAGAGTTAGCCAATCCTTGCCAGATCTTAGGAAGGGCTGCCAAAGATACTGAACTCAGGGCATCAAGTGCCACTGTCTTTCTTTAATACTGTTGATGGAATGTTGGGTTACTTGACAGTGTGAGGAAAAGTTTACAATTGTTTTAACAACTTTGAAGGGAGGTTAATTTGGTCTTTAACTCAAATGCAAGTTTAATCAGGTAGGTTCAGCCAATGTGTCATGTTGTAGGCATGTCAAAAAACTGAAACATTTAGATAAGTCTATATCTATTTTCTAGAGACTGAATATATAAAGGCAAAATGGAGGAAAGATACAACTGCTTTTAACTGCAGCAGCAGGAAGAAATCAGGTTAAGAGGGTAGGACAAAGCACTAGAGGAGCTGTGGATCGAACCGCCAACCTTGGGTTAATAGACAACAGGCATACAGGAATGCTGCTAGCCTTGCTTCCAATTGTTCACAATTGCCAATCATGGTATTGTAGACAAATAACTCCCTGATGCCAGAAAGCATTTTCTCCATAGACCACCACTGTGAAAGACATTGGACCTTGGACTGCAAACAAGCTCAACTATGACTCTTTATATTACGAATTTTTGATTCATGGATGTTTTTTATTTGTAGAATTTTTTTCAAGCCAAGAAAAGCAATTTAAAAATGAGCAACATCATCACAATGTTAAAGTCTATGAGTTTAGCAGAAACTTGTGGACGGAGCCAGCGAGAGAAACACTGCTGTATATAATCAGTAGGCCGCATAATATGTAAGGAAACCCAGAAGCTAGAAACATTTATTGGTTAATGCATCAGGCGAGTTTCCATTGGACTGAATAGGTGCCATCTTAGGGTCCCATATTATCAATGTTATACATCTATGGTCTTTACACCTGTGCCACCTGCCACCATTTTGTGATGAGCAGATCAACAAGAAATCAAAACAGAACTGATGCAAACCTGTCGTGACACTAAGCACCAAAGACGCTATTGAAGTCTTTTTAGTACACGACCAGCCATTGAAACTATGCTTTGAGGCTCCCTCCAATAACGCTACTATAAAATACAGCAATCCTACTATTACTTTCACAATATTACTCAGACGTGACTTTTTAAAAATGTGTGTCAACTTCAACTTATGCCATTTCTCTGCAACTTATTTGATACAACCTGAATACAATTATATGCAAGGTTAATAGAAATTTGATGGAAAGAGAAGAAAGCAGCTCCCTTCTGTGAAGAGTTTTCCACCTGGTTTTGAATGACATTGGTCAAGGAGTTGACCTGAGTATAGACTTTGAATGTTGTGTGAAATATCAGTACTCTGAAATACACCACTTTCAAACAATTAGAGGGAAAATGGAAACCATTGTGAGGACTCTACACTCTACTGTGATATCTCTTGGGCTAATTCTTTCTATAGCCACATTCACTTTTGCGTTTGTTAGTTTCAAACTGAGAAGGCAAGCAAATTACTATTTCCTGAAGGCAGTACAAACTAGGATAGACCCTGTACCTCCTGAGCTTGCAAAAGAACAGGTACAAAAGATTTTTCACTCAATTTTTTACCAGCAATATTGATTCAAAAGTCGAGATTCCTTTATACATAATTCTTTTGATGCATAAAGTGGTGATAACTGGGATGACTTTTGATGATTTAAACCGGTAAACTCCAGCAGATCATTGGTTTATGATTATCATTTTAGAGTGGTTTCAAAGCCGACTCTTATTTACATTTATTCATGCACTGCATTCAGTCTGAGGCATCTATAGCCAGTGAGAGAGGGCACTGCTGGATTCTTAAACAGGTAAAATACAGTGAAAAATGGCTTGAAACACAACTTGAATATGAATTAAAAATGTGATGGTGTTTATGGGTCTCAGGCATCACACAGCATTGTAGTAGAATTGTGTGGGGGGATTATATTAGCTACACCGTGAGTGTGATGTTCCGTCAAATAGGGAAAGCCAACTCAGAAGGCATGCTCACACTCACACACACACACACACGTCCTTAGCAAAGGAGAATGCCTTCATTATTCATCACAACTGAAACATTAGACCCAAATGGGCTGAGCTGCAAGAAAAGCATTTTATTAATTCAAACGGGTATTTTAATGTCTATAAATTTGACCTCTCTTTTCTCCCACTCTCCCTCTTTCTCTATCTCTTGCTAGTTTACAGATACAATTATTTTTGCATAACCTGCACTTTGCCTCCTTAGATGATTATTTATTCGAAAACCATTTGCACAGTGTCTCTGAGCTCTGGAAGGGTAATTATGATGGTGGAGTTTATGATGAGACATTTGACTGAGCAGTAATATAGCTGCAATTGAAATTTACCTGACAGGTGCTTTGACATCTTACTTTGAGAAATAAAAAAATGTTTCTTTTACAACGGAATTTAAAGGGTTTATAACCCTTGTTTTCATTTTAAAAAAAATCAAAAGTCCTTAAATGTTAGATGTCTAAACAAAAGCAACTGCACAGTACCTCTAACTTAATTTAAAAAAAAAAAAAAAAGAAAAAAAAGACTTTAAATTGGAAATTTTCTGATCAAAGAATAAGTAACAAGATGATGACTATGACCAGACATCTGATTTCTGGTCAGATTTCAAATTATGGTTTGTAAATACTCACTGCAACAGAACTAATTTGATCAAATAAAAAAAAAAAAAAGTTAGAATAAGTAAAAATAAATTTGACTAAAAAAGTCCAGTTATTGAGTAAAATTTTGCTTGAAGCCTTAGTCAGACTTTAAATACCATTTTTTCTTACTTAGATATGACATATTGAATTTAAATTATGGGTTAGATGATCTTATTTCAGTCATAGTAATTTTGATACTCAAAGTCAGATCATGGACTGTGTCCTGATTTTGACCTAAGGATATGCTACGCAAGGGTTTTCTAAAAACAATGTATAGTCTCATACATAAGTAACTCCTTTCAATCATCAGTCATGACCCACTAGAAGTGTGTGGTGGTGTATTTTATTGCAGAGACTCAGTCCTCTGCCTGTATTTTCTTATTTTATTCTTTGTTTCTGTATTTGGGACATTTATGGGCGTGTACCCCCACAGCGCTCTGGTGAGGTCGGGGCTGTATAAAAAGGTGTCCAGCAGGCATCTAAGAGACCAAGTGCCAATAAAAGTGAGCGTGTTTACAAACAATAACCAAGAATCCTGCATAGTAAACCTTTAAAAGTCATATTTTGATGTTCTACCTTTAAATTAGAATCTCATAATTTTCAATTTGAGGATCGAAAAGTTTTGACTTACAGTAAAATCTTGTCATTTTGACTTAAATGTTGAACATTATAATGTTTTATATTAACATTTTGATGTAGAAAGTCAAACTTTAGTGAGATTTTCTTTTTTTCCTTTTCTTTTCCTTCTCTACCTGGTGAAAACGGCTTTCTGTATGAGTGAATTTGGAACTACCTGGATTATACAATCCATGTGTATCCACCTCTCTCCCAAATGAACTTCATGAACTCTGGCTGTGTGCTTTGAGCCAAACTCTTGTGTAACAGGATCTCACATTTATCCAACTCGCTCTGAGGCACTGCATCCCCAGACTGTTGTTTCTTATCTAACTTAACACTCAGTTTCTTTTGATACCTTTGAACAACCGACCGCTAAACTCGCCGTGCCCGTTCACTAACCTTTTGGTCGTGGCTGTAGGCCAAAATCCAGTCCTCCTGCTCGGGGTGGAAGAGCAGGCTGAGGATGTAGAAGTTCAGCCGGTACTTCTGGTAGGTAGCTCCTTCATCAGAGCTGATCAGCAGGCTGCTCTCCACCTCTGGATCAGTCAGCAGCATGATCTAAAGATGACAGAGGGGAGATTTGGGACAGAGTTAGCAGGTTGGTGGAGCTCCACTTTGTGTTTTATTTCAGCACTTAACTGTGGTGTTGTCGGCAGCGTTGAAAAGACAGAGAACAGAGAGACAAGTCAATCAAGACTGATTACCATATCTGAGAGATAAAGTATATTATTACAACTACAGATTACCATGTTAAAAACTTGTCATCCACACTCAGTTTTCCACTGATGATGTTATATCTCAAAAAATAATTTCTATCTGTTAGGCTTGATGATATAATCAGTATGATACATCTTGCAGCAAGTGTGTGTGTGTTTTTCCTCTGTGTGAGTGGAGTGGCTTTGTGTGTGCCTCATCATTCACATTTCTGCTGTTTGTTTCTCTCTTCATTCTCTGTGCCTATGCTCAATCAAGCCTTGAAAGCACTAATTTCCCATGAGCTTCTTTCTTTTCTTAGAGGTCCAACATTTTTTGCCAAATTCTGGCACAGTCTCCCGAACAAAAATCACAAAGAAATCCCCAGATAATATCAGATGCAAACATAATTGAATCAGTGGACCTCAAGACACACAGGCACTCTCATCATTAGAGGAGTGTGTAAAGCAGAGAGTTTGGAGAGGCGTGCTAGTGAATGTGTGGATGTGATACTGCATGCATGTGTGCTCATGAGTAAAGTCTATAACCAATACTGGGGCTGGCAAACGCTTGCCCCTGGCGTAACCCTCATTAAAGATGCATATTGACTAAGGTACAACATATAGATGTTTAGCAGTCAGCTCATAACAGACAAAAGGCCCGGTCAGCATCTTTTATTGTTAGTCTCACCCAAGGGCGTAATTTCCATTAGGGACTTTTATTGTTTCGGGTTGATTCTCGTACTAAAGTCTCTCTGATCATTGTTCTCTCACTGTCCTGCAACCAAAGCCAAGACTGGAGAAGAGAGGACTTTATCCAGTAATATTGATACACACATCTGAGTCGACTTCAGTGATAATGATGCATTCAAAGGCGAGTGATTTGCCCACTTGCCCTCGGATTTTCCTTTCAGGCAACATACATGCTGCTTCTCAAAGTCAAGGAAGGATCCTCAAACGGCTCAATTTCAAGGAGACTACGTCATCGAATCCAATCGAAGGACTGTTCCAATGATCCTTGGAATTCTACCAAGGACCAAGCCCTTCCTTCAGAGAATTTTCAAGGATGCATGCGTGTATCCTCAGTGGGTATGATACCCACAATTCTAGCACTCGCTAGCCTGTTCCAATGTGAGTTCACTAAATGCTAGGAAGGAGTCTTACCTAGCCTCTGTAGAACCTGACTTAGACGGACTCGCCCTACCAAAGAAGCATCCTTGGCTTTACGAGGCCCACACAGTCTGCCCTACCTTAATGGTCAGGCCGTTCTCATGCATTGTCTGCATGTTTGTTCACATCATGAGCCAGTAATTTGTGTATAACCCACACAATCAAAAGGCTGTGATCATATGACCAATGCTCTGATGGAAGTAAAGAAGGAAGTAGCATAAGACTGAAAGTCTGCGTAAGAAGGCAGATTGGGGTGGTGGATGGGTCAGACAACACAGGACTTTTCCCAGGAAACCAGTGTTCATGTCCCATGTGAAACCAAGTGAACTGTCAGTTATTTAAAGGTACGCCATCACCACATTCCTTGCCCTAAGCCTATCCTTTGTAGCTTTACATTAAGTATGGAACTTTTTGTTAAATACGCAGTGTCATTCGCAGGGCACTAATTAGTAACATATCATGCAAACCACTGAATGAGGATACATTGTAATGGCAAGGGTTGCTGTGGCGATGTATAACCTAAAGCAAGACCTATAAACACTACTAAGGGCTGAACACTTGAACATCAGTCTTGGACGAGATAGTAAAACACAGTGTCTTTTATAGTGAAGATACAAACACAAGATGATCCACCAGAAAGTATCAAGGTAATTACAAGAGAACAAAATATCTTTAAGTATGATCTGTGCAAGCCCTGTGATAGTCTGGCGACCTGTCCAGGGTGTACCCCGCCTCTCGCCGAATGTCAGCTGGGATAGGCTCCAGCCCCCCCTGCGACCCCCAAGAGGATAAGCGGTTAGAAAATGGATGGATGGATGGATGATCTGTGCATTAACAATACAATAATAGTTAACATAGTATTTCTACCATTTATTATACTACCATTGTTATGATACCATTATTATGATACCATTATTATCAGAGGTGTGGACTCCAGTCACATGACTTGGACTTGAATCATACTCAAGTCACAAATTTGATGACTAAAGACTCAACTTGACAAATTCAAAAAAGACTTTCAACTTGACTTGAACTTCAACACCAATGACTCATGACATCACTTGTACCTGAGCCTTTTGAGGATACCTTCCCCCAAGCCCATAGATCGAAAAGTACCAGTACCAAAAAGTGCCATGAATAAATTCTTGTTGGAGATTCTCAGTCACCCAGGTCATGGTAATCCTGAGTGCTATATCATAGGCAACTGGACTTGCTCAAGTTTTTTGAAGACACATCAACTCTCATCCAAGAGGCGTCTTCACTTCCCAAATAAATCAATTTCCCTTCATTTCCCTACATCAATTAACATTAATGCTATTCATTCCCCACAAATTGACACGCACAGTAATTCCCCAGATCCAATGTTGGATGTTGGAATCAATCCAGTATCATTCAGTCAAATTGCAGGAGAGAGCCATAAAGAGCTAATGTTGCGTTTTTGAGCGTTAGTTGAAAAACACTGCAATAATTTTTGTTTGCATACAAAAACTACACAGTCGTCGACAAAAAATTAATTGCAGTATGCAAAATGTACAGATTCAAAATTACAGATGGAGATGCAACAACATTCAACTACATTCGACATTAGAGGTTGAACAAAGAACAGTATGCCACGGGTTATATTACATAGTAGGCTAATGCTTTGCTAACATTATTACTTTTGTTAAAATGGCATCACATTTGGTGAGGATCACATTATGACTTGTTTGGGAATCCAAACTCAAAGTTTAAGACTGAGGACTTGACTTTGGACTTGCCTGTCATGACTTGGGACTTGAATGAAAAGACTTATTTGTGACTTGAAAAATAATGACTTGGTCCTAACTCTGATTATTATGGCAATATAACAGGATAATAGAAAATAACTGATGATGACTTTTAACATGTGTTATTACCAACTTTCATTGTATAAAAGACAATAACTGTTTATATAAAGACTAGAAATGATCATAATAATGTTGTTGTTATGAAGTTATATCATGAGCATTATCACAATGATCAGTCTCAGTTTTGCCACCTGAACAGCATAACAGTCTTTCAAGCCAGAGAAGATAAATGAAAGATTTCACATCATTAGCTCCAAGCATTTTTCTCCATGATATCTCTGCCAGTGATGGTGCTTCCAAGATCTTCAGAATAAAAACTAAACAGCTTTACTTAAACTAATGCATGGTGTTAAAATAAAATACGTGGCCAATCGCCAATAACATGGCACTGATGACAGAGATAATGTTGGCGCTAGTGTACTTAGAGGTAGATGAAAGTGTCCAAGAGACCAGCCAGCCAGCCTGTGAATACTACAGTGCTAAAAAGGATCTTAATACACTTAATATTTACTTAGGGATATATTGTATGTGTTGTATTTTTGCATTTGATGTTTTTATTCTATTCTCCATATTGTAATTTTTCTACCGCTGCAGTAGAACACTTAAGAAAGAGGGGTCCCCTTCTCTGATGAGGTTTCTACGATGGCCCTTATATCTTGACGACACATGCCTAGCATTTAGAGAACATTTTCACCAATGAAACAACACACAAAAATATCAATTTCATGATACCCAAGCAGCATTTAGAGAAAGTGCTGCAAGAAGCTCACAACACAACAGAAACTGTTTCCAAAGGACACTTAAAGCGACGCACGTGACTGGGACACGCAGCATTTATTGTTGCTGTTTGTGGACCGTGGACTTATTGAAGTCGGCTGTCCATCAGTGGCTTTGTAAAATGAGCTAAAGTTGTAGTTTTTAAGTCATTTTTTTACCATGATGTGGCATGTGTGAGATATTATTGGAAATATCGACTGTTAACCTAGCATTAGCCTTTTGCTTATTATTTTAATGGTGAAAACATGCATTGTCAATGAGAGACAGCCAACTTAAATAACCTTACTAGCCACACTAGGCAACAGCAAGTGTGTCCCAGACATGTACATCACTTTTTAGTGTCCCCTGGAAACAAGTTTCCATGTTGTTGGGAGGTTCTTGCAGTGCTTTTTCTCAATGCTTCACATGTATTGTCAAATGAATGTTTTCCTGTGTTGTCAGGTTGGTGACAGTTTTTTCATTTGTTTGTGTTTCTTTGCCTTACAATATATAAATTAATGACTCTTGTGTAGTAATGCTTTGCAGAGAGCCTGTCAAACCAAGTGACCGCGCTCTTATATATGTGTAACTTAAAGCCTTAATAAAATGTAGACAGCTGAGTTACATAAAATCCCCGCCGACAGGCTGGGGCTCTTCTGTGTGGAGTTTGCATGTTCTCCCCGTGTCAACGTGGGTTTTCTGTAGGTTCTCCAGCTTCCTCCCACAGTCCCGCAGGTTAGCGTAATTGTCGACTTTTAATTGCACGTAGGTGTGAAGTACGAGTTTTGTGATAGTCTGACGATAGTCTGATAGTTCACCTCTCGCCTAGTGTCAGCTGGGACAGGCAGAGGATAATGAATGAATAATGAACAACAGACTATGATTGTGATTCTGGCATTTAGATATAATGACTTCACTTGAAAATTCAATTTAGTTTGGAGTGTTAATCCACACTTAAATAAAAAGCATTCTATTATTTATTTATTTGTGAAAATAGTCTATTGTCTGAGGTAGGCTTATTATTACAGTAAATATACATAAACGTGAAACTGACAAAACAGTTTTCTTATGCTAATCTAGTCTTTTGTGTTATAATTGTGAGAGTGTAGCTTTGTTTGTTGGTAATTGCAGGCTGCTACAAGTGGCGGAGCTGGAGTACTGTCCCTGCGTCGCACACAGGGGCTTACATTCGGTTTAGAGATGGCCTTTGGCATGACAATCTCTGTGTGCCCATTATGTCATCAGACAGCCGTGAGAAAGAGAATCCACACTCCTCTCACAGTCAATATCCTTCTCAGTATGGCACCGTACAGCAAAGTGTTTCTGGTCTCTCATGCTAGTGAGTCATTTGTCAGCACTCGCTTGGGTAACAGCAGTTACCACTTACTCCAGTTCATCACTCACAAAAGGCAGATATAATGCCACATACCGGTACGTGAGCCACATGCTGACCAATCCAATCAAATGCACTCAAATGCTGTCTGAACTACAAATCCCAATTAACATTGTGCTCACTCCCTGGAACTGCAACTCAGCTGGAATAGAGGACAACTTTATAATTGACTGATGTATTTCTGGTAAATGGGGGGATTACGGGGACATTATGATTCGGCATTGTTACAGACAAGTGTACTCTGCTAATATACATGTGAATATGAAGATTAATACACCCTGGCGAGGTGTGTAAATACAATATGGAGATTGCTACAGCCCGCAGCGTCGTTAGGTCAGGACATCGGGGGCTGCAGCTCCAAATGGATCGAAAAAAGTGTGAGTGCTAGACGAGAGGGAGGGAGAGAGGGAGAGAGACGCAGGGAGTACACACCAGTAAGTCTGTGAAGCTTGACAAAAAACGTAATATGTGTGAACGTGCGATAGTCTTTGTAACATAACAGCCTGTCAAAATAAATGCAGGTGTCTAAACTCTGTGTGTGTGTGTGTGGGTGAGTGGGGGGGCTGCGAGGGGGTCTGATGGTCAGGGCTGAGTGACACAGGAAGAGTAGAGGAGAAATGTCAGACCAAAACAACTCAATCTTTTAGGATTTCTCCAAAAAAGCAAGGGTAAGAGTGAGCCTGTGTGATACCATTTATAACATGAAGCAGGCTACATTTCTCTTCATCATGATTATAGGTGCCATTTTATTTCCAAAACCTCACGTTGAAACATAACGTTATGGTGTGGCTCCGTACTAAAACAGTAAGCGACCTGTTTATTTTACTAAAGCAGGTAAAAACTCTGCGCAAAAACACTTCCTTAAATCCACAGTGGACAAACACACAGACAGACAGCAGGTGATGGAGAGATGAATACACAGAAGAGTGCACACACTGCACTGGTCAACTGTGACTGGAAATTGTGTGTGTAAGTAAAAGAAAACACAATTAATATTCCAATGTACCGATGTTAACATAGTGGTGGGAGAAGTCCTCGGAATTTTTCCTAAAGGAACAGTGTGTATGATTTAAGGGGAATTAGTGCCATCTAGCTGTGAGGAATGCAGACTGCAACCAGCTGAAACTTCTCCCGGTTAGAATTCTTTTAGTGGTCATTGTTCAGGAGGTTTTTACTGGGAGCTGAATCATCTGCTCTCCTCTCCAAAATGGTCAAGGTGATTAAAGCTTGTAAAAACATTGAACTAAGCAGTTTCACATTCTCTTGAAACATGAATGGTTCTATCTGGAGCCAGTGTTTGGTTTGTCCGTTGCGAGCCACTGTAGAAACGTGGAGGTGCAACGTGGCAATCTCTGTGGACAAAAACTTCCTCCCTATGCAGATATACACAGCTCGTTCTGATTCAGATTTTCAGGTGTGATAAACTATTAAAAAAAAACATATTTATTGTGTTAGATTACATTTTTGAAAATATGTCCCCCTAAATCCTGCACATTGGACCTTTAAGTACAAGTAGCAATACTACAGTGTAGAAATACTTTGTTACACGTAAAAATCTGCACTCAAAATGTCATTGAAGTAAATATACAAAAGTATTAGCATCCAAATATACCAAAAGTACCATTAGTAAAAGTAATAATTACACAGAGTTGGCCCATTATGTAGAGTATATATAGTACTATATAGTATTGGATTATAACAATTGACACGTTAATGTGTTTACTTTGCTGCAGGTGGTTAGATCTCATTATAATAGCCTCTAATACTGCTGGGTAGTTTAATTTATAGCAACACATCATTATTTATTAGGTTGATTTTATTATATTATACCTTTATATTTCAGAGTAATATATTTTATTGGATTGTATCTATTGATGCTTTAATGTGTTCATCGTTTTATTTTTGCAGCTGCAAAAGTCCGCGCTCATTTTATTGACTTTATATACTGCTGGGTAGTTTAATATAGAGCAATACATTATTATTTATGAACTATTTATATTTTGCATTAATAATCTGAATCTTCAAAGTAACTGAAGTCATCAAAGAAATGTCGGTGCATATGTTGCTACTTCTTTGTCTGTTACTGTCTCTGTTATAACAGTAGAGCTGTGTTATACGAGGTATGATGTTATTAAGAGAAGGTCAGACAGTTTTTGTTTCAATTTGTTTTTGTTATCATGCTCTGTGTTGCTTACTTAACTCTCTGTAACTGTCTTGATATCTGCATGTGTTGTGATATTGACAGTAGTTACTGGTTAATGTATACCTGCAAGTTATGTTGAAAATAAAATCATGAAAATATAAAAAAAAAAACAAGTAGCGTAAAAAGTAGCATAAAATGGACCACTGTTTACATAAATACATTCAACTGTTTTTCCAACTCTCGTCACTGTTTAATAATAGCAGTTGATAAGTGATTTGTTCCTATTCAATACTAACAACAGAAGAACTACTAATATTTTTAACATTACAATTCATAGTTAATCTAGAATGAGAAAAAAAAAAAGTTGTTTGAAGTCAACTTTTTGATGATTAAGACATGCACTTTGAATTTAAATAAGGTGCCAGAGTGCATGAAATACATCAAAATAAAGATTGTTGTTAAAAAAATATTCCCCGGGATGGATCCCTCCGCACCCCCTGCAGAGGTCTGGGCTAAGCCCTCGGTGTTTTCAAATCCTAGAAACAGCTACAGCTCTGATGCAAGAGGCTTTGTTTTGGCTTTATTCTCTCATATAAAAACTTTATTTAACCTTTCTAATCATAAACAAATAAAAGAAAAGGGCTGGAGGACAGATGCTACAATAGAGAAAGGATTCCTGTAGCATAATGTTGTTCAGTTCCCGAAAATGATGGCTTGAAAATGTGGGGGCTTTGCTTTGTTTGTATTCTACAGTCATTCCCTCCCTTCAGTTGCTCAACACGCAGCTTTCCCGCATGCACAAGTGGCTTAAAAGAAAACCTTTGCATGTTGATGTTTACATGGGATCACATAAATTAATTTTGTGTGGGCTCCTTTCAGTCCACTCAGCGTGCCAATACAAACACATGACAGGCTTGAATAAGAATATTGGATTTCACAATCTTATCAAAGAAAGTTGAAAAATGCAGTAGCCTAAATGAAGCTCAAACAAAGCAGAATACAGATGGAAAGGACAGCTCTGCAGATTAGGATATTTAATATTCCTATCTGTTATTTATATCTGAAAATATTTCAAGTTATTGTTTTGGCTCAGTCAGTTGTTGTCATGTCCAGGGGACAAATTTCAGGGACAACAACTGCAGTTGTTCTCTTCTATTTCAGCAAGTATTTTAAGCTCAAGTGATCGATACTTTTAATAAAAAATAAACAGTAGCTGAAACACATTTATCATGCCTCTACCATGCTTTGAGCCTTGTTTTTAAACTGGTTTGGTTTTACAGCATGATTACTGCACGCTTCACTCACTGCTGACCGCTCTAACACTGTTTCCAGCAGGTAGCTGTTTTCAGCAAATAAGTCCTGATACGCCCACTGTAAGCGACCTGCCTAACACCAAATGGCAGGTGGACAAAGTTGGCATCTAGCTGGTAAAATATTCAGCAAGCTCAAGATACAGATTTCTGTTGGTGGAGAGAAAAAAAAATAATTGAGTGAATACTGGGCATTTCTCAGGTGGCCAGACACATCTCAAAATAAATGCTGATGTTGCTCTGTGTTTGTAAGTAGGCAGTTATTTGCAAACAGATTAGCTCTTAAATTTACAAGGTTCAGTGTGTGGGATTTAGGTGCATCTATTGGCAGCAATGGTACCTAATACTCATAACTATGTTTTTATTGATGCATAATCACCTGAAAATCTTCTTGTGTTTTCATTATCTTAGAATGAGCTTTTTATACAACACACTCTCACTCCGACCTCGTCATATATTGGCATTTGGTCATGGGCTTCCCACGTCCACATATGACCTGCAAGGTACCCTGGATGTGTTGGCCGTTGATGTTCTGGGACACAGTGTCAAGTCTCGTCTTTCAAGATACACGTCTGTTTTCACGGACAGCCAAGAAATTTAACATTTACATACAGTCTCTTTCAAAATAAAAGCACTATGTCAGTACCACAAATTGACTGTTTTTTTCTTCAACAACAAAGGCATGTGGTTTCAGGTTTAGGAAAAAGAACAGGGATTGGCTGTAGAATCTTACATGATGTGAACACTGCTCTCCCAGTTTGTTGGACCCATCCACCACCCCTCGCATCCCCCCCACTTGGACTTTCACCGCCTTAACTTTCATCCTTGTCCTGCTGTGTTTCCCTTGACACCACCATGCACCGTTATACTGTAACGGCAACCAGCAACATATCCTGCTGACGTTAAAGGATGCCTTTTTTCGTTGGTTGGTGATGCAAGTCACTACCCAAGCGCCGGGTTTTGATGACCTCTGAGTGAGACCGTACTCTACGTAGAACAGGTCTTCGTCCATGGAGTATCGGAGCCAGCCATGTTCCTCCGCCGTAGCCCAGAATGGACCAATCAAACACTGGCTTTGGATAGGGCCATTTGCATTTTTGCGATGGCCACTGTTGTTCTCCTACACGCTTGGCACATGAGAGAAGTTCAAATTCTGCAACCTCAAGGCTAGATGCTACTAAATCCTGCACTCTGGACCTTTAAGACTTGTTTTGTACTTCCATTGCCCTCGAGTGGCTAAAAGGAGTGATTATTCAATTTGTAAGAGGGGTTTGGAAAACAAAAATTATCTCTATTTTGAACGATAAAAGCCAAACATAGATTCTGTGTCCGTGTTTCATGGGAAGAGTCTGCTTTGGTCCATCCGTCTTGAAAAGTCGGTTGGTCTTTCTGGCTGTGCATACATTAAAGGGAGGAAGTTTTACTTCAGTCTTGGAGAAACATGACCTCTGTTTTCGGGGTTGCACAAGGGAGCTGGCTTGGTCCATTATTACTCTCACTTTACATGCAGCCACTCGGTGACGTCATTAGAGAAAACATTATTTGTTTCCATAGTTACGCAGATGACAAGCAATTGTACATCGCTGCTGAACCAAACAATGCTGCAGCCATAAACTCAATTACTGCCTCTCTTTTGGTAATGAATAAATGGATGAGGAATAATTTCTTAAAGTTAAATGAAGACAAAACGGAAATCCTGCTTGTTGGCCCCAAAACAAAAAGAGAAATGCTGCTTAATAATTTGGGGAATTTAACTCCCTTGATTAAATCTGAGGCGACAAGTCTTGGTGTGATCCTAGATTCAGATCTAAGGTTCAAGTCCCACGTTAACAAGGTGATGAAAAAACATCATTTTTGAACCTCAGAAACGTAGTTTAGATATGTGAAAAAGAGGCTGAGAAATTGATTCATGCCTTTATTTCAAAGAGACTTGACTATTGTAATGAACTTTTTACTGGCCTCCCAAAAACACCTCTGAGAGACCTCAGCTCATTCAAAACACTGCAGCTCAGCTATTAACCAGAACCAAGAGGAGAGAGCACGTCAGGCCAGTCTGAGCTGCTCTGCACTGACTTCCTGTTACATTTAGAATTGATTTTAAGCTCCTCCTCCTTGTATACAAGGCCCTACATGGGCTAGGACTGAGCTACATTGCTAACTCCCTTGTTAACTATTTGCCTCCAAGAGCACTGCACTCATCTGCTGCTGGTTTATTGGAGGTTTCCAGCAACAGCCTGAAGAAGATCGGGGATGCAGGGGATGCAGCTTTTGTCAGCTATGCCCAAAGCTCTGGAACACACTACCTATAGATATCAGGGAAGCTAGCTCACTAAATGTTTTTAAAAGAAAGCTAAAAACATATCTGTTCGCTTTAGCCTACAGGTCTGGAAACTCTCTCTGTTTATACTTTTACTTGCTATTTTCGCTTCCCGCTGCTGCAACTCTTTTAAAATCATACTTGATTTTATGATTTATAGTTTTGAATTTACGAATTAGTCCTGTTTTATGTTCATTCTGTCCTCTGCCCTTATTGTAAAGCCCTTTGTGCGGCATTTCTTGAATGAAAAGTGCTATATAAATAAACGTTATTAAGTGCATTTGTGACTATGTTGACTGTACACATAGCAGGTGCACCAACTGTGCATACTCCAATCTCTTGTTCCGCTCCAATCCAGTCCAAAACACTGCAGTCAGTTAAGTTTGAGTTTCACTTGACGTAGGCAGTAGGAGGCCAGTAAGTTCATCTCCCAGCCCTCCCATTTACTGCTGGGGGCTGACGCAGACCCTCAATTGTACTATGAATAGAACCGCTCGCAGGTTGTTGTTGACGGAAAGTATGTCCAAGCCTTGAGGTTTGTTCTTGACCTTGAAAAGAGCAATTTGACAAACAATATTATTTAAAAAAGCACTTCATCCATTTAATAAAAAAGTGCATCTGCTTACTTTTTCCAGATCTCTCAACTTCATCCACTGACAAAGACAGTGAGATGCAATTAAAATGTCTGTTAAAAGGCAAGCAAGTGGACCTTGATTCAAGAATGTTTTTTTTCTCTCCAAAGAAATACCTTGCTGTTGATTTAGAGATGGTTTTAATTGCTGTTATAGCATAAAAAAAGCATCTTCAGCTGAACTTTTTTGCTCTAACGAAATTGCAATATTCAAACAAGCCATTCTGAGCTACTAAAAATTGTATATTACTTCTATTTATAACTTGAAATCAGGTTTGAGCAGTACTATGTACTGATTATAGTACTGAGCACCACATATTATTGATAACGTTAAATCCCAGTGTCAAGTCTTCGTGAAATGGAAGTTCAAGTGTCCTGAGCTTCTGTACTGTGACATATTCCCCATTGACATGTAATTTTGAGCGGTGCACAGTCACAAGAGGGACTCCAATCAAATCCTTCACATTTGACTGGACTGCCAAAAAGTGGGTAGACCTTGAGTTTACCATGAAATAGAGCTAAAGTGAACTGTTGGCTTCACACACACCTCCCTCATCATTAGATCAGCAGGAGAATGAGGGAGTGATGAATGAATTAGACCTCAGCAACATTGTTTTGGAAATGAAAACAAAGGTTTTATGTGACTGGTGTGGCTACTCTGAATCTCATATTTTTTGTTTTTGTAAATGCCCCTGAGTGCAGGATGAGTCATCAAACATTTAAAGCTGTTCAACATGGTTTTTACAGAACAAGAAAAGACAGGGATTCCAATGTTAAATACTCTGATACAATTTTTTTAACATATATTTGGCATATAACCAGAAATAAATGATCAGATACCCCAGGGACACAAAATTAAAACTGGGAAATTGTATTTTTCATCTCACTTGCTCTTTAATGAACCCGAAACACTCTGTTTTAGTAGTGGTGGAATTGAAGAATAGTAAACTTAATGACTTCTGGTCCAACAGAATAACCTTTGGTTAAGAAAAGTCATCAAAGTGCTCCATAGAAATAAAACTTTCCGTATCATCTCTGCTTAAGTAAAGAATCCACACTCGCACACTAGATGGAGAATAACATTTCACTCTGTGGAACAGTAGACTGTGTGTGTTTGAGTGTGTGCATGTCTGTGCATGGGAGACTGTAAATTATGAGGCCAAAAAGGTTGAAAATGACAAAGGTTAATGAAGCGTATATGTGCCAGCTGGAGGACATTTAAGATATGTGTAAGGAATACTTGAGTTAATTCCGCCGACGCAGTACCGTAAATACTCCAAGATAGAATATTAATGAAATTAAGCTTCATACTTTCCATCTCACACAGTCACCCAGTAATTGGATTGTGACTCCTCTCTATAAATCTATGCCTAATTTCCCACAATACCCTGCAATAAATAGATTTTTTTCTTTGTTGCTGTCAGACTTTTAGCGGGTTCAGATTGGAAAAGCATTCAAAAAGTGGAACAAAGACAAAAGCTTGAGATTTAATCTCTGCGGGGCAAGTCAATTTTCAAGCATTGCCGTGACAGTGACTTGGTTGGGAGTGATTTAACACAAGTAAATAAACTGGTTTCAGCCAATTCCTGTTTATTTTGATTTCTGAGTAAAAAACAACTCGTAAATAAAGACTGATCCACCTGAGGTTACAGTTTTGAGCTGGGATTGACAGAGCCAGCAGGAACCCAGGAGCCAGTTGCTACCTTGTATTTGAAATCAATTTTACATGACAGAGCACAGCTAAACTGGGACATTGAGGGGTCAAGGCCAGTTCATATCCATCCTATAATCTAAAGAGTGCCTGTAACTAGAAGTTTTCCAACTCCTGTTAAAGCATACAAGTATATTTCCCAAGACTTTTTTTTTTCCAATTAAGAGTTCTTTGGCCTGTCTTTTTATAGCTGCTATGAATGTTCCATCTTTTCTCTGATTCAGATGTTTCAAGGTGTAGATGTTTCTTAAAGAGCTGGCAACAGATGTACAGGAAGGGAAAGGAAACTGATTATTTGCAGAAGCACTACTTATTTATTGATTCTCTGTGTGCGATGACGCACAATGTATGTACTGAAAGGAAGAGGATTATATCGGTGATTTTGTATAAATACTCCTCCGAGCCACAGAAGCGCCTGGGGATTATTTCACACACGTATCAGCAGAGGCTGAGGGAGAAGGAGAAGTTGTGTCTGGGTTGTACTTAAGCCAGAGGTACTGAGTCTCATAATTGAAGCCAAAGGGCAGTCAAAGGGGAGCAGGTCTAGCCAGGAGAGAGTAAAGTATTCACAAGAGGTTGATAAATGTCAGTCGTAAACATGTGCTGGACCGGCTAAAGGTCTCGACATCTCCTGTCGTCACTGCCAACCCCTTGGCCAAAACGTAACGAGGCCTGAACCCAGAGAAAAATTATGAAATCAATTCACCCACACACAAAAAAATGAATAAAAGGTAAAACCCCTTTATAACCCCTCGTGGTGTCGAGCTACTGTATGCAGATAGTCTCATGTTTATGGACTGAGGTTCTGACACACTGAGCGAGCAGCCTGTTAATGACGCTGTGGGCTAATGGGCATGTAGCTACTTCCATGTTTCAGATGATACGTCATGTTTGTAGTCGACGAATGATAGGCAAATGTTTGCCTGCAGAGTTTACATATCACCTTGGGTTCATCCTTCACCTTCTCAAAATGATGCCACACTTTGGATTTCCTGCCCGACATGTTATTAACTAGCCTGTGGAATAACCACACGTACCAGCCCTGGAAATTAGAGGTCGTACACATGCCACGTCTTTAACCGCCTGGAAGATGTGATGTCGGGCGTTGGGTGCTACTCTCGTGCCCTTTTTGTGTCAGCTTTCAAGTGCACAGGTTGCGACTGAGGTTGCTAAGCAACCTTAACAAGCATCGTATAGCTTGTTTACCTGTAATCCTGAGTGCAGAGCTGATTTACAGAAGACGGCGAAAGATATCTGTCAGCTGTAATTTGGTTTGTACTGTAACTCCTGTCTGACTGCTGAGCATGGCCACTTCCTGTGTCTGTCCTTTCACATTAAATTCCCACACAGTCCAGTCATATAGGTTTTGATTTATTTTGACAAGGTGCAGCTCCTGGTAGAGTTTCACGTCTTTTTTTCCTGCGACTAAGCGACCAATGAAATCTTGCCAACTTAAGACCTATCTGGTCGACTAACGTTTGGTCGACTATTAGTGCCTTAATTTGCGCAAGTGACGCAAGGTGAAATTTGACACAGAGCTTCCCACAGAGTAGGTCAGAGTCAAATGATTAAAGTTTGTTTACTGCAGACTGTTGACTTCCTGCTTCTTACCATCATTCAAAGGCTTTCTTTCACCATGAATGTCTTTCCTTAACCATAACTGAATTTGTCTCCTTTTAACCATGATAACAAATGTTCCTTAAAGGTATACTTTGCAGGATTGTCGATTACCGTTTGGCCTTACTATATTTGCATAGGACCTGACACCTAGTTGCTACCATTTAATAAAGCCCTGACACTGAGGGTACATGCCCGTAACCATCCTGAGCACAGAAAATAAGAAAACACAGGCAGAGGGCAGAGTCTCATACTTAGGCATAAGGGTTAGCAAATATGTCACTGATGTCATTTAACAGCACATACAGTCACCATACCATTGCATTGTACTTCCACAAAACAAAATGGTTCACAACAACAAAGCTAATGCTAACAAACATAAGGCGAGACTGGCAGTATTACAACTGAGTAAACTGTACGTCTCAAGTACCAGACGGGCCTCTGTGTGTCCATGTGGAACCATGTTAACTCAGCAAACTGGCTGCCATCGACAGCATGTACCAAATCAAATCACTCTCCCTACTTCTTTCCACTCATGACAAACACCAGCTTTCAAACTCCATCCTGCTGCGCGGCTTTAAGTGGAGGACATGAAAGTAAAAAGAGTTGATACACATATTCATAATCAGCTATTACTTCTACTTTCCCCGCGGTCTCGTCCACTGCATCGACCGAGTGCTTTCAGCTGTTTGATTCATCTTATTAAACGCAACTTGTGTCTCTTGATCGGAGGCATTTAGGTCCGGGCTAATTGAACACTGCCTGACATTTTAGCTCACCTAGAACTCAGCCGGACCTGACAAACAGTTACATGTCAGTGTCCGCCTTTCGATATAATTGGGTCTCCATCTCAGCTAGTGAGCTAGCTGCCCCTTATGGCTGTGGGCCTACATAAGTTGTAAGGCAGTGCAAGCTGTGTGTGAAAACCCAGAGCTACAGATTCATTATGTACAAATGGAATTCAATTCATGAACAGAGAAAAGACAAACAAGAAGACAAACAAGATACGTTTAGATAATTAACCAGCAGCATTCCCACTTTAGACATCTCGATCTGTTCTGAGCTACTGAAATGATGAATTCTTCACAGTGATCATTAATAAGTAACATAACAGCATATGCCATTTGGTGGATGCTTTTATGCCGAACCCTTTATGTTAGCATGAGTTAAAGCTTTTGGAGGTGAATTCAGGTCTCTTATCCTGGCAGTGAGCATTGAATTGTATAGCTTTCACTCCCATGCTGAGAAAGTGGGCAACGTCCCATAAAGGCAAGTAAAAGAATATTGATGGAATCCCACTGCTCACCTATTTTTATCCATCCCATCTTCTTTACAACTCCTGTTCTCTTCCCTCTTCTATCTCTGTGTCTCACACTCTGTCAACCTGTCTCCGTCTCCCTCCATTTCTCTGTCCATCTGTATTTGTGTCTCTCAGCCTGTCTCCCCTCCTCTGTCGCTGTGTCTTCTCGCGGGCTCCAGGGCGCTTGCCTCTCTGCTCGTCGCAGCCATTTGGAGATTGTGCCTTAGGGCTGACAGATGTTGTGTCCCCTCCCAGCACCCCCCTTCCCCTCCCCTCCACCTCCCCCCACCCCACCACCTCAAACGAAACCATCATCCGTTAGCTTGTCCTCGATTGCGTTACCACCGCTGTGTGCGTGGCGTTCCAGCCAGCAAAGCATGGCTGATTTACTGTGATTCACTTGGCATGCATTGTGTCCTTAAAAAGCCGGTGGACAAAGAGACACTTCACTTCCCTTTTCCCTGTTTTATCCCTCTGCAATGTGCAGTTACAAGATGTGGTGATATCAGTATGTAGCTCTTGCACCAGGTGGTATTGCTCCAGGTAAGTCTGGTGTAAGTAAGCATGTGTCATTATGACGTAATGTGTCTTGACCTGTTTAATCAGGAACAGCTCCATAATTTTGCTGATGGCTAGTTTATGCAGCCTATTAATACGTACAAATATGCACAAAAATATTTCTTTTGCATTCTACCTTTTGTAAAATGTATTCTCTGCAGTCTCTTTTTAGCTGTTATTGAAACTGCAGTACATGTGTTCAGTTATATACAGTGGCGTGCAAAAGTTTGGTCAAAAGATGACACATTTCTTTAGTATTTTACGCAGGATTACTTTTTCATTTCAATCTTTTACAGTTTTAAAATAACAAAAAAATGAAAAGGGCTGAAGCAAAAGTTTGGGCGCTCTGCATGGTCAGTATTTAGTAGTGCCCCCTTAGGCAAGTATCACAGCTCCTAAATGCTTTTTGTAACCAGCTAAGAGTCTTTCTGTTCTTATCTGGGGGATTTGCACTCATTCTTCCTGCAAATGGCTTCTAGCTGTGTGAGATTCTTGGGCCATCTTACATGCCCTGCTCTTTTGAGGTCTATCCACAGATTGTTAATGATGTTTAGGTCACAGGTCTGTGAGGGTCGTGGCAAAACCTTCACCTTGTGCCTCTTAAGGTAGCCTATTGTGGATTGTGAGGTGTGTTTAGGATCCTTGACCTGTTGTAGAAGCCATCCTCCCTCCATCTTAAGCATTTTTACAGATTGTATTTCCAAATTGTGGTATAATGTTTGCTTCCAGAATTTGCTGGAATTAAACTGAATCCATTCTTCCCTCTACCTGTGAAGTGTTCCCCGTGCTACTGGCTGCAACACAAGCCCAAAGCAAGATCAATCCACCTACATGTTCAACAGTTGGACATGTGTTCTTTTTATTAAATTCTGCATCCTTTTTTCTCCAAACATACTTTTGCTCGTCGCATCCAAAAAGTTCTACTTAAACTTTGTCTCTCCACAGGACTTGTTTCCAAAAAGCATCAGGTTTGTTAAGGTCTTCCTTAAGAAACTTCTGATGCTGAATTTTGTGGCGAGGAGGATGAAGTAAAGGTTTTCTTCTGATGACTCTTCCATGGTCATATTTGTACAGATGTCACTGCACAGTAGAACAGCGCACCAACATTCCAGTGTGATAAACCGTTCTGCAGGTCTTTTGCAGTCAAACAAGGGTACTGATTTGCCTTTCTAACAAACCTACAAGCAGCTCTCTCAGAGAGTTTTCCTGGTCCTCCAGACCTCAACTTGTAAACTGCAATTTCTTATTTATATTATGAATTGAGGAAACAGCTACCTGAAAACACTTGTCGACCTTCTTGAAGCCCTCTTCTGCATTGTGGGCATCAGTTATTTTAGTTTTCAGAGTGCCAGGCAGCTGTTCAGAGGAGCCAATGGCTGCTGATTGTTGGTACAAAGTTTCAGGAATGAGAGTATTTATAAAGCTTTGAAATTTGCATCACCTGGCCTTTCCTAACAATGATTGTGAACAAGCCATAGTCCAAACAAGGTAATTATGGTCTGAGGCCATAATTATTCTCTGTTCGGAGACCGATGGCAGGAGCACCGGGGGACCAAAAGGCAGCCAAGCATCGTCAAGCAGCATAGGTGCTGCAATAACACAAACAAACTAAGCAAGGCAGCAGTAGACTAGCAGCTCCCTTGTTTGGCATGGTAAAATCACAGTTTTTGTCAATGGTGTCTGGCTCTGAAAATACTATGAATATGTTTCACATTTAGTTCAGTTCCCCATTGTGAAGGGCTGTCTCTTTGGGAAGAACAGAGCATATGACTGGATAAATGAGACTTGGATTATACTTCTCAAGTTGTGTGAATTTGTAAACAGATGTTTTGATGTAGTTTTTCTGTTGTTAAATGCAGACCCCTATGACTTTAATTAATTAAGAATTTTCTTTGTTTCTGGATTTTTTTGGCATGCAAAAAAAAAAAATCTTCACAAATTTAACGTAACATGGGGTGTAATTGATAAACAAATTGTCATTCAGTGGGCGAAATATTCCTTTAAAAGTGTTCAACCTGAAAAATGTGGTTTAACTTTTATGGTAAAGGAGCCACAGGAAACACAGCATAATTTTCATAGTTACCACTGATTGCAAATGCTTCTATAAAATATTTCTGGCATTTAGTTGACACTGCGTGTTTTAAACATTAAGCGATAATGATTTATTTGTATAAAATATCCAAGCAAAGGCAAAGATTGTAAACCTGTCGAATTCAATTAAAAAGCATGAAGTATGAGGAGAGGTGTTGTGATAATACAATCATCCGTTTCTTCTGTTGTTCTCTGCATTAATATATATGAAGCCTAACCTCCCTGTGCAGTGTCACTCATTGCTGCTGCAGAGAAAACCATAAATATAATATAATGTTCAGTATTTATGCATGAAATTCCTCTAAGTATTTGCATCATGCTGTATGTCTATGGACACTTTTTTTCTGATAGTTTATGAATTCTGTTTGTCTTTCCCTTTCTGCAAGACTTTTTTGTCATTGCCATTTTGAGGACAGTTCGAAGATATGAAATATTAAAGTTCACTTTTAAGTCTGAGCTTGTATCCAAAAGTGAGACAATAAACAAAAGTCTTTGAAGCTCAACAGTGGGAGAGTCTCATCTGAGGTGAATTCATATTCCGCCCACCTGCCTGTTGTTGCCGTCTGAGCCGCACAAGGCCGTAATTGTTTGTGAACGCCATGCATGCGAACACATGCATGCACACATGCAGACGAGGAGGCAGACACGCACGAATACAATCGAGGCCTTCGCCGTGGAAACACTTGAGCACAGTGATTGTTGTTTTAGTCAATACATTCATGAGAAAAAGCGGTTATGTATTCCTTAAAGAGAACTCACAGACTGAGTGTAAAGTAGCAGAGACTGAATCCATCTGTCACTCATATGCTTCCTCTGGAAAATTCCTCTTTGTTTTCAAACCATTAGAGGCATTACCCATTTGTATGAGACTGTCAGTTGTTTTTTTTTTTTTTGCTTTTTTTTTTTTTTTACCCGCACTCACCATCCCCAGCCATTTACTGTAATAATGTGCTCTCACACAAAATCTCAGGCTAAAACCCTACATCATTTCCCCTAATGTGTGCTCGAGATGCGCTCTCTCATGTACGGGCTCAGTATGAAGCCACAATATGAAAATTGATGTAATTGCTGTGTTGTCAGACTGTTTTCTCCATGGGTGACCCCTGGGCCATCTCTCTACTTTTTTGCTTTGTCACTCGTTTTTCCTCTTCCTCTCCCCTCTCCACTTTTCCATGCTCACTTGCTCTCTGTCAGTTTATTTGCTGTCTCTTTTCCCCCCTCTCGTATCTCCCGTGCTCGCTTTCTCTCTTTCACTTTCCGTGCTCTCTTTCTCTCTACCTCCCTCTCTGTCCTCCAGTGCTTTACTCCCTCTATCCCCCCGCAGCCACAGAGGCCTGATTTACTTCCACTACTTGCTGAAGAGAGGGGCTTTTGTCTGCCACCAGCAGCAGTCACATGGCGCCATGCCGGGGGTGACAGCGAGAGTGACGAACCTGCAGTCTCTGCTACCATCCCTCACAAACATGCGAGAGTGTACTTTGAATTAACTGCATGTGGGATGGGAGAAAAGAATGTGTGTGTGTGTGTGCGGCATGTTTGAGAGCGAGAAAGTTTCTCCATCCATGTTTGGTGTGTTTCTCTATTACTTTTACTTGTGTTTGATTTTAGCCACACCAGGGTGACAATCATCTTCCATCACCATCTGTTGGTCTCATACTTCAATCCAGGGTCATGTATGTCAACAACTGTTAGATGGATTGCCGTTAGACTGGCTGCACACATTAATTGTCCACACTAGACTAAATGCCTTTATCGTAGATGATCTCCTGATTTTTTCATATAGCACCATAGTGGAAAATGTTCACTTTAGTTGATGACAGGCAGACCTCTAAAACGACTTCCTATCAGCCTCAGCTGTACTTTGAGTTTTTTAATCTAGAAGGTGCAGACCTATCCAGTCACATCTCCCTCAGCTCCACTAAATTGGTGCTAAATTTATGCAAATTTATGTTCTTATTTCTATTTTACAAACATTGCTTGTGCTTTTTGTGATTGCTGTTGGACAGTGATGGTATATGACGACGGGTCACTCATCAGGATAGGAAAATCAACTCATCACTCTCCTCCTGCCGACTGTGTTACCTGGCAGGTCAAAGTTTTCAAATGTAAACATCAGTAAACATAGTGGAAAATCATCTGTGCATCTATCTTAACATCAGAAAAGGCATCAGAAAGCTTGGAGGAATTTAAACACTAGCTATAACCACAAGGATTTTCTATGCCAAACATCATGCTAGCCATTGTACAGGTGTTGGATTATAGGCTGATTGTCATCTGGATTACTTTCAAATGGGATACCGGGAACTGTAATGTCCTTTGTTTTCACCAAAACTTGGCTAAATCCCGGAACACTGGACACCACCATTCAACCACATGACTCGTTTTCTATACCACACTGACAGAGCAGAGGACTCTGGCAAGAAACAAAAGGAGGCATGTGCTTTCTTGTGAATAAGGATTGGTGTGACAGTTGGAATATTGAAATCCTGTCGTGTTGCTGCTTGCCGTGCACCACGAGGGGAATAAACACTCTGGATCACTGCTACGCGCCGTTTAGAGGCGGCTGCAGAGCAGACTCGCTGCCCACGTGCAGGAGGAATGACCATGCTGCCGTCCTACTGACATCAAAATATGTAAACAAACAATGTCACATGCCCCCAGTGGCATGAGCGCTCAGGATAAAGGTCAGACCAATCAGAGGCTGTCTTACTTTAGTTAACCATTCTTGAAACCCGATATAATGGATTACCAGAACCATCACTGATGCCATAAACACATGCATAGCAGCCTACAGATTAGGGCTGCAGACTGGAAACATGGACAATGGACGATGTGGCCGTCATATGATATCATGAATTTTCAGGGTTTTTTCTGCAATAATGATATTCTTGATGATATGACAAATTAGTAAAAAAATCTATATTTTATTCTTAATTTAAGAAAATAGAACTGCAACAAAATAAGTGATACAGTTTTACACTTTGCCTTCAAATATTCAGTAAAACTAAATAACAATGATCTCTCATTTCTTTAGTTTGTGAACAACAAGTGTAACTCAGAGTGAAATTCAGATTCTGTAGACAATATAAGTAGTTCAACAAAATAAAATCTACCACAAAACAGCTCCAGTTAAACAAAAAAAGATACTTTTGGGATATATCCAAAGGCGATTTCCTTCTCTTTCAGCAAAATCCTAAATGATTGAGTTGTTTTTTTTTCCCATCTGGACCTTTTCTACACTGCCATTTCTCCTCTAATCATCACACTGTAACCTGTGACAGGCTGTTACGCTACAATAACTATCACACATTCACATATATGTTGGTTTTTGCTGAGCTGCAAGCGGCATGCAGGTTTACATTAACAAGGGTTTATGACAAAATGACTTGGCAAAGCTGACTCCTGTGTGCACACGTCGAGAAAGGAGAGTGAGAGACGCTCTGCTGCTGCCAGAGGAGCCACTGAATGAGTTCCCTCTGAGTGGTAACTCACTGAAAGAGTCCAGGGGCTGTTCATACAACATTAAGGATGCCACAGTTTATTCCACACTGCTGAGGCTCCCCTCTTTTTGGAACCAGCGTGGATTCAGTACTAATTTCACTTTCAGCCATGCTTGTTGTCACCGTGAGTAACAGTATGACATCAATATGTCAGCAAGTCCAAATATCACAATATGAATTTTTCATATGATATTAAAACTCATACCGGTATTTTTTTAACGAGATGATACGGCACACCCCTAGTGATTGCAGAGTTTCTTCATGTGAGGGTTTAAAACAATATTTTGCATTGACATTTAACATAATTTGGGTTTAATCACCTTGAATGACAGACTTTGGCTGACGTGAGGAGCCTTTGTTTATTTGGCACTCAAGCACTCAAGCTAATTTTGATATGTATCGGGGTTTTCAGAAAAAAACTCAAGTCTTAATTACAACATTGGATGTCGATGTGAAAGCAATTTACAAGTGTCAAACTGTTACCATTATTAACCCGAAGACCGATTTAGTCTGAGCTATATTTATGCTCAGCCTGGCAGGCACAGCTCAACATTGTCGTACTCGTATCAGTCCAACAGTGTAGAGCTGAGCCTGACGAGCTAATGCTGAGAAGTCATAAAATGGATCGAGGATAAACACTTTTGATTTAACAACCTTTCCTCTTCTGCCACTCTCTTTCCATTTGTTAATCAGACTTGTGGTAGGAGCCTGAGAATAACAAAGTTGTCTCTATTTTTCATCCGTCCACTTAATTTCTTTTACTGACGTGTAATTATTATAGCCTCATGGGGCCGCTGGTGTAGCTATAGACTCTAGTGTTGTTTATATTTTTACAAATGTCATGCTTTGGTAACGTGGGGAAGCTATGAGTGTGAGAGAGAAATAAGATGCAGCGAGGGTGTGTGAACATGTGTGAGACAAAGATAATTGGAATGCTTGCCTGCGTGTGAATAAAAGTGAGGGCGAAAGGAGATAGACTCGAGGATAGTAGACAGACAAAGGCAGACACTATGTGCATGTGTGTATGGAGCCTGATGGTGTGTCTGACGTTTTGTTTGTATCCTTGTGTGTGCGTGAGAGAATGTGTTTCTCTGCCGCGTCCCCCGCCTGTGTGAAAATATATTAACAACCCGTCAAGTTGTTTGCAGGTCTTCATCTGCTTGCTGCTCTGTGTGTTTAAACTGAGGCCTGGTGTTGTTGAGCTAGCTGGTTTCCTGGACTCCAAGGCTATTGTGCTTTCCCAGTGTCTCTGGAGTGCTGCCTCATTAGAAAAGCTTCAAAACCTCTTCATTCGGTTTTGCCAAGGTCCCACAGAACATTCACTGTTAATCCAATCTATCTAAGAAATGGCAACGGAAAGCAGCAAAGAAGGAAATTTCTACTTCAGTGTGCCCATCTCTCGCTTTAATTCAGTTCAATAGGTGATGTTTATTGGCATGTTATAGAGGCTCCATACTTAGTCAAAATAACAAATTCGAGTGAAGAGCTGTTAGCTGGGATTAGCTCCAGCCCAGGAACCCTCTAAAGGATCGCGGGTATAGCTAATGGATGGATCAGTGGACAATCAAAACTGAGTCTGTGAGGTTTTGGTGTAGTCTCTGAGGATCAAATAGCAAGGGCCTCTTACCAGATCTTTCTGCTGTGCACAAACAAGCACGGCAAAAACAATCCATCGTTAAGACGGACTTGAGTTTTTACTTTTTTACTGGAACTTTAAAAACTGTCGTCACGTATGTTATTCTTGATGCACTCTCCAGCTGCAATATAACCCAGTTTAAACAAGGGGAAAAGAGGTCAAAGATGTTTAGATCCACTACCGTCTTATCTGAACCCAAAATAGACAAAAGCCTTCAAAAACCTCAAATGCCCCAAAAGCTAATGGACCAAAAACTGTAATGAAACTACAGTAAATTAATCCAATGCACCTCGGCGCAGAAAAGTTAGTTAACACTCACTGTTTGCTAATGCGCTGCCTCTAATTTGTTTTAAGCATACATAGAGACCTTGCCTCTGTAACCTCATCTCACTCTAAACCATCTGAGAAAACCTCTAATTAAAAACTACCTGGCTCATAATCATTACATTCAAAACATCCACTTCTAGGTTTACTTCAGCGTTAGGAAGGAGTCTTCTTTACAGTTCATTCTTAGAGTGGGGGCATGTCTGGGCATATATATATGAAAGATACTGCTGTTTTTGTTCTGAATGTGGCTTCATTTGCGCTGCAAGTAGATGAAATCATTCAAGTGTGTTTAAAAAGGCCAGGGGTGTAGTGCTATTTGTAGAAGTACTGAAGGGCACCTGTGAAATACGTGCTAAGTAGCTCGCTAGCTAAGTCATATTTGGCAATACGATGTATAATAGGTTGTAATTGGTGTGGCATTTTGGGAAAATGAACACAAGCAGTTTGTGGTTTGAATGAATTCATTTACTTGTGCAGCGCAAATGAAGCCACATTCAAAGCAAAAACAGCAGTATCGTTCATGTGTCCATTTTAAGTTCTGTAATTTTGCTTTATGTCAGTATGTACAGGGGTGATAGCAAAAAAATCCTAAGCCTAAACATTTTTTTCAGGTTGAGGCATGAAGAATGGGTTGTCATTTTTTCTATCTGGACAGTTTTCCCCGAGTTTCATTAACTTACTTTCCATCTTGATGAAAGTGTCTATGGTATGGGCTCCACTAGAATCTGAAGTTGGCTCTGAACCAAGTTTGTTCCTCCCCCGCTCTACTTCTGATTGGCTAGTAGCCTAACTTTGGTCTGGTTGGGAGCGAAAGCAATCAGTTGAGAGCGAGAGGTCTTCTACCAGAGCCCGTCTACTGTCTGTGACACACGCATGAATCCCGCATCAACTTTTTTTTTTTCGTCACAGATCACCTCACGCCAGAAATCCGGCACCGTGCCGGATTCCCATCACCCCTGTATGTAGTATGAAGCTATGATTCCGTTGGGGACTGGAGTGTGAGGGCGCTGATGCCGTTCTGAAAGCAAAGTGATGCTAAAACGAAACGATATGCTATCATCACTCACTACTATTCACAACTTTTTATAGCTGTGTTCAAGCATAATCACCAGGGACCACGCTTGGTACCGTGACATCTATTCTGTTTTCATTGCTGTCGCTGACTCTCACTGTAGCAACTAGCGCACCCCCACTATTTCAGATGCATTTTGCTCTGGAACCGCACCAACGTTATCGTCATCGATGCTAGCTAGCTGGTTAGAATAAGTAGAAGCCAAGCTGTTAGCTAGCCGCGGTGGACGTTGGCCTGGTTTTATTGTTGTTTAATTAACTTTACATCACTGTAAACTTTTTTTTCATTTTAGCTGAACCAAAAAATTAAAGGATGTTTTGCATCCATTTATCTTTACTAGTAGACAGTTAGAAACTGAGAAAAAATTAATTCCCTGTGCCACTGAAAGGGTACTGGCAGCTATCAACATCTTTTAAGGTGGAATGTTTTCTCACATTTTATAATGTATAATGTATGAGTTGATATTGTGAATCAATCAACACACTTTAAATGTCAAGTTTTTGATAATTCCAATGTTTTTCATATTGGCTCTGTCATGACCTAAGCTTCAGAAATGATTTAAGTGCTTGGACAAATTTCAGCTGGATTATGTGAACTGTGAATATTCTGTTTTCTCCCTTGGAGAGTAAAAACTGTGCTCTGGCAGCACTTCTAAAAGGGCCTAGACTGAAGTTCAGTAGGGCTGGCTAAAGGCGCGTGTCTATATATATATATTTTTTTTTTCTCTCTGGCTAAAAAGTGTCTGCAGGGTGCTGAGGAGCATCCTAGTGCTTCACATACATTATCATCACTGACCGCTGCTGAATGACCTGACTAGCTTCTCCCCCTTTTTTTTCTTTTTCGTTTCTGTCTGACATGTCATACAGCTCAGGATAGACAGATTTTCAGCTAGTAGCACTTGGAGCCGCCGCAAGTGCTCTTAATAAAAGGTGCTGGATGCAGTGTTTTTTCTCATTGAACAATTAAGACAAACTGAGCAGGAAGGCAGCACCAGGTACACTTTCAACACTTTCATGATGGACCATGGGCTCAGACTAACCACTGCAGCTGGTCTTCTGCTGTGTGACTTGCACTAATGTGCGACAGACGCCTCTGTCACCTACTGGCTGGAGGTTTAAATCACATGTTTCATCACAATACAATATTCTGTTGATTCTGTGGACAACAATATGATACTTGCTGATACCACAAAGTCGATACAAGTTCGATTTGATTCAATTCAGGGACCTGTGATTGATTTGAGATGATATCAGTAAATATCCTTGTTGTCTTTTCTTGGCTGCTTGCCATTGTCTTTCTGGAGCCAGGCCACTCACACTGAAGGTTTAGGAAACGGTGACACAGAGGTGCCATGGGAATATTTAAAAAGGCAAATCTTAAAGATGACCACATGCATCTATGTTTTAACTGTTTGCATCAGTGATATTTTGGGTCGTTGATTACTAAAAAGATATATCAACCCAGACTGATACATTGCTACATCCCTGCTACTGGCAAGTACAATAATGTGTCACTGAACAAAATAAGTAAGTGTTATAAGCAGGGCTGTCAAGTGATTTAAAAAGTTAATCTAATTAATTACATGCCCTGTGATTAATTAATCTAAATTAATCAGATACATACATTTTTCGCTGTTTAAGTATTTAGAAAAATTTAATTGAAGAGAAATTTTGCAAATGTGTCACACAATTGTCCCCCTGTCCTCTACCACTGAAACTGGTCTGCAGTCCATTTTGTAAGGGAGTTAGTTTGTGTCTGAACGCCTGGTTGAGTGTGGCTTGACAAGGCTGGCTTCTAGCGTTAGCATCAGAGGCAGTGCTAGCTCTGGGTTTGCTGCTAAATGCTTTGCGTTGAGGTGATATTTCAGGCTTGGGGTTCTTGGATGGTACAAGAATTCCTGCAAAGAACGGCGCTCAGATCAACAGTTCCGTCCGGGCACTTTTTAAATGTAAATGTTCTATTCACGGGGCCAAGCAGTTTCATCCCGTCTGCCTCCATCATGTGACAACGCAACTGTGGCCTTCAGTGATGCACCGGGTCAAAGGGCACCACAGACCGCGATTAATCAGCGTTAATTTAAATAATTTTACCATGTTTTTTTTTTTTTCTGTGAGTAATTAATTGAAATGAACTTGTTATTTTGACAGGCCTAGTTGTTATTATAATTGTTAAACAGTAATAATTAATATAAAGGGAAATAGGAAGGGAAATAAAAAAACAACAACAAACAAACAAACAAACAAACAAACAAAAAAAGTACACAAACTAGATGTTAAACAGACAAAAGGAATAAAGACACAGCATTTGTCGTGTAGAGATCTGAGGAGGGAATGTGGAGAACTGCCTGATGCAGGTGTATCTTGCCCATTTGGTGCTCCAAGTGTTTTCTCTTATATTGCAAAATCCATATTTATCTGTTTATTTCTCACAGAATGAGACTATATTGAGTAAGACTGCATCTTAATCCTCCACTGATAACAGCATAATGACATTCCAGCCTCCCTGTGTAGCCTCTATGTTCAGGTTCCACTCACTATCTCTGTCTCACCGGCTGGCTCGACACATTTAACTGACCTCAGGGATGTCCCAATCACTGACAGACCGCCTGACTTGATCAGGTGGGCGGCTGAGATTCTGAACTGAGGTGGGGCTGAATTTTCCTCTTGATTATGAGACAATAATTAAGTCAGAGAAAATGACCCCCTCTGATTAGAGTCGTGTAAGGGGAGAGAGGTGAAACTGTCTAGTGAGCAGAGACAGATGGTTGTAACCATCAATTGACCCAAACCCAGGAAAATGCAGGGGCACCGCCTGATGGAATGGCTGAAAATATGAACCCATCCTTCTCTGTTTCCCCCTTTCATCCATCTTATAATTGATTTAGTTTTGGAAAGACAGAAAGAAAAAGAGAAACTATTGCCAAGCTATTCATTTTAGAAATTGGAGAGTATTTTTCTGCTGCCAGCTAACTGCTAGGTGGATTCCACATGTTAATAAATGAACTACTGTTCAATCCATCTTACTGACATTGCAGAAAGTGACAGAGGAAGAGACAGACATCAAACAGAGAACGATGAGTCATGCCTGTATCTGCAGACTGTGTATCAGGCCAACACTGAAGAGGAAACAATGAAGCGCACACAATCAAGACAATTATCAAATTCATAAAAAGGAAATAAAGGAAGAACATTACCTTCCTCTTGTTGTTAGGGCTCACGTACAAATAACTGAGTATTGTCTTTGCTCCCACTTTGTCATTCAGCTTCTGGTACGTTGCTCCGTAGTCAGTTGACCTGAAATTTAATCAGAAAGGTCTGATGAACACTTGATGAATTACTTGTTGCAATTAAAAATCCCCCTCGAGAATTCACTGGGAGAGGGGAAAGAGCACTGACGTAATTAAGTCCCTTTTGTGCTCAAATCAGCAACACGAACCTCAGCGGGAAAACAGGGGCCGCATCATTAAGGTCAGTGTGTGGTGACTTGCGCCGCTGCTGTATTTGTAATGAACACAAACAACACTTGAAACCTGATGATGACCATTATCAACGTGGCTCGATAGAAATTATATTCTCGATTTACTCATAACAATGCGAACTTTAACAATCCAGTTTCACATTAATGGCACTACAATCGAAATACCATTACTGAAATATGAACAGGCTCCAAAGAAAACCACAGAACAAAATAAACAGCATCAGAATTTAATTCTCTACCTGTCAGGTACAATAAACACACTCTACGGGGACTTCTTGTGCCATTCATGCAGAAACATAAACAACTTAAATACATAAAGATGACAGGTTATTTAGGGCAGATGGGGCTTTATTGCCCACCTGCCAGCAGCAGAAAAAAGTGTGGTTTTAGTGATGCTGAGTAACTTAGAGATGAACATTAATACATGACATTAAATATCCTCAGCTGCTGCTGTTATTTATAACTAGTCTGCTATTTAAGCTCACTGTCTGGATGGCACAGTTTTAAAATTTTATTTTGATTGCCCCAGAGGACGTTATGTTGGGATAGACCCACACTCGCAGCGTCAAGGGCCCCGAGTGTGGGAAAACAGCAGTACGCATGCCCAAAGCTTTTGGCAATGAAAGCAGATGGCAGTAATTTATTGCCAGGTGGGGCTGATTAGCTCACGCCCCGCTGCAATTTGATTGGCTGTTCGCCAGGTACATTAGTTAGTATTTCCTTTAAAGAAGACACTACAAGCTGTGGTCATAAATGATGTGGATAATTTTCTACAGCACAAATTTTAAAGTCTACCTTTTGAGGAAGACTTGAGATTAAGCACCTCAGTGGCGACCAGCCAAAGGATATTGTTATTCAAGTGTTGTAAATCAAACCTGTGGTAAAAATGATCAGATTTAAGGTGAAGTGGTTCTCCACAAAAAATGGAAAGCTGCTGGTTTGTCAGAGAAGGTGCTTTATGCTTCTTGTGTTCATTATGTGGAGGGGATTGTACTTGGTCAAGAACAGGCTTTCAGGATCAAGCACCTTTCTAAGAGGATTACCAAACATTAAAGGAATACTCCCCTCACAAAATGGCCACTGGTATATCATTTAGTCATGCCATGATATATTGAATTTGTGAGGAATTCCTCCACAACAGCAACACTTCACAAGATATGAAGTTAATTTGTTAACTTCGATTCAGGAGCAGGGCCACGCCTCAACCACACCGGTCAACTCATCCTGCTCTGTCTCAGATCTCTCGACCAACCCTCCCATTCCCTTCCCTTCATCCATCAACCTCCCCACCTCATACCTACCAACATTCCTTCATCCTCTCGTCCCCTCTCCCCTCATCTTTTCTTATTCAATCTGGTGCAGACCTCTCCCATGTCTCATTCTAGGTACCATCTGGGGGGCCTGTAATCAGCTCGGGTGGAAAAAGGCGTGAGACGGAACCTTCACACGGAGTCTCCCTCTGCCTGATCTTCAGATCCACCTAACAGAAGACATCCCTCTTCCACCTTCACCGACTTACATCCATTCACCAGTCCTTAACCACTAACACCTCCTGAATTACGTGTAAACATTTGAACGATGTATTGTTGTGGCGTGGTCCTTGCTAGTGAACATTCGTTTACAGACTCTCACACAACTCCATCCATCCATTTTCGTAACCGCGTATCCTCTTGAGGTCGCCAATTAACCTATCCCCAGCATGTCTTTGGACTGTGGGAGGAAGCCGGAGTACCCGGAGAAAACCCACGCTGACGGAGAGCACATGCAAACTCTGCACAGAAGGGCTCCCTCCTGGGACTGAACCAGGAACCCTCTTGCTGTTAGGTGACAGTGCTAACCACTACACCACCGTGCCGCCCTCTCACACAACTCCTGCAATATAATTTATGTCTCATTTATCCAGTTGTACTATCAGTATTTTCCAAACACATGCATTTTCACTAAAATCTTATTATTTAAAACTTGACTGAAAGTTAAATGCATCTATGCTCTCCTTAAAGCCAGACTGCCATACTAAGGTTTAGTGAAGAAAGCATGTGTTTTGAAAGAACTGAGAATAAGAATGTATAAATGAGACTTAGATTATAATGCATTAGATGTGTGAGAGTTTGTAAATGGATGTTTTGATACAGTTTTGCTGTTGTTAAACATGCAGTAAATCAATATATTTGCCCTTTTCTGCAGAGGCATGTGAGAAAAACAAAGTCTTCTTCATGAATCCAAGGCAACGCTGGATGACTAACTGATATACAAATGTTCATTTGTGGGTGAAGTATTCCTTTAAAGCAGAAGAACAATGCAGAAAAAAATAGACATGCTGTGCAGAGCAAACTTAGCTACGCAAATTGACAGCACATATAACTGAAAATTGAATTAAGCAGTATAACAGCAGATTGAGGAGGATGTGCTCAGTCATATTATCAAGTGGGCGAAGTTGTTCATCATATCAAAATGTAAAATTGTCTAATTTTCAGGTTTTGCATCTGTGCAGAGTATGTAGTTGTTGCCCAACCACGTTTTTCTACCTAAAAACACCAGTGTAAATTCAACAGTGCGTAGTGTAGGGCAGTGGTTTTCACATTTTTGTGCCCAAGGCAGTCTAAAGGGCAAGAGCAAAAATCTCAAGGCACACCTGTATTATATCTCTATACAATAGTCTATATAACATATAACGTGTTATCACTCTTATCATGACATAAATGTTCATTTTTATTTACTAATATCAAATAACAATCGACAACTAACTATTACTCAAAAATATTAACTGACAGAATTGTTCAAGGATTCATTTTAAACTTTTTAAAATTACATCAAAGCACCAACAACACATCCATTTAAACAGGAAATAATGTACATGTACACACACTTACAATTCCCAAGCAGGAACGGCACACCGTGAAGATTTTTTTAAACTAAATTACATTCTTTAGCTAGAGTTTGCCTCTTTATTAGGAGATGGGTGCACACAATATACAGTCCATTAAAAATTCATTCATAAGTTTTTATACAGTTGAATATTGCAATAATAGCGTGTGATTATCACAAAATCCCAGGGCACACTGGATGTGCATCATGGCACACCATTTGAGAACAACCTGACAGAATACAGTTAAAACCAATGCTAATTTGATGCACACATTAATGTTTGTGTGCTAATTGTCCAGTGATAAAGCCTAATGATGGATCACTGTGTATAAATGTAAGATTTCAAATTACAGGCTCCAGGTATCTGCTGTGCTGCCTTCACATAGCAGCGTTAGAGTCCTCCATAACGATTAAAAGCAGCTGTGGACAGGAGACACTGCTAACAATCACATATTAATCTGCATATACGAACTGGTTGGAAAAACACCAGAAGAATGGTTTTACGTGGGTGTAGTTTCATGCAGTACAAAGGTTTTTGTGTTAATCTGATGCAAAAGATGTGTTTCTAAATTTAGATTACAGGAGTCGATGTACCTTTGTTCTAAAACACTATAAAATTATCAGTTAAGAATCAGTTCAAGCATCTAATTAAATACAGAAACTCAAATGAATTTGAGTCTTGTGTCAGTAATGATCTATAATTAGGCTTTAACAAAGAAACACCTTAAATCTGAGCAGGTTTGATAGGATTAGGATTTAATGGATTCAACTGTGTCACATTTCTCTGTATCTCTATGCCACATGCCTCTTCTGTCCCAGCGCATAAGTCTTCAGCCTTCTGCAGGTTAACATGCCTATTGGCCATAATACTACGTTAGGGGTGCACTTTATGCCACCTTCAGGGTTATATTCGGCACATAACAATTACCGTGGAACCTGAGTAGTGGCTCTTGTCTAACACGGCTGGTAAGCGGAGGAACCTCATAATTTCTCGGACTTCATTTACATTGAAACAAGTGAACAGCCAGCTTTAAATATATTGAGACCAGCTTTGAATGAGTGCTAAAATATTCAAATGTTGGTCATAGTGCTAATGCAAAATTTGTGTTCGGTTGAAATTTGGCATTTCAGACTGTCTCCGAAAGTTTCAACGACTTATCTGAGCTGTCAGGTCTGATTTATTTTGAGCGGGCTGACACTCAATGAGCCCAATGAGCTATTCTAATTTCACAAGCAGAAAGAGAAAAAGCCCAGAGCATGCAAATCTTAAAAATGCAGCGAAGACACCGCAGAATGCCTTGTGTGACTTCAAATGAAGCAATCACTCACATCGACTGATGTGTTTTTTATTCTCCACCTTCTTTCCGTGTAGCTGTTAAATCCAGACTGAGGTCCTTGTTTGAAGGGTTCTGAAGGAGTTTACTGAGAACTCGGTGCTTGAAGTTCACAAACAGCCATGAAAATACAGAAATATTCACGGCACACTGGCAATTTTGTGTCATTTACTAGTCCTTTGAGATTTCGCCTAAGTAGTGTAATTCAGTTATCTGCTGTATCACATCACATTGAAATAAAATCAACATGTAATTTACATAATTTTACGCAGAACTGCAAAAAAATATATACATATAGTTTTGCCAAAGACGTCATGAAGACAATTTTGAATGCACATGTTGCCCCCTATGACCTAGTGTTTTATTTATTACGAGCTGGTTGCCTGGCGAGCACATACATTGCCACCAGGCGACTGTGCTGGATGAGTCCAGTATAATTCATCAGAAACCATCAACACCCAGGACCATGGGACAATGACATCATCAGCCTATTGATCGACTCCTCAGAGGTCCCTGTCACAGAATCACTTGATTTAGGGGCCAATGACTTATTTTTAGTGTCACAGCAACTTTCAACATGAAACAATAAAATGGCCCAGCCCCAGCAGATGAAACCCCGAGGATGATGAAAGTTACATTAAATGGAAAATGACAGTTTTTCAAGGACGATGATTCTGAGTGAAACTTGTCTGCCCTGCTAGTGGCTTTTGAAAGGCTATTCAGTGGTTATGTGTGGGTGTAAAATGTAGCTCTAACCACACTGCTGTGATTTCATCCGCTGTGAGGATGCTGGATTCGCAGGGGCTGCATAGGTGAGCCAAAGCTTCGGACTGTCCGCATGTTGGCTTAAACAAGGGGGAAGTTAATGAAACATTGTACGAGGACACAAGAATGATATCAGTTCTATTACAGCGATATGGCTCACTGAGGAAAATGGATTCTGGATATGCTAGAAGGACAATTGCGCTTTGACATCTGGAGGCACACTCTCTCACACACACATCCACACACTCCACCAAAAGCCTAAAACCCCCTTTCTATTTTCTCTGAGATTAGAATTGTGTCTACGATCACTTCTTAACAGAGTTATTAGATAGAGTTTCAATTATAATTTCCAGAGTCTACTATGCATTAATACGAAGCTACTACACAGCTTTTACACTCTCCGTGGGGGTTTGATTAATCATAGTTTGGAGAGTGAGAGCGGCATGCATCTCAGAATAGTTAACATGAGGTCACTCACTGCATTAAAACGCAGAAAACACCAACAGCACTTCTTGAGACAGGATGAGTTTATGAAACCCTCAGCAAGCTCAGACTGTGTATCTTCTCTAGCAGGATAAATCATAGGCTACCCCTCTCCCCACATCCTCAATCCCTTTCCAATTCCTGCCCTTCAGGTTTGGTGGCAAGCATCCACTCTTAAAGCTACACTAGACAAGAGTGTAGTTTAAAAAAGGCTGAAGATTGCAACAGAGAAGAAAATCCCCAAATCCCGATATGACAAGCTACTTCCTGGTGAAGCAGGTTGTCCTAGTGGGATGTGTGTTTATGCAACAACTCCATAGATTGAACTCCACAGGAACCCCAGTTATTTCTGTTCTGTTTCTTTCATGCTCAGACGTGTTTTTGCCTCGGGCTAACAAATTCAGATTTCCATTCTTTGTATGTAACCTAATTTTCTAATATTCACTTCAGTATGAGCATACGTTTTGGAATTCTACCGCAATCTGATACCTTGTGGGGGCCTGTCAGGTCTGGGTTGTTTTGTTGCATGATACTTTGGGCCAGGGTAAGGTTATTTCTAAATGTGATGCATTAGCATGGCAAGCTAATGGTCAATTATGGATGAAAGAAAGTAAAAACATGGCCTCTGTTGTTCAGTCACGTCTCAGATTTGGGTGACTGCCCATTGTTCTGACTGAAGTCTTAAAATTCCGAAGCCCTGTTATTGTCCCATTGGAACAAAAGCCATATCTACGACAGTCCATTATCCCAAAAACAAACAGCAATCGCTCCTAAGTTCCCTTAAAAATACACAGTCTCTGCTCTTTGAAAACTAGTTTTTTTTTTTTTTTGCATTGTGTAATTCTGTTAGCCATGGATATGTCACATTTGTCAACAGCATAAGGTTTAGACACAAAAGCCACTTAGTTATGGTTAGAAAAAAGATCATGTTTTGGCTTAAAACACCCACATTTGGTGGCACAAAAGTTGCCAGAAAAGCATAGACAGGTTGGATGGGTGATGGCTCAAATGCCGCTAAGAAATGCTTCGAAGAGATGGTAAAATCACCCAGGACTGGTGGCTCAAACGTTACTGACAAATTCTGCAAAGGGAGGGTAACATCACCCGGGATTGGTGGCTTAAACAGAGCTGGAAAACTGAAACTGTCTGTAAGGAGTGTTTATTTCCAGGAAAAAAAGATCTTCGGAGCAATGGCTGTTTGATTTTGGGATAATGGACTGTTGGGAGAATGGGCTTTCAGTCCAATGGGATATTTTTCAAGCTAATGGGACCTTGGTGTGGTGAATGTGTGGTTAAATTTAGGCACAAAAATTACATGATTATGATAAGAAAATATCTTGTTTGGCTCAAAACACATACTTTTGGTAAGACAAAAGTCTGAAAAAGCAGAGATGTGTTGGACGGGTGATGGCTCAAATGTCTCTGAGAAATGCTGCAAAGGGACATTAAAATCACTTGGGACTGGTGGCTCAAACACTGCTGAGAAATGCCATGAGGGTCAGTAAAAACACCTGGGATTGGTGGTTCAAATGCAGCTTGGAAACTTAAAGTGTCTGCGTGGAGTGTGTATTTCCAGAGGAAAAGGACTTCGGAGCAATGGGCGTTTGTTTTTGGGATAATGGACTGTTGGAGAAACGGACCGTCAGTCCAATGGGATATTTTTTGGACTACTGGGGCTTTGGTGTAGAGAATATTTGGTTAGGTTTAGGCACAAAAAAGACTTGATTATAGTGAGAAAAAGATCATGTTTTGGCTAAAAACACCACTTTTGGTGGCATAAAAGTCGCCGGAAAAGCATAGACGGGTTGATGGCTCAAATGCCGATAAGGAATGCTGCAAAGGGAAGGTAAAATCACCTGGGATTGGTGGCTAAAATGCTGCTGAGAAATGCCATGAGGTTCGGTAAAAACACCTGGGATTGGTGGTTCAAATGCCACTGGGAAACTAAAACTAACTGCAGGGAGCATGTATTTTTTGGAGAAACAGATCTTCGGAGCAATGGGCATGGGATAACAGCTTGTTGGAGAAATGGGCTTTCTGTCCAATATTTTACACATAGCCTAGAAATTTTGGGTCATCGGAACAATAGCATGGTACCTCAGGTTCGGCAGTATCAGTTGAGATCAGCCAGGTTTGGGTCTGAAAGACCTGGGTACACAGTCAGTTCGGGTCTCAGTTGTAGGCCCCTGCAGAAGCCAAGTGACTAAAATCCTGTAAATATATTGAGTGAAAACTGAGAAATAAATAAATAAAAACACTCATATAAAGCTTACCAGTGTGATATATTTTGCTTCTTATGTCCTTTGGCATAAAGCAGTGACAGACAGGTTGATTGACTTGTGCATTCTCACATTGCGCCATGTGATTTCTAGATATAAAAGTTTCAAGCTGTTACCTCATGTTGCTATTTGAGGCCACAACAGGCAGAGATGCTTAGTTTAGCTTCAAACTCCCCCTGAGGAGTGCTGGATTTCTGGCAAACCAATTGGCTATCTTAAATGCACTTGCTTTGCTGCTCTGTCTATCTTCCTGGCTGTAAATTGCCCACTAATGTTCTGTGCTGTCATTATCCTGTTCACTATCTCAAAATGTATATCATCTGTTCACTCATCTGTCTTTCTGTCAATCTGTCTGCAAGCACTTTTAATAATCCATCTATCACTAGAAGCTCTGTTTTCTCAAGGCATCAGATTCATTATAGTGTGAATTAAATATCAGCAGTAGATGCACCGTTATGAGGGTAATGTGGTACCTTCATCACAGACAGAGCAACAGCCTCGTTTAGGCTTTTATGAGGTAAGTGCAATCACATAATGCTTCATTTACATGACATAGTGTAGTGTGAAAAAAATGGTGGGGCAGAAACTGCTTTGGACAGATGCAGTCCCAGAAAATGACACAATTTTACAATTTCACATAGAGCACATTCACATTTTCCACGCAATTTAACCTAGGTGATAATCTGACTGGGCACATACCTGTTCTCTTCAGTTCTGTTACACTTGCTAAGTTCCCCGTTTGTATGCACTATTAATTTGGATTGCTTGTTCTGCTGAGTTGCAATCCCAATTTTACTCCGTTGTCCTGCTGCTTTCATGTTTGGCAATCCTCTCAGAAAGATGCTTGAGATCCTGAAAGCCTTTTCATGACCAGGCACCATCCCCTCTGAATAACACAATTAAGCAAAAGAGCACCCTCTCTGACAAGCTAGCAGTTAACCATTTTTTCCTGGAGAACCACTCGATGTTAAATTGCACGTTTGTTACCGAGGGCGAGATGAAAAGATTAATACCACTGCCATTGTAAGCTATTACTTAAACACAGGAAGCAAGGGGATATTAGGGCCCAGGGAGGGGCACCAGGCTTTGAAGCCAATTTTCGTAGTGGCCAAAACAGTGTGATTACAACTTTGGATTCTGTCATGTGATGCCTGAAAAGACTTTCTCCCATAGACTTGCATTGTAAAAGATACTAATATTGTAAAAAACAAATACTGTAATTCAGTGGATACATTTTTTTGATGATCAAAACCCCCAGAAAATGACTTGTTTTACGATGAGAATTATGGTCTGATGAAATTTGGAAAGAAGAGCCAGATGATTAAATCATTTTATCCTCATTCAATTTAGCAAAATGATAACCCAGAAGTTTCTAACATGCTTGCTTTATGAGCCCAGTCAAGCTGAAGCAGTCCCGATCATCCGGGTAATTTTACACACAGCAGTTGAACATTTTTGGCTTCATGCCCCCACCGTCCCGCCTCCGAAGCTGTATCCAGGTCTCTTGATACATCCGTAGAGGAAACAGCTGCCTAGCTAGCCTGGCTCTGTCCAGAGCTGGATAATTTGCCTAAAAACACAATTCTAAAGCAAACCAACAAGATGCGTCTAGTTTGTTTAATTTGTCCATAACAAAAACCCAAACAAACATAAAAAAGACATTTAACAATCAATATTTTTTATTAACTATGGATCAAATATCTGCATGTTTGTGAAGCACAGAAAAATCCACAGCAAATTATCACTTGACTACAGTTTCCCTCAGCTCTAAGCTTTTAAGCAGGGTCATGTGGTTCCATTGGTTTTATTTTATTGGCCACAAATATGGCTGTACGCCACGTTAAGGTTGCCAAGGTGTATATCATAAAAGTTGTGAAATAATTGCTTAATAGTAACATTACTGTGGTGCAACAAAGATATTGTACAATGCCAAATTCATCGAGTTTTTCAACTGATCGCCATCACTGCTTGTGTGTATGGGTGGGTAAGGGAATTTGGCGTTAACAAAACTCTTGTTCAACAAGGTGGCTCTCTGATTATGGTAACAACTTGCCATAACTAGGTAACTAGAGAACTTTTCTAGTGGACTGCTTGTAGTTCAATGCGATTGACGTCATCTGACAACCAGCTCCTGTGTGGTCACACTACATTACGTAGTGGCCATACACCATGATGTCGGCCAGTTACTTTTCACTTTCAAACCTCGATATTTTTATTTTCACGGCAATATTATCCTGGCAGTGGCTGATAACATTTACATATAAATATAGCCACAACTGGCAATCGTGGGTTCAAGCTCTTTGTCAGTCGTCATATTTTTTGACTGAAGTTGCTCATCTATGGAACTCAGGCCCACAAGGTTGTATACCAAATTTGTTTTGACGGAGTCAAAATCCCAAAACATCTATTCATGTTTCTATTCACTACATTATACAAATTTGCAGAGAATCTGTAACGGTGGCCTTCATTGTCCAAAAGGTTTTATTTTCTTGTTTGCTTTTGTAAAGCACATTGAGATGTAGATGTGTGTCAAATTTCAAGTCAGTCAGAAAGACACGGCCTTTCAAAGTTTTCACTTTTTCGACTGATAGTTATAGCACCACCATCACACTGTTCGGGAATCATATTTGAGGTGAGGCGTTAGGACATCATTTCCAGTTATTGGGGCACATCTAAGGTCTCTAGCTCATTCCAGCTCATGGCAATTTCAGCCGCGGCATAAGATGACAAAGAATAACGACAATCCGGCACAAACTCGATAGGGTTCTGCCCCTCATTATCAACTGACCTAACTATCAATTGACCCTGTGTTTACTTTCTTTACTGAGACAGACGAAAATTAAAAGACTCTGTCAATCAAAGCTCAGCTTTGGGAAGGGAAGCGATGCGGGACAAGATGAAGAGACTGAGAGAAAAGACAGAGAGAAAGTGATGGAAATGAGAGACGAAGGGCAGGTACTACCCACTGTGCCCAGGATAGGATTAGCACCGTGTCCCTGTGCTGTTCGACACAAACACAAACTGACCTGATCCAGTTCAGACAATGTCATTACCACAGAGATATACTGTATATGCTCTTTGGCAAGTACACGTAGGCTCAATGTCACAACAACACAAACACCTATAATAATTATAATAATTCAAGAGTCACAGTATAGTATTATGGTATAAATAGGTTTTATAACACATGCTTTTGGTTGTGTTTATGTAGCCTACTGTTTGACACATTTCTATGACACTAACAGATATAAAAAGAAGGTGTTTGTAATTTTACTAAATTATTTTCATCCATTTTGGCAGATGAGACAAGTGAGGAGTCACACAAAAAGAGACAGGCAGTGAATACAGAGGATGAGAGGGATGCTCATGATTAGATTTCAGTGGTGTCTGTAGTGTCAATTTCCCTTTACTTGAACACTGCAAGCATTGTCAACATTCATTTTGGATGTTTCATGATATGATCATTTTAGCCTTTATTGTATTTTCAGATTGCGGTGTGAATCATTCATTGCAACGTTTAACCTGATACTCATGTATTACTGCTTGACAGATCATTTATGCTACTAACCCACTGACACAAAGCCATTGTTATCCAATTTTTGCCCTTGAAACACCTCAAAATGCACAGATTTAGATAAAGGAAATCTCTTTCTTTTCTCAGTTTTTGGACCTTAGCATTTACTAAAATCTTCTGCACAGCCATGCCTACATGTACAATGTACTGTTTGATTCATTATCACTGCTCTCATCAATGTCATCACATGGTGCAGCAGGCAACTGTTTCCTCAAACACCTTCTTGGCACCAATGAACAAACAAGTAGCTGGTGGACATAGTGGAGAAATTAGTGGCTTAAACTTCTTCTCATGAGAGGGTGAAGACCAAAACAGAGCTAAGACAAAAGCAAATTATGGGGTTGGGTATGTTTGAAAAGGTAAATTTGGTACTGGTACCCAACAGTGCCTTTTTCGGTACTTCCAAAAATGTAATATCTGAACAGACTGCAGGGGTGACGTAGTCGACTAAAACGCAGCTGTGCTCCCCTGCTGTGTTCTAATCACACATACAGCTAATCTTCTGTCTCTGTCTGTCGACTTGTGTTTGTGAATGTGTGTGTGTGTGTCTTGGCTATTACTTAAATAATATAGTAAGGAAAATAGACCAGACACAGAAACTATCATGGCAGCTGGCTTCAGAATGCTTCCGCCTCCCATCTGTTGAACCCACAGGCTTCATGGAGCTCTGTTGCTGGTCTTGGAGCTCCGTGACTGGCTTCCAGGCTTTAGGGCACTTCTTCCTCTTGCATAAATGCAGCGGTTTAACCCAGATGAACATTTGGCATTGATGGATTTAACATGAATTGGTACTCTGCAGTACCACTGTAATTTGTTCAGTATTCTTAACAGTACAGAGTTTGGACACAAGCACGACTCCAAATATGTTCTAATGTTGTTATGTGCCTGTCTGGTGTGTAAATGAGCCACTGTTGACACTTTCACCTGTGTTATCTTTATACGGTGATAGTATGTCCATGTTCTGGACCCAAGAGGACGGAAAATCACATAATGCAGGTAAGTAATACAAAGTAACAACAACGCTTGTACACCTAACTGATACGTTATTATAAACCCTGTAAAGGTTGTATAAATTTCAGCAGCCAAGGTTAACATTCATTTTCTGCATGGCATTCAAAAGTTTCAGCCCGTTATTGTGTCATCATTTTTCCCCCCACTCATGTTTATTCTGCTGAAAGCAGTAAAATCAGAAGGAGACGGTATGCCATCTCTATTTTGCTGGCCCTCTTCTATTCCTTAAGCACTAGGTAAAATTTGTATAAATGTGTCAAAAGTTTTTTACCTTACAGCTTAAAAACTAACCTTGCAAGCAGGAATTAAATGTTCAAACTTGAAAAAGAAGTCTGCAGGCTCAGTCTATAAAGTAAAGAATTAAGCTGACAAGTATAAACCTCAGTATATAGCTACAGTTGACAGATTTTACCTTCCATATCCCTACAACTACTTTATCCATAGACAACAGTTGCAATAACTAGAATTACTGTCTTGCTTATGCATGTCTCTGCAAACCAGTAAATTGCACTTACAGTTCACATCCATGTCTGTGAAACATGGATGCTTCACACACATCTTCCCCCAGCAGCACAGAAGATCTATACAGTCAGCACAGTTTCAAGGTGGGCACCCAAAGTTAGTGTCATCAATTTGGTATGTGACTAAATGTTTCCTTCTGTTCCTGAGTTATGACACTGAGTAATGGCCAGAAAAGTGTTTTTGCTGAGCATTATGATGTCACAGTGAAACTTATCTATGACCTTTACGTGTAAAATGTCATCACCTTCTCATTTTATCCTGTTAGACATTTGTGTGAAATCTGGTCATAATTAACGTATGAATTCTTGAGTTATGGCCAAAAATGTTCTGCGAGGTCATGGTGACCTTGACCTTTGACCCTGGACCACCAAATTTTAATCAGTTCGTGTTTGAGTCTTTCTGGATGTTTGTGCAAAGTTTTTTTTCTTTCTTTTTTTTCCCCACATTTTTTTAAGGTTTGAGAAAATTCTCTCAGGGTCACAGTGATGTTGACCCTTGACTAACCCAATTCTAATGACTTTATTTTTGAGTCTAACTGAATGTTTGTGCCAAATTTGAAGACATTTCCTCAAGGTGTTCTTGGGATATCATGTTTACAATATCCCATTCACAGGAATGAGACAGAAAAGGTCACAGTGACTATGACCTTTGAACTATGACCACCGCAATCTAATCAGTTCATTAAGTCCAAGTGAAGAAGAAAATCCTTCAAGCTCATACTGAGATACTGTGTTCACGAGAATGAGCTGGATGGATGGACAGACATATAAGTATGCACAGACGGATGGTCAACCCAAAAACATATTGCTTCCAGCCATGCTGTCAATAGCACAGAGGCATAAAAACATTGGTGGAACTAAGGTTTTACAAACTAATCAGAGACAGTTACCTGAATGCCTCATGTTGCCCTGGCTCTCTTGTCGACTCTCCATAAACTGAATTTGGTGTTCATATTCTTTGTTGTGACATGTAGACATCATACGAATCCCAGTACTGAGTGGCATTAACTTCTATAAATCTTGATTTTACCTTCATATTACCCCTCACACTTTTTTAAGTTCATAAACAGATAAAAAAGACACATTTCCACATTGACACTCACTGACACTGAGTATCACATACACAGCCTGTGTATCATCTTGTTTCAACACTTCATTGAAGCTACATGATGCTTATACCAAGTGAAACATTCAAATCCAAGATGTCATGTTTTTAGGCTGCACCATTACATCAAATGGAAATCATCCCGATGTCTTGTGCATTTTTTTTTAAATATGCGTCTCCCTTATACTTCTGTCTGACATGTCTGGTATCTTTTCAAAGTTTGGGGTCTAGATGAGAATTTCAAACCAATTCTGCTGGGTTGAATAAAACTTGCAAAACAGAACAGCCTCAGATAGAGTGCAATAAACATGTAGCCACTGGTCGAGCTTGAAAAGTTTCAAAGATTAAAAGCTGAACAGAATTGTGTTTAATTTTGGTTTTCATTTTGTAGGTCACATTGTAGCTTTTTTTGACTTTTAAGTTTTTATTTATTTATTTTTTTTTCCATTTGAAGTTTTCCTACTTTCAGATTAATTTCCCACAAATGTCCATATAACATCTTTACACTTCGGCCCTTAAAATTTCAAAATTCATTTCAAAAGAAAAGACAGCTGCGTATCAAAGTGGTCATGGGTTTACTGGTATCTAAGGTGGACTGGAAAAAGATATTACCCATTGTAGTGCTGGTGCCATGCCAAATTTGAGGCACAAGCATTAAACTTGGTACACCTCTAGAGTTTGGGGCCCTGAACATTTTCAGCAATGGAGCCTTTGCAAAACACCTCGTGGGGGCCATGGCGGCCATTTTACTTCCCGTCATAACTGAATGACGCATTTTGCATTATATCTCCAAAACCAAAAATGATAACACAGAATAAGTGATGTCTACCCCTATGTTTTGATAGTCAAGAGTTACAATAATCCCATATATCAGTGGTTTCCAACTGGTGGGTTGCGGTCCAAAAGTGGGTCTTGGGTCCATTCTAAATGGACCTGAAGTGACTTGCAAACATGTCAAGTTTTTAAAAACAAACTTTTTTGTTTTTAAGTAAGGCAAATTTCCAGCTTAAAGCTTTTACTTTGAAGTGCTGTTTCATGCTGTAGAGCAAGTGACTAATGGGCAGCTACTTGACAGAGACAGCATTAAACTGTGTGGACCTTGAACTAATGAATAAGAAGAAATCTGGACCCCATGGCTGGACCAATAGGGAACCACTGCAATACACAACATCATAAACCATTCAGGTTAACAGTTAACAGTTGAATCCAGTGTGTGAGAAGGAAATCAGTGTCCGAGAACGCAGGCTAGACTTAATAATATCAGGTCTGTTGCATGAATGCTGTGTAGAGTTTTAAAGCTTAATCATTAAGTTTAATAAGCCCTACACTACAGTGACTGTAAAGAGAAGAATAATATTCACAATAATTTTAGCACTTTGGCTTCAAAAGAATGATACCAAGATTTACCTAAAAAAACATAACCATGTCCGTTTGTTTTGTTGTTGTTAAACCCCTCTACTGTCTCCTTCACAGTGTACTCCACATTAACACGGAGCTTAAAGAGGCTTTTTTAACATTTGCAATGCCCCTGGCAGTCTTTTCTTGCAGCCAAAACTTTCAAGGACTGGCTTGCCTGTGGAAGTGTTGATCACAATGGTCTCCAAGCACTCGGATACATCCAACCTCAGTCTGATGGAGATGGCATATTTGGTGCCACCTCAAGTGCTTTTCCTCGACAGCGTGGCGTCATTCTAATCCTTGAAAAAAAGGTCTGCACACTGTGGCTCCCTTAAGTGCAATTTATTGGCACATCCACCAATAAATTGGACTTAAGGGAGCTACAATGTGGCAACCTTTATTCATGTTTTTTATTACTATTCTTCTTGTCCAGTACCTGCCTTAAATGGGTCTTTGGATGTGCAGGACTGCTATGTTCTATGTATTCTTGAGCATCAAAACACAGGGGTACATCACTTATTCTGATTTATCATTTTTGGTATGGGACATATGATGTAATAAACATAATTCTGTATACATAATTCCATTGTGGTGGAAAGTAAAATGGCTGCCACAAGCCATTACTGCGATGGCTTCATTTCTGAAAATGTTTAAGACCCTTACCTGTACAAGTGTGTCAAATTTTATTCCTTTTTTTTAAAAAGTGAACATTATTTTCAAATACTACTGAAAAATTGGAACGTGCCAACTGTTACACCAATGTAATCATCTTTTGGAATAATCTCCAAAAAGTAGCTATTTGTCCCAATTAGACAACAAATAATGGAAAATTATTAAAAGTAATTTGTAGAGATTGATGTAAAAAAAAAACACTGAATGCAAATTCGACCATTGTTTCAGTTTAAAACACATAGGAAGATTAAACACCACAAAACTGATCAGCCCTTCTTTAAATTCATTTTTACTTAGTTAATCATAATTCATCCTTGTTCCTCTAAGGTCAAGATTTATTTTCCTAGAGAGAGCTTTCAAAACACATTTTCATGATGATAATTACTTGTGCAGATATTCTTGATTATGAATTTCTGTCTTTAAGACATTAATGCAGTCGCATTTCTCCCTAACAGGCATCTACAAAAGTTACATCAGGATCGAGACAGCAACGAGGCTCCGAGCAAGGCTACGCCGAGTTCAAGGCTGGTCAAGGTAATTTACTGGATAACTTTGCAAGCTCCAGTGGCATTGATTAGTGGCTTTCATGTGAGGGATTTCGGGTGCCCACAGACATTAAAAGCGATTGAAGGCAGTGAGCTACGCAGACTTGCCATTTGAGAGATCTTTTTTAGACTGTTGCCTCTTTTTCAAGCTTTGAATGTTTCATTAATTCACATTACGAGGTCCTTTAGAGTATTGGTATTCTTTATTCCTAAGAGCAGCGCTGGGAGCAATTCAAACCACAGGAATAAAAACATCAGAAATATATAGAACTAAGTCCAGCAGTCCCTTCTGACCAATTTACTGTGTCAAAACCCATAGTTGCTCGAGGCCCTTCTAGAAATGTCATGAGCTCATGTAGTGTGATAAGCTTACCTCCATAATGAACTCTCAGTCACACTGTTGAGGTTGAAGTCAAATAGTTTGGTCAGCATCAAAATCACCTGCAGGACAAAATGAGGATTGAAATCAATACACAGGCCTATTGATCAAATGTCTGCTAGGCAAGTTAAACAGTATCAAGGCAAAATTGACAGAGAGGAAAATAAAAAGCAGTCAAACAGCAACAAACTCTTGTATCCATTGTGTATAAGCACAGTTTAGTCTTTGAAAATCCCTTCTCCCTACACAGTGAGTGTCAGACAAAACCTTGGATTGCTTTTCATATGTCTGCAATATTTTGAAGCACAGGTTTTTGCGAGTCCACACATTCCAAGCAACTGAGATCCTGTTTACACCTGGTACGAACAAGTATCAGGAGTGATCAGTTTACAGGTGGACGGCTCTAGGTACAAGTGTGAATGCATCAAATGCGTCAATGCGCCTTGAGATCCAACCACTCATTCACATCCTTTCAGCAGTGTGTATACTCATGTGTCCTGGGCCACACCGCCTCCTCAGCTGACAACCTTGCTTGTTTGACACCCCACCAGATGAGAAAACTTTGTTGGTGCAGTTGCACAGATGCAGAGCTGAAGGATCGTCTCTGGAGCCACTCTGCTCTCAGCAAACAATCAGTTTAATGTCTGCCCAGTTAGCATCGCAGCAGCAGCAGCTGTTAAATGGTCCCATCATACTCACACCAACAGTGACACAGCTCAGCTCGGTCATTAAACCCATTAATAACGGTAACGTTCAGTTATGTTAGCTGCGTGATGCTAACAGTTAGCCCTGTCACTGTGTGTGTGTCCAGCCAGATGGACTCATACCAACTGTTCCCAGCATGGATCTTACACTGCCGCAGAAGTAATCCCCTATTTGTCACATGATAAACACAGAGACTTAGAAAGAAAGGGCCAAAGAGTGGCTGCTATCAGTAATCAATACACTGCATGCAGCTCTACGATTAAAAAAGATTTTCTCCTGCCAGTTAACAACAACTAGAACACATTTGGTCTTTGCAAACGGAAATGATTGATGTTTTTATTTGCCTACAGAGCAGCAAGTGAGATCCCATCACAAGTGGTCACTTGAGATGCATGTATAGACGCATTCTAATGCCCTGTGTAAACAGGCTCTAAGACCTGATCTGGGACCCGAGTCATGCCAGGTCAGAATAAAATTTCGTAAAATGGGACCCAGGTGGTGTGGTGGTTAGCACTGTCACCTCACAGCAAGCGGGTTCCAGGTTTGATCCCGAGCCCTTCTGTGTGGGTTTTCTGCGGGTACTCCGGCTTCCTCCCACAGTCCAAAGACTGGGGATAGGTTAATTGGTAACTCTAAATTGCCCGTAGGCATGAATGTGAGCGTGCACCGTTGTCTGTCTCTACATGTCAGCCCTGCCCTACCTATACTACCTACCCTGCGATACTCTGGCGACCTGTCCAGGGTGTACCCTGCCTCTCGCCCAATGTCAGCTGGGATAGTCTCCAGCCCCCCTGCGACCCTCAAGAGGATAAGCGGTAAGAAGATGAATGGATGGAAAATGGGATCCAGATAGGATCAGCTAAGGCCCCATTCCACAGGACTGTGTGCCAGTAGTCACGTTTCCATCCAAATGTAGTAGAAATACTAACAGAATCTCCAGAGCATCCACTCTTATGCAAATATTAGGAGTTGAGCAGATCATTAGAAGAGAGTGATAATATGTAATTATAGGAGTGTCAGTCACACATCAAAGCTAGAAAACAATGTAGAAAACGCGATAGAAGTATAACATTTATGTTTGTTTCATGTGTTAATTGGAGGAAAGTTAGTCTCCCTATTGCCCCATGCATCTCTGATGTTTTCGTCTACCTCTATTTCTCATCTCTTCAGTGAAGCAGAGAGGCAGGTCACATGCTTAATGTATGTCAACATTTATTTGCTAAGTCAGTTTTGTTTTCATTGATACACCAACCTTTCCACCTCAGTAAAAAAGAAGTTTGCAATATTTGAACTTTTTTTCCACTTAGAGTTTTTTTTATTATTCACAAATTAAAAATGCTCATGAAAATAATTGGATGGAAACACACTTTATACGTGTAGAAATCTGAGCCAACTCACTATCAGCTTTGATCTTGCGGTATATCATTACATCAAAAATGCATTTTTTGATGTGAGACAGAGACTCTGAACTGTGAAATGCAGGGAAAATGGTATGTGTTGCTACTCTTTTCAACTGCAGCTGTCTGTATGCTGCTGCCAGTGTTGGTGTTCTTTTTCTGTTTGAGTTTTGGGTTGACCGCAGTATGGATGAGGTCTAATTATCCACCGGTCTATTCCGGTCAGGTCTGACTGTCCTCAGGTCCCTTTTGGTTTGGCTGTCTCTGTTTAAAAAGTGTGTGCAAAAAACAGCATTGTTCTAAAAGAATTTATAAATCCTAAAATCTGTGGTCATTGAAACTTTTCTACTAATGGTCAGTGTGGCGAAACCATAGACGTAACTAGCATCACCCATTGGTTTGTGGACTGCCGTTTCGGAGTCTCGAGTTCGGCATTTCGGCTGACAAGAAGCCTGACACTCAACATTGGGCAACAATCAGAAATAACAGCAACCAGTGTCACAAGCTGAAAGGTAAAAAGCCAGATGCCCAGGACCAGAAACAGATAGTAAGAAACTATAAATAAGGAGCTATAGAATCCAGATTAATAAATATACTGCATGACAAAATCCAAAGTCATTGATAGTGGTTCTGTAGCTGAAATGTGTTTGTTTTGGTGTTGTGTGAATACTATTTTTCACAAGTTTTCAACTAATTCAAAGCGCTACTGTCCTGTTAGGTCCAAGATACAATATCACATCACCCATTTACTTGCATCCTACACTGGCACCCTGTTTATGTCAGAATTTACTTCAAAATCCTTCTAATTCTCTACAAATCTCTCCATGGTCTCGCCCCTGCACATACTCAGAACTTCTCACTCCTTACAGTACCACCAGACACCTCAGATCCGCCAACCGTGGTATGACAGCCGTGCCCCGTTCAAAGAAGAAAAACAAGGCCAGGGACAGGGCTTTTTCTGTAGCGGCTCTGGAATAGCCTGCCAGAGGCCATTAGACCGGCTGAGTCTGTTGCTGATGCTTTTAAGATGCATCTTGAGACCAGCTTTTAATGTCTCGCATTTAATTGTGTTTAACCTGTTTTTCTGTTTTTAATCCGATTCCTTGGGTTTAAATTGTGTTTAAACTTGTTTGTATAATAACCATGTTTCTTTTTCCCCACAACATCTTTGCACTTGCATGTCTTCATGCTTGCGTGTGTTTTCCTATAGCCTATGTCTGTTTTCGTAAAGCACTTTTGTGCAAAGTCTGTTTGCTTTTTAAGGTGCTTTATAAGTAAATAAATAAAACATATATTAGAGATGTAAACAGTCAACCTCCAATCGGTTGATGGCCATGAATAATTTTGACCGGTTAGGCATGTCGGTCTACAGGTCAATTTTACTAGTCTTGCGAGTTTACTGCACTGCGCACAAACCAGGTCTAGTGGGAGCTAGCTAACGGTTTTGGCCACTCATGAGGCGATTACTGCTAGTAACACCGTCCAAACCCAACAATGTTGCTTTGAAACCATTGTGCCAAATCACCATGTTATCACTGTTAGCTCTGTTCACACCATTCGCAGTGTCAACACAGCAAGTGTCGCTAATATAGTTAACAATGCTAAAGGGATATTTGCAGGTAAAAATAAAGCTGCATCCTCACTGGGTCTACCTGGAGGAGGACGGAGGATGGCCACCATGCTTCTCCTGCAATGCCATCCCACCACGGGAACAAAACAAAACATTATAATTTCACCACCTCTCAATGGATAGCGCTCTGAGATGGAGCTCTAGAACTCTCTGAGTCAGTGTAGCACCAGACTAGAAGGAGAGGCCTCTAATAATTTTCTTAAATAATAACAAGTTAGTTACTTGGTCCTCTACCAGAGGCCTAGAAGTTTGAGGGTTCTGCGCAGTATCTTAGCTGTTCCTGGGACTGCACTCTTCTGGAGAGAGAGCTCAGATGTTGTACCTGGAACCTGCTGGCGCCACAGCCCCCGGTGCTCCGATTACCACTGGCACCACTGTTGCCTTTACTCTCCAACATTAGGCGTCGTCCTGATGTTGCTGTTGCTCGGGATTGCTTCGTTTATCACCACTGTCTTCTTCTGTTTGTCAATCAACACGATTTCTAGTTGGTTAGTCATCACCAGTTTGTCAGTCTGGATCTGAAGTCCCACAGAATCTTAGCTCGGTTATTCTCAACCACCTTAGGAGGTGTCTTCCATTCTGACCTGGGGACTTCCAGCCCATACTCAGTGCAGATGTTCCTGTACACTATGCCAGCCACTTAGGCGTTCCATGTATGCTCTTCCTGCCTGTATCTTCCTCCCTGCCATTATGTGCTGAACTGTCTCAGGTGCATCTTTGCACAGCCTGTATCTGGGGTCCTGTCTGCTGTGGTAGACCCCCGCTTCTATTGATCTTGTACTAAGTGTCTGTTCTTGTGCTGCCATGATTAGTGCTTCCGTGCTGTCTTTCAGTCCAGCCTTTTCCAGCCACTGGTGGGATTTCTTGATGTTGGCCACTTCTTCACTCTGTCAGTTGTACATGCTATGCAGGGGCTTGTCCTTCCATGATGGTTCATCCTCTCTTCTGCATTCTTGGGTTTCTGCTGCCTGAGGTATTCACTTAGCATCTCATCTTTGGGGGCCATCTTTCTGATGTATTCCTGGATCTTGGTTGTTTTGTTCTGGACAGTGGTTCTTACACTCACCAGCCCCGCTCGTTCTGCTTAGTATTCAGGGAGATACTGTTATATATAGTCTTTCTTAGTAAGGCACATCTGTCCTTTGCTTATTATTCTAAATCTTTTGAAAGGACTTGCTAATTGAAGTAACTGAGCTAAGGTAGGCTAACCTTTAAATAAACATTTAGACCGCAAGTTGAGACTCAGCATGAAAAGTCCCTAAAAATTATAATTTACAGATTGTTATCTTGTGTCTCTGTGTTTTAATGTTCCTGTTAATCATTAAACACATTTACAGAAATAGATTTAATCTGGTGTGATTTGGAATGACATATCAGAATCAGCTGCACTTGACTTCATTAGCTGGGTGGGTTTTAGTAGCAGAGCTGCCATACGAAAGCTAAATAACGCTTAACTGCCAATTTCACTGCTTCTTTAAAACCATGGAAATGGGTCTTTTATTAGGTACCTTGATTAGTTTTCATTTTGTGACACCAATCACTGTGTAAGATGAGGTGTCAGTGTTTTCAAATTGCTTCGCCAAGATGATTCTCAAATGATTTCAACACTGTGGGAGCTACACCCACGCCACCCTGTGAGCTTCTGAAAGCTCTAATAACATTTTGCCATGCATACTGCCATACATCGCATTGCTTAATGTGATCCCCCTCTCATTGTTTCAGACTCATTACTTAATCATATCAGATTGATTCTAAACACTCCACTGTAAATATTCCTTATTCTGTTAACACCCTCAAGGTGCACGGGATGAGGGAAAGTGGGTCAGCCAAAGTCTTCAGGGAAAAACAGAGGCGGAAACATCACATATCGCTGCGAGCATAAAAGAAGTAAAGCAGCGCGGAAACTCACAATCTATTTACTTTGTGACTGGAGGTGTATTTGAAATGAATAAAACTCAAGAAGCAGAAGAGGCAAGAAAGTCTTCACAGAGAATGCTGCAGTTTCAGTTCAATATAGTCTTTTTTAACAGTTGTGTAGTGTTCTTACTTCTCTTGCTCAAGAGTTATGTTTCATTTTGATAACACTGTGTGAAAATCCCCAGGGATATTTTATGGTGACTTTGACAGTTATCTGATGACCCCTATGCATTGTGGGTTATCCACGGCACAATGGTCAGGTGATCTCGCGTGGGCGAGGAGGACATGCTGCCAATGGAGACACGTCTATTCACATAATGTATCGCTTGTGTTGCCCTGGTAGTACATCCTTATCTTCAGCTTCGCTATCAGGGAAACTGTTGTATGTACAAGGCAGGCGATGCACTCAGATATTTCCCAGTGCGTGGAGTAAAACAAACAACCAGAGTCTATACAATTTATATTTGTTGCCTTCAAGTCCTGTGCTACGCTGCGCACGGCAAATATCCAACTGTTTCTCCTTGGCCTGGCTGCCTTTTGATACCCCCACTGCCTGTTAAATGAGGCAGCAGCCGAGCCACTGTATGACTTGTGTGACTTTGTGAAGCAGTTCCACCACCATGGGGTTCCTGTGAGTACAAGCAGAACAGATGCACCTTGGGTAGCGGAATTACATTGCGAGGTTGGGGCTCCTGTGATCAAGCTTATTATGTATGCGCAAACATCTGCAACCCCCGAAACACTCAAAACGTGCACTGCACTCAGCCGACCCGTGGCCGGCGGGGTTTTGGGGAGTTGTTGAGGGCGTGTTGTGGAAAATAACCGCCAGGACGACAACAAGTAGTAAAAAGGCATTGATTAAGAACGATTCAGGAAGTAGCTGGGCGTTTTCAGCATGGGGAGGATTAGCTTGGGGAATGAATAACCTTAAATGTCCGGACTAGACCTTTGCATGCTAATGACTGACCAAGTCCATTTAGCTGCCCAGCTGGAGGCTGAATTCACACTCGCACCACGCAGCTTCTCTTTCTCTCTGTATTCCCTCACTTTCTTTTATACCCATTCCCCCCTCCTTGTTTCTTTCTCCCGTCACATCTCAACACTGTTTTCTGCTGTGAGTCTACATGTGTGTCTGTGTGTGTGTGTGTGTGAGAGAGAGGGGTGAAGGTGAGGGTAATGGTGCAATTATGTTTTTAGCAACTCTGAGTCACTCTGCTGTGTGTTTCCGCGCCTGTGTGTGGGTCAGTGTATCCGTCTGGATGTAGGTGAAGGTAAGGGAGCAGTTGTGCTTTTACAACTCTGAGTTTTTCCCTACGGCTTGTGTATATGTTTGTGTGTGTGTGTGTATATTTGTCTGTGCGCACGCTGTGAGAGGGAGTGCTCTGGCGCCGGATTCTGGATAAAGTCCTTTAAAAGGCCGAGGTATAAGCCGGGTGACTTGGCTTCATTAGTTGAAGGGCAGTGCGCGTACGGGCCCTTCTGTCTGCCACATATGGAGCCTATGTAGGCAGTCATCAGCGAGTGGCCCTGTCAGATGGGCTCCCACTGGAAAGTGCATATGCTCCATCACTGACCATGCCAATTAAGCCTGTGGGCTTCCCCTACTGTAAATACTACGATAAGGCAGCAGGGATGGTAAGACACTCACCCACTTCTGACAGTTTGGAGATGTGCAGAGGAGCATGAAGGCATCAGAATGAGACGGTGGCTGGTGGCCGTGTTACAGTTTGAGAGTAGCGACGCAGTACTGATTGTACACTGTGAGCTACAATGTTAGTGTGTGTTTGTATGGAGGCTGCAATGACCAAAAAAGAGAGGTTGGCAGATTTGGAAGTAGGATGTAGATGTATATGCCCCGAACAGCAACCAGAATGATATCCACCAGCGAAACAGTGGCTGCCATAGTGTCAAAGACATCTAACTTGGAACAGTAGCTTCGGGATCACCAGTCATCCTTGCCTGCTACAGTCAAGATAACAAGAGAAACAAACAGAAGGAACATTGTTATCTATGTGGCAAGTTGCTTAATAAAAAGTTAAAGCTGCAATCTGGAACTTTCTCCACAGCCAAACTGCAGCAAAGATGTCAGAGCAGCTGGTGTTGCATGCACAAAGTTGTTTCACCTCATTGTTGTTGGCGCAGTGAAAATGTCAGCTTACTTGAAATACACAGGGGGGTCCCAGACATCATAATAACAGCTAGGAGGACCCCCTGTAAACCTCAAAATAACATTTGTGTGTGTATATATATATATTATACTGATCAATGTGTATGACCTGTGTGGTTCTGTGTGCCTCAGCTGCATATTTGAAAAGCCTCATTCAGGACTTTAAATGCACTAATCAATATTTCTTATCAACGGTGGACCAAAGGACTGTGTGCAATGAAAGGTATCGCTCATGGTGACAAACCCACAAAGACTTATCACCACCTCTGCTGTTTTCCTAAGCTCTATGGAGGGTTTTAGCATCTTTTAGCTTATTATTTTGGCTTCAGTCTCTGCACTCTGATTGATTCTGTATCTAACCGCAGAAGGCAGCCGCTCTGGTAAACTGACCTACGGTTCCTTCACAGCACCAAATGAAAGACAAAGTTATTGACTAGTTGGTGAACATAGTGGAGCTATTAGCGACTAAAGATTCAGGCATTTTTGGTGGAGACAAAAAAGGAGTAAAAGGAGCACATTAAAATTAATTCACCAAGAGGCCAGAAACACAACTTCAAATGAAGGCCAATCTCAATCAGTTTCTGCTTTTGTAGATAACTAACTTCCTCCTAACACATTCTCTGTAACAACACTTTCTCACTGATATATTATCAAAAATGGCAGCTTGGTCAGTGGATTTGTGCTCTACGTACCCCTCTAGCATCAGGTTTGCATGGCGTCTTTTCAAACTAACCTCCGAGTTCACAGGAAATATAGGTTTCATCACCAAAATTACTTTAGGTTTAGGCAACAAAACAACTTGGTTAGGTATAGTAAGAAAATATTATAGTTTGGGTTTGCTCAGCTTAACTTAAATAAGTTGAAGACTATAGCCCTTTTTACATAGGAATTGTGCAAATTTGCAGGAAAGCCCAATCCATCTTCTTTCAGCACTGGCAGTATAAAAACAAAATCGGGGAGTGCGGCAAAATGCCGCCTGCTTACTTTTGTTCATACAGAATGTGCCTTTTTCGAGGCAATGGGGGGCGTGAGCAAGTAACAAAACGTGTAGCTCAGCGTGTGACGTAAATGGTGACGTACCGAGGAAAGCCGCAGCTGGTCAGTCCTTCGGCGATTCTCTCGTACATCGGCCCGTCCTTCACGGTTCCCATCATCTGACAGTTAATGGCCTCCTCGTTAGCGAGGGCAAGGAGGGCGCGCAATTCTTTATCTCCCCAGTTGCTCATCTTCTGCTTTGTGTCTCCTTAGTGCTGCTAGATACTCATTCCTGCCATCAGTTGTTTCCTGGTTTGAAGTCCACGCCAGTGGGTCGAATATGCGGCGTCATCAACAGCCCCTCCCACAAGTCATCAACAGACCCTCTCGAGGCGGAAAGCCTCCTCGCTCTGTTTAGACCAAAACTGTTCCGCCAATATGACTACCCTGCGAGGCGGGAAACTGGGCACCTCGAATCAACTCGCCAATCTGGCTCTGTGTGTCTAAACGCTTGCAGCTTGCTGGCAAAACGGCTCAACATTCGCGGAAAATCTGGCAGTGTAAAAGGGGCTAATGTCACTTACATCACATGAGTAAGCAATGTTTGTCATTTGACATTAAGTACATAACGTAAAAAAAATGCAGAAATGGTTTCATGCAGGACATGATCACGGCTCTCCTGAGTGAAAGTCCTGTGTTTGTTTGACCCATCCACCACACCTCCCTCCAGCCCTACTCTAACTTTCTCTCGTTTTGTACCAGGTGTGGCATTGTGGGTGGGTCTAATAGGCCTGTGCCTGCCTACTTGTACAACTGGCCCATGCTAAATGACTGGGAGAACTTATATATCTTAACTTACATTTTGTAATTATTAAAATTAACTCTTAGTTATTTGAAAGCTCAGTGCATCTCACAAAGACGCTAAAGGGTGCCTTTGAGTTGGAATCAGACATCAGCAGCCACTGACCAGGAAATTATTTGTTCCATTTTTGTTTTGTCTTTTATCACTATTGGTGACTATTGCAGTCTCTCGTGAGCTTAACTCAAAAGTCACGGTCTTGTCCACTTCGCATATACATTTCTCACAGCTGGGAAGACACGGCTAAATTTATAAGGAGCTCCTCATGACCTGACTGCACCACATCCACTGCATATATCTGATTTAAAAGAGACCATCTTGGTGCAAAGTTTAGTTAAAAAGCTTTCAACTAGCTCAACTAGTTCACTGTGTGTAGCAGCAGCTTAACGTCTTATGGTGAAAAACTGCAAAAGTACAGACGCTTAACTTATCATCACTATGATTCAGGTTGAATTAAGTTATGAACATGATTTGCATTAGCCACAAACAATCATGAATCCAGCTGATTTTTTTGCTTTGTTGGTCCGGAAGCTGATTTACAGACATGACTAATTAAATTACAAGACGTAAGAGACTTGTCAACCAACTATGTAATATGTAAGATATTTGATTAATAGTATAACTTGGAATAATAAGCTTGTTACACAACTGAGTCTCCGCTGTGACTCTGTTTTGGTCAAAGAACCACTGTGTTAGCACAGGATTCACACAGCTTCAGTTATGATATATTGGTTTAAACACATAATAAAACATGCATACGAGCACATCCTGAGCAGTCACCATGACAGTTCTAACAGTAAGATGATCAGCTGATCCCACAGCTGTGTGGGAGAGCTGACCTTAGCGCTTTTATGTAAATAGTGGTTAATGCTCAGACTGCTGGAGAAGAAAGTCTTGAATATTCCTCCAGTTCTGGCAGTCATATTAGACTTTTATTATCAGCCTATTATTTCTATTTCAACTGCTGCCTCTGTAAATTCTGAATACAACTACAAGTGTGTGCTAAAATGGTGCTAAAAGAAATGTTTGAAACAATACAAATTCATTTAATTACATAGCCTTTGTTGAAAACCCACAATCCTGATCAGTCGAGTCGCGTCGACAGTGGACATGATTTTCAAGGATAAAGAGCAGACGTCATAGGAAAACTTTGGATGCGTCTCAGGAGGTTGTTTTAGAAGGTTTCCAAATGTAGAAAGAAAAAAGTGCCGTGATATTAGTCATGCAAAGAGAAGCCTCAGCTCCGGGTGGGGATCAGTAACAACTGTGTCTGTGCAAAGCTTTAGGTGTTTAAATTATCTCCCCATTATTTCTTTTTAATCAAAAGTATGCCTTTGCTGCTAGCAAACACTGTTATCTCCTATACTGTTTGGTAATTGTCCTTGGATGGAGGAGAGAAAATATCATCATGGATCAAAATACCCAAACATGCATATACAAACAACAATTACCATTTCCTGGGGCACAAGAAGGCAGAATAAACAAATATGAAATGCGGAGTATTAGCACACATTCTGAAACTCCCAAAACAGGGAAATATGCTGGGTTCATGTTCTGCGAGGCATTATGAACTATTTGTTTTTCTCACATCTCATTTTTGTAATCACGTGAGACCAGATTTCTCCAGGGGACAGATCTTTTTGCTCCATTTCATTAGTTGGAAAAAAAAAAAAGAGAATGATCCGAGCACAGAAGGCGATGCGTCGAAGGAACAAACACAGAGTTTCTTTCCACACAGATGTATTTAATGACTGCTTTGCAGTTGATTTTAATCAATAAATTAATTTTGTAATGAAGACAGGGAGAGGGAAAACACTGCAGTACACACACTTATAATGATGTAAACAAGTTTTACCTGCCGACATTTCCGAATACCTCAAACTGTCAGGCTCATGGGGAATCATTGAGCCAGGAACACTCCTCTCTGTGGATTAGCCTGTCACATCTTCCTTTGGAAGATTCACCACTTGTGCCTATCGCTAATATAAAAGAGAAACATACCCGGGAAACAGGGTTTCAGTTGCTTGTCACATATCTAAAAATAATATGTCTTCATCGGGATCAAAATTGATCAAGACCTGTCGGAGGTGCATGTCCCAGGGAGGTTATATATGCCGTCGCATACTAATGTTCAGCAATCTGGGCTGCTTATTAACCAGCCAAATGATCAGTCTTCTGTGGCCTCATTTAGCCTGATTTCTTTCAGTGTTCATTAGAATGACAGAAGCTGTAGAAAAGCATCATTTAAACATGCCACCTGCAACGTGGGGTGTGTTCAGTTATGCCGTCAAATGATTAAAATGTTTTTTTCCCCCTCAGATAACAGAAAACATACACATATTCTATTTTTTCGATTCCATTGGAGCTGATTATTTTTGGAAGTGTGATGTTTGCTGAGATGCTCATAGAATACTGAGGAAGTCTTGAGCTTTTGTGCCTACCTGCAGTTTCATGTGCTGCTTGTTTGATCCACCCAGACCTGTCACCTTTGTTTTGTTTGTTTTTTGATGATGATGCAGTCTTAGGGTTCCCGGCAAGTATTTTCCTTGATCTTTAGCTATTTGCTGCTCCTAATTGGTTGTTAACCCACTTTGGATTGAGTGTATGAAAATGATTGCAGTTAAGGAGCTGATCTCTCAAGTGTGGAGCTGCTAATGCATTTCAAGACATGAAAGGCTTCAGGAAGGCATTAAGAGGATGCTTATTGGTAATAAGCTTTAAAAGTATGCAGAGAAATGATTAAATGTACATCATCATTACATATCATTAGATTTCTTTTTTTGCTCTGATGTGACATATGATAGGGTTACAAGCCCTCGAGAGTTTAAGAGTTTACCAGTGCATTAATCATGGATGTTAGAAAAACTGCTGTGTAAACATATGCATGGAGATGTATGTTCTTTTTCTTAACACATGTACAGTATTTGTCTCCATTTGCATATCCCTTTTTTTCTCTTATACATATATTCATGGATGCCCAACAAACTGCAGGCCAGACCACACCAGTTGTTTTTTGGTGAACTGGTTTGGCCACCCGGCCTGGGTGTTTTTCGTGTCACATTGCAATGTTTCCCAGCTGTTTTTGGCATAGAATGTGCCGAGTGTTTCTGACACCAGACACCAAATCTGGGTATTTAATACCACATTGCAGCATTTCCTAGCAGTGCTCAAGCCACCAGTCCTATTTTAATTATTGACACATCGCAGCATTAGGGTTAGGGTTAGGGGTTAGGGATTGGGTTAGGGGTTAGACCACTGCAGACCACTGTTTGAAACCAACAACACGGCTTGTTTTTGGTGTACTTTCGTGTGTTGCCAAAAGTGTTTGGGCCACTAAATCTGGGTGTTTTTTTCACGGTACATTGCGGTGTTTCCTAGCTGCGGTTTTGGCGTAGAACCCAGGTTGTTTTAACAGCACTGCATTTCCCAGCAGCTTTTTGAGCCAGGAACCTTTTTTTTTTAACACATTCTCACTCCAACCTTGTAACATATTGACGTTTGGTCATGGACTTTCCACGTCCAGATGTGACGTAGAAGGTACCTTGGGTGCATTGGTTGTTAATGTTCTGGCACACCGTGAGGTTCTGCCTGTTACATGCATTGTCTTCTTTCAAAATACACTTCCGTTTTCACAGGAAATTTACCTTTTACATACAGTATCTTTCAAAATAAACACACTACATCAGTACAACATCGCAAATTGACATTTTCTTTTCCTTCACGAACAAATGCATCCGGTTGGGTTTGGGCAACAAAAGCACGTGGTTAGGTTTAGGAAACAAGAGCAGGGTTTGGCTGTATAATCTTACGTAATGTGAACACAGCTCTCCCTGGTGAAAGATGGTGTTCGTTGGACCCATCCACCAGCCCTCCCGTGTTTGCCGCCTTAACTTTGGTTCATGTCCCGCCGCATTTCCTCTGATGCCGCCGAGCTCCATTATACTATAACAGGATGTGGCTGTCTATCATGCCAACATTAAAGGACAGCTTTTTTTTGACGCAACAAGTCAAGTCACCTAAGTGCCGGATTTCAGCAACGTCAGAGTGAGACCAGGTTGTTTCTCTGTTGGCATTTGTGCCACCAAACATGGGTGTATCCATGGTTTGCAAGAACATAAACCACAAACCTTTTTTTCTGGTGGGTATGCTGTGTACAAATGTATTTTAACTCTCATTTATTCTTGGGTATACTTGACTTTGACTGGCACAGAAAGTTCATTCCTGCCCAATAAAAGCTCTCCTACACCAGGAAATACATGCTTTGCTTGTGTAACATGTTACACAGCTGTGGAATAGTTTTTCTCTGCTGTGTCGCTGTAAAGAGTAATCCTGCTTATCATCTTAGATATTTCATAAAAGTACCTTCGAATCCGCTGAACAAAAGCACACCGAAGCTTCACATTCTTCAGTTTGTCAGAGACTGTATGAAGATTTAAACTTTATTTGGATATCTGTTACTCTAAAGATCTGTTGCCTGTCAACACAGTGATGTCTTTACTTATGAGAGCAGACAAAGAACCATGCAGAGTTATGTCAGTTATGTACCGTTGCCTCCATCTGTCTTGACATCAAGGTAGACCTTGATAAAGTATTTCAGAATTCTTTCAAAAAGCAATCTGAATAATCCAGTTATACTTGTGTTTTGTCTCCTTATTCCACCTTAAGTGGTAACTGGTCAAGATCCTGCAATACCTCTCAGGCACTTATCTGAAAGTGGGAAAAAAAGAGGCCCAAAATAATGACCTGCAAGAGTGAACATAGATTTAAAAGGAGAATGTAAGCTATGCATCTGAGAGGACAAGAATAAAATATGGCTTCTCATATATATGTGTACTTTTTTGTGAAAACTTTCAACGCTTTAAAGGACTGATGCGCCTGGATAGAATGTATATTTAGGTGATAAATCACTGCTTTGCGCTTTGTCATAAGGGGGAGATAACACTTGACACAATTATTGAAAAGAAATTCATGGACACCTGCTGATAACAGACACAGCATCACTCCAAGTGTGCTCCTGCACTGAATGAAAAGCCAAACAACAACCTTGTTTAACTTCGAAACTGGGTTACTCAACGTAAATCATGTTTGAGACAAATACTATCTCCCCATTCGAACAAACAGACCAAATATATTAATTTTAATCACACGTATCAATTTTGCTGTTACCCAAGGATATTTTTCATATGGAGGGATAAATAAAAAGCATGGATCCAAGTGCTGCTTGGTAGACAATCAACTTCTGTGAAGTTTGTGAGAACTGCTGAAGGCGCTGCTCGGCCCCAGAGATAGATGTTTTCCTCCCCAAGCAGTGTTGTAAAGTACCAGGAGTATTAATGCAATGAGGAGAGAATAGTACATGCTGCAGAGAGGCTGCTGGAACCTGGAAAGTAAATTATGAAAATCAGCTAGATCTCTGTCATGTCATCATTTCAGCATACTGTGAAATCTGTTATCATATACGTACAGCAGATGGACTGTGATGAATTGAACCAGAGGAATCTCGCTGCCAGTGTAGTTTAATTATTCAAATTGGCATTGTCAGGAGTACCTCTGGTTGGCTAATTGTTTAACAGGCCTATAAAGGAATTTACAACAACATCATCCAGCCAAGATGCTGGGGTAACAGAAGAAAAATAGAATGTGTCAACTTCCTCAAACAGAATTAAGCCCCATTGATTTTGCTTAATTTTATCTAGTTCGGACGCTTTAGGGCTGGGTAGCTGTTGCCCAAGGCGATGCTAGATTAAAAGAAGCCCCCTCAGGACCTGCCTGGAGAGCAAACCGATGGTGGTAACTAACAAGCTCTTATGTTTCCTCCCATCTCTCCCTTTGTTCCCATTATTCTGAATTAAAGATTCCCTATTCTCACCATTTGCATTTGATTAAAGGTGATTAGACAAGGCTGGGGAGAAAAAACAAGAAGCGCTGCCTCAGATCAGCTCACCTTACCTCCGCTACAGCTTAATCACCACAGACAATAATGCAGAACTGACATTGACCCTCTTTTGTTTGTTGCCTACTTCTTCTTGTGTATTATCAAAGCACTGTGTAAAATGATTTTGCACATGCCAGCATTATAGAAGCCTGTGTGGTATCTGTGTTAGAAGAGACTAACAAAGGGACGATGGAGAGTAGATAAATGACGTTACAAATGACGAACAGGCTTTTTCAAAGAGGAAAGTTGAAACATCTGCTCAGGTGAAGGCGTGCTGCAGGAATGAAAGTTTTGATCACACTAGTCGTGACCTTGTCTCAGTGCCACGGGAATGAGATGATCAGGCTTCGTCCCCCAGGAACCTGGAAACTGTCTTTTTTTTCTACCTGTATTGCAGCTGTTGGTTTTAAATACACCATGCGATACCTTTTAGTCAGGAAGGTCAAAACCAAACTGTCAGACTTTAAAAGAGTTACCGGTAATTGAGTTACCGTTGGCATTTGATCCATCTCCTCATGATACCAGTCCTGACCAAGAATTCAACCCAGCCCACACAGGAAGTCATTCAAGGCCAGGCTGTCGAGCCAGCCGCGGCCTTGGCTGCAGTGTGCATGTACAAGCTGAGGCAGAAGGCATGCTGGCTCCCCTATTAGAGGAATAAATCCAAGGACAAATGAGCAGGCTTGGCAGGACAGAAAGTGAAAGGAAAGCGGGCGAATCAGAGGAATTGAGTCGTTTCTCTCCTTAAGTATCATCTGTAGAAGCTCAGTGGCTTCTAACCACAGAATCCATTTGCAGACGCGGCAGTCAGAACCATTGATCTGAATGGGTGTCATTACCTGCAGGTTAATGGAGACGTCATGAGTAAACATGATCAATGTCTATCTGCTGTGGCCTGTCAGCGTGGCGTAAATGGCCAGGGGCCTTCAATGTTAACCTCAGCTCAATGCAACTTATAGGCCTCTTGCACTCCTGTGTATATGTGAGGATATCATATTGATCTTCACCTCCCAAGGTGGTCTGATAATTAAAATATTTAAGATATTAATGATATGAAATCATATTGACCCTTTTTATGGCCTGCAATTTCAGTCATAGAAACAGTATGACCAGTTTGCATTCTGTATTTGCCTTGCTGCATTTGCATTCCCAAGTGATGCATGAACATACTGGACGTGAAGCTGCTTGAATTGCCCTTCCCTAGTGCATGCATGCATTTCACGTACTGTACTATGAAGACAACTTTTGATCATGGTTACAGAAAATGCCACAAAAACTGCAACAGATGTAAGTTAACTAAGATTCAACTTTAAACAACAAACCTTAGAGATGAAGCTGGACTATGCTTTAGCTCTGGAGCTCACTGGACCTGTTAAAACTGCAGACAATTTGCTAGCTGTACAGTAGAAGCTCATGTGTAATGGAACAATGTCTATGTCACTGGCGAATGTTGCTGCCAAAAGATGTGACAAATCAATTACAACTGATTGTGCCATAAAATTGATAAACATCAGACATTAAAGTCTGGTGCTTTTCCAAGTTGCATTCACAAGTTGTTCTATTAGTTGTCTTTAGTCTTTATAAGTATACACCAACAAAACAAAGCAGACATGCCTTACTGCACTATCCAAACCTTCAGCAAAACTTTTCCGCATGTAGGTTGTTAGCTCGGAGGTTGCTGTTGTCGTTTCCCGTAGCGAGAGGATTTTGAAAACATTTACATGCAGATGGCAGAAGGGCAGGGTAATGCCAGCATGACTAGAGACATGATGAAGCCATGATGAAGTGTGACTACTAGAAGTAGCCTGTAACTTTGACTATTAAAACCCCTTGCTTACTTTTAACTCATATTAAAGGCTTATGGCATTGTCACTAAATGTCTTAGCCAATCATTCCATCTTTTTCCAGGATAACTTATGCTATTCAGATATACCATGACTGCGCGTGCCAATGCACATGTTCTCTGACAGTTCTTACAGGAGTTTGACACAATTTCAAGCTATTTGAAATGGTTTTGGTTTTTGGCCTGCAGCAAATATCTGTGTATCAATTGAAAGAGGAGAGTGTCAGTGTTCCTGGGCAGTAAGAGCAACATTGACAGAACAAGCTTAGCCTTAGTACTGTAAATAATACTTAAAAAAGGCATGTGTTCATGGATTTTGTCACTTCCATATTTCCATTAGGGGTAAAACAAAAAACATGTTATGAGTTTTAAAAGTTTGTATCAAACTATCACTTGAGAGAGTGAGTTGGAATGGGTTTAAAATGTCTGTAAAGTAAGTTCATATTTGACTGAAATATAACTCTAACTAGAAGGGGTAGAAGTTTTGATGAAAATTAGTTTAATCAAGTTCACAAGGTTAGGCTTATAATTGTACACCCACTAATACTGACCTCCGGGTACGTGCAGCTTTGCATTTTATATTGGGTCAACCCTACATGAACAATGGGCCGGACACAGAGACAAATTCCTATATAAAAATAACTCAAAGGAAATGAAATGTGATGTTGTATGCGAGGAGGCTCGTGGTTGAGAAGCGAGAGTGATTGATTGTTGACCTGCTTCTGCCAGCCGCTTTATAGTTTTTAATGGTATTCCTAACACCATCCAATTACTTACTGTGGTATCATTTAAGCTTGCACCGCCGACTGGATGCCATTGGAAATTTCGAACTGGACCTGTTCCAAGTTAATGCATAAATTAATAAGGGGCTGACTGGGAGGGGAATGTGGAGTCTATTGCAGAACTTAGGGCGCAGAAGCAAACTCTAAATACAGGCTCTGCCATGAACAGCAATAAACCGCAGAGTTATTGGTAAACCATAACTTTCCACTCTGTTATCTGCAAGTGTATTTATTGCTTACTGTGGCTTCCTATAGCCACAGACAAAGGCTCAGCTCACCTTTGCTCACTTGAATAGAGTAAAGTGAACCGGTAGGATTCTCTGTAGGTCAGCTAAAACCAGCACAGTGAAGGTGAGGATTGGCACGTGCATCAGTAGCTCTAGGTTTTCATCATTAATGACTTATTGACCAAGTCTAAGATCCATGATAAAACTTAGAACCTGACCTTGTACCAAAGATTACATTTTTAATAGCAAAGTGAAGGCATGAAAAGACAAGTTTGGACATGGACGTTTTCCACAAAAACCAAATCTGTTATGAACTCTTCCACAAAAAGACTGGAAGCTCTGAACAACACCATGTGCCTTTGTCTGACTAATGCATTGGATTCGTAGGAGCAGAGCTGTCAGTTCCCATACAGACTCGATGAAATGAAACTTATCCGGACTACGATCAAATCAGAAAGTGAATCTGTGAAAGGTCATTGCCTAATTTGTCAAATGGTTATGAGCAGATTGATTTGTGGGCTTTGACAATCCCCGGTAAATCTGCACATTCCTGCTGAGTAAATGACATTTTCAAATGTTCTCCGCGGTTGGAGAAATATGAATGGAAGGGCTTTATTGTACTTCAGCTTGGATGTATTCCGTGAAATGTAATTACTGTTGTGTATCCAGGAGATATTGTGATTAGCAAAGGACGTACCAGCGCCAAAAAGAGCAAGGGCCTGGCTCAACATTACAATTATTTTCTTTTTCTCGCCAAATTGCTTCATCAGCACTTACATGTAATTGTCCCGATCACTTTCACTGTCTGCATATTTACCCTCTATAATTAAAAAGTGGCCCGCCACTGGAGGAGGTAATTGTTACTCATGAGCAAGACTACACGGCAAACAAGGACTTAGTTAAATTTCGTAATTCCTTTTCTGATGGCTTCATAGTTTCAATAAGACTGTGTGTAGGAGTGTCCTTAATACCCTAAGAAATGGCACTTATGTCCAAAATTGTCACAAACCCGACAAGATACACAGCATCCTATAGCAAACACAGACAAAGTTCTACACAGAAATGTCAGAGCAGGCTGTGCACATCCCTTGCAATTACCTCTCCTCAGAGTGTACAATTCCTGAACAACTAATCAATCCTAAATTCTGCCCCTGCAGCATTAGTCAAGCCTGGTCGAAGACCTCTGTATCGTCAACATCAGTTTTTTCAGCGATTAAAACAAGTCTGGTGTTGTGCTCACTGGCAGCTGGAAGAAAGACAAAGCTTATCAGAGCTTTGTTGGTGGGATAAAGAATAACTACATCATCATCCTGTGCCAAACACTAATGGTGACAAGTGTGGGGATTGATGCTGCTGCTCAAGGTGTTCTAATTGACTTTTAGAAATAACAACTCTAGACCCAAGAACATGTTTCTCTTTGAGATGTCTGCCTCTCAAAAGGAAGTTTTTCCTCACTGCTGTTGCCAAGTACTTGCTCATGGGAGAATTGTTGGGTCTCTGTAAATTAAAGAGTAGTTTGGACCTGCTCTCTATGAAATGTGTCCTAAAATAACTTTTGCTAGGATTTTGTACTGCATAAAAACTGACTTAATTTGACAATGCAAAATCAATGCCAGATAATTGCACTGAATGCCACTTCAGTCTGATCAGGCTGTCATATACGTCTATCCATTTCACAAAGAAGAATAAGACTCTGACAATATAAATCCTACCTGGAGTCAGACTACACCCAAACTTTATCTTGTGAAACCACAGACAATCACCCCCTGGTGGCTGCCAGCAGCAATACGTGATAAGCTCCACTTGTGTAGGGGGCATGTGCCAAACTAAAAACTCAAAGTACACATCAAGTACATTTTTTCCCAAAAGATGGTCTCTAGCATTTTAGGTAGTTAAGTTTTAATTTGTATTTTGACGATGAACCATCAGCCAAGTACCAAAAACTGCAGTTCCTCTAATGGCCACTTGAGGCCACCAAAACAGAGTCCATCCCCATAGACCCCCATGTTAAAATGCTGCACTGTACAGCAGAAGTTAACATGTTTACAGCCTGGTACAAAAACGGTGTGTTCTCTATAGCTAATTTCAACATTCATGCAAACTGTATAGGGGGTGATTTATTTTAACAACTCACCGGTTTACATTTTGTTAAGGCCAAAAGTTATGCATTTTTAAGGGTGGGGTCACCCCGACTCTTCCACAGCTCTAGGTTCTTGTCCAAATATGATCACTTCTGGCTCCAAAAAAACAAGATGGTGAAGGCAAAAATGCCTAACTCAAGGCTTCAGAATGGCAGTCCACCAATCAATGGGTGACGTCACAGTAGCTTCATGCATTATTCATACAGTCTATGACAGGGAGTCGATAACATTGAGATCTCTACTGCACAGAATCCAGCTCCAAATAACGTCATTAGCACAAGATGGCAGCACCCATGCCCAGGGATATTTTAGCTTAATTTTTGTACAGTAAGGGTGAGTGGAGACACGTCATCAATATTTATATACAGGCTATGTGAGACTAGTAGTTTGAATTCAAAAGTCTTATAATGGTATCCATGTAAAAAATACAAATCAAAGACTGTATAGTAGACATCTAAATGTAACTAAATGTCACATACAGCTCCAATATGATGAAAGATGCTAAAACGCTTCAACAGTTCTTTGTGAGTTTGTCACTACAAGCGGCACTTTTCACGTTTCAATTAGTCATCTGATACATTGTTAATTCTAAAATAGTCATTAGAGCAAATTTTAAATGACATTTAGGTAACACTCACTATGACTGCCAAAAAGCTACAGTGTAACACTAGCACCTTTTGAAACTAGCATCTCAAAATAAAGCTGAAGCAAATTGCTGGGTGAATTAATAGCAGTACTAATGCTATGACAACTGCATGGTGATACCTCTATTGCACCAACTAAGTATTTATTTTCTCTTCACAGCTTAACTGAGACCACACAGCAGCATTATAACCACCTACTGTTCCCTGGCTACAAGTCCCTGCATGCTTCCCTGCAGCTCTGATAATGACCGAGAGAAAATATGGCACAATTTGACTGTTTCTCTCACCTGTTAATGAAAAGATTCCCTACCATGATTTATGGTAAGTCTACCTGCTGCTACACTAACAATGATTTGTTCAAACATGTTAAGAGTTTGTCAAGAAAACAGCTTAAAAGGACACAAAAAGAGAGGGAGACTCACTGAGACCGAAACAAATTCCAATTATGGTTGCCTTTCAGACAGGCAGAGAGTCTTTGGATGAAATGCTTTTTGTTGGATTGCACTACTATTAATACTAATGTTATTATTATTATGCAGGAGTGTGATATAGGAACACTGGTGACTGATAATATTTTTAGTTGGCCTATAGGCCTACTGTCAATCCTCTTCCTTAACTGAGAGTGCCTGACAGCCTACTGCGTGAGAGTGATGACACTGAATGCTGCGTTTATTTTTTTCCCCCTAGTTTTTGCTGTCATGAGTGATTTGCTGAAAATGACTGAATATTCAAGTTGTTTCAGTCACCTAAGGGGTTGTGTTGACCTCCCAGACTCCATCAATCAATTATCCACTGCAGTGAGTGACTAAACAAAATGGGTGTCACCATGTTTGCTGCCAGTAAACTGTCCATTGTAAAGTAGCAGCAGTAATACAAAGATCAGTAAATTACATTCTGTACATTCATACAAATATTTTTGTTTTATTTTCATGATGTTGTTGGAGCTGTAACCATCATGCAGAAACACATTAAACACACATTAAATTTAAGAAAAAAATGATACAAACATGTGAGAGCTGAATGGGGACCGATCATCAGTAGAAAGGAAAGATAAAATTGGTCAAATGGGTAGCAGTTCCAACTGCAAGCTTTATTCAACATCCCCAAACCCCATGAAAACAGAAAGTGTTTTGCAACTGGATTGGTGTGGATAGCACTTTGAGGCTCACATAAACACATCCACAGCCCACCTCTCAATGGCATAGAAAATGGATGATCAACTAGTACAAGCTCTCTTGGCTTTGTTAGTTTTATAAATAAACAAAATAAACTGCACATATAACCATGACCCCACACAGGTTAGATGCTAAAATGTATGTACTCAGACAATCACAGACAGCCGATACATTCGTCCAATTGCCCAACCCTAATTATAAGCCCTCGAGGCAGCTCTACTTTTTCATCCTCCCATGTTAGACTGAGGGCAGACTAGACACTACAATGACTCACAATCACGTCTGGAGGTGCAAGTGGTACTACAAGACTAGGATGTATTAGATTAGCATGCTCATTTCAGTAGATCTCTGCAACACCTGGCACTGCTGAACTTGATACTTTTAAGGGTACTGACTGAATTTCGTCTGAACTGCAGTGTATGGATTCACATTAAATCAATAGGTGCCAAAATCCAGTACGTAAGAGCGCACCTGGGTGAAAAAGCTGGGTTCAAACAGGAGGCAGAAGCATAGCATAGCGCCTGGAGCCAGAATTGAGCATCTGATAATTTTTGATCACAAGAATAAGAGATTGAACACAGCTACCCAAACGAGGATTTCTCTCCATCACAACATGGATATTTTACTCAGATGATAATGGTACTTGTAAAAAATACATTATCTGCACCAGATACTCTTTTCATCTGAGCATGCAGCTCAACCATAAGCAAGTAGAAAGAGACTTAGCTCTATGTGTGATTAGAGAATAGAAGAAAAGAGGAAGAAGAGGAAGAAGTGCTTGATGAGCTACCTTTGGGTACTGGCACCAAATTTAAGGTATCAGCAACAGTACTGGCATCGGTTTGAATGTGAATGGTACCCAACCCTAAACATAATACACATACAAAACTGTAACTTCTACACATTTTGTTGATACAGATCATTTGTTCAATGTTTTAAGCTTAAATTCTGGGCACGTCTTACACATTGTACCTTTAAAGTAACACTTTATCCATGATAGGATCGAGTTTGCATATCTGTGGTGAGAGAAACGTGCTTTGATGAAAGAGTTCTGTTTGAAGTTATTTTCTTCTCTATATAAAAGCTTTATTTTCTTTGGAGAATTGTGTTTGTGGTAAAAGAGATTTAAGGTCTGGTGAGTTCATGCAGTAGACTGGATTCATCTGGTTTTAGGGTTGAACATGTCAGTTCTCCCATGGATAGTGAGCAGTTGCTCTGGGGTTTGTGAGGTATATAGGTGGTGAAAGATGGGGAGGAAGTCTGTTTTTTTTTTGTCTCTTTCCTTGTGTTCACAATCTGCCACGTAAATTCTCTGCTCTGCAATCTAGAGTCAATCTTCACACTATGCTGCACCTCGTTCTCCCTTCCATCCAATTTCATTTAAGGTAGCACCTCTGCTTCTACTTGTTTCTAGCAGGTTTACCTCCTCTGTCTTCCATCGCTTCATCCAATCATCCCCATCTCTTTAAGCAGGGATTCAATGGCAGAACAGGCCTTTTTTTCCTTGCTCGGAATTAGGCAGACTTCTGTGGTGAGCTGGAGGCAAGAGTTTACTGGAGCAAGCAGAGCACAGCCCATCAACATAGCAAAGTATGATTGTTCTAAGGACCTCTAGCACTAGTCTCTATGGTGGCTACATGTGATGGGGCCAAATGACAGGCCTCAAGATATCCATGTGTCTCCTCATGCTCGCTCCAACAGTGGCTTGGGTTTATTTGGACATTATCTTGTCTTTTGTATTTAGGTTTTCAGTGCTTTACACTTTTCAGTTGGAAGTACAATTTACTTTAACTGAAATCTCTTGTGTTTAAAACTGTGCTTGTCAATGTTTATATATCAAAAAAAATAATATATATAATCACTATGTGTAATGTAAAAGCTGTGAACAAACCCACAGAACATTTTTAACTATCTCAACTCAACAGTTCACTTCAGCTCTAAGGAGATTTTTTTGACTTCTTTTGGCTCATTACTTTGTTTTTTGTTTTTTTGTTTTTTAAACACATACTTCACTTTCATCAATGTCAACAGCTGCAGGCAGCTTTTTTTTATTAAAAATACTGATAAACCCATTGTATGCAACGTACCCAGCAGGCTAGAACAAAAGGAAAAACTGCTTCTTTCTATTTACCTCAGAAGTCGGAGGTCGAAGCTGGGAATGACATCATGCCCAAGTCAACTTGCATTCCGATACAAGTCGCAAAACCAAGATATTGTCAACGATACCAGTTTTAGCCAGGTTAGTCACTGTTAGCAATCCAGTTGATAAAAGCCTATTATGATGCATTTTGGATATACAAACACTGTTGAAAGATTCCCACAGATAGAAGAACGACCAAATTAATGTCACGCCCATAAGAAGAAGTGCTAATAAGCATTGTTTTAATACAGCTTTCACTACTGTTGATGCACAGAGCAGCCATATTGGATTTTGAGGACAGGTCGATGAGGTTACTCCAACTTTCCGAGTCAGAAATCTGACTTCAGGGGGCGTTCCAGTTGAAACTCCTAACTGGGAACTCGGAAATTCTGACTTCCTCCGATATACGGAACACACCAGAAAGTGAAGAAAGTGCAGTGTTTAGCAGCTGGTGTGCCAGGTGCTAGCTTTAGGAGTTTGTGGAGACCAAAATAGAACTAAAGGTAGAGTGAAAGGCCCTATAAGAGAAAAAAAGGACTTATTTTTCAGGTGGCCAACAACGCAACAAAAGTGGTGCCAATGTTGTCCCATGTTGCCATAACAAGTTTACAACGTAACAATGTGTCAGTGTTGTTCTGCGGCCCCCAGGTGGCCAAGGTGGCCTGTGTATACGTGAGGCTTTACATGCACGTTTAATGCATTTCCTTCCTCATAAACATTGCAAAGCAGATTTTCCAAATATCAAAAACATGTCTGTGTTTCCTAGCTTACAGTCTTATTCTTGTTTACCTTTGCTGCCACAAAATTAGTGCTTGTGAATCAGAGTCAATGATTCTGAAAATGAATACTTGTGCTTCAAAAACCAAGCTAATGGTCCACCAGGCAGTTACCCTGCCCTCACTTTTATATAGTGCAGAGACCTTGACTACCTGCAACATGCATTTAAGAGTCCTACTACCACAAATGCCAGCAAAAAATCTCACATATCTGCTGGAAAGAGAAGCACACTAACATCAGTGTTCATGAGGAAGCAGAAATCAACAGCCATCATCATTGTTAAACACCGCATGAGATGGAGAGGCCACGTAATACGAATGTCTGACACATGCCTTCCAATCAGGTCCTCTACTAAGAACTAAATGCTGGCCAACAAGCACCTGGAGATCAGAGAAAGCATTTTAAGTACAACATCAGGACCAACCTAAACATTTTTTACATAAACAGCTCTTACTGAAGGGCCTTGCTAAAAACAGAACCACATGGAGAAACAGTTTACTCAAAGAGCCACAGTCCATGAAGATGATCTCCGACAGGCTGCCAGAGTCAAGCAAAAGGAAAGAAAGGCGAGAGTCTACACCAAAAAGGCTCTCACACATTCTGCTTCCCATGTCTCAAATCAGTGCCCACTGCAGGGAAGTTTGTAGTTCCAGAATTGGCCTCTTCAGCCCTCTGAAGACCAAAAATAAGAGCCCACCATTATACTGGACTTGGAGTGATTGTTGATGAGTGGCCAAAAATTCTCCAGGGGCCCTTGTGCAACAACATCGATGAATGAGATCAGAGGCAACGGGATGGTTAAGTAATGATTTTACCTGTGAATACTAGTGATCATGAGCTACTCTCTTTCAAAGCTGAGTTCTCCTAGTTTCGTCTACAACATCTTTACCAATGTGTTGTCTATGGAGCAGCTCCAGACTTTATACACTATGACATCACAAATTTGAGTTTTAGGGATTTGGGACAAAGCTGCTCATTACTACTAATAGTTTTAGACTGTCTCAGACCACAGGGATGACACGTATGAATTTTAAAAATGGATAAAGTTCCCCTTTAGGTCCAAATAATATCATATAGTTCAATGTAAACAGCACATAAATAAAACTACCAAAGAAAATGCTTCACATTTTTCAGGCATGCAAAATAACCAACACTTTCTTATCTCTATCTGCTAAATTCTGTTATTAAAAAATGATTCATAATTACGTATTACATTAATGTCATTAGCTGTGTACTAGATTATTGTTGGATCATATGTCACACAGATAATTAAACAAATTAATGTAACCTATGCATTCGGCATCAACACAAACATTCTCATTTTACCGGTTAAAATAGTTTAACTGCGTTGGGAACAACATAAGCTTGTGATAACCTTTTATAAATCACAAACAGGATTGAAAACATGCGCCACCCTGCCACAAACAATCTGTGAAAGGAAGATAATAAACCAAATTAGTCCAATTAGGTTAATTATTTCGTATAATTATCCAAATGAGATGATGTCACTGAAAAGGTTTCTCCAGACTGCAGAAAATGTTGGATTCTAAATCTCAAGCTGTTTAACCCTCTTGCAACTTTCTCCAAACACGATCTAATCATTCCAGTGATAAAGGCAGAATTAATGAGGAGGATTTTCAACTCTGTCTGGCTGAAAAAAAAAAAAAAACACTCTATTTTTAATTCAGGATCATTTCCAACCAAAATAACATGTAAGGAGCAATTAGAGGGAGCGATTACAAGAGAAAGGACTGACGGTCTTATTACACTGAGTCTCTATTATAGCTAAGCTGCTCTCACTGTCCATGAAAGAGACAGATAATATTACAAAGCCAAGGAATGAGGCGCTCTACCTTCACAGGAAACCTCCAGTTAGCTTTTTAAAACAGTGATACGTGCTCATGTGAAAAAAAGGTGACAACACATTGAGAGAGTTGAATAAATATGCAGCAGTTAGTGTCTCTGCAGCGTCGTGCAAATTCCCTAAGAATCTCATTTATGTCTTTTTTTCAGGCAGCTTGTTTCCTGTAACAGAAGGCCAGTTATAACATATTCAACATCAGACACCGTGAAAGCCCTTCAGCGCATCATACCTTCATGCAGGGTCTATTTATCGCAACAAAATGTCATTCACTCCTCATTCTTTCTCCTTAACCCTAAGTGTCTTTCACTGCTGCCACAGCACATTTCTAAATATGTGTTAAATCCATTGGCTGTGCTTTGTGTAGCGGCAGACGCTCTCTTGTTTCACTGCATAGATCTCATTACTTAAAATCTTCAGCTCTGAAACAGAAGGTCAGGGATCAGCAAATCCTCACTTCTGGCCAGGCTTATGATTCCATTCTGATGCAATTTTCCCTCTCCAATTCCCTGATTATCACACTCCTGCCCGCCAATTTGATATCTCATCTGTCGAAGTTCAGACACATTCACTCTGCTTCAATTTTCACCAAGCTCTGGCACTGACAGAGCATTCCACGGGCTGCTTTTCCAAAACAATTTATAGCTTGCTTTTTTTTCTCTGCTGGCATGCATTCGCTGTGATGCGCTCTAAACATGGATGGTACATCGGAGAAGCTGACCCATTAAGCATTTCATTTTTTGTTTCATGAGAAAAACTGTTACCACTAACATCTTGGCCAAAGAATATTTGGAAATCAAATGTTAACTCCACAAGAACTTACTGATCCTCTGTTCTTGACTTTATATGCATGCAATTGCTTGCCATTTTGAATCTATATTAATACTTTGAAAAAAAAGAAAAGAAAACATTCAATAAATGTAATAAATGCTTGAGCTTGGGGGCATATTTTAATTTGATGTTTGACGTTGTGTGTCAGTAGGCAAAAGCAAAGGAAGATTTCCGCTGTTAAAGCATAAATTTAATTATTTCATACTGAAGTTCTGGGTAATTTGGGGGGAAGTAAAATGCAATATTGAAATAATGGAATTGATCCAGGCTATTGTGTGAACATATGGCTGTGCTTGTAAAAAGTGGTGGATTTTTAACTTTTTTTTTTTTTTAACGTCATAAAGCCTCTCAAATGACCATACAGTAATGCTGTGTCGTAAAAAGCTGAGTATTTACATTAAAAAAATATATATATTCAGCATATTTTTTTTCTCAGGTTAAGTGAAATAAACTGCATTTTACAATTACATTACATCGATTTTTTTATGGATAACAACAAAAAAAAAAAAAAAACAATGAAAACCAAATAAAAAATATGTTATCAATAAATATTTTTAAGGTGAATAAATACAATAAAAATTAGGTAATAGTGTTATATTTGTAGGACTCCATCAGATACATGCGCACCTGCATTTTGGTGCAACAGCACATCAGTTTTTGTGAAGGCAATGAATGAAGTTTCCTACAAACCATTATGTTTTGTATTAAAGCACATGAAAATCTTAGTGTGCACTGTCATCAGGACACAGACTTTGGGCTAAAGCATCACCAGCCTCAGTGATCACAGCAAAGGGTTTGATGTCAACTGTTGCTGTGCTTTAGGCTTTGCTGAGTAATACTCAAAAGTATCATCCTTGACCACTGTCACCTAAACCCAATACTCTTTCTTACTCAAATGACAGAATAGGTCGATTTCCATTGACTTCCATAACTTCTATGACTGACCCCAAAATTACATACCGTAAAACTTCAATGTAAAATGCAGGCTATTATTTGCTTCAATCACTGAACCCAACAAGCTTATATCTGGGACAGGCCTTTAATTCCTTTCACACAAAATTGTTCCTCAGCAAAGATAAAAAAAAACGATCAAATTGTTTACGTATGAATATGACCTTTTTCAAAATAAGGCACTCACTTTTCTATGCGCAATCTCAGCAGCTAACTAACGTTAGCTACAGCGGGTAGCTAACAGCCCAGTTTTATACATCAAAAGAACTTCTATAAAATGGAACTGCCTGGCAACCAGACCCGGCGTCTCATTGATAACAGGCAATTATTTGTCGAAATGTGTAGCCACCAAGAGACCTGGGCTTTTATTTGACATTTTACTGTATATTACCATATTACTAACATTGGCCTAATGTCATGAAATGGTTCACAGTTCTGTTCCAAAACGACCTGATTTAGTTTAGGCAACTAATCTACCTAGTTAGCTTTCGACAAGAAAACTATGTGGTTCATGAGTTGAAATTAAATAAGTAATTTTGCCACTAATGTAACGTGAATTATGTCACATACAACACATCATATACAATACTAGCATAGTAATGTAGTCAATGGTGACTTTGGGATGTGAGCAGCGGTCTCCTGGGTGAAAGTCCTGTATTTGTTTGACCCAATCACCACCCCTCCCACATGCTATACTGTGGGTGCTTCTCCAATATAAAGCACTGCAAGAATGAGTCCTAAAACCTAGAAGTGAGTTAGCATTTTACCAATACTACAAAAATATTAGAAATAGAAAAATATTATCCCTGCGGCACTTAATTTGTAAAACATTACACAGACTTTATCGCTTTTTATGCTACGTGACATCACATCCTTCTCTGCTCTTGTAATGATTACTATGGCCACCAGAGGTCACTGCCTTACAATAACCATAACTATGGGTCTTAATAAGCTCCATGCACAGTCGACCTATGTGGTTGTTTTTTCAGTGAAGGTGAGCTGCCTGATCAGTGACCACATTTCATTTGGACAAATAAAAAAATGACGATGATGGTGCTTAACAAAAATCTCAGATGTTAAGATATCCCATATCTAACTATGCTGCCACATGGCTTTGAAAACATTAGCATACTGGAAGGAACAAGTACAAATAAGTAAACATAACTTTAAAATGTGTTCTGGCATACAGAGATGTTCATTAAAGGGTTAAAAATGTCCAGTGGAAAGTTCCAGCTGCACAAGCAATAAAGCCGTCAATTTAAACCAAAGGAAGTGAATTGTTCTCCGTGCACAAGGGGAAACAATAAACAAGCACACATGGTATCACCACCGAAATCTCATGCAAATCCTGGAAGCCTTTCCAACATTTCCATAATGTTATCAAAAGCATAGCATCAGATGACTCGTAATTAGGTGTCTCTATGGTGAAAAATGTCCCAGCAGCTAGACAAACAGGTGGCAAACCTGATTACAATGGTGTCAAGGTGGAGGGAATCTGTATCAGCTTTGAGCCATTCTTGGAGGCACTGCAGATATGATTTATTGCGGGCCAATCGAGGAGTGTTCACATGATACAAATGAATGCGCTGATCCAGCATCAATAAGGAGCCCTAAGTACCAGGGCAGAATGTAATTTTGGAAGGTTGCTCATAGCATCGGTAAATTAAGGTTCAGAGTTGTTCTAAAAATATATTTGGACACTTTTTGCCGTTCCTGCTTCCACTCCCTCGGAGCCAGGGAAAACCCTAAGGAGCAGAGAGTTGAACTGATAAATAAAAAGCAGCACAAATAAGGTTAAAGGATACTCTGACACATACATTTAGGGGTTACATCTCGCAAACATATACAAGTTTAAGCCACTGTTTATCATCAGTGCACTCTAAGAATTCCAGTATGCATAAATGCAACTTTAAAAGGTGCCTATTATTCCACAACCTGATTCCCTTTGATGCAGCCTTTCTTGGAGACCTTTAAAGAGAGCTCCTTAGTGAGAGCCATAAAGATTCAAGGGTGAATAATGTCTCGACTTTCCTTATCAGGGTCTGACACGCTTGCTGAAGTATTACCATAACAAGCTGCAGTGCATTTTCATGCCTTAGCAGAATTGTTGGTGTCAGCAAAACAAAATATGGCTACAACAACATGCACACCCCTGATCTTAAGACATTAAAGAGGAAAAAGAAAAGGGAGGAGTACGATACGAGAGCAGCCGCCTTTGAAATTACATTCATTATGTATTTGATGCTAATGTGTATCGCTAACTCCTCAACAATAAGGCCACGGGAAACATGTTCCGGGATCCAAATTTAGAACAAAAACACATTTTCTAACCACGCTGGGTGTTTCCATTACAGTATCAGGCAAACAAGATTGTTTGCCTGATACTGATGCCTAATAGCCTTCACGAGCTAGCGTTGGGGGAATATGTAGAGCATTAATAGATGCACCTCCCCAACCCTTTCAGGGGCGTCCAAAAATGAAAAAGGAAGCCTTTTCCCCTGTGTGCACTGGGAGAGACATGACTAGGAGTTGTGCCAGGCACTTGCAAATGCGGTCTGAGCCCCTCAATAGTGATCCTTTAAGCTGCTATCAGCACAAATAGAACAGAAAGCCACTGCTTTACATTTTCATTGATTGAGGATTAACTTTTCTTGTGATTAAAAAAAAAAAAAAAAAACCTTTCAAAGAGGGATGCCTCAGTGCGGCCATTAGACAGTATCTTGCCTTTTGCCCCTCCCCACCACCATCACCACCACCACCCCACAGCCCCCATTACTGTCAGCAAATCTATGATATCCATGAGCAATGCTTCACGGCAGGGCTCTGCTTCTACTGACAGTCCCGAGCGGACAGAAGCTGCCAACACAGTAGCTGATGCATCCAATCCTTTAAAGGATACTGTCTTGTTTTGTTTTGTTTTTTTAATTCTATTACACATTAGTGACCTAAACCTATTAATATATACAAATATCATTTATATAATTATGTCTGTGAACACATGTAAAACAAACTCTATACTGCTATTTACATTATTAGGAGTTGGCTAAGATTATTTCCCACAGCTCACACTGGGCAATTATGTGTTAGCTCTTTTATAAGTACAATGCATATTCTTGTGATCCCACAGAGGGAGTGTATCCCAGAGAGACGACTTTAATACATATGTAAAATATGCAACCCATTTTATAGTATGCTTGGAATATTAGGTGATGGCTTGGACCAGAAATTGCCAATGCAAGCAGAATATGCACAAAATGAGCATGGCCAAGCTGGTCTTTAGCTCCGTGTTGGTAGGCCAAGAGCTGTGTATTTCTGGATAAGTTCACAAACTAAAAGGGAAAGAAATAAATAAAAAATACTTAATTTAATGCAAAAAATCCATTTTAAATTCACTATATGTAAGATTTTTTTTTTTTTTTTTTACATCATTTGCACATCGTATTTTTGAGTAATGTAATACATTTTATTTGAAAGCTCCATTTAAGATTTAGTGGCATCTAGTGGTGAGGACTGGACATTGCAACCAGCTGAAACTTCTACCGGTTAGAATTTCTTAAGTATTCACTGCTCAGCAGGTTTTTACCAGGGGCTGAAATATTCTCAAAGGATCTCTTCCTCCCCGGAACAGATTAGGGGTCTCATTTATAAACATCGCAATCACACGAAACAAGGCCTGTAAGAGGGGTACGCCACTTCCCTCGCAAAAGTTGTGATCTATAAAAATAAACTTGATGGGAGAAACTTTGGCCCATGCTTAAGAACATTTTGAAGACAGGAAATTGGCGATGCAGATGGTGAGGTGGAAGCCTGATTGTAGAAATTGTTATTTTTTTGGTGCATGCCATTTTTGGCTTTTGCCCATATGTAATTTATTTTTACTTGATTTATTTATTCATGTATTTTTTATGTGTGTGTACAGGAATTGTAGTTGTGTGTTTTAAAAAGTGCTATATCAATTAAGTTTTACTTAATTATGTTTTAAAAAATCACAAAAACAGTACTGTAGAGACATGGTGCAATATGGTGATATCTGTAGACAAGGCAACCTGGTCCCACCCTGAAATCATCAAAATCCGGCGCTTGGGCATCAGACACTGACTAAAAAAGCTATTCTTTCACATTGGCATGATACGTGGCGGGTCAGCGTTCTAGTTAAGTGGTGCCCGGCGGCATCAGGGGGAAACGTGGCGGGACATGAAGGAAAGTTAAGGCAGCGAGTGGTTGGGTGGCAGGCGTGGTAAATGGGTCCAACAAACATAGACTTTCACCCAGGAGAGCGGTGTTCTTGTCCCATAAGATTACGAAGCCAAACCCTGTTCTTTTTTCCTAAACCCAGCCACATGCGCTTGTTGTTGAAGGAAAAAAAATGTCAAGTTGTGGTGTTGTACTGACGTAGTGCATATATTTTGAAAGAGACTGTATGCTAAAAGTTAAATTTCCTGTGAAAATGGGGGGCCTTTAACAGACGTCAATCTGCCTGATGCCAATATGATGTCATGACATCAGAAAGATGTTGGACATTATGTCAGACAGATGTTGAATTTCATTAAAAAGAAAATCGGGTGGAAAAGATTTTAAATGTCTAATCCGTTAGAATTTCACGTTGTGTGGACATTAACATTACGATGTTTTGTAGCCACAGGGTGGTGTTTTCATAGATTCCGCTTAAATGTCGTTATTCTACGTTATCATGATGTTGGCAAGAGATGCTTGGAAATATTGAAAAGAACAGCTTTACCTGAACAACATCATCTTTTCATCTGTTTTTTTTTTGTTTTTATTTGGTCACCAAACGTCTCAACCAAATATCAACGTCTGAAAAGGTTGGTGGCCAGCCGTGAGGGTATACAGTTTGCTTTTTTTTTAATCTTTGTGAAGTATGAAAATAATCAGCAAACTCACAATGTCAGAAACAAGTGGGAGAATCTGAAAGTCAGACAGCATTATTTTAGAAAGTTTGGGGCATTTCGCTTGTATTCAGATGTATTACCTGCATATTATTGCTCATGAATTAAACATTGCAGTGCATTTGGAGGCAATTTTATCAATTTAGGGATTATGGCTTAGTTAAAATCCTCTAACTGATCCCATAAAACAGCCACTTTACATGCATTGTGTGGGCAAAGGAGATGCTGCCTCTCTGTCACTTTGCAATTTCCAGGTAAATGTATAATAAAGATTAATGGCTTGCATAAAAGGAAAGCATGGGAGCTAAAGTACAGTTTTAGAATAGCAGCATATCATAATGACACGAGTGTTTCAACTGTCTACGCTGAATCGCCGCATAGACCTGAGACTGCACTGCAGCACTGCTGTGCCTCATCATGACTCCCCAACAATCAAAATCAGGAATCAAAGAGGTGATTATTGAGGAATAAGTTCACTTGTTCTTTGTGTAATCCCTCCACAGGGATAAGAAATAACAAGTCCCGTATCCTCTTTAAACACTGGAATTACAGCAATTACCAAAGAGCAAGGGGACCTGTGGTGGAACAGTAAATAGTTAACCTAAAAGCAAAAGTACTCAGCATTATACAGCCCAACATAATCCCTCCCCTATGTAATCAATTTAAGCAGAAACATCTCATTAGGGGCCAGCAACGCAGCCACTGATCTCCATACAACAGCTGGCAAGGGCGCTATAAAGGGGCCACCATGGCTGATGCTCCTCACATTAACTTTCAACTTATGGATAGTGTGGCTCTTCTCCAGCGATATCTTCAGCCCCACCATTATGATTGCCAAGGTCATGTCTGATGAAAACATGATGAAGCAGCAGTTTATCTTTTCTCGTTTTCTCTCTTTCCTTCCTCCCTCTCGCTCCCTCTATCTACTTCCCTCTCAATCTCCCTCCCTGCCTCTCTGTCTCTCTCCCTCTCCTGGCACAGAGTTATTGAACAGTGGGGGACCGCTGAGTTTTAATTACAAGAAGATCCGTGGAGTTAATTGAACATAGCGCAGGCCCTAATTTCACTTTACAGCAAATCAAGATGTTAGTTATGTAAATTCTGTCCTGTCCCACTGGGGGACTGGGGACTTCTGCCAGACACCAAAGTCATTCTCTCCTCACTGGCACCAAGCTGCTGTCTCTGCAACTTACCTGAAGGACTTTTTATTAGAATACGCTCTTAAAGATACTTCATATACCTCATTTTTTTCCTCCACCAGGGCAGCACTATGGCCACATATCTATTTATATATCCAACGTTTATTAAAATGAGAAAGGATTGAGAGATAGTGTACCTACACCAAGGCCGCACAGTCCTCTGGATTTGTCAGTCTATTAATAGAAAATATCTAAACAGCTTCAATCTGCATCTGGATTTGGATCTGCATCAAAATACAGTTACAGACAATCAACTGATGGCAGCTGTGGCCATAAAGACGACCTAAATCCTCAACATTCTCACTCAGACCTCGTTACATATCAACATTTGGTCATGGTGCTTCCACGCCCGGATACAATGTGAAAGATACCCTGGGTGTGTTGGTTGCTGATGCTCTGGGACGCCGTGTCAAGTTCTGCCTGTTACATGCATTGTCTTCTTTCAAAATACACTTCTGTCTTCACAGGAAATTTAACGTTTACATACAGTCTCTTTCGGAATAAACGCACGAGTCAGTACAACACTGCAACTTGACATGTTTTTTTTCCATCAACAACTAAGGCACATGGTTGGGTTTAGGCAACAAAAACACATGGTTAGGTTTAGGATTTAAGAACAGGGTTTGGTTTCGTAATCTTACGGGAGGCGAGCACCATTCTCCCGGGTGAAAGTCAGCATTAATTGGACCCATCTGCCACCCGTCTTGCCCGCCCAACTTGGACTTTTGCAGCCTTCATTTTCGTTCTTCTACCACTGCGTTTTTCCCTGACGCTGCCAAGCGGCTACGTATCATGCATTTTTTCGTCAGTGTGTGACGTCACAAGTCGCTGCCCAAGCCCTGGTTTTTGACAACGTCAGAGTGGGACCTGGTTGAAATCCTCTCCCTCCAGCTATCAGCACAAGGGTAGTTAAAATGTCCCCACATCATATAAAGCTGGTTGCGTGTAGACAATGCATTCAAGAGTATTAGCAACTTGTTGGGATCATCCAGAATCCAAATCTTTTCTTTGACAAATTTCATGAGGAATAAAGGCCTTTTCACAGCAGGGAAAAACAAAAATGCAGACTATATTTTCAACATTTTTCATGTTAAAACCTTAAACACCAAGGCTGGTACAAATATTTGCATTTGGTGCATTCCATCGAAAATTAAACATTTGCTCAATCAGACAATCCCGATCATTATTTAATCATTGTTTTTACTATGATAAAACCACACTCAGTCTACACACTGGAGACAGGCTTGTTATTTCAAGTGTGGAATAGTGCATAGAAAAGTTACAATGTAGTCACATTTCCTGTGGGTAAGTGTGAATGCTGAGCTTCATTGCACTGGTTTTCATCATGTATGAAGCGACTGAACAAAGTCCAAATTTGTTTTTTGTTGTGTTTGTGATATATACAAGGCTTAATGGTTAGTTTATAATGGTCAGCTTATAATATCAGGGCTCAGTAGATCTCTCAAGGTAAGACAGTCAACTCAAATGCTTCCATTGCTGGTAGTCACAATAATATCATAACAAAAATAGCTGATGTAATGCTGTCGTTTAACCTAAATGGTAAGCAAATGTCACAAATTACACTAGGTTGTATTTTCTGACAAGTATGATGTCCACAGCATAACGTCAGATAATGTACTTGGAAATGACAGGTAAAATGATGCCTTCACAGCAAAGTATGTTTACCTCTTTTGTTGTTGCTCACCATCACAAGCAAGTTCAACTGCTACACTTCCCCAAATGTTCTCTTTATAGTCATTGTCTTTGTTATCTTTATTTTGCTAATTTGCAAGATCAATCTGACAACAGAAACAAAAGAAAAGTGTCAGTGAGAACAACAATAGGGTGAATTTGTTGGAAGGAGTCTAATGTGCCATCACTTCGCAGAGTAACTGGGTGTGTATGTAACCTATTCACAGGTGGGGCTGTGCAATGACAAAGTTAAGAAGAAGAAGACTGTCTGTCATCTTTAACTTTTTTTTGTGCATCTTCAACATGGACGTAGGTGATCGTAAAGCTCAGCTTTGGTGATAATAAACCAAATTACGACCTTTATTTACCATAACCAAGTTGTTTTTGTGCCTAAAGCTAACCACAGGTTAACCACAGCAATGTTGAAATGCAAAGTTTCAACATATCTGCTATATAATAATATCCATGGTTTGGAGAAATGTACAATGCCATTTTTTTTCTTTGTGCCAACTGGGTTGGCTTTAGTGGTACAAATACAGGGTGCAAAAGTCAAAACAGTTCAGAGCCACATAGTGGACTAGGTAGTTAAGAACAAAATGTTCAGATAGCTGCACCACAAACAACCCACTCCTTTTGTGGCCCATGTCTTTTGGCCCAGGACAAAATATAAATACAGTCTACCTCCCAGGTGGAAAGAAATAACATATTTGTCACCATTGTAGGCCTCCCTCTTTCTATTCCAGTCAAATTTACACCTTAGCCCAAAATCCTGCACATGCAATAGACAGATTTTGAAGACTGGCAGTTGTAGCACGACTGCATGCTACGGAGCATCTTAATGTGATCAAATAGATTAGAAGGAATCCTTTAGTGCTGACAAGGTGTTAACTGTAGCCTGCGTCTTAAGGCCCTTTCCAATATGCCAAGGACTTATGGGAACACAGTGTAAGACTGAAATCTCTGATCCAATTTGGAAACAATGTCGTACAATTAAATTCATCAGTACATAAAGTTGAACATAACTAGGGATTATGTTTGTCGAGATGATTTAATTTTAGAGCAGCGACGAGGTCTAAAGGGGAAAGACGCGCAAGTGGAAATCCTGTATTCTGAATGTAGCACTCCCGCGCTGGAAACAGGGAGGAAGCTCCACATGTATTGATTGAATTAAGCTCCCTGAGGGGCTGATCGGCTAGCAACGTCTGGATAGGTTTTTGTTTTAAGTCCCGTGCAGGGGTTTCGTTCATCCAGTTCCCCATAAGGTCTGTTTGCACTCCAGGCCTCATGGGAAATCCCATACAGCCTCGGGCATGGTTGATAACAAAAGAAAATGTTCTGTCGGTCTCTCTTCCCCTCTCCCTCTCGCTGCGTCTCCACCCGGGCCTTATCTTAAATACCTTGAAGAGGATGGAGGCACTGGTTTGTTGGAAGCTGTCAGTAGCGCTCCAATGAGAGGGGCCTCTCTGGAGTTGATAGGACTGTGGTTAGCTTCATACTCGACACAACATGAGGCAGTATTACACAGTTGGCCTGTACATTTTTCATATGCTGCGGTGAAATTGCCTCAAAAATAGGAGCTCTCAAATTCTATAAATATGGAAAGATGCCTCAAGAAATGATGCAAAGACTGAAAAAGTAATGCCTGTTTCTGATCCCTCCTTATTATAGAGACCTCTTGAAGGAGCTCAAATGAAACAAAAAGTTAACAAGCTTCTTATATGAGGTGGAAGAATACATTTCTTCCATTATCCCCAATTTTGTTCAGTCCTCCGTGACCTGACCACAAGTTGGAGATGGCTCTCAGCTCTGCGGGACCCCTCTAAAAGCCCCAAGAACTCAATAGGACAGCATGAGTCCTTGTGATTTGCCAAAAGAAGCGCCTTTACAAATACTTGGAACAGACATGACGACCTCTCTTCCACATTGGGCCAGGCTGCGGGCTATTATGCCACTCCGGTGCCTCAGCACAAGAGAATGATACATAGTATTCCTCTGTGGGATCCACTGTCAAAGCCCTCATGGTGAGGACAGCTTGCATCCGCTTCCAAGACAAGACAGTGAGTGAGAGACTTTGGGAGAGTGAAGTCAAAGGCGAAGCCATGGCACTTACTTAAATGTCATACTGTCTATTTAATTTGCATGTGGGAAGCGTCAAGACCGAGCAAGACTGCCAAGTCGCAGACAAGGAGGAGAATGCGGATCTCTAGGAAGACAGCAAGTTGGATGAGTTACTGAATGTAAACATTACCATTTACTTCAAGAAAGCTTTGATGCTGCAGATTATCATTAAAGCATATTTTTTATAGTTCTGGGATCCTGTTCACAGGATGATTTCTTTGAAGGTGTCTCATGCAGCTGCGTATTTTTCCTAAGCTTTCCGGCGTCTTAAATTTTGACAACAGTCAGTCAGAAAGTAGTACATCATCTTGGAGAATATTTCAGATACAGTATTTAAAATCAAGTGTTATTATTCCCATCTGCCATTCGTGTTTCAGTCAAATCGTCTGGCCCGGAAAAGATCTTAGAGGCAAGAGAGTATATCTCAGTTTCCCCCGTGCCCTCAAAAATTGTGGTCGTTATAATAATTACAACCACTAAAATCAGAGCAAACAGATCCAAATATCACAGGTAGGAGAAACAAAATGATGTCTGTGTTCCCTGAGAATAAGGAAAAAAAGGGTTTGGCACAGAACGGGCCCAATGATGACAGAAAAAGCTGTCTCTGCCATGCTCTTCATTCCCATCCTATTCTTGGTTTACATTTCTCTTTTTACTCCCCGTCCCTACAGAGACTAATTATTTTCTGAAGTTTCACCCGTTCCCAGTCCTCTATATTTATCAGAAGAGAACGACAAAAATGGACTGGCGCTGAAAGACAGGGACGCCGTGTTTTTTCACTTTTTCTTGTGTTGCCTCAGGTTAATTTACGATGCTTTGTGCTGTCATCTGTTTTTAATGGGGCAGAAGGAGAGAGTTTGAATGCATGGGAACAATTGCATAAGAAGGAGCATAATAAAAAGGGTCAAAGGATCACGTCATTTATATTTGTTGGTCTTTTACATCATATTCACGCAGAAGCCTCATCACTTGACAGCGTAATTAGAGTTAAAATTCTGGTAAATAATGACAAACAGTTATCCCGGGAAAGAAAAAAAGAAGTGGTAATTTTTTTTTTTTTCAATCATGTTGTCAGTATCTCTCACAGAAACATGATAAGCACCGAGCCTCAAGCACACCAACATGTTTTATTTGGCCTATTCAAATTTCCAGACTTGCAGATGACAAGACATATGTGTTTTGGTTTTTATGAGAAGCACATCTCTGGCTAAAATGGGAGACTAATTTGCACACAGGCTCGCACACAGATTCATGCTAATGATTGATAATGTTTCATTAATGCAAAATATTCTCTGCCAAGGATCTAAACAAATTGTGGCAATTTAGTCGTTCCAACGTGTGGTATCAATCATTTCCACCAAGGAACCATCATGCATCAATGCCATTTTCCTCTTAAAGAGGTTCATAGGTCTGGAGGCAGCAGCTGCACATTTTTGGCAAAAGAAAATCAAAACTTTATTCATTTTTTTCCCCCACAAAAAGACATTTTACAAATTGTTCATGTACTAAATGATTTACCTGCTTTGATTTTAACACACAACAATAAACAATTATGAACACAGAATTGCATAAATGTTGGACTTTGGGTGTTTTCTAAAGGCCTGCCAAAGACACATAGCAAACAAAGCCCTATACTCTCTTTTTTATGTGTTTTGACATGTATGCCATTTCATATTTTTGCTTTGTATTGCTTATAGAGTGGAAAAATAATGATAAAAGCTGCTACAATAACAGCTGTAATGTCTTCACTTACAGTGTGGTTTTCATGTTTAAATAATCAGTTTATGTCCTTTCAATTCAATTCAATTCCTATTAGTGTCATTGTAAATGAAACAATGAAATTCAACACGCAGAATAAAATGGAACTCATTTAAAGATAATAAATTAATAATAAAGGAGGCAATAAAATATCATTCATTCATACTCTAAACACACACACACACTGCACTCAAACACACACATGCAGTGCCAACATATGTCGTGAACATAAAATAAGTTAGAATTATTTGCACATAAATAAATAATTGAATAAAATTCTTCCATGAGTTGACACCATAAGCCGATGCTGCTTGAGTGCCACCAACCCAGTCGCCACAATAAATGTTAGCATTGTACATTTCTGCAAAACACATTGTACATTATCATGTAGTGGATACAGAGAAACTTTGTGTTTCAACTATGGTGACACAGAGCGGTTTCGTTACGGTAAGGTAAAGATCATTTTTAGCTAAATATATCGTTTTGGAGGCACAGTCCCTTTTGTGATGGTGTGGCTCGTCAGGCCCTTTTTAAGAAACGCCTGGCTTGATGGCTTTGTGAGTGTATCTCCCAGGCCTACAGGCAGGCGTGCAGGGACTCTCCCAATGAGGTCTGCGCACACTCCACAGATGGCAGCCTTGTTCAGCAGGGTCAGCATTGTGGTCTACACCCTGCCCCTTCATATGGTTCATAGGGCTCTTGGACATGTTGGACTCCTTTCGGGGTCTGTGCCTGCTGGAATTACACAGGACTGGTGAAAAGTTTTGGGTGTATGTCAGCTGTCTTGCATCTGACTTTCCTCTGAGGGTGATACACCAACATGTTTTTGTGCAACTCAGTAACCTGGGCAATGTGGTGTCTATTCTTGTCTTTCGACCCCTGCAGGGTTACACCAAAGCTCCACCCAGTTCAGTTGCTTACCACCTGGGCTGGCTGGGGCCCCCTACTTCGGGCTACAGCGACTAACCTTTAGCCAGTCAGATTCAGTGTAGCTGGGTCAATGTTATGTCGTGACAGAGCGTTTATTCATCAGGCTCTAGCGACTGTATCCATAGAGTCCAGTAGAAGGCTAAGCCTATATGAGAAAGAATGGTTACGATATTGTAACCCTAGTTCTATTAGCACAGGCAGAGCCCTCTACCTGGGAGCCCTGTTGCTCCTATGCCACTCGCTGAGGAGGGTGTAGGATGTCTGATGGCGGGAATATGCCTCCGTATATACCATGGAGTCTGCATGTATTCTGGTAGGCATGTCCTGATTGGCTGGCTACGTCTAAGCTTTTCTCAGCTTGTGAATGTGTGCTTGTGATTAGAGTATCACCCATAGAGTCCAGTAAAGGGCTCCGCCTGTGCTAACAGAACTACTGCCACAATATCGTTACCTATGTTTCATATGCTTGCAAAAGAAAATACCAATAGTACCAAGTATAATCTAGTCTACAGATTATTCTTTTCTCTCTTCACAAGGCTCAGAGTTACAGCAAAGTTTACGAAATATGTGGCTGTAGAGGCTTGGTAACATGGTTGACTACAAATTGGCAAACTCATAGCACGGGGAGCTAACTGGTGACCCGGAGTTGGGAATATGCCAGTGCTAGTTAGTCGCAATAGCTCCCTGAGCTTCTTTTCGTTGTCTGTGCACTGTGACATTTACACCATCTGGCAGTTTAGCCAGCGCACTAGCTCAGCTGCTAACAGGTCATCAAGTTTACAGAGTTATTTTTCAAATTGCTGTACCACCAACTCCAGTCTCTAACAGCCTCCAAACCATGCCTTTTTAAGGGAACAGTTTATACTCCCACAGAGGAAGTTAATAAAAGTGAATGGTGCAAGAGAGCTAATAAGATACAACAGCTTCTTCCATTTTGGACTCACCAGCTCTCTGATCCCTAAGTGGTCACTATAAAATGGCATGCTACTGGTGCTTCTGGTCATGTGGACTTACATGGCCAACTATAAGTGAATTCACTAACTGCAGCAATTCCATTTAAATTAATTTCACCATTTTAAATGCCTGTGTGGCCGAGCCTCAACACCAACTCCCCTGACACACTGTAAGGATGAGTTAATATTATTTTGAGTCAGCCTAATGCTACAAATTCTGAATACACACTTTATATATGTCAATAAAGGGTAAAAAATGTTACTGATGTGTGTGTAGAACACTTCTGGCAGTCACTTGTGAATGATGTCTGCCAGCCTGACCTTCACAAGTCTTCCTGCACATTCAGCTGGAGGAGGAGGAAGAAATGGAAATATGTCATCCAGCTGCCAGTTCAGGGAGATCAATCACTCTGGACAGGTCATTGTTCTTCTCAGTGGTTAAAAGGACAGAGGTCTATCCCTGAAGTAAGTCTGGTGCTTCAGGCAGGAGCCTTGGCTGCTGGCCGAAGCACCAGTGCCACTGGATTAATTATGAGGGTGCAAAGCAGGGATGAGACAGAGGGACACTAGGATGGACTTTGTTAGTACAATAAATTTCACATTTTATATGCGTGAGAGAATAAATATAAATACATAATTTCTTATGAGGTCTACATTACATAACTTTGACATTCTCTGATGGTGCTCTCAACTCAAGCAGGGTTTATCTTTCATGTCCAGCTGCCCCTCACTCAACAACCAATATAAGATTAACAAACATGTTACTGTATGTACATTTACACACTCACTAAAACTTTTTTTTCTTTTTGTTTATTAACAGAATCCACAAATTAATTTTCACATTTCTGCACCATCACACATGTGGAATCCAATTTGCATTTATTTGCGTATTGTGATTTTGAGCTATTTGTCACAGCGGGATAAGCAAATGTATCAAGGCGGTCAGGCCAACACGTCACCTGTACACTCATTAAAATCAAGTGATCAATTAGTGTGACGATTACAAGGACAGCTTGGTCTGCATTGTCAACACGTTTTTACTCCCGGCTTGTTGAATACGGCCCTACATTTCAATGTAACACTCTACCCCCCCTTCTAGTGTCAGTTTTGGATGCTCAGAGACAGCAACAACTTTTAGTTTAGACGAAAAGAAACCCTACTTGGTTAGTTTAAGAAGTAACATCATGGTTTGGGTTGATTTAAGTGTGTTTGTCATGTAACTTTACTCACGTGAGTAACTTAAAGGAATACTTCACCCACAAAATGACCATTTGTATATCTATTAGTTATGCTGTGTTGCCTTGAATTCATATAGAATACTTTGTTTTTCTTGCATGCCTCCATGGAAAACGGCAAACATTTTAATTTGCCGCTTGATTAGGGACCATGTTTAACAACTGCAAAATAATATCAAAGCAACCGCATTCAAAGTCACACACAACTCGCGCAGTATAATCCAAGCCTCATTTATCCAGTCATATGCTCAGTGCTTCACAAGCACTCACTTAGCACTGGAGTCTGGCTTTAAAGAGAGCATAGATACATTTCGCTTTCAACTGAGTTTTAAATAGTGAGGTTTTAGCAAATGTCAATTGGAACCTTTCCCATTAAATACAAAAGCCAGACATTAGTCGGTTTTAGTGGGGGGGTTTTGTCCAGTGGGAAAGGGGCTTTAGACGTATAACTCATAGTCCTGCTACCTGGAGAAATTCTCCAACGACTCTGCATTTGTTAGGCTGCATCAGTGAGGGGAAAGATGCTAAGTGCAGGGGCGTCATGGACTCCTTCATGTATTGGTGTGGGCTGAACCACCTGCAGCTTAGCACCAGTAAAACAAGGAGTTGGTGGTACACATGCTGTGTCTTTAACTGTCTGAAAAACGTGAGGTCGTGCACTGGGCACAACTTTTGTGCCTTTTTTGAGCCAGCTTTCAAAAGCGCAGTGGCAGGTTGCGTCTGAGGTTGCTAAGCAGTCTCACCAAGCACCATATCGTAGCCTATTTACCTAAAATCCTGACAGCAGAGCTATTCTTCTTCCAGGGGCTTTTTAAAAGTGTGCAGGCATATCGTCTGTGGGACAGATGTAAAGCTCTGGTTGTTCCTCATCATATGACATGCGGTGCACGCTGCTGCGTTCCAAAAGTTGAACTCTGTTTATTTTGAGGCACAGCTGTTGCGCCCTGAAAAATAGGCGCTCAGGAAGTGTGCGCCGTGACAGCATCACTCTGCCGTTTGAGCGTGCCTATTGCTCGTCTACACTGAAAACAACAAATTTGAGTGCACAAAAATTGCGGTGTGCGTACTGCCCCTTAAGCAGGTAGAAAACATCTGCAACTCCTATTTCCATCCAGGGGTGGACATCAACACTGTTCAAGACTACACCGTGGCAAACAGAGGGGCTGGAGCTGACACTACTCTCTTTGGTGATGATGTCAATGACAAGGAGCTTCGCAAACTGTGGAACATATGGACAGTGACTCTCACCCTCTCCACGATGTGCTGGTCATGCCTGACAAAATTACTGTTGTTGTTTTATTCTGTCTAAGACAAGTGATAAACACCAGTATAGATATTTCTGAGTGTAGTTGCTCTTCAAAAGGATTGTTTGTACTTGACTTATTAATTATTTGTTTTAATATTTATATCAAACTTCATCACAAGTATGTCTCAAATGACTGGAAACAAACAAAAAAATGGCACAGTACACAACTGTTCAAAACAAAAGGAAGCAAAGAATACTGCACAATACCAAGTAGCAGACTTAACAAGCCAACCTTAGACCCTCAGTGTGTGAAGAAATACTCTTTTAGGCTGCACTGCATGGGTGGAAGTAATAGAGTGTCAAAATATAGAGCAGCAGTTCAGTTACTATTATGGTGAAAAACTAAAATTGGAGTCAGATAAAAAGATTGAAATGTTTAATATGTTTTGACAGTAAACATATAATTATTTTATACATATATTAGAGCGGGTTCAGTAAAGGGGCTCAAGTTTATATAGTTGTTTACCCGTCTATCACTGGATGTGAAGGAGGCGTGCAGCTTTGCTTGCAGACATACATATAATTGACTACGTTGCCCGACAGGCAAGGAAGTGGAAAGATAGTGCTGAATGTAAATAGCATTAAAAAATACCAAAGTTGTGTCTATATTTATTGCAGGCAAAAGATGCGACAAGTGAGCAGGGAGAAGAGGAAGAGAGAAACTTTCGTCTGTGAGTATAAAGGGAGAGATGGAGAAAGTTATGCGGTTGTAATGCTGTCTGAAACTGGGAGAAACTGTGAATCCTGACTGTTTTTGTCATTGATCTATTCTGGCTTGTCATAGGTGCTACAGAAAAAGTTTTGTCTTGCACATGGGGCTCACACTGGAGTCGTCAGTGACTGGATTGTTATACCACTGCTGGTGTCAGAAATAAGAGAGTGGACATCACCAAACTGGTGAGAGGATGTCTGAATGACAGAAAGTCAGTGAATTGTGTGATCGAACACTGCTTGAGCAAACTGTTGAATGAAAGATCATCAAAGACGGGAGCAAGAGTAGAGGAAAGGGGTGTGTAGATGAGAAAAAAAACTCTTATAATTAGCAGAGGATCAGTGCTAAATCTTCTGTCACAAGTTTAACTAACACAGTTTTAAACCCTTGAGACAAGCAAAAGCTATGCATCAATATCCACCATGCAGTAATTGCATCAGTGACACAAATAATGACCGCATGCTGAGAAATATCAAACTGTATTGATCACTAATGGTAAGAAGGGGGTGTAGAAAGTCCAACATTTCAGAAATAATTAGTCGGTAAGCATTTTACAGTCAAGAGGAAGTTTTCAAAAATATGGTATTTGGCCAGCCCTCCAACGGCCATGTGAGATCAATATGACCTGAATTAATGGGCAACTTAACAAGGCACTTAAAACCCTCTTAACAGGACAGATAAAAACCCAGTGAACTTTGAAAGGTAATGAACATTTTTTATGCCTACGAAGCTGCTGGCTTTATTAGCTGAAACAAATGGAGCAGGCACTTAAATCAGACACTAAAATTGACTTCTAAATAAATTAAGGAGGCTGAAAATACAACAGAAGTCTTTTTAGGCAGCTTTGCAGCAAATCCAGAGGTGCAGGCAAACACTGAAGCTGTGATATTTGTGTTTCTCAACTTTCTCTCCGAGCACAAAGATTCCTCCAGGACAGAGGTGATCTGAGAGCGTCTGCAGCTTCAGACCGCAGTGTGACATTTGAAGTATGAAGCCCTTATTCATCATTAATCAGGTTGCTTGTGATGATAGCCGTCAACTGGATGGTTGTCCATCAGAGTTCTTTCAATTGGGGCAATCAAAAAAAAAAAAATAAAATAAAAATCTAGACGTTAATTTGGCTAATTTGCTAGCTTGTGATGTGAAATTATTTAAATTAAACGCTTCCTCTAAATTTTTATTTTCTTTTTAAATCTATTTTATTTTTTTTATGTATATTTGTGAATTATTGAGTGAATTGTGTTTTTTTAACAGCCAACCAAAAACAGGTTCATCAGCAAGCTCTCTGAATTCAGAGGTTTTTGCAGATCAGTGAGAGCAGCACAGGCGGATATGTTCATGTGCTTTTTTTTTCCCCCTCAGCCGCATTTTGTTGAGTTTAAAGCACAGGGTAGAGAACTGTTTTATCATCACTCAAAACACCCTTTCGATCAGTTTGTGGTAGGATTGATCAGGGCTGATCTGATGAGATCAGAGGATTAGAGGAGCAGCTGCAGCAGAGGCAAGTGTAAGAAAACTTTCTGTTGCTGCCATCACGCAGGTTAGACCCAGCACTGGCGGCCACAGTGGGACTCAGTTAGCTAGTCAGTGCCACCAGCGGGACTAACGACGTTGTCAAACTATTGTCAATCGATGTGTAGGAATTAATAAGGAGTAACAACAACAACAATGGTGGGAGCTATAGACAAAACAGACACTGCTAACGATGCTGTTTTAAATCGACACATCCTCTCAATATTGCCCGACTTAGTTTGTTTTTACTTCACTTTGCTTTACTCGTAAAAGCCAGGCAAAACAGATATGTTGGCATGGCTATGCATCACTGTTGAATTCAAATACCAGACAAGGAGCATTTACCTGCTAAAAAGCCAGGTTTATCTTTTGGGAGTTGGTGGACATCATAATTATTTTACAGCAAACTAAATCTGTTATCTGTTATCACTGATGCAGTCGCATTTCTACTAAGATCTTGTAAGACAGTCACTGTTGCCTCTCCATTTTACTGTGTTGGTTTAGTTCAAGTGTCAACATGTTTCTCATGGTGTGGTTATCCTCAAGTTTAGTTAGGTTTATGGTACAGAAATGCTAAACCTGTAACATTTTGGCTTACCTGCCAGGATGGATAGTGTATCCTTGGCTTGCATTAACAACAATGGCTTGCGATCAGAGCTTATTGCTTCAATTTTGTGAACCCATGGATGTTTTGTCAAAGATTCATTGCAAACTTGGTTCTCGGTGCGTTCTGAGTCTTTTACAGCCATTTAATTTTCAGCACCTGATAACATCATCCACAACATAATAGTACTTCTGCCTTTGCTTCCAAGGAACAACGGGACACTATTTGTCAAGAGTGCTTTTCAGGAAAATGTTAACAAACGCTGTCTTACGCATTCGAACAAATGTCCAGTGCTGCTCTTTGTTTGATGAGAAAGGTAAAAGTTAGGTGAGTATTAGTCTCTGCTCATTACCATGTCACGTCTTGAATACTAGTCCAGAATGCTAACAGGGCTAAAGAGAAATATGCTAATGTAGTCCAGAACAAGGACCTCCAGGAAAGCCTTACAATATTGTCCGTTAATGAGAAACAAGCCAATCTCATTTCTCAGTAATCCAATCCAATTTTGATGAACAGATTAATAGCTAACTGCATTAATTGAATGACACGGAAAGCACCGAGGAGAACCCTGTGAAAACATCATCTACATAATATTCATACACTTAGGATACACCAACACCTTTCAGTTTACCAAATGACACAAAGCTCAGTGCTACCCCTCCAGATAGCAGATTTTTGACAGGAGCGACAAACTTTGTTTGGTAAATTATACAGAACTGTGATGGGAGCCCTGCTCCCCAAGCAGATGGCTCCTTTTGCTATAATCAGTGTGCTAAACACTGGATAATACAAACTTTAATGAGTTCAATGCAAACTTTCTCTCACTCACTCACAGCTGCTTTGAGAGCCGCAAATCAATCCATTATTACAGGTAAAACAACAGCAGAGCGAGAGGGAGGGAACTGTGGTCATTAGTGCTGACAAATGAAAGGCCTGGGGATCTGGGGTAATTCATCTGGAGCTGAATATTCTGCTTCCAAAGCCAATAAGGAAGCAGTTTTGGACCAATGTTGCAGACCACACATCCCATTAAGATTCATCCATACATCCATTTATAATGTAATTAGTCCAAACACCACAAAGTATACATTAATTAAACATTTCAAACAAACTATAGTTCAACTCCCCTTTATGATAAAACTTTTTAACAGATATAATTCACAAGTCGTATGATCTTCAGTGGCTCAGAGTAAACTGATGACTCGACTACGAAAGAAATGTATGTATTATTACAGCTGTGGTCTTATCTTTATTGCTGTGGCTATCATCTCTATTTTTTATTTTAACCTTGCACTTCACTAAAGTATGTGCTGAGAATTGTGAGCATGGTGAAATAACTACAACAAAGTCCATCTGGTCAAGAAACAAACAGTCAGATGTTAAGACCACCAAGCTAACAGTTTAGCCGGGTTATACAACCTTCCGGAGGAAAATGAGTACATCTAAAATGTTAACTAAAAGTCTAACTGAATGTGATCTTGGATAAATAGTTTACACATCCATCACAACTGGGTAACAGTTTTGCGGTTAATCTTTGTTTTCTTTTTCAAATACATTAGCCTGTATGATGGTCTGACTGCTGGAGTTCTTGCCCCACTGGACTTTTTAATGATGTCACCATGTTCCAAATCTCATTACTTTTGTGATTATAATGTTATAATTACAATAAAATAAAATCCAAGTTGTGGGAAATCCACAAACAATGTCAGTAGACATGTTGTAGAGCTGCTCTATGATTACATCTGACTTTATATGATATGACTTGTAGAGTAAAATAAGAAAATATTGCGTGGAAGTTTTTAACTGTCTTGATGAAATTTGTTTATATTACATTTTATGTCCTCCACAAACACTTGAATGCTGATGAAAATCTATTTTATTTCAAGCAGCTGCTCACTATTAGCAATGGGGCTCTACACAAACAGTACAGTACAGTTTTCCTCCAAAGTTGGAATACTTTAATTTATCTTAACTGAAAAAATTCTGTATTTGTGTTCCTGTCTGTGCTTTTTTTCTCTCTGGTATGAAGCGTCAGCCTATATATTCGTGGGATCCAGTCAAAGTTTAGTCACATTTGTGTCAAAATTTAATAATTTGGGAGTGTTTGGCATTGTCAATCAAAAGCCATCGAACCACACTTACACAGTCCGATGAAGCAAATTCGCTCAGTCAGGCTTCTTGACTCTGACTAAAATGCATGTGTGACCATTTTGTGAGTGTGCAAGTCACGGCCTTGGGCTCACAAGGAGTTCAAGTATTATGGGGTCTCGTTCACAAGTGAGGATAAAATAGAGAGTGATATGGATAGGCGGTCTGATCACGTCAGCAGTGATGCACGCATTGCACTAGATTGTTGTGGGGAAGCAGGAGCTGAGCTGGAAGGCAAAGCTCTCAATTTACCATTCCATCTATCTTCCAACCCTCACCTATAGTCATGAGCTTTGGGTAGTGACAGAAAGAATGCAATCACAGATACAAGCAGCCAAAATGATTTCCCTCTGTAGGGTGGCTGGCTCAGCCTTAGAGATAGAGTAAGGAGCTCAGACATCCGAAGGGAGCTCGAAGTAGCGCCAGTGCTCCTTTATGTCGGGTAAGGGGCCAGTTGAGGAGGTTCGGGCATGTGATCAGGATGCCTCATTGGTGCTGGAGGTTTTCCAGGCACGTCCAACTGGTAGGAGCCCCGGGGTAGACCCAGAACACGCTGGAGGGATTATATATCTCATCTGGCCTGGAAACGCCCTGGGATCCCCGAGGAGGAGCTGGGAAATGCTGCTGGGGAGAGGGATGTCTAGAGTGCCTTTCTTTGCCTGCTGCTCCCAGACCCAGCCCAGGATCAGCAGGATAGATGGATAATAATAAGAATAATGATAACAATAATGTGATGTAGATCATGGGGTTACTACGAAAGCTCCAAAACAATCAGCTGTTTTGAAGCTGAATGAACTGAATCTAAACTTTAACAGTTTCATTTTAAAGCCCTGAATTTATCTTTTTTCTTAAAAAGAAGTATAACATTTCACAAGTTCACAGCAAAGACAAACCAAGTTCAAGAGAGAGTCTCAATCACTCCAAAACTCATTGTAAAGTCCTACAGTGCCACTGACTGTGCACTAAAAAACCCTTTATGACAGTCTGTTCCACCCCATGGACAGACTGTGCCCACATTTCTTAAGCGAACGAACAGGGACCAAAATAAAAAAATCCACATAAATCATATGAAGTAGCCTATGTTGTGAAAAGCCCAGAAGCCCTTGGTTGAGTTGCTCTCTGTTCCCGCTTGCCCTGGTTCATACAGACAGCAAATTTAGCTGAGGCCTGTAGCACTGGATCTCTTGGGCACCAAGTGACAGATTTAACAATGGCAGCTAAAGCTACTGTTATTTAGGGCTTCATTTGGTTGGATCTACGCTCGTTGGGAATACGTAAGGAAACCAAATACCATTATTCAAATGCCTCCAGACTGTGTAGTCTTGTCAGTCGAAAGCAAATCACATATATGTGATACTGTTTCTTTCTATTTCTGTATTTATTTTCCCCAGGATCCTGTATCTCTGGTTAGAGTAGAACCTTAAGAGAGCTGAGCAGTTCAAAAAATACTGCATGGGCAGACAGCTATGACTTACTCTGAGACACAGTTCAAAAGCTCGACTCTGGTTCACGACTTGATGCAAGTCCTAGGCCCATAAATAATGAACTGTTTCTTTAAATACGATGGCTTTATGAATATATTAACATGATGTAGAGAAAGTGTGGACAGAAATATGCAATTTCATACATGTTACACACACCATTATATTTAATTAATGTGTTCTAAAAAAAGTCTTCCCTGTGAAGAAAAGACTTTTTTCTCCATGCTGTAGAGAAGAAAGAACTGCACATATTTTTGTTCCTAATAAGACACTGATATCCAGTAAGCTGACAAGAACCTTTAAAGGTATAATAACATGAATATACTTCAGCTGTACTCTGACGAACTTGCTACTAACTCCATGCAGCGTAAAAACACCTCGTTCCCTTTGTGTGAACACACCAATATCCTCACAAATTACTTGACAGACTTTGTTGCTGCTCTGAAAAGAAACTTGAAACTTACAAATGACGTAACAACTGAGAGACCAAACATTTGTCTGATGAGCTTTTTAGCACAGGATGACAAATGATGGTGCATAATGCGTTGTAATTATGTAGAGTAATGCAATTCTCCATAAAGCTCTATTCTCTGCAGCCTTTTGATAGGGAAAACAAACCCAAAGCAAAATCAGCTTCACTTCGGCACAGAGCTGTCTGTCTGGGCCAGCTGTTTAACCGGGATAACAAAGGGCTTCCTTTCAAACTCACTCTGAACACAGCAAAAAGTCTTTTGATTTGCTTTCTCTGTAAAGTGCATGGAAAGTACTAAGTCGAAAAAAAAAAAAAAACACATTTGATGCTGAGAACCTCTTCAAAATATATCGTGCTACTGGCAGTGCCACCTGTCTTCAAGTTTTCATTGATTCATGGAACTATATTGAACATCATGAGCAACACTTAAACATAGGTTTATTATACATTTTCTACTGTTGGTACTGTCAAGATCAGTTGCTGTTTTATCGGCAAATATGCTTTTGTTATACACTACATTATCATATTGAACAGTGTCTAATTTAAAACCGTGATCTGGATGGTTGTCAGTCTATTACGTGCAGCATTGCGCTACTTACCACTATTCATTATTGTGCACTCATTTGATGGGTATAGATCAGAGTTGGAAATTTCTATCAGCCACAAGCCAAATGCAGGTAAAATATGCAAGCAACTGCTAGATTTGCTGGTCACTCACCAGCCAAAACTAGCAATCTACTGAGTGGCTGGTAGATTCTGGAATCTACCAGCCACAGTAGCATGTGATTGAAAAAAGTTGATTCCAAACCCTGGTGTAGGTAATAACCATACCCAGGGGTGGAAAATGACTAAGTTTCTACAAATACTTGAATTACTGAAATGCTGCACTGAACAGTACAAATTCGAGGCACTTGTACCTCACTTGAGTTTTTCCAGTTTATGAAACTTTATACATCTAAAATATGACACATTATTGTAGACACCCAACAACATATATAGTAGGGGTGGAGAAAAATCAATACAGCATAGTATCGTGATATTTTTGTTTGTCAATATTGTATCGTCACACATTGCCAAGTACCAGTTTCTTGTATATGACAAATAAAATTAAACTTTAGTTAGCCTACTAGAATAATTTTTCAGTCCACTAGCTGCAAAAAAATGGCTGACGTGAAATAAACCAACTGAAATGGTTCTCTTATTTGAGAAAACAGATGTTGTTTTCCTTTGGGGACATAATTTACAGCTTAAAAAGGGGTAATAAATTATAATATATCAAAGTAGATTTTAGTGCAATACTCTGCATATCACAAAATATTTAAAATCGCTATAATATTGTGTCATGACTTAAGTATTGTTATAATATTGTATCGTGGATCCTCTGCTGATTCCCACCCCGAATATATAGAATACATAAAGCAGTTCAAATTAGCACAACTGTAAAATGTAGCATACACATTTTTACAGCAGTAATAACGTGTTGCTAGATTTGTTTGGACACCGAAGCTTCAGTAAAACACATGCAATAAAATCAGTGCTTTTGGGGAAGGGGGGTAAATAGGTGACAATTTGCCACTTTGTTAGCATGCAGAGTGGCAACAATGGCTAGAAGAAAGATGACTTTGAAAGATGTTTTCAGGTGCCAAGCTCTTTGTAGATTCCGGGGACTTGACAAGTTTGTTGGGACTGTTTTACGGCTCGATGTTGTATGTTAGCCGCTGCCGCTGCGTTAGCTCTTTTTAACCAGATAGACGTTGAATCGAGTTCTGTGAAACAGCAGCAACAGAAAGTTTACTGATTCTTTCCACCTGATTCTTATCCATTAAATGTAGGTGATAATTCTTACATACTTTTACTTACTGTAAGGTTTTGAATGCAGGAATTCTAGTTGTGATGTAATATTTTCAAAGTCTTGTACTGATACTCCTACCTCCTGAAAACTTCTTGCTTTTATAATGAAAATCAAGTGCCTATATTGGAAGGAGCACACACCAAGCTCCTGGTTTTCTACACTGTTCACAAAGATTAAACTAGTACTTCTCCATCAATTCATACAGTATTTCATCTGTCATATGACCCTGGAGGAGCTATACATTCTATTATCAGTCATGTTAGCAGGAGGAGGAGGGGAGACGAAACCATTTATTTCTAATTTTCACCATGACCAAAAGAAAATGGCTTCCGACCCAAACCTATAGATGAAACGAAATGGCCTTTAGTCTACAGCTCCCACCACTTTAATTTAAGAATTGCTGATGTGTGTTTTTTACGAATGCATTTACTTGAGGTTAAGAGACTCTTCATGCATTTTTCTTGTTGGAGAGCGAGCTGTCGTCACTCACTTCTTAAAAAATCTACATGCATGAATAACTTTTATGTCATAATGAGGAGAGAGACTGAAGATGCTGCGGAGCTCTCTAGAAAAATCAGACTGCCTCGGCTTACCTCACCTGGGGCTCATACGCTGCTATATCACACTGTTTTCTCACAAGCTTGAAGGCAGTGAATAACTGAAACGGCTTTAATTTTATCAAGACCTTTAATAAAACAATAATTCAGTTTTACAACCAGAAGCCTCTTGGGGATACAGTATATTAAACCACGACTTGGTAAATGTGCCACATGCTGATTTAATTCAAGTTTTCTTAATTCTAATGAAGATGCCCATCATTCTGCAATTAGGGTGATAAAAAAAGTTTCCAAACTTAGCTATGGCGCAACATTAATCTTCCCCGATGCAACTAGGAGGTGTGAAAAAGAGTTACACATTACAATATGGTGCACATCAGAGTGCTGAAACTCCTACCTGTTTGATGTCTGGCTTGATGTAATGACTACACTCAATGAGTGATGGATATACACAACCTGTCCTCTCTTCTGGGTGCTGACGGGCTGGAGTCAGAATAAAAAATGCCAGTGACATTATAAAGAGAGTTATGGTCCTCTTGGGGGAAGATCAGAGAGAAGCATCGCACAGTTGCACACTGCAGGGATCAGTACAAACATGCTATTCAAATGACAGCAAAGAGCTGGATTATCACCCCCACATAGGGGGGTGAGCACAGAAAAAACAGCAACATGGAAAAGAAAACAGATGTCTGTCCAATTTGCGGGTAAATGGAGTTAGATTGCAAATTGTTCATTCTCCATTTCATCCATTTTCTCGATTTGTCACACGCAATGTCTAATTGTGAATCAAAACAGGGCTCTGCTAATCACACTTCTCTGCTTCTGCGAGGAGTTATGTTTCTGCAGATAAGTTTGATGATGGAGCACAACAGCTGCTTTTTCCTACTTCAACCTCTCAGTCTCCGTCTGATAAAACCTATTAGAAAACATTAGCGTACAGTATATCAGCCTGCACCGCGGAAATGTTGTTGTGACACTTTGTTGCGTTTGCCGCTCTGTAATTACAGCAAAACAACGTCAACTGGGTTACGGAGGGTTCAGGTAGAGTGCCTTAATGCATAATTCACATCACATCGCTGCACATGTATATCATGACTTCCACTTTCTCACACAAGATTTCGTCATTAAATATGCCAAGGCCATGCTGTCCGTCATACTAACATAATTTAAAACATCCCAGTGCTCGCTAAGATCTGCTGCAGGTAATAAGAAGTGAGGAGCAGCTCATACACAGGCTGTTTATTTTCTCAGGTGTGCAGCAGCAGGTCTTCATGAATACTTGAAGGCGATACATTCGCTATATTTAGGTGATGTACTGCATGTGCAACTCCAAAACAAATGACGATTTGAATGTATAATGCAAGGTCACTATCTGCACGTGTTTGAAATATCCATATTCGTATCTGGGTAGCGCCTAGATTGTGGGAAATCGTGTATCTTTATGGCTGACTTGCTGTGTTTATTGTCCTCTAGTGCTAATGTAGTCTTCATATAAGTTTAGCTGCTGACAAAATGCACAAAATTAGAATAATTGGACCATGTATCAGAATTATTCAAAGGATGAAGAATGAACTGTACCTTCACAAAACGAAAAAGAGAAACAAAAATGAAGAATGAGGGTTTAACAGTAAGAAACTACAGTCAGAAAAAGAGGTGGTCTAACAAGTGTATGACTGAAAAATGAGAAAGAAATTGACAAAACAATTGGCATACCTACAGTAATATACCTAATAGCTCATTACACCATATTGCATAACTTTAAAACTGATGAATAAGTAAATAGACAAATGGTGGTCGTGGATGCAGTGGGAGGAGGCCCAGATGAACATTTATACAGTGTTCTATAGCAAGAAATAAAATAAAATTGAGTTTAAAAATGAAGAATTCTTGAGCATTTTGCTTACACTTTAAATTGCATTTAATTTGCATATCCACTTTTAAATGCCGGTAGAATTGCAACCACATAAGATACAGCAATAACTCTGTTTGCATATAAAACCGGGGGGGTTACACTAACATATCATGCATTCATCGTACCCCAGAGCGCTGTGTTCTTGCACTAATGGGTTTGTAGAAATCCAGGAAAAAGTGTACACAACTAAAACATTATCCAGACCACAGGTATTCACAGCACCTCCTACGCTGGAATAAGCGTCATCACGTTGTGAGCATGAACTGACTTTCTTGCATGCATTAAGAAAAATATATGTAAAAAAAAAATATATATATATATATACATTTTTTTGTAGTTTCTTGCACTTTTTAGCATTTTATTTTTTATCCACACATAATATTAAAAAATTGGGATACAAAGGTTGTATTGATGGATAGCATGTTAAATTACTCTAAAAATGGCACTACAGCATGTAAATATGCAAAGATATGCTCTGGTGGACTTGTTCTATGGTAGGTCATAAAGGGTTATTAAGTACATCATTATCTACTTTTAAAATTCCTCATCTCTATTTATCAAAATCACATATTTTTTTTTTCATGGAAAAATTCCCTTCATGCCTTAAAATATAACATTTACCTCATTTCGTATGTGCAGATCTATGAATATGTAAAGTAGTCCTGCCTCTATCTCCAGCAGCCACTTGCCAGCAGCTCGAGCGTACCTGCTCACCTTGACTCTGCTTTTCCCTCTCTACGACATTAGAAATGTAAAAATGTTATCAAACAGCTCATAATGCGCTGCTTATGTTAGATTAACCTTGCTCCTAATTGTGAGCTCTGACAAGTTAAAGCGAAAGTGAAACAAAGTACTGATACATAGCTACACCTGGCATCTCCTGTAATACGCCTTGTTTCACAAGGTGATGGAACTGGCTCCTTGGATATGTGGAGTGTGTAACTGGCTGTCTGAATCTGTGGTTTGGTATACTGCAATTCTAAGGTGGAAATGCCTATGTCTACAGCATATAAAAAACATTACATGGACATGATAACAATGTTAAGAACTTGAATTCACTTGGAGGGGGCTTTTAATATACTCCCAAATTTTATCCTGTCATTTTGCACTTTTTTCAACCCATCAGTTTTGCACTTGTAAGATGGTCCCTAACTTCAGCACCTCATTTTACATTTTCAGTGCTTCCTTACTTCAACCCATCATGTTTGTACTTTCAATGTGGTTCCTGACCTCAATCTGTCATTTTGCACTTTTAAAATGGTCCCTAACTACCACTAGATATTTTGAGCGTTTAGGATGGTTCCAAACTTCAACCTGTCATTTTACAATTTTAAGATGGTCCCTGAATTTAGCCTGTCAATTTAAAAATGGTCCCTAACTTCAATTTGTCATTTGCAGTTTTAAACACTGGCCATGCAGAACACCTAAATGTTGACTTGAAAACTACTACTTGAAAAGTAAGGACATTTTGGTCATTCTTCACTTCCTCAAAGGCCTGTTTGAGGCTTAAGACTTGCTTTTAGGGTTAAGGTTACACTTAGGTTTAGGTTAGGGTTAGGGTTAGGCATTTAGTTGTGATTATTAAGGTCAGGGTAAAGGGGCTAAGGGATGCGTTATGCCAATCAGGGTCCTCACAAAAACGGAAGTACAAGAATGTACGTTCAACATAGCTCTTTATATTTTGGCACTCTGGGAATAAATGCTGCATAACTTACTAGCAGCTCATGTTAGCACTCAAACCAAGGATGTACAGATAACAATCAACTGGGTAAATGTTGATACTGGAGAATCTAAATCTTTCGACATTAGGGTGAAATCTTAACTCAAAAGAAGTGCCATTTTATAAGACATTTATGTCACTTATGGCTCTTTAGGAGAAATGCCACCGCCATCACTGCAAAGACTGAGTAATGTATGCTGTACAAAGTACATGTATGACATCTGTGTGTTCTGATTTGTTTGTGTTGTGTCTCTGAGAAAAAAAGGGAAGTGAGTTTTAGGCAGATTGCGCTGGTTGGCTGGTTGGAGTATAAAAACAATGAATGCACAAATTATGCGCCAATTCAGATGTCGTTCACATGCCTAAAGAGGGCATTATTTGCTCATATTCAAATATTATTGCATTCAGTTAATATATGTTAATTATAGCTGGTAACATTATGAATTCCAAATTAGGGGTGTGAGCGTTCCACCACTTGCAAGCATCACTTACTCATCCCAATAAACTATTTTTCTAAAACAAACATTTCAGTTCTATTCATCATTAGGTCTTAAATCACTCCCTGTTAATGAAGACTGCTAATTATGCATTCACATTCATTTCTGCCACATTAATTTATATGAAAAAGGCTTTAATTTCTCCTTGCTGTGACATTGCTTTAGCTGGAACCATCCCTATGAGCTAAATATGTGTATAAAGACAGGCAGAAATAGCAAAGGAGACTGAAGCCAACATTAATCACTGGAATTAACAATTTCATGATTGATGGTAATGAAAAAACTGCCTCAAATCTCCTCCCATGTGAATTTCATTAGCTAAGTTCAACACCCTCATGGATGCTGGAGATATATGTTTTATCTGTAGTGTTATTACCATAACAACTCATGCTGAAGCTCAAGTTATGTTGGTCTGGGTTATATGTCTGGATATGTACACAGCAAACTGTCAGAAACAGAGAAATTGTCCCCAGATGTATGAAGCTGTACCCGCTGTCTGTGTGCTGTGAAACAGCCAGAAGCCAAAATAAAATTGCAGGAGTGCAATAAAAACTGAGACTTTATTACAGAACAAATGAAACTGTGAGGGATGAGTTGCAGATTTTAAAAATGTATCTTTTGGTTATCATCAACATAGCAAGATGCCACCATCTGTCATTGTAAGGTATACTAATTAAAGCTGCTCTAATTATCCTTTCCATATGGGTTCTGGTTGACAAGACAGAACATTTCTTATTCCTGCTAATGACACAATGCCTGCATCATTCCAACCTGATCCCCGTTTCTCCAGCAATTAAAACCTGCAAAATGCTGGTAGACACTGCCTACCTCCATCTCTCATCATCTGAGAGTGAAGCACTTTTTTTTTTAGTATTTTTTTCCCCCCTCAGATCAACTCATCAGCGCAGTGCTGAGGGATCAAACAGGCTGGAATTTGCTTGAGGTGTGAATCTGAAGAAGTCCTTCGATTGAGGAATACGGTAATAAGACCTCCACTTGAACTAAGCAAGGCTCTTGAAGCCCCCGGGCGAGGGGAAAAGCATGAGGAAATCTCATTAGGCACAATACTTTTTCTACACAGCTGCCCCATCACAATGTCGTGCATAAGGAATCCCAGCAGTCAAGTTTAAGGACAGTAAAAAAAAAAACGCAGCAACCTGAAGAAACAAAGACATCCCGCTTGCCTCGATGTGCCTCGGTGGCACTGAAACAGACGCTTTTAAAAAAAGCTGCCAACCTGCAAATTTCCCGCCATGAGATGAAGTAAAAGTGCTCCAACCAGCAATATTTTGGATTCCCAGGTGGTGGAACGGAAGCTCTTGCATACGAAGCACATATAAACAGAAAAAAAAGTCTTCCCAAGATAACAGGAAACAAAGTCTTCCCAAGATAAAAATAGACAGCTTCAAACAGGTCGAGAAGCTTGCTGAGTGAAGAAACCTTTCTATAAGCCAACGCTGCTGCCCTATTAGATGCTGGCGGAACTATCTTCAAGGCCAACTTCATGGTCCTGAGAAGAATGCCTTTATGTACTGAAAATATGTTTTCAATGGAGGAACTTTTAAGGCCTCACTGAGTCACTTACTTTTATCTGGTAAAATGAAGAAAAAAAGAAACTCTGAGTCACTGAATTAAAGAGGGAGTTTTATTTATGACTAAGCTGATTAAACTGATATACTGTGGCAAAGACTGTTTTTGCAATTGATTATTTCTTGCACATAATTGACCTTGTACAAGAAGTATTGAGACTCGTGGTTAGAATAAGTTTTGGTACTTAAACAGGTTTTTAATGGATTTCATTGCTGAACAATTTGTTTTTTTACGAAAATAGTTCAACAAAATGAGCAAGCTCACCTAGCAACGAGCTAGCTAACCACACAGTTCAGCCAAGGAGGACGTTATTAATGTTTCTTGCATTGTCACAGTCACAAGTGTCTCAGAGGTAAAGCAGCTCATCAACTAATCGGAAGATCAATGGTTCGATGCCCTGCTTCTACAGTACGTATGTCGATGTATCCCTGGGCAAGACACTGACCCCCAAAGTGCTCCCAATGGCTCTTCCATTGGAGTGCAGTTGTGTGTGAAGGATTACTGAGTAGCAGGTGGCACTATGTATGGTAGCCTTGGCCACCAGTGTGTGGCTATGTGTGTGAATGAGTGAATGCAAGTGGTCGGCAGACTAGAATAGCGCTGTACAAGTGCTGTCCATTTAGAATTTACAAGCCTCTGGTCCATAAGTAGTAGTGGTGGTGGGAATTACCAGAGGCCCCATAATAGGATATTATCACAATGCTTAAGTCACAATACAATATACCCTCACTCGTGAAGGGTCAGCTATGGTCATGAGCTCTGGGTAATGACCAAAAGAATGAGATCAAGGATACAAACGGTCAAAATGAGTTTCCTCCAAGATAGGGTAAGGAGCTCAGACATCAGGAGGGAGCTCGGAGTAGAGCTACTGCTTCTTCGCATTGAAAGGGGTCAGTTAAAGTGGTTCGGGCATCTGATCAAGATTATTAGAGGTGTGCCGGGCACGCCCAACTGGTAGGAGGCCCCGGGTGGACCCTGGACACGTTGGAGGGATGAGGGAACACCTCGGGGTCCCCCAGGAGGAGATGGGAAGCATTGCTAGGGGGGGAAGGATGTCTGGAGTTATTGCAAGTAACAGATATTGTGATTTATTACCTTTATTTAACTGCAAATTATGTCCCCAAAGGAAAACTGTCAACATCTGTTTTATTTATAAGGTAAAGCTTTCAGTCTGTTCATCTAGCTTAAAACATTTTCACTGCATCTGGTGGACTGAGCAAGCAATTGATTTATTATTCTAGTAGGCTACCAAGAGATGAATTTGTATTTGCAATATTAATACTTCATATAATAAAAAAAATCTATACTTGGCATCCGTTCATACTGCCATGCAAGGTATCACGATACTATGCTGTAACCATTGCCCATCCCCACCTCTAATGAGTAGATGCGCGCTTCCTTTTGCACAGCGATGACACTGCTCACAACAAGGTCTGTGGATTATCTTGAGGAACCTGGTCATTGATTTCTGGAAAGAGACAGTACTGTTGAGCTTCTCAAATGCATTTTAGTGCCGTCCATTTTTATTATATTCATGAGAAGGTAGACATCTCTACGGACCATATCCTCAACACCTGGCAACTCACACCAAAACATTCTAGACTAATAAAGCAGGTGTGATTAAAAATATGTATTTTTGATTTTGAGGTGAACTGTCCCTTTAAGCTAACGCCTCCTCCCAGCAGCAAATGTTCCACCCTCTCCATTTAAAAGACATGCTCCACCATCACCACTCGTCGTCACTTCTTGCCGGATTGAACCGCGGCTATAAGAAAAGAATCGCACCCTGTGACCTTAAATAAGATGAAAATGGAAGAGCACAAGGCTGTTTGACCATGGGTGTTAAATTAATTTCAAAAGCCTTGAGTGCAGTGCATCAGACGAAAACTGATTACAGCTTATTTCCCTACTAATATGCACTCTTTTGCTATTCACATCAACTGCATTGCACATAATGATTATATTATTCTGGGAAGTAATAAAAGTCCAAGAGTAAGGTGAGCACACTAATAAAAATAGGTGGGAGAAACGTTACATGGATGAACTACAGACTGCCGACAATAGCAAGATAGATAGAGAGCTCCTTAATGTCAGGACTATCTGTGCTCATTGTGTCAGACTGTATTTGAATAACAAATCAGTAAATGTCACAGTCACATCAAATAAAACCTGTAGAGCGTTCCGTCACTGCACCACTATCTGCAAAGCACCTTATTACTTCTTGTCTCTGTGATGCCTATAAATCAGACAACATTTGTATTACAATATCCTTGGATTTTCTAAGTGTTACAGATTATGAATATCTCTGACTTACATGAATATTTTAATAGTCATTGCTTGTAAGTTTTTAATCTGTCAAGGCTGGTGTGTAGGGCAACAGGGATCGGACCCAAATGGAGACAGTTGAGGAAGCATGAGAATGAATTCAGTAATTTGTTGTAGAGAAATGCTTACATAGTCCAGATAAGGCAGCGGGTCCAGCGGGCAGGTTAACACCCAACAAAACACCACATTATAGCGATGATGATAAACCCACAGAGGAACAAATTATCTGTGTTGGTATACATAACGGGATCTCATCCCTACTCGTCATATTTTGCCACTTAGGCAGAAGCCCTGGGCATTGCTGAAATGATGCCTGGGGCAGTCTTTTGCATTTTATTTTGACACAGAAGTAGTCAGCAATTTGGTTTAGGAATGTTAACTATTTGTTTGTGGTCACAAAAAGATTGCAGATGTCGCAAAAGCAATACTGGCTTTGAGTGGCACAAACATGGCGGTAAGAGGCAGTCGGTGTTTAGGTTTAGTCAACAAAACCATTCGGGAAAAAATGGATGTTGCCACAAAACACCTCACCTTTAGTGGCAGAAATGCAGCTGGAAAGACAGCGGTGTGTCACTTAAATACACCCCATCCACTTTGAACAAGCTAGTCTCATTCCGAAGTTGTCGAATACCGTTACTTAGGCAGTATCCTTTCACATCAGCATGATACTCAGCCAGGCACCATCAGTGTGTAAAAGCGTCTGATGGCATCAAGGAGAAATGCGGCCAAGAAAGAACATAAGGTAAAGGAGTGAAAAGTCAGAGTGGGGTAGGTAAGTAGTGGCAGAAATGCAGCTGAAAACAGCTGTATGTCACTAAAAAACACCCCACCCACTTTGAACAGGTCTGGTCTCACTCTAAGTTGTCAAAATCCAGTGCTTGGGCAGTGACTTGCGGCATCAGATACTGATGAAAAAAGTCGTCCTTTACCATCGGCATGACACACGGCCGATCGCCGTAGCAGTGTGAGGTGGAAAAATGGCAGGACAACAATAAAAGTTAAGGTGGCAAAAGTCTGACTGGGACAGGCGGGAGTGGTGGTGGATGGGTCCAACAATCACTGACTTTCACCCAGGAGGCAGGTGTTCTCTTCCCGTAGGAATGTAAAGCCAAACCCTGTTAACTTTTTCCCAACCTAACCACCTGCTTTTGTTGCTGGCAAGACATAATCACATGCATTTGTTGTTGAAGGAAAAAATGTCAAAGGGCAGCGTTGTACCAACGTAGAACATTTATTTTGAAATTTACTGTATTTTGTGTGTATTTTGAAAAGATATATGTTAAAGTCCATCCATCCATTTCCATGACCGCTGATCCTCTTGGGGGTCCTCTGGAGCCTATCCCAGCTGACATTGCGAGAGGCAGGGTACACCCTGGACAGGTCGCCAGGCTATCACAGGGCTAACACATGGAGACAGACAACCATTCACACTCACATTCACACCTACGGACAATTTAGAGTCACCAATTAACCTGCATGTCTTTGAACTGTGGGAGGAAGCCGGAGTACCCGGAGAAAACCCACGCTGACACGGGGAGCACATGCAAACTCCACACAGAAGGGCTCCTCCTGGGATGGAACCAGGAACTGTTGCTGTGAGGCAACAGTGCTAACCACTACACCACCGTGCCACCCTATTTTGAAGTGTATTATAATATTTTGATATTTGTAGTGTATTTTTGATATTTTGAAAAGACAATGAATGGAGCAAGCTGAAGCTGTCATGGCATCCCACCTTGCACATCACAAGAAGACATGGAAACTGCATGACCGAGCGACGATATGTGATGAAGTTGGAGTGAGAATGCGTTGCTTTGAGTGACACAAACACTGTAACCAGTGTTGTTGCTTGTTGGTCACAAACACTGCTTTCCTGGGTCAAAGCCCAGTGTCTGTTAGACTTGTCCACCCTGAGCAAACTCTTTAAACTTCAGTCCACTGCTCTGAGCATCTAATGATGACATGGAGAGCCAACACTGGAGTTGGTTGAAAGCCTGATGTGTCTCACAGAGACACTAAAAAGTGCACTTGATGTAATTATAGTGATGCCAGGGATACTGCCCAAGCAATGAATTTTACCCTGGGAGTGAGTCCAGGTTGGTGTACAAGAGCTTGGTCTGATCAAAGAGGATAGGACGCAGGTGGGTGATTGGGTGATCCAAGTAAGGAGGTGTGCGGGGAAACAGGTGTGTAGATAGGTGTGGCAGTCAGGTGATTCAGCAAGGAGGGAAAGTCTAAGGGCATCTGGTGGATGGATGGAAAATGGCAATGAAGGAACCTTGGTTATAGTCTGTGAGGAAGTGTGAATATAGCTAAAGAGGAGAACAGAGAGGCAGAACGTGACACAATCTATGTTTAAATCTGTTTCCCCTTCCAATTACTCCTGCACACCTGCACCAGACATATGCAGACATCTCGCTGTTATTTTTTTTTACAGTTTACATAAGCTGATGTTTTCCTGGGGAAGGAGGCAAGTTTGTGCATCTCAATATCCAAACAGGGTAGAAGCATTGTCATTTTCATCAGCGAAGCTACTGTTTCTGCACCGCCCATCTCTAACCTGATTCAGTCAACATCTGACAGCAGAGAGTGAGATGGAAAAAGAAACAGTGGAAGGAGGGAGAGAGGGAGATGTAAGGAAGTACCCCCACACAAAGCAAACACTGTTCCTGTCTTTTTCTCTGCCACTGAGAAATGTGAGAGGTGCCATGTTGTATGTTGTGGGTTCTTTTTAAGGGGCGACTTTTGTTGCACACAAATAATATCGCACTGTTGATCTGATGAGAAACTGCTAATTTATTAAGACTAAAACATCAAAATACTATAGAGTAAGTGACTTACAACATCAGATATCACAAAGTAAATCGAATTATCTTTTAACACTTCCGACTGCATGTGAGGTCAGCTTATTGTATTAGACAACAAAAAGGCAGATATTTTGATTTCGAGATTTTCACTGCTCTTCCTCAGCTTTAGAAATCTTATATATTTGTATTAAAAACCATTAAACTCCCTATCTGAGCTGACAATCTCCATTCAAAGATGGATAACATTGTATCAACAGCTCGGCTGTGTGCAGCCCAGGGGATGTTTCGTAAGAGCCAGTGACTGAGCCTCTTTTTACAGATATGAAGTGAATAGATATACTTGTACGGTTTCTTCTGCCAGTAACCTTGACCTTGTACGGGCCTGCAGGGGGAGTGTGCATTGTGTGGAGAGAGTGGCCAGATCACTCTGAGCCCCAACTTCCCTCAGCATGTTATGCTGCAATGCAGTCTGTCATTTGACCATTGATTGTTCCTTTCTTCATTTACAGCAATCAAGCGCTTGGAGACGTGTTGGAAAAAAAGGGGCTACGTGGCCAATAGATTGGTGGAGTGCATTGATGGACTTTGAATTTAAATCTGTCCTGATTGGCCGTACTGTGTGAAGAATTGCAGTCATTCATTTTTAAACGTAGGTAGATTGTAATGTGCTGGAAAAGGGATGTTCAAAGAACTCTTGTGCATCTGATACTGATTTAAGCCCAAACCTTTCCACTGAGCAATGCAATGCTCTAGCTACAGTATATATTTTTCCTGAACAAATACATACTTCTTTTTAATCCCAGTGCTGTTTGTAGTCATACATTCTGCCTTTTTAGAATTCTTCATTTCCATGACCAGTGGTCTCCAGAAGGGCTCAGGGGGAGGGCTGAATGATGTAGCGCCATGGAAGGGCCATCTGGCCTGAAGAGCGCTACCTGACTCCAGCCCCTACACCGGGGCCACGGGCACCTGGTAAAGCTGGCAAGGCACGCCTTGGCAGTTTGCCAGATATGGAAAGACACCACTTCTTTTTGGATGGACCCACTCAGCATGGAGGTCCTCTGGCTGGAAGGTTACCAAATGGAGCAGAGGAAGTTCAAAGGGCAGCTCTGCTGGAGCTTCATATGCAACTCACACCTACAAAAAAAACATCCAACTGAAAAGAGGGGATGCTTTTGAGAAATAAAGCAGTAATATAAGTGGAATATTCCTCAATATTAGGGTTCATATCAGCCAGCATATGCTGGCTTTTTACTCAAGTGCAGTCGTCCGACGGCTGAATATATGAATGGCCAAAATGTCAGTGGAATATGTGCCAAATAAATAAGTACATTTATTAACAGCACATTAAACAGCCTAATTTTGTGTGCCATTTTTAATACGTATCCAAAACAACTTAACTATAAACTTAATGTGGACCAGATTTTAGGATTTAGCAACGATGGATCTAATTATCCATCAAAGCCGTACAGAGTGTGTCCACAGCCATGGCAGTAATGGTCTGCAGTTGTGCTCAGTTTAATTCACAGCCATCACAGATCACATTCTCCAGGAACCCCTGCAAAACACTGTAGGGTCTCATAATGCAACAGATACGATTCACTCCACCATGGCCAGCAAGATGTCGGATAGAGGGATAGAGGGCTTGGTGGTTCACACCGGACAAGGAAGCATCATAAAGCGCACCAATTTGCCATGGATTGTTGCCTGCTTCCTCCAGGTGCCCATATTCAGCACTGAGGCTGTTCACACTGAATATGTCAAGGTCAGCTCGCGATCTGAAGCAATAGTTGTGGCGTCTGCTCTCTTTATTCAGCGAGCCACAAGCAAATCTGACTGGAAAACACACTGATTATCTGTTATGACCTATATAAAGGCTGTATTAGATATAATTGATCTTATTATGATAAATGCTAAAATGTACATCCCATGCTTCCACATATGTGTCAGTTGTGTCTAAACAGAGAGCAAGAGAGACGAGCGGAAACACACAGACAGAGACAGAGGTCCACATGTGATTAGAAGAGAGTAGGAGAACAGAATCGCTTGCTGACCAGTGCGGAGAAATGCACCTCTGAGGTGAACTAACAGGCAACCGCTGACAGGCAGCAGTGCAACGACTGACAGATCAGGGCGCTTCTGCGTCCAGTGTGAGCATGGTGGTGGTCCTTTGCCTCCAATATTAAACCTGCGATTAGGCTGCTTCTTCATTTCACTTACTGAAGCGTCAAAGAAAAAAAAAAGTCTAGTGTAAACCCTTGACAGTTTATAATTGTAGGGCCCATCATTTCACATTCTTGATTATAAGAAAAAAAAAAAAAAAAACGTTTGACCTGACTACCGTGTAACAGAAGTCACACTGTCTATGAAGCAAGCAGCACTTAATTAACTATAACCTAAAATACTATTTAAACTGAAGAAAGTAAAAGACAGTTTAAAGGTTTCTCTTAAACACTGACAAGTCTCTGTTAAAACCACCTTTTTGAGAGGACTTCAAGTATAAAGCTGGCAATACACTATATTTCTAATACTGTCAGTAAATCCCATAAAAAGGCAGAAAATCTACAAATGCCATCTGTCATTATTTTCTCATTAATTTCCTAAAACAGACTGGGAATTACTGACATAACAACATTGTAGTATATCAGCAGACTAATCCTAGGAGTTATATCTATGTGTTTAGAGGGCTAATGCTGCTATTAGCACATCTAGCAGAGAGAGCTTTCAATTGAAGACCTACAGATATGGATAAATAATTAAATTAAACTGATAAAAGCTGAAAAAAATGCCACTGAGATTACTCACATTAAGTGCCAGATAGCATAAGTGATGTAAAAATGTCAAAGCATCTCCTGTAGAGTCTTAGAATATTACAGGTATTGTCCTAAATTCACCGAACAGCACCTCTCATCTGCCTCCCACCATTACACACCCCCACACCTCACCGCTCGGACAAGCGGTGAGTCAAACATGTGAAGTGCCTACCAGTGCTCACACAATGATAATCACATGGAGTATCACCTTATCTCACAGAGTTGAACTCGAGATTTCTTTCAAATGTGCATTACCTCGGCAGCAGAAAGAAGTATGAAAGGTATGACGCACAGAGGCAGCGCTCAATGAGGCGTGACAGCTGCGCGGTTTTTTTTTTTAACCTGGAGTGGGCTGATTTCTTTTCAGTACATCTCAGCCCTGGGAAGGATTCCTGGTATGATATAGTCCCACTTTATAAGGTCCTCACTGCCCTCTGGACTTGATCACTGCTGAGTGGATGGACAGAGAGACCTGGCATGCTAATGAGCTAACGCCTGACGTAGTCACACCTATCCAGCCTGCCATCAGCACTTCACTGCTTTACACACAGTCTACAAAAAGAACAACTTTTTATCTGAGCCTGCTTAAAGCTTACAACTTCAATATGTAATGTTTGATTGTGGCTTTTCCATCTGATCGATGATAAATAAAAGAGAACTGTGAAAAGCAAAGCAGTGGGTCCAGCTTAGAATCCACATAATGCAATTTCTCTTTCTTTATCTAAATTGTTATTTGAAGGCCTATATTTAAGATAGGTCTCTGTTTATTTCTTTTTATCTTTATTCCCAATTTTCCTTTTAATCATATTTTATGAGTTTCTCTAGTTCTCTGTTGATGCTATATTTGGGGTGTAACAATCCAATGACCTGGACCGATGTATTGATTCTAAGATCAACCATCCAATATCAATATTAGATGTAAAGTGAAAACACTGATCAATATCATGATCTTCGAGATGCGCCTTCATCTTGAAATTTCAATGGCATGTCTCTGTCATCGTCAAACTAGTGCCAGGCTGGCAAGCAGCCAAGAAAAAGATGATGCAGATATTTTCTTACCTCTCTGGATAAAGGAGCAGTAGGGAAGTATTTTTGGATTCTGGAGAAAAGACCTGACCAGTACACTAAGCACGTGCCATATGCTAACAATGCAGTTACGAGACACTCGGGAAACACAGCTACCTTGTTGCTCTCGCTACAGTAACATTTGTTGCTCTGATTCAACAATATTAGGCTGAAAAAAACATGCACGCCAGCCGAAATTTAACCAAGCTGTTCTGTTTTTCAAGTGTGAGTAAGAAAAGTATTATAATAAATATGAATTCTAAAGCTGTGAGTAGAAGGAGGGCCCGCCAGTCGCTAAGGCTAATTTATGCAATGCTTTGTCCATAGACCTTGAGAGTTATTATTACGCTGAATTTTATACTTTGGTTAAATGTCCTTGTGTTAGTGAAGTTTAATGTAATTTAATGTAAACTTTACTGCACTTAACTGGATAGAATTTAAAAAATAAAAATAAAAAGGGGTTGCAGCTTCTTCTGGAACCGATTGTGTTAAAGGGGCATATGATATTGTCTCATATCATTAACACGTCCCCAAATTACATCAAATCAAAATCATATTGTGGCAAACGTTATCACAACAGCAAATGCTGATCATTATCCAAAGAACCGTTACAATACAGTAAAGATGAAAAATAACAGATGGCCAGCTCACTCAGTGTAAAAATCCATGGTGCACGCAGACAGTCCAAAATGCATCCCAGGCACTCTAACTGTAGTTAAAAATCCTTTATTATTATTTTTACTTTATTATTAAACACACATGTTTCGACTAGAGAGTCTTCATCAGGGTGTGAGGATAGACTCTCTAGTCGAAACATGTTGGTTATCCAGGCATTAATAAAGGATTTATTACTACAGTCAGAGTGCGTCGGGTGCATTTTCGGACTGCCTGTGTGTACCATAAACTTTTACACTTAGTGAGCTGGTTTTATGGTTATGTGTCTATTTGCCCTATCCTTGAAGAGCACCTGATTTTTTTAAGAAACTACACGGTGCCAAACCCATTGCAGAACTCCCTGTTTTTTCCTAGTTATAATACAGTATCGTCAACAAACTAGTGATTTATACCCCTATGCTATATGCTAACTCAAAACCTTGTCCACAGCTATATACCTATACATTTTTACAGCTGTAATTCTATCACTTCAACAATAAAGTTATGGCTAACTCACCATTTTGCTGCTCCAGGTTTACCGTCTATAACAGAAACACTGTTTTCATTCTCTCATTAATTGTCGTCTTTTCTACTTTGCTGTTCCTCTGATCGGATAAATTCAAGATTTCCTGCAAAGATGTTTCACATTGAAATCCTTTCAGCGGCTCAAACAGTATATAAACCCTTCCTCTCTGGGTATGCTTTTAATGTAAAACATCTGAAAGACATGTTTTGTTTTACTGACCGTAGCATATTATCGATTAAAAGGACAGAAAAGTGGAACTAATTGCCGAATGAAAAGTTCATCCGTTAAAGAGAAACTTAGAGCAGCAGAGTGCTGCGTACGTCACAACCCTGTTTTTGGACTGAAGAAGGGGGTGTAGACATGTACTAGATGCTAAATTTACCACGTCAGAAAGTAGAGTACAGGTCATCCCATGCCCCATTGATGTTTTTAGCTGGCCTATTTGTTTGTGCCGGCCACAGCAGGGCTATTTTGTGCATACTTACTAATATTTTTAGAGAATTTACAGTATACACAAGCTGTTAAAAGAAGATGGATATTTCCGGCGCTGCTGCTGTAGCTGCAGTGTCAACAGCTTTACTTTGCTGCTGTCTAATGGGCTCTGATGGCTGGATGCTGGCTTCAGGAGCTGTGACACAGGGAGCTGGGCTGATCAAAGCATCATCCCAGGGATACATGGTAATTCACATGGTAATGACAGGGTTGAGGTAAATGTGTTTAGACATTAGCAGATGTGGCAGGTACTGTATCTCCAGATGTCTTCATCTGTCCCCGGTGTGTCTTTTCAAGGATGACTCTATACACAGATGGGACCTGCCAAAAAGCAGGAAGTGATTTCTTTTCTCTAGGCAAGTATTCTGGGTTCATAAAACACATGGACACCTCTTGCAGGGCATTGCCAATGGCAGAAAAAAAAGCTGAGGACAGTTCATGCAGAGCCAGTGCCAAGCGTCAGCAAGAATGCAGGACAGTTGGATTGGCCCACATGTTTTGTACTCAACAATATATTATGTATGAATTCACACCTGTTGATGACATGCCTGTCTCATTTGTATAAATAAAGAAATTACTGTAAAAGCTGTATAGTTTGAACTCTATGGATTTCTGCTTTACAGAGGGCTTTACAGCTGCCATCAGTCTTAAAACCAGGACAGCTTATGAAGCATTATTCTTTGACGATGCAGCATAATTTTGACCTTCACATACCACGAAATGATAACATTTAGAAAGATTTATTAGGGCTGCAAAGCAACACAAAAGTTTTAATGCATACTTCACCAGTTGCTGACACCTCTGGCTTTTAAAACACACCAGCTATTTCGGTAAAAAAAAACTGTCAACAAAAAAGAACTAAGCAAATGTTTGATTTATTCATTTATTTTTGTGTGTGTGCGGAGGGATATAAAATACACCCTACCCTGTCACAAAACTGCTGAGCTGAGTTGTCGGCAATAGAATCAGAGACCACTGACTGTAATGGGATGTAAAGAAAGGAACCAGAATTATCTGTAATTGGATGCTTTTGACCCTAAACATCTGACTGACATGTTTTGCATCAGAACCAACACATTCTCACTCCGACATTATCACATATTGATGTTTGGTCATGGACTTTTCACGTTCAGACACGACGTGCAAGGTACCCTGGGTGCATTGGCTGTTGACGTTCTGGGACAGCATGTCAAGTTCTGCCTGTTAATGCATTGTATTCTTTCAATATGCACTTCAGTTTTCACAGGAAATTTATCATTTTCATACAGTCTCTTTCAAAATAAACACACTACGTTTGGACAACTTTTCTCTCCAACAACTAATGCATGTGGCTGGGTTTAGGCAATGAAAAAACGTGGTTGGGTTTAGGAAAAAAGGACAGGATTTGGCTTTATAATATTCCGGGACGCAAACATCGCTCTCTGGGTGAAAGTCGGTGTTTGTTGGTCCCATCCACTAGCTGTCCCACCCACCCTACTCAGACTTTAGCCACCTTAACTTTCATTCTTGTCCTGCCGAGCGCCGTTAAACTATAATGGCGACCTAAGGCCTCTTTTGTAAGTGTCTGACGCTGTAAGTCACTGCCAAAGCGCAGGATTTTGACGACTTCAGGGCGAGACTGGGTTGCATGCCAAAGGGCATGACAAAACCTCAGTTTTGGTTGCCCTGGGAATGAGAAGTGGCTGGTAAAAATATGTTCCCTTTTAGTTTTTAGAGGGGATTTGGGACACTATAGATTGCATCACCCAAAGCATGATGCGAACTGTAACGCTAAAAATTACTTTGGGAATAAAATACTTTTAAAAAATGGGGTGAGACAAATATATAAAAATTGGCTTGTTTTGTTAAACACTTTCAGGTCCATCAACATGGCTGTTAGATCTCTGGAACAGTACCTCTCCTCTACGTATGTATTCACGAAACAGATATTTGAGAATGGTATTAAGTGGTCTTATATCTTTATATTTAGTGTTGTAGAGCATTTAGAGTACATATGAAATGCTGATTGGTGGCTTTTCTGAGTAGTCCACCTCATCATGAAAATTACAATATATGTTATTCCAGGCAGAGACATAAACCTGTATATGTAGGGAGTGAAACCAAGAAAAAACAGCCTAAGGTTTATAGCGTTAATTCTGCTTTCCCGTCCATCCGACAGCATAACCTTACAGAACTCATGTTACCTCCAGCAAGATGGTAAAGCAAGTGCAACACTAAAGCTGTCAGGTGATACTCTCCCAGCAGACAAGTGCATTCTGACATTCAGCTGTACTGAATCTCTGCAATCTGCAGGGGATATCTATTAAAGCTGTAGGACTGATTAACCTCTCTATAAAGACTCTCTTTCTATCTTTTATCATCTTCCCATCGACACACATCATAATTACAGGATCAGCTTTGAGTGTCTGTTCTGGATTTTACTGTGTACTTTGACTTCTGCGATAGCAATTAAAAATCATTGTGCTGATTTGCAGCACTAATGTGGCATTATGCATTTTCAGCTATTAGTCACACGCTGGAATAAGCATTTTAAATGCCGCGTGTTTGATGAATATACAGTCATCTTTCATAGATCTTAATTATAAGTAACCACAAAGACTTTGTAGCAGACAATTATTTGCAACTTTGCTAATGATGTTAATTGATATCAAATTATGAATATTCAAAACATGGGGCTTTATTCTTTAGTGTTTATCTGATCACAGTTAGTAGTTTACTCAGTTGTTCTGCAGCTGGTGCTACACACACACACAAACACACACACTAGACACTCATGCACACACAATGGATGCCCTACTAGCCAGAATAAACCTTGGCAGCTACAAAGAAAATAATCACCGTGTGAACTTCACCACCCACCAAGATAAGAGAAAAATGAAAATAATGAATTGTAGCATAAGTTCTAAAAAGCATCGTTTGTATTGTACTTTTTCAAGCAGCAGCATTTGCACAAAGATGGTATGAAAATGCATTGATCACAACGAATAGTAATGTGATATGGACTCATTAAAAGATTTGTATATTGTTATGTTGGGTCATCCACGCATGCAGAGCCAGGAAATGTGTGGGCTGTTGTAAAGGCAGAGAAAAAGGAAAACGGCTCAGTTGCTTTCACTTTTGAACATTAAGTATTCCGCATACACCATGTCAATTTCAAGAGCATGAGTGGGAGACACAAGGTCTCTTCTTGAGTCTTATTCTGATATACACGCAAACGGAGCGGGGAAAAAACAGCTGCTCGACAAAAAAAAACAACATCCGCCGTGTGTTGAAAAGCAGACATGCATCCATCTCCTGTTCTCCTTTGTGTTATTCGGGGTCTTACGGGGCTATTTTTACCACTCTGCGTCTCCATGTTTTATCAGACTTGGTCAATTAACTTGACCAGCCGTCTCATCTGCTTCTCGCAGTCAGCGTGTTCTGCTCTTGAAAAACAGCCTTTTTCATCTTCACTTTCAGACACATTCCTGCAGTTTACAGATTGCCAGAAATTCAATTTGTGCCACAGAAATGTCCCATGCAATTCTGAACCTGATCAGCGGGTGAGATGGGACTCTCTGCCTTCTGAAAGAAGACCTCTGACTGCCTTGCAATAGCTGTGAGAATCATCCTTGTCAATCTGAATTGCTACGAGGGCTAAGGGGTTTCAAAGGAAGCAGATAATACATAAACACCATGACCAGTAATTGAATCCCTGTGCCTCAGACTGAAATCCTGCAGTCAGAGGGTATCGGCTGTATCTCCATGAACCTCATGCAGCAAATCTGACTTTTTCAAATATTCTGAAGTAAATTTAACTCCTTGCTCTTGCTGAATACTCTCTGTGTAGCGTATAAATTACACTTGTTCCCATAACTGTCACAAATGTCCAGATGAAATCTGATCTGTGAGTGTGCTCCACCTTGCAGCTCAGCCTCCAGCCGCGCTCCAGTACTCTCCTAATAGTGTGCGGAGCTCCTCTCTCCCACAAACCCATCACCTCGATCACCATCGTTCACATCAAAGTGTCAATCACATCACAGGGCAGTGGGGCATCTGCAGTAATGTCACCAGCCACAGCAGAAAATGCAGTGCACTGATATTTTTGAAGAGATAATGGCACTGCAGTATAACATACATGGATACACACAGTCGAAGCTAATGCCAGTTCCATTTTGAATCCCCAAGCAGCAGCTTTAGATTCACTTAGATCCAAAACTAACAAATCTTCTATCAAATGTTTCAGTTTTCCTGGCTCCTATTTGCAAAGAGCAGCAAACAGGCCTCTCATATTTTATGGTGTTGACAATGTCTATTGAAATGACAGGCTTTGCTCGCAGCACATTAGCATTTGAGCTCCGTAATTTGGTAAGTAACTTGTGTGAAAACCAAAATGAAACTCTCGGCTATTGTTTCTTTTATGTCCTCTCGGCAAAGAGCTGCCATTGACTGATTGTTAAAGACATAGTTTGACATTTAGGGAAATATGATTCTTTGGTGTGTTGCCAAGAATGTTATGAAAAGATCAATACCACTCTCATGTTTGTGAATTAAGTGTGGAGCTGGAGCCAGGAGGCGATTAGCTCGGTGTAGTATAAAGACTAAAGCTGAAGAAAAACAGCCAGCCTGGCTCTTGTAGCAGTGGTTTAAATCACCAGTGTGATTTAGGCAGCTGGAAAGTACCATTATTTGCTCTGAATGCCAGCATCCTACCATGTTATTGACTGAATTACAAAGTTTAAAATAACTCCAAGGTACAAAATGTATATGAAATAAAATGCCTCAGTTGGTTTGGTTTCAGCCACCTAAAAAAGGCTCACCTAGAGCAGTCAATATCAGTGTAAGTGTACTCTATATTTAGAACATTTTCAGCACTCTACCTTGCCATCAGACAGCCTTTGCCAATGGTGAACTGAAGCCATCAAACTCCATTTACAAAAACACTAATCTTGCTCTTTAGAACATGGGAGTTGTTAGTAACCTTGACTGGTTAGTCTGTAATGCCAGGCTCACACTACACAACATTTTTGTCTGTTCCAACAGGTCAGATTCGGCAATTGTGGAGTCATAAAATCGTGCCGTGACTTGGCCGATAGACTACACATTAGTCCATGACCAATCATCGCTTGAGGTTTCACAACGTTCATGATGTCATCAGGTTATTCCTGTCCTGATTTTATTTATTACTATTATTTCACTCACTGTAGCTGTTCATGTGCCAGCTAAAATGTTATTGTAGTAACCAGGGTTTGAATTACACAGGAGCCCTGTTTTCCGGTGCGCACAACCACTTAACAGGTCACATGCACGCACATTCATATAAGGCCGCAGCAGCGCAGTAAATTGTAGGATTGCTGCGAAAACCATTATACTATTACTATGACAGGCAGTTAATACTGTTAACATTTCATAGAGGCAAAATAACATAAGAATCAATGAAGAGATTTAATAGTCCAATCAGAGCAAACAAAACAAATCATGAAAGCAGGAGGATACAGATAACATCTTTCTGCTTCTTATTGGCACCCCTTCAAGAACAGCCCATCACTTTAACAGAAACCTGAGCAGTATTTAGCAAACTTGTTTTTAATGACAGCGAAATTAAACCAGCGTCTGCGTCTCCCTCTCTCTCCTCCTGTCCCTCTCTGCTGCTCTGTCGCTTGCTGTCACTGTCCCCTCACTTTCCTGATGTTTCACGTCTGTCTGTGGATCGCTGCAAAATTGTTTTGACATTCTGACTTAGCCATAAACCGACAAAACATTGCATGAAAACACTGTTTGTTTTATAATTTACCATGCCAAAACAACTCGGTGATGAGAAGTTCAGGTACCTATGTAAACCCAGTAATTTGTGTTGCGCCACCTTATATGGATTGCCACAGCAGGAATAGACAAAGAACTGTGTTAATTTGTGAATACAGATTTGGTAAAATGGAATATAATGAGCAAATAAACACACACCATTGATATATTTATGTTAATCATTTTATTTTGTTTCAGAAATCTAAATGTACGTAAAATAAAATATAACCAGCAACACAAATATGGACAATTTTTTTAGCTCCCCCTAAACGTCTCAGATGATGCTTTCAGGGGGGCCCATGCCCTTTTCACGTGAGCTGAGCTCCCCCTGGCTCCGAACCATGGTAGTAACGTAAAAAAAAAAAAAAAACGCCACCAGATGGCAGGAGCTACATTTGAAGTCAAGTCAAGGAATCTTCCGCAACAAGTTCCTGCAAATGTTTCACAATAAAAGCCCTTTTAGAAAAGGAAGAGATTCTCTCAACCGAAATTAGAAGGGGCTTTTAATTTTCAACAGCTACAGGAAGTGTTGAGTTTTTAATTATGGTGTGGTGCATTAACTTTAATAAGGCAAACGGGAGTGGATTAAAAGTAAAATTAGAAAAATACAGAGGGAATAATAAATAACAGCCCATTTAGAATGCATGTGTCTGTGTCAAATGAAGCTGGTATCCTCTGAAGTTGTGGTAAGTAAAAGCCCCGCAACTATTTTTTAAATTTTGTTACTTTTATTTTCTTCTCTATTATGAAAAAATAACATTCATTGTTAGCTTTATGCTAATGGCAGTACTGACCAGGTTGCTGAAGTGCCTCTGCCGTTTCACGCTATCATTTTCCTTTTTACTCTGTGTGGCAGCATCCCTAGTGGAAATATCAAAAAGGCTGCTGTGTGTTGTTGTACAGTTGTCCACGGCAGCAGATCACACTGTGTTTCTCTTGGTCAAAGTGACGGCTATGACGGGAGAAATCATGAACTACAAGAAAATCAAACATGCTAGACTTTTTGTCGAGATGTTGTGAGGCGTCTCAGATGCGGTGTCGGTTGTTGTCTACTGTGAAACACTACAAGTGATGAAACGATGGACACCCATTGTCGTTCACAATCTGGGCCTACACCATATGACACTGCGTCGGGCTATAATCAGGCTGATATTGTGTTGTGTGAACCCAGCATGAGGCAGCCAGTAGGTAGCGGCATTAGGTAGGTGGCTAAATGTGTTTTGCTGCAGCCCAATCCACAGTGGTGTGTTATTTAGCTCCCATGCTGATAGCTTTAGTTTATCAAAGACGCTAACAAAGCAACACTGTATATATAAAATAAGCACAGCAGAAATGCCAGGTGGGTTGTACCATCATGTTTAAATATCTTTAAACGGAACAGTTGCAGCTGAAAATGACAACAGAAATATAAAAAAGTTTGCCGATTTTATACATCGTCACAGTTCAAGTCAATTGCCAGTTCTCTACCTGGAAGTGACTGTTGCTGTTAAAGAGACTACACAGTAATCTGGTCTATAGCTAAGATGGCGTTAAGACTGTAAGTTGGTGCTGTACATTTTTGGATCTGTGAAACATAGAGAGTGAGCTTTTAATCTATCACAGCTTGCTTTGAGGTTACATTGAAGGCAACTGCCATCTCATTATATGTCCACTGAAAGATCACCAATAAAGCCAGTCAAGAGTCTGAAAATGATTGAACTCTAAGTGCAGCAACGAGGTGTGAAATCCAAGTGGCAAGCAGAGCCAGAGGAAGCACTACCACAAGGTTTGGTTTGTTCATTGATCCTGGCTAAAGGCCTTCAAACAAAGTACTTGTCAGATCATTGCACAGCATCCAACACCCTCCGAACACACACACATACACACACACACATACACACACACCTTCTTCACACAACTATTTCCATCAATATTGTGTGTACAATCGGGTCCGATGCCCAGTGTGTGCTATTATCCCCGTTTGTACTATGGGCGCAGTTTTCAGATCTAAAAAAAAAAAAAGGAAACCAAAGGATGAGGGTTTCCATGAAGCACCAGTCTCTTTCACAGGGTCCTCTATAATTCACACTGTGAGTGAATGAATTTCTGTGTAAAGCATAAGACAAATTCTCTCCACTTACTGTAAATTGAAGGGGCCACAAATTGAGTGGGCTGTGAAAAATCACAAGTGGAAATATTGTCATTGCATGATTGAAAGAGACTTAAGAGGGAGAAACAGAAAGGTGGGAGCAAACGACACTCTCAGGAGCACCTAAGGGCACTTACTGAAATAAAGTGTACATACCTGAGGCCTCACAGTCTTTGCTGAGAGTGCCCCGACATATTACCCAGAAAGTGTATACTTTCTGTCAGGAGCCTGCCTACAGGAAGACTCAGACTACTGCAGAGACAGAGAGTTTTACAGCATATAACTTCAGACTAAAGGAAATAATGACTTATTTGTGTGCATTTCACATGGGATTTTTGCTTCTAGAAAGAGAGAGGGGCTGGGAACCTAGTTTGTTTATGGGCATACGCAGCCTGATGGCAAGTAAACGCTGCTCACTGGAGCGTGACAGCGTCCGCCTGCCTGATCACTCCTAGGCACGTCCCCGAAGGATCGCTTAGCCCACACAGTGGCTTTGGTTATGTTTGTTCTTTCAATGTGTCGTTTTTTTTATTCTCCCCTCTCAGCAGGAAGTGTTAAGGAACAGGTCTGAAAACACACAGATTAGACTCCACTGGCGTTGCAATGGGATGTTCACAACCTGATTTGGAAGCTTACATTGTAATTGCAGGAATTACACAGGATGAGTGCGGCCAAGACGCAAGGTGTATGTGAGCACAGTGGAGGAAGAGGGAGAAAGAAACATGGACATGGAATAAAAAAGAAATAATAATAAATGTATCAAGAGTGTTGGACAGTGTAAACCTATCATCTTTAATCAGTAGGGATTCAAATTTTCCAGTTTTCATGTTTTTGTAAAAGGAGAAAGTAAGTTAAAGCAGGTAATCACCGGCATTTTGTACATAAAAATTAAATCCAATCATTAAAATTAGTCGTGTTTGCTGTGGTTTACAGGAGACAAGGGCTTCTTGCAACAAGACAGAGCCTCAGACAGGTTGTAGATAGGTTAGAAAGTTAGGAGGAAAAATATATAAAACCACAACTAAGTAGGTGTATACTATAATTGGGCAAATTTAAAATAACTGAAAAAAGACAGAAAACTAACTTCAGATCGTTTGCAGTAAAAAGAGCAGACTGTTTTTGAAATCCAATTGTCAGCTTTAAAACAGCACGCCTAAATTGCTGATTTTTTTTTTCCTACTTGAGAAGTAATATCTGTATGTGACAGACCCTAACAACTATTAGTCTGCCCTGTCAACAACAAATAGAAGTAGAATGCCAATGGAAATTGCAGGTCAATTACTCTGTAAACCTTTTCTTAACTCCTACATGGTACAAAGCACAGAAACATGTTGTTTATTTTCGCAGAAGAGCTGCATTTACACCTATGGAAGAAGTCCAGCTGTCTAAATCAGAATGTGTTTTGTAAATTAAAATGTTAATCTGTCTTTACGTAAGTGTCACTGGCTGAAATCTGGCTGAAATCAGGTAAATGTCCATTTAGAAAAACACTTAAACAACACTACATGAGAAATTGATTTGCTACGTCTTCGGCAGCTAAAGATACTGTACAGCAGGTGCACATGAGGTTGCCACTAAGAAACACTGGAAGTTCATGTCCATAGAGTGCAACGTAGGGGTTATTTTCAGGTTCTAATGTAGATCACACTTCCTTTTAGAGCTCTGTCCGAATGTAATCTTTATCTCATCCAAAGCTTCTATTGAGGTTTTCGAATAAAGCTTAATGTCTGTCATCATATTTTATTATATCGTCATCCTAAAAGAAAATAAAGAAATCATCAGATAAAATCTTCACTTTGAATAAAGTGATTCATCATATCAGATGAGTTATTCTTTTTTTAAATTAAATTCACTTTCTTTTATGAATAAATCTAAGTTATTGCTGCTAGATCGCCAAGTTAATACAGGTATGCAACTCCCTTTGTGTGCAGCAAGCTTTTTACCTGCAGTGACAATGTGGCTTTTGAAGGCTTAACACCAACAGCTATAGATTGAAGTATATAGAAATGATTAATCTATCTTTTTCTAATAAATTTTGATTTTTAGACTCAACAATACTCATGACATGTTTGGATCATTCAAGTCGGTAACAATCCTACACAGCCAATATTAGTGTAGCCTAATTTTAGGGCTTCTTTGGGACAATTTAAAGGCCAAGAAAGGAAATTGCTACCCATGACATTTAAGTATATAATTTATAATATAAATTTGAATTTTTTAATGACCCACACTCTGTTGTATTTCTATGCATTCTGCTTAGTTTAGCTGAAAACAACTTAAGTCTACAGCCATGCTAGTAGCTTAGTACTAGTATGCTAACATAGTGAAGTGTTGCAGATACATTATATATCATGTTCACCATCTTAGTTTAGCATGTTAGCATGCTAACATCTACCTGGTTAGCACAAAACACAAAGTACATCTGAGGATAGGAATGTTATTAGTTCTGCTGGTATTTGGTCGTGAACCAAACTGGAATTTTGCCATAATGATGGCGCTTCCTGGATCGCTGAAGAGATTACAACTTATCCTGAGAAAAACATGAATGTGTACCAAATCTCATGGCAATTCATCTTGTAGTTGTTGAGATATTTCAATCTGGGTCAAAGTGGTGGACCAACTGACAGGCTGGCAGTGCCATCTGTTTACTAGCATGGCTAAAAAGTCTGTATGTGGTTGTTTAGCATATGCAGGCTTCATGTTTAAGACTGAAAAATAATTACATTTTCACACAACCTTCAATTAATCGTCCTTTTTCAACAAGACAACAAATATGTTACAGACTCCACAAACTATCAGATAATGCTGCACTGTGTACCAGAGGCTGAGTTGCACTCTCTTCAAAGGCAGTTCTAACCACTTTCCCCTGCTGCACAAATCTTGTCAATTTGGCATATGTCTGTTCTAAATGGCACATTTGATTTCTGCCATCTCGGATGAGCAGGTTGTAAATGTGTTCGATTTATAGCTTGTGCTACAACTCCATGTGGCGTTGACAGCCCTCAAATGTCTGAAAATGAGCAGATTATGAAGGCTTGATGGCGTAGAGCGAACACCACTGCACAGCAGAGATGAGACTTTGGTGAAACAAATCTGGGCTTGGCGGTAAATTGGGCGTTGCCATGGCTATGAGAACGCATACACAATCTGAAATAGATTCCCTCAACACCTTGAGAGATAGTGTGAGACTGTCAACTGAGACGGCACATGTGAGTGAGTTTCTCACAACGCTTCAAAGAGCGTTGTGTGATCGACTCCTCGTTAATTGGTGACAAAATCTTGGAAATATTACTTGTGTGTCTGTGAGACACAACTGTTGTCTCTGTAGGGTTTAATTTTATAATTTGACTGCTTCTATTTGCTTTTATTGGACTTGTTCCAGAAATACATGTCTTACATTGGGTGACCAACTAATTATTGATGTGTTGCCAGAAAGTAGACATGATTTTGCATGACACGTGTTATGTGGTTATATAAACAGATGGAATGCCTATCTGCAGTGGTGTTGGATAGTAATCTGCTTTGAATTTTGATAGACCTTATGAAATGATCAATTTAATGGCAAAGGACCAATTCAATCTAATAAACAGAATCTCAATTTACCGGTCCATCTATGTTCCCACCCTCACCTATGGTCGTGAGCTTTGGGTAATGACCAAAAGAATGCAACTGAGGATACAAGCAACCAAAGTAAGTTCCCTCTGAAGGGTAGCTAGGCTCAGCTCTAAAGACAGGGTGAGGATTTGAGGGAGCTCGGAGTAGAGCTGCTGCTCCTTCGCATCGGAAGTGCCAAGTCGAGGTGGTTCAGGCATCTGATCAGGATGCCTCCTGGGTGCCTCCCATCAGAGGTTTTCCGGGCACACACAACTGGTAGAAGACCCAGGGTAGACCCAGAACACAGTGGAGGGATTATACATCTCATTTGGCCTGGAAACACCTTGGAATCCCCCAGGAGGAGCTGGAAAGCGTTGGCAGGGAGAGTGACATCTGGAGTACCTTTCTCAGCCTGCTGCCCCACCAACCCGGATAAGCGGGTGAAAATGGATGAATGGATGGGTGGATATTTTGGTCAAAATCGCACATTAAGACAAGAGATACAGACTACTACTCCTCAAACAGAGATAGGTTATGTAACCGAAAGATTAAATGCGTTCCTATCGGATTAGTGCTTTTTAAACTTGTACTTCTTGTTGCTTCAGGCCACTCTGAGCAGGGCCTTCTCCTTCAGTATGTGAGAGTACAACTCCCGGCAGGAGCAGCTGTTGTTTACCTTCACTGGAAGGCTATCACTATCACTCTTAATTGCTAAATTTCTACTCAGTAGCTTTAGAATATTAAGAGAAAAAAAAAAGGACAGCTGTGCAGGACCATTTTTTTTCCCAAAGCAATCAGTTTCTAGGGGTAAAAAACGGTTTTGAAATATGGGACTGGAATTTCAGGAAAGATGCGTACATGGTTAACATATGTTTTACTACAAAAATAAATTAAATAAAAGACAGACTTGATGATCATTAAAATGCAGGACATTTGTCATGATTTTTGAAATGTTGCGTCAACGTGGGACAAACATTACTGTGTCTCTGGAAGCATCAAAGCTCAAGAGTAAACTTCTTAAGCTGATAGACAATATGTCAGCCTAAATCCATCCAAGTGACAGAGCAAAGTACAAAATGCCTGACATTTCGTAATGTAAATAATACTGTCCCAGGGCGTGTTGTACATCCATCTGAGCAATATGGCACAGGCCCCACAGTGAGACTGCTCTTTGCCTGTAACCTTTTTCCTCAGAATCTCAATGCTGCCCTGCCAGTAAGAACTCAGCGGGTATTTGTTTAATCACTTCTCTCTCGCGCTGTTGTTATATATGGGAGTTGGTTGGTAACGGGTGTTGTGTATTATTCCGACGTGGTGATGTAAAAGGATGAAATGCCTTTATCTTCTGGATCCATCCAGTAATTACAGATCAAATTAGTGAACTTTTTCAAGACTACAATGATTTGGAGTCTGAGATTTGAGCAGTGCTGTTGGGTGTTTCAGCACTGGGTTAAATAAAGACACATGTACACAAAATGATCAAATTAGGAATTCCTCAGTGGTTGTTTTAAAAAGAGAGTTTGGCAGAGAGCAGCACAAACTAATAGCCCCCACTGGTCAAACCAACAGAGATTGAAAATGAAGGGCTCAAACCAACACATAGACGGCACCAATTTCTGCAGGGATGTCTCAAATGTATGTCGTCACAATACACTGGAAGACGAAATCACACAATTATACATCTGGTGGCTTTAAAAAAAGCAATGGTAAAAGGTATTTTTAGCATATGATGTTATTTATTTATTTATTTATGTATCCTTTTGTGTTTCCTATTCTTTGTATTACGTTGTATGTTGTATTTCTATGGCTGCAACATAGGTGTAGGACCCAAGACAAATTTCCTGCTCTGTGGGACAACAAACTAGTCCAAACTCTGGCCTTTTTTGGCTATCATAGCACATGACATTACTACTTGATTAGCTAACACTGTTTGGAGGTAAAAGGTGGTAGCACCAGTAGCATCTCTAATAATCTTACTCTGAATATTTGTTGATGCAAGATTTGTCTTCCAAATGTTACTGAGCACTGGAAAACAGGAATGGGTACCTTCAATATTTGGTGAAGATTTGGCCATTATTTTGCTTCTATATAAAATATCGTTAGTGACCTCAAGGACATGTCTATATGGCTATAAATTGCAACTGTGAATGAACAGTAAGATAGTCCTGGTTTTGAATGAGATGTGTAACTCTTGATTTGTCTCAACCACAGAGGAATTCATTCTTCAGATCTTTCCCTGCCATTACTTGTGCTGTCCACCTACACAGCTCAGTGCAACACATCTACACCACTTCTTTGAGAGCTGTCAAATGTCTTTCTAGAGAATGTAGAGAGATCAGTAACAGAAGCAAACAGAGACGAAGGAACAGTTGAGGGAAAGTGGACACACCAAAATTATGTATTCTAACCAAATTTTAAAGTAAATACCAAAATGATTTTTGAATAGTTTAGAAAACTTTGCAGCCACAGGTCACATTCTTTCAAGAGTGATTCAGTTTAAGAGAGTGTTAAGTTTTGGTTCACTGCCTGCTGGGGTACAAAACTTGGGTCATGATCAGATCATGAACTTTTAGTGAAAACTTTGTTTAAATGTTTAGAACTTAAGACAGCTGCATGTGAACACATCAGGTTTTCTGTTACCGATAATTATCGTTATTTTTAAGCGGGAAAATCAATTCAAGTCCGACATATTTCAATCTCTCCAGTCATTATGTCCAGAAAAAATACATTTGTCTGAGAATATGTAGGCCCAGACCAGGCTAGTTAGGACATTCCAGGAGAAAATAATGCAATCAAAGTTTGTCACTGATGCTTACATTCACGGTGGCACGGGTGGAGCAGTGGTTGTCAGTGTTGCCTCACAGCCAGAAGGCTCGTGGTTCAAACCCAGGGGTATGCGTACTCCTAGGGGTACATGTTTTGCATGTTCTCCCTGTCAGCATGGGTTTTCTCTTGGTACTCCTGCTTCCTCCCACAGTCCAAAGACGTGCATTTTAGGTCAAATGGTGACTCTAAATTGTCCGTATGAATGTGTGAAAGTGAGCTGTGAATGGTTGTCTGTCTCTATGTGTCAGCCCTGCGATAGTCTGGCGACCTGTCCAGGGTGTACCCTGCCTCTCGCCCAGGCTCCAGCACACTTGCAACCCCCAACAGGATAAGCGGTTACGGAAAATGAATGAATGAATGCATCTGAGTTTATTTACATACCTTGATGATGTCATCCTTTCTATTGCTTGCATATCTATTGTTTTGAAGCGCAATAATCACAGAAATTACTTAGCCGGCATTTCTCCCTTTTGTCCGTGACATTGAAACATGTGGACCGGCACCAGTTTTTTTTTCTTTACAGCTCTCCTCACATTTCAGTACAAATAAATATGCAGGAACAAATAATGCGCAAAATGTGTTGACTTAAGCCTGATGTACACCATGTTTCAATGTCTGCAGTCTGCATGCCTGTCTTATACTGACATATTTACCAAATTCAGTACAGTCCATTCAGCTGCTGTGTGTGTGTATGTGTGTGTGTATTTTTACTCATAGTGTGTCTCTCCCTGTATTTGCTGTACGAGGCTTATATCAGTCCTGTGGCCAATGTTTCATGAGTCATAATTATAACCTCCAATCCAATCTGACATACAGGCTCACAGTAATGTGGGATGGTTAAAAGACAAGCTTTGTAAATGCCTTAAAGGTTAAATATTAAGAGCAGCAAAGCCCTTATCTGTATCCTTTTCACTTTAGCTCCGGGCATGTTGTTGACTCATCTGTTTATTTATACAGCAGCTCAGATTGTAAAGACCGAGGACGTCTGTTCCTGCTTATAGCAGCAACTCTACATTTTTAATGCCAGATCCTCTATTCTCGCACGCCTGAGTAAGTTGTTTGCGTCAACTAAAAGAATAGGGGCAAATTGTTTCATAGTTACACAAGTAGCAGCTACTCACATCAGAAAATCAAACAGGGCTGCTCAATAGTAATGACTGTTTTGTTTTGAGGGTAAACACGGATCGGCAGAAGCAGAGAAGCCAAAATAAGCATGGGAAAGAATCCTCATAACTGTTTTTGACATCTTCAGGATTTTTTTTTTCTCCCTTTGCTTCTACTGTAAGGTCACTTTTTTCGTCGTGAGCTACAGTAGTTTGTCAAGCCCACAGAAACACCTGAGGCGCAGGACGGAATTTCAGTCAGAAGCTTAAAGGAGGGCATGGGAGCTGGTGATACGTGTTTGACTGTAATTGGCTTTGTTACAGACAGGGCTAAGTGGTGTGGGTGTAACATCGAGCTGTGCAGTTGTGGAACAGTCAGGACATTGACTCACGGAAAGCAGTTTGAGGACTAACTTTTTTTCTTCTTTTCTTTTTTTTTTTTGCAGATTTTTGCAGGCTAAAAAGACGCTTTTCATCAGTTTTATAGCCGTCGATTCTCAGTCCATGCTAATTACATTTTGACTCTGAAGAAGAAGAAGCAGTCATGTTGAGATATCAGTGCTCGCAGCAAATGAATACATTTGAACTGTGCTCCAGTGCATTTCTGCCCAGAGACTTTCTTCTTCCCATGTTAATTAAAGTTTAAAGCAATAATCTAAATTGCATTTAGCAGAGATTATCACTTGGGATACAACATAAAGCATGTTTGTATAGGTTCCGATTCATGCTTAGATTCAACACAAGAAAAAAGCTTTCTTGTGTTTCCCTTTCTCCTCCTACATTCAGTATTTGTTGTTTCTGAAGCGAGCAGAAAATGCTGCATAAAAGGCAGCTGGTAAAACAAGAAATAAAATGTGTTGCGCCATGGATGACACTGCACATAACGACACAATCAACAACACTGCCAGCTATGTAAAGAAAGACGCCTCACACATTTAGGCTCCAAAGAGACAGGCTCCACTGGGACTCAGGCAGAGATTTCTGCAAAATTAAAGTTCAAATAATTGGGCGTTACGACATGACATCACTGCCTGGAATGTAATGCCACCTATAGTCCTTTTCCTCCATTTTAGGTTTTGATTTTCCCCGAGGTGGAGGAAATAATAATGAGTTGTGACCCTGCTGAAGATGTGCGACAGAAGGGAGCACAACTGCCTTCAAGAGCTGAACTCAGGTGAAGGACACGTTGGACATCATTATCACCTGCACAACAACATCCAGGAATGATGTGGCAACACCCACACAAACAGGAAATGCTCACTTGTAGTACTGTGAGGACTCAGGAGGAAGAGAATTGACTTTGCAGCTTTGGGCTGCGGAAACTTTGCAACACCAGTGCCGATATGATGCCCAAGTTTTGGTATTGACACTTAAACAATATTATAATTGCTCTCCTTTACTTTATTACAAAATTAATTTTGTTGTATTTTAGAGCGATGGATGGACAAAAAAAGCCACATGAAAATGGCACATTGGACATTTTTTTTTACTACTTTTTAATAATCATTAGTTGCAGCCTTAAATATTTACCCCAATTCTTTTTTTGAAAGAAATGAACAGGATGTTTTTTCCACAGAAAGGAAAAATAAACCAACATTCTCCAACATTAATTCAATGCTAGTTAAAGATATGAATCCCTCATGATATTAAATGTCAGCTTTTTGTACATGCACATGATTTTGTACAAGCTGCACTGTGTTACATTCACAGGTGGGCACCACTGAGGCTTGCCACCCTGCCACAGTGCAGCTGCTGCTGACAGTCCGACTCAAATATGTGCTCCAACCTCAAATTCAGTACACAGAATCTAGAATCTTAACTGCCTGCTAAATGTCCTGCCACACTGACAAAACCCTCATCTTCATCCCTGCCATCTCATGAAAAGGATTTCAGGCAGGCGAGCAAAGAGGCTGAGAACAGAGGCCGCGCTGCAGCACCAAAGTTTGCAGCTGCTTTAGGCCCGTGGCTCAGGAAACCTGGCTTCAGAAAAGGAAGGAGGAGGGCTGAAATTGCTTAACCTCTCCCACAACCTACAGCGCTACTTGAAAATCCTGCCCTCTGGTCAGAGATGCTCCGCGCTCAACAGGAACAGCTTTAGCCCGACATCAATTCAGCTGCTCATACTGAAGAAGCTCCAGAGATAAAGCCCTCTCTCATTCTCTCTCACACCTCTGCTGGAGGTCACTATCTCCCTCTATAACTTAAAAAGCTCTGACCAGACCAAAGGTGCATGTTTAGGCCTAATTTGAATTTGTAATACAAATATTGAGGGTTGAATAATTACAGCTGAAATTATAGAATAAAATAGTGATTATCTTAAAATACATTTTGTTGCTGAAAGATGTGAGACAATGTTTAGTGAAGACAGCTGTCTGGCAGCAGGTGACAATTTCATTAAAGAAATGAGCCTCTCCTTTGGACCCTCTCACTCTTTCTCTCACACACACACAAACACACACACACACATTCATCTTAAACGGCGCATCAGACCGAGATTTGTTTCCTCTCTCTTGAGGGTGCTGTGTGCCCACCTGACGGCGCACATAGCGAATCCTCTGTGGACTCGCGCACAAGGCTCGTGATAAAGTGGACATGATTAAGTCACTTACACTGCTGTTCTGGCCGGACCAGTGCACCATAGCCTGGTTGTGTGATGAATCCCCGGTCAGGGCGAACGTTGAACTGTTAAGTTTAAGCTCATCCTGCCTCGGACCGGCGGCTCTCCGCTCGTCTCCGCTCCAGCGCAATTCAGAGCGCGTCACTCTGCGTCCGGCCGCCGAGCTCTGCCTGCCCTCTCTCGGGTCTTGACTCTGGTCTGAGCCGGGGGATCTGACTGTATCATCATCACTGTTCCTTCTGGCGCGCTTTCTGTAGCGGGTGCCATAAGTAAAACCCGCACCAGCGCTGGTCTTGTGCTGACTACTCATTTTGGCATTGGAAACTTTCATCTTTGCAAACTCACTATCAGCAATTTCGCCTCTTGCGTGCAGGTTGTCTGTATTCCGTCTCGGCTGCCGTGTACTCCGCCCGACCTGGAGCGCATTCAGCGGAACCAGCTGCGCAACGGAGCCGCCGCCGACTTTCGGCAGTTGCAGCCCCGGATCTCCCTGCCCCGTCTCCGTGTCCAAAAACTTCTCCCTTTAATCCTGTTGCGGACTCACTTGTGTCGAATTTCAGCAGTAATTCCTGTGCACGCCACTTATTCCCAGGCTGGCATGACCTGCAAGTTATCTCAGCTTTGGCGGCATGAAAGAAACAGAGCATCACCAAAATCAAAAACGAAAACGCACTGTGCCACTTTGGGCAAAATATGACCTCCCTCTCCATTGCTGGCGGCAGAGAAGGATGCTGAGGATGCAAGAAGTCCTTTTTGTCCTACTACTCTTCTCTCTGCCTTTTTTTTCGGGGTGTAAATTGCCGCTCGGCTGTGGAAGAGGAAGTGCTGCGCAAGTTGTGGCGTTGCTCAAATGCAGTGTTGTAAAAAGTGGTCCAAGTTGAAGGATTTGATCAAATGAAGCCCCGCACGCATGGGGGAGGAGCTGTGGGATCCAGACTGAGAGATGGAGGATAATGTTGGACTGACTTTCTCCATATTTGTTATTTTCCACCATATGGTCGACTATAATTAAAGCAGTCAGTAATATAGTCATTTTGTTCTGCTGCTCTTTTATTTCTCCTCACAGACACATTCTCTGAGAAGCTATTCCTGGTAATTTTTTTCACCTCCTGATGCAGATTTTATCACCAACCTCCCTTCAGGGAAAGTAAATCGCTTAATTTAGCAAATGAAACAGAATTATTTTACCTGTGATGATCCTGTTTAGATTCAATCCTTTCAGGTCTTCCAGTAATTGGAACATATTAATGTGTTTCCAATTAACTGCAGTGTCAGGGATGGTAGCTTCTATGACTTATTAAACAGCAATAAAGAATTCAACAGCCCACAAAGGAACATGAGATTTTTACACAACGCACCTCCATGTGCATGCATTTTGCATCTGATCTTGCATCCCTCCAGGATGATATGAAGCCTGTGCGTTTATTGTGTGTGTGTACTAGACCAGCTGAGGCCAAGCTGGAGAACCACCTGTAAGGTGCAGTCTGGACTAAATAATGAATATTTAAGTGCTTCGCAAACAAAGAGACATTGTCTCATGTCATGTTTAACTGTGTAATTTCGTCCCAACAAGCAGCCGGAGCGGCTCAGGCAACAGAAATTAGTGTAACCAGTGGAAAAAACAAGGCCGGAAGTTCATCTCTTTGATATCAGCCCTGCAGCTTTCCGTGTCTAATGACTGGAGGTTATGGTGATTGCTGATGAGCACAAAGGGATATACAAATGGTCACAGACTACTACACCAGCTGGCCGCTTTCTAGTTCACAGCAGAGGATGCTGCCGAGAGGGAATAAAACGGCCAGATTGTGCCTTGAGAGGTGATTAATTTTACCACAAGGAAACATATCTATAGGCTACTATAAATTACGATTAAATAGTAAAGGATTATAGAATTAGAGTGTCGTACATCCTGTTAAAACAACGTTAGGAGGAAATGCCAAATGGTTCCTTCTAACACATGTTGCATCATGTGTTCTGAAGTGTGCTGAATGTAAACACATTGATTTTAAGACACTCATATGTTCACAATGACCCATCTGTGGTGATTACAGCTCAGTGCTGCTCGTTCTGTCACATTCATTCTCCCTCTGTTGTTAGAGCAGAACTATTTCCTGAGGGTGAATCAATGTAATCCTACCTTTTTATCTTGATATGAATCATAATGGGGTAATTTAACCATATGCATTGTTTAAATTACAAAATGGGTGTACATGGAAATTATGTCATTAATGGAAATATGAATTCAGGTGCCTTAAAAAAGCAAATGATTGTGTTTTTGTAATCTGTCTTTTATTGCTGTGAGCATCAAGTCAACAGAAACGTCCTTGTTTTGGTGTTTAAAGAGTCTTGTGCAAAGTATATTCCATGATACAATAGTTGGTTCTGACCGAGTATTTTGATTGGGCAAGAGTCATTGAGTCCTGATGGAGAGTATAACATCACTTGGTCTTCTACCTTTGTAGGTATTATTCTGTCGTTCTAAACCGTTAATCACATTAACCATTAATAAAGATTTATGAGCAGTCATAACAAACTTTGCAGTCTCCACGAATCAAATCTGAGTTAGGCTAAATTATGAGAGGTCGTCAGAAGAGGATGAAGGGAAAGAAAGAACGTAGGATACTTCACTGCAGACCTCCAGGTGTGCTCATTTGACGTTAGCAGATGTTTCAACGTACTGTCTGATCAAGCTGTTAACTCATCAGAATCACAAGCCACCAAAGCGACTGTCAGCAGACTCTTATTTCACTGGTTGCACAACAAATGGAAACATACAGATAAATGTACATGATACAAAGTAGCTGGCCTGCGGTAATGTGTAGGCCTACACAATTTAATAAGCTAGTGTGTGGGAATGTTTTTATGTTGCTTGGCAACAGTGCAGTCCCAGTCCAGCTGCCAAACTACAGAGTTGTATAAGAACAAGTCCTAAAACCCGGGAATGAGTTAGCATTTTTGGTCCCTCCTTCTGAGTCAGTGGGCTTTTTTAATGGGTTTTTTGTTAGATGCTTGAATTAAGAGACTTTTATGTTCAACACATTCTCATTCCAACCTCGTCACATATCAACGTTTGGTTATGGACCTTTCACATCCAGATACAATGTGAAAGGTACACATTGGTATGCATTGGTTGCTGGCGTCCTGGGACACCGTGTCAAGTTGTGCCTGTTACATGCGTTGTCTTCTTTCAAAATACACTTCCATTTTCACAGGAGATTTACAGTTTACATACAGTCTCTTTCAAAATAAATGCACTACAACAGTACTACAACGCAAATTGATGGGTTTTTTTTTCCTCCAACAACCAACACACATGGTTGGGTTTAGGCAACAAAAACACGTGGTTAGGTTTAGGGGGAAAAAAAGGGTTTGGCTTTATAGTCTTACAAGACGTGAAGGTGGTGGAAGGTTGGTGTTTTTTGGACCCATCCAGCACCCCTATCACCCTCCCTACTTGGACTTTTGTAGCCTCGACTTTCGTTCTTGTCCCGCCACGTTTCTACTTGACATGGCCGAGCGCTGTTAAAGTATAATGGTGACTTGCTGCATATCATGCTGTCGTTAAAGGACGGCTTTTTTCATCAGTGTCTGATGCCGTAAGTCACTGGCCAAGCGTCAGATTTCGGCGACTTTGGAGTGAGACCAGGTTGTTATGTTCTGTTCTACAACATAAAATGTGTCAGTAAATACCTCACGCGTGAATTTTGAAGCCTCTAGGCGTCTTATAAAGGTGAAACAACTGGTGAAATGAGACTATAGAACATCATCACACCAAACACCAAGCATTTACATTTTAAAGATTATGAAATTGGAAATCATTTGTGAAGATTATCTTGCAGTACAAATGTGTAAATATAAAACTTTTGTTTGCCACAGAGCTTATTTTCTGTAATAATTCAAAACCCAGTGGAAAAATCCTGTTGTCTTTTTCATAAGGTAATCAAGGCCACACTAACTTCTGTGTCAGCCTACAAAAAAAGTCATGCACCTTATTATTTTTTATTATTAATTAATTTATTATTTATTTATTATTATTTTTATTTATTATTTATTTTTTTATATTTGTGTTGGCAGAGCTAAATAAATAATTTAAAAAAACAAACAAATCCTAATCCATTGTCGATTATCACTGTTAACTAAAAACTGGTGCTTGTATAACTGACGTATAAAAGCAATATCACAATCAAGGTCGTGCTGCTGTGCTGAACATCAGCGCGGCTGTTATTCGATCGTAGGGACGAGGCCTCAGGCCAACTGCCAAAGATAATCACGATCTTCAGCACTTGGCCTGCATCCTTGTCCCTATGATGGAATCACAGCCGTGCTGATATTCAGTACAACAGCACAACCTCAAGTGTGATATTGCCGGATTCATTTCCATTAAATTGTGGTGGCAGCAAAAATCTCAGAGAGAGCATCAGGATTGCACTTCGTGGCACTCTCCAGGGTCCCAATCCTTTGTTTTAAATGGTTAGGGACCTATCCTTGGTGCTACACCTGTCCACATCAGTGGGAAGGTCAATGCCAGCGGGAAGTTCCAGCTAATGACTTACCATGTCAAAATATTGACTTTTATGTTCAGAGCCAATGCAGGAAGTAGTGTACCCTTTTGTGGGTGGTGTATGGGCATGTGGCATATCTGACTTTCATGCATGTGGCATATCTGACTTTCATGCAGCAGTTTGCTTCCCATACAAACCTGCATCTAACATTTGACTTTTTATCAACTGCAACAACAATTTGTTTCTTAACCTTGAATGTGCAGTAACTCTCCATTTGGGGTAGCAGAAGTTGTGAACACAACATTGACACATCATCACCTTTAAGGTTAACTTGATGAACTTGTCAGCAACCAGCTGCTTATGTCCACATCCAACAGACACAGAGCAACATTATCAGTATTTATAGTCTTGTTTGTGTCCACTTGATGAATCTAAGTCCAATATTTAATCTCTTTTACCTACATTTTTGGTCTCTACCAACTCCTGAGGGAAATATCTGTCTCTTTAGCTGCTAACGCTCCACAATGTTCAACAGCTAGTCTCCAACTGTGTCTGTCTGCTGTTAGATGCTGGAGCTGAAAGCGACACTATGAGAGTACAAAAAATAGACCAAACGGTAAAGTTGACAACTAAACAATGAGCTGAAACTCACTTTAAAGCTCCATAAAGCTAAAGGGAGATTCAGGTGATAATTCTTTGTAGGTTCATCACTGCCAGAGATCCCTCACACATTTAACATTGTTATTTGATACACTGCTGTAATGTAACGTCACAACTCACCTATGAAGCCTTATTGTAGTGCACGGATCAATAATATTCTGATAAAAACAGCCCTAGTACATTGGCAAAGGTCCAGTAAAATATTTAGTCCAAACACATATATCCATAAATAGCCACTTACACTGAATGCATCCTTAAAAATGTTCTTATATATCCATTTAAACACGACATGTAAAGGTATTGCAGAGGTCCCATACCAATACAGTCACTGCACTCACGCCTAACACCCCACTTAACCCAATAGGAGCTTCCATGTCCTGTGTGCAGCTTAAAATAGCCAAAGAGAGACTGCGTTAAAAGGAAGAGCCCGCCCCTCCTCTCTCATCCAGGGATGCAGCCAATTGCAAGCTATTGTAGTGATGACTGACACTTCTTATAACCACTGAAATTCCAAGAAAAGAAAAAAAAACAAAAAAAAAACATTAAACCATCAAAACTATAAATCAGTAACAAACAGATGGTTATTAGAAGATGGTTGTTTTAATGTCTTTAATAATTTAGACTTTCTAAAATATTTATTTGACATATAATTCCTTCAGTTTCAGTAGCGTCCTTGCAGCATGTGCTCGGGCCCTAATAAAGTTATTTGATGCAGTTTTATACTAATAATCTACCCAGTAGCATGGTGTCTAAAATTGGCCCCACACTGGCAAATTACAGCATTAAAATGCTCTTACATGTAAACAGAATCATATAATCTAAAGAGCTCATGTTATATTCATAGAAATAATATTTATATGGTTATGATAGTTTGAAACCGGGGGGGATTTACAGTGCCACAGTATGCAAGCTGACACACTAACATGGCTGCTGCTCACTGAAAACATTAAATATCATTATGTCTACCAGAGCGGAAAAGTTACACCGACAAACTCAATAATGTCGGTCTATCTCAGTGTGATCCTCTCTTCCCAGTACTTATCTTGGACAAATTATCCCACTGAATGGCCCGAAGTGACATACTTTGATATTTACAACTAGGCTATTTGATCAAATCACCATGTAAGATCATCATGAAGCTAACAAAGATCAAAACCAGGCCTAACAGAGCTTAATTTGCTTCAACCTTGATGGTTTCTTCAGCCAAAATTAACAAAATGCTTGCTGCACATCGGCTAAAAGTGTCGTGTTGGTAGTGCATCCCTCTACAAAACAGCTTTTAGGTGTTTTTGTGTTGCTTGCTAGCAGACGTAAATGACAAGGAGGCACCTTCACTTAATACAAAGTCCATGGAGTGTGATGTATTGTTTTCCCCTCTGGTGCGGGTAGGACTTAAATGTGCTCTGTCTCTATATATCGTCACTTGTCAAGCCCGATCCGGATAAATTCAACGATAATAAGACCTACAAACTGATCTGCTATTAACTAACAAGCAGCTAATTTAGCTTGATGCAAATATGTTGGTATTCGTGCGTAAACTGATAAATTACAACAAAATGTATAAAAATGCCAAACAAGATTTTAGGTTATTTTGAAATAGTTTCTCCATGACATAGATTGTCCACCAGAGAGCACTGACAAGTTGTTTTTTTTTGTTGTAAAAGGTCCTACAAGGTGAGTAAAAAAAGACAATCTAAGGGATTAAGATTTTTTTTAATGTTATAAGTTTATGTTTGAAACATTACTCCATATTCATATATCGCTTTTCAACTCCCAAATATTGATACTCATATCAGCCTCAAAAAGTGAGTCCGCTCAGATCTATTCGGGAACTGACACCCAGCCCTGACACCCATAGCAATACAAACGTAGGCGACCCTACCTGATCTGATCCAGCGTAATAATCTACAGTCTCTTGCATCTAACTGCACTGTTACAGCAACATAAAGCCACCTCAAATAATTCTGCATGGCTAGATACCACTAAAGGTAGGAGCGAAAATGTGTTTTTATGTAATATGGGTGAAACGATCCTTTATATTATGCTCTTAAAGTGAAGTCTGATTACACCCTCCCTTCTTTTTTTGGGAGCAATCCTCCCCAGCCATGTCCTATCAGAGACGTTAAAGATGATAAGTGTTGCCCCTCCTCATGGCACACAGCATTAAGCAGACATATTGTATTGGATTAATGGTGCTGCAATGGACAGGGCCCACATGGCTCGCAGACACTTATCAACCAGTTCTGTAGTGTGTGTGTGTGTGTGTGTGTGTGTGTGTGTGTGTGTGTGTGTGTGTGTGTGTGTGTGTGTCCTGCGGTAACCGTCTCACACCGCATCATCTCCTGTCCCCGCCTGGACTCACCATCCATTCACAGGGAATCGATGTCCTGCCAATAGCAGAAATGGATTTTTGAGGATGTTGCAGAAGGCAATATGCAGGCCTGAGTTGTCTGATTTGTATGTACCCCCTCGGACTATGAATCCACAACAAGGTTGTAAGCTCCAGAAATCAGAGGAAAACGTTCTTGTATATAAAACTGAGGGCAGGGAATATGACCTCTGGCTTCACAGAAATCTAACATAGTAAAGAGAGCATGATTGAAAGCCTTCTCAGGGGCAGATGGTGCCTCACAATTGGTCTTTATTTCATAGAGACATATTTGCACGCCTGCAACACACGATTATTGACAATTTGCAGGTGCTGTGTGTAACTTTTTACTTGTATTAATCATTTTGATTGCCAGTGGTTGAACGTATTGTAATGCAACTTAAAAACTGATACCATCTGTCTATACAGACTTGTATGTAAAGGACTTGGGACAAATTTCCTGGAAAAATCAAAAGGATGTGATGAACCTGAACCAAGAAATCACTTGCTGGCAGAAAGCTTGCTAGTCAAACGTGCTGTATATTCAGCTCCACTACAGTGCTACAATGCGCAGAGGTAGCTTACTTTAGCAAAGAAATGGAGTCTGCTAACATCAGCAAACGACCAGCACCCACCACAGCACAGATTCCACACATTGGGCGTTTCTGCAATGGCCCACATTTTGCTTCAGCAGCTTGGAGACTTCACTTACCACTGTGGTTTGCGCTGGCTGAATTTGACCTGTTACAGCCGCTGACTGAAGGTCCATCTCTGTAGTTGCTGTCTGTGTTCCTCCAGGAGAAGTAGTCTCTGGGTGGCAGGTGTTAAGCTGAAGGACAGTGGAGCCTGGTAGCTAATTGTTGTCTTCTCATTCATGGTCTGAAAAAGAGTAAATTCATCAAATTCAGTGCACCATATCATTATTCAATGCCCACCACCCCCTTGGTGAAAATCGAAGAGGTAACACTAACATGAAATATATTGTGATAATGTTGGCTTGCGTTCTATACAGTCCGCCAAGGAATGACCTGGAAATGAGTTAGCACATTACCAATCAGGGTTAGCTTGTCTCAAAGTCGATGGGTTTTTTTGAATGGGTTTTTGGTTAGATGCCTGAAATAAGGTCTGTGTTTAACTCAAGTGTAAGAGATTTTTACGTTTTATTCTACTACATGAAATACGTCAGTAAATACCCCATTCTCGAATTTTGAAGCTCCTGTGTCTTAAAAAAGGCAGTTGCTAACAAGCGGCTAAATACGACTACAGAACGTCATTATGCTGGGCTGCGCCAAATATGGCTTTACAGTCTTGTTATGGTGGTGACATTAGGTCATACGACCATAGTGTAGTTCGTTTATAGTCTAATATTAGCGTTTTACTTCTGGCGGCTGCATCTAGGTGTCAAAAATTACGAAAATGGTGTTCGTTTGTGAAGATTCAACAAAACGTGTAAGTATCATAAATGTTTGTTCGCCACAGAGTTTATTTCCTGCAATAACCCAAAATCTAATGGAAACATGCAATAGTCTTTTGGATGAGGGAACCAGTGTGATGCTAAGATCCGCGTCGGCCTACAGAAAAACATTGTTCCTGGAGCACTCTATTGAGGTCAAATTGTTACATAGCAAACGTAGCAAAGAACTGTATTGAGTGGATAATGTAGTCGTTTGTTGTTAGTCGTAACGTTTGTCAGCTACAAAGCAACCAATCGCAGATCCTTGCAGCGTAGCTACATTACAGCCGGCTGTTGGCCAACAAGCTAACCATAACCTAAGCTAGGTTGGCAAGCTACCTGTAAAGCTACGCTGCATTGACCTGCCTTTGTTTGCTTTGCTAAATATGATTGTAATTTATTTTTTGGTATTCTGTCAACATGAGGCAGGTCAGTCACGGTCAGTCACTGTTGTAGCTGACGCAGGTGCTCACTCATGGTGTCACTAATAAGGATTTTCTGAAGGCTACATACCGAAACTTTAAGATTGTCTGGCTTCTCAGATAAACACTACATAAAAAAATAAATACCGTCTAAACTTTTGATCCTTGTGTGACCTTTTTTTCCCCCTTCAAAACCACTGCTTCATATTATTTCAGTCATTCTATCGAACCATGACACTGACTCATAAAGTGTCTTTTCACAACTTTAACAACATTGTTCCCCCTCCCCTGCTCAGCTCCCAGGGTTACCCTCAGCCCATTAAAAGCTTTAGAGCATTAACACAAACAAGAGTTGGACTCAGCGGAACAAACAGCAATGTCCTTTTTACCGAGCCAAAACATTCCCATTTCTAACAAGAGAACCGGAGACAAAAAAAAGGCCCAATAAATGTAGGAGCAAAGCCGGTGTTTGAAGGGCTCTAGGTGAACAAGTAGGAGTTGAAAAGAGGAAGGAAGTAAAACAAAAAAGAAGCCAAAGCAAGGAAGAAAGGGAGGGAGGGAGGGCTGTAAATGGCTCTTTTATATTCCTTGTGTTTGATTGAAATTGAAAGTTACTCTAGATAAATAAGTTTCCCAGTAACATAATACATTATTGGTATTCACTCATAGCCGAGAGCAGACATGGGGTCAGGAGCAATCAGTTTGCCGTGGGCTCATGGAGAGGGGTTCAACATCTGAGTTCAGTATCTTTCAATTTCCAACACTTTTTGGCATGTTTGTGTCTCAGCCTGCCATTAATTGCAAAACCGTCCACCCATAACAATTTGAGCTTTTGAGATACAGACTGCAGCCTAAAATCAAAGCCAATCCTTCACAAGGAAAAAAAAACTGCCTACAGAAATAGACCAGTGGTTACTTAAGATTCCATTTCCAATTCATGAATTGAATTTCAAGCGGTGTCCGAAATTGGCTGAGCCTGACCGCAGCTCTGCTCTGTATTGTCATGGCATTTGAAAAGCGGTAATTGGATAATCCATTTTAAGATGCCGATGAAACCCCAAACTTATGGCAGTGAGGATCTCCGGAATGAATGTGGATTGTGAGTAATACTGTCATCTTGAACAAGATGTACAGTAACCTTGACAGTATCAATCTAGCTGTGCAGTGAGTGAATATACTGTGGAGAAAAAAAACCCTTATCCTCCTGCCTGGCGTTTCTACACAAAGATTTCAAGTTCACTTTTTCTCCCTACTTGTTAGCAAAGAGTGGCTCTTATTTATTCCCCTCACACTGGACTTTATCTTAGAGCAGTTTATGCCCCACTGCCCAGTTTGCAATGGCACTTCTGGGGCCAAGTCTCAATCCTTATTGCACTCTCCTTAATTCACTTAATGCAAATATAAAAGCCACAAATTGATGTTTTCTTGCAGTATAGCAAATAGGCCCATGAAGCAACTGTTGTGGCTTGCTGAAATCGTAATTGTCAGTGAATAACAGAGGCAGAAGGAGGGATTTCTCTGTCTATTGAGGGAGGCATTTCACCACACAGGGACTTCATTCATACGCTTTAGGAAATGTGCATATTTTGCACACAAAGCCAGCTCTCACCAGCAGCATTCAGATTCTTCTGAGATGTGTTCTGCCTTCCCAGAAATTCTTTTCAACATCCTGCTGGGTTGAAATGACTCTTCCATAAAGTGCTGGTGATTGGACACATAATCAGCTGTGCTTGTAATATTTAGAGCAGAAACTGAGTCCACCTGCTGTTTATTCGCCAGGTTTTTATTCAGCTTCAGATAAGCCATTAGTTTCTATTCATCAGTCTGGCTTTTCTATTCATTTCCTCAAAAAAGAATACAGACAAGAGTGGTGAGAGCACAATCCTGTCACTGCGGTTTCCTGCTAACATCTTGAGTTCTCATATCAACATCATCCACGAGAGGAAAGAAAAAAAAAAGTTTTTGAAAAGCCAGGTAAAGAGGGAGAACAAGATCTGTCTTCATCCATTTGAAGGTCCAAATGAGTGACTGCTTTAAAAGCTTTCCTACTGGGGCTGAAATATTAATATTTGCTGCTCAGGAACATTACCAGTATCCTCGGAGTGAGGCAACGATAATTATTAATGAATCTCATTTTCAGGCTACTGTGCTGGATGTTCAAAGTGCCTGCGACCTTCAGAGGGAAAGCAAAGCACAGCGTCGCCTTCTATCAGGAGTCAGTAGACTAGAAATGAACAATCTGTTACAATTCTCTTATTGCAGTTGGAGCTCATCTTGCCGATTTGTTTATCTCAGCAGTTGTGCTCTAGATGACTTATTCATGAACATGTGGAAAAACACGTCACTCCAGAAGATGTCACACTTTTATTTGAATAGACTGATCAGGCTCTTTTGAACTTCAGGCAAGGACATCATTTGAAACAGCCAGTGTCACTTCTCTGTCACTGAGAGACATTGTCTGAGGAAGCAGGAGGTCCTTGAAGAGAGTAAACAACGTTGTACAATCTGTAAGCCTTACAAATAGCATCAGAGCACATAGACTCTCGGTTTTCGTCCTAAAGATCGAGTTTGTAGGATTAAGGGGGACATATTGGCAGCAATGAAATATTAATAACTATGTTTTTATTTGTGTATAATCACCTATAAATAAGAACTGTTGCATTTTCGCTGCATTAGAATGAGCGGTTTACCTACTACCTTTTCCATGGAGTTTGTCATGTTGTTCTACAGTAACCCAGAGTCAACACATTCTCACTCCGACCTCGTCACATATCGACATTTGGTCATGGACTTTCCACGTCCAGATACAACATGAAAGGTACCCTGGGTATGCTGGTTGTTGACGTTCTGGGATGCCGTGTCAAGTTCTGCCTGTTACAAGCGTTGATTTCTTTCAAAGTTCACTTTTCTTTTCACAGAAACATTAGTGTTTACATACAGTCTCCTTCAAAATAAACGCACTACCTCAATGCAACAACACAAATTGATTTTTCTCCTCCAAGAACTAACGCACGTGGTTGAGTTTAGACAAAAAGGACAGGGTTTGGCTTTAAAATCTTACAGGACGTAAACACCAGTCTCCAAGAAAAAAGTTGGTGTTTGTTGGGCTCATCCGCCACCCTTCCCACCCGCCCTTCTCAGACTTTCGCCACCTTAACTTGCATTCTTGTCCCCGCTGCTTTCCCCCTGACGCCGCTGAGCACTTTTAAACTATAACAGCAACCGGCTGCATATCATGCCTCGGCTATCGGCTTTTTTCATCAGTGACTTACGCCGCAAGTCACCACCCAAGCACCAGATTTCGACAACTTCAGAGTGAGACCAGGTTGCCAGAACAGATAAACCAAACGCTGGCGCTAAATAGGGCCTTTTGCATTTTTGTATTTTCTCCTCAGCCACAGTGGCTCTTCTACATTTTTCCCTTGGTTGCAATGTTGCAGCCTCCCCACTAGATGCCACTAAATACTTCACACTAGACCTTTAAACTTTAGACAAGTATTCACAAAAACTCACAAGTGTGGTAACTCATCTGCTATGTAGTGAGACTAACTGTTGCTGAGCAGCAGCCACTACAGCTTAAAGGATAATTGCCCATTAAATTTCCCATCATTCCCTATGATTCTCAACAGCAAGTTGTTTTCAAGCTGCTTGAATCATTTTTTTAAATTAACAACATAAAAAAATGAGTATGTTAAAAGTTGAAATGTGTCTCTTATAGTTTCAAATCCATAGATCAATAGGCTACCACCCAACTCTGCAGTTCCCCTCAGCATCACAGAGCGTTTTAACATCTATCAGCTCTTTGTTTTGTTTTTTTCCAGCCACAAATCACCCCCTCAACACTGTCATCAACCTCGGTTTTAGCCACAGGATGCAGCTGTTTTCAGAAAAAAAAGGAGAAAAAAAAAAGCTCTGATAAGCCCACTGCACACAGCATGGTCAGCACAAACAGCAGGAAGACGAAGTTAGGAACTAACTGGTGAAAATAGAGGCCAGATATTTTCCTCTCCCTGAGAAGTTATTCCACACTAAAACAGAGCTAAAAGTTGACTAAGTATTGGATGTATATGTGACCTGTGTGTGACGTCTCCTGCTCTAATGAACCGCTCAGAGCTGGTAGATGGTGGTAACAGCCAGGTTTATTCACCTCATGGAAAACCCGCCGTAAGTCTGGGATAAATAGCAAAGGACAATAGTGTTAAGTGACCTTGTGTGGACAACCTGCTCATGCTCTATCTCATGGTAATCCTCTTCTGCTCTCTGAATTACTCTGTTTACATTTTTTAAGAAACAAGTTGTACAATAAATATTAAAGTGAAACAGTGATTGTACAGTGGATTTAAATTTGTGCAAAAAACATAGCTATTGCTGCCTTTTTCTGTCTGAAAATTACAGCGTACAAAACAAATAGAACGGAAACCAAGAGGTTTCTTAAACTGAACTGTTACCCATTTTTTGTGTATTTCACATTACATGCTAACTCTTCTGTAGCTCTGAAAAGTACCCATAATCCTCCGCTATTTACTAACTCACGCCAATACTGACTTTTGACAGCAGGGGGCACTGTCACTCCCTCAAACTAAATATATTGTAAACTAAAAGTATCTTGACAGCATAGAAAATGGGCCACACATAATGGTACTATTATGAAACTTTACTAGATTTAAGTCTTTTAAGATTTAGTGCTTATCAACACTTTTCCCACCAAAGTATTATTTTTAAGTTGCCAGCCACCCCCAGCATTGGGGAATCAACATCTTCACAGCTAACCATAAGCGTTTCCGTCGCCAGAGGCATTTTCATGCAGTTTATTAACTGCTACATCTTCCTCTACATTTGTTTTTAGACACGACAGTCCTGCTTTATTTCACAAGATGTGTAACAACGCCCCCTATCGTATAACTGTGAAAACACAGATTGGGCACAAAATCTCGTCAATGGCAGGGGATAGAGTTAACTATGTTAAATGTATTTGTGGACAGAAGCATGACTCCAAATGAATGCTAATGTTGCATAACTGCTGCGTTCCCTATAACATCTTTAGGCCTATAAGGTGATATTATATCGATGATGTGTTTAAAACTTTTGGTTGCAAGCTTAATTTCCTCCAAGAGCTGGGTTCTGTAGATTTTATTTATTCTTAGGGCGAGCATTAACTTTTAGAGGTGAGGGTAAATACATGTGCAGTGTTGCTGAAGGGTTCTGAAGTGGAATGGCCTTCAAAGATACTGTTAATGTGTCTTGCAGGGTTGCTTTCTCACCTCTGCTCTCTCGTTGACACATGTTAGTGAAGATGACAGAAAATTAGAATTTCCTGAATTCTTTTCATCTGGTGTTGCTCTTAAAGTGTGCAATGAGATTAAATATCTTGGTTACTATATTGTCAGTGATCTATCTGATGAAAAAGATAACTACTGACAGTGTCGCAAGGTGTATGCGCAAGCTAATATGCTTGCTTGCAAATTTAGCGTGTGTTCAGTTAATGTGAAGATAGCTCTTTTTAGAGCATTTTGAACTGTGAACTGTATACTGCCCACTTGTCGCGCTCCTATAGGAAGAGCAATATGCAAAGGCTTAATGTGGCCTAAAATGATGGCATGAGACTACTGGTGTAGTGCCAGCCAAATGTTTGTAAATGTTGGTGTGCCTACTTGCCCTGCTTTGATATGCAGTCTTACGTATCGATATATGTGCAGGCTGTCTGTCTCAGAAAATAGTATCATCCAGGCTTTGGCTGACCCTGACTGTGGGGACACTGGCTCTCCAGCTTGTTTATTGAATTTTGTCCATTTTTATGAACTTGTATAATTAAGTGTTGGGTATTTTGTACAAAGATTATTAACTTGGTTCAGGTGCACTGCTGCACACAGGTGGTTGGGCGTGGCCTTTGGGGGAACAAAAAAGCCAAGGAGGAAAGGATAATGGTGGTGGAGACTGGACAGCCTGTGTTTGAGGGAAAATAAACCTCAATGGACTCTTGCTTTTGGTGTTTCCTTGACCAGGTGTGTGGAGCACCGTAAAAGGACTGAGCAACTAACACGTTTTTTTGTAATGCATTGCTTTTTCCTGGTTGCTATTTTTTGTATTTAAATAGTGGACATTGGACATTTCTTCCTAACTAGGATCATCTTAAGTTGCACAAAGGAGATAATTATCAACGCGGACATTCCTCCTATTACCTTTTTTAATTTTACTTCTCCTTTATTTTCATTTGGAGATGGGAATAATATATAAGTGAATCATGTTTGAGCCTATTTAAGTTTCCTTCAGTACCTTTTTCCTGCTGCTGTCAGTAGGGAGCCGAAGGCAGGCCCCTTCTTTTGTCTACCCCCTCTAACCAAGTTTAAGTAATTACTGTAGCTTTTGAATTTATCTCATAACTAGGCTTTAAAGGTAAGCCGATTGTTATATCTTCTTTGGCAGAATGTGAGTTGTGTATTTTGGTTGGAACACATCTGTTGGAGTACATACTGCAGTCTGCAGATAACTGATTCATTTGTTCCTGAGCTTGAAATTGCACACCACCCGCTAACATGCACCTCCATGTAAATAAGTATATTTGTAATTGACCTCACATCTGAGCAGAGCCACCAGCCTAAGAGGATAATTATGAGAGGATCTGTGCTAATGATGTCTTTAAGTTTCAGTGCCCTTCGCCACCCAGTCAACTTTGACCCGAGGAATAGTTTGCATTGGTATGATTGTGAAAAGTTCAATTAAGCTGTAATTTGAGGCAGAGACCGCAGAATAATTGCAAGTCAGTGGGTGGCCTTTTAGTTCAGTTTGAGCATGCCTAATAAGCAGTCTGTCTCACTTCTCACCAGCTATTAGCATCTGTTCCCTGATGTGAGATGTCGCTGAATAATGACAAGAATAGGCAACAGAATCTTACTGTGTTTATGATTTGTGCCTGGTGTCTTCAGAGTTCAGAGAAAAAGTAATAGAGAAGCGTTGTTTGTCTGCATTGGTTAGCGATGCCTTAAAACAGGCAGTCAGATCTGAAAACACCTTTTAAAAACACACAGAAACCACATAGGCCTGTGTGTTTGAAAGGCGAAAACTGGATGTTTATTGGGATTACTCTGCATGGTTGCTTCTGGCTAAGCAGCTGAAATACAACTCCCTGGTTCTTGTTAAACATCAGAGAAATGTACTTAGAAAAACCCTCAACATCCTCCATCTTTGCTGTGTCTGATATATTTGCTGAATTACTGGAAGTATGCTGGACTGGATATTAGGACACATCTGTTCTATCAAGGGGCATGTGCTCCTGGGGATTTCTATACCAATGCTTTTCTTTATGAACCCAGAGAGTGGTGAAAGAAGAAAATAAGATTCAGTGAATACACTACATTAATGGTGGGAAAGTGCACATTCCCCCCGTGTTGTCTTATGCAGTAGAATTGATTGTTTTCAATCACCAAAATGGCACAAGCCATTACTGCCCTGAAACCACGCAAAAACAAATCACTGCAGAGCCGGTGACAATTACCCTTGCACCTCAGATTCCTTCACCTTCGTCAAATAAATAACATGCTTGTTTCTGAAAGGGGTTCACAGTAAACTATGCCCAGGATGGCCATGCATATAACACACTGAGTAATTGAGTCCACCATGCATATTTATGACTAAATAGACACCCTGTCGGCCCCTGGATTTATTGGGGAGAGTTGTGGTTTTGGCGGAGGCTCTGCTCTGCGATGTATCGCTTTATAAAAGGGCTTTAGTGAGCAAAACAGTCAATCTGTCAGTCCCGTTAGAATGGGATATATGAGCACACTGGCAGCATGGTCAACATATCATGTTTCTATAGGCAAGGGCTCTGAAAAGTCCATGGAAAGGAAGGGATCACCATCGGCCACATGGCACAGTAAGAGCAGAGCAGAGCTGAGTGCATCAATGAAGGAACAGCCATTCATAAAAAACAGCAACATTTGTGTAGCTGCAGAAGCATGGCCAGACTAAACATCTGGGTGTGCTGGATGCATCAGCCAACTGGCATGATGGCCTGTCCGTGCAAATAGGTGAAAAGGCATAAAGGTAAATCCTGATTCTGACCAGTGTGGTTGCCAAAATCACTGTGCCTGTTGTATGTACATTGTATATTTGCAGCATACTCCCTTTGTAGCAGCTTATTGTATTGGCTACAAAGATCAAGAGTCTAACAGGACTGTTACAAAGGTCAATATTTCACTGTACTTCAGTGTTCCGCATGGGATGGGAACTAATAAGATTTTAATGATACCAACGCAAATGTCAATTCTGCTTATTGGTCCAGGTTGGGAGAGAGTTACTTTCTCAAGCGAGGGAGTTCAAGTATCTTGGGATCTCGGGGAGTGTGAGATGGATCGGCGTTTCTGTGCAGCTTCTGCAATGATGCAGATGCTGCGCTAGACCATCGTGGTGAAGAGAGAGCTGAGCCAGAAGGCAAAGCTTTCGAGAAACTGGCCCATCTATGTCCCAACCCTCACCTATGGTCATGAGCTCTCAGTAGTGACCAAAAGAATGAGACTGTGGATACAAGAGGCCAAAATGAGTTTCCTCTGTAGGGTGGGTGGGCTCAGCCTTAGAGATAGGGTAAGGAGCTTGGACATCCAGAGGGTGCTTGGAGTAGCGCCGCTGCTCCATGTTAAAAGGGGTCGGTTGAGGTATTCTAGGAACGTGTTCTAGGCCTCGGGGCAGACCCAGAACACTCTGCAGGGATTACATATCTCATCTGGCCTGGGAACGCCTTGGGGTCCCTCAGGAGGAGCTGGAAAGCAGTTGCTGTGGAGAGGGATGTCTGGGGTGCTTTGCTTGGCCTGCTGCCTCCACAACCCGGCCCCATATAAGCAGATGGATTATTGGTCCAGTTCTTTGTCAATTCCCTTGCTGATTCCTGATCAATGTTCCTGTGTGGAAAAAAGCAGGCCTCTACAGGTTTTCAGCATCAACCCAACTGTTTTACATTCTTTGATTGTGAACACTGTGTAGATGAAATGAGAGAACACTTGTACAGCATTCATTTTCATTTCGGTTTCTTAAGTCAAAGAAAAAAATCGGTTAAGCCTGCCTGCATGATGCTAATGTTATTATAACAGGATTTTACCCTCAGTAACGGATGTGGTGCTTGGTTCAGAAGCTGTTGCACTCGTGTGTAGCGTGTCAAATACACGGCATTCCTGAGATTTAAGCAAATAGTGCACAGAAATATGTTGAGTGTTTCAGCATATTGCTGGAGTTTCCACCTTTATTTGAAATGATCATTTAACAGATATTTACAAGAAGCACTGTTGTCAGATTCTTTCCTCCGTGACTCTTTCTTGAGGCAACTTTCCAGCAACATAGATGCATGAGCTTGACAACATTGTTTTGCAATGCCCAGCTGCCAGAAAAAAATGCTGGCTTCAGGCTGGTAGAGTCGGTATACCAGACAGCCAAAACATTGAACTAAAATAACTAAGAGGTTCCATAACTGCATGGAGCTGCAGAGTTAGGTGAGGATTCTCTGTGGGTTGGCCACTTTAAGAAACTCCTTTCACATTATATACAATATACTAAATGCAGTGATCATATAAAAGATTAGTGCAGCTTTGAATTTATATTTCAATGTACTGTGGTCTCATTAGTTGAGTGTGGATGAGCCCGTGTTTTGTCAAAAACAGTTTCCAAGAGGAACATACACACAAACATTCAGTAATACATAAAAATTTGAAGGCCATGTTCTGACATTTCTTGTGCACCCTTTTTTTCTATTGATTAATCTTTTCTCATAAAACAGAGGTGCATTCCTTGAATCATTACACCGTACACAATATTTGAAATGTTTCTTTTTTGCTACTGTACGATGATGAATGTGTGTGCGCTAGAGGGCAAATGGGGAAGAAAGATTAAACACAACAGTTATACTGAAACTTGAGGGAAAATACTGACTAATGAAATTTATGGATATAGAAAAACAACAGCAAACTGCTCTTAGACTTTATTTGCATTCTCATAAAGAGGAGATGGCTGGCAGACCTCTTATATTGATGTTCTGGAGATAATGACATGTGGATGTTATACATTAAATATAAGTAACTCAGCCTAAATTACACATATTACTCTTTATTTCAAGTTTATTGTACAAGAATCATTGACAAATGATAACAAGATGAATACTCTACAAAACATACCGCACACTTCATATTTAATAAGTAATGGTCCGATCATATCTGTATTTTAAATGAGACACATATCACATAAGAGCCATTGTTTAAATAGAATAAGCACACACAATATTTCAAGTATCCCGTGGCCATAAAAGCCGAATTAATCAAAGTGTGCAGATGTGATGTGCCACTGAACTGAGAGGGGAAATCCACCATGTGAGCAGGTTTGCTCTGGTGTTGAATAGATAAAGAGGCTTCTTTGGGTTCATTACAGCAAAGTAATTAAAGGGGGATACTGTTGCTATCATGCTATTAAACAGCCTGGATGTGACACCAGGGCAGTCAAGAGCACATGACAGCAGTGATGCGACCACCCAGTGTTTAACAAACATGCTGCATAGAGATGCAGGGGACTGTCTGTACCCCAGAGGCGTCGTTAATGTGATGCCATTTACAACTCCTGGCTCAGTGACTGGATCAGAGCGAGAAGTGCGGTGTCTGCTAAGTTTTCTCCCTAAACCTCTCAATGACACAGCGGTGTGAAACACACAACATAGCAAGAAACATTAAAAGGTCATGGTCTAATTAGATAACTCAGAGTTATTATTAACCACTTGTTATGCTGATTAAACTGCTGTAGATATAATGACGTGCTGTTTTAGAAAGTTATCCCTGTAGGTTTAATAGTTGTGAGGAGTCTTTAAACACACTAAACAACTCTGGGAAAGGCTTTGCTGACTGTGTGCTCTTTTTGTAAGCAACGCTGTGCTTCACATTCAATTCTGCATAGTTACACACTTTTACACCTGCCTGCCAAGTGCCAAGCATCTCTGACTGCTGGCCACAGAGCAGTTTCACTGGAGCAATAAGTCTGCCGAGAGACACCCAGATTTAATTCATTTTGCAGCTGGTCTTTTAACCCATTTCTCCCTGTGAAAATGTGACTATGAATAATATCCATATAATATCCGCTCAGAATATTAGAGTGCAGTGTGATGTCATGTATCAACAGCAATCGCAAGAATTGTACTTAAGTATATTTCTGAGTAATCAATTCATGAAATATTTGATTTCTTGAAGTGTTACATAGGCAATGCCAAGCACATTTCACAAAGAGAGGCAGTTTTATGCTTTACATATATTTTCACTTTAGAGGAAAAAAAAACAGTATCAAAGGCATATTTTATTAAAGGTGCAATGTAAGCATTAAGTGCTTCAGATTAAAATGAATACAATCAACTAAAAAAAAAAAAAACTACAAATATGTTACATTTGTACATTTCATATGTATCATATCTCTGTTCTAAACTGACATACTATACGAGCTGACTTTGTCACTGGGGGTTGGATGGGGTGGACAAGATGAGCGAAACGCCAGTCAAGATGCAGACAACTGCAGAACAGTGTTCAAGGCCAACAAACAACATGACTGGCGGCACAGTGGTACAGTGGTTAGCATTGTTGCCTCACAGCAAGAGGGTTCCTGGTTCAAACCCTGGGTGGGGGAGCCCTTCTGTGTGAATGTGAGCCTGAATGGTTGTCTGTCTCCATGTGTCAGCCCTGTGATAGTCTGGCGACCTGTACAGGGTGTACTGCACATCTCACCCAATGTCAGCTGGGATAGGCTCCAGCCCCCCCCGCGAACAGGGGATAAGTGGTTATGGACAATGAATGAATGAGTTTCCTGCCGAGAAGCGCTTGCTTTTTACTGAGATATACATGACTTTTTTCAGCCATGATTGTGCCATAAGGTTTTTTTTGAGCCCAAACATCATCTTTATCTGACCCAAAGCAAGTGGTCTTCATGCCTAAACTTTGTCACACATTAAAGGAGAAGTCCGGTATTTTGCACTTTGAGCCCCATTCCTGGGTTGTTTATGATGATACGATTTTTATGTGGGAACATCAACGAACACCACTGACCACACGGGTGAGTTTCATGGCTTTGAAAAGAACATTTAAGGTGGTTTTAGGACAGATTTACACATGGCCATAGACAGCATTGTTAAGCCAGGAAGGGGAAAGCCAAATTCTCTCAAATTCTCAGAGAAGGAGCAATCGTCAAGATTTTGGTCATAACCACTCTATTTCATCATAAACAACCAGGAATGGGGACTCAAAGTGCAAAATACTGGACTTATCCTTTAACCATTTTCAACATATCTGCCAAATCATAATGCACAAATGTAATGTACCTGTGATTTGAAGTAATGTACAATGCCAACTTTTTTCTTCTGGCGATTGGGTTGCTCCTTTGTTTATATAAGGATGTTAACTTTAATCAAACACTATGATGGTGCTTATATTTTTACTTTCGATGGCCAGTAAGTAACATGTTTCCGCAGCCCTTGACCGTTGTGGTTGCCAGGTCTATGGGCAAGTCAAGTGTCAACATGTGTAGCTACGAAGGTGGAAAGATGACGTTAAATAAAAAAAAAGCAGGAGTGCAACTAAGTAAAAAAACAAACAAAAAAAAACAGCACATCATTTATGGCATTTTTTGCTTGAAATGACTTATTAAAGATGAATTGTTTAAACTCCAGAATAGGGTCATGGTGTAAATCACAGAAAACAAAGAGGCCAAGACTTAAGTACGTATACTGGTTAATTGAAAGGGGAGCTGTAGTATTTTGTATGCTCACAAGTTAATCATTGCTTAATTTAGTTTGAACCACAGAGAACCACAGAGACTTTAAGTCTGAATATCAAATGGTGTCGTACCTGCTCATCGAATGACATGGATAACAAAATCCCCAGGAAAATAATGGGTGAAGGAAATACTCAAATTTATGATGCAGTGAGTTACAGAATTTAGCCTGGAGATACTAGACGGCACTGGAGCTGAAGTCCTTACATCACCTCCACACTTACCAATATTCCACCAGCTTATGTGACTCCATACAATCTCTGATTTAACATTTCATTCATTCTCTCCCTGTGGTTTATCGTTCATAGACAAATGAATACCTATTTATTTTAATTAATTTGTTAGCATTAAAAACCAGCTCCAATCAAATTGTTCTAACAAGGTAGTGACCCTAACAAGCTTCATAATAGATTTTCCCTCATCAGTGATTGTTAATATCCCCCAACCAGTACACTCATCTATGTTACCTTTTTAACTTGTTAGCTCAGAGATGCCATATTGTTTCAGTCTCTGCCCTGCACATGCATTGGACTTGTGGGAAATCCTGTTGGTTAAAAGCAAACCCAAACAGATATATTAAACCTGAAAATATTATCCCAAAGTTACACCTGTGCTTTTTTGTCTGTGCTCATCTTACTAGTTTGGTGATGTCATATAACTCTGCACAGTAATCAGACTTGAGCAACACTCAAATAAAAATGTAAGGAAAATGGGATGTTACCAAAACGCTGTCTTTAAGTAGCCAACAATACAGTTTTAAGCAATACTAAATTAAGCAAACTATGTCAACAAACTGGTGAGCAACTGTATGTTCTAGGGCTGGATTTGTAGTCAAAGGTGTTATTGTGCATGTCAGTGTGGTTTTGAAGATGGTTTTTCATACTCTGGGATCAGAACCCAAGTGTGTATCTAATGTACACTCTCTGTAGGACTTTAAGTATGCTTTTTAAGGCTGTCAGCGTTGGGGCACACTTAGGTCTTCTGGTAATTCTTGTAGCACATACAGACAAAATGAAGCTTTACCAGTATTTTTTCTTGTTGAAGGAACAGTAAACAAACTATATTTAGAAACTCTAAGTGTGCAACCATCAGCATTACTAAAGCTGTAGGATTTGTTTAGATTTTAATTAAAACGCCAGGGCCAGGTCTGATCCTCTCCTAGGCGACATAGGTGGCCATCAAGGGGCCACTCGCTTTTATTGTTTGTAATTTATTATTGTTTGTTAGCCAAGTCTTTTATTAGTATTGATTTGTAATAAGCACTTGTTTCTGTTCATAAAAAATACAGAATAAATAAATAGTAATAATTTTGGAGAGGAGGGAGCTTGCCTGAGGCGCTAAATGTGAAGCTTAATACAAATACATGTACCTTTAATCTTACTGGCTTTGATGGTCTGGAGCATACATTGGTGAGTCGCAATTTCATGAGTTAAATAAAGGTATACTATGCAGGATTGTCTGTTACTGTTTGTAAACATGCTAGCCAGCAAAACTGACAGTAAAAGCCAACCCCAGAGTCACTCTCCCTTTGTGCTTCTTCAGTGCTGTGTCTTTTGGATGCCTGCTGCTACAGTGTTGGCACCTTGTTGCTACCTTGTTGTAAAGCCCAGACCTCACCTGAGCACTGTGGGGGTACACGCCAATGAACACCCCAAACACAGAAAACAGGAAGAAAATACAGGCAGAGGACAGTCTCTGCAGGTAAATACACAGCCACACACTTCTAGTGGGTCATAAGTGATGATTGAGAGGGATTACCTCTGTCTATACATGAATTTTTAAGGAAAATCCTGCATAGTATCTTTAAATAGCATCACTGCAGGTGTCCCATGTTGCTAAACAGCTTAGTTCAACATCCTGTCCTTCACTGGGGGGTTTGTACAGCTTACAGGGACAAGTGGTCTAACTTCAAACTGCTGTTCTTTGAGTCAGTCATGCAACATTTTGCTTTCCATTTCTGCTGCAGAACATGTGCTCAAATACATGGGAGATTAAAATGGATAAACAGTAGGTTGGTCCTCATTCCAATTTAAGCGTGCCCTCAAGAAACAATAAAGAAATATTGGAAACGGAGGAATATGTAATGTGAACACTATAAATGAGCGACTAAGATAAATGTTTCACCCAGATTTCTTTTTATCTACTTCACTGTCTTCCTCCCTGTGTCTGGACCACCATCGTTATGACACCGTACAACACATACTTTTTAACGCAGCCACTTTAAATTATTCACCACCTTTGCAATTTTCATGAGCTAGGTGATTACATACTGAAATGGTACTGCGGGCTAAACAGGAAAGTATTTCTCCACAGCATTAGCAGCACTGTGGCAAAGGCAGCAGAGGACTTCCCAACATGCTAAAAGAAATAAAAAACTTTTTCAAAGATATTCTTCTTCTTGCTATTCTGTTGCATCTTCTAATGAGGGGTCGTGACCTCTGGCTGGGCACATGCAGCAGGAAGTGATTTTTGTGAACGGGGAGCGTGGGAGTGATGCATGAATAATGGAGATCTGCAGTTGAAGTCATTTTAAAGAGTGCACAAAGGGTCCTCAGTTTGATCGTGTGGTCAATGACTTCAATTGTGGAAGCGAAGCCTTTTCTTTATATGGTTGATGTGGATCAAGATCTATGAACTGTGACACTGGCAGGCAGAAAAATGAAATTTTAAATTAGCATCGGCAAAATATATGTGGCAATTGACCGCAAATTGAATTTCTTAGTTCAGATGCGCTCTGTAGAACTCATTTATAGTCAGATTTTACCATATTAGCATGTCTCCTGGTACTTCTGGTACATTAGGGTTAACTAAACATAAAAGATGGATGAAGATCTGTTTTTATGAGATGCAGTGTTGAAGTAAAGTTGGTTTCTGACCTGGACACCATGTGACAGTGCTTAAGGGAGGGGACTGTACGGTGGCACGCTTAGCTTTCAGCAGAATACTCTTTGATTTATGTTACTATTCTGCACCCGACAATTCAAGCCCACCAACATTCAGTGCCAAAAAGTGGTGTGCCTTTAATGTACCAACTACAGACCGGAGATCACATCCTTTCACAGACCAATTAAAAGTGGGAAATAGTAATTAAACAGTAAATGGACCTGCACTTGTAAAGCACCTTTGTAGTCTGCTAAGTACTCAAAGCACTTTTACTCTACTTGTCCACTCACCCATTCACACACACATTAATAGCCTCATGGCCAAGGCTACCATACAAGGTGCCACCCGTTACTTAGTAAAACATTCACACACAGTCACACAACAATGGCACAGACATCAGAAGCAATCTGGAGTTCAGTATCGTGCCCAAGAACACTTTGACATGCGGACTGCAGGAGCCGGGGATCAAACTGTCGATCTTTGCCCTTTTAGTAACCATAACCATGAATGTTCCCTAATCTATGCTCGGTGAGAAACCGGTAGTGTTATGTGGTATGGAGAAAGCGGAACCAAATGCAAGAGACGGGAGACCACAGAAGCTCACAAAGATCCTGCTTTATTCCAGGAAACAGCAACTGACCATCACACAACCAAATCAAGGATCCATCAAAGACTGAAAACCAGGACGTAAATGCAAACTAGTCTGACAAGGGGATGAAGTGCAGGTGCAGAAAAGGGCGAGAAGCTCAGGTGAGGGGAACAAAGTGATGAGACAGAAAAACAGGCAGGAAGTTGATAGGCTGGGAAAAACTCAGGCAGAGGAAAAGAACTAATGAGGCTAATAATTGGAGGAGTAAGAACAGGTGAGTGAAACTAATCAGGGCAGGGGCTGACAAAGACTAAGGCAGAAAAACACGCAGAGACAGGAAATGAAAGACATAACACAAAGGAGTAAATCTACAAAATAAAACAGGAAAGAGCTTAACCATAAATAAACATGAAACAAAGAAGAGTACAAACAGAAAACCCAACAAACAAAATCCTAGAGATAAGACTACCAACAAAAAACCCTGGATCATGACAGGTAGCATCCAGTGGTTGGCTTTTTGGTAAAATTAAATCAATAAATACATTTCACCAAGTGATGTTTTGTCACTGTAACAAAATTCTTGTTTCAAACACAGCCAATGTTCAATTTCCTGTAAAAACGGAGCTGTATCTTGAAAGAACACAACGCATGTAACTGTCAGAACTTGACACGGTGTCCCAGAACGTCAACAACCAACGCACCCAGGGCACCTTGCATACCGTATGTGGACGTGGAAAGTCCATGACCAAACATCAATATGTAACAAGGTCGGGGTGAGAATATGTTGGTTTTTGCTCCTAGACCTAACCAAAATGTAACATTAAAACAACTTAACACCACACTCTACCTTAAATACAACCACTTCACACACAAACACACACCGACATCACCGATTTCAGCTCCCTCAAAAGAGAAATTACAAATGAGATATTTTGTCATTTATTGTCACGCACTTGCTCTTAACCTTCCCACAACAGCCGTGTGCAGATTTTGTGGAAAGTGAGAATTTAACAAATACTGGCAATTGGCATAAATATGCTAAGAGTCATTGTGCACTCCAAGGTTTTGCAAAATTGTTGAATATTGAGTGTCTTTTCTGGTGACAAGTATAGGGTTGATTTGAGAGAGCTGCTACAATTAATAGAGCACCTCTCCCTAGTGTGGTCATCTCTCCCTAGTACTGAATTTTAACTTGGCCAGATCAACTCATTGGGGGGCCTCTGAGGCAAATAAATAAATGAATAATCAATTAAATAAATGAATAGCAGCAACCCCATGTTGTTGCAATTTGGTTAAACGTATATATGTTCAGGAATACGTGCCATACAAGTTTTGCCAAGACATGTAATCATGCAGGAAGTAGTTAATACATACAAAAAAAGTAAAAATGACATATGGATGGAACTTATGTGCTGGAATGTTGTCTTGGAATAAGTAAAATCTTACCAGCAGACACTCTAGGATCTCATGGTCTGTCCAAGAATTAGATCCAACATGCAATACCCCATAAAACCACAAGTGTCATTATTATATTCCCAGTTTTGTATGGATGAAACAAAAAAACATGCAAGATTCTAATAACTGAGTTTTAGAGGAGCTGGTTGGCAGACTTTTTTTGTTTTGTTGTGTCCTTTAGAGAGTGCCAAGCTAGCTATGTCCCTGTTTCCTCTCATTATTACTCTCAGCAAGAAAGTTAATAAATGTGTTTCCCAAAATGTCGAACTGTTCCTTTAACCCCTTATAATTTGAGCTGATCTACTGGTGCATATTCTGCCACAAATTTGAGAATAATCAAATGACAACAAAACCAACTGGCACACCATGAATATGGAGTCCAAAGGTTAGGAAAAATGTGCACTTGAGATGAAGCAGAATTAAAAAGAATTAAGGACTGTCAGCCGTGCTCTGTCTGGCTTGGGAAGTCCTTAAATCTTGTAGGTGAGGCTATCCGTCTCTGTCCGCAGCCTCAACAAGAGAAAGATCGATGCATTCACTAAATGTGGTCTTGAGAAATCTGCAGGAAATGATTAAGAGTGATAAATGGGGACACAGGATTTTTTGCAGGAACCGACTTTCATGTGACATCCATTATACCGGCAATGGCAGAAATTGGCTTTTCAAAGCACACGGCGGCAACGGCTTTAGCAATCTGTGTAAACTCTTGCCACATTTCTGCATGTGTCTTTGAAGCAGGCAGAAAGAATATTGTCTTTGAAGCCTTTATCTTTAAAAAACCATGCTGACAATAATAAGAGCTGTATGATGAATGTTTCATTGAGTGAAAAAAAAAAATCTCTTGGCTAATTAGGGAACAATTTTTCACATTCTTTAAAGCATGAAAATGCTAAGTGCAAATGCTTTATACCTAGACCCTGACAAGTGAAGCAAGTGAACTAGTTATCACAGGAGTTCAATGCAAAATGCATAGGGCAGTTGACAGTGCAAGTATCTGTTAGTCTGCCTTTTTAAGCTCTGAAAGCATTCCCTTGCACATAATCAGGTGCTTAGGAAAAGAGGCTAACTCTAAATGCAGCTACATATGAAGGGAAGCAGACTCTATGCAGTATTCCCTTCTGTTGTTCAAATGGAGTCTTTGATTCTGAGGACGGATGCCTATAGGGGCCACGGTTGTCACATAGTCACTGTGTTCCCTTACAAGAGATCAAACTAACTCTAAAAAGACGTAGAGGGACCAAACCAAGTTGTCAAACCTCGAGAGAAGGCGCAGTACCTGTAGTGGAGCAAACGCATCAAAGCAAGTTTCCCACTTATGAGGATACAAGTTGGCTTTTAGGGTACTTTGCCACTGATGCACCCTTTTTATTTCTTTGAACAAAAAGTTATTGAGGTTATTAAGTATATTTGAGTGTCGCTCTCTTGTTTTAAGTACATTGATCCTTGTAGGACGCAATATGAAAATGATCCGTCTACATAAGCATCGTCTCTTCTGGTTTTGATTGTGTTAAAACTTCAGAGAGAAAACATATGCCCTCCTTCAGCCTTTAGGGGAGAGGCATGTTCTAGGGGACATATTAATTCTCCAGCCAGATAGCTGGGCTTGATTGATTCAAAGTCTATTCTTAGTTGGCATTTAGCTTAGCACTAAATGATTTTCAGCTCGAACTGTCTCTCTGTCTCCGTTGGCCTCTCTCCTCCACTATTTCCCCCCTTTTGTGTTTCTGTCTTTCTCCCTTAGTGGCTTTTTTCCCTCCATCTCTCCCTTCTTCCCTCACCTCATCCTCTCTGTCTCGCTCCCTAATTACATATCTTTCCCTTTTCCTTCTCTCCCCTCTCTTTCCTCCATCACTCCTAATTCCTCAGCGTAAAAAGCCACGGTCTGCATTCTGGCTGGCTGAGAACAGCTGCCTCTCCAATTGCTCAGGCATGGACAGATCTTGTTACAGAGCTGGACAAACGACTTCTTAGTTAGACCGTCATGAGTGCACAGCTCTTTGGCTCTCTCCTCTTAGAAGTTTGGGGTGAAAACAGTTCTGTAGGTTCTTCCCTTGATTGCTCAAGTTAGGGGACAAGGAGGAAGCACAAGGTGGCTACCGAAAAAAACGTATGCGCATTATCAAGCTTTCAGAACCGTTTCGCCATGTTTCATGCATGATTTGTTTTACTGCGGTAAGTTGTTGTGACTACTAGTTAATCAAAGCTGTACCTCTGAGGAAAATGCTGCTACTGATGTACACACTGTATCCTCATACAACGGATGTATGATAGCCTACCAATTAGAATAATGTTGCATACTTAATGTAAAGTTCAAGTTCAGGAAAAAAAAAAAACATGGTGTACCTAAAAATGACTTAAAGTTCACAGGGTTCCAAACATGGGCTTTCCTGGGGAAAGTCCTGTGTTTTATCGTCCATCCACCAGCCCAACCTTCCTCCTTATGACACTGCTTTCCTCTTTGTTTTATACTACCGTCAGTGCATTGCTCATGTGATTGTGGCCTTCCAAATAAGTGGGTTAAACATGAATTACTGGCTCATGGTTACGTAGCAGCTTGTATAAACTTTGGTGCGTTACTTTTCATAGGAACAGTGCATGACAATAACCTGATACACTCTGCACACCTACATGAACACTGAACTTTCCTGTGCTTAAAAAGATCAAGCAGGAGAGATTTATTTAGAGTGATCAAATATAACTATTACACAGTGCACGAGGGGGTCATGGAGACATACGTGAATATTCCCTCTGATGGACTCTAGACACTGGTGGTGGTGGTGGTGAAAAATGATAAGAGTTGGCTGACGATCTGGATTGATGTCACATGGAACAAGATTTTTGATGAGCTCGGTGACAGCGGTGGAGCGAGGGGGTGGGCTCTGGGGCTCCAGCCCCAAAGTTTTCTCAAAAGCCCTGAATCTATGCTAGTCCCTAAAGAAATCTGATATAAATGAGTAAATGTTCTTCTGTTGGCATACTTAACAATTTAGAGTATTGAAGATCACATTTAGTTAGCAACGTTGGAGATCCTTGATAAGCAAGAGCATCCCTGATTATTATGGTATGGTTTAAATGGAGCAGATTTTCCTGCTAAACATAAAGTCTTTGAACTCTACTACAGCATAGTGTAACAAAACTAGAAAATTTCACAAGAAATTTTGACAGGTGCCGGAGTACTGACGTACTACAAACAGCAGGTACTACAGTTACTGTATACTTCAGGTACTACATACTACAGGAACTGCATAGTACTTGTAGTGCAGGTACTGCACGCTACGTGTGTATGGCTCCTCTCATGTCTGTATTTAACATCCATAGGCCAAACAATAGGCAGTAGTAGTAGTAGTCGTATTACGACAAGGCTGTAGCGGTGGATATATATGTGACAGATTATATATAGTGACCTTGCTGTTGGACACCAGGCACCCTCAAAAACAGGTTTCAAGATTAGTAAAGCTCTTTCTACCAAATTTTTTGGCACATTTTTTTCTCAGTGGCAGGAGTAAAATTAGTAATCATCAGCATTTGTTGTGTTTCAGTTCAATGTATTCTCATACAGTGGTTCATATGATATCTTACGAACATAATTGTTTGTAAGATATTTAACAAATTAGCACTACACAATTGATGTTATGTACTTAACGTTAAGTTTCAAAAGTTAGTTTTAAGCAAGTGAAGATGCTTTGGTTACGGTGTAGGGAAAGAAACATAGTGACGATGTACCTTGAGATAACTGAAACTTCACTTGGTTTCACTTGGTTCTGAACTCAGACCTCCAGGGGATGTCCTATTTTATAACCTGCCTCCTTACACAAAATTTCAGTCTTTATACTACTTCCTTCTTTACTCCCATCAGCGCATTGGTCATGTGATCGAAGCCTTCCCAATTATGTTGGATACATATGAATTACTGACTCACGATTACATGGGTTCTTCACAAACTGTGGTGTATTACTTTTCATAGGTACATGTAAGAACAGTGTTTGAGAACAGCGTGTATGGTTTCACAATGATAACTTTGGTTGGAGAACAGATACAAAATAGGATGTAGGCTCTACAGGATGACTATTTTTTCCTTGGAAACTATCATGCTTTTTCCCAAATGATGTACAGATTTTATTTTTTCTGTTGGCGTAAGACACAGAAATCTTTAAGGGAAGCATGCCCCTGAATCCCCCTAGGTTTGGGCTAAACCCCTTCAACATCTGTCAAACTGTGGTTGGATAAAACTCCCGTAGTCTGTTGATTGAGTAGAGCAAGAGGAAGAAAGACAGTCAGAGCGAGACAGAGAGATTTGTGAATGACTAAGAGTGCGGGGTCTTTCTGACTGAACTTCCACTAAGCTTCATATAAATAAATGCCTGGGAGTTACTTACTCATACTGATGTTATCTCTTCCAGCCTTCCTTTGCCACTAACAGCAGGCAGGTGCTCATTACTGGGAGATCAGGGGGTAATGCAGATGATCATGACATGGCACAGCTTGGCTACGCACACCATGACTGAACCATGCCATTCCCAGCCTGTGTAAATGGAGCGTAATTGTATCTTGCCGTGACCATAGAGAGTATATGATGATGACTGGCTGAAGGTTATGTGCATTGTTCTAAGGCAGCAGCATGGCTCTGAATTAGTAGCTTTACTCCCGTTAAATAAATATTTCACAGCTGGAAAGATGGTCTTTTTTTACCAAACCACAGAGAAATTGGTGCTATCTGTGTAAAACAGAGGAAGGGGGCTGTGGTAGTTACTTTTGCTCAAGAGGTAGAAAACCTGCAACTACCAGAATGCACTGTGCCGAACCTCACAAATAAACATTCCAGCTGGTGGGTGACGTGCACAGACTGTAAAAAAAATGGACATAGTTACTCTTATGTCACCCATTAGTTTGTGGGCTTAAATTTTGAAGCCTCAAGTTTGGTATTTTGACTGAATATGAAGGGGTGAGGCTGTGGAGTAGCAAGGTATGGATCTGAATGACAAACTGAGGAGACTATTCATAGACAGCCTGTCACTCAAACCAGCCCAGCCCTTAATTAAGTGTAAGCCTTAATAAAATGTAAACGGATGAGTTGTATAAGAATTCACAACCAGTACAGTTGTCATGAACGGAGAAATAAGCTATGGAGACCAAACTGTTTTTTGTACCAGGCTGTAAACATGTTTGTTTTTCCAGTAAAGTTGGGCGTTTTAACATGGGTGGGTCTATGGGGACTGACTCACTCATGGAGCCAGCCTCAAATGGCCATTAGAGGAACTACAGGTTTTGGAACTTTAACAGACCCGGAGGTTATGGGGTGCCGTTTGTAAAGTTGGTCATGCTGAAAATAACAGCAACATTTTGTCACATTCAGCTGAAAATCATGTTTTAAAAAGTGGTGTGAATTTTTGAAAGTCACTTCTTAGCACATTTAACACAATATTTGTTAACTTTGAAAATGTATTAAATAATTAAATCTAAATCTAAATGTTGAATCCAAATGTTTAATCTAAAAGTTAAATCTAAATCTAAAAGTTAAATCTAAATGTTACGCCTAAATGTTAAATCTAAATCTAAATCTAAATGTTTTGGGTGAAACTAAATATTTAGCTAATATGCAAATTCAAGATGCCGGCAACCGGAAGTACCAAAATAAAAGCTCGAGGAGGTCAAAGTCTGTTTATAGTGTCAAATAACGAATAAACAGCGATCTTTTCTGGCCTGTGGTGGCACTGACTCTGTGGTGGTTGCCGAAAATGTGCGAATGGCCGCCAAAACGGCCCTCCCGATGTTTTCGGCTAGTGCCGATTCGGCCATGTCAGCAGGGCATGTATGACCAACAGCAGACTGCACCGGGTGGAGGCAGGCGGGGGTAGATCAGTCAAAGTGCGCCCCCTTGTGACTGACTGTAGTGGCTACAGGTTATAAGTCCCGCAAAAAAAGTGACACTAAAAACTCAAGGTACTCGTAAAATATAGTTTCTCCAAACGGATTTGTTATTTTGGGTAGTTATTATCACTGTAATCTATGTCCAAGAGTCAGTTTCTCCAGAAAAGATTGCTGTTTATTCGTTATTTGACATATCTGTTGCCTCTCATTGGCATTTGCCGGCACCTTGGAGCCATCGGTGAATGAAATCACCCTGATTGGCAGTTCAGCTCAATGCACAGGAGGAGAAACAAAAGTGAAGAAAGTAAACAAACAGCTAAAGCCACGAGAGAGTGAGAACAAAACAGACATGTTAGATAAGGTAAGATTAATTTTCTTGGGCCATTGAGCTCTTTAGCAGAAACATTTCACCATGGTTTGTCTTATTGTTCACTGGCACACGGTACATATGCTTTGTTCTTTCAGCATTGGATTGTGTTGTCACTGTGCTAACTGGCTAACTGAGGATTACAGATGACTGCCATCTGCTGGTATGGAGGGTTATTTTCTCTCATGCACCTGCACATATGTGCTGATTTACTGTTGATTGTAGTCTTTTTTGGTGTGTTTTTGGCAACTTTTTTGGCTGAGACACAGCAACACAAGGCAACGCAGCAGGGGGCCTTCTTCGCCGCTAGTTCTCTGATGTCAGCTCGGTGCATCTGGGCCTTAAGAGAGAGTATCCTTTCATATTCATAACTGAGAAGCAACTGTTTTCAGTCAGCTGGTCTCACTTGTAGCAAACAAAAATAGTTATTTCAATGCTAACTGAGACACTGCAGTTCTAACATTAAGATTATCAGAGTTAAATAAAGTTGTTTCAAGTGTTCCACCTTGGAATGTTGCACAAATTCTCCAAAGTCAAAATGCCAGGAGGTTTTTCTTCCCTTTCTGCCAATATGTCGCGAGCACTCCATAAGTGGTGACTTGAGGCAATATGCAACATGAGGCATACAGTATAAAGGCAGGGTACACATTTGTGCAATTCATCATCACCCTCTTGTTTCGTGCGGAAACGTGTGGGGCTTTGAAAGGTCATTTTCCAGTTAGATTGAGGAGGTTGGTGCTGATATCGCTTTCCGTGTTAAATGGCAGCAGGTTCCAAAATGAAATGGACTCTGCTGATATTTAGCTCAGACGCAGAGTCCAGGTCAAGGTCAAACTCAAAGGAGAGCACACACACCCACCTCCACACAGTCCCAGACACACACACACATACAGCGTCGACTCAGGTAGGAAAAACAACAGCGTCCACTATGTGTAATGCACATGATTTAATATCTGCTATAACTGACTGCTTGATCAGCCTCAGATAATTAAATTTCAGTGAAAACATTTGGTGATAACAGGAGATGGAGCTTTTCATACGAAGAACTGACTGCCTGTAAGGTCTGTGTTACTGTATTATAAAGATGCATCAGTGAGACTATAAATCATTTATGAATTATATCCCTGTGCAGTAAAACCCTGTGCATTTTACCAGGATATTTAATACATGTGCTTTAGGTGTCTGAGAGCTTCATGATAATTACAATAACAGTGATACTTCCTACGTACAGCGTCCATTTGTAATTTATGCAGCCTGTCAGTGCTGTTCACTTTTATATAGGTCATTCTGAGCGGCTGATTTATGAAAGCTCCGAGCGAAACTTCTTATCTGTCCAGTTTTATACCTCCATTAGGCCCTCTTTGGGTGTTATTGATGGGTCTGCAGAGATACATCATTTATGTCACTGCTTCTGACACGAGTCCTCAAGATCAAAATCTGGGGCCAAGTCGTTGCATCTCCTCTTCCTCCAACAGTCATCTCTGTTTGTTTCCCTCCCACTTCCTTTCCCTCATGCCTCTCTTTTTATCCCCCCTCTCTTTCTCTCTCTCTCCTCTCCACTAGTTTATAAAGATGCATGGAGATTAAGTGTCTTGGATAATAACAATTTTAATGACCAAAAGTAATATGCAGCGCCGGTGTGGCTTGCCAACATGGAAACAGCTGGTGGACAAACTTCAAATCCCAAATGTGTACTACAACATTTGGCACATGCTGGTTGGTTGACAAACCACTTCCATGATTAACAGCAAAGATTTATTTAATTACACATTCAGTGAAATGAATGACAAAAATAGATTTTGAGGATTTTAATTGTATTTGATTTTTTTTTTTCAGTAGCTCCTCATTTGTTGCTGTAAATGGCTTTACAAGTTTTAAAGACCTTATGCGATGGAAATCAATGCTGGACACACAAGTGTGGCTTTGTTAGAAATAATGTGCCCATGAAGGCTGTCCATGTGCTCAGTCAGTTTAACCAGTCGCACAGTATAAGAGGATGTGACTGACTGTATTCAAACCATACTGAGAAAATAATTATGACTTCTCCTATTGCAACATATAATAAATGATTTTAACCACTTACAACATTGCGTATGCATTACAGCTGCCATAACTTAGCATATCGCCCACAGCTTGCTAAGAGAGTGAATGAAAACACAGCCTGTTCTTATGCACTGTTTGTACGTGTCCCTCTAAAGGTAATGAAACGCCATTTGTATATTACCCATGTAAACGCAAGGGTGCAATGATGTGACAAACACAATGAGCAGAGTAAAGAACAAAGTAGTATGAAGGGTGAAAGTCCATGTAAGGCAGCAGGTTGTGATGGTGGAGGGCTCAAAGAAACAGAACTTTCCCTCAGTAGATCAGTGTTTGAGTCCCATGTCAACACATTCTCACTCCAGCCTCGTCATATATCGACATTTGGTCATGGACTTTCCACATCCAGATATGATTTGCAAAGTATGCAAAGTACCATGGGTGCGTTGGTTGTTGACGTTCTGGGACGCCGTGTCAAGTTTTGCCTGTTACATACAGTCTCTTTTAAAAAAACAAACTCGTTAGAACAACACTGCAAATTGACATTTCTGTATGGTTGGGTTTAGGCAACAAATGCACATGGTTAGGTATGGGCAAAGAACAGGGTTGGCTTTATAATCTGACAGGCCGTGAATGCTGCTCTCAAGCGTAAAAGTCGGTGGACCCATCCACCAGCCCTCCCGCTGGCCCCAATCTGACTTTCACCACCTCAGTTTTAGTTCTTGTCCCGCTGTGTTTCTTCTGCATATCATGCTGACTTTAAAGGGCACCTTTTTTCATCCATGTCTGACGCCGCAAATCACTGCCAAAATGTCACATTTTGACGACTTTGGAGCAAGACTGGGTAGCCCTTGTGAAACCAAGTGAATTTACGTTCTCTTAAGACATGTCGTCACCATGTTTCATTTCCTAAACATATCCTACATTACTTTACTGTCCTTAACCTTACCTACAAAACTTTATTTCAATACGCAACATGACGACACCATTAATGTGCCGCCAATACACACAAACAGTTGTATCCCAGTCTATCCCAGCTGACACTGGACGAGAGGCGGGGTGCACCCTGGACAGGTTGCCAGACTATCACAGGGCTGACACATAGAGTGAGACGACCATTCATGCTCAAATTCACACCTGCGGGAGGAAGCTAAGGAAGCCGAAAAAAAAAAACCCACACTGACACGGGGAGAACAGGCAAACTCAACACAAGAAGGCCCCAGCTGGTCAGTGATTTCAAACCTGGAACCCTCTTGCTGTGAGGCAGCAGTGCTAACCTAAGCACGGTCACCGAAACCATCAGCCTTGTGAAAACATCATGTCCCTAAATGCCATTTACAAGAGCTTACCACTGGTTTTATTACATGTAGTCGATTAAAAACATAGTAGGCCCTTATTAACGTGGAAACTAAGTCACTGCTTTCTCGATGGCCACTGGTCTCATGTGTGAAAATTCAGTAAACAACAAGTTGCCTTCATTTTTTCTTTACTTTTTGCATTAACTATATTGGTGAATATATTTAAAAGCAGCAGACTAACAAATCTCGGATGCCAGACTTTAGTGCATGCCTGGAATAGTATTTTTACACAGTAACTATGATAAATAAGAGAGTTAAAAACAGAGGCAAAGGAGCAATACAACAAGTACAACAAAGGCCCAGCTCAGCCAGGAAGGCCCAGGTGAGCTCAATCAAGGCAGCAACCCTCCCATGTCAGCCAGCTGCCTGATGAGGTTGGCCCGAACTTTATCCAAGACAGTGGGAGCAGCGTCACACTAGAAATAGTACAGTACAATGGGATCACACCAGCCATGACCCTCAAATGTGTACATGGTGCAGTGAAACAGATGGCATTAGAGAGGTAAGTTTGGCAAAACAGGTGAACTGTGCCAGATTAATTCAATATGCCCTAGAAGGCACTGGATCAGTGGACGGGAATGATGGGTTGAAAGTGGGATACAGTGATCTGTGACTTAAAACAAATGTGGGCCAGGTGTGTAAAGGAGGGTTGGGGGGTGGAGGCAATGGATAAAATCAGTACAAAACAGACACACACACACATATGCTATATTTGTTTATGTATACTACACATGTATTTGTGGATATAAGCACATTTCTAAAGAATTAATATTGATTTGATGACCTCAGATCGTTGTTTTGGGACATACCTCTAGTCAAGGAGACACATTTACTTCACAAAGTGAAACAAGCAGTTTGTGATGGGTTTAAAATCTAGTAATTTCCAACATATTGGGAGTGATATTGAAACCGAGTCAAAGCATGAGCCATAACGTGTCTGTCCCCTGTGTGCATTTGCTTAAAAAAGAAACTGGAAAACTGGATTTATTTGTCAATCTGGTAGCCAGGAAGGTTGCTATATGCTGGTATTTAATGCCATAGCTCTAGGTAGCAGTTTGCTACCTCTCTGTCTGACACTGTCAATAAAGTCTGTTCAAGCCACCATTATCATGCACAAAGCACTGTCCCTTGCTGTTTTAGTGTGCAATTGTTTTACTTTAGCAGAGTTTGGCAATGTTCTCCTCAGAAAGCTCTGCCATCTTTGAAGTCACATTACTGCCATTATATATCATCAACACAATGTGGAAAGTCGGATTTCAATATGCAGCCATTCCATATGGAAAAGACAGTACTTGATTGTAAAAGCCTTGTGTAGCCAGTGAAAAAACATAGTTAATGTGCGCCCATCTTCTAACTTCAATACCACATCCTGTGCTGAATAATAGCTCACAATTCTGTCAGTAATCATTGATGTCAGTATCTCATCAGTGGCCTTTGATATCATATCTGGACACCCCACAGCAGTGATTGCCAAGTGCCAACCACTTTCAGTATATTAGAACAAATTCTAAATATAATGACTGACTTTACACTTTCTGACGCACCAGTGCATCGCTCTGTCGCTACATGATATATATGAATTTTTCATTAGCACAATACTGCAATAAACTGCTTCAAAGAGCAGTTTCAATTATTTCTTTTATTCACAGTGTCAGAAACAGTGTTTTTCTGAAGAGAACAAGCATCCAGACACACAGGAAACACGCTCAGCTATTAGATGCCTACTTATGATGGATTTCTTCTCTAAAGAACATGGCCCATTCTTCTGGCTCTCAATGAACACATACTGTATAGTCACTCTGCCAGATAATTGAACGTCTTTGCCGGCAGTTCTTTGCAAGCGAGGCTGCCAGTATTATGAAAACACTGGTTTTCAAACAATATCCTCAATGTTAAGGGACAAAACAATAAAGGCGTATTACAACACAGTCACTGTACTTTTACATAAGTTAAGTGAAACTCCTGGCGATGCAGAAAGCTTGTCTAAGCTGCAGAGTGGGCGATGTACACAGTGCATAAGTGTTTAGAGCCCGACAATTTGCTCATAGAGCTAATTTAGCTACCATTTGAAAAACAAGCTGTTAAGGAAAACCACAGGGGTAACATGATAATTGTGCATGTGCCATCTCCATCAAGCCCTCTCTAGAGCCTTTTCAGGGTCTCCACCCTCTTACTCAGCTGGCAAAGGAAATATTAACTCACAGACACTGCAGCACACTTACTAAAACAGCAAATTGCTAATTGTCAAATTTGTTCACATGTCAGCGTATTCTAAATAGGGCTCATGAAGGGGGGGAGAAAAAAAAGCTGCTAGCACAGCCGAGAGCAGAAGTAGAGGTGGGGCAGGAGTGGCCGTGGGACTGCTGATAGCTGCAAGCTTAGTGGGGGCGGCAGATCTTGAATAGTCCTCTTCATCGTCGGCGTGGCTCTGAACAATTCAGGGGAGTCAAAAGAATCACCGAGCAGTCAGAATAAGGGAGAACATTTCTTTTTTTTGAACGTATCTTTGTTTCCTCCCCTGGGGGATTAAGTCCTTGAGCATCGAATGGCACAGACTTGTTAAACCGACGCGCTGCTGAACCAGAAGACGCTGTGGAGAGGAGCTGTGAATCTATCAACCCTGTCTTTGTCCAGGGGCATCACAAAACACTGCTGCATTAAGAGCTTTCAAGGCTGAGAACGAATGAAAAGGAGAGTTTTATGAAAAGCAGAGGTTGTTGTAAATTTGACCAAGAGACAACAGGACTTGAATATCGGGCATGAAGCAAAAAAACTCAGATCTTTTGAAACATGCCTCTAATTGATCCTTGAATTCACAGCAATTATGCTCAGCATGAAACTTTATGAATTCTGTAGTCATTTGCAACACACACAAAAAGTGTTTTTGCACTTGTTTGTGCCATTTACTCCTCACAGTTGCACTCTCGACTATCAATTTCAACCAAATAATTTTCACCTGAGTAATGTTGCAGCCACTGTAAGTTTCATTTGCAACGGTTAATTACTTTAATTTGCTGCTTGAGAACAAAAATATGGTGATGAGTAATGACTTTAGCCATCTCTGCGTGTGGCTCTGTTTACACATGATTCTAATAAAGGCCAAGATTTGGCTTAGGGGATCCATCCCAGTGCTTTCCCCTTTAATAAGACAAGAAGGATGCCAATTATTGGCCCTTTGCTGCAGACTCAACTCCCAGACCTCCCCTTTAAATTGGACGCTTGAGCTGTCGATGCGTACGGAATGCCTACTCTGTCCTGTTCAAGTTTCACACAGGAGGAAGGGGGGGAGACAGGAAACGAGCATCGTAGGCATACACCAAGCTGCTTGTGTTTGGGAGGTTGAAGTGAAATGTGTCGTTGATTCATCATCAGTTGTCAGTGTCGGAGGCCTTGAGAATGTGGGATGTTGCAAGAGAGGAGGTAATGGCTCTTTATAAACAGGATTAGGAGGACACAGACAAAGTGGAAGAGGGTGGAGGAGATGAGGGTCATCATTTATCATGGTGGAAATGATTTGCTGATGATCTATGGATGCATGCTTGAATTTGTTTGTTAGATATTGTATTCAGAAGTTTACACGAAGATGCATTTTTGAACGATACTAAGTAACACAGTGACTAAGGTGCTATAACACTTAAGCTTGTATGTAATTGAGACGGAAATTGACTGAAAATCATATAAAGGTTATCTAGACACTGCTGGAGGTGGGGCGGCATATTCATCTTTTTTCAGTGTCACAGCTTCGAAGGATATGGGATATTTTACCTTGGAATGTTTGCAATGGTAGAGCGCACACTATGATTTTACTCTATGAAATGAGGTTTTAGATTTCAGTTGGAATTTCAAACACTTTTTTCATTGTTAGCATTCATGAATGACCTTCACCAGAGTCCCAGAAGCACCGGCGGGAATGAATGAATCATACCTGTGTTTACCAGAACAAATACTCAGCAACATGTGCTGCATAGTGCTAACTGACTCACTCTGAGGAGTTGCAAGGAAAATGGACGCTACAGAAGTGCTTTTCAGAGATAAAACCTCCCAAAATGCTACAGTGCACCAGCAGGACAATTCAGTGGCCATAGAAATGCTTTCATACAGTTTGTCAATACCATACAAGGCCACAGGTATTTTCATATAAGCTCTATATCATCAGAGTGTCATGGTTCCTGCTCTCATCTGGACTTTTTACTGAATACACTGTAGCTAATGGACACATCTCTTTGTCTGCTTCTGTTTAATTTGAATATATGCACTGTAAATTACCTCTTTTTATGTAGCCTATCTGTACTGTATGTCAGCAACAAAAACCTGTAGCACTTTTAATTCTCTGAGACTCACCATACTGTAGGCCCATTTCTGTTGTTTTTTAGTGGCGACAAGGGGTCTTCAGGGGGAGATAGGTCAGCAGTACATCACGTATTGAAATGGTGTACGTCATCTGAAAGCAAGGAACTTGAAGGATAATATGAGCTGCAGCTCCACACTGTGTGTCAAGTTAATCTGCTCATAAATATGTAATAAACATCAGATTTTGTTTTGGCACCTATTAAAACATTTGAAGTTTAGCGCAAGGGTGTCAATCACATTTTAATTCACAGGCCACATACAGTCCAGTTTGATGGCAGGTGGGCTGGACCATTGCATAATTGCCTATAAATACCAAACATCTCCAATCTTTTTCCCATTTTTTCTGTTTAAACAAGTTCATTTTAAAAACGCCAATCCATTGACAAAACAGATGACAATCAGCCTGTGATGGCTCCAGAATAAATACAATTTCAACAATATTTCTCCATTTTTCCACAGTCTACTACTCACCATTTCATTTCCACTCCTGTGTAGTAATCCTGACATCACCACACCAAACTAAAGTGAAAGAAAAGAACTGTATTCTGGTTAGGTGAGAAGCCCCTGAAGCAGCATTTTACATGAAGAAAGCTACTCAGTGTTTAACTTGCTCCTGAAACCAGGCACCTCTCAGCCTTCACAAGTGCATCACTATTAGATGTGCAAGGTTCATCCAGTGGGCCGGATTGGACCCTTTGACAGGCCGGGTCTGACCCCCGGGCTGTATGTTGACACCCCTGCTTTAGAGTGTATAGGGGCTTATTATGATCAAAGTATACGATGCTCAGTTATGTCTTATAAGTTGTTGCAGCAATTCTTGGGTTGATACCATTTGTTACACAAATTTGGTGCTTAATTTAACCACTCAAGAATTGATAAAAATGTTTAGAAATCCCTCTAAAACACCACATTAAAATTGGTTACAGCAGCTTTACAATTAACAGATTATTAACTGTTTAATCAAGCTGAATAGAGTTTAATTAGAAAACACTGATATGACAGTCCTAATAACATTAATGCCTTTTGTAATACAGCTGTATATATTTAAATATAGATGTGTCTTAGGGAGAGATTTTATTTTATTACTTCTGCCAGCCTAAGTTTTAGAAATCAACGATCATGGCAAAATCTTGGGGGAAAAACAAGGGACTGAATATCTCAACAAGCACTGCTTGGTTTGGACATTCATGGTCCCAAGAGGATCAATTGTAATTGCTTTGGTGATTTTCTTCCATTTTCAGGTGAATGTTTAATTTGTCCAATACTCTGGATTAGTATTATTGATTAGATACATGCAAACAGCTTTACTTTGTGTTTACTGCTAATTAGCAAATGTTAGCATGCTAACATTAGCATTGCCATTGTGAGTATCTTAGCTCAAAGCACCGATGTCCCTATAAGCTTCTGATCATACTTTTGCACGGACGTTGACAAGTAAAGACACAGTGGACATGGACATGAACGCATACCTTCTTCTCGAGACCATCTCACTGGAAATGTGTTGCTAGGCAACAGCCTGGGTCCATGTTTATTTCCTGTCAGCTGATTACGTTGACATACACTGCAAAGCATTCCAGCAGGAAATACAAAGGGACCCATTCAGAAAGTTTATGTTGTCAAGTTTGAAACAGTCTCAGTCAGAATTAGGAGTCTGATGTGTTCCACACATGCACGGTAGAAAACTTGATGGTGACCTCCTCACAGCAAGAAGAAGAGCTCTGTTGTATTTGGCTGAACAACAAGAAAAAGTCAAGAAAAGAAAATGCCTTGTGCAAGAATAGGGCAAAGGACGGTGGATACAGTGCACAATTTGTTGATGCTTGTTTCAAGATTCAGGATTTAGTGAATCATCTTGTGTCACAAATAAGACAGTATCAAAACAAAGTGAGGCCTATAAAAATGTCGATCATATGCTCAATGGACTGAAAGCCCCTCTCCAGTGTATTTGAGTCATTTCATGACGATTTTGCCAGTGTGCACTCTGCTGCAAAGGAGTCACTATTTATGAACGCGCCAGTGAATCTAATTGTTGTCCCTTGTGTACACATAGCACTACTGTATAGCCTACGGTTCATATTAGACCCCCTGGGGTACGTTTATTAATGAGACCTTGTAGGGAGAAATGCTAATAGCTGGGATTTGTATCTGACAAGTTTTGTGGTTTGTGTGAGTTCGTTTTCTGTGGTAATTTGGCAATATTTCATCACTCGTTGAGCACATTAGTCAGGATATGAAAATGCACCTGCTGGTATCTTGATTAGTAATTTTCACGTAAACAAATCCTCTGCGGCAAACATTCAATTGTTTCTAGATGTTTGTGAACTCCCATAGAAAATGTTCAAACTGCACCTATGACAAACGCAAAGACCAAATCATTGTGAAGTCCCAATCTTTTATATCACAGTGAATCAACAATCCACAACGCTGTTGAAAAAGGACAAAACAGATACACACCAAACAGCACTGATCATTGTGTGCGTGCACCACCTCGATCTGCCCCGGTCCTGCCACAAACTCCTCTGAGCTGATCCAAGCTCCGACATGTTTTCACTGTGTAGACGGTGTTACCAGGAGAGATTAGAGGACAGAAAGGATACACTATGCCCAAAACCCTTTTCGAAAATACAGGGGATAAACGCTTATCAGAACAGGTTCGACACAGGCTGCAAAATTATTCATTTGTTACGCTTTCTGTGTAGAGTCAGCACAGTTTTATATGTAAATCCAGTTGGGAGTGTGTTGTTGGAGTTTTGCTGTCCTTTTGCTGGTGCGGTCTTTGCAACCGAGAGATAATAAAAAGTAAAGAAAAGGCTGAAAAAAAACACTCACTAAAACTTAACTATAAAACCTAATCTTTTCAGCATAGACTAGTTAATGATTTGTTAGTTGATAGGCAGCAAATTTCAAGGTATATCTATTCGAAGTGTTGAAACACTTCAAAATATTAATGGTTATACTGCAGACTTAGTGCTGTAAACGTGCCGCCTTTTAGACAATTCGAAGTATATTATTATGAGCATTAGTATTTGATTTCCCTTGGCCACTAGGGGGCAGAACAGCTGATGCACCAGATGTGTCATTTGACTTGTTTTATGAGTTTGTGCACAGAGCCTGAAGAAGAAAACCTAGGTCAACAGAGCAACTTGACAACGACCTTTGTTGTACCTGTAATCTCTGACTAAGGCTTTAGGGTTTGTTGAGCCAGCTCAGATAAAGAGAGCCTGGCTGTGTTGCTTCTTGGTCCAGCCCTTTGATACTGAATCAGGGAAAAGACGAAATACTCAAACCAAGGAGGGTGTAAATGAGGAGCAGTTGACAGCGAGGCTAAGTGAGAGATGGATCTAATCAGGGTGTGGCAGACAATCACAAAGGTGGGAAAACAGAGACATGTATAGCTGCGGACACATTCTGTTTGGAGCGCACATGACGCCCCAGACAAACCAAGTCCCACCATTAGAACAAGACAAACCCACCAACCAGATGGCTTTCTGAACCCTGCTCCACTGTAGTGAATAACTAAGCCAAATGTAGCAATAATCCACTTTATAATTCGTAATACATGAAGACGAGATGTAGCCTTCTCATTACCCTTACTCTAACCTTAACCACTTCTCTTCTCTAATACTTAATAGCTAGCTAATCGCTAATTTAGCAGGTTTTCGTTCGGACTTCCTGCCTCCGAGACAAAGAGTGAAGGGGGCTGATTGTAAAGTGATGTGAAGATTAAAGTGGGTGAGTCATGTAGCTAGAGGGCGGGTCATGTAGCTGCTTCAGCTGCAGTTATGCCTACTCGGGAAAACAAACAAAGGCTGGAAGTAAAATGAGACATACTAGGGAAACATACTATAAATAAAAACTCAGGATCCTGAAGTTAATGCATGGATTTTCAGTGTTTCAACTTCTTTCGTCTCTTTTGTCAGTTCCTTGGTGTCCACTCATTTCCAGATCTGCATGGTATCAGATCCACTGCTTTTGACCTGACCCTGCCATCTCGTCAATGTGATTTCAGTTAAATGGCAATAAAAAGAAAAATAATAATAATGCTGTAATTAGTTATCAAGTAGATAGTGTATTGCAAGACTGCCTAATTTGGCAACAAATATGTTGTCAGTGAGCATAATGTTGATATGTTCAGTGTCAACATTTTTCAGGTGCCAGCTGATCGACTGGCAGCATATCATAACTCTGTAACAGGTGGATTTTGGCATCAGGTGTCTGACGACCAAAATCACTGACTAAGCGGCAGCATTTAACAACCCTCGGAGTGAGACCAGGTTGCTGTACCACATAGCTATTGTGATTGATCTTATTTTTGATTTTGCTCTTAGTTGACTGTGGATTATAAAGTTTACAGACTACTTACGGAAGCTGGTAAGTAAAAATTAAGATAATTAAACAATGAATAAATTAGTTTTTTATAGCCATTAGTTGCAAAGCCTTTGCAAAGTCAGCCTTATCAGGAAATGGGACTGAAAGAGACAGTTTAATGGATGGTTCATGCTATAATTATGATCACCATCATCAGCATGCTAAGCATGGTCTACATCATCAGATTGTGAAGCCTGAAAAAGAAAACAGCGCTCTTAATTCAGTGTTGAAATTACACTGGAGTTAAGTTCTCCAGTGTCTCAGCCTTCCACACCACGCCTCTCTGCTCCCAAAACTCAATTTCACAAAAGTATGAGATATTGATTCCATACAGATGCAGTCATGTCTGAGTTGTTACATTAGGACTTGGTTAATCTCAGGCCTAGAGAAAGAACCGAATGTGATGGGCATAAGCCATAAATCTACACCTCCCCTACACCTGCAATAATCCTACCACTGTAGCCCCACACTGCTGATGTATTAAAAGTAACCAGGCATAAACATCTCTTGATAGACTTGGGGGAGTGCGAATGAAACTTCCCCCTTGTTCAGTATGTAAAATCAGCAGCCTACTGCAGTTTGTTACACATGCACTAGATCAATGTTTGTCACTGGACAGAAACAGCTGAGTTAAACACTCCAGGTCTCCACAGGGGGAGTCTCAGACCTTTATGACCTTAAAAAGTAAAGTTTACCCTAGCATGGCAACATAACGGGCAGCCTATTATGTGTGTTCAGACTCCCTTGGTTGTGTCATTTCAAGTTTATAGAACATGTTTGTGGTCCCTTACTACAACAGTGGAGCGTGGCTGTGGCCACTCATGTGTGGCCCTATAAAGGGTCACTAGATCATTTCACTCTGTTGTAGGGATAGTTTGGATTTTTTGTAGTGGGGTTGTATGAGGTAGTTAAACAGAGTACCACCAGGAAGCTGAGCAATGTTTTGCTGTGGACAGGGGCAACAGAAAAAACGTAGTTTAGTCACCCAAAAAGGGCTCAAAAATCGATATCAATTTAAGGCTCAGTCCCAATACACCCCTTGCCCATACTCCTTAGCCTTACCCCTCCACTTTATGTGTTCACGTACAGAGGTATGCCAATTCTTGTTGGGTAGAGGGGTAGGGTAACGTGTAAGGGCTACATTTTGAAAAATTATCAAAGGGTTAATAGATTACTTTACTCTGTTAAAGGGATACTTTGGATTTTTTTGTAGTGGGGTTGTATGAGACACTTATCCCTAATCAGTGTATTACCTAAAGTAGAGAGCAGTTGACATGCCCCCCTTTGGAGAAGCAGGAAGGAGTATTACCAGGAATGTACTGCTGTGGATGGGGGCAGCAGAAAAATACATTTTAGTTAAAACCTTAAAAAAATCAATATGAGTTTAAGGATCAATCCCAATACATCCCTCAATCCCAATCCCAATATACTCCTTGCCCCAGCCCTTAGCTTGTTCAGTGGGATAGAGGGGTAGGGTGAAGTGTAAGGGCTACATGGCCCTCCAAACAAAAGTTTTCAGAGGTACATTCCCAACCAAGTGTAATGAAGAATCATCAGCAACAACAATATTTTCTTAGTTGATAAAGATTTTAAAATTACAATTAAAAAAATTACAATAACCATTCTAGTATTTTACTTTGATGTTATGGTCCTTATCTAAGTAACAAGCATAGCAACAAAAACAATAGTATGCTGATGTCTTGGTAGCTAACTAGCTAGCTAGCTAATGCTACATCGTAATTGCTAAGTTTTGCATGGCAGTCCTGTAATTTTGACATATTTCCATGCTGCATACGTCCCCTTTGAAGGCATATGATGCCTGAAGTTTAACAGTGAAGTTGCATGGCTTTTTACCGCTTCTCTAATATCAGTGCAGACTGGCAGGGTAGAAGAACAGGTTGTTAATGTGAGGCTACAGAGCATCGCTAGTGACCTCGTGATGAAGCAGAGTTTCTTTTTGATTTGATGACTTGTTTGATCGATTAATGAAGTGAAACTTAAGTTGTGAACAAACTACGACTAATGTTGACTTATTGGGTCTTGAAGGGTCACAAACATCAACGCAAGGGTCAACCGCTTTCTCTTGTAACTCTGTTCTGAAGGGTGAGGGGCACTCGAAAACGAGGGGTAGGGGTAAATATAAGAACAGGAATTAAGCTGAAGTGTATTCGATATTTAGAATATTTTCACTGTTTTAACTTGCCGTCAGACAGCCTTTACCAACAGGGAACTGATGCAGTTATATTCATCTATGCTTTCTTCAAAGACACCAGACTCCTTTGTCAAAAATAGGAGTCTGGCCTCACAGAACAGGAGTTGCTGGTCCACCATTGCCTCAGTTAGTTGTTTGTATTATAGTGTGACTTTGGTGAATCTGAACTAAACACTCCATGCTACACAAATGTTATTAAACAAACCTGAAAGCCGCTGAAACTCACTTTTCAGAATATCACCTGCCAGATCAGTTAGCCATTCGAAGGAAATGTCAGCTTGTTGAGAATATGTTTACCCAGTTGGGCTGCCCGTTACAAGCTGATTAATTAAAGGCATGTTTCTAAATCCTGGAGACTATGTTGTGGTCGGTCAACAGGACTATTTAAGAGAGTTTGAGGGAAGAGGTCTTAAATTGTCAACGTGTCCTTGTCCCAGCCAATGGAGGGATTAAGCAAGGGGATCAGGGAGTGTGTCTGTGCATGAATCAAAGCCTTGTTCAAATACAGGCGCACTGTTCTGATTTCAAATGAGAATACTTTGATAGTATAATACACATTCCTCTTTTGTAGTTTTCCAAGGACCTTGTGGAAAGCTGTCACCAAGCAACAGCTGGTGCAAACGGAATATCTTGTCTTGTTTGAAAATATCACTTCACAGATGATGAAGAAATAAAGACATTCTGCTTTGTCTAAATGAAAGATTGCTTTGATTTAGACAAGTCTGACACCAGAAAGGCACAATACAGCAGTGGTCTGCATTACCTGCATACCTAAATTCCCACAGGGCGATCAATAGAGTTTCATCTTACCCATTATTCTGTGCCTGTGTTTTAACCATCTCACACATGTCAAGCATGCTCTTACTCCCACAGAGTGAATTACCGCCTCTGCATTTAAATACCGCACAATTGCAAAGGTCAACTATAAGTCACTCAATGAAGTATATAAAAAACGTTTTATCATTAAGGTATAGAACGTTATGTGTGGTCCCTCCATAGAGCTTCATTACATATATTTAAATCCTTTGTGGTAATTATCTCACTACAACACACTCAATGTCTCTGAAGTGTACTCCAACTCACCTACAATTCAAGCTGAGAGGAGCTCTTGTTCGAACATTGGACTGAATAATGAAAATATAGCTGTGGGCTGCTAATTGGTGTTGCGATCACAAAACTACACTATATAATTTCACTCTAGAGTGGTGTTTTGCCTCAAAATCCAGTGAGCCATGAAATATGCGATATGAGCCACAAAAAGATTCCCCAATCGAAAGCGACATCGCATTTGGCAACCAGTCAACTTCAAATGTTTTCATATGATTCTTCTTGACAATTTGTTCGTGACAACTTACCATGGTATCTATTTTAGTACCCTGCAACCTGATTAGTTATTGACGGCTGGTGATTAAAATGTCTGGTCTCAGTCTCATCTTCTTTTCTCAGGCTGTCACGCTGGTTGACGCCTGACCGGTGTCTCCATCCTCTTTTGAAAATGGACTATAGCTTCTAGATCAATTAACCACAGCTTTTAAGGGCATTACATGTAAATTGGGTTCAATCCTATTTGATGGACACTCCATTCACCTGACCCATGTACATCTATATGAATTAAATTTAAATTCTATGGCCGTATTTGACGCTTATATTTCCTCCGTGAATGAATCAATTACCAGCTGAATGACCTTCTGCATGCAGTATAGTTCTACAGGCATATTTTATTTACCCTTTACTGATGATGTACCATATACAGCAGAATCACCATTAAACCAGAGTGTTAGTACTTTTACTGTATTGATCCTGGGCAATGTAACCTCATTGAATGGCTTTGTTAGGCATCTTGGAAAGTGTGAATCAGCAGAAAAACTAAAGGTGTTGTGAGGGAAAGTAATTGTATAGAGACGGCAGCCTGCTTGCTGCTCTGCCATGATTCTCACTCGTTTATGAATCCTCAGAGGTGTAAAGGTTAAGAACTGTCATCAGATTAGCCATTGATTTCAATTAGTGCTGCCTGCTACTAAACAACCTTTGTCTGTCTGCGATCGCTGACTTGTATTGATCCTCAGGCTTGTTCCATTACATTTGATTGCCAGTGGCCCACCGTCAGTCCTGCAACCCGATTACCAGTCCTCCTCCATTGTTCTCTGCACGCAGCCCGACTCTGACACCACATCCGGTCAGATTTCTCAGGATTGAAAGTTTACCCAGTAAAAGGCTTCTAATAAGGTTAGGCTATGCAGGCTTTCATACAGGTCTCAGAAAGGTCGAATGGAGTTGCTGCTTTACGGGAATAAAAGTGGGCTGAGGGGTGGTTTCGACTGGAGGTATCAGAGGAGCTTATTACAACATTAACACAAGCAGTGTAGAGCTGTAACTAAGGGCCCTGACACACCGAGCCGACGGTCGGCCATTGATCAAGATTAGGCCATCGGTGAGCATCTGTCACCCTTGCTTTGGCAGCGTGTCCTACACCATTGGCCTTTGTAAGCCCTTGTGGCATGTTTTTCGGCCAGTTCAGTATGTTCAATCTGTGTCAAAAACGCCAGAGTCTGTCGGTAAGACTAATCACTCTGATTGGCAGCTCAGCTCAGGGAACAAGAGAGACAATTGAAGAACGCAAACAAATGACTTAAGTCAAGGGGGGGGGGGTGAAATCAAAAAGTTGTTATATTAGGTAAGATTTTTTTTAGCCACTGAGCTCTTTAGCATAAACAGTTTCTAACTGTTTGTGTCATTGTTTGCCTGCTAGTACACAGTAAATATAATCTGTTCTTTCAACTTTGGGTTGTGTTGTTAATGTGCTAACTGGCTAACTAGCATCTTGAATCCGTCCTATCAGTCATCCGATTGCCGTTTTGAATGACAAATACGGACTACTGCTGCCTGTTGCTTTCTCTCATGCAGCCGCAGAACATACTGTACATCTCACTTCGCTGTTAGCTGTGGTCATCGGGGTGTATTCAAGTGTATCTTTTTGCCTGATACACATTCAATATGCGGGGGACGCAACAGTCTGCCTTCGTCGCCACTAGTTCTTTGACATTGGTTTTGTGTGTGGGCCTTAACAACTGTTTTCACTATTGATTAAGCTGTTTATTTGTTTAACATTAATAATTCATTCGTTATTTTGTTAATAAAGTATCAAAAGTTGTTTCTCTTGGCAGTATGTCGTCACATTTGAGGAGTGGGGGAAAAATCCTTGATAAATGCTTGACTGAAACAAATAAGTGTACCTTATTGTTTAACATGTGCTTATGAGAGAAGAGTATCGTGACAAATAAATGAATATTATCTTGGATGATTTCTACTGTTAAATTTGTACACTTTACTTTTTTAGATCATGAAGCATTAAAAAAGATGAGGTAAATAATTATAATAGATAAAACAATCCATGGGATCAATTGTTCTTAGGTTTAGTATCTTAAGCAGATACCATTTATTTCTGAGCAGCAGCAGCAGCCTTGCTAAATCACTCCACGGGATTTGTATCACAGCCCTGACTCAAAATCCCAACTCTCAAAACATCCCCATCCATTCTGCGTTCAATGAAACACAAAGAGGCAATTAATACCTTCAAATGCCCATTAACTGTGACTCTGGCAACCTAAGGAGTTCTCAAAAGTCTCAAATGAGTTTATTGATGCCTTTAGAGTGATACATATGGGTATTTTTCCTTGCTAGTGCTTTGCAAGGCACAATGTTACTCTTTAGCTGCAAGGAACCTTTTTGAGTTTTTCCCTTTCTCCAAGTGTAAGGCTATTGAGGTACTTGAATGGCTGTCACATTATCAATCATGTAAGGAGATCATGAATCATTCAGTCCATCTTGATTGAATTTAAGAAATGTCTAGTAGGGTTATATTGAGTGCCACTCAGGGACATTTCCAGGGTTTTAATCTTGCTGGCACTGAGCCCCCTTCACCCACCAAGGAGGGGAGGTTTGGTGGAAGGAGATGATAAAGTTAAGAGTTCCATGAGCAGCTCTTCTCCTGTTGTGACATTTCCAAACAACATACAAACATGCTCGTTCTTACTGAGGTTTGAATGGAAAGAAATACACTATATTTGATCCCCAGAGTATATGTTGCAAAGATGCTTTTGCTGAGCGTGTCAAAATGTTTCATACATTCAGGGGCACCACTTTCTTGATGGTAGAATTAAAACACCATGTTGGCAATTTCCGTGCTACAGGTTTGACATGCGAGTCTCTAATGTTGGCCTTACTCAAAACAGCTTTTCAACTTTTCACTGTGGTAGACAATTTTCAAATGTCAGAATAAAATCATGAGTTTTACCTCTCTTTGTGCGGGCACCCATTAACTTTAAAGTTTGGTGTAAGGTGGTCATCAAACTCAGCCTAAGCAGTCTGAAGACGGTCTTTTTCTTGTTTTGACACTTTTTAGTCTGAACACTGTCAACTACCAATATATGTGCTCTCTCCAGCACCAAACAAACAGCAAATCATGTAGACAGAAAACATGGAGGGAACTCTACGGAGCAAAAGAACTCCAACAAGTCTTGGTTCTATTGGACCGTGGAGAGGGCGACGCATTCTCACTCCGACCTCGTTATATATCATCACTTGGTCACAGACTTTCAAGGTCTACATCTGATGTGCAAAGTGAATATGTTGGTCGTTGACGTTCTGGGACGCTGTGTCAACTTCAGCATGTTACATACATTGTGTCTTTTCAAAATACACTTACATTTTCACAGGAAACAGTTTGCATATCGTCGCTTTCAAAAATAAATGCACTACGCTGATACAACATCACAAACGGATGTTTTTTTCCTTCAATAATACATGGTTAGATTTGGGCAACAAAAGCACCTGATTAGATCTGGAAAAAAATAACAGGGTTTGGCTTTACATTCCTACGGGAAGCAAGCACCAGCCTCCCAGGTGAAAGTCAGTGATTGTTGGACCCAGCCAGCACCCATCCCACCCACCCTTCTCGCACTTTTCACCCCCTTAACTTATGTTGTTGTCCAGCTGTGTTTTTCTCTGACACCTTCAGGTGCCGTTAAATGCTGACAGCACCCTGCCGCGTATCATGCCAGTGTGACAGGACGGCTTTTTTCATCAGTGTGTGACACAGAAGGCACTGCCCAAGTGCCGGTATTGGAGTGAGACGAGGTTGGAAAGGAGGAGTGAACAAGAGTCTGTTTAATTCAGCATGTATCTGACCCACAAACCAGCACTAAGTTGAGAGAGTAATCTTAATTTTAAAAATGCTTTGCCTCTCATTCAGCGAAGGCTGGCAGCAAGTTTAGACAATTTGTAAGTGAAGTGAAATTTTTCGGTGGGGTGGACATGTGAGGGATTGTTACTATGTCATATTTCTTAAAGGGAGTTTGGCAAAACACCAGGAGCAGGATGGGAAATAATCTTAAAAGGAATCTAGCTGTAGTTTTGCAAATTGCGACCCTGCAAGATCCCCAGTCTTTGCAAAGTCTAATAGTGTGTGACTATGCTAGAGGGTGTCAGATAATGGTCTTTTAGAATTCTTTTAAAGTTGTCTAGTATATGGTAAGCCTAAAACGTGTGCTGTTCCATCACTGCAAAAGCAGAAGCTACTTTTACCAGGATGTAACTAATGCTCTATTAGGGCATGGGTTGCCCTCCCATGGATTTTGCTGAGAAGCTTAAAAGCATTGTGTCCTACTGAAACAATATCCCAGCTATTCTAGATAACCCACATCGCTTCATAGGGATTATGTCTTCTACAGAAAGTAGTTCCAGTGAAAACTTTTCAGTTTTTCAATGTTTTGAGCATCTAAAAAAAATCCATACACCTCCATTGAGTTTGACGGGTGGCACAAATCTCAGAGGTAGATATTTTTTAAGCAGATATGGAGTAGTTAAAGATGGATACAGCAGTAGAAAAAAAAAAAATCAGGTACAATAACATAATGAAAAGCAGGTGATATTGAACCTCACATTCATGTTTGGCCTATTTCCACAAGTAATGCAGAAGTAAACTCAGTAGCAATTCTCACATTATACATAAGATATAAAAAATGAAATGTGAATGTGTAAAATCTGACACCATGGTCCCTTGTGTAGTTTACAAGGCTGATGAAAACTATCTTACATAAAAGGAGGGACCTTTGCGTGCTTTGCATACTTATAGTAGGTAGCTCTTAAAAAACAAAGGCCTCTGAGTTTTATAGTTTTGACATTGGAAAATCAATTTAGATGCAGAGAAATATATTTTTTGCAAACTTTATTCTGCAAAGCATAAGTATTACTGTCATGAACAAGTGTCCGAGCAATTGTCCGTCTCCGAACGGAGGGAGATCAATGGAGAGTCACTAATTGGCTTGTATTTTTTGATGTCTTCCTCTGACATTTAGTTGCAGCATGTCCTCTGTGCTTCGTTTATCAGTGCTGCGCTGATTGATGTGTCTGTGTTGCTTGCTTAGTGGTGTTGTCAGCAGGCATGTGAAAAAAAAAAAAGCAATAAAATAATTATATAAATGAGATCTACATATAAAAATAGCCACCCGGCCTCAGTTCTTTGCTGAGTGCTCATTTGAAGTAATTATTCATTAAAAGAAGGCTGGGTGAGCCAGCGTAGAAATCAATTACAATATTTTTTAGCCTCTGCTTTTGTTCAAGAACAGAAATACTACTAATGAGCTGCATGGATTCCATCTGACTCCACTCTAGGCCAGGGCTTAGCTTGCACTCTACTCTCACTTTCTCTTTTCTTGCTGCCTCTCTCCTGCACATGCATTCTCACCCACGTGCACATGCAAAACAGTTCAAAGCTGCCAGGATTCAAAGCCATTTAACAGCCAGTTCCAATGCAGAGAAACCCCAGTAATTAAAAGCGGCAGGGCTAATCAGGGTTTTTGACTTTGGAAATGAACACAGACACAGTGTAAGTCATACCAAACCACCCTCTCCACCTTTTACAAATTATAAAATGCTGAGGGGGTCCCACTTATCTACATTCTCATTAATAAAAACCAATCATCAATACGAGGCCTTAATTAACAATGCTTTGTTGTGAAACAGACGCTCAGTATTCTGTGGAATCCTCCCTGTCTGCAGCTTTAGAGGACATCCTCAGTATGACTGTCCATTCAGTTCCGCCAAATCGATATCCTTGATATTCTCACGCAACACAAAAAAAAGATGAATGTTTTCATCCATATTAAAGCCTTCTGAAAATATCCCTTTGGGGGGAAATAGTTCATCTCTTCAACGCAGCTGGGGGGAAAGTGGTTAGTATTCTCTGTGATAGATTATAGGCTCTATCATCTTCCCCTTGAAAGGCAGGCAGGCACACAGTTTGGTACGGATGCCACAGTATTATATAAAAAGCTTCTTGAATTTGAATACGCTTTTACACTTAAAAAGTAAGAGCGAGGGTAGTCTGAGTCGGCTAATGAGGAGTTTGGTAATGCAATTATTGCTGCTTAATGAATATGGAACATCTGGGCCTATTATTATGCATCAGGATCAACAGAGCAGGCTTGTTATTCTATTACTTGTTCATTATAAACTTCTTATGACATCACTGTGCGATTAAAATTGTTACCTGACATAACATATGCTGAACGCTGTTGTCAACAGAACCGCACAGGACGATGAATAATGTCATGTGTTACAGGCTCAGAATGAAACGCAGAGTCCAAAACATCAACTCAACCTGCATCGGCTTTACTATTGTTCTAGAATGTAAAATACATAACATACCTTAACATATAGTCCTTCTATAAACTCATCATAAGACAAAACAGAGTATTTTGTGACAGGAAACAATGAATCTGTAAACTGTACCTGTATCAATGACAGTCACACAAAAAGCACATTAAAATATGCCAGCCCACCTCCACAAATGGCGAAATTAAATTAACTGAAGTCTTGAAGCACTCTGATCCATTTGCCCTATAACAAACCTGCTCCACTTACAACCTGAAAGCAGTGTCTGATGCAGCCAGACTATGGACCACGCTACCAAGATGGACACCAGGCAGGAGATGCACACTTGGGGTAGCAGCCGCTCTGTGAGATATAGTGCTCAGCGACCCGCCCTGTGATCAGAGCACCGGTCAGTCTTTGACTACGGCTCCGTGACAATTTAATGGGCAGGATAAAATCCACTCTACACTCTACCTCCTATTTTTACATTTCCCTGACAATGAACCAGGACAAAAGAACACAGATGGAAATTACCACGGTCTACAGAGGGCAGACTAAGCATTAGCCCCAAACCTTCAAGGTTCATCGGCTCCAAGGTGCAAATCATTCTTACACGAAGCTCTAAGTGACGCTGTACACCCTGGCTTAGCTTCCACCAAGCACAAAACAGTGACCTCAACCATCAGGCAGGACGACATAAAAACAAAGCTCTAAGTGATGCTGTACACCCTGATCAGTGTCCACAAAGAACAAAACAGTGACCTAAGACACCAGCCATGACTTCGCTCATCTCAGCTGCTGCATTTTCTCCTCCATGCCGACAGAGGGCGAGCTGCAGCAGAACTTTAAAAGAGGAGTCCTGACATTATAGGTTGATTTAGTACTGTGGTTTTGTCTGTAAACTGCACGTCATACTTGAACACTCAAACACAGAACCTGACCGCCCATCAGGAGGAGGCCAAACAATGAAAAATTGTCTTGAGTGAGTGAATCCTGCCAACAACGCCATCGTGGCTGGAGTGGAGAGTTTCACCCCCAGGTAGGAAATATAGCCACCTTAAAACTTAACAAGGTCACACGAGTCTGAGCACGCTCAACAGAGACATGAAGCCATATAAATACAAAATATATATTTTTAGAAATGTTCTTTTTCTTTAAATTCAAGTCTACACACACACACACACAATCTACTTAAAAAAAAAAAAAAAAAAACAGCAATACAAACCCATGAAAAGAATCTGTGATAACAACAATAACAGCACAAGAAACACACAAGGCATAACTAATTATTAGATATAAACAAAACAGCAAACAAAAAACAAAATAAAATACAATAAAACTCAATAACACCAATTAAACCAACCTTAACAAATAGAAGAGGAAACAAAACACCCACTGATCGTATTGTCAGGGGGAAACCAGTAACCGTTTCAGTGTCCTAAAGGACAGCTTCATCACTCTCTGCTGAAGCATGTACAGACAAAGCTGCAGAGCAGAACCAGCGGCGATAGGAGAAACAAACAAATAAAAATAAGTAAAACCAATCGATGTAAAGACAAGGACTGGGGCACAGAGCGTGGATGCAGAGAAAAACAGCATTGAGACAGAACATGTCCCGGCATAAAGATAAGTACAGATAAAACAGCAGCTGCACTTGGAGGTGGAATCTGGGGCCTCCCACTGTGATGCACAGCCTGGTATATGAGTGCCTGCAAAGTGCATGGAAACACTGAAATTATCAACTTAGAATTATACTAATTAAATTTAAAGTAAGCTAGATTTGCATAAACATACCAGAGAGAGGAGATACAGCCTCTCAGGCAAAAGGCGAATGCGAGACAGCAGATCGCTGCCCAGCAAACAGCAGGACAGAGGCCAAGAAGGGAGTTACACTTAGCTTTGGAAGAGAAGCCACCTGAAGTTAGCGACATAAAATAGACCATCCCACCTCCACAAATGGCGAAGTTGCATTAAGTTTTAAGTGAAGGCTCGAAGCAGACATCATCACTCCGATCCGTCTGCCCTACAACAAACCCACTCCGCTTACATTTACATTACATTTACATGTCATTTGACGGCAGAGACACAGTGTCTCCATTTTGTTTTTGTCACTTTGTTTTTGCTTATTAAAAAAAGTAAAACAAAAAATTACCCCCTCCCTACTTCCTATCCTACTCTACAGTACTACCTTACCCTACCCTACCCCATCCTATCATATCCTTCCCTTCCTACTCTACTCTATCCTACCTTACTCTACCCTACCCTATCCTGTCCTATCCTACCCTACCCTATCTTACCCTCCCCGCCCCATTCTACCTTACCCTACCCTTCCCTATCCTGTCATATCCTTCCCTATCCTACCCTACCCTGCCTTACTCTACCCTACCCTATCCTATCCTATCCTATCCTATCCTATCCTATCCTATCCTACTCTACAGTACTACCTTACCCTACCCTACTCTACCCTACCCCATCCTATCATATCCTTCCCTTCCTACTCTACTATATCCTACCTTACTCTACCCTACCCTATCCTACCTTACTCTACCCTACCCTATCCTGTCCTATCCTACCCTATCTTACCCTTCCCTACCCTATCTTACCCTCCCCGCCCCTATCCTACCATACCCTAACCTTCCCTATCCTGTCATATCCTTCCCTATCCTACCCTACCCTGCCCTACTCTACCCTACCCTACCCTACCCTATCCTATCTTACCCTACCCTACCATACCCTACCCTACACTACTCTACCCTATTCTATCCTACACCCATCTTCGAATTCGGCCTTAATTGTGATCTCAACTAGACACCAGATAAGTTTTGAGACTGCATCTTGAACAGTTATGATGTTGTCACGGCTGGTACTAACAGCATTAACAGAACATGTTAGCTCACTGTAGCTGTACAGGGGTTTAACTCTTAAACTCCTGATAAGCTATGCTAACAGAGTTGGTACCAATGAATGCCATACGTTTCACAAGATACCATTACATTTGCACTAGCTTAAAAAAATGTGTGCACCACAGCTTCTTAAAGATAGGAATGTCAGCTTCCAATTATTCCTACCAGTTTTGTCATGTTTTATTTGGTTGGGAGAAATGCACATGTTCTAAATATTGAGGGAATCTGCACCTATGGATATTGTGTGACTTTGATTTTTCAAAAGGTTAGTGGCTCCAAGTGGGATTTAATGATTATTGTTCTAATTTTATATACCCTGCACCCCATCTCTTTCTCAGTGATCATGGCTAATGGTCTAATCTGCCATAACAGTATTCTGAATCATGTTTTATTATTTTCTCTGAATACTTTTTATACACATTTATTTTTGTTACTTTTCAAATAATTTCAGTGCCTCCACACAGAAATGTTACATCTTCTGTATTTAGCATGTGTAGAAAGCAGAAACAAGCCTGCCTACTGACCATCAGCAGGTAGTTTAACATTATCTTCTGTGACTATGAGCAGCAGCATTTAGGAGCCAGTCCTCACAGTGAGGCTGCGTTGTCCTTTGATTCTTCAGTATATTATAATTTGTCAATTTAAAGTTGTGACCCTGTGCACTACTCATTACAGAAAAACTAATTACATTACTGGAACACGTAATGATGTAATGCCTTACTGTCAACACTGCAAACAACATAATTATAAAGAACACACTTTAAAGTTAACATCGCATGGAAAGTATCATACGAACATTAGTTGCTTTTTGTAGTTTGAGAATGGAGCTTATTAGCTGAAATGTCTACTCTGACACTGATAGCAGCACACCGCTTTGATGAGCAATTGAAAATGCCAGTATGAGTGTGTCTATAAAGGAGCTCAGCTGTATGAACCTAAGCTTTGAAAGCCTGAAATCTCAGCACCTGGCAAAGTAATTGTTGAGTCACTGGTATTGATCAGAAAATGCCATCAGCCTCCTACAGATGTAACACAGGCATTTGTGTGGTGAGTAAAAGTCTTACCTCTTTCCCCTTTAACCTTTTCTTATTGAGAGAAAGTCCACTGCTGTTTTCTGGATATGCACAGCTTCACATTCTCACACCCATACAATTACGCCTGCATGCTGCCTGATGCAATCACAGTCTTTGTGTTGAGCTGTAGAGATTTGGTGCCTTGCTCAAAGGCACAGTTATAGTTATTGATTCACTTTCCCTTCACTGTGTTCGTCTGGGTTTAGTTTACTTTTAGACAGACAGAGTAAATCAGTTATTGTATCATCCATTAGAAAGGCTTTAGAAGGTTTTACATTAGATAACATTTTGTTGGTATGGAAGCCCCTATACATATAAGCATGATAAAAAAAAGAAATTACCCATGGTACACACTGAGTCAGAATTATGACAGATCAAGTCAATATAAATGCTATTTTTTATTGTATAACTTTTCTTTTCCTCATGGAAACTATAATTATACATATGTTGGGTTAATAAAGACCCAAAGTATCTGTCAAAATGTTCAACAAATTTTTTTCCTGAGTTCAGAATTTTCTACTGTGGTGCCCCCCATTGGTACTATCAGTAAAGAAAACCTATGCATCAAAATAATTTTAAAGGTGCAAAAAAAAAAAAATAGCTGGTGCTGGTTGACTGATTTTGTTTCCTTTGGACAGATGTTGGTTAGCTAGGTCCCCCTGCTTCAAGTTCTTATGCTAAGCTAACCTACAAGGCCGCTGGCTGTAGTTTGATATTCAACATGGCAGATCTGAATGTGGTATTGATCTCATCTAAATATAAGTGGATAAGCATATTTCACCTCACAAACTATTGCTTGACAATGATTAGGTCTAAAGGACAAAGTTTTTGCTGTTTCTAACCTCAATAAATCAACCCACTCTGATCAATAATACAACGACATAGGTCGACTGTGCAAGCAGTAAGGTCGAGCCCTCTAGTGGCCGTAGTAATTATTACAGGAGCAGACGAGGAAGTGACATGGTGTAGCATAATAGGCGTCAAAGTCTGTGTAATGTTGTACAGATATCAAAGTGTGGGAAGGAGGGGTGGTGGAAGTGTCAAACAAACACAGGACTTTTACCCAGGAGACCAGTGCTTGCATCTGTAGGTCAACAAAGACTTTGTTAATAACAACATAGCCTAGTAAGCTAGTATGTGTAGCACTGAGGCAGAAGTTTGTCCACCCTGAGGAAAAAACACCCAGGAGCAATGTAGTGTGTGCAGTTCAATGCAGCCAGGAAAGCACAGATTTGTACATTGGGGGAGAGCAAACAACCACTCCACAAGCTCAAGGCACAGCACAGGAAAGCCAGCTCCTCAGGTCAAGACTCAGCTGTCCATTTACATCTAACAGAGAAGGGACAACGCCTTCAAGGACAGCAATGTATGCATCTTGGCCAGAGTAGGCAAAAGGTTTTAAAGAGGTGGTAAAGAAGCCATCTACGTCAAACTGGAATGACCATCGTTAAACAGAGGAGGTGGCCTATGACACCACTTATCTCCCACCTACAATGCAGTCCTGAGATTCCTCCCTAGACGACTTAACAGCCATTCACACCTGGACCCATCTAACCCTAACAAGCACACATAATAGCCAGATGGGCCAACAACTCACATGTGACCTTAACAGCACTGAAACTCAGAGAACATGTGACCTTAATGACACTGTAAGGGTTCACACTCTCACAGGGTTTAATGCCTACGCCTGACTCTGCACCAGTCCATTAGAACTGAAGAATCCTCTTGGATGAGAGGTGAAACTCAAGAAACTTGAGGAAGCCCAGTTGCCTATGATATAGCGCGTAAGATTACATTAGTGACAAAAGTACCTACAGCCCCGTTCCCACCAATTTTGGTGCTGGTCACGTAAGATTCTTTGGAAGTTGGTGGAAATCAATCTATTCTGTCGTTTCGGTATGAGAGAGCATTGCAATGAATACCTCTGTACTCCTCCAATTGATCTCCTCTTATTGTAATAAAGTTGGTAGGTAGGGTAAGAGTTAACAGTTTTGAGAACAAGCACTTCCTCCAACCATTTGCCAGCATCACTCTCTTTCCTATGATTAAGTAATCCTGAAATGTAACTTCTTAATTCAAAGTTGACATCAGGAGTTGGTTAAAAATAAGCGCCAGCTCATCACTGAAGTAATGCTGCAGGTGCTGGCAGTTCTCCGTCTGTGTGGAATATGGGTGTGTGTGTGTGTGTGTGTGTGTGTGTGTGTGTGTGTGTGTGTGTGTGTGTGTGTGTGTGTGTTTAAGTCCCTGCATGCCTGCACCTCAGTGATGCACTTCATGTTGTTGTGCCTCAATATCCTTTTCCATGTTTTGTGCCTATGGTCAGCATGGTGGATCACGTGTAGGGCCTGAGCAACGCTGTCGTCCGTGCTGATAGCTTATTTGTTCATATTTGTGTGTCTGGACACAATGCCGATGTTCACTGTGTTGTTTATCTGTGAGTTTTGTAGCTGCAGGCACACAGCGATGCTGCACATGCTGATGCTGTCTATTATGTGAGCATCTGCCATGATGATTTTGTGCCCACCTCCCCTGTAAATCAAATGCCCTCTCTGTTGATTTGCCAGGGTCGCAGGGAGGCGAGTTTCCATTTTGTATTCAGCAGCTGGAGTTATGCTCAGTTTCCTGTGGCGGAGATACGAGGAATTATCACTGCATATGTTAGCCGGACCACAGGCCCGTTTGAAGAACAAGCAGCTCTTGTATTTTAGCAGACAAACAAGTTGAGATAATGATGACTTCTCCCATTGAGGGGAGATAAAGGGTAGCCGGCGCTGGTCCTCTGAAAAAGAACACAGTGTGAAGCACCAGAAGTCATCAACTGGAATTACACTTCAACTTGTATTTCTCTCTTCTTTTAGGTTGTGCCAGGCAATCACCAACAGAGGGGGGAAAGCACACAGACCTGTCAGAACAGACCTGCACTTCTTTACAATCAAGCTCTGAGCTCTTCAGCTCCTCAATAGTGTCGAGATGTAGGTAGCTGAGGAAAAGTGGCTTGATTCTGGGCACAAAACAATAGAGTTGATACTGGGTGGCAGTGGCTGTGCCCTCAAGGTATAAATCTGTTGCAAATTGTCTCTTCTGCCGCATTTCATTACTGGTGGGAGACTGCCGGATGATGTTCACAAAGAAGACGGAGAAATAGGTCATGGTACGACATTGTGATCACTTGAGACGCACTCCAAACAGTTACTGCAGGGGAAGATATGATTTGTCCTGCCAGACAATTAGTGAACAATAATGAATGCAGCTAGATGAATGCATCAGTCATGCTTTCCCTCCAAGACATTCTATAGGAGGATTATCAGTCACCTTTCCACTTTTATACTTGGTAAATTTTGGGGTTTGTGAGTGCATGTGTTTTGGGTGCGTGCAGGAAAAAGGCTTGCAGGCATGGAGGTTTGTGTGGGTGGTTGTTTGTTGCGACTGTCTCTGTGTCTATCACTGTCTCAGTGTAAGATGTAGACATCCATCCGGTTTACTGAGAAATGAAGCACATGGAAACTTTTTCTTTTTTTTCTTTTTTTTTTAACCACATGGATTCGTCAGGTTGAAGAGTTGTTTCCTGGGAGGGTGTGATGGTGAAGCCTCCCGTCACGGAAAAACACACGGAGCCTCACAAGCCTGGGATGAACCGCATCAGAGCACACGCTCGGATTTAATAAAGGAATTTAAAAGCAAAGGGAGAGATGATTCACTCCTGGTAAAGAAATTAAGGATTGTTTCATTCAAAGTATATCCAACCGGAGGACAAAAGCTCAAGACTGGTGTATTTAAAACATTGTTAGTTAATAATGAAAAATATTTGGAGTGGTACCTTTTCAGGCTCATTTTATTCTCCAACTAAAACTAGAGACTATCTTGCAATGGGAACACTGCAGCTATCATACAGTGATCTGAGACTTAAAGTGAGTCGGCCAGAGGTGGAAAGAGAGTCGGGCTCCTAATTGCCTCCTACCTATTTCTGTGTCCTTGCTCAAACAACATCCAAGGCTGAACTTGGCCTTCATTGTTATGTTAACTACACACCTGTAAAGTTTAGTGAGCCAGGGGCATAAACTCAGCCAACATTTGTATGCGAGGCCCATGAGGGTAATAAATCAGCTGAAAATGGGCCCTATATGGGATTTTCCAAGGGTTCCATAATGGCCCCATGCCAACTGGCCGCACGGGTTGTTTTACCCAAGTGGGTCCAAGATAAGATGACTACCCATGACCACTTTGTACCCAGGTAGCTATTGCATAACTCATGTGTGGCCCACTTGGTTAAACCCACCCATGTCGGCAAGTGGCATGGGGCCATCATGGAACTCATGGAAAATCCCATATACAGCCCATTTTTCAGCTCATTTACTAACTATATGGGGTCCATATACAAATGTTGACTTACTTCCTAACCCCCTACTTCCATCCCTCTTGCTCAGACTACACCCATCTTCATACTTCATTTTGATCTCAACTACACACCTGTAAAGGTTCATGACTGTATTTTGAATGCTGTGTGACATTATCACAGTGACAAATCTCTGTCTACAGACGGGCAGACATATAAACACCCTCCAAAATACTCCAAACTGCTTCTGTGGTAGGTCCCGCATTGGTGCCACTAGGTCCACACTTTGTCATGACACATACACACATACACACATTGACTCACAAGGCTTAAAAACAATGTCAGTCATCAGAAAGTTAATTATCAACTGAGATCAGTGAACACAGCAAAACAATTTTAATTCCTGCTCATGACCACGAGCAACTTTTTCTTCAAAGTCCTCCTGTATGTTTTCTCTTTCATTAAAGGACAGTATTACTCAATCAGCAGCTCCTCATCTAATCTTGAGAGGATCAGAATGTATTATTCATGTCCAAGTCTGGTTTTTGGGATTTCCGTTGTCCACTGCCAGTCCAGCTGGATGAGCAGTAGCACACTGCAGTGGAATCTGACAGTGAGTGCTTTTGCTTTAAAATGGCAGCTCTGCGAGAGAAGAAGCGAACTACCCCCGGGGCGCTGATACTCTCATGTGAAGTAAGCAATCTGTCGACTCCTCCGCTCTAAAAATAAACAGCAAAGAAAGGGGCAATATCTTATTTATCTCTCTGTGTGTGAGTGCATAATTCCTATGTTTCTCCTTGTTGTCTTGAGAACTGATGAGAGCATCGTAACGTGCAGAGCAGGACACTGATCTGGTGAAATATTGCATTACTCACCCCGAGTAGCCCAATGTCTAACTGCATCAGATTCAAAGAGCGGGGCAGAATTTTTGAAGGACTCGCGTACCACTTCACTCATATTCAGAGGATGGAAAGAATTTCAGATTACAGTGATTGAAGATGATAGCTGAGGCATCTGTCCAACTTCTTGGGCAGCGCCTTTGTGAGGCTCAACGCCGTGACTGATTGCTGCTAATGCCATTATGTGCCAATCATCAAAGAAGAGCTGAAACTCAAAGAACTCCTGTTAAATAAGATAATGTTACACATCTCATCACTGGGTAACTCCACCTACACCACTGGGAAGCAGCTGTCTTCTTTGTCTTTGATCATGTTGTTTCATTTTAAACTACGAGCTTGATGTCATTTTTATGCCTCTGATTTACTGTAGGATGACACAGTACGTAAACATAAATGATCTGTAACACATTGTACTGTACAATACTATAGTTATAAAAGATATACAATGATTTATTTTTTTATTTTTTACTTTTTTGGTGTTAATATAATTTTCAACTGTTTTAACTTCTCCATTGAAGCCTGCCTATTTTTAACTTTAAAGGGAGTACATGAGAAGATTTAAATATGTGTGATGAAAACAAACTGTAAGGATTTGTTCAAACATGATGCGAAAGGGGCCTTAATGTGTCTGGTTTTACTGTGAGATGGAACGTTACTAGGAAATATGAATGGATGCTGGTAGGTTTTTAAAAATATCCAATATTTTTCAATGTTTTATTTTGTCAGTTATGAAAAAGGAAGCATTATTGTATGTGCATATATCATTACATGTGCTTGCAGCTATGGTATTCTGTCTAGTTAATATCTAATGCTAAGCCAAGGAGATGCTTAAGGAATATTTCACTGCGGGAAAGACAGTATTTTCATAAAACTGGGCTGTCTAAGCAGTGCAAATACATACATACTTTTTAAATTGGTGCTATATGACCAGAGTTACCAGTGCTGGTAACAAACAAACAGTCTCATATTACAGTTAAACAATAAGTTAATATGTTTCTGAAAACATTTTAAGTGAGACATAGGCAACACGGTAACAAACCCTGGATTCATATTTGATCAATGCTGCTTAGTTTTATGGTTTGATCTCAAGTTTTTTCAGCCTACATTTCCACAATACAAGAAAAAGTATGGCGCCCACTTTTTGTCCACAAACTCTCAAATTACAGCCAAACAGTGCACTAAAATATAATTCTGAGCAAAAGATAGCCAATACATTAACATCATCGTGGAAACCATTTTGATCTGGTCAGAGACAGGGGCAGGTCTTGCACTTGAGCAGCTTCTATACTTTGTGTATCCGTGGTTGTGCTGGGCAAACAAAAATGAATAAGAACAATCTGCGGTTTGAGCGGCAGCTAGAGAGCCAGAAAAATTTGAGTGGGGAAATTAGCAGGGGGATCTGGGCACTGGCGAGACGGAGGGACGTTTACAGTTCATTTACACATACTGCCCACACTGTTATGCTACAAAGCTGGTTGAAAATGAGCAAAGTATCACTTTAAAGAAAGTGCCTTTTTATAGCTCTCTAGGTATTTCTCCAAAAGGCCCAGAGGTGTCATTTGTGTGTGTGGTGTATCCCCAATCTGCACTACAAGGTCAGTAAAGCTGTCTCTCTGGCTGCACAGAACGCTCTCGTGGAAGTTCTCCTTTCAGTGTAACGTTTCTTAATACACAAATTATAGGTAGTTAAGAGTGCGAGACAAGATGAAACTTGGGTCTGTAAATCCTTGTCAACGTGATTGGTTTTCACCGACAAGGCGGAGGTAAAAAAAAAAAAAAAAAAATTCAAAGACATTCTGTGCCAAAAACACAAATAAAAGTAATTAAACACAGCAACATCATCAATCTCCCCAACAGTGCGCCTGCCAGGCTGGTCTCTGCACTGAATTAACACTGGGTGGGCTTCTGCCGGCCGGGGTGGCGGCTGTCTGGCAGGCTGGGCTACTATCTTACCTGGCGCCAAGCCAGAGCAAGATGCTTTGATTGGGCATGAGAGATAGGAGCGCATCGTTCACTCCAGGGGACGAGCAGCTGAGGCTGTTTATGATGAGATTATTCTGCAACCAGTTGATTAAATGGACGCACACATATCTGTCATGGGAGTGAAGGGATTACACCAGGTGGATTTGGACGTACAGCAAAGTCTATGCATAATATTGATGTAAGAGTGCATAAACAACATTTTCATGCTATAATCCTATTGATTAACCATTTGCTTGTGCTGCGGTGCCATATATCACAGTTCCAAACAATTTGTGAATGAGATTCTGACTTCTGCATCTGCGTTGCCTGTGTAAATATACCAATCTCCCATGAGGACCATGTGATCATGATTATGTACATCTTTGTGATATCAATGTACCAGAGCAATCAGCTAATCCATGTATGAAATCCTGTCGTACAAAGAGCTTCTCTAAAGCCTGTTTCATGTATTAGTAATGTGCTAGGAAGTAAGCAATAGCATTAGCTTATCTGTCTCCGTTCGGCCCACCACTCAGTTTCAAACAACACTTGGGCAAACAGTGAATGTCTACATGATAAATGTGATCATTTGATGTCGCTCAGGTTAATTAAAAGGCTGTCGCACCTGACTGGTGAAGGAGAGGATGTGATGAAATAGGCCTGAATAACCAATTCTTTCTCTTGCGTGTTATGAAAATGAGCAGATTTGAGTGCCGGCTGCTTCCTTGCTGATGTAAAGGTTATTATTTTTGTTCTGTCCTTCACTGTGCAGTGTCACAAAAACAACATTAGAAAAAAAAGAGAGACAGTATTAGTGAAGAGTACGTGTTGGTCTCAACTCTCAATGTCCCCAGGTATGATCCTGATGGGTTTGTTCACTGTTGTTTGCCACATTTCCAAATTTTACTCAGTGGCTTTTATTATAAATCATCATTATTCAGTACCAGCCCGGTCTCATAGATATAGGGGACACAAAGTCTCAACAACACATTAAACGGTCATTGGCATTAAATGTGTTAAATTATATACTAGAAAGACAAAAAGAAAGCCAATGCAAAGTGTTGATCTTTTGTTGTGGTGGACATACGAATTAACCCTGCAATCCATTGCAAGTCGATAACTCTGAGTTACTATTCCCAACATCCGATCTAAATGCATCCTAGTGCAGTTGATGTTTGTCTGATGAAACTGCTGTTTGTTTGCAAGCCTCTGAGCTTCATAAGCATCTACAGAAGACCTATAACAGTTACCACAGCGTCATTAGCGCTGAGAAACAGAGAAAAATAAGTCAACTGTTGTTCTCGTCTTTACTCATTTAAATGACGTACAACAGCCCAAACCTGTGTAAATGGGTGTTGAGTATAATAGAGGGAAACACCAAGTTGTCGTATGCCTTCATTTTGTTCAGATGGAGGCAGATATACGTGTGCTCGCAAAGACTTCTATTATGCACAGATGAATGGAAATGGCAGCTACAACACTTTCAAAGCAAGTTTCACAACACAAACACTATATAAAGTCAAATAAATGGATTACAATTTTGCTATGGCATCAGGTGTGTTTATGCTCAGGCTCAATGGATCTTGTCCGAGTTTCTGACTTGGATTCCAGATGAATTACCTCTCTATTACACTTTTTATATGGGAGGTCTTTGTTTTTCTAAATTCTGAATACTATGGACTGAAGCAAGAGTATAAAAGGTGAGAAAGTCTTTTAGGAAGAGTAAAACAAACACAAACTTTTAACCAGTAGACTGTTATTTGTACCCCATGTGAAACCAAAAGTCAACGTAGTTGCATGACGTCACAGACTTTACATAACTATGCAAAGTACCAAAATTTCACTACGTGCATCCAACACGTAGGTCTTGTAACTGAAACCAAAGTCTTTTCCAGAACTTAACCAAGTGTATTTGAACCTAACCAAACTGCAAGGGTTTCACAAGAGACTGTGACCATGCTGTTATTGGCTCACCCTTTTCCCCCTTAAGGACGACGGCCTTGTGAGTAACCTGTCAGTGTGTGACACATGCTTCATCATATGTGGAGGGAAGCAGGTTTCTCTCAATGGTGTCACGGTGAAGACGGGAAAGACTGATGATAGTCAGCAGGATGAGGCGTCTAGATAAGCTCAGGGCTTCTGTTAAACGTCATGAAAAAGCCATATTTATAGTTTTGTGGTGAGGACTGCAATAAAGCCATTGCTGGTGAATGACACCCGGACGCCTCACTATCCTTCCCTCAGCTGAGTGGTCTGGACCGCTAGAAGCTAATTACCTGCTACTGGCCAAGCTAAATTCATGCAAATAAGCCAGCATTTTCTCAACTACGGTTCAGGGCCGATAAGCTGTCACAGAGAGGTAACGCTTCATAATAGACTTTGCATTGGCACTATTTTAGTGTTATCAGCATGTTCATTTAACACATTTTGTGCCCTCCACCACGTTGTGTTGTCAAGATGTTGTATCCATTTCACATATTTCTGTGAGACTGTGCTGAAAGTACAAATTATTTTATTTTAAAACTCTACCTTTGTTTCAACAATAACCCAGCAGTTTAATCAGTTTGTAATGACTTGGTTAAATCTTATAAAGGCAATTATTTTGAAAGCCCAAAGAGGATCCATTATGTGAAGTTTGTGAGTATCTAATTTGGAAATGAATCTCATTATACTGTACAAAATTGGTAAAAATGGCACTTCAGAGCTGATAGTGAATACATCTTATGTGAGTGTGTGCATGTTTGTCATTCATCCATTTTCTAAGTCTTTTTATCTTGTTCAAGGTTGCAGGGCAGAGGAGCCGTTGGAATTCATATGTGTGGTTAAAAGACAGTGTCAGTGCTCCAGAGATGTAAGAACTACAGACGTTTAACCTATATGGCACAAGTCATTGCAACTCTTGTTGGCACTGTAACCATGGATACACACAAAACTCAGCTTAGCGTTTTTCTTTTTCTATGACTACTAAGTGTATTTGTGAATGTTTATCTGCAGTTTATATTGGAGTTGCCATTTTCACAGGAAGAGTTAGCCCTGAGTGTGTGCATGACGTGCATTATGATTTGACTGAGTCATAGGTCTGAGAGGAGGGGGCGCATCTTTTAGTGGAACAGCACTTCAACCACTGGTGTGCTGCTGCTGTTTGAGAGGCATATGGCACATGAAAACTGATTCCATGTGATACCCTGTAGCACACAGCAGCAACATACTAGCAGTCTGCTGCAGCATGTGCCAGTAAAATATCTTCATTAGCCCGTGGGGAGTGGAATATGGCTGTGCAAGAGGAGTGAAATACATGTCATGTCATGTGCCAGTCGAACAGCAGTCACTAGTCAAAGTGGTGTACAACTTAGAATTGACATATGACACTAAAACAAGAGCACAACCCCGTTGGTATGCTGGTGAATAGTGGTGTCTTCCAGCAAAACTGGAGTGATTAGCCACTCATGAGTCACATACAGCATCAGCATATCATGACTAGCTCTAAATCTACTATACTGTATATGCTATTGAGCCACATTTATCCTCCTGAGATCCCCTGAGCTTTTATTTGGTATGCACTTTCAAATTCTGCTAGCTGTTTGCCCGAATAGCCTGAAATGTATATGTATTAATCAGAAGTTACAATATTTATTACCTGTGAGAAAAGTAAGAGTAATAGATTAAACACAGCTGCCTAAATGAGGATTTTGCTTTGTCACGAGTACAGATAGTGATACATTTTACTTGTATGACACTTGTACTCGTAAAAAGTACATTATCTCTACTGGGTACTCATTTCATCTGAGTTTTCGGCTCAACCCTAATAAGTAGGGCTTGATAAGTGTAAAAATTAATCACTGTCTTTGAAGTTGTATTAGTAGCATAGTATTTTATTTCAATGCGGTAACATTTTGTGCAACAACAAAACTGAAAACAAGGAGACATTTTCTAACTCTGTGGTTAGTAGTCACTGTACAAATCTAAAACTGTTCATTTTTATACCTGAACATGGCTATGCAAAACAAATTGCAAATAATGCAACATTTCTAAAGGTGATTTGTTCATTTTGTAGCCATGTATGAATTTTCCCTACTCCGCACTCCAAGTAAAGAATATCCTTTTTGTCTGTAGGAACAGTCTGTCACACCTTACTGGCCTATGTGCTGTGATAATTAAGCATAGTGTTAGTTCAGGCAGGACATGATGTCGAACTCAGCTCACATCCCAGCTACATCAGCTGATCTCAAACAGCCCAATCAACTGATAAAGCAGCTGATTGATAGATCACATGATTCCTGTCTATGCAACCAATTGGCGAATCTCATTCAGGCGCACCCTATTTAAACTGCTCTGGCCTGCCTACTGTTGCTGCTTCCTCTGCAAGCCGCTTTGCAAGCCGCCTCCACCCCAGCTCCTCCTTTTCATGCTGTGTCTGACTTATCAGTTCTGCTTGTCATTAATGCTGCTCTGTTCTATTCTCGGGCGGGTCTTTGCTGCTGCTCTCTCTGCCTTAAGGCTTTCCATGTAGGCGCATGGAAGGGCAGGGAGATGTGCTCTCTTCGCCTTAAGGCTTTCCAAGTAGGCGTGTGGAAGAGGCTTTCTGCGTAGGCATAGGAAAAGCAGAGAGGTCCCAGAAGAGGCCCAAGAAATATAATAATGGAAATAAAGTTTTCTTTGACTAAAGTGGTCCTGACTGAAATACAATAGTAAAGTCCCACTGTCCTCGAATGAGTACTTTTTTTAATTAACAGCATCTTAGCTTGTTAGTATGGCTAAAATTGGTCACATTTGTATGCAATATTAAACTACAGATGTTGTTAAGCACAAATACACAAGTTTCAACCGTAACATTTGATCAGGTTTTGTAGCTAGTCCACTTGTGTCGGGATTGGCTGCAAATCAAGTTAAGCACAATGAAGTATAAGGTACAGCAAACCAAAAATGCAATGTCCTCAGATGAGGGCACAGGGTCTCAGGAGATTATAAGTGCCAAAAGCCAGTAGAACAGCAATAGTATACCAAAAACCAACAGTGACACGCCATTCAAAATCAACATATGCACTTCTTGATCTTGGCATCACTCTCAGGCTTACTGCCAGTTTGTCGCATTGGCCAACTGCAGTACTGCAACTTCAAATTGATATGCTGTCCAAATAGAATATTCCTTGACCTTGAATCGCAAACAGGGTCGATTATTACTCTTTGTTCTTTAAAGGCACCATATTTTAAAATCTTTTCCTGAGCTTTGACAGGCTATTCTTATGTGTGATGTGACTGCAATTTAAAGTTTAGGACAAATGGGCTGGGCCAGGCAAAGAGAAAATAATGCACTTCGTATTTTTTTGCTGCAAGATAGACAAGAAACTTTTCAGGGTATGAGTAAAGTGTGAAACTCTTGAGCCCGATAACCAGCCCTTATTAAACATCTGTGGGTGGGACCAATCTACCAGACAGACGACCACATTCATACCTATGGGCAACTTACATAGTAAGAAAAAAAAAAAAAGCTTGCAGTAGGTTTGATTTTTTTCTTCACCAAAGGTGTTAATGAATTATTTCACTGGTGTAACACTGTGGATTGCAGTGAGTCACAGTTTGCCTTCAGCTTTGTTCCAGGGATTGTGGTTAATCAAACTCATAGCCGCTGCTGACATTTAGCTTTCCATAACAGCTCTCTTCGGGGTGACACAGTAATCATAAATTTCCTTGTCTCCCTGATTTTATCTCATACATTTTAACTCTGTTCCTGCGTACCGCTCCTGTAGTCAGACAACCCTGGGGTGTTGGTTTGTGCCAAACCTCCCCTCCCTCCGTCTGTCGGTCTCCACCCTATTTTTCCTGAGTGTGAGGTAATTACCTCACTATGAATTCACTGACAGCTAGATCTGTGGCAGATATGATAAAAATAGCTGACAGGGATTTTGACATAATAGTCACATTGTCTCATAGAGAAAGGGGCTTCTAATGAATTCTGATGAGGCCCACCTCGATAATTATCTCCATGTCATTCAGATGAGGCCAGGATAAGACATTTTGTTTGCTAAGGCTGGCAGTGATTGTCGAGCAAAAGTGACTTGCTGCTGACTTTAGGACAACCTTGGTTTGGAGTTTATGATGACTTTGTCTAGACTGAAAATGCTGTTCTGCAAGATATCCTTGAATGATAATCGAGTGTCTGGTCCACTGCTTTGTCCGTTGCCACCATCGTGTGTGGACATCTTTATTTGCTGCATAAAAGCAGCTGTTAGTTCAATCAAATTCCCAGTTGTGGGCCTTTTAAAGTTTATAAGCAAGAGGAAAAATCTAAGATTTGTGACTAAAAAGCTCCCCTAATCCTCTGAAGCTTTTCCGAGGGTGGCTAGAGATTGGAATACCATTGCAGAAAAGAAAAATCTACCTAAAACCTTCCTAAAGTTATTTACCAAAAATGTTTTCCAACCAACAGATTAACAGTTCCCCAGAGTGTATTAAGTGTAGAGCCATGTTAAATAGGACTTTTATGTTGTTCATCGCAGGGTCAGTGTTTCTGGCCAAGGTCGGGCAGGGCTTTGAATCACTCCCACAGGTACTACATTAATACATTAATTGCTACATTAATTGCTCTCTAAAACCAGGCTTAGAAAAGAGCGTCCTGGGCATTGTGTTAAGTCCAGGTGAAAAGATCAAAAAGAAGCCATTGCTCGCTGGGCTGTTTACAGTCAAGTAGACACGGGGGTTTGTCCTCTACACACCGCAGTGTGAATCTTATCAGGGAGGCTACAGGGAACGCGCAGGGATCTGCTACGTCAGCCTTTTCTGATCCTCGATTGAGAGACGCTACAGTATAGTGCCCCTCGAGAATTTAATTTGGAGAACAAACCTGTAATTATCTACTCGGGTTGTAATGACAAAGAGGAGTATGTTTCGGTGACTCACTTGGCAGAGCAATAATTGCAGCAGAGAAAAATACTGTGTATTAAGATGTTTGTCATAAACCCAAATTCCAGATTTACATGTAGGAGGAATGAGAGACTGGCTTTTTTTTTATAGTTTAAATGCAAACCCAACCTCACACCACTCAGCGATGTTGGAGATTGCACTTATGTATCACTCAGAGGAAATGCAGGTACCGGCATTGCTGAATTTATACAAATTACGACACACTCTCATACCACTGGATAGATTTATTTTGGAGCAGTTTGGAGGGTAGAGTGAGTCTGATACAAACTGCAAAAAACAGAGAAAAAGTTTTCTTGCTTGTGATTTCTTTTCATGATTACATGTAATGTCTAAAGCCTATTCTGTTTGATCGTAGCTCCAGCCGAAGTCTTAAGGCAATTTATAACACGTGTGATTCAACACCATATAAAATCCTCATGTGCCGTGGATGGATCCTCAGCAGAGTAGCTCATTTATTTTCTTCTGTCTCTCTTATTCCCTCTAAACAGTCTCTATCCTTGAGAACAAGCCATGGACTTAACGACTTGAAGATACTGTCTGTCATTCATGAGCAGGATTTTGAGATGTTTTAGGCTTTGAGACTCAGTCAGTTCACTTACTCTATGTAAGATTATTTTTAGTAGTTTAAGAGCCTGATTACTGTGAGATCAGTAGCACTTATGGCTGGTCTACCAAACTACACACTGGGCTTGATACAAGAAGCAACCATACAAAAACACTCAAACTGTGGCACTCACCAATTTTCATGCACTTAGAACTTTCTTTTAGGTATGAAAGAAATTCACAGATGGTCCAGACATGTCAAGTCAGATCATTTGCCCTTTGCCACAGGAAAAAAAAACCTTGTTTGACGTAAGAATTAATGCCTATAATAAAAAAACATATAATAGCCCAAGACAAATTTAATGCAAAATCAATGTTCTGTTCACTATATCATTGGCATCACTATGGTTTGCCAATTTTAGGATTTATTAGACTTATTCTGGCACAGCAACTGCAACAGTTTAGTTACTGTTGTAAAGTTCACAGCCTTTATGCAAGCCTCTGTTCAGTATCATCCAATTGCACCAAACAGTGTGACATCCCTGACTGCAGGCTGATATCTCCATGTCTGTCTTGTCTCCTTGATCATCACTTTGCATTATCAAGACATTTTCTAGCATCTAACTTTATTATTTTCACAGTTAATATTTTCTAGTTGTTTAAAGAGTATTCTAAACAGCGAAGTAGTTCTCTATTACCACTGCTGACAAGGTTGAATTTGTCCAGTTTTGTCTGCTGATTTTTGACAACAGGACTTTGTGGTGTTTCATTCTCAGAGCTAGGTGGCGCTGATGTAATTAGGAGTTTGTATTTACCCTAGTTAGCAGTAGAGGTAGAAGTGAATGTAATAAAGCACAAGTGAAAAATAGTGTAGTGTTTACAGTTAAGTGGATGTCCACTTGTTTGCTACCTGGCCTGTTCTGATTTTGTTTAAAAAAGTATTTAACCACTGGATAGACTCTGTTTTCATAAAATTAAGTTGCACTGATGTAAGTAAATTTTCATACAAGTTGTAGTTTTTGACCTCACAAAGAAAATGCTGCTTACCTTTGTTAGAAATACGTCACTGCTGGAGAGATGGTCTCTTTGTCAGGAATCAACAAGGACCCAAAATGCAGAGCAGCAGGCAGGTTTGAAGTTAAACAAAAAGCGAGCCTTAATAGAGCTCATGAAAAACATCCAGAACAGGCAGGTAACAGAAAGTCCAAATGACAGAGGAACCAAAACTAACTGAAAACCAACTGGAATAATATAATGAACTCAGGTAAAAAAAAAAAACAACAGGCTGGGAAATGACACCAAGAACAGGTATATATATACACAAAAATGTAATCACAAGAATGAGACACAGCTGGAGTAGGAGGTCACTGGCAAAAGGAGGGAAATGGAGATTGGCTAACAACAAGAGTGTGGTGGGGAACACTAGGGTGGAGCAAACAAGACTAATACAGATCAGGTGTGAAGGGAAGACTCTGGGAACAGGGAAGGGACTAACGAGACAGGTGTGACAGAAAACAGGCGGGAAAACACACAAAGACAGGAAGTAAAACAAGACACGACACATGAGGAGAGAGTCTACAAAATAAAACAGGACACAGATTAAACATGAATGAATAACATAAAACAAGGAAGAATCAAACAGAAACCTCAAAATGAGGTCCACAGGATAACATAATATGAACAGCTATCATCAGTATAGCTGTTCTTGTATTCATGTATTATGATTACATTAAAATCACAAAGCAAAGCATCAGTTTTAATAACAAACAGCCAGCAATCTTTGAACAACACTAAGAGTTTGAAGCCATTCTAGCGGGATGCACGCTGGTTGCCAGGAGGGGCGTCTCTTTGAAACATCTGTGCATGAATAGACAATTTAATTGAAGTGTTTTCCTGCTCCTGATTTTTGAGCTAAATGTTCACATCACAATGACAATGTGAACATGTGTATCATGTTCAGCATCTTAAATTAGTGTGGTAGCATGCTAACATTTTCTAATTAGCACTTAACACAAAGTGCAGCTGAGGATGATGGGAATGTCATGATGTAGGTTAAAGTAGTGACCTCATTCTTTGAGGACCACAAATGAACCAAATTTCACAGCAATCCATCCAATATTTGGTGAAATATATCTCATTAACAACCAAAAACGTTAATTACATGGTGATTGGATTTGTTTTGTGACTGCCTTGGTTCAGGATGAGTCATAAAAAATATTTCTACATTTTATAGGAAAAGAAAACTGATTTTTTTTTTATATATAAGATGCTCAAAAATGACATTTTTTTGTACATATTTATTGTGTGAGAAAAGGTGAATGACTGTGTCTTTAACATGCCTGCTATCATGATATTACTGATGCTGAAATGTTGTTTTACCATCGAAAGATACAAATATTTGGCAAGATTAGTCTCAATTTTAGAGTATAGCTCAAAGTAAGCTAAATTAAAAGTCAGGGAATCATCAGAGTTATTGGTATTAATCTTTTGAGAATTTAAAATCTGTACAAAAAGTACTTGTTGAGCTATTTCACTTTTGTGGAAAGTGTTGGACCACCAGACGAACCCAGCCGACACTGCTCTCCCTACAGCTACGCTGCTAGCATAGCTAAAAAAGGCATTCAGGAGTTTCCTCTGAAAAAAAATAATAAAGTCGTACACTTCCCCCCAAAACCAAACTTTAACTGACATTGTAAGTTCTGCATTAGAAGTACAACTCTTTGCACCACTGGCTCCCATAAAACAGACATCAGTTGTGTGACCTCCCACACTCTTAAGGGCTTTGTTTCTGCAAAGTGGAGAGATGAAGCAAAGACAGCCTGAGGGTAGTAATCCGGTTATGTCTCTCTCAGGTGAAGAGGGAGCCTGGATCTCAAGGCCTCGGGACATAGCGAAAGGTATGATATGACACACGCAGCCCTGGGGGTCATTTTCTGTACAGCATAATTAATCTAGCATGTCACGTTCAGCTTGTTAACACTGGGGTTCAAAGTAAAACAAACGAGCGCCGCCACGCAGCGTCCGGTTCTGCATTGTCAACATGAATGCACTCAAGGATTCCTTTGAGATGTAATGGATAAAAAGGGGCTGGAATAATGAATAATTTATCACGGTGTATTAATTTCATGGTCTGCTAGTATCCTGGACAATGGCACGATGTGTAACATCCTGGTGGAGGGATATTATGCAATTCTCCCACTTAGAACAAGTCTTAGTATTTATGCTGTGAGTTAAATAAAGAGCTGCTGGAAAGTGTGTCTGCGTTTTTTTTCCTTGACAGCTTCCTAAATTACAGCAATGTAATGTCATTAACACAGCACGTTAATATTCAATTTTATTTAACGGCTTGTTAATAAGGACTCATGCTTTGGTTGGTGTTCCTAATTAAATACTGATTACATTAGTCTCATCACAATACATACAGTCGGTGCTATCATATAGAAAACTGTATAATGATACCAGGAAATACTCACTGTTTAACTTCCTTATTTTATATCATTACTATCAATGTATGAGCACCACTGTTAACACTGTACTGCCACAGTACACCCACCTCATCCATGTAAAGCAACCTGTCACATTAATCATCCCACATCTATCTATCTATTTATCTATCTATCTATCTATCTATCTATCTATCTATCTATCTATCTATCTATCTATCTATCTATCTCACTCACACGCAAATGGAGTTTTTGGTCACTAAAACTGAGATTTTTTTTTTAAAATAAAGTCTTAGGTGAAGATTTATCAAAACTCTGGTTTCTGTTTATCTGTGTGCACTTGTAAAATGAAGCATTTGGGAATAAACAATGGTGTAATATTCTCAAATCGCTCATGCCTATTGATGGAAACAACAGTAACAATTGTGGACTACCACTTCCCAGACACATGGAGACATCTGCACCCAGTGTTTTTGCTCCACCTCGGCATCCAGGGTCCACAAGAACCGACGGTTTTGGGTCACGACCCGTCAAACCAGCAGATGGTGGGACACTTTCCAGAGTGGGATTGTTATTGATGAGGAGGGGAAGGAAAACTTTCACCTTTCAAGAGCATCACTCGTATGTTTAACTGAGCTTCTTTGTCCTTGAATTGAACAGGAATCAGTGATGATGAGACCTCCAGTAGGTGTTTTGAAAAAGGTAATGTTAAGCGTGTACACTTCATCGCTCTTACCACGGGCGGGCTCAGCTGCTGCTCAGCTGCGGAACATCAGAAATCAGTATCACATTCTCAGCCTAGATGACTAAACACAATTTAAGGTATCATTATGCTGCTGAGTTTGTTTTATAATGGGCAATTTTGTAATGTAGGACGAGACTGCTGTCAGACAGGGAGAGGCAGATATCATGTACTGATGCTGAGTGACAGACCTGTCATTGTAGGTGTCATTCTGTTCAGCAAACTCTGATTTCTAATACTTCTCCACTCTAAAAACACTTTTGGTTTTATTACTCATTCATTCCCAGCATGTGAAAAAGTAGTGTATAGATTAGAGTAAGGGACGGTGCATTCTATTTCATTTTATGTATAGTACGGGTGACAATCTATTCCTCTCTGTAAGTAGGTGATGGAAACTACAAGATGGTTAAAGGAAAAATCCCTTTTTGTTCTGGGTGCATGTCCAACACTGTTGTTGAAACCACAAATTTACCTTAGACTGGTTGTTGGTAACATTACAGACGTGGACAGTGCAACAGGTACCTGCTCTGCAAGGACATTTAGAAAATGCACATTTAACATTAGTTAAGTATCTGTTAAGAAACAGTTAACATTAGCTACACTGAAGTTGAATTAGCCACTGAGACTAACCATAGCAAGTCAATGCAATTAGCTATTTGCGCTATTACACTGGACTTTTTTACCCATAATAATGTCTACAGTAGCACCCTCAGGAATAAGGTGGATACGTGTTGACAGGGCCTAAAGCTGATTCTGATTTGGATATGTGAAGCAGTGGCAGCATGAAAGATGTTCATTTCCTCAGGACATACATGTGGATTTGTGATCATATGGCTAACAGTGCTAATAGTGCACTGCTAAATTAGACAGATTGTTAATTGGACAATTCCCGCACTCACACCTGTTGTTTTTGCAGTCATAGCCAAGCATATCAGCTGTTGTTTAACCACTGAGTCAACTAACATTTTCAGCAATCCAAATACTTACTTACTATCCATGTCAATTCAACTGAAGAAACATCCAATTTAAGAAATGTCTCAATGATATTTTATGGACAACTTGGATGCAAACATTTCAGATACTGTTGATTTTATGGTTATTGGGGGTAAAAATCACATTCATACTTGTAAGTTAAAAGGTTGTAATCCCTCCTTCCTAAAGTAGCATAAACAAGAAACATACTGAAGTCAATATTGTCAAAATTAAAGCAACAAAGACTGAAACATCATGAAACATTATTAAAAAAATCAGCATCTTTTCTGCAAGCCATGCCTGCATGTTAGACATCCTACGGCTTTCTGTAAAAGCCATGGATGTATAAAGAAGAACTGGATACCACATTAAAGATGGCACTTCATTCAGTCCTGATCAAAGTTGCTCACTGGGCTCACATGCCGAAAAGGCTTCCATGAGCTTCTGTGGGCTTCCTCTTGCCTCACAATTTTGGGCCCACACAGCATGCACACTGGAGTCCCTCTCCTGCCGAGCCAGTTGGGAGCACTCACATCCGAGACTCTCCTTGGCTGAGCAACTAACTTCCTGTTGGCTCCCTGCACACGTGAATTGGTCTAAGCTAGTGAAGTCACACAACTCTTCTGGACTTTGCAAATATTATTAGACCAAATGGATGAAATTCTGATAATAAGAATCCTTTTGTAGGGTTTGGGACACAAGTTGTTTTCTCTGTTTTACAGATGCTACTTTTCCAATGATTTTATATGAATTTTTTTTTTGATTGGTGGCATGAAGTTGCAATACTTGGTGTGGCCACTGTGTCAGAATTGCATCTCAGCCATAGACTATAAAAGAATGGACACAGCCACCATTACATTTGTGGACTCCTGTTTTGAAGCCTCAAGCTCAGCATTCAGCTGTTACCATCTTGTTTTTTTGGAGCCAAAAGTGATCATATTTGGATGATAAGGTGGAGCTGTGGAAGAGCGAGAGGTGATCCGACAGAGAACCCAAACACTTTGCACAGACAGCCTGTCCCTCATAACAGCCTGCCCTTACTTATGCAGAACTTTAAGCCTTAAAAACATGAAATCAGGTGAGTTACACAAAAATCCGCCCCTGTTCAGTTGTCATGAAGGGGGCATTAGCTTAAAGACCAAAACTGTTAATTGCACCAGGGTGTAAACATGTTTATTTCTGCTGTAAAGTTGGTCTATGGGGATTGACTTACCTCTGGAGCCAGCCTCAGGTGGCCGTTAGAGGAACTGCAGTTTTTGGCCTCATTTTCCAGAGCTGGAGACTGCCACTCATTCACAGCCCAGCTCCATGGCTGCAGACTTGATAAAAGCATACTCTTGAAAATAAATTTTAAATCTCCAAGATAACCCTGATGACATCACTTTAATGTTATTTGGTTTTTTTCTCAGACCTTCAGCGAGACAATGTACCTTTGGAAAGAAGGAATAATTCCTTTTTCCACTTGGTAGGAGGTATTTCTTCTTTTAAAACCAGCTTAGTCTCACTTGTCTCACAGAGCTCCTCCAGAACTATATAATAATTCACCTTCAAAAAGCATAATTACATTTGGTATTGAGCTCTAAACTTATACTTTGAAGAGATTAGAGGATTTTTTTTTAGCACATAAGGAATTATATTACCTTCTTTACAGACATTCTTTGTTAATTTGTCAAAATAAAGCTCAGCAAAAATTCAGTTAGGAAGACTCTTTATGCTCTCATTCATACACTCTCTCTGTCTTTTTCTTGCATCTACTTAATCAGCTGACTATGGGCATCCATTCTTTCAGTTAAACCAATCAGAGTCTCCCTGAGCCAATCATATTGTTGCTGTCAAATTTTGAAGCAGTTCACCTTTCTGCAGCTGTCGATGTTACCGTCCTCCACCCCATTCACATCTCATCTGTTCAGATCTTAAGCCCACACTCTTTATCTCTTCACCACCACTACTAGTGTCTAGTAGGGCTGTCAAATGAGCTCAGGAATTAAATTCGAATATTGGGCTTTTAAAAATGGTCGAATATCGATTATATTTGAGTATTATTTTTAATAATTTAGATTTTTATGATTTTTTTTCTTAGAAAATAACTGCATGTATTGTTAAAATAAGGCGTACAGGCCACAAATCAACTCAAAACATGTCTGGCAGACTACAGATTGTTTGCCAAAAAGACGAGACAGTTCACTTCATCAGCAGCGTGCACTGAATGCTTTTTGTTAACAATGTTGCCTGCTGAGGAAAACACACGGTCTGACCTAACAGAAGTACCGGGTGCAATACGGTATTTTTTGCAACCTGCGCGACATAGGGATACATTGCACTGCCTGTCACTTTCCACCATAGGAGTGGATCTGCGTCGGCTGGCAGCAGTGGCTCTCTTTCATATGTGTTGATCTCCGTTTGTGCAAACTGCTTTGGTGTTGCTCACAACTTTCCTTCCCACTGACTAGAATTCAAAATATCGCCACATATCACTTTTCAGATTATCCGGTTTAGTAATAAATCTGTCCGGCGTGGAGTCGTTGGCTTCCCCGGAGTTCCCGGGTTCTTTTTTGGGCTCGCTTGGTTGTTTTTCGGCCATGTTAACGCGTTCTCCTCCTCACTGCTTATTGTGTGTTATGCGGGGCATTTGTTATGATACGTGACGGCAAGCGCTCAACTACATAGGCCAGTATGGGACACACACACACCGGAAGCAACAGCCACGCCCACTAATAGAATATTAAATTTCACAACCGAATGTCCATTTTTTTTTTCCATATTCGACGATTATTCGACCTTCGAATATTATTTTACCAGCCCTAGTGTCTAGACTCCATTAAGGGGATATTTCTGTACTACACATGGCATCACTACACCTCTTCAATAATAACAGAGCCATGGTGTCTAATCACGAAAGACTCTTCACTTTTCTGTTGTGCATCATGTCAATAAATGTGATCACTCCAAAATAAAATAAAATGAAATGACATGAGATAAAATAAAATAAAATAAAATAAAATTGATTTCAAGGAAAAACGAAATGGTTACAATTTGTTGCATTGGAAACAGTCTGTAATCCATGCAATTAATACTGCACTTGTTATGGACAGATGTGATGTTTGATTTGTTGTGAGGGGTGATTCAACACTCGAAAGCTCCCTCTGCAGTGGTGGAGACAGTGCACACTAACTCTCACTGACTCCAACATGACCTTTAGGAATTAGATGATGTAGCAACTTTACATGCTGCTGTTCTCTCCTGTCCTGAGGCCTCCAGTCATGTTTCCTCCACCCTCCCCCTCTCCACCATGTTTTTCATTTGTCCCAAGTTCTCCCTTGAACCACCCTAAAACATTCACTCACACACACACACACACACTCACTGACACACATGAATATAATTGAATTCAGAGCAGGAAGTCTGCGAGCTGCAAGCGTTCTCCTTTATCTGCCCACCGACTGAGTCAGATCTAAATCTTTTTACTGTTATCTTTGATTGCACCAGTCTCATGTTTATCTTATGGATGAATAATGGCCACCAAGGAAGTCTTCAACAATTATAATCTATAGGAGGAAATAGATGTAGATTTCAGTGCAGCACGTTCTTGACAGCATGAACACTGAGGCATTAGAGAGTATTTCATGATGCATTAGTCTGGCCTTGCTATATTTGCATGACTTCTCCTGTGGTGTGGTGGGAGATACACAACAGTACACAAACAAGGAGAGCTGCAGCAGCCCTTACAACAGTAGTATCTTTTTGTTGGTGTTTTCTAAACTGAGAAACATTTCCCTTAAAGCCTGCAGAGATGCTTTGACCCCTGCTGCATGGCTATTAATATAACCCATGATTAATTTCTTACAATCACGAAGAAACGAGCGCCGTGCCTTATGGAAATGCATTTAATTACAATAATACAATGCAGGTCTGGTTGAGAGTTCTCAGCTGCCCCTAGCTAGTTCATTTAGCGTGGCCATAACTTAATGAAAGATGAATGCTAATATTGAATTCATGCCATTTAGGGTTCATTATGCTAATAAATCTCATATGCTGTTAAATGGCACGAAACAGTTTGGTCGCGTTTCCACAGCAACCTTTTTTATTATTAACCGCCAGAATCATAAAGATGACAAGTAATGAATATGAGAGCTGTGTCCGAGCCAAGAACAACACAGGTGACGTGACATATTCTGGATTCATCTAAGGAAACTTTGGAGAGGATGGTGCGATATTCACAGGCTTGCTCCGGTGGGGGTGAGGAGGGGTGCATACTTTATATGGGGAATCGACGTTTTGGGGCTTCGTGACCTTTCTGCGGATCTGACCATAGTTGTGAATGACAAGTGCATTGATTCCTGTAGCGCGTGCTTTGTTCCCACATTAAAGGTGAGACTGCTGCTGTGATAGGAAACAGGAGTCTGCATCTGACCACAGAGAGCAACAAATGTGATACCATCTACGCTAATGTTCCATTTACTCTTAATATTTCAGTATAAGGTAATTATCACAGATTTCAGTGGCAATAATGGTGCCTTTGAGACCGCTTTTCTAAACGTGTCCCTTCTTTATTTGGATATTCCTTTTAATGGCAAATTTAAGATGAGAATTAATCATCCTTATCTCAGCAAACAAATGCCTGTCATGTTGTACCTACTGCAAGCGAGCCATGCTTAGGGGATTTAAATATCATTGGCGAGATGGTCTTATTGTCCCGGTGAAGAGGAAACGTTGCTGAAACAGGGGACATAAATAACCTTGAGCTCTCATTGACAGCTTGTTACTCAGTCTTTATTAGCAAAAGGGGCCTATAAATCATGGCCTTGGAAATGATTAGTTCAACATATGAGCTATGGTGTGTGTCAACAAAGAGGTGAGTGGAAGTAAGGGAGTGAGTCGGGGATATTAAGGGATATGGAGCAATACACCTGTTACAGTGTGGATTTAAGGGTCCAGTGTGCAGGGGGGAGTATGTTGGCAAAAACCCAATGTAATATAACAAGTACGTTTTCATTAGTTTATAATCACCTGAAAATAATAATTGCTGCATTTTAGTTACATTAGAATGAGAGTTTATATCTACATAGGGAGCGGGTCCTTGCTTAAGGAGCCATATTGCACTGCCAAATTTCTACGGTAGCCCAGAACAGACAAACCAAACACTGGTTCTAGGTAGAGCCATTTGTGTTTTTGCATTTTCGTGTCAGCCACTGTAGTTACAAGTCAGTTTAAATCACCAGATTCCACCCACCACGTGAGCATGGTGGTGCAGTGGTTAACATTGTCGCCTCTCAGCAAGAGGATTCCTGTTTTGGACCCGAGATGGGGGAGCCTTTCCGTGCTGGACTTTGCATGTTTTCCCCAGGTCAGCGTGGGTTTTCTCCGGGTACTCCAGCTTCCTCCCACAGTCGAAAGACATGTAGGTTAGATTAATTGGTGACTCTAAATTGGCCGTAGGCGTGAATGGTTTTCTGCGTCTCTGTCTCAGCCCTGTGGTAGTCTGGCGACCTCTCCAGGGTGTACCCCGCCTCTCGCCCAATGTCAGCTGGGATAGGCTCCAGCTCCCCCGTGGCCCCTAACAGGATAAGTGGTTACAGAAAATGACTGAATAAAAATCACCAGGTCTGTTTGTTTTGGAGAGGAAGAGGCCTCTGTGGATGATATAGCTGGTAAAAACCTCCTGAACATCTGGATCTTACCTTATCAGAGCAAAAAGGTGAGCATACATTAGCGGGTGCTGGGCTAGCAACCTGTCTGCGATGCTGTGTGAAACTGCTGTATTCAGCATTTTTACCAGTTTAAATCACCAGGTCTGCTTTTTCTTTGGAGAGGAAGAGACCTCTGTGGATAATTTGGCCCCTGGAAAAAACCTCCTGAACATCTGGATCAGAAAAAAAGGTGAACATATATTAGGTTATCAGAGCAAAAGGTGAGTACACATTAGCAAGCGCTCTGACATGCCAAACAGTGTTGGAGAAACACTGATTTGTAAAGTGAAACTGCTTTATTCAGTGTTTTTATTGGATTAAATCACCTAGTCTGCTTGTCTTGGAGTTGAGGATACCTCTGCAGATAATTCAGACCCTGATAAAAACAAAGAACAGTGGAAGAATTATAGTAGATAGAAGCATTAGCTCATTGCAATCTGCAATTCTCACTGCTAGATGCCACTAAACTTCCCCTAAAGCTTACACACTGTTCCTTTAACTCATCTAATCTTAGACTCTTATGATCACTATCTTTAATAAACTAATCTGGATTTTATTTTTCTCCATTACAAAGTCAAGCTCCGATCCTGGCAGAATCAGTTTCTCTATAAAAATGCATTAAAGCCAGTGTTAGCCTTGAAAATGTATTCAAGGTGGAGCACAATGCTCTGTGCTCCACCCTGCCTCACTCTCTACCAGATGAATTTTAGGTAGAAGTTCCCCTGCAATTTTCGACCTTTCGAAAAGCATCCCACCTCCGTCTGGCTCCCCTGGGGTTCTTGACAGCACTGCAGCCCTGGGCATCATCAAAGCCCTTCTGCGAAATCTCTGACATCGAAGCACCTCGTGCCACATTCTGCAGGATATGCACCCCGGCAATGATCGCTCTGGAAATGTCTGCCAGTTTAGCACTGCAGGTAGTAATGGGAGTTCCATTTTGCTTCCCAAATGACCTGCCTTTACTCTAAAGCTTTTTTCCTGTATGTCATTCTCTTGGTTCCTGTCAGAGATAAGCTGACAGTAATATGGCCGACTAACAGCATCCCATGGGATGGGGCTGGAATTACAGTTAGGACTGGACACAGAGTATGACAGTAGCTATTTTTTCCACTTTAATTATGTAGTGATCTTGCCAGACAGAGCCTTATATCATCTGAGTCTTTTTACTGTTTCTTTGTATGTGAGACCATGATAACCTTTTTTATCTTCTTTTGGCATCATGTTTTTCATTTTTTCTTTGCTTCTTTTTCTCTGATGTGGACAGACACAACCAGAACCATATTGTCAAAACAGTGGTGGCACTGGAGTTTAGCTGAAACCTGAGCAAGGATTTATGTGACTATATTTACCCATCTTTTCATTATCTCAGTTACATGTAGGGGAGCAACAGTAATACCTTGAACTTTGTTTTTGGGACTTTATGAAATTTATTTTAATTTTAAGTTTTTCAAAAGGCAAAACATTTTTTTCGGCAACTTAATGAGTCCAGACAGTTGCACTGTGGCTGCTGAGGGACTCAAGCACAATAATATTTATACCCAACCTGCATTCCAAATTATGAAAATAAATAGAAGATGAAATATCAGATGTACCCTGATCATAGACTGTATAAAAATAATAGACATAGCTACCATGATATTACCCATTGTTTTTTGGACTGCTGTTTTTAAGCAGCAAGTTTTGCATTTTAGCTGTCACCATCTTGGATTTTTGGAGCCAGAAGTGAACACAGATTAGAGGCTGGAGCTAATCCCTAATGATAGCTGCTAGTTTGGTTAGCACAGTTCTTTAACAGCTATGGTTAGCTGTGACAATACAAATGTTAATTTCTGCTACAACCATTAAAACAAGTTGTAGTTACCTTTAAAGCTGAGCATCAGACTCCTTAGAGGGTGTTTTATACAACCAATGGCTGAACAAGACTTTTGTAAGGCAACCAAAACATTACAGTAACCTTTCGTGAACTGAAACACACTAAAACAGTGACAGCTTAAGCTTTGGCAATTCATTAAAATTTGGGGTTATGCCACGATTATGTTACCCAATCAATGTTGTTGCCATGGTAGCAACTTGTCAATGAACAGCACCTGCCCGTTGCTTTAATAACAATGAAATGGGTGGATTATGTAAAAATTCACTCCTGTACAGTCGTCATTAATGGGGAAATTATCTGGAGACCGAAAAGGTTTTTTGCACCAGGCTTTAAACGTTTATTTCCAACACATTCTCACTCCGACCTCGTAACATATCAATGTTCGGTCATGGACTTTCCACGTCGAGATACTATGTTGTCTGCTTCCAAAATACACTTCCATTTTCACAGGAAATATGCCGTTTGCATACAGTCTCTTTCAAAGTAAATGCAATACGTCGGCACAGCTTGACTTTTTTTTTTTCCTTTATCAACAAACGCACATGGTTACGTTTAGCCAACACACGCCCGAGATTGGGTTTCAGAAAAAATAGGAGGGTCTGGATTTAAAATCCTATGGGAAGCAAACACCAGCCTTCTCTGTGAAAGTCAGTGGTTGCTGGACCAATCCACCACCCCTCCCACTCGCCCCAGTCGTTTTTTTCCACCACCTTAACTTTCATTGTTGTCTTGTCGCGTTTCCCCCTGACGCCAGGGGGACTGGTCGCGTATCATGCCAACGTGAGAGGATAGCTTTTGTCATTGGTATTTGACCCCGGAGGTCACTGACCAAGCGCCAGATTTTGACAACCTCAGATTGAGGCTGAGTTATTATCTCTGTTGTACAGATGGGCACTTTACCATGTGTGTCTGTAGGGATTGACGCTCTTTTGGAGTCAGCCTCAAGTGACCATTTGAGGAACTGCAGGTTTTTACAACTTCCACGTTTGCTTCATTTTTCAGCCCTGGAGATTTCTGCTTGAGCCTGACGTGTACAAAATCGAATGTCTGACTTTCATAATCAAACCAATTATATGTTGCAGTCGGTTGGAGACATTTTCTCTAAACAGTTGAGCCAGAGTGCACCCCTAATTATCAAAGCGTGTTGATTCCTGTTGGTAAATTAAAGCCCAGTGCTTGAAAGAGAAGGAGAAGGCTGTGTGAAACATGCACTCTCATATTATGGTAATGATAAGCTCTTTCAACACAGTTCATTTGGTTAAAGTGATACATCTTGGTTACAGTTAAGATAATTGTGGCAGTTTGGGTGGTCAGATCACTGTGGACTCTGCATGCATTGGGAAATTCACATTAGCGGCATTATTTGCTGTAAACAGCCACTGTCAATATTTAATGTTTAATTTTACCCATTAGTAGAAGTTTGAAGTTTGCAATCTGTGATATGTCATTGTTAATATCAATAAAGACGTCTTAAACGTTCTGATGTTGTTAACATCACCTGCTTTCAGATCATATTCCTGCTGGGACACGTCCTGTTGTGAAGATTGTGGTTTATTGGTGATTTTTCATGGTAGAAAGTGCAAATATATGTGGCTATGGTCATTTCCTGGCTGTAATGATGGTACAGAGACGCCGAAAGCACCAATGCAAAAGACCCAGAAGTGCTGACCAATCAGAGCAGACTGGGCTTTTCTAGGAAGGAGGGCTTAAAGAGACAGGTGCATTGGACCGTTTCAGACAGAAGGTGAATACAGGTGTGCCAGCACAAACCCGAAATACAAGTATGAACCTGAAAATGAGTATATTGGTCCCCTATGAAAACATTCAAAGCACCCAAATATTTATCCCAGTGACCAGCAAATCTGGACAATGCCACTGAATGTGTGTTAGCACAACACACCAACACATCATCCTTGTCTTGTCCTCAACCCTCTCTGTTGCCGTTGTAGCTGATCGAGAACCTGCTCCAGCGTTTCAGTTGTGCTCATTATAGGCCAGTCTGCTTGTCAGCTAATCTGAGGATATGTTGCTAACAGTTTACAGCTAAAAGTTTACAAGTGAAATATATATTTGTGAACTTTGGTTCTACATCATGTACATCAGTCTACATACTGTCCGTCTGTGAGTGGCTGCATGCACCATACCGCGATAGTTCTGCACAAATATATGAATATACACAACCCTGTTGGACTCACATTTGGCCAACAAAACTCCAAATGGATGCTGATTTTGCTCCATTTTTTGCACCATAACAAATTTATAAGGTGATAATTTGCCAGGTATTGTGATTCAAGCTTGCTCCCTGCCCTCTAGTTGGCCCAAAAAAAATCAGTTAACACGGCTTTACAATTCTGCATTGCCAAAATCACAAACACTATGAAGCAGTATCTAACACAGAGCATCCAGACATCATATGACGAAAAGCCCTGCACTGCTGGGCTATTACTGCAGATTAGAGAAGTGCTAAACAAAGTAGATGAGTCAAATAAAATACACTTCCAGCCTTTTTTGGGTAATGCATATTCATTAGACTGAGCCCATATACTGTAGAGTGGAGATCACGCTGGGCAATTCACACTGAAACTTGGATAACTACACTGATACGCAGGTCTGCCTCCCATATGCTCCCACTAATGAGGTCAGACCAAGCCTCACACTTATTTGAGTGGTCCAGCTGCCTTATAATAAGGCTCCATGTTTGTGTATGCTAATGATCTCGCTGCTAATAATGTAATTTAGAAACCTGCCAACATTTCACCCCCTCAGATTCTCCATGAATTGCCGTCTCTTTCTTTATGAATAAGCATTTAAGATATGACATACGACCTGAGAAACACCACAGGGGAAAGGTTGAATGAATGCTCGCTGGACAGACATTGTTAGGAAGACAATAACCGCATGAGACTACACAGGGGTTTAAAGTTTGACTGTGAGAAATACTGCAAATATGATAAAGTGGAAACAAGCCATTGTAGTGTTTGCTTCTCATTCATGCAATTGTGCCTTCAAAAGCAGAACCATTTCAGTGTTACATACAAAACACTCCCTCATGCAAGATACAAAAGCTCTCAGTATGTGAACAAAAGCCTCCTTAGCTGTTCAGAGTACAAAGCTGTTTCTACGTCTGACGCTTTTAGCTGATACAGGAATTGTTCTCACAGTTAGGGACATAAAAGCCCATTGACAGAATCTACAGATTTACGTGAACTCATTTTGAAAAAAATCCATATTCTGTCATTAAACACTTGGCCTCTCCCGCCTTGTCAGTGCTAATCTGATTGCCATTGCACAAATGAATGGTGAGTCAACAACTCATGAATTTATCTTTCTTCTTTTTTTACAATAACCTGAACCTGAACTACTTTAGCTGCTTAGCAACAATCAGTACAGCGTAGGAAAACAGCGCATTTGAATGTGAAATAATAAAAAACATCATTCTTCCCAAAGCTCATAGAGCACACAGATGAGCCCATCATTCACAATATTTGGAATGATTCATTGGTCCAATCAAGCAAATCTGTCTGTAGACTATGTTATGGAAAGTGTTTATCTTGGGCCATCGTCACTATTAGACAGTTTAATTTCATAGTAGGATGTCCCCAAGACATGGATGTCATTTACAACATCTAACGGCTTACTGCTGATTCAAAATGGACGGCACAAATTTCTTATTTCTATCACTAATCCATCAAATAAGAGTGAGCACATTCACCTCCAAGAAATTTATGGCAAATGTTGTGGGCAGTAATTGTAAAATTGCCATTATTGCATTGACCTTGACATGGCACCGGCTTAATGCGATGAATAAAAAGGAAGTGACCCCAACTTCACCTCCTGGACCGTCACTGAGCAGCAGCAGCAACAGAAATAGTAACAAATCTCACAGCACAATACATGCTTCAATTTAGTCCCCTTCGCTAGTTTGTTCTCGCTTGTTCCAGGCCAAACAGCATGTAACAACATTACTTTGACAACAATTGTATTGGCATTTCTCAAAGTAATGTACGATAAAGTGATTTAAAAGCGGTACCGTAAGCATGTTTCGCTCTTTCATCTGATCGGTGGAAAAAAAGGCAAATACAGCAGGTCATTGAGCTGCTGAAACCAAAACGCTGATTCAGTAAAAAACACACCGAGGTATAAAAAAAAAATCTTTGATTTTTTTTCAGGGAGAAGCTGCAAAAACATGGGCGATGGGCACATACAGAAGCTGAAATATGTTTCCCAAATGATTGTCTCTAATCACACTGGCATATATAACAGATTAGAGCAGCCAGGCCTCTAAAATTTAAATAGAGGCAACATGTTATGTTCAGTCCTTGGATTCCCTCCCTGCTCTTCTGTCCTGTAACTTATAGATAATACAGCACATTGCATGAGTTTTAAATCTTCCCTAAATCGCCTGCTTCACTCCAAATGGAGACAAAACAGCCTTTCTGGGGGGCTATTATGATGCCAATGATTAGTTATTTTCCATTTCGTGTGCCTTGAACCGTTGCAGATATTCAGCTCCTCATTGCGGCGCTTCATTTTACTGTCCTTCTTCAGCCCACTCTGATCACCCCATGTTTCACTGTATCTCATGTTAGCTACTCGTCGCTATTATTCACAGCCTTCTTTGCCTGCAGAAGATTCTGCCACATTGTGCGATAAGGTCTGAAACCTCAGCATGAGGGGCTGGAGCAGACGGCTTTCTCTGCAGGGGAAGAATGGACTGGTGTGTTCACATGTAGGTGGAGATAATATTTGTGTGTTTTGCTCCCTGCATATTGTAGGCAGCCTTATTCATGTCCGTGTGTACTCAGGAGTGGACAGCTTACAACAGCCGAGGTCTGAGCACTAACTCTCACCCTGATGCAGTCTGTCAGCTTCACTCATGCCTCAGACATTTGCAGCTTCATTAGTAAAGTAATGAAAGCAGTATCTAATACAGGGGCATTTAAACTCGCCTTTGTATGTAGCGCAATGTCACCTACAGCAGTTGTGCATCGTGCAAACACGTGGGGCTATAAGGTTCTGAATTATACATGATTTAATTAAATAGATTCAGGAGGTGATTCAGAGAGCACAAAGGAAATGAGATTCCTAACACGAGATGGTCTGCTGCGCTTTTTCACTGTAAGATTAGCATTGTATTGCCACGTTCTTTTGTCAGGGCCTGCTATTTGAATGGGACAACAATAGCTACAATTTCGTTGTCATTAAATAATGAGCAGTGAGAAATGTGCTGAATTCAAACTTTTAGTGGAGATAGCTCGGCCTATGAAAAGCGAGGATGTGGAGAAATTTCTTGCTGGCAGTAATCACTTGCTGATACTGATTCACAGTGATTCTCATCCCTAAAAGAACACTTGACATCAGTGTAAGGATTTACACAACAAACAGAATTAATTATTGTTGATGATGAATGAGGAATAATGATTGTGTGATCTGCACTCTAGATTTCAAATATGGTAATTGATATTCTCCATACCGTGCTACACCTGTTTCCCACATTTTCCTAAAATAATTTCCCCACTGATTGGCTGGTTGGGTGAGCTCAGCTGATGAGTTGGAATCATGATCTGACCTTTGCCTCGTCTGAGTAGATGAATCAGAGGCTGGGGGAGTCTCGGTGACCCTCATTTCCCCACGGCGGCGTCTCAAACGGCGCAGCTGATGCCCAGGTATCTGCAGGATAATGTGATTCCAGTTCATCGCTGACACTATTGCCATGCAGACAATGGCGCAGGAAAATGAGGCCGTTTTCAAAATTGCCATGTAGGATGCCAGAGCTGTCCTCCTCTAGTCAGCAACATTTGTCAAATTCAGATTGAATCAGCGGTGTTGTGCTCACACAGGCGATTAGGGAAAATAGGCTGCGGTTCAGCATCTCAAGGCGGAGGCAGTCTATACAGCCACTGTCTCGTCTTTTACTCATAAGCCTTAAAGGTTATGTGACTCTTCAAATTAATGGCAAATGTGCTACAAAGTATGGCAACTATCGGAGAGCTACTGCTTTCATAAGAGTGAAGCGGTTTCATTTAGTATGCTCTGGATATTTCCAGCCACTTGATATATTGTAAAACAAACAGAGCAGCAAGAGAACCTCTACAAGAACTTAATCCCTGGAACTGAAACTCCTGCTGCTATTGTTCCAGCTGCTATCGCTGCCGCCGTAGTATATGCTTTCTCCCTCCACACAAAATAATGAGAAGTCTCTGCATAATGTACATTTGGAGCTCTTTCTACATTCTGAGTGCCAAGAGATTCATTTTTTCACACCATGGTGGATCCAGCCACTGCCACAGTCTAAATTTGGATTCCTCCTCCGTTTTGTGAAACTATGCTAATATGGCCCCCAGTCATCCGATGGTTACCCTGGCCCATTAGTGGCAATTACACTGTTTGTGTGACTAGTGACAAAAACTTGGAACCTGACTGTGAAAACGGTTATTTTCCCATTAACCGTTCCAGCGCTTTATCAACCCAGAGCTGGCTGTGCTCCGAAACCGCACCATAAAACATCTGCAGAAGAAACAATGCAATTATAGAAGCCATCTGGAACAATAACGTAGGAGAATAGATATGATTAACACTAACACAAACAGATGGCAAAGTGTTAGATTGCTGTTCGACAAGCACATAATAGGAGAGAACCTTAAGTCCAATTATCAATGGCAGCAGTCTGCAGAAGAAGCCGCGCCTTTGCAGCAAGACAAGGCTGCTGGGGCTGTCGCTGCTACACTGACTCTCGTTACTCGTGAGCAAGACTGGGGCACTTAATGGCACACTAAAAGGAAGCTAGCGTCCAGGTACACATAAAGAGTTCATCAAGTGGTTGGGGTTGGGGTGGGCTATTTAAATGAGCTGTCAGTGTGGTGGGCTCTCGTGGGACCGACAGCATGTGCTCAATAATAGCGTCTGGAGTTGCATGCTGGAGACACATCCTTTGTTACATCCCACCTAATGACCACATAATCAATTATCAATTACAAAGTTTGCCTTCATTTGAATTCACTCCATTAGCAAAAGCGACATTAGCCATTAAGTAATCCTAATGATCTTTGTAACAATGGAGATTTCTCAAAGGGTGATGTTTACTTTTCTCTGCCTAGTGTTTTTTTTTTTTGGAAAGATCACTCTTGGAGCAATTTGGGAAACAAAATGTAATGTTTCTTTGCAGCTCTGTCTCAGCTGCCCATGGTGACCACAAAGGGAGGATGAGGTGATGGATAATTGTCAGCGTTCTCACACACACTCCTCTGCATGATGAACATATTGCATCCCTGAAAACCTAATCAGAGAATGATATGCAATTGCATTCGGCAAAACTATCCTCGTCAACTAATCTCAGTTCAGCAACTGTTCACTGTGCACCACTTTGATAAGCCATGTACAAAACAAGAAACACTCCAACACCGCCGCCACCACCACCTTCCCTTAAGCACCATCCAGAGGTCTTCTGATCTGCCAACAATGAGGCCTCTACAGAAATGCATCCAGGAAAATATACCCCTATTTGTGTGGGATTATACAAAATGCATTTGGCATCGACTCCTACTGAAAACAAGGCTTACCAATGCCCTCTTATTCTGTAGGTCACATTGTGAACTGGAGCAAATGCAACAAATCCAGTCTGTTCAATGCCAAAAAAGTCACAATCCTACACATAAATTGAAAGAAAGACAATATGTGATGGGTACGATAAAGGGTCACTCCACATTAACTGAACAAAAACTATTTTTATAATTTCAAAACCACCACTGTTGCTCCACTGGCTGCTATTACACTGGCTTTAGGGCTTTGGCATGGTACCACAACACTAACTTTAGCAAACTGGAACTGCCAGGTTCTGTTCCTGAAGTAAAAAAAGCCTTTGTCAGAACTACGTTTATGACATTAAGAGTTGTAATACAGCAAATTATATGATACCATTTTTTCAATATTTCTGTTTTTAGACAGTAGAGACTACACCTAAAAAGATTAAAACCATCTTTAGAGGAGAGTGTTGAATATTATGGACAAGGACAAAACCAAGTTACACTGTACCCACAATGCTGTACTGGCAAATTTTCATAGAAGTTGTAGTTTATTTGACCTCTCAAAGTAAATGTTTAACTTAGCTGAAGACTGCAGGAAAGATGATCTCTTCATAAAACCGAGCTGTCTATGCAGAAAGATGCAAATATATTTGAAATCAGTGCTACATGACCAGAGAAACCAAACGTTCTGAAGACATTTTAGCCAAGAAACAGGCAATCCAGTAACAGAATCTTGGTTTATGTTTGATCAGCATTACTTAGGTTTACAGTTTGATCTAAATTCGAGTTTGATAGAGAGAGGAGGGCAGGTCTCTCTCTTGATCCGCTTTTATAGTCTTTTTGACTATGTCCATATTTAAATAAGGAAATACAATCCAATACAAAAACAGCCCTAGAGCAGGCAAAAATCCGCCAGATGCTGCAAAATGGGAAACCTGAGAGATAAGAGGAGCACATTCTCTCTCCGGCCTCGTCACATATTGAGTTTGACAGTTTTGGTCATGGACTTTCCACTTCCCCATACCACGTGCAAAATACCATTGGTGCTTCGGATGTTGATGTTCTGGGACACTGCGTCAAGTTCTCTTCTTTCAGGATACACTTCCGTTTTCACTTAGAAAATTCTTAGGAGAAAGTCTCCTTTAAAGTAAACGCACTACATCAATACAACACCTCAAATCGACGTTCTTTTTCCTTCAACAACAAACACACATGGTTGGGTTTAGGCAACAAATGCACGTGGTTAGGTTTAGGAAAAAACAACAGGATGTGGCTTAAAAATCTTACGGGATGGATGAAAGTCGGTGTTTGTTGGACCCATCCACCACCCCTCCCGCCTGCAATACTCTGTACTACTATAAGGCAACCGACTGCATATCATGCTGACATTGAAGGGCGACTTTTTTCAGTGGTTTCTGACACCGCAAGTCACTGCCCAAGCGCCAGATTTCAACGACTTCTGAGTGAGACCGGGCTCAGAAGGGAGGTCTGGGCACTGTTAAGATAGAGGGAAGTTTACCGTCATTCATTTACACACACTACCAACACTGTGATGATACAAAGTTGGTTGGAATCGTATCCCTTTAAGTCTCAAAAGTTTCAGTTTCTAAAAGTGAGTGCTATTGGTACTGATTTGTCAGCAAAACCCCAGGGACATGTTGAACAGAGGCAACCCAGTCCTGACATCAGGACTTTGGCTCTCTATGAGGTTTAACATCTTGTTAGCTTTCTACTGTGCACATAATTAGCATGTTTGAGCATGTACAGTAAGTTCATTCTTGACTTTTTGAATAGTAGTTGAATAAAATAATCAGGATTAAAGCTGATATTATAAATATTTTATGTTAACATAGTATAAAAGGTCTTTTTGTGTGTGACAGGTGCCACTTGAAGAGACGAGCCTGTAATTACCACTCCACTCTGCAGCTCTACAGAGTGTTGTACTATCTCTCACCTCATTGTTTTGGTTTAAAGGCTGCCAGTTTTACTACTTTGGTTCAGTCTCACCACTCTCATTAGCCTCATTTTTAAATGAACAGGTATCTTTTTTTAGGATAAAAAAAAGCTCTTATACCTGCCCAGCACCAAATGGCACGTGGTCAATGTTAGCAATTAGCTGGTGAGTACAGAGCAGCATTTAACATCTAAAGAGACAAACATTCCCCTCAGGAGTTGGTGGAGTCCAAAAACAGCTAAAAGGAGGGTGAATACTGGGCTTAAATTTATCAGGTGGCCAGAGACACATTTGCAAATGAATGTTAATGTTGTTTGGTATTCAAGATGTTTGGCCACTTAGTCATTGATGCCTGGTTGTTTCTTTGAACAGGATAATCCTAATCTACCTGTCCACGTGAGTCATGTAGCTGGTCTCTAAGCTTTTTATGGACATTTAAATTTGTCGATTTCTTTGTCCATCCCAGGAATGAGGTGTACACTCCTCCGGGTCCATGATTTATTAAATGTGGAAAATATGCCTTTGTTGGGTTGGTCTTTGCATGCCACTCTCATCCAACCATGTAGAATGAAACAAATTAATGTGCCAGACATTAACCTCCTGCCCACACTGCTGTCAACTGTATGTATAATTCGGGGGAGACAAGGATTAGAGCTGCTGGTGGGTACGATATCGCTGATGCACACATTCTGTAAATGAGCTTGACATTTAAACCAGACATGCACCTTATTGAAGCTGACAGCTGTGGTAAATAATCAAATTAATTTATTTTGCTGAGATGGATCATACCGCTGCCAGGTTCGATGCCTTTATATTTTATAAAAGTAGCATCAAACATGGATTTTGCATTGACACTTCAATTTGTTTCATGCAAAAAAAATCTGAGAAACTCTGAATTTCTAACTTCAAGTTGTCATTGTCAAGGTATGATTAAATATATCTGATGAAACAAGAGACAAGCAAGCCAGTGACAATAGAAATGACAAAAAATACAAGGAAATGCAAATGATATAATCAAGTGACATAGTTGAGGATGGGGATGTTTGTAACAATTGTTGAATTTATCACTGGATTTCAACAATATAAAAAAAGTACTTAAGGTTTATTTAGCATCCGTCTCTGCTTCAGAGAACACATCGATTCAGAGCTGCTTTAATTATTTATTCAAAGAAACAAGAAGCAAAAAAAGTGCAGTTTTATGCTGCTCTTTTGGGGTTCAGTCATAGAAAAATGTTTTATTTTGTTCCTCATTTATAAAAAGAATAATATATGGTAAGATATGTTGCTTTTCTAGGAATACTGTGACAAAGCAACTCGTCACATAGTTCATAAACAAATGCTCACATGCACGCTGCGTGAGAGGAAGAGGATCACAACATAACTGTACTCTTGACATCTATTATTAATCAGTGTGTACACCACAGTGTCTGTCAGTAAAAGTACCAGTACTACACACATTAAATATGAAGTTGTTTTCATCAGCAGACGTAAGATGTAACAGCCATCAAGGAGTGAGCAGTGAGCCTTTACCTGCCTAAAGGTACCAGCCACCATTAACAGAGTAGACGGAAATTTAGCAGCTTTGTATAAATCTGATCTGCTTCAGATAATTGAAACGATTGTAGAGTATCATCTTAACTGTGTGTAATAGCTTGGGGGGCATCTTATTCACCTCCATATGGGCATTACCAAATCTGTTCAGCCTAGTGACCTAATGACCAACTAGCAGAGTTGGAAAGAATATTAGAGCTTAAGTTAAAGCACTGCTACTTAAAAGAAACATTTCTTAAGTAATAATATATACGGATGGTGATGATGATACATTAAATATATATTAGATTCAAGAACACCTTGAATAAATTGCATGAAATGTCATCTAACCTTAACCCTAATCCTGACCCTACACAAGTGGAACAACATCATTAACAAGAGCCCTCATGTCCAAACCAACAATAATTTAAATTTCTGCAGGCAGTCTGCAGCCCGTGCATACAACTGATTATCATTTGTAAGTATAGCACTACAACTGCTTTCCTCAGTCTAGCATTAAATAATTAACCAGAAAAGATAAAAAAAACATAGACAATTAAACAAAAATGACCAACTATAAATAAATAGAGCTATGGACACTGCAGTGGGTGCAACAAGCACTATTAATCTGCATACATTAAATAGCCTTGTGCTTCTGGAATCAGCAAAATGAAACATTACCCAGGCAGACAACATGAACATGCATAAGCAAGCACTGAACAAGCGTAGAGAAAAAGCATTGCACCCAGCATCTTTTCTCAAAATGCTCCCACATTTTTGTGCAGTCATTCCCAGCGCTTCTAGTTTCATGTCCCTCAACTTTTATGGAAGGTTCCCTGATTGGTTGCCTGAAAAGGCTCTTACCAACCACATATTAGATGGGGTGGGACTTGTCACCCTAGTAAACAAGAAAATGGAGGAGAAGCTTGCTCTGGTTGTGTTTGTGCATCACAAGAATATAATATGTTAGGCAGAAACTATCACAACAAAGACAGAAAAAAACACATCTGTGGGGAAAAATCAAGCAGACGCTGAATGTTGCCAGTGAGTGCTGTGCTTTTATTATCATATGTGTTGTAAGCTGGAAGCACTTTTTTAATGAAGTGCTCCCCTGCCAGTGCTTTTTTGCTAGGAAAAAAAGCCATTTGGACACTCAGCCTCGGGAATCATTGTCCAAAAACAGCAGAATGGTTGCGGGAAAAGTTCTGAAAAAAAGCAGAAGTCACTGCTGGCAGATCCACCATGAGCATGTCAGCCAGACCCAGAGTGGTTGTAATGTGCAGGTTACAAACATTGTTAACTGTAGGTTTGATTTTGGTCACTTATTTGAAGGAGACATAGAATGCTCAATTTCAGGGTTACATTTGTATTTTGGGGTTGTATTAGAACATGTTCACATGCTTAAATGTTCAAAAACATTATTTCTCTCATACTCATATTGCTGCAACACCTGTGTTCATTCTCTGTGTAAAATGCCCTACTTATCATCATCTCTTTATGACCCCCCCCTCTCTTAAAGCCAAGTCTGCAGTGATTCGTCACTGTTTTCTGTCATCTGCTGCTCTGCTGGTGTCATTGAAGCCAGGGAACCACTGTAACAGAGAATAGTTGTACTTCCTGCACCTGGTGTTATGCGGAGCACAGTGCAGTGCAACTGTCATTGCTTGTATTACACGGCCAGCACCCACGTTGTGTAAGTAGCAAATGTACTTGCCCATCTGTGCACCCATAGGCTTGTAGGTCTTAAAATGAGGTGTGGTGAGGCGCAATGTTGGCGTATTGCTATTTTGAGGCAGCAAGAATAATTTGCAGCATTGGCCAGCAAAAACCTGGTCTAAAGCCAGTAGTGAAGTATCTGCTTGTTATTTAAAGGAATCATTGCTCAGACTGTAACATGCGCCTACGTACGCTGTTTCACAATGCATGCACAATCTGCTTGTTACACACACAGGGAGGAGCAGATGAGTTGTGGGTGTGTGAAATAATACATCATTAATGAGGAAAATTTTATAGCATTCTCTCAAATGTGAACAAAGCAGAGAGCAGAGCTGCTGTCCATAGCTGACTCCGCATTTAGAGACGCTGCGTGCATTTACACACAAGAGGCTGAGTAACTTCACTGGTTATTTCAAAATGTTACTGGCTCACCCTTTTTCCCCTTTAAGGATGGTCGCCTTGTGGGTAACCTGTGAGGGTGTGACATGTGCTTTGTGTTTGTGAAGGGAAGCAGCTCTCTTGGAGTGTCATGGTGAAGATGCAGGCAGCAAAGAGTGATGGTAGTCAGCAGAATTAAGTGTCTAGATGAGCTCAGGGCTGTTGTTAAACCTCATGAGAAGGCTAGAAGGTGGTCAAGACTGCAATAAAGCCATTGTTGGCGAACAGCACCCGCACACCTTGCCATCCTTTCTTTTGCAGAGTGGTCTAGACCACTAGAAGCTAGTTACCAGCTAATAACGAGCCAAGCTAAAACTAATTTTAATAGACCAGTATGTTCCCAACTATGGGTCGGAGCTGGTAAGCTGTCACTGAGAGAGGCAACAAAAAGCTAAGAATTTAGTTCTGTTTCCTTTGTCAAGTTCATAACTATAGTTTTTAGTTTTGCTGCATAAATGTCCCACATATTTGCTGCAGTGACATGACAAATCCACCAAGTCAATAGTAGTGTGCCAGTTGCAGGTGCACCTTGCTTTTAAAGGGAATGCGACATGACACTGTGATTGGCTGAATTCATGTTTTGCCTAGAATCCATCTAACATTAATAAATGAACTAAATATCACTTTGCCTCTGATTTAGGGCCCAGATTATGCAGTGTTTGACTAGCAAACGAGGAGTTGGACACACCCTATATACACTTGCAGCATTTACTTTAGACCACATGCTAAATCATTTAGAGACTTGTGCACTGTTGTCAATAAATCTAGTTGTAATTTTCTTTCAATTTAAAACAAAACAAACTGTTATAAGTTTGATTTTGAAAGTTTTGTCAACATTCATAAATTATTTTTTGGCCATTTAAATGAATCATTTGCTGTAGGTCTACATGATGTCAAGTGTTTCTTATTTCTTTCCACACCATAAAAGCCATAAAAGATTTAATGCTTGTGTCCAGGGATGCGTGAATCTCATGGGGAAAACAACATAAAGCAATGGAAGGTTGGGGGTTGTAGTAACGACAAGAAGTCCAATCTACTTTCACCCCTGGTTGTAATTTGCTTAAGACTGTTGCATCATGGTGGGCTGTGTTAGCCTCTAAGGGGAATGTTTTACTGAATCCAAAAGTCACTGACTGTGACCTCACAGACTGCTGGAGGATGGTTTTACACTGTGAGGTTCACTCAAGTGCTCAGCATGAATATGTAGGTTTGCAGAGGCACTGCATAAGATGGTATCTGTCCCTTCTTACTTATCATCTTGGTGCAGTCAACTGTAAGACATCTTGGTGGTACTGAAATTTGTACCTCTGGGTTCAACACTTGTGTGTTTACTGACATCTGTGGACCAGTGTGTTTTGATTAGTTCTGTGGTCTAAAGTGAAGCCTGACACATCCAAGGAAATTTTGCCTTCTGTGCCTGACCCAGGCCATGATGTTGCCCCCAACAGCCAGGGTAAGGTGAGGTCACTGATAAATGAGTTAATCCCTCTGTAGCTATGACATCTTTCCACTCATTTTGTTTGAAAGAAAGGTCTGAATTTGAACCCACCATCACTCGGTTGTTGCTTCCAATTCAGCTGGCTTTAGCATTTCAAATTTACCACCTTGAAGTTAGCATGGTGAGGTGCAAGCATTCAGTAAGGTTTTGCTTGTTACCCTGTCTTCTATTGTGTGTACTGTTAGCATGTTTAAACTGGAAGTTTCATTTTTGACTTTGTGAATAGTATTCTGCACTCACAACTGAGCCAACAACTCCATTTGTGAGTGAAAACAATGTGATGTCTTTGAAAGCTCTGGAAAAAACCTAACACATTATGTGAACTGTGGGTACAATGATGTTTTTTTAAATTAGCATGTTAGCATGCCATTGTATTGGTCAGAAGTTTCAGTGGGTTTTTATTATTATGGTGGTGTTTTTTTAGTTTTTCACTGCCATTAAATGTTTCAGATCCTTGGTATTCTGTCATGAACTCAATGTTTGGACCAGCAGACATTCTTAATTGTTGGCGGCACTAGATGAAAAGCCATAGGGTTAATCAAAGTCATCAGGATCCATCAGGGGATGATTAGGTCTGGTTTGGTCTATTTTCTTTTCTCTATGCAGCCCTTCAGCTCATACAGAACTGCATAGCACTGTGTAATAAGCAGTAAACACTAGATTTCTACTTCAACACTTGTTTAAAAGATGCTCTATTTTTTGTGTAGTGGTGTTTTACATTACCACTTTAAAATGATTGCCACAGTCTCGGAACGTATGATGAGACATATTGGTTTTGAACTGCCTGTGTGAAGAATGAACATATAAGGGTGCCTTCAGACCTAGAGTTGTCTTGCATTTACAAACAGACCAGATAAAATGGTTTGCGCAAGAAAGCTGCTCTTGATTGGTCAGAATTTCCATGTGGGAAAAAACAGTAAGTAAACAAAACATTGAAGAAAAAGAAGCACTTGCCATATAAATGTGACACTTTCTAATGTCACAATGGACGGCGTGGGCTGATTTTAGTCATCGTATACTATATTGCTGTCATTGTTCATTTTAGGCAAACCATAAAGTTTGAAATCGAGGCGTGGCTCCCAAACTTTTGATGCATTGGATGTGCCGAATGTGCATATTAAGGCAGTACAGGAGGAGGTGCACATTAATAATCCTCCAGGACTGTAACATGCTCATGTTTAACCCAAACAATGTGTCATGTGACTGCAGTTGGTTTGGATCAAGTTTGGAACACGTTCTCACCACAAACAAACCGCACCAGAGTTCATATGTAAGTGGACTGAGACCACCTCTTCACGAAGGTCTTGGTCCGGTTGTTTTGCACTCAAGTGCGATTGCTGTGTTCACCCCTGCCTAAACGAACTGCACTTAGGGGGCAAACAAACCTCTGTTCGATTGAACTGAACCAAACGGCAGGTGTGAAAGCACCCTAAAAGTCTGCCCATTCTTTATTAAAAGCTCTGTTTTCACTGTCTACTTTTCTCTCTTAAGAACTTGCCTTGTGAAATTACTTTCCTCTGACTCTCTTATTTCTCCAGCTGTTGTCTCTTGACTCTTCTGTCCTGTGTATATCTCACTCACTTCAGTCTTAATACACAGGTTTGATTGCCTGAGTGGCATCATGCAAGATGATTTAACACAACAAAGTGGAGTGTGAGTTTCCTGGTCGCTAGACAACTACCACAATACTGTGCCGGTTAAAATAGAAATGCTCCATCAAAATTTTATAATTCTCTATAGTTTACATGTCATCGGTCTGGTGTTTCAAATAGGATGGCATCTGGGTCCAGACCCAGGGGATGGAGGAGGATGGCAGGTTAACCAGGATGCACTTGGTTGTCATTTTGTTAACAAGGAGGAAGGTGGCCCCCCTTGAATGGTCTACCAGGATTCATCCTCTGGGGAACATAATTGTCTCCACCAGATTCCACGGCAATCCATTAAGATATTGCCATTCACAGCTGGATCAATCCACTAGGGGGCCCTGAAAAGAGTCAGATGTGGGACCCTTATTTAGTTCCCTTCAACCCTTATCCCTTAGCTAGATTATGATCATTTGTGATACTTGGACTCCATGCAAATTTAGTTAGGAATGTGTGCCATGTAAGCAACAGTATCAACTGAAATATCAAAGGTACCACAACTAGAGTCTGGTACAGAGCATTCACATGGGACGGGGCCACGTTAAGGCCCTTTTCAGTCAGTTAACAGTGAGTACAGTATTACTAAACTTGTATGTAACAATAGTACCAGAAACCAGCTGCCACCTTTTGAACCTGGGGCCCGTATCTGCTTTGGTAGCCTTAAGACAGAACAGACTGAGCAGCATTTCCATCTCTCAGCCCACACAATTGCTTAAAGTGAGCTCCCACATCACTCTGCACTAAAGTCATCTGATCTGTTTAGCATTAGATTTGAGACCCTTCAGTTTTTGTGTCTAAGCAGCTTTCCAGAGCTTTAGAAGACAGAATGAAGACAGATAACTTTGTTTTACAAATATAACTGAATGTCATACATTGCAAGAACTGTGCACGGTGTTGCATCCTTACTCTCTTGTGTTTAAGTTCCATCCCATATTATGTAGACAAATATTGATAGAGTTTTAATTGCTGTGTGAAAAGACTCTCAAATCATGCCATTTGTTTTGGTGAGCAGAGTTCATAATTAAGTACTTGTGTCAATATTTTGTTGAATAAATGTTTCTCATTTCTTCTTATCTTTATTGACAAAGGGAAGATCCTCTGGGAGTAGGTCTGTTTAGATGAGCTTTGTTCACTTTCAGTAGAGGACATATGAGGTCTAACCTGTGAGCGATACAGGCCTGTTGGATTTAGGGCTGAACAATACGACAAAAAATATGATCATCATCAGTTTTTTTGGAAGTGAGCAATATTGATATTTATCACAATATATAATTTGATAGTGCAGCCAGTTTGTAGAGTATCCTGATAATGCCTGAAGCTCAAAGAAGTCAGTGTTCATGAGTTAAACTTTAGAGTGTAGTTGCAGTTGAACAACATTTAACTGTGCAAACATGGCTTGTTTTAGAATATATTTTGTTATGAAACAATATATCCATAAGCAAACTTTTAACCTTGCCAACATGCTTTATCTGCTTTAATAATAAATTACAAGTTAGCTTGCCTGGTAACATATTAAAATAATGATGTGGTAACTGGGATGGTACCTTTTGAGGTGATGGAAAATACTTGTTGTCTTTCCCGCCTTGGTTGGCACCAGACAGCAGCATATGTAGCAGACCCTGTGCGCTTAATCTGCGCTTTGTCCCTTTTGAGATGTCCAAATCACTTCACCATTGATGGTGTGATAGCTTTTTTTAATTCCTTAGCTTTGGAGGATAACACAAATTCACTGTCAGCCCTTTAGCATACCGTGCTCTGTGGCTGTGTAAAACAAACCGGTTGTGGATTAAGAGGAGGCAGCAGGTTACTGCAGGCACAGTGGCTGAAGACGCCACATTTGTGCAAGTTTGTGTTCTTCTTACTGAACGTGTGTTTGATAAATTGATCAGATTGCGTCCCTTTTGTTGTACCTACGGATAATGAGCAGTGTCGTTGTTACCCCAAGTACAATATATCATAAATTTTGTTTCATTGCCTCCGCTGTGGGCTTTGCTCTGAACTTAAGCTGCTCTGTGTGTCCAAAAAAATGTCCAAAACTTATCATCAAAATATTGCAGTCTCCTATTTAGATTGTTTTATTGCCCAGCCTAAGTTCAACACATTCTCACTCCCAACTCTTCAAATACACCCGGTCAGTGGCCTGTCGCGTCAAAATTTGATAGGCTAGGTACCCCTCCTGCATCCATTTTTGACGTTCAGGGACAGTGTGTCAATTCATGCTCATTACATGCATTGTCTCTTTTCAAAATTAACTATTGTTTTCTTAGGAAATTTGCATTTTCTGCTTATTTAATGCATACAGTCTTTTTAAAAATAAACTTAGAACATATGGGTACATATGGGGGGGGGGTTAAAATAAGTATGCTTGTTACTAGCATAATACAACATCACATGACACATCACTAGCATGGTATGCTAAACATACTAGCACACTATGTTGTTATTAAAACACCTTGATTGACTTTTGGTTCCACACTGGACAGGAACAGCGGGCTCCTAGGTCAAGTATAAAGTTTGTTTGACCCATCCATCTCCCCTTCCACCTGCTTAATGTGTACTTTCTTGCTCTTGCTCTTTATACAAAAGTTGTTGTTGGGAGCATCAACCAATGTTGCCATGCTGTGTGTCATTCTGCCGCTGTAGGTTGCCACTGTGTGTTGGTGTCTGACGCCGATGGATTAATGGGCCAATGCTTGGCCACTGACCATAGTGAAGGATTGTCTAGTTGGATTCAAGTTGGAATTACATACTCGATTTAGAACAATGTTTTTCATTGTATGTTCTCCAATTACAAAGAAAAATACCAGGATTTTCATATTTGCCATTGTTTACAAGCATTTGCACCTATTCTACTTTTAATTTCATAAGTGATGATTAGGATTAGCATCACCATGATTTGTGGTTTTGTATGAAACGTGTCAACAAGTATTGGATGGATTGCCATGACATGTGACACACATTAAAGGTCCTCAGAGGATGACTCCTTAAGATGTCGTTGATCCCCTGGGTTTTTGCCTGGCAACACCACCAACATTTGAATTCTCCATTTAGATATTTCAGCATGTAGTAGATGGATTGGAATAACAGTTGGTGCAGAGATTCAGGATGAATCTTTCTGACCTTATGATGAATTGCACAGTACCCTGTGTGGTCCCCTGACTTTTCTCCTAGACATCACTGGGTCGAAATTTCAAACTGTGGGAGCACCACAGTTGGCAAATGGTTACAGTGTATGCCATACAACTGCAACGTCCCTGGATCAATTCTAGCCGGAGACCTTTGTTGCATGTTATACCCCTCTTTCTCTGTCTCTCTCCCTCTCTGTTTCTCTTACTGTTTCCTGTCAGCCTCAGCTGTCCAACAGAGATTAAAATACCCCCATCCCCTCCCAAAAAAGCATGTTAAAATTGTCATCATGAACATTACAACATGCTGATGTGAGCATTTAGCTTAAATCACCTTTATGCTTATAAACAGCCTCACTAAGCCACTAGAATAGCTGTAGACTTGTTGTCTTGTTAGTTGGTAAACTGTGAGGGAATGACCACAGGCTCTGTCATCTGCTTCATTGCTGTCGACACAGGAGCTCAAACACAGGTTCAGCATGTAAACAACTTAACCAAAAAATGACCTTAACTGGATTGTTGCCAGTAGCCAGCTAGGCGATGCCATGCATGCAGAGGCATCCAGTGTGAACACTTCCTGGTGATAGTGACTGGAGATGGTAATTATTGATGTGGAACACAACATTCTGTCATTCCCTAGACTTCTAGTTTCATGCTGTGTAGCCATGCTCATGTGTAGTGACAGACTGGCATGAATAAAGGACCCACACAGGCCCGTGAATTACTGTAAGGAGGTTGAGTGTGATTTATTTTCCTCTCAAGGCAGATTACTATGCAGCAAATTTGAATTATGATGTTCAAATTGCACTGGAATATTGAGCAGTTTATGAATTCCATAGATGGGCTGAATGTAGCTGCGAATACATGGTGGTTACTCGGCGAAGTATTAGAAGGATGAATGTCTAACAACCAGTAAATTCCCTGTGACTTTACTGATAATATTCCACAATAAATCAAAAAGAAAAAAGTCCTGTACAGTTGGGATTATCAAAATGTTCATGGTATCTGCAGCCTGTGGCAAAGAGGAACACTTCACTTTGTTCTGCTCTTTCTATAAATTACTTTTGCTTTTTTTTTATTTCTCTACATCCCAGTTTCTATAATTTCAGTTTTTTCTTCAGTCCTCGTTTGTCTTCACTGCCATTTTCATTTCGTCTCCGCCTTTTCTTCATTTGAATGTCAGGAACACCATTAAAGGGCATCTTTCAATCGGCAAACATCTTCCGTGTACTTGACCGGGCTTGTTGTTGACAACCACCCCTGGGTTCTCAATTGGCCTGTTCTTCTTCTAAAGAGGACAGACATGACCTGGTTATGTTACTGCACAACGAAGTGAGGGCCCTCCACGCCTGCCTCCATGGCTATTTTAGGGAGAGGTTGGTGGGAAAGCCGAGTTGGCAGATATTTCCAGACTTCATAAATGAGCTATGCAGAGGGCCGCAGGGGACAAAAGGGCATAAGATACTCTCTGTGAATTGGAAAAGGAGGGGGAAAGGAAGAGGAGAGGAGAGGAGCTGTGATCAAGAAAGTTAGTCACGTTGACTTCACCAACAACTCCCAAAGTATGCTTGGCACTGTCTCCTTGTTTCATAATAAGCAAAGCAGTATGGCCCCTGACTTTTTGTGGACAGCTTGTTAAGGTTAGCCTTTGTAGGCTGACATATGACTTCCTGGTGGGAAGGTAATTTGGTGATGAAACTGTCTGGGGAGCAACAATTTGGCTTGTTTTCATGAGGTTTGGTGTTCTTTTTAAAGTGCCATGGCGGGGGGGGCCGCCAGAAAAGGTTTGGTGGTAACACATCATACACTGGTATGATTACTTTTTCAGTAACAGGACATGTAACGCTTTGATATTTCAACATTTTGGGAGGTTAGCTTGTATGCTGTCTGACCAGAAGTTGGGTGGGAGGGTTGATGTCAATTTCATGCCACATTGGACACACTATTACAGGACAGGTGTGTGCATGGGGTGGAGGTGAAGAGTGGCCGCTGGCTTCAGCCAAAAGAGGAGGAAGACACCCTCTGGTTACTCTAAAATTGTTTTATTCATGTGTTTTTGGAATTAGCTGGTAAGGTGACATTCAAGAGTGACCTGGGTTTAGCTCACAGATCAATGTGCACGAACCACAAGGCTTCAAAGAGAATGTGTGTTTAGAGACCAGTCATCCTTTGGATACAAATATGTATTTGATTGATTGACTGACTGATAAATACTAGTTTGGGTTAAAACATTAAAATGTGAGTAAATGGACATGTTTGATTACCTGCTCTTTCATCAGTATTTCAATTACTGTATTGCAGCATGGTCAGATTAACCTGGTTTGGGGATCTTGGCACATATATTTGGTGATGGACCCCTGTTGCTCACAGCCCACCTGGGAAATGCAAAAATAAACCAGTACTGTTGTACTGGAATACTTCCTGTCTCCTAGTTTTCTGTATGTCGGATACTGTAGTTTGGTAATTTGATATAAAACAATTTATTTAGGAATATACATGATGTGAGCACAATATATATTAAACTCATAAAGGTCTTAAGTTGATTTTGACCAGTGTTGGGCTCCTAACTAAAAAAGAAATGTAATTTCTTACTCATGGCTCAAAAGTAATGTTATAACCTTACTTAATACTCCCTGCCAACAGGAAGTTGTTACACTACCTGTTATATCATTAATCTGTTACACCCCTCAAAATTGGTAATTACATCCTCTCTCCTCTAAATTCAGGCTCAGCATGTTCGCCTCTGCATGAATGTCGGGGTGATCTCTGGTAAACGCAGCCAAGGCCAGATAGCGTCGAATGATTTTTTACCCGGGAGTCTTCTGTTTCCTGTGACCGCCATTTCCTCAAGAATCTGTCTGAAAGATGGAGAGTCATTGTGGAGATAGGCAGCATTTCATCCATCAATATATCCAGCCACAAGCTTCATTAGTTCTTTGCAGCCGGAAGCTGTTCACAATTAAAATCCAGTTTCGGTGTGTAGTCATTGCCGGGCTGCGGCCATCCTCCAGGGCCACAGAGGGCTCACCTTCGGTGGGGTGTATTTCCAGGAGCTTTGACGTTGTTGTGCTCTAATAGTAGGTGTTTCGGGTGTTTCAAGAGGTTTGAGGTTGTGGTTTTTGCAGTGGTCAGACTCTTAGTACCACTATCTGCACAGAATTTAGATTTAACAACACTGTCGTTGTCATTTTTTTCCTCCTGACAACACAAAGTAATGAGAATATTTCAGCCGCTAAAGGGATTCCCATCTTCAAAGCTGATACGTTGGGGAAGTGACAACAAAAGTACAGTTGCAACAAGTTATTTGTCGAATATTATTACTGGAATTAGTAATTCCTGACACTACTCATTACTGGGAAAAGTAATATTGTTACTGTAATGCTGCCAAACACTTATTTTGACACAGGCCCTTGTACAAGATAAGGTCAAAATATCATGTAATAATGCATGCCTCAGCTGATACTGTACGTCGAATTCCATAACAAATGTGCAAATTTATAAATTTAACCAAAAAGCAGCTAACACATGGTGAACCTACAACTTTCGAGGTTCCTGAAGGTCCCTGACCCTCGACACCTTTTCTGAGTGTTAATCCAACCTTGCATCTCTGCATATATTTACATTATTCACAGTAAAAAACTTTTCAGCCAAATGTAATGTCTTTCCTTGATGTCTGGACATTTTTTGTCCTGGATTACTGAATGCTGACAGACTTAGTTGTCTTTCGCTGCAAGAACATGAAAAAAAATCACATCAAGCACTAAATGTCTGATGTCTTTCATACCTGTCAACTGCTGCTCTTTGTTGTTCAGCCTAATCTGACCCATGGTTGTTTATGTGATTTTGTCTGGCCCTGCAGCTGAAAAACCCTTTGTAGCCAGCTTTATTGGAGTTACTGTGTTTTTATGAGTCATTAGCGGGGCTCATTGTGTCAGAATTCGTCTTTGGTCCCTGGGACAGTTATTTTTATGTTCTTGGATAAAAGGAGAACACATTCACAAAGATGTATCACACTGTCATTTCCTTTCAAAAACACTTAATGATTTTCACCACTTAAATAAAATTAAACCTCAACAGTTAAGGGGTGCAATTAAAATGATTTGTGCTGCCCCATACTGCAGAATGACTGAAAATATCTCTGCAGGGGTTTGACAGAATTGTTGATCAATACCAGTGACTCAGTGACGACTTCACCAGGTGCTGACATTTTGTGGGTTTTTAAAAGCTTTTATTTCCTGGCCAGTGCTCTGTTTTCTAGCAAAAACTACCCACTGCACATTCAGGACACTTATTCTCTTCACCTTCTTCATTTTATTCAGCTCAAAGAAGGGAGATGGCTCTGTGGATGACATTAATGGACATTTGGGCCATGAAGCCTAATACATCAAGCCATGTAATAGTAAAGGACAAACCACTGTCGCCTCACAGCAAGGAGAACTAGGGACCCGGGTGCGGCCTTTCTCTGTAAATGCTTCTGCTGTTAGCTGCTACGATAAACTGTTTTACTTGTCAATTACCTCTAAGAGAGCAGGTCAGCATTGATGGTTGGTTGTACAAAGTATCTGACTTTGATATCAGAGATCCTAGTTTGCATCTCATCTTTTACCAGCTGTCAGTAGTGTGTGTCCTCCATTTGTGTAGGATTTAGTGGCATCTAGCTGTGAGGTTGCAGATTGCAACCAACTGAAACTTCCTCTGTGTGCAAAGAATGTAGGCAGACAGGGTTCCTGCAGGTAAGGCAAGTTAGATTTAAGACTTCTTAAGACTTTTAATGTCACTTGGAATTCAATTTAAGACCAATTTTATGATCATCGAAATTGAAGGACAAAAACATTGACTGACACCAATTAACTTAGGGTTACCCAATTTTGGCCAAATGTTGTACCGTAAGAAATGACTTGTCTCATGGTGGAATAAAGGGTACATCAGAACTGAGAAATACCTGGCATTTTATGGTATGTTGTCTTGTTGATTTGATATGATTCTCATCCTGCATGTGAGATTCCAGTGCCTTGATTCCCATTCTGCCGAGTTTGAAAAACTTTTTGCATAAAACACACTGCGCCTCGTATGCGTTGCCTTGTATCGGCTTCCTCAGTTAAACTGCCAATTTTTGTTGAGTTTGTGATTCCCAATAGTGGATCTTCTGTTCTGCTCTCCTCCAGAAACAAAATATGAGTGCTGTTAGTTCCAGTGGGTATTTAGTAAAAAAAAAAATGTTTTTTTAATTTTATTTTTTATTTATTATTTATTTTTATTTATTTATTATAAGATTTTACAATGCAATGTCAGAAAGAAACAATTCAGAAAGCCTTACTTCACATGTTTTATCATTTTAAGACTTCTGAATGAATGTTTTCAGACCTTGTAATAAAAATTAAGGCTTTATTCTTTAATCAATAAATCTGTTGTCTTTAAAGGCTTCTTAATTATATGTGGGAACCCTGAAGAGAACTAGAGTAGCTGACATAAAAACACAAATGGCCCTATCTAGAGCCAGTGTTTGCTTTGTCCGTTGTGAGCTACTGGGCTCTGTGGAGGAGGACCTGCTCCATGTGTTATTATCAACCTATTAAACCATAGTTATAAATAATATATTCCATTTCCGCCAATAAATCCCCTTTGATCCTGCACACTGTACCTTTAACAGTAGATGAATTAACTGTGTGTATGAGAGCGGGATTGTTTGTAATGATAAACCCTCAGAGTACTGTAACCTGACTTTGCTTTTAAGCAGCTCTCAGCTACCTGTTTAGATTTTACTGTCTGCATCTTTACTGTTTTCATTCACTCTCACCACTCTCATCAAGTGGCCATTAGGAAGTCAAGTGAGAGCGACTGGACCACAAGCAGGAAACACCAGCTATGCAAATTGCTGCGAAAATTGGCCATTACGCATAAATATCTGAAGTTTCCTAACATTAGCCCGCTAGTCGGTGGTTATACCTGACCAAGTGAGGCTTGTTGCAGCAAAACCTCTGTAGTGTATTGAAATGAGCAAGAGTGTGTTTTATGAAAAACAACCACTTTGTTATTACTCTTTAAAATCTAACATAGTATTTTTTTAACCAAGAAAATTTTGCAACCTAAATCTAACTTAAACCTTAACCAACAATCACATGAATCATTTGTGTGGGTCATGTGGAAGGCATTTTGGAAGGCAAACCTACTTTGTTGTTTACGGAAGAGGGCCTGTAAGTCGTGGGAGGTCTTGCCCCTTCAGGGTTAAACAGAAAGTAACCTGGGACGTGTGGGTGTTTTTTATTTACACATATTGTTACAGTTTTTAGGGTGAAGCAGCTGTCACAATTAGAAATGACTACCTCTCTGTAGGTGGGCCATGAACCTAAATGCCTCCTCAGGCAAAGCCCTCTAACCCTTCCTCCCTTGTGGTCTCTGAAGGCACCTTATTAATTGAACAAAGCATGTACTATAACGCTTGTGCCATGTCAGCAAGGGAATCCTCTTCTCCCCACTCAATTGAGACCTCAAGCACAGCTGCTCAGGTTACTCTGGGGTAAATACAGGTTATGGTGCCGCCTACACACAGCAGGTCTTCCTCCTCCCGGAGCCCGCACTCCCACATATGAGTTTGTTTCAGCAGCGACAATGACTGTTGTTATCCTGTAAGGGTTCTGAAACTGTTTTTGTAAACTACATAATGTCCCCATCTGAGTGTGTTTTGCAGATGCTTTGTGGATACTTACCAACATTTTGACAGCTGGATGAAGAGAATGCATCATATCCTTACCTGAGGTGGCATCTTGCAGCTGCAGGTAGCACTGTGCTTTGGTAGATGCAATCCCTGTGGTTTCCCTATAGACTTTAACAAAAACAGATCTCTTTTTTTTACAAAGAGTTTGTTGTCCCTTTCAATGTGATGCTGTACTCTGGACTTTTCTTTTGTACTCCTCATAAGTTTAACTCAGTGAAATGTTGACAGTTAGATAGGGGAAAAATTGTCACTGTACAGTCACTCGCATCCTTTTTGAATTTGCAGGATGACACATAAGGTGCCTGGTAAGCTGACATTTTCAGTATTCATCTGTGATATTTAACATGTTTTTTATTGATGTACAGACAATTCTTCAAGCCTTCGGAGGGCAATTTAATTAATTTACTGTGTAATATCACAGACAACTGAAACCCCCACCTTTTATTCTGAGTTATCGGCTGCCTCAAGCATTTGTGAAGGCTGTTAGTGGCTTTAAGGTGAGTAATTTCCTTAGCCAGACCTCATTAGTCTGATTTATCATCCCTAAACGTGTTTTGTCAAAGGCCATTGGCTCATTGATAGCCACAGTCAGCGTCTTTCAGTATCTTTCACCTTGCTACACATGTAAAGGTTCTTGTAGTGGTCCTGTCATCGCAGAAGAATTGTGTCCTTCATATAATCCAAACTCCTGATCCTCCTGTGTCATATATTGCTTTTTTTAGAAAAGAAAAAAAAAAAGATTTACAGGCAGAAGTAAAACATAAAGTGATGTTGTTGTGGTGGACAGGCCTCAACAAGGGAGAGAACACAGTCAGGAAAATGGCCCAGTTAGAAACTTTTGAATCCTCCCTTTTGGCCTGTTAAAATTTTCCCTGCATTTCAGTAAAATTTAAATGGCTCCGCTGACAAAATCCAGCAACTCTGATCATCATGCCATTCGCTTGAAGATTTTATTTTAATTTTTTTTCTACATGTTATACACAAAGATACTTCAGTCATAACTGCAGGGTTTATAGATCAGCTCTCCCTGCACATTTCCATCTGTCAAGGAAAAGGAGGTACCCTACGGCTTAAAGACAGTATCAGAGAGCTGAAAGGAAAAGGATAGATCGAGGCTTCTCTTGAGACACCAGCTGCTCTGATGTATATTCAGGAGTACAAGAAAAAAGGTGACGAATCTATTGAAAATATGTCAAGTGGCATTCAATCATGGGGCAGTGGGGCACTCTGCCAAGGGAGAACATAGGTCTAAAATCAGCTCAGGGGCCATCTCCCTACCTCTGGAGCGATGCCCTTTTGGATGTTGAACTTGCCTCGTCATCGGGTTTGGATTCTTACTGGAGGACAAATGAGCAATTTATAGCAGTTTGCTCTGGTCAACAGCCGCAGAGACATCCGCTCTTTTACAAAAATGTGTGTTCTAAGCCTTAAAAAAAAAAAACACTATGTACAATTACGAAGCCCATGTTTATGCAGTGCATCGGCAATCAGTGTCCTTCTCTTTCCATTACTGATGAAGTATCAAGGCCTGTGAACATGAGGCCTTTATTTAAAGATATGCTGGGGAGCCTTGGAACACTAGTGGCACTGAACAGTAATGCTTTGATGAGCAGATTCATTCTGTGGGAATACTTAGACTGTTCTCATGCAGTATGCTTACATATACCTACAAAAAGTATCACAATTCAACTATTACCCGTGTAAGAATGAGCCAGTAATTTACTTAGAACCAATGTCATTGGGAAGGCTGCAATAGGATAGGGTAGGGCAAAGTAGGGTAGGGTACGATAGGATTGGATCGATTAGGATCAGATCGGATTGGATCGGATCGGATAGGATAGGAGAGGATAGGACTCACTTTATTAATCCCCAAAGGAGAAACAGGTTTGCCTCCATTAACAAAAAGACATATAAACTGCGTAGACAAAGAAACAATCCATGCACTAGATCACACCAGGCATAAGCATTCAATGTAAGTACATAGTTCCACAGCAACAACAGTAAGAGGCCAGTAAAAAACAATACAGTCAATACACAAAAGTGCAATGTGCCAAAGTACCACCATGTAAACAGTAAGCAGACAATTACAGCATAAGTAATTCCTGCATATGCTGAATAAATAGATGGTAAGAACGAAGACAATGCATCAACATTGTTCATTAAAAAGCCAAACGGCTGCAGGAACAAATTAAGTCCTTAACCTTTCACTCCAGCATTTTGGATATAGGATGACGTGACCAATGTGCTAATTGGAGTAAACAAGAATACTGCAGTACAAAGACCCAAAGCTCGAGTAAATAGGCATGTTGGTTTGGTGGATGATTCAAACAACACAAGACTTTCCTTCAGGAAACCAGTGTTTGGGACAGTGTGACATGTTGTCACCATGTTTTTTCCTCATAAACCAAATAACACAACTTTACTTACCTAAACCTGAAGACAACCAACCATGTTCCTTTTCCTAAACCTAACCAAAGCAACTTTACTTGGCTAAATGTAACCTATGTAACTTTACATTAAGCAGGCTAACTATTGTCATTTGTTGGATGCTGATTTGTTTGATATCATACAAGCTGTTACCTGTATGTTTTTGTGAAATACCAGCTTGACCATTGTATGAGGATACGTTGGACATTTCTGCTGAATACCCCAGGACTGTCATGAAATAAAAACTTTCGGAGCATTCACACAGACAAAGAAAGTAAAAAGCATGTGCTCTGTGATATTAATGCTAATACACTTCAAATCACCTTTTCTGACTGCTGTTCACCTGTCAGCTTTGTCTGCAAAGATGCACTGGCAGAAGAGGAAGCGGTAGCTGAATATTTTCCATTGTTTGGTATGGTGTCATTGTTTGGCTGACCACACTCTGCACCAGAACTGAGGGTGGCAGAGCAGCAGAGCAGCTGTTGGACAACAGAATATGACTGGACATTGGTGTAAACACAGGATGTGAACAATGCAGGTTACAAAACATTTAAAAAAGCAGCTTTACAAATGTAGGGAAATGCACTCGACATGCTATATAGACCTTTGCGATACATGCAGTGAGACTTGGTGAGGAGTTGTATGTTGCATGTATTCACACGGTGCCTTTTTTTGTCAAAGTCCCTGCAAGCAAGACCTTACTTCCCGATTGGCAATGGGGAAAAAGTCCCCTTAATTTTTATAACCTCAGCTTTAGTTGCTACTCTTTATCTAAACAATGTGCTAATACTGTCCAGCTGTTGAAACCCTAAGGGAGGGAAGAGAGAAGTTGATGAAACTGTTGATATGTTCATCTAGGTCTCTTCAATTATTACTGTGCGCTTATGGTAATTAAGCTTCACTAGCAGCAGCGGGTGATCTAAAGACTTTTTTGCCCCAGGTTTCGCCTTTACAGATGCTACAGTGCCCTACCTTCTAATTGGTGGATTTATACCTGCAGCCTGAGAGGAAGACCTGCAGAAACTATTTATAGTCAGTATTCTCCTAAAAAGGCAGGAAAGGACAGAGCTCTGCTTGGTAAAGAAGCAAATACGGTATTTATCTAGCAGAAGGTTTAAGGTCTCTATTAAAGGAACCTTTCATGTCGTGTTAGTGCGTTAATGATGCCGCAAATTATACACTTTTTAAAAAATTTGGAAAGCTCAATAACCAGGTTCATTATAGGCTAATATGCGATTTACTAGATGTATATCAATATATAATGCATTAAATACCACTGATGTTTTTACAGTTTTGTTTTGCTGGATTTTTTTTAAGAACCCCCGACTTCATGCGCCTCCCATCACCACGCCACTTCTCAAAACCTAAGCTAGACCTTTAACTACAAGCATGGATGCAAGTGCACAAGCTTGCTGAGAGCTAATTAGGTAGTTAGCTATAGCACGTCAACTGTTTAAAAACTTGTCAAGTTTTTTGTCAAGGCTAGGTTTAAGTGTTAAATTATCTGATCCTTACTCTTCATTCTCACTGCTGACTGAAAACTGTCCTTAGTTTGTGAGCTACAGTTACCAGCACAGGCTTGTTTACATCGGTCTTGATCTTCCTGCCAGCTCAGCTGTCAATTGAACATACTGGCCCACCCACTCATGTATCTCCTAAAACTGCTTTTCTGTCTGAAAGGAATGAAATGTCAAGATTTTTTTTTTTTTTTTAAATCACTTTGACATGATTTTATTGTATAAAGGGATGACTTATTCTGACTCCACATGGACTTTAAAACAAGAGAGGATGTTACAAAATGAGCCACATATGGGCAAAAAGATTTCAGCCCCTTGAGGGCATCAGATACTGCAGCTATGTCATGCACTTTGGCATCTGAACTCAACACCAAAGGCCACCTTTAGCGTTAAAGACAAAATAAAGTCAAATAGCTTTTCAATAGTGAAGCTGATTAATTGACCAAGCAGCGCAGTGATGTCCACACAAGTTACAAGCTATTTTTCCTAGGAAAAGCTCTAAAGTATAGCAGAGGTCTGGATAAGAGGTCTGGTTTCTGTGGAGGTCTGGATAAAAGTTAGCATAATAAAACTGAGGATAAGTAATGTGACTGACACCAGTGCCACACTAAGGCATGTAGACAAGGGAAGAACTTCCATGTTACATCACAAATTAATCCTACAGTTTATTCTGTTTGCTGCTTCACTATTGGCTTTTCTTTGTAAGGCCTGCCCTACTCTGCCTCTGATTGGCTACACTGCACTCATTGATGTGTCTCTCATGTCTCTTGCATATAGACTGTATACATTCAGTGGATATGCAGTGGACACTAGAAAAAAGACGCAACAAGGGCCAAGAAAAGAGACAAAAAAGATTATAATTCGGAAGAGAGGAGAGAGATGTTTTCAGGACATGTTCACGTTCTAAAATCCTAAAAGACAAAAGTTTTCATTTATGTTTGTTTTTTTGATTGTTTGTATTACTGTCTTTTATTATTAGGATTTTATTGATGGAAAAATATATTTTGGAATCTTGTTTTTGAATTACTGTCACAGCCAGATTGCCTAGCTAAATGTCATGTTATTGGAGGACATGTTCAAATGTCACAACGGTTTCAAAAAAAGAAAAGAAAAGAAAAAAGAAAGTTTTAGTTTAAGTCTGTTAACTTATAGTAAACAGGTCAACTGAACATTTTTGCTGTCTATTTGTTTGACTGACAGTTTTTCTTATCACTTAGAAAACACTGACTTGACATAAAGTCAAATAATAAAAGTAACTTTGCAAGAAGCAAGCTACTTTCACCATTTTCTCACAGCTTAGCTTAGCATGTCTCTGGAGATAGCTTCAATGCAGTGAAACTTCATTGGGTCCAACAAAACTGGATGCAGTTTGTGTCCTGTGTGAAACCAAAAGCCAGTGTTGCTTTAACTTGGGTTAATTTTACCCAAAACAAGATCTTTTTTTCGAAACCTAACCAAGCAGTGTTGTTGCCTTAACCTAACCACAACCATTTCGCAACATTAACCACATGTATCAATGTGTTTCAGCTGTGTGCCACAAAGACAAGCTAAAGGTTACCCTGTGTGTCACTATGAGACACCAAGGGGTGTCACAAAGGAACAGTGTTTCACGACTTGGAGATAAGAATGGGTTGATGATCTATGGAAAAATAAGCTTGGGGAAAAATAAATAAATAAAGGAGTGTACATCTAGTTGTGTGAGATATACAAGAAGTACCATTAACAAAATAACAGCAGGTTCCACTCAGACTCAATGAAAGCATTGTATAATTTAAGTACCAACATTTCACCAGACAAGCTGGCCCCATTGAGTTTATTTTGAAGGAAACATAAACTAGACCTAGACATAAGTACAGGGGCTATAACTCTCAATGACAACTATATTTTTTTAACAGTCAGAAGGCGTACATCATAAGCATAATGACTGCATTTTCACAAGACGGCAACTCTCTACAGATTGCACTGCATTCGGAGGTGGCAGAGTCAAAACAATTCATCACTTATTTCCCTGATAGAGAGAGAGAGAGAGAGCGCATGTTTACCAGAAATGTAGCTTTAAAAAGTTATAGAGTGGGGAAGGATTGGAATTACTGATTCTTCTGATACTTTCTTGGTAAGCTGTTCAGATAGCTTCCTTGCATTCAGGTCAGCTTGCTTCATGATAAATTCATGAATGAAAATCAACACTTAGAGAAAAACGCTTGATGAATTCAAAGCTATTGCTCATATTTCTGTGTATTCTCCCGTTCCTTTGGCTGTAAATGGGCACTAATGAATCCTCAGTGAACAGCCTCTGTGTCCTTCAGTCGTCCCTCTGTCTTCACAGGGTTAGCAGTTACTCTAAAGCTTGAACTCTGACCTTTATATCAAAGGAGAATACAGAGACGCAATATTGCTTCACATGTAAGTAAACAGCAAGCTGTTTGGGAAAAGTATACAAGATTCAAGATTTAATACTTAAGTGCCATTTTAACATAGTTGATAGGAATTTGGTTCAGTGAGCTCACACAAAACAAAAATACAGCCTCTGGGTAAGTGCTGTTGCAGAACCTGGCTGCCCTCGTAATCAGAAGAAACAAAGTCATAAAAAAAAAGTCTTTGCTGAGCTTCAGTGCTGTTGTAGTGTTAAATTTCTATTACACAGAAAGAGCAGATTGTTACACTCAAGAATTGGTAGCACTCCACTTGTGTCCTGACCATTTATGACTGAAAATAGATGGCTGCTATCAGTCTCACGAAAGTCTATCGGTAGTGCTTTTGCTTTGGTAACATTCAACTGAACAAACAACTGAAGGCTGATATTGTTTTTAAAATACTGTGGCACACTGACTTTTTTAAGATAGTAAAGGTAGAGGTATCCTGTGAAACAAGACAACCTAACGCATCCATTGGTACCAACCATGTTGGCACAGCTTGTCATGAAGGAGGCTAAATAACGCTCCAGACGGCTGTCATGGCCATTTTCAAAGGGGTCCCTTAAACTCTCAATTCATGATAACTCATGAAAATGGGTTCAATTGGGTAATCTAGAGGCTCCCTTCAATTTGAGAAGGGTTGTTCCCAATAAGTGTTTTGTTTCTTGCAATCAGTGTACTCCTTCAAATTGTTACACTTATAGCTTTATATCTGTCTTTTTAAGGAAAAGGACAACCATCCTATCTGAAGAATAATGAATAGCCCAACATGTAAAGATATTGCATTATAACAGGGTTGTTGTAGATGTGTACTGGTATTAGCCTATACTTCAGCAGCATATTTGCATGCCTGAAATTCAGTTATAGCTTTTGGTTTTGGTGTGCCATATCTGGTCACCCCTATTAAAAAAAAATAAAAAATCTGTGAGGAAGCGACCAGGAGCGAAACTTTGTTCCTGTGAGCTGTTTCATGATTGTTAGAGTTCAGACTGGTCAGACTGGGAGTGGGAAATTAGGTCATTTGTCTAAAGTGAATGTAACAGGGGAGACAAAACTCATCCTTGTGGGGCCCCAGTGTTAATAACCAGTGACTTGAAGAGCATGTTAACTCTGACCACCTGCTTCCTCCCCTAAAATACCAATGACCTCCTGGTGATTTGCTCCCCTCTCCTGGACTCTTTCTCTGGGGCCTTACATGACATGTTAATTATAGGTCAATTTAATATAATTACAGAGGGCAATTCACAGTTTTAGAGAAAGATAATATAATATAATATAATATAATATAATATAATATAATATAATATAATATAATAAAACATAATATAATATAATATAATATAATATAATATAATATAATATAATATAATATAGAGGGTTCCTGGTTCCTTGCCCATCTGTGTGGAGTTTGCATGTTCTTCCTGTGTCAGTGTGGGTTTTCTCTGGGTACTCCAGCTTCCTCCCACAGTCCAAAGACATGTAGGTGTGAATGTGAGTGTGAATGTTTTGTCTGTCTCTACATGTCAGCCCTGTGATAGTCTGGTGACCTGTCCAGGGTGTACCCTGCCTCTCGCCTAATGTCAGCTGGGATAGGCTCCAGAAACGCCTTTATTCAGTGTTTTTACTGGTTTAATCACCTGGTCTGTTTGTTTTGAAGAGGAGGAGACCTCTGTGGATAATTTGGCTCCTGGTAAAAACCTCCTAAACATTGAACACTGAAGGAATGCTAACCTGGAGAAGTTTCAGCTGGTTACGATTTGCAGGCTTCACCGTTAGCTGCCACTAAATCTTACACATTGGACCTTTCTGTATGTCATGTTTTTAAAAGATTTTTTAAGTCATTTTTTAACACTTAAACTGATATAAAAGTGAGGAGGTGGACAGATGTTGCCTCTTTTATAGTCTTAATCTATGAGTAACATGACATGATGTCACTTTTAAGAAAAACAAAGCTGAAGTGAGAAAGCAGAGAATGAAGGACAGTTCAAGGACATTAATTTACCAGCTTTAGCAACTTGAATTAAGCCAGCACAAACCCCAGTGCAGGGAGTCTGGTTCTTTACTACTGCTACTCCACCTAGCAAAATGTCTGTTGCTGCTTCTGCGACACCCGATGCTGGGGTTTGCACTGGCTGAATTCAAGTTTCTCCATCAACTACTGAAAGCCTGTCTCTATACATTTGTCATATGTCCAATATATACAATATCAAATATTTAAGCAAGCTCACTTTACAAAGATCATGTACAATCCAAAGCTTAATGCACTGAGGTCACAACCTCTTCTCTGGCAGTTCTTGAAAGTTATTCCAGGAAACACTAAAAACCATTAAGTGAAGTGGAAATAGGTGAGGCAGGGTAAGGTAGAGTGAGTACACCAAAAAGGTAAATTACCACATTTTGTCACATAATAACTCCTGGAGGGTATTGGATATCACAGATTGATGATATATAACAGTTTAAGAGTATCCAAGTGTGGAATTTTCTTTAACATTCATCTTTCCCTGAGTTGCTGGCTCTGCTCCCTGACTGGAGATAGTGAAGGAGTGACATTTAATTTCACATTTTTTGCCCAATATGGAGGTGTTTTAAATGAAACGCCTACACTATTAAAAGCACTAAATGCCGTTTGATTTATGATGCATTTTGTGCTTCAGATCCAGGTTTATGTTGAGGAACATGAAGAGCAGTTCTGCAGTTCCATCGAGCTGCCAGCGTATTTGGTTGTTAATTGGCCTGATCCTTGCTGAGGTGGAGTCAGCCATTGTTAAAAGTGACCTTTAGAGTGGGTCTGCAGGCATACATTCTTTTTTTTTAAAAAAAAGTTTCATCGTGAAATGACAGTCAGGGTATTTTAGTGTCACTATTTTAGTTTTGACCTGGAACTAAGGCTTGTTTTCTTTGTTTGGGTTTGAAATTCTCCCATCTCCATCTACCTCAGTCTATCACTGTAGAGCTTAGTATTGCTTCAAACTGTACGGCTGTAGATTCTGTGTGTGTATACAACATTAGAAAGAAGATTAAAGAGATTATTGTACTGTAACTGGCATGTCATGGTGACTGGCCATTGCTTAAGACATTTCTTGTTACTACAGTATATAAATACTTTTGAGCTGCAAGGACACATTTTAATCAATGTTTTGGTTGTGTCATTGGACTGTGTGTAACCTCAGCACTCTCAGTGAAATGAGGGTGAATCTAGCAAAGTGACGGATGATGAATTTTAATAAAATTAAGGTCATGGATGAAAATATTTAGGATTTTCATTGTACTGCTATCTGGGTGGTGAGACTTAGTTTTACTGGAACCTGTTTCTTTTAATGTGAATTCATAAAAAATAATATGTGTAACAAAAATGAGAATCATCTAGTTTGATCGACTGCACAGTGCTCACAGATGCACTGTCTACTTGCACTTTAAAAACAGTAATCTGGGGCCGGGTCGCGGGGGCAGCAGGCTGAGCAAAGCACCCCAGAAGTCCCTCTCCCCAGCAATGCTTTCCAGCTCCTCCTGGGGGACCCCAAGGTGTTCCCAGGCCAGATGAGATATGTAATCCCTCCAGCGTGTTCTGGGTCTGCACCAGGGCCTCCTACCAGTGGGACATGCCTGGAACACCTCCAGTGGGAGGCTCCCAGGAGGCATCCTGATCAGATGCCCAAACCACCTCAACTGACCCCTTTCGATGCGAAGGAGCAGCGGGTCTACTCCGAGCTCCCTCCGAATGTCCGAGCTACTTACCCTATCTCTAAGGCTTACCCCAGCCACCCCACAGAGGAAACTCATTTCGGCCAATTGTATCCGTGATCTCATTCTTTCAGTCACTACCCGGAGCTTGTGACCATAGGAAAGAGTTGGGACATAGATGAACCAGTAAATGATAATATTGTTAAATATACCCTCAAGACAGTGCAGGCAGTGCAGTTGCACTGGGGCCCTTGGGGTGGGGGGGAAATATACCTGTGTTCAAAAATGAATGATCAAAAAAAAAGAAAGAATGCAAGTAAATTAAAAACTATGCCATTCACTATATGTGTCCCAAAAGGAAAATCCATCTCAGTCATGTTTTTTTTTCTTTTTTTTTCTTCTTTTTTTGTAAATTAGTCAGTAGCAGTTAAAAACAAAATCATATGCTTATTCTACCTACTACCATATGCTTATTTACAAATTTAGGGTGAGTACAGAGAAACTTTCCCACTACAGCAGATGAATATTACAACAACTTCCTAGTGCCGTTTTTATTTATTTTTAGAGGAGGGGAACTTTAATTTAATTTAATTTAATATTTATTTATTTTGTATTTTAATTTTAAAATGTAATAATTTATTTTATTTTATTTTAAATATATACCTAGCAGCAGTGAAACACATGATTTTGAAAGTGCCCAAAGCTAAAACAAATTAAAAAATAAATAAATAAATAAATAAAATAACTATATTAAAATAATATATGATACTATTGCAGGAAATGTTGTTGTTGTTGTTTTTTGAAATAATAACAGAATGCTGCAGTGGATATTGGTGACCACAGCTACAAATTCAACATTACAAAGAACTCAGAAAAGAACTCAGAGAACCCAGAGAACTCAGGGTCAGAAAACAAGGTCATAAATTGCAAGTTTGTGCATTACTGTTCTCGAGTTTCTGCGGGCCTGATGCCCTTTTAGGGCCAATGTCCTGCATTCCAGAATGTGGAAGACAGAGTCATACACTTTGAACTGTGAAAAAGCGATGTAAGGAAATTTGATATTTCTTTGCAAAACTATGTGCAGTAATTGATGTTTTATGGTGAGCTAACATACATGTATTTTAACAATAAGCTCTTTTGTTCAACATGAAAATGCAAATTTTGATGTGGAAACTACAGAAGCCAAACTATCAGGATTTAGTGCCACATCCCCATGGGATAAAGATGGTATGTTTGGTCTCATTTAGTAGATCAAGAGGAGGAGAATGGGAAAATATATATATAGATGACCGGTAACATCATCATAGCTTGTAAGAGGTTTCGATGCTGGTATATTGTTTGTAAGCTTATATTTTTAGCAAATGGATGTAAATAAAATGTGACAGAATGCAAAGAGCAAGTCGAGTTTGTCACTTTTGAAAAGAGTCTCTACACACCGCTGTTTCTTTCCGACACAACTGTGCCGAGTCATCCCGGCTGCCTGACAGTGATGTATCATTAAAGTCACTGTCAAGTGACCTCCTCACAGCATTCATATTTCTAAGTCTGTTCAGAAAAGCTCTCATCTCATAACGTGCTGTGATTATTTTCTGCACCGAACTCAGTCACAATGAAGTTCAGGTGTGCAGCGGGAGACATATTGTGATGTGACATTTTAGTATAACCAATTCAAAGATATTTTCTGTGTCAAGATGTGAAACGTATGGTCGTAGATACGCTCAAAGACTCCTATAAAAGCTTAAATGTTTTGTGAAAGTGCACAGCAGTAGACTGAGACTTATAATCACAGATGCTGTTGGTTGTCTGTTGTCTTTTCTTCTTTTGGCTTGGATTACATTACACAGAAGGATAACATGGGAAATGTAATAGATGTGCTGTCTGTAGTTCAGTCACAGAGCCTGCACTACTTTGAATTTTCATTTGCTGTACTTCTACAAATGTAAAGGAAAAACTGTCCAAGCCCATTTTTGTGTCCAAAGGGCACTGCGCAAAATCTAAAACGTTTCCTCAGTGTCACTTGAGTCTCACATCTATCTCAGATCTAGACTAGACTTCACTGGCCACCACTAGCATAACACACCTGAATCCCCAGCCCAAACTATCATCATCTCCGGTTCTGCTTCATTAATTCTTCCTTTAAACAGTCCATTGTGGGTCTGGCAGTGGTAAAGGAATGCAATGCTGAATCAGTCAATCATCTAGAAGTCTGTTCAGATGAGCTTAGACAATGTAAAAACTTTGAAGATCCAATGTGTTGGATTTAGGGGGATATAATGGACGGGATATTTCCTTACCTTAGTATGAGCTGTTTATATGTACACAGGAGGAAGGTCCTCATTTATGGAAATCGCCATGTTGCACCGCCATGTTTGTACAGTAGCCCACAATGAACAAACCAAACATCGGCTCCTGATATCAGCCCCCATTGGCCACCATAGTTAGAAGCCCATCTGCAATGAAAAACATTGGAGTTACACTGATTTGTACTATAAACTGCTTTCGTCAGTGTTTTTACAGCTTTAAATCACCTGGTTTGTTTGTTTGTTTTAAAGAGGAAGAAGGCCTCTGTGAATAATTCAGCTCCTAGTAAAAACCTCCTGAACATCTGGATTTTAAGTTATAGGAGGAAAAAAGTGACCACACATTAGCATGTGGTGCCCGCAGTGACATGCCAAACTGCATCGGAGATACATTTATTTGTGACGTGAAACTGCTTTGTTTTCCCTGGTTTTAATCACTGGGTCTGTTTGTTTTGGCAAGGAAGAGCTCTCTGTGGATAATTTGGCTTCTGCTAAAACACTTCTGAATGTCTGGATCAGAAAAAGGTGAGCACACAATTATCAGAGAAAAAAAGGTGAGCACACAATAGCATGCGGTTGACAAGCCGCCCGTCTCCGAAATGCCAAACAGGTAGAATCATTTGTAATATGAAACTGCTTTACTAAATGTATTTAGCAGTGTATATTACCAACCTCCTGAACAATAAACACTGTAGGAGTTCTAGCTGGGAAAATATTTAGCCTGTTGCAACCTGCAATTCTCCACTAGATGTCACCAAATCCCCCTGAACAGAATGAAACATTTCTTTCAGACTTATATTACTGTGATTTTGGCTACTAGGGGGCAGCAGATAAAGCTACAGACACGACATAAACACAGTATCACCTCCTAGACTTGATTTGGCAAAGCTGTCACAGAGCAACAATATCAGTCATTCAGAGTTGTGTTTTAAGCCAGTTGATCTCCTTTTAGCTCTGCTTTGTTCTTCACCAACTCCTGAAAAGTTTTTAAAAGGCTCTGCAAATAGCATTTTGAGCCCCAAACATACATATGGATTTGAACACATAAGGACCACCACTAGGAAGCTACGAATTATATAAAAAACTCCAACAAAAATAAGTACTACTTGAGCTGTGCTTAAAGAAGCTCTTTTTTTCTTTATCAACAGTCACGACAACGCCTGTGACAGGTGGTATTGTTTTTACCTTTTGAGTCTGTGTGTGTATCATCATGTCGAAATGTGGTCCAGGTGACACCTACTGCAGCAGGAACAACCACAGAAGCCATTTTGAGAATTTTGTCACGTGTTTATGTCTGTCTGTGAACAGATTTTGTCATCACAATACATCATAATAGTGCCGGATGCAGTTACAAAACTGTACAGGTACATAGTTGAGATCATAATAAAGGCCAAGTTTGAAGATAGGTATGGTTGAAGCAAGGGGGCTGGAAATAGGTGGTTAGGAAGTAAGGCAGGGTCAACTGGCCAAAAGCTCCCTCATTTGTTTTAAGTCATGGATCGCTGTATTGCAGCTTAAGTGATCCGTTGCAAGATGTCCCTTGTTCTAATAAGGTACTGGTGTCAGGTCAGTGTGTAGTGCCGGTTCAATAGCTTTGTTAAAATGACAGCTTTCTGTGGTACTCACTGGAAACAACCCGCAGTCGCACAGCAACAGAGACAGGGCAGCTAATCAGCCGAATCAATCTTATTGGTCTGATCACTGCAGATACCAAGAGCGACTGTCACAACAGAGGAGCAGGATTAGTTTCAGCATTCACTCTGCAGCCACCAAGTTAGACGAGGAGGCCTCTGACAAGGACCCAGGACATTAAATGATGGAGATGTAGGTTGTCAGTGAACCCAGTTCATGCGCATATGATAGTAGACAAAGTTTTATCAAATAGTCTGTGACTGTTTCTCTCTGTCATCTCCATATTCAGAGGGAAACAACTTCTCTTTATGGACTTGTAGAGGTTGATGAGAAGTGTGAGGTGGGAATAACTGAGAGGAGAAAGGTAAATACTCCCTCTAGTGGGGTGCCATGCTGTGTGGTGACCAGGCATTCGATGATCACTGGATCAACTGGTTCAATATGGGGCTACATATTTAACAGACTCTTAACTGAGGAAAGCATCGCTAGGGAAAAAAAAAGACAACATAAAATCACCAAGAGAGACAGGCACAGCCTTACATTTAATACAGATGCAAGGCTTTAATTTAGCTGTCAATACAGCCCCAAACCATGAATACAAGTCTCAACACTGTGCAGACAAATACCTATTAAGCTTGAGACGAACTGCCAGACTGAAACACAGTCAACTCAAAGCCTATACAAAGCCACTTATTTCATATAGATTACAGAAGAATTCTTTATTGTTTGGAGCTTATGGAAATAGAGTTTGTCATGCAGAGCAGACTAATGAATTGACGGCGACTGTTTTCAGTGCTCGTAAATGTTTGATCCCGTTATCATGTGTACACAAGAGAAAAACTATTCAGTTGTTGGTAATTCAAGGCAAATAAGTCATTACCACTACTTCTCCTTCAGATTACTATGCTAATGTGATTATTTTTGTGTGCTCATTCTGCAGTGATTGAGGAGTGCACAAACCGTGGCTGTCATTTGCGACTGTGTGCCTCGCTGATTTGAAATGTGAAATATTGTACAAATGACCACAGTCATTTGCTGGTTGAGGGTGATAAAACTTTCTCAGCTAAATATACCAAGGGAGAGAGGATGAGATCAAATATATGCAGGGAAAATTGACTTGGAAGCCGAGTGCTACAGAGTGAGAAAAAAACATGATCGTGATGCATGCTTTGTACACATGCACGCATCGAGTATTAATTCAAGATGCATGAATATGTAAATGAAGTCATAAAACTTAACTCTGTTGACAAAATATGAGTCAAAGTCAAATAGGTTTTGGAGACAAAGCGCTAAATCAGTGAACTATTCTACAAATATCCTCACTGATCCTCCAGGACTGCATGCATAAAATGTCTTCTTATTGTCAACAAATATTTCACTGAATTCTTTACAGGTTTGCTTTTGGTTAAAGTGGTATAGCAAAGGCAAATTTCATCAGCATAAGAGTTCTGTCACACCAGTATTTACAGTATAAAAATGATTTTCTGTCTGAAAATTAAAAAAAAATCATTACCAATTACCAAAATGTCACCAAGCCTTCGGGACGACCTACAGAATGAGAGCACTGAAATACTATCAACTTCTGTTGAAACCAGGCAGGGACTGAGTCTCCATAGAATTTCAGCAACATATTTTAAATCTGCTCATCAAATACTAACTCTTTAGTTCCCTCATAGAATTTATCCATGAAGTATTAATATATGTATTTTACCAAGAGCATGAGATCAAGTCTATGCACTGTGAGGCTCTGGGTGGCTCATGCTGGCTCCAGGGCTGCTGCTCAAACTGCAGATTGTGCTTCCGCATTTCATATGGATGTATAAAGAGAGCTGGATACAGCATTTGAGGGGGACCCAGTTCAATCCTATTAAAGTTGCTTGTTGGCGCATGAAGCCGAAAAGCTTTTTGTGGTATGAAAATACCCAGATCTCCACCATTGTGGGCCCATACAGCAAGTGAACTAGAGACGAACAGCTAACTTCCTCCCCTAAGCACTTAAGCTCCAGTTAAGCACGCTAACTAGACTTTAGAAATATTATCGGACCAAATGGATAACATCCTGATAGTACAACTAGTGATTTCACAGGGGTTGTGACACTCAAAATAAAGTATCCACTGATTAACAGATGTCTCTTTTCTAATGTAAGTCTGTAAAAAAAAGTCTTTTTGGGCCCCATGGCATCATGTGATGGACTCAGACACATGATGGACACAAATAGTGTTGAAGCAGATCCAGAGAGAGACCCACCTCTCTCTCTTAAATGCAGACTGAACTCAGATCAAACAATAAAACTAGGCAGCACTGATCAGAAATATAATATTACTGCATTGCCTATTTCTCATCTAAAATGTTCTCAGAAGCATATTTTAATTTATATTTTATCTCTTGTAATTTGAGATTATTTGTTACCAGCCATTTGCCTTAGGCCCTGATCACACAGACAGCGCATTAGCAGCTGGAGGCACCTTTTTGTAATTGTTTTAAATGAGAATGAGAAGCGTTTTTTGCCGGAGCCCTCTGAACTCCTCGAGTTGAAAGAGCTTCAACTCAGAGCAAAAAAGCGCCCCAGTCATCTATTTTTCCGTCATCTTTTTTCCCATTGTCCAATCGGATGATTTGAGAGGTGGGCCTTCTGTGGTGGTCACGACAACAAGTTTACAGTTGGTAAACAATGGAGGAGAAACTGATGGTAGCGGTTGCTGGATACCCAGAGCTGTACAGCCCGATGATAGACAGCAGGTCATCAAACTGCCTCTAAGTCATCTTAAAATTTGCCTGGAAACGGCCATGATAGAGGAGAAGCTCCTGGACCAACTGGTGGTACTCCCCATGATCCACCCTCTTTTTTAGGGTCTCATGTACCCACACAGATCTCTGTTTCTCTGAGCCCAACAAACTATTTGCTGACAGCCTCTCACCCTCAACCAGAGCTACAGGAAGTACCCACTGCCTGTCCATTTTAGGAACTGGCAACAAATTACTAACTAATAATTAATCAACTAATTACTAACCAAGCAAGTATTTTTGTTTTTGTTTTTTTTTTTCTTGCCAATGGCATTAAAGTTTTTAAAAAAAGGCAGTGCAGTGCGCCTCGCTTTCAGTGTGATCTGGGCCTTATTTTATTCCAGTGGAAAATCAGTCAAGTTTGCATTGCGTCACCCAACAGAGGGAGCAGTTATTGGTCCAGAATTATGGTCCATTCTCATATTTGTAGAGTTTTTCTACATCTTGAGCAAGAGTGAATGCCACAGCATTTTTCCTCTGTTTTCTCTGGTCATATAGCACTGATTTCAAGAGTATTTCTATGTTTTTACTGCATAGACAGCCTAGTTTTATGAAAAGATCACCTGTCCAGCAGTGAAATACATCTTTAATTCCAACTAATACATCCTGCTGCCAGACTGTATTAGCTGTTACTTTGACATTTAAACCAGCAAAAGCAACTGTCAGTGCCTGCCTCTTGTTTGTACATTGCTCCTTCAAAAAAGAACAAGGAGAGGTTAAATATTTGGTGAGAGATTTGTTAGTTTCAGAGCCAAGCAAATCCAAGTTTTTGGCAACATGGACCCGACTCCTTGGGCCTTATTTTCTTTACAATGTAACTGGATATTGGAATCAAACCCGCTGCTTTTGGCCTGTTATTAAGTCATTTACAGAATGAACATTAATTAGCTCCATGTGATATTATCTGCTGCTAGAACATAGAGCCTTGTAGCGTAGCAAATCAGGATACTCTGCCAACCTGGAACCCAACCCTCAACCACACATGATCAAAGTAAAAACCAGAGGAGGTAGTTCGGTGCCATTTTGCCTGTGATAACCAAACACAGAAACAGGAGCAGACTATGTTGGGTAACAGATGGTGTGGTTCCAGATGTCTTGCAGTCCTTTGAATGTTGACATCAGAGTATAATCCATTCAACAGCTGCATGTTAAAGAATAATACTTTGTCCTTAAATCCCCTTGCTAGGTGGACTCAGTCTTGATTTAACCTTTTTCATTGTGGCGCTTAGACTTGTTGACCAGGGTGAAGCCCTCTGCTGATGCCTACCACATCACTTGTGGTAATGGGATTACAGCACTATGAAGACAACAGCTTGTGACATTACATGGAAACACTTCCAGGGCTAATGCCTCAAAATGCCTCTCTCGTCTCTCCTCCTCCTCCTGCATTCTATCTCTCTCCATCTTTGATTCTCTATTTCTGTCTGTCTCTGTCAGAATCAGTAACGAACCAGCTGTTTCCCCCGTCTTACCATCCCCAAACATCAACTCCTTTTCTCCGAGCATGGCACAGGCAGACACATACAGTATTCCTTGCTTCACCATCAAAGCTAATACAGTGACAATAGCCCACAATGCACCTATTATCAATTCAAACAACAGCGTAAACAAACCTCACTGCTGCGCTTGACATTGTTTTCAAGATTCGTATTTTGCTGTATTTTGCTGTTTGAGCATGTCTGACCTAAAAATGAGCAGCCAGGACTTGTTGGATTCCAGTCTCTTCAAAGAGGAAATGTCTTGGGAACCAATTTGCCAGCTCTATGGGACGGCATTGTTTAAACTTTTTCTGTGTAATGAAACAAAATATTTTTAGACAGATTTTTTATAGCTCGTCCTATCTTGTATTTTCGGGGGTGCTGCGAATACAGTGCAAACTGCACCAAACTATCTGAGAACATGAACTCTAGTTTGAGTCAGAGGTGGCATGTGTTGTCACTTTCTTTCTGGAGAGCATCTCCAGACAACAAGAGTGACAACTTTGTGAGTTGAGAATGTGCAACTGAGGGTTGAGTGAACTAAGTAGAGAGAGAAACCCATCATAATCAAAGGGGAATCAGAGAGAGGAAAATAGCTGCCATGGAAAATAACTAAAACTGCCACAAAAGTGCAGATGCTGGAGAAAGTTGCACAGTTTGGAGCCTAAGCACATGAGATCTTGTGTGGATGATGTTTAACACCTGTACCTAAGAAAACTCCCATGTGTCATACTAACCTGTCTACAAGGACTGATACTCATGGGACATGGGTGATCCAATCACAAGTGGACAGCGCTAAATACAAATGTAAATGACCACCAAGATGCATCATAATCCTATCACTCAAATCACTTGTAGAGGTGGTCTGGGATGCCTTTGAACACGTGTAAACGCTAATGCATCCTGATGCGTCCCAGACAAGGTCAAAATAGGAAAATACTTCATCAGTGCAGCACTCCACTTGGAAAAAGTGTCGTGTGACCATCTATCATTTAGCCCGACGGAAGGAGACTTGTTGGATTCTGCTGACAGCAATGTCTCCAGCTGTACCGACTGTTACGATAGCATAATAGGTAGTTTAATGAATGTCTTGCAGGTGTGGTTTATGCAGGTGGTAGGAGGCAGGGTCAGCACTGACGTCACACTTGGGGGTTGGTGGTTATGAGTCATTAGCCGCTATTAGCCGTACCTGGAGGGAGAGCTAGAGAGGTAGACGCCAACAGCAAGACATTCTGGAGACAAAAGAGAGTTTGAAATGCCACCACAAGTTATTGTTGTAAATACACATTCACTCGGAACAACCACGAAAAAAGCGAGCTGGTCGGCCGACTGGTCCGACGGAGTGGCATCCAAGGGGTGTCCAGCGGAGTCCTCTGGTCCGAGCGAGCTGGTCGTGACGAGCAAGAGCGGTGGCTTGGTGGTAAGTCAACCACACGCATCCCCCCAGATAGGAGAGGTCACGCTCACCCAGGTAAGTCTAGACACATTTCTCGCATCCAATACAACACGTAGGGAGAGGCTCTACGTTACGGGCGTGCTAGCCTTTGTTGATGAGGTTTCACAAGCCAGGCTTAGCATAGACACAACAGCTACCACAATGTGACTGGCCAAAGTATGCACGTAATAACTGTGCACGAGGCGTTTTAACCCTCTTGTGGTATTAACATAGGCATTAACCAAATCTGAACACAGGTGGAGACGCATGATAGACACAGGTGTGAACTGTGATGTGTCTCAGCTGTCCACTTGTGCTCTGAACACTGAAACACATTTTCCCAGTGTAAACAGGCTCATTGACAGACAGAGCCACAACAAGATGCTGTGGGCATGATTGATTTAGAAAAGAAGACAGGAGGCGAAGGGGGGGAAATTTCACCTTTTGACTTGAATGACACCATAAGAGATCCCCTCCTGTCTCTCCTTCTGTACTTCATCACAAATGTCCCCAAGCAACAGCTTAGCAACTTCACAGCAAGGACATGATGACAAATTACCTACTGCAGCATGGTGTTTTGTTGTAGTTTGTTGTTGGCAACTAAAACCGAACCAATAGAAGAATACAAATTATAGCAAAAGCTAAATTTTATATTTAAAAAACTAAGACATAAATCACCAGAGAGCCCAATGTCAGAGTACATCTGGTATCTCAAAGGACAGTATAATACCAAAGCTAAGCAAGGTATGTGTTAACTGAATGGTAGATTTACTTTATATATCATCTTTGGTCTTTTTCTCATGTTTTGTTTAGATGTTTTAAAATCCCAGCTTTGTACTGTGTTTCTTGTACACTTTGTTGCAGCATTATTCTCATCTTGTATCTGTATTGTTCTCTACATTCAGGGCTGGCACTGTGTGGCATAGGTGAGCTGGTTGGGTTCCAAAGGTCCCACCCTTTCCTGAGGGCTCCCGTGTTTGAAGCTTTATTCATTTATTTATACATTTATTCATATCCAACTCTGTTGTGTTCAGAGGCTGCAGATGGGGCTGCTGCTGTAGCTGTGAACTCTGTCCACATCCAGACACAGTTAAGATCATTGCACAGGTCTTATAATGAGACTATGTAACGTTTGCTGAACAACAACCACTGTGGCATCATATGGTAATGGTAGGTTTGTGTTGAAGGCTGAAAAGTAGTGTCAGCAACACATCAGCAAACTGATTCAGTGATGTCAATTACACAGCAATGCTTGTCAGATGATTGCAAACATTAGCTTTAGCTTCACTGAGCTATACCGGATCACCTTAGCCGTAGCAGACCCAGACTCTCTGAGGGGCAAAGTGCAAAAAGTTTTCTAGCATAAAGGGCAGCCTAGATGGCACTTCATTGCATTTTCTCCACTGGAAGGACAGTCTAGAGGGCATGTCATTGTGTTTTCTCCAATGGAAGTGAACCTTAGAGGGCACCTCATCACATTTTCTCCACTTTAAGGGGACCCTAGAGCACACTTCATCAAAGTTTCTCCACTGGAAGGGCACCCTAAATGGCACTTCATCACATTTTCTCCACTGAAGGAGCATCCTACAGGGTACTTCATCATGTTTTCTCCACTGTAAGGGGACTCTTACTCCACTGGAAGGGCATCCCAGATGGCACTACATTGTGTTTTCTCCACAATTAGTGGAGGGCCCTTCATCACATTGACTCCAGTGGTTGAGCACACTAGAAGGCGCTTTATTGCGCTTTCTCCACTGGAAGGGTACCTTTGAGGAAACTTCATTACATTTTCTCCACTGGAGGGGCACCCTAGAGGACACTTTTTTGTGTGTTTTCTCCACTGGAGGGGCATGCTAGATGGCACTCCATCACATTTTCTCCACCGCAAGGGGACTCTGGAGGGCCCTTCAACACATTTACTCCACTGGAAGGACATCCCAGTTTGCACTTTATCAAATTTTCTCCACTGAAGGCACCCTAGAGGGCACTACATTGTGTTTTCTCCACAATAAGGGGACCCTGGAGGGCCCTTCATCACATTTGCTCCAGTGGTAGAGTATTATAGAGGGCACTTCATCGCGTTCTCTCCACTGGAAGGGCACCCTAGAGGGCAATTTACTGTGTTTTCTCCACTGGAGGGGCATCCTAGATGGCACTTCATCACATTTTCTCCACTGAAAGGGCACTCTAGAGGGCACTTCATTGCATTTTCCCAACTGGAAGAGCACCCTGGAGGGCACCTCATCACATTTTCTCTGCTGAAGAAGTAACCCTAGAGGGCATTTTATTGCATTTTCTCCAATGAAAGAGCTGATTCTTTCCATAGAAAGGGCACCTTAGGGGGCACTTCATCATGTTTCCTTCACTGGGAGAGCATTCCAGAGGGCACTTCATCTCATTTTCTCTACCCTTGAGGGCATTTTATCGTGTTTTCTCCAATGAAAGGGCTCCCTTGAGGGTTTTTTATCTCAATTTCTCCACTAGAGGGGCACCCTAGAAGGCATTTTGCGATATTTCCTCTACAGAGAGGGCATCCTAGATGGTACTTTATCACATTTGTCATTCCAAGTTCCAATCAAGTACAGTGCACAACACATCAACTTATTTTATTATTTAGTGTTATTTATTTACCCCGAGGCACAGAAACCAACCACTGCTCATATGCTGGAACAATACTGTGGGCACCAGGTTTTCTGTGTGGCATTTTATTAAACACATCTATATTTAGGAATATGCACCCCGTGAGCTGCATATACCTGGAACAAACTTCCAGGAGATCTGAGAGTGGCTTCAACACCTATTGCTTTAACTGTAAATCAAAATTTTCCACTGCTCATACTTTGGCTGTTTTCAGATCTGTACTTTACATTTTATTCTCTCACCTTATGTAAGCACGTTGAATAGTGATGCGTACAACATGTGGGGTACAAATGAGGCAGTGTTGCTTGTTCCTGCTGCAGCTTACACTGGGAAACCTCAGGAAATTATAGTCAGAACATAGATGAATGACAGAAATTGAAAGCACAACAGTGGCGGCTAAGGAAATATGAGGATTTGGACTGTGGCTGATCAATCTTGAAAGGTGTAACTATCATCTAACAAGCTAAACAAGGCTCCAAATAGTTTACTGATCAGATTGATGAGGAGATGGGAGGGAAATGAAGCTGATTTTTCACACAGAAACTCAACAAACCACATGATGTTTCAGACCAATAGCAGATGGTCGAGCACTGAAGGGGAAGTGTGTGAAGGACCTGATTTCTGACCAGCTGGGTCCAACTCCAATATGACACTTTGTTTGGCAGTTTGGTTTTGCAGTGAATGAACCTAACAACATTTGTAGTAGAAAATGTTAGTGAAACAATGAATTTGCAGCAATATGTGCAGCATGTTGTGCTGCTCTGCTCACCGTTTTTACCGCTGTTCTCTGTTGTGACCATGACCCTGACCAGATAAACACTCATTAACTATATCAGCTATTTTTCATTCAGTGAAACATCTCCATTTTGTGGACAATGGCTGAAGAGTGAGTCATAGCTTATTATTTATTTAACTGGCCTGAGAGCATTTTGTGCCAATGTGCATGCTGCTAACTGCACTGCCCTCTGTGTCACCATGAACCCGACCAGATAAGAGGCTAAACAGGCTCCATAGTGCCAATCCTACAAGGATTACTTCTCTGTCTGTTTTGTGCACAAATGATTGTTAGGGGATTCATAGCTTTTGTGATGAATGCCAGATGAATCGTTTTGGAGAGAAACAATGGCTAACAGTAACAACCACAAGCTCTGGCAGTAGTGTTTCTGATGCCTTCCATGTGCCTTATGAGTCGACTTCACTGCTTGTGGCACACTGCTTCATTTACTGAAACCAGAATATCTATATCTGGACAGCAGATTAGAGATGAAGGTAGCTGAAACCTTTAGCTAATACTTATTTTCATTATCAACTAGCCCACTAATAATTTTAAATCAAGTAATCTTTTGTAATGTGTCACAAAATAGTCAAATGGCAGCTTTGAGGTCCAGTTGTTAGTACTGTCACCTCACAGAGAAAAGGTCCTGGGTTTGAATCCACCAAGTGAACGGCATCAGAAATGGATGAAATTTCATGATTTCACAGCAGTTGTGGTGTTGTCATAAAATCCTGACTTGTCTTTGTCCAAGACTGAGAGAAGACTGAGTAACAATGTGTTAAGAACACTGAAAATGGGACCACAAGATGCAGACTCTGGACTCCGAATAGGATGAGAATCACAGTTTATTGTGTTGAAAAAACAAGTAAGGGGGCTGAGGGTCAATGTGGAGCCAGGCTGTGGAGTTTCCAGGAGGACAGGTGAGTTGCTGGAGCAGAACTGGTAGAAGTGAGGAAGGGGCCCGGAAGACAGGACACAGGAGCTAGGCACAGGAGGGTCACAGGTTAGTTCCAGGATCAAAAATACAAAACAAGTCACAAAGTAGCCTGATGTTTTACCACGGGAGGGTAACAGACAATCTGGTGAGGAGTGGAAGAACGAACCGGTGTTTTATCCTGCAGCAGTGTAGGTGGCTTGATTGGGAGATGTGGAACAGGTGAGTGATTAGAGCAGGTGTGCAGCTTGATCCCAGTAGACCTCCTGACTCCGCCCCAGCTTCAGACAGACACAGACTGACACACGCACAAAGGAAGAGAACAAGGGGAAACACAGGGAGAAGACACAGGACTGTGACACGCAAGACCAATCTCGAGTACTGCAATGCTTTTCCTGAGCAGCAGTCCAAAACCCAAAAATGTTCAACGTACAATGACATTAAACAGGCAAAAGCAGCAAAACTTTACATTTACAAAGCTACAACCAGGGATTATTTGGCATTTTTGCTTGATAAATGACCATGAATTGATTATCAAAACTGTCTATCAGCAACTTATTATTACAGTGCTACAATCAAGGCAAACCTGCTTTAGTGCAAAAACCACTGGAATAGTCAGCTCATCCAAATGACTTTTAATTTCTATTGAATAAATAGTCCCTTTAAACACTGTCCACCTTGTGTTCTGTAGATTATCCTAAAAAGTCAGGACAATGGTTGTAGTAAGATTCATTTTTTTAAGCTGCATTGTTTGATTTTTTTGTTTTCCACTTTGAGCACAACAAGCTGTAAACACAACACTGACATATTCTAACTTGGAATGTTAAAACAACTTTGCTTATGAATCACATCCGATACACACAGATCAACATTACCATGTTTGGAGTTCTCTTTATGTCCGCCTGATATATGTAAGTCCATTATTTTTATATGTAAGCTCTTATTTTGTTCTGCACCAGCTCCCGAGGTAAATGTCTTAATGCTCCACTATGTTGACCAGCTAGTCGCTAAATGCTGTTTGGTGCTTGGCAGGTAGCGTACAGTGGGTTCGTCACAGCTTCTACGGTAGATATAATTTCCTGCCGTGGCTGGAAACAAGCCTGATGAGACGGGAGCTGTGGACCAGAAAATCAAAAATAATGAGCTAAAATGGACTAAAAGGTTTTGAAAATCTGACGGGAACTTCAGAGTTAGATGATAATCCTTTGTGGATTCATAACAGCGACCACTTTCACAGTATGTGTAGTCTTTTGATCCATTGCCTAAACTAAAATATCTTTTAGTGCAGCTTTAAATGTTACTAATTTATTCAATTAATTATTTTTAGCTTTGAGACAAACACAATTCCCTGATACATCTGCATTGTATCAGGGTGGCAGCAGAATCCCCAGAGACAGATACTGTATCTCAATTAAGACAATAAGCTTATGCGAGGCTGATACCACTAGAGATAAGTGGTAATTTTATTTATTTATTTATTGTGCAAATCGGCTGTAATGACCATACAACATTGTTTTTTTTTTTCTTTCTCTAGCTTTTATTACAAAAACTGTATCTTCTTCAGTTGCTTCAGTATCCAGCTATGTTGGTGGCCGCTTGACGACACCTAAATTTGATAAATTCATCTATTAAGAAAATGATTTATCACATTACCAGTATTGTAGTCTAACGAGTCGATGGATTTTACTTTGTCATTTCCTGTCTGCCCATGGAAACAGCGAGGAGATGAGATATAGTCTCTGTGTGACTAACAGATCTCACCATGGTGGTCCTTAAGTACATGTGATGTGAATGATATTTCAATTACAGTATAAGCTTATCTTCCCTTTTGCAATTGCATCTCATAATAGTCTATTATCCACGGCTTTTCATGCTTGATTATTAAATAGGATTTCAAGGCTCCACAGGAGTTTGCCAGCAGCAACAAATGAGGCAGAGAATTGAGAATTGATTTCTTATTGAGCAGAGAAAACACCCTCCCTCCTCAAGCCCACTGAGCTAGACTACACTCTCGGATATACATGACAACTTTATCCGAGCCTGTCATATTTCATTGGGGTTGTTTTCCCATAAGAAACAAAGAAATGGCGGTGCAGGCTTGCCTTCTGTGGGTTTTGTGATGCAGTGGTGAGTGCTGGTCTCTGTGGGGAACCGCAGCGGTGAAAGCAGAAAGCTTCACTGCTGAATTATGAGTCCCTTAGCCCCAGAGCTTTTATTGTAACCTTTATGACACACAATACACACTGGCACCCACGCAAGCATATGCACAATTGCTCACACACCCACACACACACAATCAGACGGAGGTGCAGACATATAATCTACACACTGACCTAAGCACGTATCTATGTGTGTATACTCATTCATACACATACATTCACCCGCAAAGGCACAGGGATGCTGTGTCTATGCAGTTCGATGTAATGATTCAGCTCAGTGACCTGCTGTGTACTGTATATGGCCTTGAGGGTTGAAGCATGAGTACTGCTGATGAAACACCAGTTGGTGTTTGTCTGTAGCTTCCTTTTATTAGAGAAGCATGTTTCCTTCCTACACCATCTGCTTCTATGTGAAGATGACCCAAGTATCATGGATAAGTGGGAAAGAGCTTCCCACGTTCGGTACTTGGAAACATACAAGAAGGACTGTGTCAAGATTCAACCTTGTCCCCTTGTTTGTAACAGTTTAAAGGAAACACATGGTTAATTTCTCCAAGCATGTGGGTATGACAGGCTGAGCCATGGACAAGTTGAATTTCATTATGAACACCAGTGCTGCTTGGTAAGCCCGTGCAGACTGTAGGCTGGCCTCTGACTGGTCCAAGCATTGCCTCTCATGACACTGGGGGCATACATCGTAGTTTGTATACATACTTTGACCTTAGCAAGATGACTGCATGGTCTCTCTCTCCAAACATAAGTAGTGATTCCGCTTTGTAGCCGTTTTTGATTGGCATGTAGCAGTCATTCAGAGTGTTTATCCCTCTTGTGGCAAAATTGAAGTCAGGCATACTCTTCTTAAGGTTAGCATGATTGAAGTCTCCAACAACAGTGAAGGCAGCATCAGGATTACGGGTCTGTGAGCAGTTCAGGTCTTTGCAAAGATCCGACAGGGCAGCTTCTGCACTCACCTGTGATGGAATGCAGACAGCTGTGATAATGACCGATGTCAATTCCCTTGGTAGGGAATGTGGTCTGCACTTGATTTACAGTAATCGGGTGACCAGATGAAGAGAAAGTGTTTTAATACTCCCACTGTCACACCAACCCTTATTCACCCTAAAGCACACACCTTCCTTTTTTCTTGCCACTGTCCTCTGTTGTTACCTGGTTGAATGGCGCTCTCCAGCATTCCAGGATTTAGCCAAGTTTCGTTGAAACGAAGGACATTACAGTTACTAATATCCTGTTGGAAACTAATACATGCACAGAGGTCATCTAGTTTACTGTCCAACATTTATACATACATTGGCTAGTGGAATGCTTGGCAGACAGGATCGATGTAGCTGGTACCGCAGGCAGTTTTAGTTCCTCTGCGCTTGCCTCCGTGCCCCTTCCAATGTAGAGATGAAAGCGGAGATTATCTGGTTTGTACATGTGGTCTGGATCATGGCTTGTGCCCGTCTTTTCCACATTTTCCTCTACATTTACTCTGTTTATATTTAAAAACCTTGACCCGCCAGGTCGCAGAATTGGCAGGAGGAGAGTTTGCAAAGTGGTGAGTTGACCACTTCACTATACTGACGAATGACTCATAGTCATATGTTATCATTGTCCGAGGTTAATCACAAAAAGTACAACTAATATTTGTAGAAAATAGACATAAGAGCATCAATTTGCATAAATTTGTGTTTCAGTTTAACAGGGCCGTCAACACCTTCTAGAATCTAACCTTAACCAAACCATCTTTCCCTAACCTAGCCTAGCAGCCGAGTCTTCTAAAGAGAATCTCTTTAATTCTTTTTCTTATCCATATTCAGCCCACACATTGCAGATCCATTGATTAGAAGGCAACCAGTGAATGGATGCATGTCACATCTAATTACAACAATTAACACATATTGGAAAGCTTTCTGTACGCATTGTTTACGAAGAGAGAAACACCTCAGTGATGTTTGTTTTCCTCCTTTTCAACTGCACAAAACGTCTGTAACCAGGTGCAGAGAGGAAGTAACATTTCAAGGATGCAATGGGTACATAATGACAGCAGAGCAGCGAGTGTCAATATGACTCAGATAAGATAGATCCTTTGTTGTCCTTTTCCAAAGGAATTAGTAACTGCAGTCTGTACAGAGCCTCACATAATAATAGGTACATGAATACCTGATACACCACACCATTACTACATGGGAGACATCAGATACATGCAGATATATACACACACCTACAGGTACACATAGAGCACTGACACACATGCTAATTGCTGGTTTGTTTTGTTTAATAGGGCTGCTGTGGCTGAGGAGGCATCCTAAGGAGTCTAAGGAACATCCACTAATCAGAATATCAGTGGTTTGATCTCGACTCCTCCAATCCGCATGTCAAAATATCATTTAGCAAAACGCTGAACCCCTTATTGCTTGCTTTTCGTTGGTGAGTGAGTGTGTATGAATGTTTAAACTGAGTAGCAAGTGGCACCTTGCATAGTAGCCTTGGCCACCAGTGTGTGAATGTGTCTGTGAATGTGACATGTAGTGTAAAAGCACTTTGAGTGGTTGGAAGACTAGAAAGGCACTATACAAGTGCAAGTCTATTTACTATTTAGTGATGCTTTGGCAAAGGGGGCAAAACTCTTGCCAGAGTGTGGTCTGCTGTAGCGTACCCATTTCCACCAGGGATCTGTATATGCGACCACATGGAAGCAGCGTAAAGAATGGGTTGAGGGGTGCTTTGGTGTGTGCTCTGAGGGTGATGGCTTTACTGTTGAGATCTGAGAGGTTGGGAGTGGGGAGGCTAATCATTTTGGAGGCGTTGTATGTGATTTCTATGAATTTGTTCCTATTTGAGGTAATTATCATAGTGAAGAAACAGAAGACCAAAAGAAGAGAATGGGCTGAATTATGCTTTTGCAGAGCAGCAACATAAGGTTACAGGAAAGTGCTTTGAGTTTTGTGGATGGCAGAGAGTCTTTGTTGGCAGTGTGTGTGGATGCCAGTGGTGTGTTGTTCAAAGTTCAATTTATTTTCCAGGATGAGCCTGACATATGTGAAGCACCCTCTCGACAATTTCATTATTAAAGCAGGTGAGGTTGTGGGCAGAGTTATGGGCTCTGTTATGTTTGCTGAAAGTGTTACTTAACAGTTTTTTGCCTTTGTTACATTCAGCTGTAGGTAGCTGTTCATGCAGCATTGTGTGCTGTGGGTGATGGAGTCCTAGTAGCCTAGAACAGAGTTTTTGTTATTACGGAGTGCAAGTATGGCAATGGCATTGGAGTTTTTGAAGAATGTGATGAAAGGTAAGGGGATGATACAGTTACTGATGTAGGGGGTAAGTAAGGGGCTCTGGACATAACGTTTTGGGACTCTGGTGTTGGTGATGATGGTTGGGGATGTTACAGTGCCCACTGTCACTGTTTGTGGTCTGTTGTTGAGAAAAATTATCTCCTAATGGTTGAGAGGTGGGGGCTTGTAGAGGTGGTGGAGTTTCCTCATCTGGTAGCACTCAGTGGTGTTAAAAGTGGAGATGAAGTTGAGGAAGAGGAGTCTTGCAAAGTTATTGGTTTAACCTAGGTGTTGTTGGAGGTTGTAAAGGAGGCATGCCACAGATTTCCTCAGTCCCTCTTTTTGACTTATAAAAAAACTGCTTGGGGTCCAATCGTGGTCCGGCAATTGGACAGATGATGTTAAGCATTAGCTTTTTGAGGCACCCCATAGCTATTGAGGTGAGCGCTAATGGGTGGTAGCAGGTGCTTGGTTTCTTGAGCACCGGTATGACGATGGATGTTTTCAACAAGATGGGCACTAAAGCAGCCATAAAGGATTGCCAGAAGGTGGAATAAAGAATGAGAGAAAGCTCCATGACACAGTCCTTGAGCACCCGTGCCTAGATGCCATCTGGCCATTATGCCTTGTGTTGTTTGCACTGGCTCAGCTGCTGGTACACATCCTCCACTGTAAAGGGAGCAGGGTTTCTTCATAGTAGTGCCACACATTCCTCTTAGCAGGCGATGGTGTCATCAACATTCCCATCCTATTACTGCATAACCCTAACTTGGTTTTACTGCATGTGACTAACTCAGCATCTTCTCCGGGAGCCTTTGTGTTCCCTCATATCACAGCTACGCTTGGATTATGTGTTGTGGTTACGCTGTTGCCGTGGTCCTGCCTGATGCCGACTACTATTGCTATTATTATTGTCATACTTCTACTGTTATTATACACATATGGTTATTATTGCCACATACATATACTGTAATATATCTGTATATACTTACAACATATGCTACCACAATTACTGTTATTATTATTATTATATTATTACTAGAATTAATGTTATTGTAGCTATTGTCATTACTGTCTGCCCTGCATCTCTCTGTTTCTGTCTCTCTCCCTCTCTTCATTTATAATTGTGTCAGTCTGTCCGTCCTGGAAGAGGGATCCCTGCTCATTTGCTCTTCCTGAGGTTTCTACCATTAAATTTCCCCGTTAATGGGTTTTTTGGGGAGTTTTTCCTTATCCGCTGTGAAGGTCCAAAGGACAGAGGGATGCCGTATGCTGTAAAGCCCTCTGAGGCAAACTGTGATTTGTGATATTGCACTTTATAAATAAAACTGAATTGAATTGAAATCATATGAAGAAGATGTGTAGATCTTCAGCAAGTGATGCAGGGTCAGTCATTGCACAGGACTTTGGTTTTTATCACGTCCAGTAAGGGTTCTCACTTTTTAAATGCTTGTTGAGTGTTATGGTGCTGAACTCCTCACCAACTTTCTCTTTGTATATGAATTTAACCTTAATCAAACCATTCTTTACTTGATATGATTTAAGTGAAACCCAGCCTTTGACAGGTTTTCTGTTTTCCATGAAACTGCTTGGTGATCCAGGATTTGGCTATTTCTTAACCATCTTAACTAGTGCAGTCGTATCAGTGTCAAAGTCATAGCAAAACTTAATGTAGTTTGTGGTAAGGGAGACCCTCTCACCTAAGTTGTAATCAAAAATATATTCCAGTCTGTGCAAGAAAATGTACTCTGTAGTTGTGCAATGGCTTCCTTCGACCACTGGCTGGCGCTGTAGGTCTGGGGCTTGTGAGATTTCAGTTACGTTCTGTAATGCAGAAGTAGGAAGACAATATTGTGATATGCAAAGTCCAGAAAATGGTGAGCATGGGTTATGTATGCAACATTATACCACAGTTAGTATTGACCAAGTAATTGGATTGGACAAGAGGCATTCCATGAGTGCCGATATAAAGTACAACAGCACCAGGACTTTTAACCCTGCATTTATCACTCTGCTTTACAGGTGTTCCAAACTAAGGTTGCCCCTTAAAAGTCAATTGTCAGAGACTTTTCAGTCAGCTTAGATTGCTTCAAGTCAAGCAGTCGTGTTTTGTTTTGTTTTGCTGGTGCTGCACAGTGAACTTCTGGGAACGTTTTGGTCCCCAGATTTTGCCGCTGCCTAAGTGCTCTTGACTTACACTCTACTCTTTGCCAAAGACAGCTACGGACAAGATGCAGCAGCACAAAGGAGGAGAAACTTTCCAGTGTGAGGCTCAGAGATCACATTATCTTCTCTCTTCTGCCTAGAAGTGGTGAATTTACAGCTCACGGATACCTGATATCACACAGTCTTTGGCTTTTGTTTGATATCTAGTGTCAGCAAAAAATGGTCTTGCACATTTTCAATCCATTGACAGTGTTGTCAGCTTGTTTATTATATTACATGAAGGCCGTTGTCACACTGAATGTTCAATAGAGCCCATTTAAACTCATATTAAACATCCAAATCTGATTTGGTACAGTCATATTCCAAACTGTTAAATACATTACCCATTAATTAGCCTTATATTAACAATTGTTATAACAAATTAAATTATGTACAGTTGTGAGAGGGGGATGAAGGGAGGGGAAGAAGGCAGGACACTTCACTGCATACCTCCAGGTGTGCTCATATGACATCAGACAATGTTGTCTGATGAAGGTGTTTAATCACGTGTCACTAAAGCGACTGTTAGCAGACACTGGTTGCACAATCAACGGCAACAGTTCAGTCCCAGCCCAGTAGGGGAACTATTTGTGTTGGTGGAGCCAAATAAATGATTAAATAAAAAAATCATAATCAATGTCAAAGCAATGTCACACACAAGATCGTGCTTTTGTACTGAATATTAACACAACTGTCATTATCTTCGTCACTCGGCCTGCTGCCTTGTGGCCACGACCGCACAGAGCCACGCCGTTATTCAGTGCAGCAGCTCTCTCTCTTGTGTGATTTGGCTTAAGTAATATTTCCATGAGTCCAGAGTGTTTCCCCTTCTTATCGAAATGTAAACAAGGCAACCAGAGCAGGAAGGAAGCTTCCGTCAAAGAAAACTAATGAAGACAAGTTGTGTGATTTACAGCCTGCAGGATTTTTGTAATCGATATTCGGATAAAATATTTAAGTTAACAAATATTACATCATTTCTCTCCCACAGGCAGCCTCAGGCAGTCTGGCATCAGTGTTGGCTAGCGTCGGGTGCGGAAAAAGGTCCATAACCTGAGCTGAGGTCTCAGAACTGTAAATTATCAATGACAGAAACTGCTTTCTTGTGATTGTCTCAACTTACTGATTCTGTCTATACTGTATTTGTGAGTTCAGATAGCTGAGATTCTTTTCATCCTGTCCTCCTCTTGAACTTAACGTGTTAGATGGTCAAAGCTAAACATCATCTGTCAGATGCTTCTGGAGAATCAGCCATCAAATCTCCTCTGTTTTTCCGTTACTGACACATTAAATGCATGAGAATGTGAGAACTTTACAGCTGTGAATGAAGGATCTTGGGTAACATGTTGGTGTTATGCATAATGTATCAGGGCTTAATATTAATCCTCTATGAAAAGAAAAGTTTTGCGAGACAAAAAAGATCTCACTCAAGTTCTGCAGAAATGTAATAACTCCAATTTTACCTCCAAGTTTCCACCAGCATTTAAGGTTCAATAATATTTTACAGTAGACTTTATGTGAAACGGAGATACTTTAAAGCATTACACAGGCATCACTTCAAAAAATGCTGACTTTCTAGACGTATAAGATTTTCATTGAAGAGAAACAATATCCTCTCAGAGGCATTAAACAGATTAGTAATGAAATCCCCTCGCAACAAACAGACTATCAGCCGAGGCATACTGCAAAATGAATCATTATGCATCACTTCATGTTGATATCTTGATATCTCGGCAGATTTTTTTTATTCTTTGCTCACCAAACAATGGCCTAAAACGTTCCAGATTGAAACGAGAATGTTTTGTGCCATTGTGTGTGTGTGTGTGTGAATATGTGTGTGTGAGGGTAGGAGGGTGGTGGGATAGCAGTGTAGGTAATTGACACCAAAGTATGTGTGTAGGCCCGTGGCTAAACCGAGTCTATAGAGCACCCTGGCGATTGTTGTGCCACACCATTGTTGTTCCATCTCTCATTCCCCTCTCAACAATGGAATCTTCCCTATGCATTTTTCCACAGTGGTTGGAGGAGTATCTCCCATTCATCCACCTGATTGTCCCCGAATGCAAAAACCCTCTTAGCTTTATTCTGTTTGGCTCCTTCGGGAAAAGTAATAACTGAAAGCATAATGTTCTCGGAGCAAGCAAGACTGATTTAATGCCTCACCTCAGAACACCTTAGCATGCATATGTCTCTCTTCCCCTGCTCTCCCTGTGCTCTCTTCTTCCTCCCTCGTGGGGCCTGGACTGAGTGTTTGTACATTGCAGAGGGCTTGAACTCAGAGCCCTGGTAAATGCTCTGTGAGAAAAGATCAATTTTTCATGAATGAGTCCCTGGTGTTTTAAGAGGCAGGCGGGAGCAGGCGGGGTGGTCTGCTTTCACCGCCCGATTAACAAAAGAAACACTGATGTCCCACAAGACGGCGAAATGCAAATCCACGAGGATTCTGGTGGATCTGAAATGATTATTTTCATTTAAAGTTACTGAAATTAAGTTTTAGGATAAACAGCGTGGTGATTAATTCTAGTTCTCCATTTCCAGCTACTTTCAGTTGATTAGAAACGAGCCACAATAAGGTACAGAGATTTCTATTTGCTGCTTTTAAAAGCAAATAGCAGAACAATGAATGTATGGATATTGTCAAGCTAGAGTTTGGCATATTTTCTTACTAAAGTCTACTTTCTAAACACAGGGTTTGCTTAATTTAAAGAAAACACAAAAACCGTATACAGAATTTAAAGGTTAATTCAATAGTGCCATTGTTCAAACAGCCCAAAATCTGAACCTGTGGTCCACAAAATGTCCCATTGGACTAAAAGCCCATTTTTCTGAAAATACACACTCCCTGCAGTCAGTTGCTGTTTTCCAGCAGCATTTGAGCCACCGCTCCCGGGTGTTTTTACCAACCCTACAGAGCATTTCCCAGCAGCTTTTGAGCTACCAGATCTGGGTGTTTTTCACCGACCCACTCAACCTATTATTTTTTATGGCAGTCGGGTTGTCTTACTGTACAGAGTGTGTACTCTTAGGGAAACAGGACTTTACAGCATTGAGTGTTTTTGGGATAAGAGGCTGTTGGAAAATTTGGGCTATTGGTCCAAGGGGACACTTTTGGATGGGTAGTGTTGAGCTGAAAGCTTGGATGAAATGAGAATCTGGTACAGATAACATACGTATGAGTATTAATATCATCTTAGTATGAAATCTTTATTTGGGTAGCTGTTTTCATTCACTTACTCTGGTGATGAAAAAGATATTAAACTCAATCTCAGGATTTTTCAGTAAATAGTTTTCTCATAAATAATAAATATAGCAACTTCTGATCAACCCTCATCAGTGTCAGGTTTAAAATAACTCCTGTTTTGGTCCTGCCATTTCCAGTTTAAACACCATTCCCAGTACAGATAGAGATAAAGATTACTTATTTGTTGAACAGATACAAATATAGATACAGATAATTGTGTGTTCGCTCATCCCTACAAATGAGGCTTCGAAATTTTGGGCCGGAAGAACAATGGGCAGTCCCCTATTAAACACTGAATCATATTTTCTACACTGTTCCCTTTGGGTTGTAGCCTAGCTTGTTGCGCATATCAGTGATGTCACAGCAGGTGTTTAGGCTTTAGTCTAACTACCAAAAATCAAACCTTTTTTGAAGCCAGATATTAAGCTCAAGTGGTTTTAAAAATAAAATAAAAAAATAAAAATAAAAAATAAAATAAAAATAAAAAAATTTGTTTGTTTTTTTTCCTTCTTCTAGCTTCCAAGCCTGGAGGCATAAATAACACAAATGTAACAAGTTGTAAGCTTGCTGTGTAACCTGCAAAATTACATTAGCAGTGTATTTTTTCTTTGTTGATCTTTGTTTTCTTGCTCAGCCATCCTGGGTGTAATACAAGATTCATGTCATGCTCTTAGATAATGCAAAAAATGCTGCTGAAAAACATGAATTCCTTGTTCTCTTCGCTTCTATTGCAAACTGGCTTCCGTTGGCAAGAATGGCATCCCAAAATAAAGGTGGAGAGAATGTTATGGACGAGGATACATTTCACAGTGTTTTAGCTGACTTGGATAATCAGCCAGAGAAACGGCTGAAGAAATGCAGCAGAGAAAGGCCAAGGCTGCCGTGCAAGACGATATTGCCAGCAGAGACTGTCTCTGTACCAATGCTTTGGAAGGATTTGGCATTAGAAGCTCACAGACAATGCATCCTGGTACAAGTATGTTCTGCTGGCACAACTTGTTGGGCAGACGAACTCCGCTTTCTTGGGTTGAATAGCATGCACTGAGGAATTTACATACAGTAGATTCTATCAAAATAATGGACCGAGCCACCGTGATGTCACACATTGGTTTGTTTTGTTGACATCCATGTTAAAGCCTTGAGTTTGGCATTTTGGTCGTCGCCATTTTGTTGTGTTTTTTTTAACTAGAGGCAACCAAAATGGGATAAGAGGGTGGGGCTGTGGAGGCACAACTCTAAATCAACAACCGTGCGTAACAAGTGGCTGTGGCTCAGAGGTAGAGTGGGTCGTCCACGAATCAGAAGATAAAAGGTTCGATCCCTGGCCCCTCCAATCTGCATGCTGAGAAATCCTTGGGCAAGGTACACTCACACGTCGGTGAGTGTTTGGTTGCTGGTTACTGAGTAGCAGGTGGCTCCTTGTATGATAGCCTTGGCTACCACTGTGAATGTGACATGTAGTGTAAAAAAGGTGCTTTGAGTGGCTGGAGGACTAGAGAGGCACTATACAAGTGCAGTCCATTGAACTTACATGTGGCAATCCGTCAGTGGCTTGACATAATTTTTTCTAAACCTAACTGCGACCTTTTCACAACATTAACCACATTTTATAATATGTTTTAGCTGGGCGTCACATAGAGATGCTGAAGGGTCCCCTGTGCATCGCTAGACGCAGAGGGGCAGCACAAAGCGTCTGTATTTGAGGACCTGGGAATGAGAACAGGTTGGTAAACCACGATACTTATTCCTGGTGTAAAGTTGGGCATTTTAACATGGGTGTCTGTGGAGATTGGCTTCAAGTGGCCATTCGAGGAGCTGCAGTTTTTGGCACTTCAACACTGCCTTCTTTTTTCAGACCGGGGGTTTCCACTTGGGAAATTATTTCTTTAATTGACTCCATTTATCATCAACGCTGATTAGACAGCAACATCAAAAGTGGCAAACTGTCCCTTTATACAGCAGCGAGTAGATAATTAAGTGTTAAGTATTCACCTACAGTGGAACCAAATAGTGCAACTGGTAGCAAAACAGTCTCATCATCCCACTTCTTTCAGTGAGTGAACTCTGTGAAGTATTGCTGTGGACACTTTAATAGACTTTTCAAGAGGGTCTTTTTAGTATTAATTTCACAGTTGCATAGCTACAAGAGGATTTAATTTGTTCGGGCCAAACATGGTCTGTGTGACTCTTTGACTCGCACTGCGAGATTGGAGAAAGTCCAGTTTGGTGGCTACACAGCTAATTGTCTGTGAAATACAGCATGCCTATTTCAAGCCAAATGATATTTCTCTCTTTTCATCAGCTGCAATTTCAAAGCAATGAGGTCGCTGAGTGGCACTGAAACCAATGAGGCATTAAAAACCAATACATTTTTGTATTGTTAAGCACATGCCCTTATACTCTATGTTCAAACCGTCCTCTAACAATACATATACTTAGCCTGTAATATGCCAGGCTACTGTGTCGCACGTCCTCAGCATACATCCTGCATATCAAGACAATGGAAGGACTTCTTTGAGGAGCCAGAGCACGCTTCGTCTCGGGGGTTGGCCTCCGCAGACGAGTCTTTTTTTAAATATCACTCACTGGGAACAGGGAGAAAGAGCAATCACCCAGTTGATTAGATTAGCGGACACGGGACAGATGAAGTGTCGGTCGGCTGATTGAGAGAAAGCGGAATGCGGGCCAGGACCTGCTACTGCGGATCACATTAATTGTGCTTTAAGTCTACCGGCCTGCGGCTTAGCTAACACTTCTTCCCACGAATGCAATTAATATGGAATGTCTACTTGTTGCCCGCCGCGTCCACGTGTGATCGTGATTTTACACACAAATGAATGCTCTCACATACATGTGCACACACGCGCAGCTCTCAGGGTGATTAGTGACGACGTTAGCTGCCTCCCAATGAGTTTTACCACATCTGCTACGGCCTGCGAGTCCTGAGGGCACAGCATTAATCAAATGCTCATTGCTGATAGCCATCTTGTTAAAGTCTCTTATATCGTCATTGCACAGAAACGCAGTAATGCTTGTTGTGGCATTGCAGTTTAGCACACCAACCCTCCTATTAATGGAACCGTTTACGTCTGAGTGATATACAGAGTCCAGATGCAAATGGCTTCTGATGCTCACTTTACTGGACAGAGAGATGATAGGGGCCGACAAAATGAAGGGCTTCAAGTTGGCTGATTTGTTTTTCTTTGTAATACAATGGGAGTGTGTTAGTAATGGTTATTCAGCTGTGTGTATGTGTGACTGACTCACAGAAGAGTGCTGAACAGGGATCAGTATCTCCTAGACAAGACTCCCACCTGAGCTACACAGTGATGGTGGACAGCACAGAGAGCAGGAGTTGCTCAAATTGGGCACCAGGGAGTTCTCAACCAATTAAGGGTGTGGTTGACCTATCAGTCAAGAAGGAGGCTTTAAATAGCTACTGTTGTCCAAGAAATTGATCATAAAAAAAGGTGAAATGGTCAAAAAGGTTTTGGTTTAATTAGTTATTACATCGAAATAAATCTTTGTCTTTTCTGTCTCTGTTCTGCTTTTCACCAAGAAGTACAGTCATATCCATCCACCTTTTACATCTGCTTTGTTCATACTTTTATAGTAAATACTACATTTGGAATTTACAATTTATTTCAGTCTGCAAATAGAAATAAGAAGAGTATGTATTAACCTACAAATTCATGTAAATAAAGTCAAAGCATCTCACAGAAAATGGCAGATACTTAAACAGCACAGTGCAAAACATTACATTAAAGTAATTTAACATAACTAAGACACTTAGTTTTTTTTTTAATTTAGCAATCAACAACAAAACAAACCAAAACAGGCAAACGAGGCAAAATAGCAACAAAGAGAAAACACAACACACACACGAACAACCAGCAAAAGGCAGCTTACACACGTTATGTTGCTGCACCCTGTTCCTCTGCGTCAGTATTACAGTTTGATCATCCATTTTCATATTTGATCAATACATTATTTTTAAACTTTTGTTGAAATGTGCTTAATGTTCTACATGTTTTCAGTTCCTCACTACAACTGTTCCATTAACTCACTCTTTTAACTGAGATACAGTGTAGTTAGGCATCAGTCCACATCAATGGTGTTATGTACATAAAATACGTCTCAAAGCATGTTGACCTTCTCTCTTTTAAAACAACTTTTGTATACTTTTTTTTTGCTCTGTACATAATTTGAGCTGTTTTGAAGTTGACCAGATCTTCAAATCTTCAATAAAAAAGGATCATGTGTTTGGTCATGTGTGGGTCTGATTGTGTGTATCTGTCTGTCTGCAGTTAACCTCACAAACTACTGGACCAATGAGCCTCATATTTTGTATGCACATTTATGACTGTATGCTGAAGGATCTGTTATGGCTGTGATGATTCATAATTGTTGTCAAACCAGTTTTATTGACTGTTTCATACTGTCATTGACTGCTGATTCCTTACTCCTCTTAACCAGCAAGTAGAGGAAGCAAGTTTTCTGGAAATCGGCTCAGCTGTTACCCTCACAACATTTGCATGTGGGGCTCGTGTGGGTAGTAAATGGGCTGAAAAATGGGATTGTCCATGGGCTCAATAACGGCCCGTACTAATTGCCTTCACGGATGGGTTTACCCAAATGGGCTACACATAGGTTATGCAAGGGTTACCTGTGCACCGAGTGGGTATGGATCCAACATGGGGATCTTATCTGGAGCCATGCTGGGTAAAATCAACCATGTGAGCAATCAGCATGGGACTGTTGTAGAACCTGTTGACAATGTCTGGCTATTCACTTGTTACTTTCTCCTGTGCTGTTTTAGTCCTGCTCTGTGAAGCATGTTGGGCTGCTTGATTGTATGAAAGGCGCTATAATAATAAAGTTTGATTTGATTTGATTCAATTTAATTACCATCTGTTGCAGGCCACATTTTTGCCTTTGCTGTGGCTCAAAAACTGAAATCCATGGAAAAGTTTGAGCAGCTGCAGAATAATTCCTGTATTATGCTTCACTATAGTTAAGCTTGATAGGAGATGAACAAATCCCCATTTTTTTGTTATCTTCTCCACCATCTTGAATGTAAGGGAGCCAGGAGAGGACATTCCACTGGATGTAGTGCGCAGCTTTGTTTCATCTCATACCACAGCAAGAGCATTTTAGAAGCAATGTTTTGCCTGCTCGATTTTGTAGACTTGCAGATTTCTTAATTTAGTCATTTTCCTTTGATATTTGTGTTTCAACCAAAAGTAATCAAGCAGGCTATGTAGTTAAATGCTTTTTATTGGTCTGCTTTAGTTGTGTTTATTCTTGTTATATCCCTGCTTTGTTCTGCTGATGCCCAAAGGCACAGTTAATGTGGTTAGAGTCCAGTTATCAATGGCATTGATCAAAGATTTGTGGCTGTGATAAAAATAGGCTGTTTAACATACGATGCCTATTAGCAGGGGAAATTGATCTGCTCTATGCAACATGCCATGACTCTGTCAAAAGTAGATGAGGCATGTATTTTTATTAGCTTCTGAAATACGCTTCGCCGCATCTGCTGGAATTACAAGAATTGTCTAGAATGAGCCCTGGCGGCTGCCTGGCAGAGTTTTGTACTCTACTGACTGCAGTTTTCTAAGGTTTTTTGTTTTCCTTATTTTTGTAGTTATTTAATTTGTGCTTAGTTTTGTCTTTTGTTGTCTGAATCAAGAGTCTAACTGTGCTCACACAAAACGCAAAGCAAATTATAGAGGCGGTGCGATTAAAAACCACAGTCAATGGGGAGTTACCAATTGGCACAAAAAGGCGGCCACATAAGTTGAAGATGTTTCAATTTGAGTGAGATTATCTTGGAGCTTTTTGAATCTGCTTCAACTTGGATAGACCAGAGGACAAAGGAGACTTGAGGGAAATAACAGAAAGAAGCAGAGTCTCTGATGATTGTGGTGATTAGTCAGAGGCTGATCGGAGCACGAACACACAGGCGCACAATAAAGCCAACAAACGTATTTTTCAAAATGTCAAGCTATTTCTTCAGAGAAGAAGAAAACTTGGAGGAATCTTTGGTAATGAATCAATGTTATGGTTATGTGTTTTCATGCTTTCTCAGGCAACTGCAAGAATTGTACATTGCCTTCCTTCTACAAAGTATTAATCTAGCTGGTGGATTGCTCACCCATAATGCAGCAGAGATCATTTCTGTTGACAGCCGTTGGTTTGAATATGACGTGGTAGTTTATGGCTGAACAGGTGGTGAGAGGTTCCTTGACTTTAAATACCATGTATATCGTGTGGCTTTACATGAAATATCTTTCATGTTGCCCTTTCCACCCTCGACTTCACCTTCATCTTCCCCTCTTCTCATTCTTGCTCATTAAAATCTTCCCCATTGCACCAGTTCCTCCCCATTAGTTCTCACGCTGGCCTTTGGAACTTTCTCAACTCAAACTCTGAGTTCTTCCTTCCCATCCCCTTGTCACTTCGGTTTTTTTGATCCTCGTTTCTCCCTAACTGTCTCCTGTATTACCCTCCTTTCACAGGAGACTCACACATCCTCCTGTACCAGTTTTAATTCTTCTTGATCTCGGGGCTGTCTCCCTCTAATTCTCTGGCAGACTTCAGTGCCTGCAGGACAGATTCACACGGACGTCGTCTCACACTCAAGCTGAATTCTGTCAACTTTTTGGGTCTTGTAATGTAATATTTGTGCTGCAGTGAATCTTCCCTTTGCACTAAAACTTCTGTTCTTTACTCCGGCCTCTGGGCACCTGATGTAGACTGGAACAAAACAACAATGAGAATTTAACAATGCAGTGTCACAAAATATCATGTTGTTGTTGTTATAGTGTGTTGCAGTATATAGAATGTTACAGTGTTATGTAAATGATGGATCACTCAGGAATGTAATGTCCACATTATTGTAGTGCCAGACCCAGCACATTTGGCACCATATTTATTCCAAACAAGTACAAGGACCCGGGGTGGGGGGTTTGAACCCTGGGGTGGGGGAGCCCTTCTGTGCAGAGTTTGCATGCTCTCCTCGTGTCAGTGTTGGTTTTCTCCAGGTGCTCCAGCTTCCTCCCACAGTCCAAAGACATGCAGATTAATTGGTGACTCTAAACTGCCTGTAGGTGTGAATGTGAGTGTGAATGGTTGTCTGTCTCTATGTGTCAGCCCTGTGATAGTCTGGCAACCTGTCCAGAACGTACCCCGCCTCTCATCCATTGTCAGCTGGAATAGACAAGTTCTATGTTCATGTTCTGACTGTGATGATCAGTCACTGATGAACACATAGGTGAACTGCATTGCCAGGACTAGAGGTGGTACCCTACCTTGTCTATAGGAAGTTCCGCCATTGACTATTCATATATGTAATTTAAGCAAAATTGTGATTCTGCCTTGTGTTGATTCACATGATGAAGTTCTCTCATAGTATAAAATGAGAGGTTTCCAACATCAAGTTTAAAGCGAGAGTTTCTAAAGGTATACAATGCAGTATTTACCTAAAACACAATGTATAGACTTACACAAAAGTAATGCCTCTCAATGATTATCTGCAGAGACCCTGCTCTCTGCCTGTGTTTCCTTACTTTTTCTCTCATCTTGCTGTGTTAGGGACATTTTAAGGATGTTGCCTTTGGACAGCTATGTGTAGCACCCACCCAAAAACAGCAGGCATGTGAGGTCGGGACTTTCTTGAAAAAGGTATCAACCAGGTGCCACACAATTGGCAGCAGACATCCAAGAGGAAGCTACGCACAAAACGCACATATCAAAGTGAAATGCAAAGCTAACAAAGCTTGTCCTAGTCAATCTGAGGTTGGCTTTCACCTTACCTGGGGAACACTGAAGAAAAGGATAAGGATAAAGAACGATGTAGAGTTGGCCTGTTGACTGTTGGACAGGTAAGGTGCTGGTGATTAGCTTAGCTTGCTAAAATATCGGCTTTTCCATCACAACAAAGGTATTATTCTTACAATAGCAGCTTTATGTGGACATACAAGCAGTAAAGAGAGGAAGGGCTGATTTGAAAGACATCTTTACAAACAGTAACCATCATTTCATGCACAATATACCTTTAAAGTGAGGACAGAGAATAGATAAAGGGAAGGTTGGTTGTGCACAGTGGTTTACCACCATTTAAAACCACGCTGCATGGTTAAAGATTCAGAGAGAAGTGTTACATATTCTATTTCAGAGCTGTGTGCAATAACAAAGCGAGGTCTGCACTCTGTATCAGTGCACATGCATATTCCAGCGCATATCTTAAGATTTTTTGTACATGTTACAGTGCAACGTGACAAAATTATTTAGTGAGAAAAATCAGAGTTTTATTATAACAAAGGGTCGATTTTATCTTTACCAGGGGAATAGTCCTGCGAATGCGAGCCGCTCTGTCACACTCCTCGTGGTTGAATCTTCCTTCTGATGCCATACTACACTGGTCACACTGACACAAACAGCTACTGAAAGCTCCCTCGCAAGTGCAGAAAGCCCATCAGACAGTCTCAAGTGAGACAATTATAAGTTCTATCCAAAATTTGCCGCCTGTCCGATAGCATACTGTGTCAACCCTTGGATAGCCTATGATTGTGCCTCACACCCATAAACACGCCTTGCGTCGCTGAATAACTAACCATCTGATGTGAGATGACACTTTTTTAGATAAGAACAAATGGGGTCCTGCCCCCTTTCCCACCATCTGCGGCCCCCTCACTAAACAGTTTAAAGTGCTAAGGGGTTATTTCCAATCGCTGCCATGCGCTTTCAATGGGAGTGGCGAAAAGGTTAATGAATTCAACACTGTAAGCCACGACTCCCCTTACAGTGGGCACAGCGAGAGGTGGCGGGTGCACGGGGCCTCAACAGCATGCTGATGAAGGCAGAGCAGTAGAGGAGAGTGTTGCTGCCCCCTGAAGGCGGAGATTGGCAGGTGCAAGGCTTGTGTAAGGGGCTGGTCAGGCTGGGGAAATGTCTGATTTCATTTAACACAATGTCTGTAATTACATGATCTCTGTATAATTAATGACAGTCTTTTTTTTTTCTATTTTTTGAGTGAAACATAAATTGAAATGACTTTAAATAGATTAGTTTAGGGGTGTCAAACTCATTTGTGGGCCATATACATTTCCCTTTCTTTGAGTATAAAGAAGTACACTCTGAAAACCATCCATTTACAAGACAGTTCCTGGCATCACCACACCAAAACTATAGTGAAGCAGGTTACATTATCTCCTGCCTACAAACCATTTACAAATCTTAAGTTTTGGCAGTACCATAGCAGAAGACTTCCACCAATATTGTTTTCACATAGAAGTCTGAGGATACAGATTATTTTGTACTGAAGCTGACTGACAATATTTTGCACAATGTGTGACAATAATAAATGTCTGTTTTTTTTTTTCAGAGAACTGTATTCTGGCCAGGGTGAAAAGCCTCTAAAGCAGCATTTCACAGGAAGCAGACTCGGACTGTTTAAAGGCCTTGACACACCTTGCCAACAGTCGGCCCTCGGTCAGCATCTGCTGCCCACATTGGTGCACTGTGTCCCACTCCGTTGGCCCTCGTCGGCGCTAGTTGGCTTTTTTTTCTGTCGGCTCAGCATGTTGAATCGATGTCGGCACAGCGGAGCCTGTCTGCAAATTAAATCAATCTGATTGGCAGTTCAGCTCAGCGCAGAAGAAAAAGAGAAACGAAAGTGAGGAATGTAAACAAAGAGCTAAGGTCAAGAGGGAGTGAGGTCAAGACAAACTTGTTATATAAGGTAAGAATGTTTGTCTTCAGCCATTGAGCTCTTCAGCAGGAACATTTCCTGATGGTTTGTGTTAGTGTTCACTGAGGCATGGTAAATATGCTCTGTTTGTTCAACATTGGATTGTGTTGTTAATATGCTAACTGGCTAACTAGCGTCAAGACAGTTTTCCTGTTTGGATGACAATCTCAGACAACTGCCATCTGCTGGTATGAAGGGGTATGTCCTCTCACACAGGGGCAGAACATATGTGCGTTTTAGCTGTTGGTTTGGTGCGTTTATGTGCAACTTTTTGGCCGAGACATGGCGGTAAGAGGCAACACAGCACGGGGCTCCTTTTACTGTTATTCCCCAACATCGGTTTGGTGTGTCTGGGCCGTTAGCCTTTAAAGTGCATTAATATTAGGTGTGCAAAGTCATCCAGTGGGTTGGATTGGACCCTTTGGTGCAGCTGCCAGCTAAGTGGTTGACACCCCTGGATTAGAGTGTGCCATTTCCTTTCCTTTTACAATTATGGAAACCATTCAGAACTAGCCTGGGGGGAAATTGTTGGTGTATTTTTTTCCTTGTCTCCATGTAGTGATGAAATAATGAATCAATGAATTGGTTCGTCACCAAATAGGAACTCAATGATAAAGATAATTTTGATTGCTTATTATTTTTTATTTCTGGCTTCAGAAGCTTGTGATGGACACTGGTACACACACACACACACACACACACACACACACACACACACACACACACGTATACATATATGTATATATATGTATATATATAATTATTCTGGCCTAAAAAAAATTGCTACATCGCAGCGCGGTAGCAATGGGGTAGGATTAGAAAACAGCCAGAGTGAACACTACTGCATTGTAAGATCACACTCCACCCTCTGCCGAGTAATCTTGTCAGAAAGCAGCAGCACATGCAAATTCACCAACAAGCTGAGGCAGATACAGAGAAAAGGAGAGGCTTATAGATAGAGAGAAAGAGAAGGAGGAGGACGCTTACAATCACAATAAAATCCCCAAAATTAGGGATTTATATAGGATTAAGTAATTGTATCAAATTGTACAATACTGTAGCTTACTGTGTTTTATTGTGCTGTATATAAATCGAAGAACTGACTGCACCAGTATATTATAGAGCCTGCATATGTGACACCTGTGTATTTAATATGTAATATGTGTGATCCACTGTAAACTGCTTTGGCAACATGTTTCTGCTCATGCCAAAGCAGCTTTTTGAATTGAAAATTGAATTGAGAGGGAGGCAGAGAGAGGCAGGGAGGATTTGTGTGTGTCTGTGTATTCCTCTGTCCCGGTATCTGAGCTGCATCTCACACTGCATCTCAACAACTTGACAGAGGGCGTCGGCAGCAAGGGACCTGAACCAGTGACCAGAAACAATCCCCAGGCAGGCTGTGTATTTCTGCTTTCCCTCCACACATCCCTCCATCCATATCCCACCCATCCCTCCCCTCCCTCCCTTGTAAATCAAAGCGACTTGCAGCACAGCTCCAGAGTCGGCCAGTGGTACATCAGGTGGAAGAAAATCCAATCTATTTGATTGAGATATTATTTGCATAGTGTGTACACTGTGGCTATTACGACTATGATTAAAACAATCATTCCAAATCCGCTCTTACGGAAAGCTGGTGGAGCAGAAACCACATTATTGCTGTGACTGGCTGCAGATAACTTTGGCCATGCGTGACAGTGGAAGAAAAAAAATCTTTGCTCTGCATCCCATGAGGCCGTATCATTCATTTTGCGACGTGGCATACGGTTCAGCATTCAGAGTCATGGGCCAGCAGCTTTGTGTTTACTCAGTAGTTATGAAGTCCATGGAACCGGCGCAGGGGCCATCTCTGTGTTTTTCTACTCCCCGTGCAGTTACCCCCCTCCTGCACTTAAAATGACAAGCAGCGCATATGTGGCCCTGCGACTCTTGAGTGGGAATGCGTCCAGTAGATACTGAGAGACAGAGAGAGGAAGAGAGGGAGCAGTTGGGGTGGATGCACCATCCTTTATTTATGGAGCTGGAAGCAGCCATGACTGACAACCCAGGATAGCAGAGAGGTCCATCTCCCTCAACCCCCCTAGAGCCTCGGGCTGTCTCACACCGAGGACGCTGTCACAAACACTCACACAATCATCAACACTGTCGGGTAAAAAACCTCCTATCTCCATAATGTCAACTTATCAGGGTTGTTCTTGCTTGAGAACCGTGCGTGACGACCAGGTAATCTTCTCAGAAGTACTGTGAAGGTTTCATGGGATTTAGTGGCACCTAGCAGTGAGGACTGCAAATTGCAACCAAGCGACAACCTCTGGGGGTCAAAAATGAAGCCAGTGCCACAGTGCTAATAACTGCAGTTCATCAAATGGCCACTTGAGGCAGGCTCCAAAACGGAGTCAGTCTCCATAGCAGAAATAAACGTTTGCAGCCTGGTACAAAGAAACGGTCTGGTCTCTTTAGCAAATTTCAACATCTTTACAGGGTGCGATTTTTTTATAACTCACCTGTTTACGATTTAGGAAAGCCTAAAGTTACACGTAGCTGAGGTCACTTTAAGTGACAGGCTGTCTGAGAGGCATCACCACAGTCTATGAGTCAGATCCACCCCTTGTTTCTCACAGCTCCACCCTCCTGTCCAAATATAATCACTTCTGGCTCCAAAAAACCAAGATGGCAACGGCCAAAATGCCGAACAAGAGGCTTCAAAACGGCAGCCCATAAACCAATGGATGACATCACGGTAGCTACGTCCATTATTTTATACCATCTATGATTGCAACCAGCTGAAACTTCTCACATGTGCCAAGAATTCCTTTGGTGTTCATTATTCTGGAAGTTTTTACAGGGAGCTGGATCATCCACAGAGGTCTTTTCCTCTCCAAAATGAACGGACCTGGTGATTAAAACCAATACACACACAGAAAAAAGTAGTTTCGAATTACAGGTCAGTGTTTCTCCGATGCTGTTTAGCTTGTTGCAGGCAACTAGCTCGGCACCAGTTAATGTGTGCTCATAATTTTTCTGTGATAACTTAAGACGGGGGCCAAACTATCCGCGGAGGTCTCTTCCTCTCCAAAATGAATGGATGCGTTGATTTAAACTGGTAAAAACACTGAATAATGCAGTTTTATGTTTAAAAAAACAAGTATTTTTTCCAATGCTGCTCATCATAGAGGGGCTGCTAACTATGGTGGCCAGCTTGGATTAGGACACGCTCCAAATATCCGAAGGTAAGGAAAACACGATTCCTATTTTCAGGTGATTATACACTAAAGAAAACATACTTATTCTATTCTAATTATTCCACTTCTGCCAATTTATCACCCTAAATCCTACACACTGGACTTTCAACACCACTTATGGAAAGCTGAAAATCTTTTTTTGTTTTATTTGGAGATACAAGGTTTTGATATGACAGCTGTGACGCATTGACCTGAGTGTGTAGAAGCACCAGCGTGCTCACTGACATGCACACACCCTGAAAAAAGAGAGGATTGGATATGGAAGTGACAGATACATGAACAGATTTGATCTTGACAGGCTTTCATCCTGAGAAGTCTTATTCTGTCTCGCTGTTTTCCACACACTCCTCTTGTCCTGCTTTTAATTTTTTTTTCCTACCGAACCAGTGTCCGCGCTCGTGGCCCGCCCGCGCTTAAGCAATGAAAGAGCACATGAAAGCCTTTGCTCCAACAGCTCTCCATAAATATTGCACCACACAAACATATTTGGCCAATTTACACTTTTTCCTTTGTCTGACAGTTCCATCAACAAGCAGCTGGGTGGTTTCCATTCACATAAATAAAATATCAGGAGGAACAATGTGTGTGTTTTTTAAAAAAAAAAACAAAAGTTTCTCTCCATCTGATGCATGGCATGGATGTGTTGGACTACAGAGAAGCGAGTGACAGCTCTCACATAACTTTGATTTTATCTGTTCTAGCATACAAGAGTGCATTTTATTCCATGGGAGACAGTAGCACTGGTCTTTTTTTTCCCCTCGCAAAGCTATAAATAAACTTCAAAGCAATAGAGAACGACACATAATATCATGGAAATAAAATGCAGAGTCTCCTTTCAGGACTCGCACTTGCCGCAGAATGTTTAAAATTTAAACATGCTTGTCGCAGCTTTTACAAAGTGCCTGACAAATTATTAGCAACAACTGTGCGAACATGAAATGCCTCCCCAGATCGAATGCTTTTAATAGCATGGAGATGGTACATCGGTGAAGTGTTTGCTTTGTTGGCGAGAGATCACTTCACAGAGCTTCCATTGGTCTGACAGCCAGGGAGAGCCCTGTAATAAGTGCCTTAACAGCTGAAACACCTAGCAACAGGATGACAGCGCTTTCATACATCATGTTCACTGATCGATAAAGGAAGAGAGCCGACACCTTCTTAAGAGCACCACTTGTCCTGAGACTTTGAAAGGAGTCTGAGAAACATTAAGGGTTTGAGCCAGTGGCTCGGAGGTCCAACAATATGATTAAAAGCACTGTTCTTCTAGGTCAAAGCCAAACTTGATCAGCAGTTCGCTCAGGCCTGCAACATGCTAAGGATCAGTGTCTTTGGGAGCAATTTGATTCAGAGACGCACGAGCTCAGGCTTCGCCCGCAGCAAAGATGTGGGGTTTCTTTTAGCATGCGCTAACCCTCCTTTCATCTGCTGGTTTGCGGCCTGCAGTGCAAAGTGGGTTTTACTGTGGACACTGAGCACAGGCTCTGAGCCGGAGAGACAGACAAAGAGCGGGTCCAAGCTTGCATGGCAATTACAGCGATACATGCAGGAGGTGTATTTCAACATGGTTCAGTAGTCAAGTTGATGGAAATGTGTTAATGCTGGTATATGAGAGCTTGATATACAGTATATTCATCACATTCATACAGTGTGTGTTGCCTGAGGGAGGGAGCTACATCACAGAAATTTAGTTGTTCTTTGTTGGTGTTTTTCAGTTTTAAAGGAAAATATCAGCCGCAAAATGACTATTTGTTTGTCAATTACTCACCCAACCTGGTCTCACTCTGAAGTCTTCGAAATCCGGCACCTGGGCAGTGACTTGTAGCATCAGACACTGATGGAAAAAGCTGTGCTTTAATGTCAGCACGATATGCAACCGGTCGCCGTCATAGTTTAATGGCTCTCGGCAGCGTCAGGGGGAACGTGGCAGGACAAGAATAAAAGTTAAGGCGGCAAAAGTCCGAGTAGGGCGGGTGGGAAGGGTGGTGGATGGGTCCAACAAACACCAACTGTCACCTGGGAGAGTGATGCTCGCATCCCATGAGATTATAAAACCAAACCCTGTTCTTTTTTCCTGAACCTAACCACGTGCGTTAGTTGTTGGAGGAGAATATACGTCGATTCACGTTCTAGTACTGACTTAGTGCATTTACCCTGAAAGAGACTGTATGTAAACGGTAAATGTCCTGTAAAAACAGAAGTGTATTTTGAAAGAAGGCAATGCGTGTAACAGGCAGAACTTGACACGGTGTCCCAGGAAGTCAACAACCAACGCACCCAGGGTGCCTTTCACGTCGTATGTGGACAACGAAGGTCCATGACCAAAGGTCAATATGTGACGAGGTCGGAGTGAGAATGTGTTGACTCACCATGTGTTAAATTTGTGAAAACTTTGTTTTTCTCATGAATGGAGAATCCAAAAAAAGGCCATTAAAAACTAGTCAGTACAAACAGTCTTATGCACAGACAAGTAGCATGCCTGGGCGTGCATTAGGATTGGGTACCAAACTCTGTACTTGTACGGTGGCGACTGAATTACATTGGTACTGCTAAGAACAGATTTACGTTTAATCCCTCAGTGGCAAATTTCAGTACCTGAGACCACGTCTGGGTGTGAATGCTGAGTTTAGACGACAGGTGGAAGTGCTGCGAAGCGCCCCGAAGGCTGGAAGCCAGCCATGATGCTCTGAGGCTGGCAATGCAGCTCGGCGGAGCCACCGGGTTTAACTTTAGACAGGAGGCACAAGTGCCGTGAAGCACCCCGAAGCTGGAAAGCCAGCCACAATCTCTGCAGCCGCTCCGTCGACTTCCCAGTGAGCTAAAACTATCACTGTGGTGATGATCTGTCACAATAGTTACAACTTCTGGTCTGTTTTCCTTTCCATGTTATTTTAGTAATAGCCTAGTATCACTGCAAGACGAGCAGATACAGCATGTACTTGGGAAGTACTGAACATATGACTGGATAAATGAGACTTTGGTTATACTGCACAAGTTCTGTGAGTGTGTAATTGGATGTTTTTATCTAGCTTTGCTGTTGTTAAATGTGGACTTCAGTTCAAGAAGAATGTTCACCTTATTGGAACATGTGAGTGGAAGAAGAAAGTTTACAAAGTTCAAGGTAACACGCAGTGAGTAATTCATATATAAATGGTCATTCTGAAGGTGAAGTATTTCCTCAAGCTGAGCCAGTTTTATTTATACAGCCCAGAATCACTTATACGGCTCAGAGGTCTTCACACTCTACACAAGTAGCAGTAGAATTACAACATAAAGTTAATAAAGCTGTCACAATGAAGCGAGGGAGAGTAGCGACCAGGGAATGACACAAATGCAGACAGTCAAGGCAACAGGAAAATTTCAGTGGTTTATTGAAAAAGTACAGCTTGCAGGCAGGTAAAGTATGACCAGCAGGCTGGCAACACGTAAAGGCAGGAGTGCAGATTGCACAGGCAGGTAGCAGGCAACAGAGGATCAAACGCAATGACCAGAAACCACGGAGCAATCCCAATGAACTGACAGAGGAATGGAGGATCTGGGCTGGTGTATAGAAATTGGCTGATGGCACAATGAGATGCAGGTGAGGAAGTGGGCAGGGAAGGGCAAGCAGAGCAACAGAAGAGAATTGGGAACATGTGTATTGATTAGGGAGGCAGTTCGGTGATGGGGAAGGGTGGGGAAGTCTGGGGGCATGTGGTGGATGGATGGAAAACAGCAATAAAGGTGCTTTGGTTATTGTAGAAATGTGGCTGAAGAGAGGGACAGAGAAGCAGAATGAGAATCAATATGCACAGGTGAGGCAGACATTGTGACAGAAGCACAGATATGCAATACAAAGGCAAAGGTAGAACGTTTCAGGCAAAGTTAACCTGTGTGTGTGGCTGTTTCACTGTTTAACAGCTAAGGGTTTGCATATGCACAAAATAGGGCACAAAAATCTCACATAGCATTCAAACCTTTGTTGTACATCTTTGGGAAAACTACTAATTGTTATATATTTATAATAAAATCATTCTTTTAACTAAAACAATGTAATGTATTATGCAATATATTAATTTCCTACACTCTCAGTTGTGCACTTGTGTTACTATGGTTCTTGTTTTTATGCAAGAAACCAAAGACCAATGATTCATTGCTAAACTGATTAGTCAATTAACAAAAAATTAATCTGCAACAGTTTTAATGATTTATTAATTCTCTGCAAAAGCTAGTTTGTGTTTTCACATTGTAATAGGCTTTTATTTTTTCACTATTTCCTCATAATTTATTGATTAATCGAGAAAATAATCTGCAAATTTACAATGATGAAAATAATAGCTGCAGCCCTAAACCAAACTGTTGGATATTAATATTGTTTACATTGCATCACCAAAGGTCAGTCACCAGCAATAAACAAATACAACAAAGCTGATGCACACAAGACTTATTTTAAAAATACTGTTTGTACCTGCAGAATAAGATAAATGTTTTCACTGAGTGTTTCCACAGCAGCACAATAGTGTCAGGTGGTCACAGAATTAAAAATCCCCCTCTGTCTCACAGCAGTGATGACTAAAAGTTAATGGTAGTGTTTCATATTAAGAGTAGCAGTGTGGGCTTGAAGCGTGTGTGCTAAACTGGGCACAGTCATTGTTTCAGATACTGAACTGATTTCTCATCTGCGTGGCTTGTTGCAAAAATCGGAACATCAGTATTTGTGTGTGTGCGTGTTCTGAGAGCATGTGAGTGTGCATTCTGAGGAGGGGACCTTACAGTGCAACATTTTCAACTAAACACTTTGGCGCCTCCAAATGGTGCCAAACAGCAACTGCTTGATTTGAAACCCAGAGATCATGTGCTGTAAAGTCCCCACACACCTCAGCTCTACATTTCTTTGCCAGAATTTCATGAAAGCAAACAGGATTAGATCTGCTGCATCTTAGTTAGTGAGGGTGTTATTATTAATCCCTTTAAGTTTATAAAAACCCTGTTATCACGTGACTTAGCAATAGAGCTTTGGTCATGTGATGACAGGTAAAATCTAAAGTAAAAACAGGACACAGGAAAGAAACTAAACTCCAAACCACAGAGACTCAATTTGAAGCTACAAAAGTGCTGAGAGCTGAACGCACACAGACTTTTAAAAATGCCTTTCTGTCTGGTCTGCTGCAGACAGAGGTGAGTAGAGTCTCGCAACACACGCTCGTTTGAGGTTGAGAAGCAGGGTTGTCTGGGGTTGGCTGCGATCAAGGAGATGTCACTGCTACCTGCTTGAGGGCGGGCGGCCTGGCTTTTGGACCTACTCTGGAGAAGGTCCATCTCTGCCGTAGCTTGGCGTGGCAGTCTTAATGGATAATGGAATGACTCAGTGCGGCCAAAAGTGACAGTGGAAAAGGCCCATTATATAAGTCGGGGGTACCTCTGGCTCTGTTCAAGGATGGCCTTTAGTGCTTAGTTCGCTGACCCCTGATCAATAGCTCTGACCCCTCCCCAGACTATGTTGTGACCTGTTCTAGTTATGGATGCATCAGTCTTTCTTTCTTCCAGTACAGACTCTGAAACCTCAACTCATCAGTACTTGAGTCACCTCTGTGTGGGTTATCACAACACCGCACAGCAATGTACAAAAGAGGGAAATTGGCCTCCCAAAAAATTGCTTTGTGTTTGTCTTTGTTTAATTACACGGTCAGGTGGAGGCAGCATTGTTGTACTAAGCATAAAAGTGTACCACAAATTAAACAAAAGAAGGAGATACTCTACACCTGCAGAGGCAAAAGAGGCAGATAGAAAGCAGACGGATAAGACACAAAACTCACATAACAATATTGTTGGCAGCATGTCACGTGTTGTATTATAATTCATTATTTCAGAGTTTGTCAGGGGCAAGAACAAAAAGTCTGTAGAGCCTGGCTAGCAGCCAACCTCTGTATCGCTAGCTGCTGTCCTGAGGTCTCTGTCTCTCTCCTGGGTTACTCCCCTCACTGAAACTAACACTGGTGATCCTAGATAAGAGGTATTATGATGCTTGTCATCACCCATCTCTGTTAGCACTGGGGTTTCCAGAGGCCGGTTGTTACACACCACAACTTTTAACTACATCCACAGAAGGTACTCTGCAAACGAAACTGGCTCAGATGTCATTACCTTTTTGTTTTTGCTGAGTGCATCTTTGACATAAGATTTCTTTACCATGACCATACCATGATACATACAGCAGTAATTTTGGTACTATATATTATATAACACCTGTGTTATACTGCTAATTTTATAGGTTGGTTTAATCACAGCTTGGAAGAGGATTTTCTCATTAGGTTGAAGAAGTGTCAGCACTTGGCACAGTCTTCTAGCCTCAGTCTGGTGGTGAGGGAGCTTTCGTTTGTTGTCTTGAGGCAGAGCCGTGAACAAGTACAAGTAACAAGTGTTGAATGTCTGTGAACAGGCAGGCAGTGGCTCAGTGCGGAGGAGGCCCTGCTGTTTACGCTACACGAGGCGACCAAAAGAGACTTTGGTACCATGTAGCTCACATTTAAGCATGTGATTTTTGTGTTTACATGTGTGTGTGTGTGTGTGTGCCCATGTGTGTGTGTGTGTGAACGGCCAGACAGGACGAGCACCGCCTCAGGACCCAGAGATGGAGTGGGCTTATCGAGGATCTATTCTTTCCCACACTCTTGTGCTCTGACCCAGACAAGGCCCGCTCTGATTTCCCTGGAGTGAAGCCGCAGCAGCTCTGATATTCTCCGGCAAACTTTATCTCTCCAGCAAAGCTAATGGTCAAAAATCAAGACGTGTTGGCTCAGCTGATCACTCAGAGGAAGCTGGCTGGTGGTCGAGAGGCAGATCGGACCCCGGCCAATCGATAACCCACTTAGCATTACTACGTTAGCATTCATCGACAGACAGCTTGGGCATGAGTGTGCTGCCTTTATTTGGGATGAGCACAAAATGTTGTAGTCATTTTGGACATTATCTTATCAATCAGTGCTTCACCTTTGATCAGCCTGATATATAATTTACGTCATCTGTGATATTGTTTGTGCATTTTTCCAGTTTAAAGAACTGAATGAAATTTAGCATACAAGATATCAATGAATATTTTCTTGGTGTTTTAATTCACTATTGTCCTGTCAGAATTGTGATTACATATATATTTTACATGCAGTGACGGCGTCCCCTACACTAATGTCTATTTTTGGCACCCATCAACAATGTTGGTACTTGATCTTGATCTGTCCTCTCACTAAGCCCCACTCTTACTCCCGTCAAGCTTTCCATTCTTGCACAGCACATACATCTGAGCAGTTCATAACGATGATGGGGGCAGACATACCACTTCACATTTAAAGTCATTTCTGAAACAATGGATCTTTCATTTCAGACAGAGGCAGACAGAAGCAGCCCTCTGATCATTTCTGCTGTCAAATTTGGCAGCTGAACATCTAGAGCTACAGTTACAAGCTAACATTAGCTCCATGAGTTGGTTTAAAACACAATCTCAGGCTGACTTTAATGTTTCAAGCTGACTCGCTTAAAATGAGAAACATAAAACCTGATGGCTATATGATACCGTACTAAAACACTGAGGTTGACGCTGCATATGCCTCAGGCAAGAAGTCAGCATCCCCACCAGTTGATGATCCATGTAGAGGACACGTCATAAAAAAACAGCATTGTTCTTGTATTGCAGGGTAGAGTCAGTTAGTTCTAGTATCAGTCTTTGTCAGACACATGTCTGTGTTATCTGTAATGTCAGCAAGATTCTGTTTCAAAGTTATAGCTACAGGTAGCTGTACAGTTAACAACACACATAAGTTATCCAACCTGTTAAAATGTCAAACTGAAGCTGTAGAAGCCAAACTCGGCAAGAATACCAGGGACCGTGATTTGGCTGAATTGTTGGCTCATTGCTGCCTCCAGCATTGTACTTGATATTACCATACAGTGTTACGGCTGTATGTATTCTGTTCTGCTGTGCTTCCCTCCTTTGTAGATCTGCCCAGGTGTGCTGCATCAGGTAACGAGGTGCTGTGCACCTGGCATGGAGGTATTTAAGAGCTCCTGTGCCAGCAGCAAGGGAAGAGAGGTTCTGGTGTGGGGACTGCTGGACCTGTTGCCTCTCAGCATGGGATTTTTGTGTGTCTTGTGTGTTTGTTTTAAACCTAATAAATCCCATGGATTTGAGTGTTTTAAAAGGTGTTCATGTGATTGTTTTTTTGAGTCAGATTTGGAGTTGTGTATACACTTGTGAACAATTCAGAAAGTATAAAGCCTTTTGAAGCACACAGACGTTTCACCAATAGCTGGGTGCAGGATTTATTTACATTTTGACCCAAGCTAAGAATATGATTGACTTACTGTCCTATATTTATTCTTTCATTTATCCATTCATTTTCCATAACTGCTTATCCTGTCGGGGGTCACAGGGGGCTGAAGCCTATCACAGCTGACACTGGGCGAGAGGCAGGGTACACCCTGGACAGGTCACCAGACTATCTCAGGGCTGACATGTAGAGACAGACAACCATTCACGCTCACATTCACATCTACGGACAATTTAAAGTCACCAATTAAACTGCATGTCTTTGGACGAAGGAAGCCTCTTGCTGTGAGGCGACAATGTTAACCAGTGCATGCTGCTGTGCTTTTTAATATCATAAAAAAATGAATGCTTAAAGTTACTTATATCACTACTGCCTTATAGTGTTGATATAACTTGGGTGTTCTGCTAAATTTGGCATCATGTTTCACTCAGTAGGACTCGGATATGATAAATCAGCAGGTATAACAATGTGTTAACTGCATTGTTAAGGCAGAGGAGCAATATATGTGAAACATCATGTTTTTTCACTTTACATGGAGCTCAAATTATCACCGAATTATGTGAAACGTTCACCAAATGAGTAAGTGTCTGTTTATGAGTCATAACAAATCATAAATCATCCTCTAGAAGGAGCAGGTGTTTACTGTAAACAATCTGCTCCATTAAATTTAACAGCATATGAATGAAGCAAAGCTAGCTAATCAACAATGTGACTGGTCTTTACTCATTGGGACATAATAAACAGAAATTTGCCATAGTTTTTGTTGTCAATACTTCTTTTATTCCCATGTTGTCACTGACTACACAGAACACTGTGATAAAGAAATCAACACATGTTCAAAAAGGAGTAAGAAGAAGTATCTGATCTTACCCCTTTTTTTATACATTAAAGTTAAGCATCCTGAACATGTTTAAACATAAAAACAAATGCAAAGAAAATGCAGAATACCTCATTTGGTTATAGCAAGTTTTATGTCATGTGTCAAAGACAGATTTGCTTGTATTAGACCACTGTGTCAGTGAGCACACTTGTTGGCAAACTGTAACTCTGTACAATACTCCATGTGGAGCTATAAATCATAGTGTAATGTGCTGAGGCTAGAGGACTATCTTTGGCTGTGAAAAAAATATTAAGAGAAAGTCATGTTAAATGGGAATCAGCGCTAATGTTAGCAGCTAGGCTAACTGGCTTCCACTTGCCAGGTGGAATGCAGTTGCATCATATTATTCAGACCATGGGGGGAAAACGGTTAACACCACCCCAAGCTGTAATTCCTAATGCAGGGAATTCTTACAGCAACTATCTCCCACTTGGTGAAAAGAACAACAGAAGCATCACAAACTTGTAGGAACATAGCTGCAACGCGTCCATCACAGGTTGATAAATCACACCAAGAGAATAAACTCAGCTAATTAGAAAGAAGATATACACTATGTCTAAAATCTGCTTTCACTTGTTAACAAACCACCACAGCACACAACACGACAAACCATCTAATTTAGGCTTCTTATCTGGCGTGACTGCAAAACTAGCAATTAAAGTAAGTATCTTGAAATGATGTGTGAATGCTCCCATATCAGAACAGCTCAAATTTTTCCTCTTCTTACTCTTCTGCTGACATTAAGGAGATCATGAAATCCTCAGTTAGAGACTATTTTCATCGTCTCTAAACCCTTTTCACTGTGGGAGTCTTCCTTGTTTACTTTGGATGGTATTTATTTTCCACTTCAGGCCTGTGTTAATGAGGCATAACAACACCTGGCTGACCAGATTACTGACACTGAGTGAAAACATCCACACTCCCTGCTCGTTGTTCTTGGGGACTTCAACAAAGAAAACCTCAGTAAAGAACTGCCAACATAAAGACAGCATATCAGGCGTCCCACCAGGGACAATAACACTGGACTGCTGCTATACAGTAATAAAGGACGCCTATCACTCTGTTTCCTGTGAAGCTTTGGGACTATCCCATCGCTGTCTGGCTCACCTTCTCCTGACTTACAGGCAGTATCTGAAATCTGCTTAGCCTGTGGTAAAGACTGTGAGTAGGGGGACCAGTGACGCAAAGCTTGACTGTACTGAGCTTGACTGTACTTTGACTGCTGGCGTCTTTTTGAGGTTGCGTGCAGATACAGATCTGGATAAACTCTTTGACACTGTGACATCTTGCATCAGTTTTTGTAAAGATGTGTGCTGCCTAAAATCTTCTGCACATACAACAACAATAACCCGTGGTGTATTGCAAAACTCAGGGAGCTTTGTCAGGCCAAGAAGGAGGCCTACGGAAGTGGGGATAGAATCTGTGCAAACCAGGCCGGAAACACCCTGACAAAAGTGATCAGAGTAGGAAGAAGGAGCCACTCTGAAAAGCTGAAAAGCAGGTTTTCAACCAACGTCACACAAGTCTTCAACTGTGTGAAGTCCCCTCCTGCTTCAAACACTCTGCTATCATCCAGGTCCCCAAGAAACCCTCCATCACAGAATTAAATGACTACAGGCCCGTCACCTTGACATCTTTGGTCATGAAATCTTTCTAGAGACTGGTGTCGGCCCACCTTAGGGACATCACACGACCCCTGCAATTTGCATACCAGAAAAACAGGTCAGCAGATAATGGAGTCCATATGGGACTGCACTACGTCCTACAACACCTCGTCACCCCAGGAAGTTACGCAAGGATCTTGTTTGTGGGATTCAGCTCTAAACTCAACACCATCATCCCAGAAAGCCTCCGCTCCAAACAGCTCACCATGCCAGCCCTCATCTGTCAGTGGATCACAAACTTCCTGACAGACCAGAGGCAGCAGGTGAAGCTGTGGAAAATCACATCCAGCACTGGCACCATTAGCAGCGGTGCCCTCCGAGGACTTTTGCTCTCTCACTGCTCTTTTGCCTCTTCACCAACAACTGCAACTCAGACAGCCTCCCTGTAAAACTCCTGAAACTTGCAGATGACACAGCGGTTACTGGCCTCATTTGGAACAGTAACGAGTCAGCATACAGATGAGACGTTGAACAGCTGGCCCTCTGGTGAGGTCAGAGCAACATGAAGCTGACCATGCATCAGAATTGTGGAGATGACAATGGGCTTCAGGAGGAGACCTCCAACACTGCTCCCCATCACTGTACTGAACAGCACTGTGTCTGCTGTGGAAACTTTCAAGTTCCAGGGATCCACCATCTCTAGGACATCAACTTGACATCAGTCAGACATCCAGTCCAACATCAACACAATTAGGAAAAAGACCCAGCAAAGAGTATACTTCCAGTACCAGCTCAAGAAGTTCAACCTGCCCGAGGAGCTGCTGAACCAATGCTATACTGCAAAAGTGCGATCTGTTTTCTGCGCATCGATCAGCCACCAAACAGGACAGGAAGAGACTACAATTGAAGAAAAGAGGAAGAATAGGCACCAGGCTGCCCTCCATTTAGATCTTAGACCAACATATTCTCATCCCAGGTCATCAAATACAGACGAATTGTCGAATCAATTTTTATTTATAAAGCGCCAAATCATGGACACTTTTCATCTAGAGCAGGTCTAGTACCAAACTATTTTTAGACACAGAATCCTCGAACAGGACCAGGCTCGAGGAGGGCAGACATCTGTATGGACCAGTTGGGTTGGGAGAGACAAAAAGGGAGAAGCAACGCTACACCAAACACTGTACACCAAAGCAACCAGACACAGGAACATTTAAATGAGTTGAATCAGTCATACACTGTCATTACCCTGTAACACCAAAACATCTAATTTTGCTCCTATTATAGATTACAATTTCACTGCACATCTGTCACTGTCAATGTAAATACCACATGCTGTATAGTATATGGACATGTATACATGGGCATAGTATGTAATTATCTAGACCAGTTTTCTCACATGGTGTGCCAGCACATTATTGCAATGTTCAGCTGGGCCAATACAAAAAAAATGAATTTTTAATTGACTGTATCAGTATGTTGTGTGCACCTATTTCCCAATAAAGAGGCAAACTATAGCAAAAAATGTAATTTAATTTAATTGAATTTTTAAAAAATCTCCACAGGGAGCCTATTTATTGCCGTTCATGCGTAGGGATTATTAGTGTGTGACACATCAAAAGCCTGATTGGCAGCCAGTGTGAGGGATGATAACGTTTAAAAGCAGAAAGCTGTGAGTGGGACAATGGATCACTTTATTGTAAGGAGCAAATTACAACAAAGCACCAGTGAAGACAACCTACCAGAAGAGAAAAGAGAAAGAAAAAGCTAGTAGACAGTATCATGAAAGCTACCTGTCTTATTTTGTCTCATTTTATTGTCTTATGTCGTGATGAAGAGTGATAACACACCTCATAGAAACTGATGTGCGCAGATATAAATACAGGTGTGCCTTGAGATTTTGGCTTGCCCTTTGGTGTGCCTTAGGCACTAAAAGTTTGAAAACCACTGATCCAGATCATGTATATCCATCCAGTATTTATTTCTTTGCACCTTTTTTTATGTATTCATATAATATTCTGTGTATTTCACAAACTTGTACATAGCATTTCTGTATGTATTTCTGTGCATAGCTTTGTTGTCCTTGTTCCCAGCTGTTATGTCCATTTCACGTGTAAGTACATCACAGCAATGCCAAATTCCTTGTGTGTGTGCACATACTTGGCCAACAAGGGTGATTCTGATTTTCTGCTTCCTGAATGTAGCAAAGGCTGGCTAGCCTCGCTTGCTAACTTCCTTTTCAAGAGGAAAACAAGCATAACAGCATGACAGGTCCTCCCAAATCTTAAATGCTGTAAAGGGACAGCTGGCAGTGACTGTACAAGTATGTGAGCATCTTGAAACTAACTCTGCCTCCAAAGCACTGTTTTACTTTGTCATGAAAATATAAAATATTCACAATAGCTGCAGTATATTGTAGCTTGTATGTTGTTTCACAAAAAGTGAGAATGATTCAGACTTTGACTTTAAGATAATTTCCTTGTCGCTCTGTTGACTGAAGTATTAATAACTCCTGCAGTCGTAACTCATCACTTTTCACCTCGGTCGACAGAGTCACGAGATGCTTCAGGAATCTCTCCTCTGCCATCCTGCCTGCAGCTGCTGCAAACAGCTGTGGTCAAATTTTCTCACGGGCATCATTTAATTGTTATCATGCAAAGCCCTCTTCTCCCTGAGGAGGGAGCGGTTTTCTATGATAACAATTAATTTGTCACTCCCCGCAACAAAGTCACTTCAGTGTCCTCAAGTGCCAGCTGCGTCTTCGCTGCAGAATAATAACTGTTTGTTTTTATTTTGATGCCACACGACTGTTCGGCTGCAGAAATGCTGGTGGTGAGCCACAGGTTTCATTATGAGGCACATGCAATGGCAGCTGGAAACAGATGGTTTACAGGAATCCAATTGGTTATTTATTTATTTATTTTTTTACCAAAGACATTTTTTTTCTCCTGAAAATTGGAATAAAATCAAATAGAAAGCACAGAGTTGTATCAAAATTGGCTTTATTTGCTTGGACTCAGACATTTGTTAAAAAAAATTTACAGACATAAAATCTTTTAAATAAATAATCAGCATAAATAGTTGTTATATCAAGCATAAAAATAAAGGTGTGTGCATTTCAACAGTGCCATTTTTTACACAGACTTTCTGCTATAGTACTGTACATATATTTACGTTATCTTTTCCTTAACTTCTTTCCTCCACTCTCTCCTCTCCCTGCTTCCTAGCTGTTAATCATTTCCCCTCTTGCCAGCCCCCCCCCCCCCACACTGTCATTTCCCAATCCTCTCCAGTGCAGGAGTTCAGTGAAAGCTCTGCTCTCAGCATTCTTATGCTTGTGTTCTGAGTCTTCATGTGACCTCCGGGACTCCATTCCGGATAACTTTCCTCCCCAGTCCCCCCCCCGCCACCCAGCTCTTGTGCTTTCACTCTGATTTTCTTTTTCTGTCGATACACTCCATCTTGCGGCTCTCGTCTTTGTTTATCCTGAAAAGGGTGAGGAAGAAAAACTGGGATCAGGCCAGAGGACTAATATAAAACATCTGGTGGTTTGTGCAAGGAGTCACATGCTAATACTTGATGAGATTGGTTGAGCCAATGTTTTGCAATAAAACCCGTGTTATTTGCAGAAAGATTTCTGTCTAGTTCACTTTGCTTCTTTTTTTTTGCAGATTAAACTGGAGCATTTTGGCTCTAGAAAATACAGTATGTTTTGATGCTGCATCTTGGGGCCAAATCAAGCATTTTTGTGGTGTGATTTTCTGCCCCGAGTCTCTGGAAAGCAGCGCAAAATCCCACTGTTGCAAGAGGATTCAGTCAGCCAGTTTGAAAAGGCTTGAATTTGTGTGCAAATTTAAACTCAGATGGTCTAAAGTGGGATCTGAGTACTTCACTTTACCAGTCTATCAGCATAAAATAGCTGGGGGAGAGCATCCAGTGCCAGCTACTTCATTCAACATGCTCACATTTTGAGAAAGAATCTAGCTCTAAAGTTCATCAAGTGGAAGTGATGCTATTGTCTCAAAGCTCAGCAGAAATAGTGTGGATCATTTGCACGGTGCAACTTACCTTTCCCAGCATTTCAGAAAAGCCCTGGCCATCTTTCCCTTTGTGTCTATACAGATTTTATCTGTGGAGTTGCTCATGGTTACACTGAAAGACAGAAAAAGGAGCCAAATTCAGAATCAGGATCAACATGGCTGATGAGATTCTAAATGTTTTAAAGCTGCAGGTATCCACATTGCATTTCAACTTACATCAGTTCAGTTTTATCACATCCAGGATGCATTTCAAGGACTTGGAAATCTGACATGTTGCCCTTGATGAACTTGATTGAGCTGAGGCATGAGCAGCGTCCAATAAAGTCGTGAGCTGCAGGGAAAAGTTTTTAAGAAAGCAGTTAGGCATGCAACCTCACGAGTCACCCGTAGTTTTGACACAGAAACGACATCCGTTAAACTCTAGTTACACTTTAAGAATGAACAGTATTGCAGTTGGGTTGCATAATAAATGATTAGCTTTTAATCTTTTGCATTGTTTTAATCATTACTGTATCACGCATGTCGCAGTCCATTAATATACAGCTTTAATTATTGTAATAACTCACCTTGATAGAGCTGAATGCAAACTGCAGCCAAAACAACCAGCAGGAGAGTGCAGCTTTTCTGTGACAAGGCCATTTTCGTGTTGAGTAAAAACAAGTCCAGAGAGATATTCTGGGGGAGAGCAGGTTGAAGAGAGAAGAGTGAAGAGCTGCTACGAGCCTCCTTGCCTTTTATAGGCAGAGGCAAAGTGGGTTTTCCCAGAGTCCACGCTTTTTCCCGTCAAGCCAAACCTGAAACATGCTCTGGAATTTCCACACACACTCTGGAGACACACACTGGAATGTGCTTAGCACTCCTTTCACAGTCACAGAAGGGAAAGGGAAAATGATCACAAACAAAGTGACTCCACTACATGATGATTAATACTTTATTGGGCACTTCACCCGGGCATGTCCAGGCAAACCAAACTCTAAGTAAACTGTATTGTCTGTTAGGACTGAGGACAGTTGTGTCATGCTGACTTTGATAGATGTTCTTTTGACAGGAAGGTGTATAACGTTAGGTGTTATTAAACAAGTCATGGTGGGAGGTTTGCTTTAATAGCAGAGCCTCACATTGGTTTAACGACAGTGTAATTTTGATTTACAGCTAAAAGCTGTTACTGTATAAAATGAGCCTGAAGAGTTTATTTACTGTATGTATGAAGATGAAAATTCATATCTATTATTATGATTAGGCTTTATTAGTCTCATATGGTTCTAAGTAATGAATACTGTATGAATTTACACTCACTAGCCACTTTATTAGGTACACCTTGCTAGTATTGGGTTGGACCCCTTTTGCCTTCAGAACTACCGTAATTCTTCGTGGCATAGATTCAACAAGGTGCTGGAAACATTCCCCAGTGATTTTGGTCCATATTGACATGATAGCATCATGCAGTTGCTGCAGATTTGCCGGCTGCACATCCATGATCTCTCATCCCACCACATCCCAAAGGTGCTCTATCGGATTGAGATCTGGTGACTGTGGAGGCCATTGGAGTACAGTGAACTCACTGTCATGTTCAAGAAACCAGTTTGAGATGATTTGAGCTTTGTGACATGGTGCGTTATCCTGCTGGAAGTAGCCATCAGAAGATGGGTACACTGTGGTCATAAAGGGATGGACACGGTCAGCAACAATACTCAGGTAGGCTGTGGTGTTTAAACCATGCTCAGTTGGTACTAAGGGGCCCAAAGTGAACCAAGAAAATCTCCCCCGCACCATTACACCACCACCACCAGCCTGAACTGTTGATACAAGGCAGGATGGATCCATGCTTTAATGTTGTTTACGCCAAATTCTGACCCTACCATCTGAATGTGGCAGCAGAAATCCAGACTCATCAGACCAGGCAACATTTTTCCAATCTTCTATTGTCCAGTTTTGGTGAGCCTGTGTGAATTGTAGCCTCAGTTTCCTGTTGTTAGCTGACAGGAGTGGCACCTGGTGTGGTCTTCTGCTGCTGTAGCCCATCTGCTTCAACGTTAGTTCAGAGATGGTCTTCTGCAGACCTTGGCTGTAACGAGTGGTTATTTGAGTTACTGTTGCCTTTCTATCATCTTGAACCAGTCCGGCCATTCTCCTCTGACCTCTGGCATCAACATTGCATTTTTGCCAGAGAACTGCTGCTCACTGGATATTTTCTCTTTTTCAGACCATCCTCTGTAAACCCTAGAGATGGTTGTGTGTGAAAATCCCAGTAGATCAGCAGTTTTTGATATACTCAGACCAGCCCGTCTGGCACCAACAACCATGCCACATTTAATGTCGCTTAAAACACTTTTCTTCCACATTCTGATGCTCGGATTGAACTTCAGCAGGTCGTCTTGACCATGTCTACATGCCTAAATGCATTGAGTTGCTGCCACGTGATTTGCCGAATAGCTATTTGCATTAGCAAGCAGCTGAACGGGTGTACCTAATAAAGTGGCCGGTGAGTGTATGTGCTGTACTGCTCTACTATACATTGTAAGTGTTGAAGGTTTTCTTCAGCATTCCTCAGAAGTCAACAGTTACTGGCAACCACGAAAACATGAGTACACACTTAGCTGTCATGCGTGGGTGAGGATGTGGGGGTGTGTGTGTGTGCGCACTGGACGGAAGAAGGCCCGGGGAGAGAGGAGGAAGGCCTGGGGAGAGAGGAGCAGCACCTGTTTTTCTATGGAGCATACTGAGAAAGCATTTACTGTAGTAATGGTTAAAAACACGTCATGGATCAGCTACTGATTCCGGTATTTACAAGTATGTGTAGCGAATACATGCTGTGGCAAGTATCACCCCATTCGTGACTGAACAACTCACAGTGTGTGAAAAGGGCACTTTCCCATGCACCACATGGTAGTTACATTTTTCAATAAATAGCCCCAGGTCACTAAGTGATTGCTTTGCCAGGTATGTGCCAGGTAGTTCAGCATTTTGGAGCCTGATCAAAGCACACGTTACACTTTATGGAAAAAGTAAGCCTACTGTACTTTAAATGAAAGGAAATCGAAGCATCTGCACAGAGCCCAGGCCTGAATGAAGAGCTAGACTGTGTTCCAAATCTGTAAAAATATTTGTGGTGATCGAACACTTGTTCTTTATCCTCTTATACTCCTTATTCATCCCTCTCCTCATTACAGGTAACCAACTTATGTCAAGGACCGGAACCTACACTGAGAGACCACATACAATAAATCACAATATATTTATATATATTTCTTCCATATGGGTGTTTCTCTATAAAATTATTTTTCTGCATGATTGTGAATATCTATCATTATTGATTACTAAGGATGACTTTGCTGATCTTGAAGATAGTAGTGCTTTGCTGAAGCTGACCTGATTGTGTGCACAATCAGTTCATTGATTGTACCTGTGACAATCCAGTGCTACTTCACTTGCATGCCAGCTGATGCCAGCCTTGGTATATCCTCCTGAGACCCTGTGTCCTTATGTAAGGACATCACATTTAAGGTTTAGTTGACCTCATAATTCATTCTACTTAACTTGGACCTGTTGTCCTCAGTCATGGACACTTTTTTGTGCCTTCTAGTGGTAGTAAGAGCACAATACTCTTATCCATGTAAAAAAACAAGATGGCAGCCATCTTTGCCAAGTCAGTCTGCAGCCGATCCTGACATGAAAGCGAACAAGGTCCAAAACCTGATCACATTTTATGGTTGAAACTTGTTTAGATATGATTAATAATGTTTGAAGTTTGATATGGTGATAAATTTGGCCAATTTTAGCAACAGTAGCAAGCTAAGACACTGTTAATTAGGAAGTACTTGTTTGAGGACATTGGGACTTGATTATTGTTAACAATGTTTAGGTTTTTATAGTTATTGGGTCTTACTGATCCCAAATAGTTAGGAGGAATTGAAAATGCATACTAAACAAAATGTACATGAATGTGAATATCTGGCATTACTGATTATTTAAGATGAACTCGCTGATCTTGAAGATACTGGTGCTGTGCTGGAGTTGACCTGATTGTGCGCACAATCACCTCATTGATTGTACCTGTGATAATCCAGTGCAACTCTGATTGCATGGCTGATGCCAGCCTTGACACATCTGTGAGCCACCACTTGTTTTTACATGCCCCGATGAAGACTGTGAATAAAAATGCGTAGGCGCTGCCCATTTATTAAAGGCTTTTAATTTTTTGCAAAGCAGTGTGCCATAATTTGGTTATGACTTACTGATAACCAAAGAAAGTACAGGTCTAACCTCTCCTTGTTTTTTGCATCCACACACCTTATATGTAGAATACAACATTCTCTCTGTTGCTTGGCATCCTCTCACCATGCAGGAATGCCTTCTCCTGGCATACTACCAGACAACAAAGGTCAGCAAAGCTGTTGGGACAAATCTGAGTGCAGCACTATCAAGGGTAGGATGGCGTACAAGGAGCTGTCTCTGTGTCCAGACAGGCTCCATTCATTCAGAAGTATGCGCTTAAATCTTGAGTGCTGTTTTTGATTGATTCTCTTGTTTGAATTTACACCCCTTTGCTCTAAGCAGGAACGCAGCATGTGATTGATCGGGGTGATTCAATTGTGCACTCTCCCTCCTGTCAGCGCATAGAGCACTGCCCTTTCCCTGCTCTGCTCCTCACTGGACTGTTGCAGTGCGTAACCTTTGTCTCGGCTTTCTCACAGCAGTCGTCTATATTGTAGCCAGTATTCATGCCCTGGGGGAGAATGCAAGGTATTCTTTACTCTGCCACTGAGTCTCATATATGGAGGTGTGAATTATGCAGTGGATGGGCATGGGGCATTTATTATTTCCTCTCTTGAAGTGGGCACAAACACATAAAAACAGAGGTTCTTTCGGCATTATTGGCCAGTTTAAAGCATTTAAGTTAAAAGTTATGAAAAGTATTAAAATGTAATCAGTAACAGTACTTTGATGAAGTAATTAAAATAGTGACTTATATTTAACACAGTAACTGGTAATCTGTAACCCATTACATTTCAAAAGCAACCTTCCTAACACTGGTGACATAGAGGTAAAAATCTAACAATGCCCAAGTACGATGGCAAATGTCTTAAAAATAAATAAAGATACAAATGTAAATACCAGCTCAGCAGAAATATCTTCCATCAATCATCCACTGTCAACCCAGCAGATCATTTTTGAACATCAGGGAGGACAATCTCTGTAAAATCATTAAAGAACCATCAATGTTAAAGACTAACTTAACCCCCCACCTCACCCCACCTCCGAAAATCTCCAGTGGTTTAAATTTTAACCTTGCCAAAGCCTACAGGTGGACTTCAGGAGCAGGTTGCACCACCTGTTCTTTGGTAAGCCTGGTCCTAACTGCTGAAACAGAATTTATACTTCGTGCCGACAAATCTCCTGTCTATTTTTGTAAGCTGAAACCATTTCCCTCAGTGGAAACGAAGCTTTTATTTACTTTAATTTCACAGATAAGAAACAATAAATTGTGAAGACAATAAAGCCTCCACAAAAATAGCATTTAAAGTCTTGTGTGTGATTTATCCTGGCTTCATATGAGCAGAGGAAATCTCCACTCGTCGCTAGGCTAATTTATACAATGTAAATTGCTATAAGCTTGTGCTAATAACATTAGCATGTTGTATTTGTTTGGAAAACTTGTTTAGTATGAGACAGTTGTTTTGTCAGTGAACCTTGTGAGTTGTAATGGAGCCAAACTTTGTAATGTTACCATGTTAAATGTTGCTGTTGTCCCTGGCTTCATATGAGTAGAGAAAAAGTCAGCTAGCTGCTAGGCTAATTCATACAATGTAAAATGCCATAGGCTTGTGCTAAAAACATTAGCATGCTGTATCTGTGGGGAAAATGTGTCCAAATAAAGGCAGTGCTTTGTCTGTGAATGCTGCAAGTTATAGTGAAGCCAAATATGTGTATCTGTGTTTTTGCTATTACGTTTAATGTGTTTCGCATGTGTTTTGAATCAACTAAACTTTACAGAACTTCACAGAAACCCCACCACTGACTTGTGTTTTGGAGGTGTAACTGCAGAGTGACACAGACACACCATCGCACAAGTATAAATGCTCACAACGTCATAGGCCATGTGCATAGGCTACGCCGTAGGCTCTGCATAGAGCTGACACACAAGTATGAATTCCGCTTAAGTCGTTCTTTGTTAAGACCAGTCTTTAGAACGGACTACACGTAATTGCACCAACCAAACTTAAGCCCAGTCTTAGCCTTATGCGTTTATGTGAAAGTCGACCATGGCTATTACATTGTTAACACTGTTAACAACCTCCACTGTCTTGCTAATGTGCAGCTAATTATCCATCATTTGTGAAAGAATTAGCATGGAGGGTCAGAAACAAAGTAAAGGAAATTTCACAAACATGGAGATACAAAAGTTAATAAAACTGTACAGGAGAGGCACAGTTTGTCTGTTTGACTGATAGCAGCTGCCAGGTGGAGCTCCACAGGTAACGTTAAAGGAGGCAAAAAACACACCAGCATCCAAATGGACCGAAGTGACATTAAGTAGGGCTGACCAGAGCTCTGATGGTTGTCATGGAAATCGACGTCCATATTAGTATTTTCGAATTTGAATGGAGGAGGAAACTGAAAGAAGGTGGCAAGTGTCGGATACTGATGAGGTCAGTGTCCACAGCTCAGTCATTGACCCCTGCCTCAAACAATTAAATTGGCTGTATGACAAGGACAAGGAACAGGTGTGACGAAACGTGGACAGTTATCTGCGGCTGGCAACTATAGAGAAGCGCTTGATCTGTATCTAGTCATGTGGCCCGACCATGCTACGTCCTATTAAAGATGGGCTGGGTTCAGATGGTAGCTGTTAGACCAGACAATGGATTTTGGTCTGATTTCAAATAAACAAAGTCTTAGCATTCAGAATTTTTAAATCTCTAAAGCCCTCCGGGTCACAGTGGACGACCCGCTTGAGCTAGTTTAAAGCAGCTTAGCATCGTGCACCAAATATAATGTTAAATGTTTAACTTTTGCCAATATTTACCGTATTATATGGAAACACCGAGTACCAAATAGACCCTTTGCTAAGCCCCGCCCCTTTGTTATTAGCCACTGACGGTCTGTCAAGCTGTTGGGATGAGCACGAAGGCACACTGTCACTGACTGCACTCCCTGAAGACATGATATCTCATTTTTGGGATAATGAAAAAGCAATTTTAGAAAGAGCCAATACGATCTCATCCCAAGTCGTCACATATCGCTGCTTTACTACTGGACTTTCACGTCTACATATTACATGCTAGGTATCCTCCTGCATCCGCTGTTGACATTCTAGGACGCTGCAACCAACGCCAAGAGATCTACAAAAGCGCATGGTTAGGTGGTTTTCCCCTACATTCATACAGGAAGCAAACACCAGCCTCCTGGGTGAAAGTCCGGGGTTTGTTGGACCCATCCACCAATAGAGACTTTTCAGCTCCATATATTACGTCTTTACGTCAGCATTTCAAGCTGACCGTATTTGACAACTTCAGAATGAGAATGGGCTGAAAGGGCAGACAGAAGTGTCTGTAATATGTGTTTGGAGCATATATCCAGGATATCAAACTGACTCAGCAGCAAAAACAGATTGAAAATACAAAGATAGCAAAAGAAACTACAGCCTTTAGATCACAGTGTTAAAGTGAAACAAAAAGACAAAGACAAAAGCAGCCTGTGTATACATTCAGTATACCTTCAGTAGGCAAGTTAATGTAGCATCACATTCCATTGCTCTGACTGGTTTGGTTGTAAGTCTATCCAAAACTGAGAGGCTGCAAATTAACTTGCTTGTGTGATTTGGTCTAGCGATGTCAGGCTAAACATTACCAACACTGGAATGTAAATAACATTCTTGGTGTAGCAGGAAATAGCCATTTACAGGAACTTTTAGCCTGATCAGAAGGATTATAATAACTGTTTTAATGGATTTATTTCCCAGTGCCACACAGGACAAAACCATCTTGTAGGAAGGCCAGCAGCCTCTGTGTGAGCAGCACGAGCTGACTGATACAAGCTTCTTGTTGTGGTCGGGTTTGCACCTATAAACGAAAACAGATGGGTTGAAACATTGTTGGTTTGGAGAGTCATCTAAGGACAGCAAATTCCTCATATGTTTCATAACTACAGTTCTGATCACACAAGAGTAAGGAGACTTTTGCAGCCTGCGCTCTGGCCACAAAACCTCTCTAACCAAAAACAAAAGGTTTCTGACATGGCAGATTCTCTGCCGTATCAACTGAAGGTTCAGAAGAATTCTTCACAGCAGCATCCTGCAATGCACTGGAGTGTGTTTGCAGAAAGAAATATGACAGTCATTATTTTTGTGCTGTGACATATTACCTCCTTATTTGAAGCTTCTTTTTGCTTTAATTATTTGGCTCCCTCGTCTCTATTGTTGTTGCTGTTTCTTAGTCAATAATAGAACACAATAAAAGTCACACTTTAATTTACTTGAGGCCTCTTTTTTATTAACAACTCTATTTCAATGCCAGCATGATTGTACATCACATTACAGATCTCTGATCATCACATTTCATTTTTATGTGTCTATTGAAAACATCACAAACTCCCCCGTGGCAAGAACTGTAAAGTCATCAGACTCTGGATTGTAAACCTGAACACAAGATATAGAGATGTAGAGGTAGTTGTAATTCTGGCTTTATATTCAGACAGGTCAGTTTGATGAGGTGTTTTATCTTTTTAATGAGTAAAATTAAATTAAGAATTTGAAATGTGACTTTCTCAGTGATGTATAGTATATCCAGTACGATCTGCAATAACAAAGTAAAGTCATTTTTAATAGATTACCAAGCACGAGCTTTAATTATTTATTCCACAGACAAACCTGAAAGCAAGTACGTCTGCACTGCAAGCTTCCTCTTGGACTTTGAACAAACATTTTCCATTTTAAGCTATTAGAAAAGACAAAATGCCCACAAATAAGCCTAATGCATCTTTTACTGTTAAGAAAATTGTGCTAAATGCTGTGATAGTATTCATGTTGATGCTTCCACCCATGCCTTTTTTCCTTTCGTGACAAGTCCAAATGACTGCTATTAGTTAACTTGTTAAATGAGCTTTCTCCGCACACAGGACACTCAGAGCATACGGTTTTTATCCACACTTCAGCTCCAGTAAACAAACGTTTTATTGTCCATAAACATTACAGAGTGCAACAGACACAATTTGCATTATCAGACGTAGGCGAAAACACACTTCTCTCCAAAATCCTCATTCGCTTTGCTGTGCATTACCACATCTGTTAGATATTGAAATATCATAAAAATACAACTTTAATGAGATTAAGACTGTAACTCTGCAGCAGGTTAGGTTAATGAGACTCACCTTAAATGTCACCGACAGCTGGGTTTTGCCCCAACACATTCGTGCCTACTCTATTATTACAGGGTGATTTTTTTTTCTCACAGTATTTACAGTGGCGCCATTATTGTGCACATGGATTTGTTCCCACACACAGAGCACACCCTAATAAAAAATAAGAATCTTCTCCAATACAACCCCAATTACAAACAAGTTGGAGCTCTGTGTAAGACATAAATAAAAACAGAATGCAGTGATTTGCAAATCAGTTTTTAAATACAGTCCATTTGAATACACTACAGAGACAAGCTATTTAATGTTCAAAGTGATCGACTTCATTGTTTTCTGTAAATATACGCTCAATCTGAATTTGATGCCTGGGACACGCTCCATAAACGTTGGCACAGGGGCGTGTTTACCACTGTGTGACATCACCTTTTCTTTCAACAACACTCTGTAAGCATTTGGGAACTGAGGACACTAATTATTGAAGTGAAATCCGTTCTCAATATTCAAAAGCAGGATTCCTAAAGCTGCAATTTTTAGAAACCGTCTGTGTTGAAGAAAGGGCCAAAATACCATTTGAACACAGTAAGACAGTGGCTCCCAACCAGGGGGGCGGGACCCCCTTAGTGGGGTGCTAAAGAGCCACGGGGGGTAAAGAACCTTCTTGATTTCAATGGGTGTAATAATTTTAATGTGTTATGTATCAAAATTTTATTCATTTGTGTGTCAAAAACAAATAAATTGAAGGGTTATATTAAAACCCCGTATCAGCATGGGTTTTCTCTGGGTACTCCAGCTTCCTCCCACAGTCCAAAGACATGCAGGTTAATTGGTGACTCTAAATTGTCCGTAGGTGTGAATGTGAGTGTGAATGGTTGTCTGTCTCTATGTGTCAGCCCTGTGATAGTCTGGTGACCTGTCCAGGGTGTACCCCGCCTCTCGCCCAATGTCAGCTGGGATAGACTCCAGCCCCACTGCGACCCCCAACAGGATAAGTGGTTAGAAAATGGATGGATGGATTAAAAGCTTACCTAAGTGTACAATGGTTAAAATGTGGGACCCTCACGAAAAAGGTTGGGAACCCCTGCTGTAAGAGATTAGTTACTTCAGACAGGAAGCATCTTAAAAATGCCTAAGAAGGCATTAAAAACATTGGATAAAAAGTCAAATGCATATCAGGATTGCAAAACTGTGACAAAACAACAAAATATGATCAAAATTGCTGATATTTTACTTGTATAAAAAATTCTCCATGGCCTGGCACCCTCTCCACTCACTAAATTCATAAAACAAAAATAGAACTCATCTACCAGATCTACCTCCAGGGGGGTTGTAAAATACCACACAGAGAGAGCAGCTTCGGACAGTCAGCCTTCTCCAGCCAAGCAGCACACACCTGGAACTGTACCCATAGAACTCAGAAACATCACATCTCTTAAGTCATTCAATAAAAATCAATAAAACAGTGGTTACTGGACAATCAAACATGCCGTCATGATGTGAATCAGTGGTTATGTCCTTGTTTTCTTACTGTATGTTTATTGCTTATGTGCTTTTGTATGGTACATTGTCCTTAATGTGCTTTGGTTTTATGGTTATGTCACTGTCTCGCTAATTGTGCTTGTGTGCTGTTGCCCTTGCTTTGCTTTGTGCTTTTGTGTGTTTGTTTGTGGCTGTGCACCTTGGCCTATGTTGTGTTTTATGTTCTTAATGTTTTTGGTTATATGGTTATGTCATTGTTTTATTAATATTACTTATGTCTTGTTGCTTTTGCTTATGTGCCTTTGCCTGTGGTTATATGCTTGCACCGTGCTTATGTGCCCTTCTACGGACGCGCCATCAATCCGCTTTTAGCTGTGCTTATGTGCTTCTGTGCTTGTGTGTGTTATCTTAATGTCTTTTTCTCATATACACATATACCATCAACCTGCCAGGGACTGCAGATGAAAATTAGCTTGTATGGCTAAATGCAGCGCATTTATGTGACTTAATTGATCTTGTTAATTAATGTGAGCTGTCCCTTTCCAAATAAAATAAACATAAACATATTGAAGCAGGCACCACAAACAAAGGTTTCTCCAAGCATTAAATAAATTTCAGTTAGTATGTTGAATACTTTTTTCCTGTGTCACTTTATTGCACATCGTTTTCATGGACTGAAATGTAAATGATTTCTTAATCTCAATGTCTGCTCTAAATTCTGTGTGAATAGCTGCATTGGAAATATGTTAAATGAAAAAAAATATGTGTTGAACACTTATTTCCCTCTCTGTGTGTCAAAAAGGATTTTCAATTCATTGCATCCTTTTTTATGCATGTTTTACACAGCGTCCAAACTTTTTTGGAATCAGGCTTGAAAGAAAAAATAGGCAACAGGAAGTAACAATGAAAATGTATTTTATTGTACCATAAATTCAAGTAGTTAGGTAAACCATCACTACACATGGACAGGAAGTTTCAGTGTTTAGAAAATCATAAATTTAACCAATAAAAAGATTCCCAACACTAGCAGCATATTTGGGGTGACATATTTTTGGGGTATAATTGTCTTGTGGGACTTCACGGAGGTGAACGTTTGCCCACTCAAAAACACAGCAGCTTCTCCTCCCAGGCTATTTAAAGCGTCAGCTGGCAGCGGTCAGTGGCTATAGGTTTTGTAGGTTTTTATATAAATTCCATTTGTGATGCTCACAGCAATTTTAAAAAGCAGACAAAAGTCAACATCTCCTTTCAGAGCTGAATAAGAACTCAGAGGAAGGGGCATGGATTACTTACGTTTTAACACTGGGGTGGGGTACATATGTAAAATGAAGGATTTCAGGCATTATGCTCAAGATTTTGAGCATAATTTTTTACATTCTGTGAATTTTTATGCAGCAACATTTTATTTTCTGCATCAATTTATGGTGCAAATGTCAAAATAAAAGTTCCTTGGTACTTAAATGTTTTTGGGGGGGCAAGACAAAAGCACATGTTCTAAATTTTGCGGGGGAAGTGTCCTCTGTGACACCCCTGAAATCTACACCGATGCTCAGAAGTCTCTTTCATACACTGCAACCTTGAGGTCATTCACCCATATTAACGTGAACAGTGCAGCCCTCTGTCTTGTGAAACAAGATCTTGCAAAGTACTGTGACTGTTTTTGTTTGATTGTCAGGAAACACTTGAAGCTGCCCACTCTAAAACTTGTTCATACTTCATAACTGCAGTTCATGTCTAGACAGGAGCCTGGCAGCTCGTAGATATCATCCCAATAATGTCTTAATGTTCATGTTTAATTCTGTATGTTCAATTGTTGTTTTACAGGCAGCTGGCTTGTTGTTTGTGAGATGGATTTTATTACCTCAATGCTGAGATCTTGGAGTACCTTCTGACGTCGAACTTTTATTATCTCGCTGCTTTCTTCAGCTGTATTTCAGATTTAAAGTTACACTTGTGACTGTTTACACATGACGCAGGTCTTTGGGATATTACAGCCAAACTTTGAATGAACTACAGCAAATCTGTTTTTTATCACTCCTCTCGCACACCGCAGTATCTTATTGCAGAGCGCTGCTCACAGTTACTCATTCCTTCTCTAATTTAATGAGTTTGGGAGAATATGATATCTGCACCTCAACGACACCGTGGATTCAATTAAAAGCAAATTCAGTTTTATCTACAGATGCATTGCTGAAGCAGCACTTTTATATAAATGTTGTGCAACAGTGAGTGGAGATGATAAGATAATGGCTCATAAGTCTTTTGTTATCTGCACACTGTCCACTCACTACATGAGTCAAGTTACTCCTTTGTAACAGTATCACTCTAACACATCCAAGGGTTTTTGCATGACCATGATCTTTCTAAGGAAAACATTCATTGTCACATCCTGTGTACTTGACGTAGCCAGTGTTGCACAATGTGTGCGAGCAATTTAGGGTCAGTAAGAATAAGACTTGCAGGCTTGTTCTGTGGAAATGTCTCAGGGGGGCCGCTCTGCTCCCTCTCTCCCTCACCACATGTTTGTTGGATGTAACTCGGGTGACTCCTGCCAAGACCCAGCTGGAGACAGTTTCCACATGGTCACAAAACTTAGGGGAAAAAGAAACTAAAAGTAGACGGCTGAACATGAAGTACAGCCTCGAAAGATAATAAAGGACAGAAGTGTTTAGAGTCTGCGGGGATGTTTACATGTCAAGGAACAAAAACATTGTTGAAGCATGAGTAATTACATGTTTTTCCCACAATAGTTTTATTTTGTATTGAACAAAATGTGTTTAAAGATACAGAATATGACTGAAACTTCTGTACAGTAGCATGCTGTGCATGTGTACAGAGCAGGGATAAGACAGGGCAATTACAACAAATCAACAAGAGACATAAAGTAAAATACCATTCACATTATTATATGTACTACAGTACTGTTTCTCAAATGGGGGGTACGGGTACCTCAAGGGGTACACCATGTTTAACAAAATATCCGTCATGCATGATTTGTAAAATGATTACACACATGTAAGTTTGATAAACCACACTCTGTATACAGTAGGGGAGAGCGGGGTCAGTTGGGACACTTTTATATCAACAAAATAACCTTCTATTACTCACAGACTACTTGCACAATAATGAAAATAATTTGACCCTACTAACACATCCCTACTGATGTTTATCAAAAGCACAGTTTATCAAGTTTTTTAGATCCTAACCCAAACATGAAAGGCACAATATTGTAAAATGTACAAGGAGTTTATTTCTCAAAATTCTGCCTCGCCCGTCAGTGGGTAGGGTCGGTTGGGACGCCTCATTCTGGGCTAAAAAAATATATAATTTAAGCTGAAAAAAATACAGTTTAAAATTGAACTCTTATTTATACTGTCAGTTATTTACACACTTCTTTAAGAAAAAGAAAACATACATTACTTAGATATGAAATTTGACTGTCTTCCAAGTCATCATTTCAGAGGCATCTATCAGCTCGGTGTGGTTACCACAGGCTGCATGTAGCCTTCAGATTTATGGAGACTATTGAGATTGTTTCATTTTTTTAAACAAAAAGAAAAAAGAAAAAGAAAGGAAGTCGATAATAACAGCTAGAGAGTTTAAAAAATGTCACTTAGTTGAATTCTGCACATTCATAATATGCTCAGGGATTGAAATGGCCTACGTGACATTTGTTCATTTTGTTTACATGGCCTATTAATTCAGCTTTGCAGTCTAATCTCTTAATAGATTTAACATTCACTCAGTGACTTCACAGTGGCTATTATGTAATCAGGAAGAGGCTTTGTCTTTTTTTTTTGGCCTACTTTTTGTTGATTTGTAATGAGGTAGGAAGTGTAAACAATACTGTCCTAATCAGTGGTGTAGTGGAGGGTGTATGGAGGTTTCTAAGGTATACCCACTTCTTTCTCTGGCTGTTTACAGTACTGGCCAAAAGGCCTATGTAAAAATAGGAGAGAATATCCCGCTGGTGCCAGCTGCCTTTGAGTAACTCCCAGCTCCCCCTGTGAGAGCAGACATACTTTGGACTCCTGTGCTAGCTACCAAAACATAAATCAGACGGCTAACACTTTGAGTTAGGTATTGAAATCACATGTTAAGGGTCAGGATAGTGACTCACCATTCACTATCTGCATGACACAGGCTGAATCCAAACATCCACCCTCTGGACTTGAGGACTGAGGCCTCATGGACTTAAGTTGTACCTGGTGTGACGTATTCACTGTCATCACGTAAAGTCTCCAAGGTAGAGACTGCAAACGGCTGATAGACAGCCCTCGAGACTGTTTTACTCATTGCTGTGGAAACGTTCAACTATCGCTGCTGTCACATTCATATATATGTCATATACATTGATTAACAGTGCTCACTCATCTGTCCCTGCAGATAACAAGATATAAATCCTATATATAGCCTTTTTATATGTGGCTGAACAATAAAGTCTGCTGGAAGTCTGCATAAAGTCCGCTTGAGGCCCCTTGTGGACTGGCCGATTGTGGATTTTGACAACCCTTTGCACTCCCTGATGCAGTAACGGGCCCACAAAGCCCGCCACTCTGCAAGTGATCTGAAGTCAGGACATTTGGATTCACGCACGGTTTTGCAAGGGCACTACTGCTGCATCCTAGGCTTAGCACAGCTGTGATTGGTTTAGAGAAATACAAACAACTTTTTTTTACCCCATACCAGAATAATAATGGGTACATCCAGACCTTTCTGTAGAGCTGACATAATGCTGCAGAGATGGGTCTGGCTCTGTGAAAGGGTCAGGATAGCCCATTGGTGACAGGACCTGAGCAAATTGGGTTGCCAGTACAGATTGGGTGACAGCACAGCAACAGATGCATTAGTACTGAGGAAGTTGATCAGATTGAGGATTCATTTAATTCATTCCAAAAGACCAGCAGCCACTGGGGACACTCCAAATTAACAGACAGCTGGTGCATCTTTATCACACACTCAGTGACAGACTTTTGCATCTAGAGGACCAACCCCCCCCCAAACACCTGCAACTCAGCCAAAAAGCTAAATAATTGTCCCTTTACATATGTTTTTGATTTAATGTGACACAGTAAATGCAGATAGAAGAAGGAGCAACATATAAAAATGTGTATTGTATTTCACTTTTTTTGTCTCTCTTCCATTTGTTTTAATTTGGGCATATTAACTCTTCCATAGTTTGGGTCCCTCAGCTGACTCTAAACGCAAAACTATCTTTGAATATTAATATTTGACATTATCAGTTCGTTTTGGGGCCCCACCTTGTTTTTATTGTAATACTTGTTTTACGTATTTGGGCCCTCAGATGATTCTGACAGTAAAAATCAGGGAGTGTATCTTTAAATATTTAAATCAGGACTAAAAACCCAAAGAGAGTTCACATTTTCAGCTTGTTTGGGGGCCCCCTGGTGGCTCAGGGGCCCTCCGCAACCACTTAGTGAGCTCGTGCCTCAGGCTGCTCATTTGTTTGTTCTGCCCTTGATATTTTTCCCTTTTCATCTTTTGTTTCATGTGCTGCACTCATTTAACACTTCAAAGGGAATGCATATCACTTTTGGAAAAGTGGCTGTACTCAATTACTTCTTACACATAAATGAATCATGCTACATAGAGCTGGTGTCAAAGCACGCTGCAGGGGTAACAGAGTAAAATCCAGTGGTGAAGGTAGTCTGTGCACCCTGTTAATCCTACCTCTGGCTCACACCAGGCCTGCAAACAGGGATTGTGCAACCAACCTGTCCAGCAGGTTCTGATTAAAATGCAGTGGTGAGTCGCTGTTTGATTGGCCAGTTAAAGCAAGTGATATATCTGAAAGTTCGACTGGAATCCAGGGTGCGTAGGTACTTGAGGAATTCAAAAGAATAGATGAAGCCAAGGGTGTTACTCCGGGGCATGCGCATGCCATCCATCGGCGGTGCCCTCTGAGTGGCCCGTGAAGAGGGTAGTGAGGTGGCTGAGAGAGCTCTTTGATGGAGTCCACGTACTCCTTCATGGTGTGTGAGGAAAAATCCGGCTCTCCAACCTCTGTGTTGCTCTCCTGCATTTCGTTGATGGTAGGAAGTCTGTCCACCGTGGAGAGGAGGCACCTGGGCTTCATCCTGCAAAAATATGCTCAACTTTTTAATGCTGCTGTTGTGACACTGTGATGCAAACATTAACGGTAATTCCCTCTTTTATCTTGCCCTCCTGTGAGCCATTTCCTCACTGAGAAAATTGTAGTAATGGCTGAGACAGCTGGGTTTTATCGATGGGAAATACCTGAGAGGGCTATAGTCAAAATATTGGAAGAAAAAATAATCTGCAAACCGCCTAAATAGCTACAAGTAGTGTAAATATTTGTTTATCCTCCTGAGACCCTGTGTCCTCATATGAGGACATCACATTTTGGGTTTACTTTGCCTTATACTATATTCTACTGAACTCAGACCTGTTGTCCTCATTCGTGGACACTTTTTTGTGCCACCTAGTGGTAGTAAGACCACAATACACTAATCCATGTAAAAACAAGATGGCAGCCATCTCTGCCAAGTCAGTCTCCCGAAACAAAAGTAGACAGGGTCCAAAACCTGATCACATTTTATGGTCGAAACTTGTGTATTTATCATTAATCATTTTTGTAGTTTGATATGGCAACAAAGTTGACCAACAGTAACAGGCTAAGACACTGTCAATTAGGAAGTACTTGTCTGAGGACACTGGGACTTTATACTCGTCTCGTTTTATGTTTGTATTTTCTGCAAGTTTCATCTAAATGGAGCAGTCCTTTCAAGGAAATTCCTCTAAAAATCAACCACTACTTATTAACTCCACTCACTAAACCGTAACTAAAGTAAATTCCTCAAAACACTGTATCTATTTTCCCTATAATTTGTACCATTTTTCATATATCTTCTAAATAGAGTATTAATACAGACCTGAAAAATAAAGCATTGCCATTTCATTTGCCAAAATAAGGATCTAAATGTGTTTTCAGAGCCTTCCTCATACTGTTAGGAAAACATTACGGTGCAGAAATAGACTCCTGGTGGTGTGACAGAGTATTAGTGCCACAGTGAGAAAAAAAAAAATCAGAGATTTTGAGAATAAAGTCATAATATTGCAAGAATAACGTCCTGATCTTAAGAAAAAAGTCTTAATATTATGAGCTCTCTCCATTGAATGCATGTATAGGTCCTGTTTGTGCATGTGTGTGTATTGTACTGTGTGTATATGACAACAGGCTGCCCACAAGGATGTGTGTTTTTCCCCTATGCTAATCTTTCTGTTTACTAATGAAATTATGATCAATGACAAATATTTCAGATTGTTAAAATATGCTGATGACATAGCCTTAGTTGGTCTCATACAGCAAACAGCCCATTCAGGTGAAACTGGCTCACACTAAGGCCCTTCAAACATGGAGTCACATTGGCAAGTTAGAAATTAATGTGGCCAAGACTAAGGAACCAATTATTTGCACAAAACAAGATCTGAAGACAGAGCCTGTTTCACTCGATAACCAGTGTGTTGAAACTGGGGAAAATTTTAAATACTTGGGTTGGTTCTGAACTCCCACGTTAGCTTCTCTGGAAATTCTGAGTAGATTTTCAAGAAATGCTCACCACAATTTAATCGTCTTAGGAAACTAAGTGGCCTCGGTGTTAGTCAGCAGATTTTAGAATTAGTGTGCCAAACTACGGTTGAGAGTGTTGACATTTCACCTGCTTGTCTGGTACAGTCATCTTGATTGTATATCCATGAATAAGCTTTCTATGTGACAATGGCAAGCAAAATAGTTGACAAGCCACAAAAGCCCTTAATCCAACTCTTTACAGAAATGATGAGGAAGAGAGCAAAGGATCTTGGCTTATAGCTCCCACCTTCTCTTTAGCTAGTTTGAGCTCTTGAGCTCTGGGAGGCGCTATAGAGTCCCTCTGGTGACCAAAATTGTAGTTAAATAGTCCCTCATTCAAAGTACTAGCAATTTAAACTAAATAACATGACTGATGAGTTTCAAACAACAGACAGACAATGAGCTGATTTAATGTGTTAAGTGTTTTGTAATGACTTTGTACTTTTGTTTTACTGACTATTTGTCTGATTTTTACAGTGTTGTCTTTTGTGTTTGATGAGCCGAAGATAAATTTACAACAATGGCAGACAACAAAGATATATTCTTTTTCATATATTCTATTTATTCTATATATAAATAAATATGCAATTTCGAGGAAAAAAAGTTGTTATATTACAATAATAAAGCCCTACTTTAAAGTCATACTATTTCAAGACAAAACTCCAAATATTAAACAAATAAAGTCATAAATTTAAGAGAATTTTTCTTCCTCAGTGTGGCCCTAATACTCCTTCATATGATTGAGAATGATTGGATCTATAAGTAATAGAAGTAGCCTTGAAATATGTATGCTTTAAACCTCCCTTGTGTTGCTAAAACTCCCAAGGTACCGGAAAAAAACACAAAGGATGTGACCTCATTGTGTCCTCAATGGTAGCTAAGGCCCTCTATAGGATTATTGAAATGAGAACCATCTTTACACAAATTTCCACCCGAACACAGACTCACCTAGAAATGTCTCTGTGATTCTTCCTGATGATGGTTTGTTTTGTGACAGCAATTCCTTCTCGGCGTCCTTCTGCCTCTCTTTTTGCCAACGTTCCCTTGTTCTCCTTTCTATTTTCACCCAGGATGCCAGCAGTCTGTGGGTGTCAACTGTGCTTTTGCTAAGGCTCTCAGCATGTACAGAACATGTTGCGGCAACATGGAGGTGTGAATCTGTAAGCACTGTCGGAGGATAAGCCAGGCCAGGGGAGCTTTTATAATGCATTACCCAGACTAGGCTAACAGAGCCAATTATAGCCATCAGAGCACAGAGAGAAAGTGAGGCTGTAATGGCGGATGTGGGTTGGGATGTACTGTGCTGCACAGCAGGGGGAAATAAGGTGGTCAGGGGGTGACGGGTTGATCAGTGAGTGGGCTATCAATGGGGAGATGTCATTATCTCACATCCAGACAGCTTGTGGCTGCAGAGGTCACAGTTAGTTTTACTGATTGGTTGAGTTTGTGGTTTGTTGAGACAAATGTACAATCCAGGAAACTGCTCTGCTTCTTCTCATTGAACTGTAGTAACTTCATCACAGCATGTCCTGTGTGTTTTAAAGTCAAGATTTGATTATATCATGACAAAAAATCAGAATTTGTGTATTAAAGTTATTAAATGCAATTAAAACATTATAGGCCTTTAAAATTATATTGAACGTAACATAATGTGCAATATTAAAGAAAGTATCATTGTAATTTTGATTAAGTCTCTCAAATTCATTATTTAGAAATTTAAAAACAGTGTATAATACACCTTTTTTTTACCTTTAGACATATCTCTATACAGTAAAATATAATAAAAACCTTTAATAAGGATTCTACATCATGGATTAAGCTTCATTTTTCCATTAGAAAATTCATTGACATCCCGACATTGACCGACAGCTGACCGTCGGCTTGGTGTGTCAGGGTGAAGGCATGAAGAAACATAAAATATGCAGATGCGCCCACAAAGGGCACAAGAGGTCTGCTGAGTATGAAAATTATGTGAATCATACTTTGGCTTTCACAGTCACTAGACCTCAATGCTATCATGAAAAAAACAAATGGGGGAAAATCCAAGTATCACTTCACTAAGACACTTGATTGGTTTAAATTTTTATCCTTATTTTACCAGCAGCCCTCTGCTTCATCTCACTTAACTAATCTATTTAGATAAATAATCTACTGCCTAATTAGGACCACCGTACAGCCTGCCAACACGGCAACAGTCTGACACTGATAACAGAAACCGCGATAGTCTTTGAAACAACAGCTGTTACAGTAAATTCATTTTAGTAACCGTCTGGGAACTCAAGCCAGACGGTTGTTAGCCTTCAAGAAAAGGACATTTAATAAAAATGGGTGTCAAGATGTGATTCAGAAACAAAGCTAGCTGACCTTTAACACTATTAAATTATAAACCTCAGCCAAACCAGAGAAAACAATCCAAAAGTAGAATAATACTGCTGTATGAAAAGAGCTTAGCAGTGGTTATCTGCCCAGCTGTGGACAGATAAACAAGATTTAGAAATAAACTACAGACAGCATGTTTGGCTCTGTCAGTGTTAGCAGGCAAAGTAGCATTGTTGTTGTCATTACCTTATTTATTGAAGACATCCTGAGGATGCGCTGGGATGCATCGTCAGTGATCTATCCTGGGGTCATCGGGTGTTTCGGGTCTTTTCAAACATCAGACACCTTCATCCAAGCGACCCAGCCGGAGGTGATCAGTTTCCAGCTTACATCCCAGCAGCAGTTGGGCCTGCCTCCTCAGCCAGAGCCACAAAGTAGCTCTCTTTGCTGCATTGATGATATTGTTGATGGCCTCAAAATCCTCAAGATCCTCAGCTTTGTACCCGCAAGGCCTTGACATCCCACTTGAACATGCTCACAGCAGGTTACTATTATTACTTAAATATTTTATTTAGTATATTATATTGAGTTCTGAGTGTTAGGAGTCAAGGGATGAGGGTAATGCTGTATTCTTGGGCAGACCATTTAGCGGTAAACTACTGTAAAAAATTACCATCATACCATAGAATTACAGGCTTTTACTGACTGTTGAAAACAGATTAATTGGTAATTAAAATCATTTTTAAAAGGATCCTTTTAAGTCCTCTGTAAATAAGGACTTTCAGCTTAATTTATCTTCTTTTGTTAAAAAAAAAAGCTTTTATTTTGTAAAGCTAAACATACTGTTGTTAATTATTTGAACTACGAGTCTATGGAAATTATTTGAACACTGCAAATAGTATAAAATTAACATCATACCATAGAATAACAGGCTATTATTCACTGTAGACAACAGATTGGTTGGCACCTATAATCATTTTTATGAGGATCCTTTTATGTCCTGTGTAAATATGGATTTTCAGCTTAATTTGTCTTCTTAAAAAAAACAATTCTGCTATTATTTGGTATACCTAAACATACTGTTGTCACTTATTTCAACCACAAGTCTTTTGCAAATATTTTAACACTGCTGCAGTTCACCCACAAGAGATAATGGGTCTGTTTTTGTGAGCTGACCTAAATGAATGACCAGCATAGTCATAGCCTCACAGGAACAGGGACTGTGTTAAAAACACCAGTTGTTACAGTAATAACTGGAAATCCTAGCTGAGTCAGACGCCAGGAGAAGTGAATTAGGCTCCCACATCAGAACACTGTCTAGGAGTGAGGCTGTCTGCACTAGCACTCAGTTAAAATCACTTTCGTTACGAATACCACCCAAGTGATTGTATAATCATCCTTCACGGCTCCTCCCTGGTTTCCATATTTCATCCCTGTGTCACTTTGTTGTTACGCTTCCAGGAAAAATGTACATCAGTGACCAGGAATTTCATTGGAAGAGCTAGAGATCGCTGGATAAGAAGCTGAGTTTCAATATTGCACTGTAAGATTAAGTGTGACCATACTTTTCGGATTGGCTAGACACCATCCATTACATCATATTTAACTTGAGCAAAAGTAGAAATAGTGTAGAAATACTCTGTTAAAAGTTACAGTAAATTTAACAAGTAAATGGAGTGGATTAAAACATGTAATGAGTAAATACAAGTACCTTAAATTTGTACTGAAGTACAGTAGTTGAGTAAATGTACTTACTTACACAAGAAATGATTGCACCTAAAGGTTAGTGATTTTACCACATTATCCCAGTTTTACTCCTTCATAATTCTCATGTCATTATAAATGGAAAAATGTAATGTAAAAATGTAGTCCGGCCATTAATGCAATAATGGCGATATGTTAAATACGGCAATTAGTCCTCATTAAAATGTGATTATTATCTGGGCAAAGTTGGGTTTTAATAAAAATAAATTGCAGAAATTTGCATTAACACTGGTCTTTAAGTCTGCAGCAACAAAGCCGCTCCTCATTCTTCCCTCGCTAAAGGCTGTTACCTCAGACACAGCTCCACAGAGAGCTGACCTCAGGGACACACAGCTAACTATAAAATGGTGTACACTAAGCCTGCATGCTAATGTGCTATTTGAGGCACATTTCTTTGTCAACACTTCCAGACATAAACCCCGAGATTAAGGCCAGAGCTGAAAATAGGTGCTGCTGTGATTAAGAATAGACTGCGAGGCTCAGGTGCTGCAGACGTTAAGGAGGGCGAGGATGAGCTAATTGCACCATGTTTCCTGATATAATAGCAGTGCACCTTAAGACCTGGTTAATCTGGTCAAAATGTTTCCAGTTAGTTATTTAGTTGCATTCACTGACCTGTTTCCCTGTTAGGCAAACTGCAGGGGGTCCAGCAGGAGTCCTGTGATGTCCTTCAGGTGGGCAAACACCAGTCTCTCAAAGGATTTCATGGCCACAGACGTCAGGTTGACGGGCCTGTAGTCATTTAATCCTGTGATGGAGGGTTTCCTGGGGACTTGGATGATTGTGGAGCATTTAAAGCAGAGGGGGACTTCACACAGCTCCAGTGATCTGTTAAAGATCCTCATCTCCTGTCTGTGAAAGAGCTGACACTCATCCTCTTTACAGATCCAATGATAGATATTTTTGGGAGCCTCTCGCCGAGAGTTATATGAGCAGATCAATACATCTCTCATGTCTGGACGCTAAATATAAATCTACAGCTAGCGGCTGCTGAGCTTAGTTTAGCAAACTGTGAGGTTGCCAGGCCTTTGTGGCCTGTGAAACCACACGCTGTCAGTTTTGTTCTCCTGACGTGGACAAATTAAACAAACAAGATGTTAATTAGTGAGCTTAGAGGTGCTGGTAGGTGCTTTCCTTTGGACACAGCTAGCCTCACTGTTTCCCTGTGTTTAGTCTTCATGTTAAGCTATGCTTACTGGCTGCTGCCCCTCATTTAACGGGCAGATCAGTCTTCTTATCTCAGCAAGAAAGCAAATACGCTAATTTCCAAAAAATGTCAAACTGTTCTCTTAATGATTTCAACTGACCTTTTACTAAGCCCCGCCCCTTTGTGATGGTCCAACAAGCTGTCAGAGTAAGCATGGAGCCCACACTGTAACTAACTGCACTGCCTGAAGAAATATTTGGAGAAATGAAACGGTGATTGCAGAGAGAAGCAGACAGAGGGGTCTACAGTCTGTGTTTGAAGGATATATCCAGGATGTCAAACTGACTCAGCAGCAACAACAGGTTAAAAAGACAAAGATAGTTAGAAGCTAAAGCCCAACTATAGGCTACAGATCACAGTGTAAAAGTGAACCACCACATCACTGCTGATCCACACAGAAGACAGTGAATATAAAGGGAAACTTTGCTGATATTGAACCATGAATGAATGTATCTGCTGCACATCAAATCGCCCCTCGGGGACAATTAAATAAAGTGAAGTGAAGTGAAGTGAAGTGAAGCTGTGTGGCATCACAGTGTGTGCAGATGAACGGTGTTTGGCTTCGACCAGCACCTGGACCTCTGCCGCCAGAAGGGCGCACAATGCGATGACACACAGCTGGTTGAATATCAGCAAAGTTTCCCTGCTTCCCTTCACTGGTTCCTGTACAGCAGGGTCGGTCTTTGTTTCACTGTTATAATCATTACAAAGCAAAAGCAGCATGTGTATACATTCAGTAGGCTATATCTTCAGTAGCTAGCTAGCTAACCCTACACTTTTCAGGGTTTGATTTTGGTTTTGGAACAGGGAAGAAACGTATATCTTTTTCCAACCTCTCCAGGTAACGAGTATCATTAATACACGACGTGCCCCAGGCACAACATTTAGCTCCAAATCCACAAAACCAGCCTGAAAATGAAGGAAATCTGAAATGATTACATTAGAGTCAATGGAGCACAGCTGCGTTGTTGTCAGACCCTGGTCTGAGCCAGCTCAGTCCTATGTTATGACCGGCTAGTCTGCTTCTGAAGGGTCAATTAAAGTGCAAACATAGGGAAGGCTTCTCCACTTGATAGGCTAAATGTTTTTTCTTACACTTTTCCTAAGTCACTTTTATATCTAGATATGTTATTATAAAACCATTTTAGGGACAGTTAGGGTTATGAAACCTTCCAAGCTTAGAGTTTCCTCTCTCATCTGTCATCAAGTCAAACATGCCAGTTATTACATAACATACAGAGACTAAGTGAGCAAGATGCATTTCACATGTAGTACTTTATACATTACTGTAAATGGCCTACAGCTATGACTAATGACCCCTGTCGCTGTAACCTATGAAGGTGAAATATGGACATCATTAGAAAACTTAGAAAAGTAACCTTCTATAAACACAAACAAACAAATAATAAATTAAAAAGAAGTCCCATGCACAGTGTTGAAAAAAAATCTTTTGTAAAATCAGTTTGAAATTTGCCTGATACTCAAAAGGTGGACATTTAACTCCAACACCCTTTTTCTCTGTCATGTCTCCTGGCAACCTACGTACAGCAAAACTTGACATGCATTGGTTAGTCACTGCAGCATCAACTTAGTTACAAAGATAAACACACACTTAAAAACAGTGCATTTTCATTGGCTATGACCATAAACACTTTATTTCCATGGAGATTTAAAGGCTTTTCTGTGTGGAGTGACGCTGTTTGGGCGATCTAATTGAAGAAATGAACACTCTTTTAAACTAATTGGTGGCCTTCATGCTGTTTGATCACTTTTAGTTTCCCCCCTTATCCCCTTAAATCTAATTAACAACACATAATGTTAGAGATAAATTAATGGTATGTCCTGAGTGTAATTACTGAATCACAGAGGATTAGAACAGCACAGAGTTTTCTGATAAAGGACGTTTTCTCCACTGTTCTCATGAACATTGTGAAATCCACTTGAATTAACTTTATTTCCTCAGAGACAGGACATTTTAACTACTGGTGAGCAATACAAGGCCTTGTTTAAATGTCATGCTGCAATATGTTCCGAGTCAGTTAAACTAAACCATGTGCTAACTTTGTTGTTTACTCGTGGTTAAGCATTTCTGATTAAAGGGATACTGCGTTTGGAGTAAAGATTCCCTGCTAGAGTAAAAAACAATGTAGAAATAAAAATCTAAATGTGCAAATGAAGGTTACCAGTGAGCTGTGTTGTATGTAAAATACTCTGTACTGTACTGCAATCAAAGGTCATGCAGACTTAGGCCTTTATACACATACAGATATTTTTGTACACTGATATTTTCCTCCATGTTTTGGCCTCGTGTTCACACATAAAAATAGTTTTAGCTCACTAAAATGGAGATTTTAAGGGGCAGGTTTTTAAAAACTGCGGTTGCCATTTATCTGTGTGGACATGTCAAACAGAGCGTTTGGGAAACAATGACATAATGTCTCAAGTTTGCGAATGCCTATTGTTGATTTGAACTACCGGTTTGCTGATGTTTTGTTAGCACTGCTTGGTCTAATAACTACTTTACACTTCAACTCTGTATTGCTGCACCACTTCATGGATGAACTGAACCATCTGCTGGACCCAGTCATTTTGCTCCACCTCAGCTTCCGCAGTTTTAGGTCAGCCAGGAGTTATGGTTTTGGATCAGGTCTGGTTGAACCAGCAGATGGTGGAACACTTTCCAGAGTCGGATTGTTGTCGATGAGGAATAGAGGGAAAAGTTTTGCATGGCCGGAGCATCACTTGTGTGTTTAAAAGAGCTCCTTTATTCTTATATCCAATGAAAATCAATCATGATGAGGTCTCAAGTTGGTGTTTTGAAAAAAGGTAGCATTAGCCTTTACACTTTACCTTCTTTGACGAGGTAGGCTGCTGAAGACAGCTGCCATCAGCGAACACTTGGAGTTGTTTTTGCATTCTTGTGTGGACAGAGATATTTTGGAAAACAAAGATGGAGTGGACATGGTGATTCACTTTTGTCCAGAGAGAGGAGGGACCACAGCAGCGTTATGGACATAGAGTGATGCTGAGAATGAAGCAACAGGTGCTAGGACGCCTATAACCCTGAGAGGATAGCATATGTTCCTGTGAGAGGCTGAAGAAAGAAAGGAACAGAGATAAAGGGAGGCACAAGAAAAAGAGGAGGAATATTTGAGAGTTGTGAAATAATGAAGAGATAATGGCAAGACAGAAGTAAAAAAGAGAGAGGAGACAGACATACTAAAATGACTAGTTCAAACAAAACATTTGGGTATTGGTGCTGTAGTTCGAGAGCAAGTATATATAAATAATCTTTCCCCCTGTAGTGTATAGCCTCCGAGCTATAAGAGCAGTGGCTGCATACTGCCCTCAGCTGATCAAATGGGACTATTACACACTATTTTACCTCCTATAAGATTGGCTTCCTGGTAAATCACGCAGAGTGTGAACAAACAATGTTAAAAAATATAGATGCAAAAGCAAATAGGTCGCAAAATCACACAGAAAGTTACCAAGTACTATAACATGTACCGTAAAATGTACAATTACTAAAAAAAAAAAAAAAAACATGAAAGTATCAATCCATAGCATTAAAACCAACCTAAATAATTAAAGAGGAAAATGTCCATTTTACTTCATTTAACGACGGCCTAATGGTCTCCCTGGTAATGAAAGCCATTCAGAGTGAGTCACATATATTTTAAAAAATACGTTGAATAATTAAGAAATTATTTTACAACCCTTTTTTTCCCTGCGTAAAATACAAATTATTTACGCGCTCAATACAGACATGTTTTTTTTTTTTGTTTTGTTTAAATATTGGCTCATTTTATTTTGTTATTAGGAAAATAAACCAAAGTCAGATGACACAAAGCAGCTGCCACATTCAACATATTCCTCTGTGTGTGTCTCAGGCTGGAAAACACTTAACGCAGACTGTCCAAATTATGTAAGATTTCTTATTGTGATTGCATTGTACTCCAGTGGAAAGTGCTTGGATGTGTGGATTCATCACGTAAGCTCTGGTGTCCTTAAAATCTGTCATGCCATATATGAGAGTTACAATGCAACCAAATTAAAGTCTTTAATATGCTGCTGCTGAATATCGATCCTGCCTTCTTGCCTCAGCAGATGTTTTCTTCACATGTCCTTTGTTTAGATCAGATACAAGAGCAGCTCTTATCTATGTACAAGTTCTGTGGCAGATCCTGGATCAGAGTGTGAGGTTATCTAACAATCAGTGACTCAGCAAATAGAAAGCAAAAAACCCTGTATCTGTAAAACAACGTGCTAGGACACACTCTGTGCCCTACAGAGAAGGACCAACCTGTTCTCATCCCCAAGCATTAAGCACGGCAGCTTGGTCAGCGTGTGCGTGATACAGGCACCCTTTTAGCATTTGTATGAGACATGCAGTGCCTCCTTTTCACTGGACAAAATATCCACTAACATCTGAATTTTGTATTTAATATAAAGGTTACAATCAGGATTCACTCCTGAGACAATGACTCTGCTTTAGTCACAGGTATTTATCGTCTCCAGCTCTGATCAGCTCCGATCGGCAGTGATGGAAATACGACCCCCAAGTGGACGTGCTAATTCTCCCCCCTTTTCCATTGGGATACAATAACGAGCTGCCACAAAATATTATCTGTCTCTGAAGATGTTTCATCTATGATGAAATGTGATGCCTCCTGGCAAGGTTGTGCATGTATCCTTTGAAACAAGAAATATGACAACATGCATTAAGTTTTTGTCAACAAGTAACAACTAAGCGATGACGTGAAGGACAGATAAATTTACAATAATAATTTTACAAAACAGATGAACAGCCTGAGATGTCTGAAGAAAACTAAGTGCAGTTTCAACACTCACTGTCATCATGTGCATTTATCCACACATTTCCTGCTATAGATTCTTCTGAACTGAAGCTGCTGATTGACAATATTTTGCGCAATGTTCAATATCTGTAAACATGGTCACAATAAGTATTCATTGTTATATCAGAGAGCTGTATTCTGGTCAGGGTAGAAAAGCCTCTGCAGCAGAATTTTACATGACATAGGCAACACATTATTTAACTTGCTCCTGAAACCTGGCACCTCTCAGTTTAGTTTGGCGGGCCGGTTCTGGCCCACGGGTCGTATGCTCAACACCCCTGCTGTAGATCCTAAAATTAATAAGTGCTTCCTCAGCCACCCAAAATATGTCTTGTCAGGGGTCCAAGCAGTGAAGCTTGCTGCTGGAGCCCTGTTGTCTTTGTTCTTTCTTTCTTTTTATTTGCCTCAGCTAAAAGTGTTGGCCAAGTAAAGACAGAAAGTCCAAAAGTCGCCAAAAATGGCAAGTGGGTTGCAAATCCCACCCACAACTCCAGCACCTTAACTGACACTCACTTGACCCAAAGGTGGCGCTGACACACTCAAGTTTATATTTTAGCCATGATCGCAAATACAGCTCGGCATAAAGTCAAAATTCTGTCAGCCTTTTAATATCTCAATTAAACTATATCTTTGCAAAAATGTTTTCTGTATTTTCTTATTTTCAAGAACTCTTCAGAGACCTTTGTCAGGATTATCTATGGATTTTGCTGATATTAAATTATCAAGGAGACTTCAATTTGTCAATCCATTTTGAAATTATACATTGTAATGTCTCTTTAAGTTTATTCATCCACCCATCCGTTTTCATCCACTTATCGGGGGCTGGGTCGCGGGGGCAGCAGGCCAAGCAAAGCACCCCAGACGTACCTCTCCTCAGTGACACTTTCCAGCTCCTCCTGGGGGACCCCAAGGTGTTCCCAGGCCAGATGAGATATGTAATCCCTCCAGCGTGTTCTGGGTCTGCCCCGGGGCCTCCTACCATTTGGCATACCTGGAACACCTCTAATGGGAGGCGCCCAAGGGGCATTCTAATCAGATGCCCAAGCCACCTCAACTGACCCCTTTTGATGTGAAGGAGCAGCGGCTCTACTCCGAGCTCCCTCCGGATGTCCGAGCTCCTTACCCTATCTCTCAGGCTGAGCCCAGCCACCCCACAGAGGAAACTCATTTTGGCAACTCATGCCCACAGTTTCATTCTTTCGATCACAGAGCTCATGACCATAGGTGAGGGTTGGGATGTAGATGGACCAGTAAACCAAAAGATTCACTTTCTGGCGCAGCCTTGCATCACTCCTGAAGCCGCACCAAACCGCTGATCCATCTCACGCTCCAGTCTACCCTCACTCATGAACAAGACCCAGAGATACTTGAACTCCCTCGCGTGAGGCAGTAACTCTCCAAACCCAGAGGCGGCAATCCACTGTTTTCTTTAAATTTAATTTTACGTAAATGCTAATAATTCAAAGTCAGCTTAAACTGTAACCCAACTCGTGCATGTGTTAAGATGCAGGGTCTGAGCTTCCCTACGCAGTCTTTAGATATTTTTCCACTAGGACTGCCAGAAACTCAAAGACTTTATATCCAGTAATCAGCTGCAGGGGTGCATATGAAATTCCGTTTGCAAATTCCATTAAGGGAGTCTGGTACTTGGAGCCTGAAACCAAAGAGCTGAACTGATCATTTCGATTGATCAAACACATGTGTGAGCAGACTCTCATGCTAAACAGTTTCAGGCTGCTTTGATAACTAACAGAGCCAGTGCCATGACCCAGAAAAGATGCCAAAGGAGATGAATGCCAGTAACTACAAAAAGTGCATGTATAATGGTAGTTTGTCAAAGCAATGCAACATTAAGGCTAATGTTAGCCTCTGTCCCACTCTGAATGTATCTTCTTTACATTGTTATGTCACCATGAACCTCTCTTAAATGTTCTTCTGTCATGCAGAGAAATAAATTGACTCACGGACATTGGAGTTCTTCAACAGATGGAGGAATGGCCACCAGCATTGCATGGGGGATTGCTCAATGCCTCTGTGGAGAGAGAAGATTAGAAAAAGGCCATGAGAATAATGGAGCAGAGCATTATGTAACTGTGCAGATACTGAACGCCTGAACTCACAAAAGTGTCTCAAAGCTTTGATTATTCATTCTGAAAATGAAGTCCATGTGTGTGATGAGCTAAATCACTCTCACAGGGTCACTATTGTTTTCTGCTTTCTACTGGCCGCGGGCCATGAGGCAGCTCACTGCTGAACCCTCCCATGAACCGTTTCATTAGGGTCCCTGGACCCTCACGTGCGTGTGTTATCTTACCATTGGAAGTAAGCATTAGACTGGAATTGCTGCTGTCCTGGGATCTGCTGCTCCAGCTGTTGTTGTAGAGCCAAGAACCAATAGTCCATGACCACTGGTCCTGGAGGGAAAGTACAAGACCATGATCAGTGCTTTGTTGTACAGTGGAGACTTAAAACAAAGAATAAATATATAAAAACAGAAGGGAATAAAAATCCAAGAGAAACATATAAAAATTACTGCAGCTGAAGAAAGAAACACACACACTTTGTTTCACATGTTTGCAGATACACATGGGGGTGTGGTGAAATACTCTCTGCATGAACAATCTTATAAAGCAGCAGTTGCATGACATGATCATGACATGTGTCTTGGATATATATTGAAATATTTAACACACATATTTTGGTTATAAATTTTGTATGCATTTTATTACACACTTCACTACTCCTTTCATTACGTGATCTTGCACTTGTATTTCACTTTTCTCGTCTTCCAATCATTCAAAGCGCTCACCCATTCACACACACTCACACACCGGTGGAACAGCCATCGAAAGCAATTTAGGGTACAGTATCTTGCCCAAGGATACAGACACAGCTGTCATAACATACAACATACATTTCCACAGATTGGATATAAATGTATATTTGGTTAATAAAACATTTTCATATTGCTATTGATGCAATTTAAATCGTATTGGCTTTTCAATTGCTTCATGCGAAGCACAGTTCAGTGTGTCAGCAGCCTTTTTATCAGCAAGTGATAGGCTACTTTGTGTTATTTGATCTTTTTCCTGAGGCGTAGTTGTTTTGCTAATCACAGCTGAAGTTTGTCACCACAAATGGTGGAATGCAACAAAGTACATTTACCCAAGTTCTGTAGTTAAGTACAATTTTGTGGTATCTTTACTTGACTCGAGTATTTCTATTTTATTCTACTTTAAACCACCACTCCACCACAACGAACAAAACTTTTTAAATAGATAATAACAATAAATATTTATTTGCTTAGCACGCATCTAAACTAGGTTGCAAAGTGCATAAAGGTAAAACAGACAAAAAAGACAATAAAATGATACAAAATTTAAAAAAAAAGTCAAGGGCTAAGGAAAATAGAGGGTACAGGGGCAAAAATAAAACAAAAGAAAATAAATTACAAAAGTTTTATTATTTAAGAATTAAAAGGAAAATCTTTCCTATAAAAAATATGTTTTAAGCAATCATTTAAAAACAGGTAATGTGTTAGCCAGCCTAACCTCCTCAGGCAGAGAACTCTAACCCTAACCCTAACCCTTTAGTTCCCAACCTCATTCTAGGGACAACTAGTGAGGGTAGGCTTGAGGTAAGCTATATAACTAGGGGCTAAACCATGTTGAGTCTTAAAAGCTATTAAAAGAATCTTAAAATTAATTCTGAAGTTAACTGCCAACTAGTGTTGGGAGGTGAGAATTGGGGTGATATGTGACCTATGATTTGTCCCAGTTAAAATAAGAGCTGCAGCGTTCCATAGTAGCTGAAGCTGAGCTACTGAAGATTTATTGAAGCATGTAAACAGTGCATTACAGTAGTGGCAGCTGATCTGATATTAATAGTATAAACCTTAAACACAACACTTTTGTTTTTGCTCCCAATTTAATGGGTTTAATTAAAGATCTATGACTTTTTTTATACACTCAATAGATATATTTTTCTAAAAATTTTGGTCATAAATTTGTTAAAAAATGTGTAAGTGAGCAATTCTCCTTTTCCTAGATAATCCATCCACCCGACAGGTGTTGCATGATGACACAGGTGTGCCTTGGGCTGGTCACAATAAAAGGCCACTCTAAAATGTGCAGCTTCATCTTGAAGAGGACATTTCTTAGGATTTTACATGACTAGCGCTACAGAAATGCATTCTTGGTTACAGATACCCCAAAGAATCAGTCAGTATCTGGTGTGACACCATTTGCCTCATGCAGTGCAACACATTTCCTCTGCATAGAGTTGATCAGATTGTTTAGTGTTGCCTGTGTAACGGATATTAGCAGGAGCTGAGCACACTGTCGTACATGCCGATCTAGAGCATCCCAAACATGCTCAACATGCTGAAGGACCTGTCTAGTGAGAATGCAGCCTATGCGAGAATGGGAATGTTTTGGCATGACAGCAGGTCTCAGGATCTTGTCTTGATGTTCCATTAGGTAGGATGTTAGCAAACCACTAGCCCACATGATGTTTTACACGCCATGAACGTCTGTGCCATCTGCCTGGTGTAGTGTAAACTGGGATTAATCTGTGAAGAGAACAGTATTCCAAAGTGCCAGACGCCATCAACAGTGAGCAGTTGCCTACTCGAGTTGGTAGCGACGACGAACTGCTGTCAGGTCAAGACCCCGGTGAGGACTATAAACACGCAGATGAGCATCCCTCAAATAGTTTCTGATGGTTCATACAGAAATTCTTTGGTTGTGCAAACCACTTGTTGCATCAGCTGTTCAGGTGGCTGGTCTCAGACGATCTTGCAGGTGAAGACGCTGGATGTGGAGGTCCTGAGCTAATGCGATTATACATGTCATCTGCGGTTGTGTGGCTGGTTGGATGTACTGCCAAATTCACGAAAACAACACTGGAGACATCTTATGGTAGTGAAATGAACAGTTAAGCGGCAACAGCTCTGGTGGCCATTCCTGCAGTCATGCCAATGGCACGCTCACCAGAAATGGATGCACACTATTGAAGGAATCAAAGTGATTTAATTTAGGAAATCAAATTAAAATGCTTCAAGTTAACAGCCTGCTTTGACTGTACATTAAACTCATTTTATGGAGGTATGTGTTTATGGGAACATGTGCTAATATTTTAATTACTACAGGGGCTATTTTGATGATTGATGATGATTACAACCTCCTTATTCACCCAAATCAATAAATACAGTATATCCCTCTTGTCAAGTGCACTCTATCATAGTGTGATCAGTCTGTTTGTACGCTCTGAGTACAGTATGTGTTAAAAGCTTTGGCTGTAGTCATGAAGATTCTCTGTTATAAGCTCAGAGAAATGAGAAACACTGATGAATCTCGCCATATTTTCACAAAGAAATGTTTACTTAAGATCAGATAGGTTATGATAACTTCATCTTCTGCGATGTCGCATTTAATTCAGTAAATTTCTATACATGAAGAAGTGTTACTACTGTTAGCGTGTGCATTTAAGATTTACTTGATAACCTGATGGCTGAGGGTTGCTTTCAGTTCAGCCATAATGAAAAAGAATCAGGACTTCAATCAAGTGATTTGTCATCAGTTCCCTAATTAAAACATCAGCCTGTGATAGCCGGCCTCTTTGCTCAAACTCTGATGAACTAATTAAAAGTTGATGAACTAATTATGTCCAAAAACTTAATATCGCAGCTTTCATTTAGCTGTAATTGTACGAGCATGTACATAGAAAATGAATCACTGTTACCAATCAATCCATTATTCACCTGACCTTGACTTCCCATAATACTCTCTGTGAAGTTGATGAAGAATGTATGCCCTCCCTCCAGTGTTTTGTATCTAAAGGTAACTAAAATTGTCAAATAAATATAGTGGAATAATAGGCACAATATTAACCTCTGAGGTGTGGAGTTAATTTGATTAATCTCTTTGTCACAGTTTGTTTTCCACTATTGTCACTCTCCTAGTTTTGTCAAATACTGATTACTTTCCCTTTCTTCACAGACATCCCTAACCCTGGGTGACTGCAGTTATCAAAGGCTCATCATCCACTCCTCCATCTTCCAGCTATGTGGCATCCATCAAATACATTTATCTGAGTCTTAACTGTGGCTGTGTTATATGTGAAAACATAAATCTCACAATGAGTTTAAACCATCTGGTTAAATTTTATACATCAATAATTTGTGACAGTAATCTCCAAGACAAGTGCAATGGGTGATGATCTTTATTGATTTTACCAGTCAGTAAACTCTCGTAATCTAGCAGTGATGTCACAAATAATGCTGATATAGCTGCACATATTTAACCTAAACACAAAATAAAACTTCCTGCTTCGAAAGAGCTAATTTAAAACACATCTCTTGTTGCTTATTCAGACAGTGAACTGAAAAATTAAGCAATGAAACTGAAAAAATGAGAGATCCTGATACATCAAAGAAAAGTGTTTTGCAAGTTTTGCATTATTAACATTTAATATATGGATTTATTGATTATTGGGAGATTAATTTCAATTACTATCAAACTGATCTAATAAAAAATGTTAGGCTCTTTTTTGTTTGTCACTGTGCTCACTGTTGAATAACCCTCACTGCCAGCTGTATATGCTGTGGAACTTACTCTTGACTATATTGTGTGCAAGCATATGTTCAGAATCAAACTTTAATACAAGACATGCCCTTTGTGTGTGAAGCAAAATTATTTCCAACATTAATCCTTACTAGACTCTGGTTCACTTCCAAAAATCTTCTTCAGGCTGAAATTATCTTCATCCATGTTACCATGAAGCAAAGACTGTCTCAGCATTAAGAAGCTTTTAGGAAATACAACCACAATCCAAAGACCTACAATGCTAATGACACTCACCAAGAAAGTAATGTCAGTCTTATACTTTTGTGTAAAGTGAATGCTATTTAATATGTAATTAAGCTTCTTATAATGTGGATTAAAGAAAAAAAACTGGACTAAAGTGTCCTAGAGATTGTGGCAAGTGTTTTCATTTTAACTCTTTGTTAAAAGACGTATAAAAGACAAATGATAGGTCACCTTTGCATCTATTGGTTACCAACTAAATGATGAATAAACTTGTACTGAAGACAGTTGAAAATGAGTGTTTGTGCTGAATGAATGTCCTGATTTGAAATTAGGATCTGCAAGGAGCAGCTGCACAGCAGGGGAGCCGGAAGACCACGGCATCACTACAAGAGATGCAAGAGAAAAGAGGGAATATAATAAAACAGCCCAGATTAAACCCTAAAACACTCAACTGCTGAGTATCAAATGTTACACAGACACATTTAGACATGGACACAGTGTTAGAAAGGTTAGTTTTGAAATGTAAAAACTTAAATATTACTAGTTACCCTGTTAAAAATGTAATAAGTAATGTGATTATTTTAATTGCATCATCAAAGTCACTTATTACATTTGATTAGTTTACTCTGATTACTTTTCTAACCACTGTTTTAAAATGGGGAATGAAGCTGAAAAGTATCTGGAAGAAGATCATACAAAAATAAGGTATGACTGCACAGAGAAACAATAAATGTATGTTATAATATACATATTAACTTTTAATAAAAGACAATTTACTCGGATGTAACCCTTTTGTAATTACTGATATTTTGATTAGTAACTGTAATTTAATAACATGTATTTCATAAATTACTTTAACTGGTTACAATTACATCTATAATGTCATTTAAGTACATGTAACTACTCCCCAACACTTTAGGCACTTGTTACTGCTGACTCACAGTATGCATTAAGCTGGTTAGCTAGTTAAATCAGTCAGTTAATCAACTTTAAAGTGATAATTACTTTTATTGTAGCTTTTACGATCTGACTTACTTTTTGTGTTTCAATCTGTGCAGCAGCTGCATCTGTGTTTATGAAGCATGAGGACACTGCGTATCAAGGCTAACTATGCTAGCTATACATGCTAGCATAGTTAGCTGTTTTTCTACATTGGCAATGCCGAAAAACATAAAATATGTCTCTATTATATGCTGAATATTTACATAAACATTGCGTCTTTCCCATGACGAAACTCACCGACAACTACGGTGGCTACTGTGCGTAAACATGACCGGAAGTTAGCCGTGATTTCTTTCCCTCCTCCTGTTTCCTTCTACTTCTTCTTCTCCTAGGTTTAATGGAGGTTGGCAAACAACATTATTGCGCATTACCGCCACCGACTGGTAGGAGTGTGGATCAGAATTTCTAAACGGCCTGTTCACAATAAATTTCTTCTCAATCATTTTAATTTATCTTAGTGATTGATGAGAATAATTCCCTGCGTTTGTCTGTAAAATGTCTATTAAGTCAAACTGTACTTTTATCTTTTTTTAAAGGTCTCAAATTAATTGCCCTCTTTCTTCCTCATATTCCTGACAGTATAATATGATATGCTTTGCTGTTTCATCCTCCCCCAGTGCTCACTTATTCCTGTTTTGAACAGTGGCCTGTTCAGTCCAGTGTAACCAAAGTCTTTATTTTATTGTTTCCTCTTCCTCTTTGTGTACAACTCATTTCTCCTTTGAATTCTGTAAAACTGCCATCCTTTCCTCTCTTCCTCGCATTGCTGTTGCCACCTTTCCTTCAGTCTCTGTATTATAGTGCTGTTGATTTGTTTTGCTGGAGCTAACTGTCATATCAATGCAGGTGTGTTTGTGGCCTTTTTTGCAACCTTATCTGCCATTTCATGTCCTTTAACACCAGTATGCAGCACTATCCAATTTAAGACCCATCATTTGAATTCTGTATATTGTTTGTTGCATCTCTATCAAGATGTCTGATCTGCTGTTTGAATGACTGCGCTTTAAAGTTAGTGATGAGCATGAATCTGAACAAATGACTGCTCTCAGCAGTCTTGTCTATTTTCTTTCCCCCTTCAAACTTTATCTGCAACAATACATCATTACAAAATCTCGTTGGAAAATATAAACTTGCACTCTCCCAAACATTATAAACAGACTCAAAACAAATTCAGAATAAAATCAAAATGGCAATTCTATATTTACAATAAATAAAAAAATGCATGTTTAAATAAAAAAAAACAAAGAAAGAAAAGAGAAATATGTGTAAATGGTGAATCTCTTCGGCAATTTACACAATAAACCCATATGGTGGCAGGGCCAACCCAATAGATAAATAAAATACATCAAACCTTCCAGAAATTGTGTCATAGTTTGAGACTTTTTGCATCTGTGCATCTGTTGATATTTGTAAAAAAGAAAAATACTTCTTTAATTTATTTCTAAACCAAGTAAACGAGGGTTTCTGAAATGAAGCGTTCCTAAGAAATCAGTTTGGTCTCTTAGTGCGAGTTATTCAGAGCCACTGAGCATTAGAAATCTGAAATAGTGTATTACACTAAAACCGAAAAGGAGAATTTCCTTCACATATTTGACGAAGATGACCTCTGACACTTGTATTTAGCATTAGCATTGTTCCTTTTGTGACCAGGGGATGAGGATTTGGACATCTCAGACAGACAGTCATTTTAACCAGTACAACATGAATGGATAGCAGAGACAAGGTTTCCATAGTAAGAACAATTAAATACGTCTCAAAACAAAGTATAGTAACAGTTTTGTTGGCACCCATAAAACAATGCCAGGAGGAGCTACAGCCGAACATACAGAAGAAACAGTGTGTAAGGTGAGAACTTCTTGTCAGAGGGGAGGTTACTGTCTATCAAGATGGGGAAATTTAGGGAAAGATCCGCTCAGGCTGACTCAACAAGGAAGATAAAGTTACAGGCAAACACAGACACGCAAAACTTAAGATAAGTGCAACGTGCAAACACAGCACACACTGGCCACTGGCAAGCTAGGCCCCAACTTGAACAGGCTCCAACCATTACTTCCTGGGTCAGGTATCAGCTGAGAACACAGGAACAGGAACATGAAGAGATGAGCAAATGAGAGGCTGACACTGCCATTACTATTGAGAACATACCCTCTTAAAAACTATCACAGAAATGGAATGACAACCTACAAGCTCAATAGTAGTGAGCACTGCGAGAAATAAAAACACAGTCACACAACCAAAACCAAAACTGTTACATGATAATTAGAGGGATTTTTATTGGCCTATAACATTAAAACAATAACTCAACCCTCTAAGCCTCATCCAGGACCCCACTGCACACAAATAAAAGAAATAAAAAAGCAGCTTGAATGAATACCTCTAAATTACTCACCACTGGAGTCTTTGCAGCCTGCATGGCAAATGTATAGAGGAGCATAGATGAGCTGGTGCCTACTGGAATGTGGTCAGGCTCAGGCGACAATCACTTTTCTTGTGCTGCTTTCAGACGCCTTTTGTAAGCATTTAAACCTTTGAACCTTGAGCAAAATGATGCGATTAATATGGGAAAAAAGGCAGTGAGCAACTTGGTAAGAAATGTTCCACAAATCCGTAAAAAAAAAAAAAACAATTTACAATAATTATCTTTACATATTTGAAATTATGGCACAGGAGTATTATAATTTTAAAGCACTTTTCCAGGTCATTTTACTGCTCAAGGCCTTTTTCCCATGCTTTTTGTTTTTTGAGAGAAATCAAGCCAGTTTGCTCAGGTTTCAAAGAGTTAAGGTGGACTGACAGTTAAGACAGAGCAGCTAACCCTACAACTCATATGTCAGATGTATGATCAACCTAAGGGGGTTTAATTTCAAGAAACTTCAGGATTCATTACTTCAAGAATCAGCAGTTATCAAGGCACTTGCATGTACATATCTTGTCCAGCAGATGGCAGCAAAGGACTCTGTGAATTCCCTACTATCAAATCAATTTGGTGGTATCCAGGTGAAATGGGCATTTTGTCATTACCACATCTTTTTCATTATTATTATAGGTCTGTGACACTATATTGGGTCACACCAGGGAACATTTCTCCATCACAAACCACCTTGTCAGTGCCACCTTGCTGCACGGGAACAATTTTGAACAGTACAAGATTCATTGAGCACCACCTTGACGGCCTACCTAATGCTTGATGAAAGTAAGCTGAAGAAAGAGCTTAGTGTCATCTTCCAGCAAGAGAGAGTTCAAAGCCTGTTGTGGTGCTGCTGTGGACCTATCCAGTTGTTTATAGAGAATAATCTTGGGTTTTCAGAGACTGTCACTCTCCTAAAGATCCTCAGCATCACACCCATGACCTTGGTGGAAGCCAAGAGGTGCTTCTCAACCTACAAAGAAAATTAAAACACAATGACCGAGGGGCAGCTGAATGCATTGGTCATGCTGAGATGACTGACTTAAACCAGGAAGTCACTGAGAAATTTGCAGGTTGGTGCTCAAGTAGTGCTGCTGGCCAGTGTCTTGGTAACATTACAGCGTCTTGTGCTGTTTTCATATTTGCTTTTGACTTTTCATTGAGCTATGAAATGCTGTCTCAGTTTGTTTGGCATCTCCAACATTGTTTCCAAAAATTTGGCAGCACATCCAACCAGTTTAGTGAGACCATCCAGGACCACCTCTACATCTGGCTTCTCTACTTGTAAGGTCGTGTGAGACCAGCCACTGAGATGAGCTTCCCTGACGGTTTATGACAGTTGGTGCAGAAATTCTTAGATTGTGCAAACCAACTGTTGCATCAGCTGTCTGGGTGGCTGGTGTCAGACGATAGCGCAGGTGATGCAGAATGGATGTGGACGTCCTGAGCTGGTGTGGTCACATATGGTCTGTGGTTGTGAGGTGGGTTAAATATACTGCCAAGTTCTCAGAAATGACACTGACCACAGTTTTTAAAATGGGCACAGAGACAGCTGTGGTAGACATTCCCCAAAACTTGCAACATCTGTGACGTTGTGTTGTGTGATCAGACTCCACATTTTAGAGTGGGCTTTTACTGTGACCATCCCGAGGCACACCAGTGTGATAATGATCTTGTTATGCCCCAACTGTCAGGTGGATGGATTATCTTACAAAAGAAGAAGTGCTCACTGACACAGATTTAAACAAATTTGTGAGGAAAAACAGAACTTAACTGTTTGTGTTCACATGAAAAGTAACCCGATAGATCCTTTATTTCAACTCATAAAAAAACTGTAATACAACAAAAGTGTTCATTTATTTATTAATTTAATTTAATTTAATTTAATTTAATTTAATTTAATTTGATTTAATTTAATTTAATTTAATTTAATTTATTTTATATTATTTTATTTTATTTAATAAATAATCTAATTAAAATGCTATTATTAGTATTATCATTATTATTAATAAAAAATAATCATTTATCACAAAACAAAAGTGTTCAGTTATTTATTAATTTAATTAAATTTAATTAAATTAAATTTTATTTTATTTTATAAATAATCTAATTAAAGTATTAATATTAGTATGATCAATATTAATAATAAAAATAATCATCTAATTTAATTAAATTAAATTTTATTTTATAAATAATCTTATTAAAGTACTATTATTAGTATTATCATTATTATTAATAAAAAATAATCATCTAATTTAATGTTATTTAATAAATAATCTAATTAAAGTATTATTGTTAGTATTATCATCATTATTATTAAAAATAATTTAATTAATTTAATTTAATTTTATTTTATTTCATGTTATTATTTATTTATTTTTAGATGGACAATGCAATTTCACATAGTTCCAACACAGAGCATGGGACTGATGTGTTGCACAGAGAGTTTATAGCTATTGCTAATTTTCAACTCTTGTCCCTAGTTGGACTTTGACATGCAGACCTAGAATGTTATCAAAAACCTACAGTTAAAACATCATAAAACCACAATACACTATAAACACGGACAGCACAATAAAGTACATAAACAACAATCCACATAATACAATACATATATCACAGTACATCTACTACAATAGACATTCCGCTATACACACACAATACACCAAAACACACACACTAATACCCCTATAAAGTTTGAGCGCATTTAGCTAAGAGTGGGTACAGCTCTGGTTTGCTATTAGCCAGCACTTGACTTTTGTTGTGAAGGATTTTAAATCTGTAATTTATATTGTTTTTAAGTGTAGAAGACAAACTGTACATTGACGGACAGCTGCTCCATTTTAATAGGTTAAAACTTTAAAATAAGATCTAAAATGGGGGAACTATGTGGACTCAGTGAACATTGTTTAAACTCATATTCTTAACGCATTAACTCTCTCCCTTTCTCTATCCCACTTCTCTGTCTTTGTCACACACACACTGACACACACGCCGTGACCACCACAACTCTCCATGGGAGAGTTCTGTCATGCTCTGTAGATTGGGTGTCCCAGGGTGATTAACTATTGATATGGAGCTCAGGTGACACACCTGATATCTTGGGGGGGACAGGGAGAAAGGAAGGGAGGGGGCAGGGAGACAGAAAAGAAGGAGGAGGGGGGGAAAGAGAGAGTGAAACAGAGAGAAATCGTGTACATGGGCAAAGTGGGAAACAGACACACAGTGAGGGAGAGTAAAGGCAGGAGCCGGTTACAGACAAATGGCGAGTGAGCAGCGGTCGCGTACACTCCGAATCTACATACAGGCCCGTCTTGGATTGGAGGGCTGAGTGGATGCTCAGGCCTGTTAGCCAATAGCAGAGAGGCATATTGTGATGACTCAGGGCATAGCTGAGGAAATGGGATGCTGAGGGCAGTGAATGTATCGAAAGAGATGAGCAGTGTGTGTGTGTGTGTGTGTGTGTGTGTGTGAGGGGCTGATGCTTAAACAAATGGATCACTGTTAGAGAAGAAACATCCATTTGTCTTTAACTACACACATCACGGCTCTGCTCTCCAACTCCCATCCCCCCAAATTATGCAAATGTGCATTCCCTTCAGTTGATTTGAGTGTGCATGTGTGTGTTTACCATGTAAACAGACCTACCTCTTTGTGTGACAGTCAAGTCCCTGTGTCAGCACAATTACAATGGACTTCACTTCGTTATCTCCGCCCTCTTTTCTGCCTGATAAGCATCTGTCCTTTCATGACTGTTTGCGGGTGGGGAGTTAACCCCCAAGCCCCTATAGCCAGCCCTCCCGCAGGTGAACTGTAATAGCACAACAAGCTTTTCTCGGCTTCATACCTTCAGTACAGGGTGTGTGTTTGTGTGTTTATGTGTGTGTTGTGCTGTATTAAATGAAAATAAATGGGCTGTTGGATGAATCATGACTGAGCTACCTATAACACAGTGTTCACAACCATCATCTGGTAGTGTTTGAACAATTAATGGCATTTTTGTTGACCAAGAAAATTCAACACACACACACACACACACAGAAAGGAGTGGTACAGATGGTATAATAATGTGGCTCAGCACAACGGCTTGCTGTAGATAGCTAATTATCTTGCTGATTATAAAGATATATTACAAAGCGTTTTGCCAATATGGTTTTAGTAGAACAGAGCACTGAATTCCAGCACCAGCAGGAACTTTATCTTGCAGCCCTCCGTCATCAATCTTTTAGAAGCACACACACATACAAAAGGTGAGTGGGTGAAATAAGATATATAGCGCTGTGTTAGTAAATAACATAATGTCTGACATGCCTCAAGGACATGGAGCCGTCTTGGCATAATATCAAGATTGTCAGTTTCTCCTAATCTCTTACAACCATGAATTTCCCTTCCGTAGAAGCATTTACTTATTTTTTACAGTCTTTGCTGAATGCAAATCTACTGTGCTAGCTGACAATAAAGGGAGGGGATCATGGGCAGATTATGCAAATATGGGCCCCTCGGTACAGGTATGCAAAAGGCCCCGCCGCCTACACAGGAGCCAGACAGAGTTTATGATGGTTTAATTTCTTTTTTTGTTGTTGTTATGCATCTTTTTGTGGTTTTGCTTCTCAATGATGTCATTTTGTGTCTCTTTGTGGTTCTTTTTAGTTTGTAGTTTGTAGTTTTGTAGCCTGTTCAGTAATCCATCCATGGAGAGGGTATATACACCGATCAGGCGTAACATTCTGACCACTGACAGTTGAAGTGAATAACATTGATCATTTCATTACAGTGTAATGTTCTGCAGGGACACCTTTTGGTCCTGGCATTCATGTGGATGCCCCTTGACATGCACCACCCTCCCAAACACCATTATAGACCAATACCCCCCCTCATGGCAATGACACTCCCTGATGGCAGTGTTCCTTCAGCAGGACAGCGCACCATGCCACACTACAAAAACTGCTCAGGAACGGCCTGGGGTATGTGACTAAGAGCTCAAGGCATCAACCTGGCCTTCAGATTTCCCAGATCCCAATCCAATAGAACATCCATTGGGCATGCTGGTACCTTTCCTCAAAACCCACAGGACTTGAAGGATCAACAACGCCTTGGTGCCAGACAACACAGGACACCCCCAGAGGTCCTGTGTCCGAGCCTCAACAGGTCAGAGGCTCCACCGTAGATCAGACTTAGCTTTGACTCGTCGAGGCATGGAGACGGACCTCTGGGGTACCAGTTTGTCCCACCGATGCTTGATCAGATTGGGATCTGGGGAATTTGAAAGCTAGATCGATGCCTAAAGCTCTTTGTCACGTTCCTTGGGCCATTCCTGAGCAGTGTTTGCAGTGAGGCATGGTGCACTGCTTTGCTGGGGGGCTACGTGGACTATAACCACGTTTAGATGGGTGGAGTGTGTATAGGGGCATCCACATGAATGGCAAGACCAAAGGTGTCCCTGCAGAACATTGCATTGTAATGAAACCATCAATGTTATTCACTTCACCTGTCAGTGTTCATAGTGTTATGCCTGATCGGTGCATTATGTGTACGTCTTTCTAGTCAGGCACCATGTATAAGGGGCTCATAAGTTGTAGCAAATCATTTACTTTTAAACGGCCACAAGCCTTCAAAAATGATGACCTCCAGGTTGCCCGGTTGTAAAACCATGAATGGATCACTGAACGTTTCTATTGGGCAACGGGACCCAAAGTGCTAGAGGGCCCCGTGGTCTTCACCTGCAAAATGTCACTCAAATTATTAAGTGCAGACCAGAGGCCTGTACTATGAAGCAGGATTTGGAGTTGGCTATGTAACTTCAGGGTTAACTCTGGTAGTACTATGAAGCTGGTTCTCTTTTTACAAGGAGAAATCAACGTGGCTGAACAGCTAACCTGCTCTGGAGCAGTTTAACTATCAGATCACAGCCTTTCAACACCCCGACCTCTGACCAATCAGATCACTACAGAAAAAAGTATCCACGGATAAAAAAACTGTCTTGGGTAAAAAAAAAAAACAGTAGCCCATATACTGTTTCTACTGGTTTTAAAACAGACATTCTAACAAACGCAGAGATTGTTTACACACTAAACACATGATTTTAGCAGTATCTTTACTTATGCAAAGGTCATTTTAGTGAGCGACAGTGTTGCCATTTCACACTCTGACTCACCTGTGTAATGAGAACTAGGGGAAAAATATATACATATATCTAAAAAATAATCCAAACACTGTCACGTTTTTTATGTGACATATTCAGAGGAGTTTCATCATCATCCAACTGAATAGCAACAAATAGTCAATGTCACATATAGCCGAGTAATAATTTAAGTCTCGGCCGATGGTGAATTTTTGGATAGTATTTTAGATGTTGCAACATTTTCTGGGTGTTGTTAACATCCATGCCACTGACATTTTCTTGTCTCACAGTCCTAGACACTTTCTGGTACCATTTCATCTCATATAATATGAAGTAGCTCACTTCATTCATGGCTCTGATGATGTTGCACCTAATCAACACCCCTGGCTCATTTACATGAACACACTTGTGGCTGGATAAGAAAACTGAACAGTTGATAACCTGCCTCGTGTTAACGGTTATCCAGTCAGACAATGTTAGGGTTAGTCAAGCCTGATAACAAAAGGACAGGCTCGATAAGTTGAACTGGCTTTGTGGTACAGGCGTCCGGATGAGACTCAAAATGACCACAGAGACATAAAAAAACAGAAAGAAATGCAAAGGAACTGCAAAGAGACACGAAAATAACAAGAGAAATAACCTCATGGAGTCACAGAATGATGACAGGGAGACCCAAAACAACTACAGAGACACAAAATAACAACAAAAATGGGAAAAACAACCACAAAAAGCTACAAAATGACTTCAAAGAGACTCAAAATAAACACAAGGAGACACAAGAGACACAAAACAATCACAGAGAGACACAACCGACCCAAAACAATGACAAAGTGAAACAAAAAGACTACAAAGACACACACCATGACCTGAAAAACAAAAGTGACCCCAAGGAGAAACAAAATTACCCCAATAATACATAAAAATACCCCAAAGAGACACAAAATGACTAACAAGAGACACAAAGCCACAAAATGACGCATGACGACTAAAGAGACACAACACCACCACAAAGTCTGTGTCTCATGCTTCCATATATAGAAGAGGTGGTGGGTCCTTTTGCATATCTGAGCCCAGCAGACTTGATGGATTAAAAACCATATATTAATTACTTTTTCATTATACTTACAGTTACAGACTTAATTGCTTATAAGAATATAGAAACCCACAAGCATTTCTTAAAGGATTAGTCACATTTATAACGGCAAGACAGATTTTATTTTATTTTTTTTTTAATTAATACATTGTTTAAAAAGGTCCAGCGTGTGACATTAAGGGGGATTTACTGGCGTGGCGTCTAACGATGAGGATTGCAGATTGCAACCAGCTGAAACTTGTAAAGGTGAGAATTCCTTCAGGTTTTGTTGTTCAGGAGGTTTTAACTGGGAGCTGAATTGTCCTCAGAGGTCTCTTCCTGTCCAAAACACACAGACCAGGTGATTAAAACTGGTAAAAATGCTGATTAAAACAGTTTCATGTTTCTCCTACACTGTTCTGCTCATCACAGACAGATTGCTATTGCAGCACTTACTATTCTGTGCTCACCTTTTTTCTCTGATAACTCAAATTCAGATGTTCAGGAGGTTTTGACTGCGAGCAGAATTATCCACAAAGTCTCCTCCTCTTCAAAACAAAGGGACCCAGTGATTTAAACAGGTAAACACTCTGAATAAAGCAGTTTCACCTTAAAAAAGGTCGATGCTTTTCTGATGATCTTGTTGCAGATGGGTTGTGAACTATGGTGGCAAATGCTAAATTGCCAAGGGCCCTGTGTAGAGCCAGTGTTTGGTCTGTCCGTTTGGGCTTCTGTAGAAACATGGGAATCTCCATAGACCCCTTCCCTTTGTAGATATAAACAGCTCATTCTAGGTGAAGTGAAACACTACAAATCTTAATTTCCAGTGATACACTAAAGAAAACATACTCGTTATATCATTTCATATATCATTTCTGCCAATATATTCCCCTTAATCTTACACGCTGGCTGGACCTTTAAGTTATTTATCAAACAAAAATGGCAGATATTCTCAGGTTCCTGCCTCTAAAATGTGAAAATGGACTACTTAGCATTAGCAACATGTGGCTCTTTAGCCCTGTATGTGCAAATGACTAAGTTTCATTTCTTTTTTTTTTTTTTTTTTTTTAGTTTTTAATTTTCATTTATCAGTGTTGTAGGCCCAAATAAATTCTTACACTCTCCAACTGTAAAAATGTGAAGCCTATATACCAAATGAAAAAAAAAGTTTTGACATTTCAATGACTAAAATGTGCGTAAAACATCTACTACCTGGTACCTTTTCCTCTAAATTTTGCCGAACCCCGATATCAGTGGGTTGTGTAGAGTGTCCCTAGCTGGTTAGCTATTGATGCCAAATCCAAAAATGTAAAAGTCTTGGACTAAAACAGATAATTAAGTGCTGCATGGACAGATTTGTTTGCTTTCACTGCCAGCTCGGCACAGTTAAAATACCAAATAATCATAAATCGTGCTCCGCACAGTAGCCACTTTGTGGTAAAACATATCGATGAATGCTCAATTAGACTATTTAGGTGTGTTCCAAATCACATACTTTTTCTTTTTACTTTTAGTCGGTACTGCAGCAGCTTTTAAAAAGTACATAGCACAATTGGGACTTTCTCATAACATTATGCCCTGAACTTTGACCCTCTTGCTTTTATGTGTGTTACCTTGGAGATAAAACAAACACCACTCACCGAGTTTGCCAGAGACGGAGATCAACCTGGAAAGCTGTGTTGTTGTTACATTGCAGTGTATGTAGTTTAACTGTTAAATTAGGCCAGGTCTGTCTTGTAAAAGAGATTTTCAATGACAGTGGGACTTCCTGGTTGATAAAGGTTAAATTCATAAAAAAATGTAAAAGTTATACCTGCACAGATTGTGACAGAGAAATTACATCTGCAGTTCTGTGTTATTTTTATAGTTATGTCCTATTGTTTGTGATATTTATGATTATTTTGTTTACGTAAACAATTAAAGACAGCTGTCAATGAGCTGTCAATGAGCTGTTAAGCAACTGTGGCTGTGCAGAGGATTGTGGGTCAGAAAGCATGCTGGCTTGCATCTGCAAAATCGGACCAGATGTAGTTGAACATCCTGCTATTTTTGGCATACTACATTTGACATACTATACACTGGGACATACTAAATCCTTGTCTGGCACACTATATAGTATGGTAGTATGGGTATTGGAATGCAGTTTGTAAAGGCTAATTTAGACACTCAAACATGATTTGCAGCTCCACACAGATATTTTAAAATTATTGTTTTGTGTCAAAATGGCTCTTTTGATAGTAAAGGCTGCCGACCTCTGGATCAAGCCATAAATAAAATTGTTCATTGCAGCTGTACAATTAAAAAAAACTATTTATAAAAGATGCCTTATTAGAAAGTGGTACCATAATATGGAATATTAATGTGCAGCCTCATAAAACTACAATACATCTCACTAATAATTCAAATTTTTAGATAAGTATTCAAACCTTTCCTCTCCCTCAGAGGCAGTATCTTCCTATATGCTATATTCTTATGTGTACATTGAGCCAAAAAAAAAAAAAAAATGGCTATGCTCTCAGTTCACAAAACATGTTTTTATTGTTTGTACTGAGGGTAAATACAAAGTTTGGCATGTGAGCATTTATGTATGCAGCTCCGTATATGTGGAATGTCCTGCAGAGGGACTTAAAGTTGCACTCATTGGTTCCTATCTGCTGTTTCAAAGCACTGTTGCATGATTTTTCATACAGTCTTCTGTATGCCTGTGTCACAGTGTGTCTTAGCTGGTCCTTGTAATCATGTGTAGTTGCAGTTTTTGTTTTTATGGTTCATCTCTAGTGTATATTAACATACTCCTGGGCCTTTCTTTGTAGCAATCTTGTTTTGGGTTTTGTATTGCTCATTTTAAAGCCTTAGGCTACCTTTTTTCTGTATTTTTGTTCTATGTTGTCAGTAACTTTATGTTGCTTCCTGTCTTGGCCAGGACACTCTTGAAAGAGAGATTTTTCTGGTTAAATAAAGCTTAAATAAACAAATAAACATAATCTGATCCCCCTTAATGATTCATTTCCAACAAACATATCAGAATAAGAAAAGTGGTCATCTGTTGGCCTCCTGCAAAATAACCTTTGGTCCAAGCATTGGCCCCCCACCTGTTGACAGATGGACTCACCTGTAACAGGCAAAGTACCTGCATGGGCCGATACTCTCCACCCTTATTGTCCTTTGGCCAACCACAGTTTTTTTCCTCTCTGCCGCTCCCTTCCTCTCCATCATGTAACCCGGCTAGTCCCGCCTATCACCGCCCCTGTGACACGGACTGGGAGTTTAATGTTGCCTCTGCGCGTAGTCGATACCCGGGGACACATTTTACTTTACAGCCATTTTTTCCTCACTATTTTTTTGTGTTTTACCTCCCCGTCACTTTAAATTGCGTTCAAGAAAATTACCCCCCACCCCACCACCACCTCTCCCCGAGCAACATTCAAGCCACAAGGTAAGGAACAACGCAGGCGAGCTCCGTGCGTAACACAACAGGTGCAGCGTGAACTCAGCACTCAGCTCCTCTGACTCAGCGAGACTCAGCTCTTTATATTGTTTCTCAGCATAGTTACAAAGACTAAGAGGTTATTGTTGTAAAGTTGATAGCTGTGAACTCTACCGTGTTGTTTGGCTGGTTTTACTGAAAGCTCAGGTGCGGCGAATCCTCCTGAGACGCAGGTGTAGCCGTGCTGCGTTCAAGTCCTCTGCGAATCATCTCCAACGAAACAAATATCACTGTGAGCGATTACTTAATTGCCAGTGTGTATTGTTTGGTATTATTTTTATCTGCCGTAGCATCAGCCTTTTTAAATTGTTAGTTATATTTAAAAATACAGATTATTAGACTTCAGGTTTCTGTGTTAGTCCTTGATGACCCTTTTCACCCATGACTCATACACAGATATTTCAGTTGCATATTAAACTCCACAAAAGCAAACACTGCCATTAAACAAAGCCAGCTTGCCAAGTTGTACTGCCATGACGTTTTACCAATTCTTAACCTATCAGAGTTTTATTCATGCATTTCAATTTCACAGAGCACTTTATGATTCAGTTACAACAGTTGGAAGTTTATATCTATATCTCAAACCCCAAATAACTATTTGGCTAACCCTATATGACCTGAAATGTACATACACCACACTTGAAAGCCTGTTTAGCCTGAAGGCAGTGTTACTCTTAAACTTCCTAAGCCGGGTCACCTGCTTGGCCTGTTGTACCAACCCAAAACAGTCACCTGATGTTTAAAAAAAACACAGAAAGTCACCAGATGCCAGCATCTTGGATGCTGATTGAGACTGGCATCTTCCTGAAATACTTCGAAGTGTTGCTTAAACACTTGAACTGTGTGTGTGTGTCATGAGGTGTGACTTTACCCAGAGCTCAACCTTGTTATTAAGGATAAAAGGGTAAACATGTATAGACTGAAACAAGCTAAGCTTGACAAATAAGGCTGTCAATCTTAATTATCATAAATGCATCCAAGTAATTACCACTGTGGGGTGAGTGTATTGTGTAAGGCTATTTTACTACTTTACCTCCACATGCTTGTTTGCAACCAGTCTTCCCATTATGTTAATGTTAATTATGTTAGTGGTCCCTCTGCTTTGTCTCAGTCCCCTGCTTTATTTGTGTATTTGTTATAACAACTGTTAGTAACACAGAGCCTGTCTGACCTGTTCTTGTGTGTCAGTGGCTGTGGTGTGGTGGAGGTATGAGCTGAGAGGAACTAGTGGCAGCAGTGGCATGTTGGAAACATTTTTTGAGGTGAGGAAGGAAACGGGTAGGAAAGAATGTGGTTGAATAGGACACTGAACGTCTGTCCGGTCTATAGGGTTACATTGAAAACAGCATCAGACTGACTGAGTTAATGTGGGTAATTGGGTTCCTCACGCTGAGGAACTTGATTACCCCGAGGAGGATATTTTGGAATATTTGCATAGCTTATCTGTATGAGGAGTAATCATCTCGGTGGATCTTTACAAGTAGGCTTCATCTATATCCAATATACACTTTCTGTAAAATGCTGATGAAGCTGAAAGATATAAGGGCATGCTGAGAGACCATGTTGCCATTATAAACAGCTCCTCGTGTGTCGTAGCATGGGAAAGTCAAGTGGTTTTTTTTCCCGCTTTCATTTTGTTTTCACCAAAACTCAGGCTCTAAAGGCTCTTGACCAAGATTAACCTATCCTCAAAGTGGTCTGGGCTCTGCATTTCATCATATATTTAAGAGCTGTTATTTTACAGATATGATAATATCCTTAACCTTCTGGTGACTTTGAGCTCATGTGCCTTTTCACACATGCATGCACTGAGATATGTTTGTTGTAGACATTGAAATGAAGCCACCGTGGCAATGCATGCGTTGGGATGTTAGATTTTATCATCAGAGTCTGGCTGGTGATCTGATTAAAAACTGCATGCTACAGTTAATGATTTTATGACAGCTGATGGTAGGTTGCAAATATGTCTCACATCTGACCTTAAAACTAAAGCTAAGCTCAGCCCATTTTTTCTGTGTTATACAGAGCCCGTCTGCTGACATTTGTAAAAAAATAAAATAAAATCGCGTGGACACGAATTAATAATGCGTGGAAACTAAATTCTATTCTCAGGCCACAACTTTCTTAATGACTGGGAACGAGATCACAAATGTTTGATACCTGGAAAGCAGCATTTCACCTCCAAGCCTACAGTTAACTAAAAGCAAGGCAAGACTACGTGAACTTTGACCAAACTGCTGAAACACTGGGAGCTGGTTAGAATAAAAACCTTTACTTATAATTTTCATGTGTGGCAATTAGAGTGTTTTTTTTAACGGTTTGTGCTGTTAGTCGGACGATCTGTTGCGTATCTGTCTCTTGGCTTTTCGGCAGCCCTTGTCTAAGAAGAACAGATCTTAAGTTTTGGGTTTTGAAGCTTGAATATCTTTGGCTTTGAACATATTTTGGATTTGACCAACACATGGATTCACAGAGTTGAATAAGTCATAAACAATAAGCCTGCAAAGTAGCTTAGTCTAGCTATCTTAGTTTGGCTGTACACCGGCCTGAAGTGGCTGACCGAACAGACTGAACAGTATCGTGGATTTCAGACTTTAGATTGTCTGATTGTCTGATTACCACATACGGAAGAGGGCATGAGGACATTAAAAGATTGCTGACCTTTATGAAGGGAGAGGGCAGACTGGACGCTACTGTGACTCTAGTATCTGTGCCTTGTAAGGTACAAGTGGTATGACAAGACAGGACGGGCCGGGGCTAGCTGGTTAGCATGCTCATTTTGGTAGATATCGCTGTAACACAGTACATAGATATCTTTGACCTCACGTCAAAACTGTTACCTCTTCGCATTCTGTTGATAATGTTACTTCATTTTCTGAATGTTTTAAACTTAAATACAGCCCATATCTAACACATAGCACCTTTAATAAGGTGTAGGAACGAGATAATTCAAGTCCTAGATGAGGTGGGTGTAGTGAGTAAAAGTAAACTTGCTGGTATAGGTTGCCATAAACAGAGTTATGGTCACAGAGATGGCCCAAATCTCTCAAACACAAACACACAAATTGCATCAGTTTTTGATAGACTTGCACTGATTGCAATTTTTTGGGCCGATTCCGATTTCCGATTTGCAGAGTGTTTGGATGGCCGATACTGATTTTGGCCGATTCCATTTTACAGCACATAAGACATTACAATATCTTCCTTTATTAGAACATTTTAACCAAGATACAACCAGCTTTTCAATAATCATCTCAAACAAACAAAAACAGTGACACAGGTCGCCTGTATGAAAGCCCTTAGCGCTGAGGACGCACCCGCCAGTAAGTGCGCGCATCTTTCACACATGGACACGTGCCTCGTCAGTTTGAAGCGGTACAGTGCAGAAGTGAGAGCTCTGCAGTTAAGTTTAACACGGACAATTAACATCTTCCTCCTCCTCTCTTTTGATGTGTGTGTGAATGATTAAGGTGAGGAGCCACGCATGTTTCACTTCCATATATTTATCACAGTAATATCCACTGTGCTCCTCGCCATGTCTCAACCCAAGCATGAAGTACAACTTAAAACCATTTGTGTAAATGAGCAATATTCCTCAACTTATCCGTTCTCTGCACACTGTTTCCTCATTCAAACATTAGTCTCACATTATAACAATATGTCATCACACACTTGCTGGGAACCTCCTGCATTGAAAATGAAAGTATCCTCTCAAACCTGATTATCTGGCCGGAATCATTTACTCCATCGTTGTCCTACCCAAAGGACCCTGAGGTCCTCTTCCTCACATTGCCCAAGGAGTGAGTTGCACTATGTGTGTGTGTGCGCTGCTGGTGTTACACGATGTCAGTCATGCGGCGCGACGGGAATTTGACCGGCGTTTTAAATCAGCATATTTTAGACTGACCGGCCGGTCGCCGACCACGTGAAAATCGGCCCGATTCCAAGCAATGCCGATTAATCGGTGCAAGTCTACAAAAGATTCTATTGTAAATTCATTCAATGTCTTACATCTGTGGTGTGTGTGTGTCGCTGCTTACCTGTGCGACTTTTAGTCACATTACTTTTCGCATGAAAGCAGTCTGTTGGTAAACCATTGGCGCAGATTCCATTATGGCTTCAGCTTGTCTTAAGAACCCACGTGCCAGATAATATGTAAGGTCCTAGTGCAAATACTGCTCACAGTTGTCTGGAGCAACACATGACTTTTCATAGATGCCATTTGTTGTACAACAAGTAGAGCTGGGTGATACAGAGAAAATCAAATGTCAAGTGGTGGTATGGTAGGGTTGACTGTCGGTGATCAGGAACATGGATGTAATAACTATGTGGGTAAAGACAAATAGTAATAGAACAGTCTGAAAAGTTCAGAAAATTACATCATATTACTGATTAAAACAACACTTATGATATTACGATGTCCAAAATCGAAGACAATATCTAGTCTCATATCATGATATTGATATAATATCAATATTTTTGCCCAGCCCTAACATCCAGTTGGCCCACTTAGACTTCCACGTGCTTCCGGCTGTCGCACGATGTAATCTACATCTTCCCCAAGGCCAGCGTATTGTTTGCGTATGAACCTGTATGTTTTGAGCAGCTGAGACTTAAGTTTTTCTTGCTAAGAATGACTCCAGGCCAAACTGCAAGTGACTGAATTATATCACTGTAATTCTTTGAAAATAAATGAAATCAATTCATTTGCCATGTTTGCAAGCAGCTAAAGCTACTGATGATACACTGATGTTCAACAGTCATCTCCATGGAGATCAGTACTTCTCTCATAGCCACGCAAAATGATTTAATTTCCACGGCTTATTATTAAGAGTGGCCACGACTTAATAATCTTTCCATGTATAGCCATGCTATTTATAGACTCATTTATTTTCACAGTTGCCACCAGGCAGGCTCTGTAGTATACAGCGTTTTTCATTTTATAATCAAAGCCTTACTAACCAAGTCTTGGCAATCTGCAGCTTTTAAGGGAACCCATTTTGGATTATTTTACAGCAAACTAACCCAAGCTCAATTTATCATGCTGCATTTTAAAGCTATGAGGCCAAAATAAACAGCTCGCAATGACTTCCGTTCGACTTAGTATCAGTTCTTGGAAGTCACATCTCCCCTCTCAACAGGGTGCATTGAACTAATGAACCCCTACTGTGGAAGCAGCAAGGCTGCTCCTCCCGCTGTGCTAAATCAAGACAATGTTAGTCAAGATTATCATATTAGAGAGTGATAATCACTGTATAATTACCTTCTTGTGTCACTCTTAATAGATGAAAATAGCATTCTGTGAGAGCTGTAATTGGTTTGATTTTTAATAACAGACATCTGAAAGCTGCAGTACAAGGCAATTAATTTGAGCTGATAGCGGAGATATGTTCAGAGTTTCTAATTATTTACAGCATTGTGTCTGTTGAGGGCCACATGGTGGTTGGTTTTGCACATTTTAAGTTATCCTTAAGGGCATATTTCCAAAATCTTTTTGAGTTTGTGTTTAACCTGTTGATAAAGCAGGCCAGTATGGTAAAATATCAGTGACCAAAATCTCAACATATTTGCATAATCACATAGAATAATCAAATCGATGTTCAGTGATGACATACGGATATACAAACTATCTAATTTGTTTTTGCTTACAACTTGCTGGTAATAATAGTTAAGTGCAATCTGATACTTGTGATCACATCATCACAATATGACTCCTTGAATGTCAGTCAGCAAATGGTAAATAATTTTTTTTATATATCTGTAATTGTTGATCTGATAAAGAAGAGGAAGAGAAAACTATTTTAAAATGTAGTGGATGCAGAGTGTAGGGTAACATTTAAAAGGAAAGTATATTTTGCAGGTGACTTTTCCTTATACACAGTGTTTTGAATTGGAATTAATAGACTTACTGGTTATATAAATCCCACATAATGTATGTGAATGTATGTAAATATAATGAATGTGCAGGTAGATTGATTGTAGATTTCACTCAGCCATAGTTTAAGATAATTGTTTCACTTGATAATAATGTGGCTGCTCAAAAGATGTCACCATATCATATTGATATAGTTTTTATGTACTTCCTATATTAAGCCTTATAAATACAGCTTACTTGCACACTTTAAAATGTGTCTCTCTACAGTTTTAACTCTTGTGCCCTCTTCATGTCCACATTGTCGTCACCCTTATCACTCTGTCATTTCGTATCCTTTAATTCTCTTAATCCAGATAATTTCCTCAGCCCTCCCTGTGCGCAGGGTAACCAGACTCCATTGTTAGTAATTTAAGTCATGACGCATCACAGTCCTCAGTAGACAGTGGCTGGTTTCTATAGTTACCGTCAACAGTCTGGGCTGAGAAGTGTTTGTAACGATATCCTCAGGATGCTAAACAAAATGGTGGCCACCTTGAGTCCTCTTCCTACCAGGCCCCAGCTGTTTGCGGAGAGAAACTTCATATTGTGGTCAAACAGGTGGCTGATACACTATGTAACCCTGTTGAGATCCTATCAGGAGATGGTCAGCTGAGACGATATGGGCCGTGCCATTTGATATAGATTTAGATGTAATGTAAAGAGATATTACGCTGGCGATAAAACGTGATGTAAGAGATATCTTGTGGGGCTGACAGGAGAACTGCTTGTACTGTATCAGTGAACACATTGAACTAGAGGCAGGGTACGCCCTGGACAGGTTGCCAGTCTGACACATACAGACGCAGAATCACATCCACACCTACAGGCGGTTTACAATTTCCTATTCCTCTAATCTTTAGACTGTGGGATGGAATCCATGCAAACACTAGAGCATTTTTATCTCCAACAGGGAACACCCACTGGCCCAGGCTGGGTTGAAGCCAAGGACCTCCCATTTTATTTATTTGGTCAACTAGGTGTAGCACATTTTACAGCCGATTACATACTATGCCAACACATGAGTGACAATAGAGCAAGATTTGACCTTAGAATCCCCAGATTCTTATTGGCCTCATCTGAACTCTAATGAACTGATGATCTGGGACAGCATATTTAAATGACTGTAAGCCATCTCCATTGCTCCAAAAGGAGAGCTTTGAAAGGAGGTGGTAGGCTAAATAGGTCAAGAAATTATTAATCTGCTGCCACATTGTGTTGTTTATTGTTGAACACTTGAACTACTCATGATGCTACACAAAGCCCCTCTTTTGGCTGTGGCTTTCACTGCTTTCTTGGCTCCTGTTTCTCCAGGTCCAAAGTCACAATCACACTTTAGCTCATCAAGTGTCACTTCAACGTCTTCCTCCAAAGGTCAACACATTCCTTAAGTTGAATGGAGAGCATGGGTTAGTCATTGTAGATTAGGAAAACCTGAATAACTGATGGCTGTCCGTGAAGAGGTTTCAAGTGTCGATGATTAATCCGAGTGAGAGGGAGAGTGTAGGCATATAGGGCACAGGCTATGACATGGTGGCATGAGAATGGTCCTTTGTGTTTGTGTTTGTGAATAGAGCGGCCGGAGGTTTAGAATGACGTTGGTGCTACCCACACCATGTCAGTGACGGGTGTGTACAGAGTGAAGAGGGATGAAGGGGTGGAATCGAAACACAGGGAAAGAAAGGCAAAGGTTGGTTAGGAAAGGTGGAACCACACAGATACTGAGAAGCTGTACTCTCAATACTACATCTCAGTGTGCATGATAGAACTGAAACTCAGGATGAAACTTGAAGATGAGGATAAGACTGAATTCATTTCCAGGCTGAAGTCTGATGCAAATATAAGATATTATTATTATTACTTGCATCCTTTCATCACAGATGACTGATAAATGGTAGGCTAGAGTAAGGGCCTTGACACACCAAGGTGACAGTTGGCTGTTTGTCAATTTTGGGCCTTTGCTGAGTGTCTGTTGCCCTATTTTCTGGGGTGTGTTATGCTCTGTTGGCACTGGTCAGCCCTTGCTGGCTTTTATTCGGCCGATTTAGCATGTTGAATCAGTGGCGGAGAAGGCTCAGCCTATCAGTTAATGAAATCCCACTGATGGGCAGTTTGGTGAGGAAAAAAAACAAAGGCCATTAGATCAAAACTAACCCGTTATATGAGATGAGAACATGTTTTAAACCATTGAGCTGTTTGGTAGTAAAGGGTTGGTGATTGTTTGTGTTAGTGTACATATGTGTGTGGTAAATATCCTTTGTTTCTTCCAGCATCTTGAATAATTAAGGGTGGGAATCACAAGAGGACCTATGATACGATATTATCACGATACTTAAGTCATGATACAATAGTACTGCGATTTTAAATATGTTGCTATATGCTGAGTATTGTTATAAAATATACTGTCATATATTGCGAGTTAAGTCATTTTTTAACTATGAATTATGTACCCAAAGGAAAACTTTGTCAACAACTCTTTTTTTGTGACGATTTGATAATGCCACACAAAAATATCGCGATACTATGCTGTATTGATTTTTTTCCTCAAACCCTATCTTAAATCCGTCCTGACAGTCTTCCAGTTTCCCATTTTTGATGATGAATACAGACTAAGACCGCCTGTCAGTGTTATTTCTTCACATGCAGGCACAGAATGAACGTTCTAGTTGGCCACTGGCTGTAGCCTTTGTATTGTGTTCATAGGTAAAGTGAGGCAGCAACCAGCCTTCTTTGCCACCATATCGGTTTGGTGTGTCTGGGCCTTAAGGTGCATAGAGTAAATAAAAGTTTAAGACACACCAGGCACATCTAATTAACTGTTATTTCTTTACCTTCTCTGAGTCGTGGTTAGGCAACTCTCTGACCTGTGATTTTATGTCAGGCTCATCCCTAATTTCACTACATAACTCTCAGTATTAAATGCATAATGTATGTATGATTAATTTATCTTACCCAGTAATATGTGTTTCTGTGCCTGCAGAGCATCACAGTGTTAAAACATTTCCTTTTGATGTCTGTCCTCTGTTTTTAAAATGTCAGGCGTTAACATTGTGAATTTCTTTATTATTTCAGCCATGCTACTACCTTCGTCACTACTACTCCTCCTTGGCCTCCTCACCTGGAGTCCCAGTGCGTCATGGGCCGCTAAAGTGATCGTGGTCCCACCCATCATGTTTGAATCCCACCTCTACATCTTCAAGACGCTGGCCACGGCCCTGCATCAGGAGGGCCATGAGACCCATTTTCTAATTTCAGAGGGTCGCGGAGTGCCCCCCTCACCTCACTACCATTTACAACGCTACCCAGGGATCTTTAACAGCACCACAGCTGACAACTTCCTCCAGTCCAAAGTCAGCAACATCTTCTCAGGTCGCCTGACCTTTCTGGAACTGTTTGACATTCTTGACCACTACTCCCAGAACTGTGATGCTGTCGTTGGCAGTGTTGAAGTAATGACCCGCCTCAAGGAGGCCAAGTTTGACCTGCTGCTGGTGGACCCTAATGAGATGTGCGGTTTTGTGATCGCTCATATTCTGGGTGTGAAATACGCCGTGTTCAGCACAGGCCTGTGGTACCCTGCAGAGGCAGGCGCCCCGGCCCCGCTTTCATATGTACCCGAATTCAACTCGCTGCTGACAGACCGCATGTCTCTGCTCCAGAGGATCACCAACACAGCTGTTTACCTGGTGCAGCGCTTTGGAGTCCATTATATTGCACTACCCAAGTATGACCGGATTATGAAGAAACACGGAGTGAAGCCTCAAGTGGCCATGGCTGACTTGGTGCAGGGCAGTCGGCTGTGGATGCTATGCACTGACATGGCTCTGGAGTTCCCCAGGCCCACGCTGCCTCATGTGGTGTACATAGGAGGCATCCTTACCAAACCCCCCAACCCTCTGCCACAGGTCAGTACTCACAGAAACACAAGAGGCTGACAAGCACATGATGAGATTGTGAAAAACAGATAAAAAGATTTTCTGTGGTCCCGTGTACAAGAGGACTTACACAGTGTTTCACTTTTGAGAATATGTGTGTCCTTGTTGAAGTCCTTCGAGAGCAGGGGTGGCTGATATGGATAAAATCCTTTTTCACAGTAATTTATACACATTTATATCCTGCTGTGTGGAGTTTGCATGTTCTCTCTGTGTGTCAGCGTAGCTTTCCTCGGTGTTCTCCAGCTTCCTCTCACATTCCAAAGACGTGCAGGTTAGGTTAAGGTGACTTTAAATTGCCCGTAGGTGTGAATGTGAGCGTGAATGATTATCCATCTCTGTGCCAGCCCTGTGATAGTCTGGCGATCTGGGCAGGGTGTATCTGCCTCTCGCCCAGTGTATGCTGGGATAGGCTCCAGGCCCCCCCTGCGACTGAATTGGATTAGCATATATGGATAATGAATGAGTGAATGAAAGAATAAAGGAATGAATGATCAATGGCAAATCAAGGGAGAAACTTCATAAGGACAAATTAACCTGACAGCAGTGTCTGTTTTTGGCTAATACAGCTAAATAAATGTGTGACACATCAAGATGCTTTATTGTGTTAATTTAAACATCATATAAAATCCAATCTGGTCATAAATCAGCCCTGCACATAGACATGAAACAATTCCCACAGTGACCTAATACTTTTAATTTAGTATGCTGTATATTGTGATGTCGTCTAGCTACTACAGAGTCAATATCCTCAATCATTTATATTGAGCAATGGTCTTATTAATTTCTAGAGCCACGTGCTAAAATAAAAATGTCACAATTGTGACCACATGTAGCGTTTTCTGGGCCCACGATTGATGCTGGAGCATAAAATGAGGTCTCTGTGCTGTCGGTGGCAAAAGTACTGCAATACAATGGCTAATTCATGCAAAGCGAGTTTGACTGACACTATGCAAAACAATGGTTTTATGGACAGGATGGAAAGCCATATTGTTTGACTCAGACTTGGGAGAAATTTCCGATTTTTGTATTACATGTAAGTGTAGGCCGAGCATTTATGAGCAACAGTCCACTTGCGCACATTGACATTTCATGCTCTGCCCTTCCCAGTATGTGTGTGTTCTGTGTGTGCACAAAGGATTTCAAGAGGTTAAATAGAAAAGAAACAGGAAGAGCTTGTACTTTCCTTTGTTCTGTTTTGCATGACTTTATCAATTTCCTGTTCGCTGTTTGTCATTGATTAATGTCAGTGACTTATTCAAGAGCTGTCTTGAAAAAACAAATATTGGCAAAGGTGGTGATCTTCAAGAGAACACTTTTGTTGATGTGGAGATCAGGTCACCAATTTTTGTCACTCGTATGATGAAGCTTATTGTCAGCTCACATACAAAAAAAATACACATACTCTTCGTACTATCTCCCTTCTCCTGTCTGAACAGTCTGACTGAGATTCAGTATTTTTTTGTATCTATCCTTGCCTGACCCCATTGTCTCCCTTATCGTTGCTACCTCACATTATCAATCCCGCTACAAAGCGATCCTTTATAGACAATGCTGGGGTGAGGATGGGTTTGGGTTGAATGGACGCAGTAGACTTTGAGCAGAAAGGGTGGGGAGTCATGGAGAGCAGAGGCGGGTGGTGACGGGGGGGCCGGTCCAGCGTTCGGACGCCGAGAGCGCGGGCCGTCGGTATCTACTGCGGGGGGTTTTGGAATGCCACTCCAGCCAATAGGGAGCATTGTGCCGTGTTGTGTGGAGGGAGTTATAATGGAAGTGGAGGGAGAACGAGGCCATTGTTCTGGGCAGAGCTCTGGGGACACTGAGACTCTTTTATGGGGTCACTGAGGCTGCGTTGTAGGGACAGTAGGGCTGCGCTGCTGGGACACAGAGCCCAGTGTGCCCCTGATGTTGCTCCGTGCCAGGGCCAGCCTTAGTTGCCGCAGCTGGACCATTAGCCTCCCTCCCTCTACTTGTCCTCCACCTCTATCACTCCAACATGGCTGCTCCCTGAGGACCCACTGTCAGTCCTTACATCTTCACTTACCAGAAGCTGGTTTACTAAGTAATGTGGATTCCTCTTAAATACAACGTAGAACCTTAGCAGGACCCAGGGGGTGCTGAATTTTTAAATACTCCAGCAAATTTTTATCGGTAGACTAAGGCTATATCCACACAAAGACTTGCCTTTTCGAAACTGCCAAATAAAATGATCGGATGGCAATAGTGTTCTGTAAACTTGGCACCGACTTCAAGAATGTAGGTGTCAAAATGAAGCAGGTTCAAGCCACTGAAACTGCATAAAAAGGCTATAGTATATATGCCAGCCAGGAGATGGCACGCCACTAAAAATCGGAGCATACAGCTCTGAACAGGAGAAGAAGACGCGGCGCTCTCCATGGTGGACCCAAGAGCATGTAGCGTAAATAGTTGTCTATTGCTGTCTGCTGCTTGTTGTAGTGAAGGAGGAGAAGATTTTGCTGTAGAAGCCCCAATAGGCTCAGCAGGTTCTGTAGCAGGAACACGAGTCTTTAATCTGCCATTGTTGTTGTTGTTGTTGTGATGGGGTGGCTTCCTGCCGGGGTTAAGTCAGAGTTTAGAGAGGTAGGGCTATGACATCATTGCCGGCCAAAAGTCGCGCATTGGCTGTACACACGAAGACGCAAAGGCGGCACCTTCAGATTTGTGCACTCTGGAACCCCGCTTCAAAAAGATGCGGTTTCAATCTCAGAAAACGCCGGTTTCATATGGATGAAACCGGTTAAAAACTTTGGCGAATTCACCCTGACAAGGCTTCATGTGGATGGGCCCTGAGGCTAAAATGTACCAATAGATATGGGTCTTTGTTTCCAATGAGATAGTTGGAGTTTTCTTTCTCAACCCTTTAACCCTGTACCCAACTTCATCAAGGAAATGATGTCATACAAGGTAGAGAGATCATCGTACCTCACGGAGATGTTACGCTATTAACTAGTTTCAGACTTGAAAACACTGTTCATGTCAACATCCAAATTGTAAGTACGTCTGGGATGTCTGAAATAAATAGTAGAACTGTCGTGTTGGTAACACTTTTTATTAAGAACACATCTGTAGTGTGTGATGGGGGCATTCATAGAGTATTATAATGCAGTCATAAGCTTCGTGACTATACTCATAAATGTGTGTAATCTTTCTGATGCACTGTATCACCAGTCATAAAACTTTATAAATATGACTTATAAGGAATTACAAGTTCAAGTGTCCAGTCTTGTATGACTTCCTAGACTCACTTGCGCCTCATAGTATGCTGTAATAATCCATGTAGTATCATATGTGATCATTGTAGGTGTTCCGTGAAGTGAAGTACGTATTAATGCATCTATAATAATGCCTACATCAGAGTTTCACTGGTCGTGGCATGTAAAGTGTAATGCATGTTCATGCATTTAAAATAATTTATAGTGCATCAAAAGTGTTTATTATGTAGGATGGCAACATGTCCTAGGGACACTCCTTTAGGAGTGAATTCTTAAGGTATAAAATTTATATGATATATTCAAAGTAAGGAAAAGACTTAATATGTTTTGTCAAGCTTTATTTTCACTGTAGGATGAAAGCAGTGAGTTAAACCCATCAACAACAGTAAGCAGCCACTATAATGGTTACACCCATTACAACCCCCCTTCACAAATGTGCTTGTGTGCATGTATTCATTCTCTCCACCACCAAACAGGAAGTCGCAAACTGGGTAGACAGGAACATTAATCATAGAGGGAACAGTCTTAGTTACCATGGATGGTAAAAAAGGAGGAGACTAGTGTTGAACTAGTGTTGGTAGGAAAACACCAGGATGGCAAATGTATAGAATTTGGAGAGACGGAGACTGTGCAACATGGGATGCTTCAGTGCTGGCTGCACACAGGAGACAGGAAGATCTTGTGGCAGGAAGTGGCGAGGTTGGGAGGGGGTACTTACTCATTTAGAAACCGTTGACTTTGTAAACACAACAGACCAACTGTATGCATCACAGTATCCAGGCCCGCAGGTGCCGTTTAAGGTGTAATGACCACTGTGACCAGAGCGAGGCAGCAATGCGCCAAACGCACCTAGTCTGCCATAAAAAGCCGACAGAAGAAGAAGAAGGGGCGGAAAGAAAACACAATATTGACTAATGCGAGAAACAAGTGGAGTTGTGGCACAAATGAAGAGTTTATAAGATTGTCTCTTCGGCTTGTCCTGCTGTTTACCACGAAAGAGTAGAAAGTAAAAAGGTGGACAGAAATTGCTTTAGCTCTGGATGAGTATGCTACATGCTACAGCCAGCCAGCTAGCTAGCTAGCCACTAAGCCGAAAGGGGCTACTTCCAAACTAACGTTGGCTACTGGGTTGTTTGCTATTAGCCTGCGCGCTAACCGTGCGTTTCATCTGACGATTGCCAGCTTCAAAAATCATATATCATCTTATATGTATGATTGAAGATGGGAATCTTCAGCTGAGATGAACGGTTAGCTCGTAGGCTAATAGCAAACATTCGAGTAGCTAACGTTAGCTTGCAAATAGCCATTTGGAACTGTGGTTAGCTAACGTTAGCTATAGCATATAGCACACTCACTAGAGTTTGAGAGTTGCAGCGATTTCTGTCCACTTTTTCATTTTTGAAGCTAGCAATTTTGCAAATACAGACCCTGCAACATTCCCAGTCTCTGCAAAAACTTCTAGTCTGTGTTATGACACATTGTGTTTAGTTGTGAGAGAGTATCAGACTCTTTGAAAGGTATTTTCAGAGTCTTCTAGCATGGTAGGCATTAAATAATAATACCTTGTAGGTAGCTATGATTTATTATAAGCCCCATCAGTCAACCCTTAAGTTCATTACTGGTCAAGAGCACCCCTAAGACTATGACACTCACCATTCATTATAAGTCACATCTATAATACTTTCTGACCTGATGTAGTGCACCATAAAACGTGTTTTTGAGTGTAGATGGGAAAGTATGAATTATATGCACCATGAATGCCCCCAATAACACACTAGATACAGCTTCATACAATGTGCTACCAAGGTGTCTTACAGCAAAGAAACACGGACACCTGAGCTCTGTCAATATATTCTAATTTAATTTTTATTTGGTGAATGTGCATGAGTTCATACCCCCACTTCTGCCAGTCAGCTGTAAGATAGGGGACTGTTGCTTCTACAGAAAATAGTTTGAAAAACAAAACAATAACGACAAGTCACTGATGATTGTGGGTCAGCCAAGGTAACTGGGATGTTGCAAGGGGGCCTGCAAAATGACCTCTAAATAATTGAATTAATTAATTGAAGTTTTAGTAAGTAAAATGTGCCTGAAAATCCACATTAACATGAATCTAATATGTTATTATCAAAGATAAATCAACCTATTCATAAAACCTAATAAGTTAATAGTACACAACGTTGACTGTTACCCATGAATCCTTGTGCAATCATCTGAGCTAGTTAACGCTACATCACTGTGCAGCACCTGTTTTTCTCTTTTTTGGCATATTAGCAAATTAGCTGTGTTACTATGTCGAGGTTACAGACATTCTTGTGAGCCTCAATGGATCATAACTTTCTACTAGCCTCTGACACACCGTCCACCTTGGAAACCACTGTTAAAAGTGCAGAGGGAGGCTAACGCACCTCGCCATGCTACGACTGCTGCTGACTTAGCAGCTACAGGCAAACAAGGGAAGACCCGAAATCCTGAGATGTCCCAAGTGCATCTCAGTGTTATACAATATATGTAGTAGGGGGTCCCTGCTCTGTCTCTCTTTGAGTTAAGGGGTCCTTAGCCTGGAAAACATTGAAGACCTCTGCTCTAAAGAGACAAGATGCTTTTGAGTTTTCTAAGCATCACAGAAGAATTCCCTTCACCTCCATTATACTGTTGGCAGCAAAGATTTCTCAAAACTTTGCACATAAATGTGGCTGTCTGCGTGGCTAGATACAACCAGGAGAACAAGAGGAAATATTTGTTTAGCTCTAAGTGAACTGACCCTTTAAGGGTGTTTGTGTCTTGTGAATATTTCAGAGGAGAGTGTTGCAGACATGACTTTATCATCAACATGTAGGATATTTGTTACGTGTCTGATGGCTGGTTACTGTATTTAGGTTTGTGTAGTTTTATGTTGTTTTGTAATTTATTGATAATCAGCGGCAGCTAGTTTCCCCATAGATACAATAAAGTATACTGTAATGCCATCCCCATCCCAGACCAACATTTTCCTGTTTTATATGAATCGATTTATCAGGGTAATGTGCAAACAGTTTTAATTTTGTACAAACAAGTGCTTTAAGCAAAATCATAATCTCTTGAGGAAATCTGCTACTTGCTAATTTGTTTATCGGTATATTTTGAAGCAAACTGCAACATGCAGCAGTTCAGAGGAGATTAAAATGTGTGTCACATTTAGTGAGGAATAAAGTCTGGCCAAAAAATACTGGAAATTTTACTGTAGTGGTTTAAATATTTTAATTTATTGTGGATCCAGGTGAAAGGACAACTTATTGTATGTGTCAGAAACGGGGAACTGGTGCCTCGAAGTTGAGTGATGAAATAAGGCCCTCTAGATGTAAAATCATTAGGAAAATGATGCTGGTCCGTTGAGATTAGGCGCTTTGTGGACTTGGAACATTGCTCATTAATGTTGTAATATGAAATGATAATGCAAAATGCAAGCTCAGCACATCCTTACTTGCAGTTCTGAGACATTAACTTAAATATTTACCAGCTTCATGCATTAGATATTCTGTGTCTCGCTTGATAAACTTCTACTGTGGCTATTTCTTCAACATTTCCTGGATCTGAATTCAAGTAGTCTACATGGAAATATTTTAATATTGATTGCACTTTTTAAGGGGTTTATAATCCTGGAGTCTCTCATCGTATCCGCCCGTCAGCTTTATTGATGTCAGCTATTTATCTGAGATGGTGCTCAGCTGTTTGATTGCAGTTATCACATGTCTTCAATGTGGGTCATCTGAATAGATAGATAGATAGATAGATCTTTATTTGTCTGACCCAAAGGGTGTCAGAAACTTTTCTTTGACAGGGCTCACATCACTTTTCACACATACATATGCATACACACACACGTTTGCAAAACACATGAATGACTATGAGACTGATGAGGTTAGAAATAGAAGAACACATAAAAAAGAGGTGTTTGCATTGTATTTTTGTAAATCTTTTATTATCTATTTTAGCTCTCATTGTCTTTCTCTCTTATATTCCCACAGGAGTTTGAGGCATGGGTGAATGACACAGCGGAGCATGGCTTTGTTGTTGTGTCGTTCGGAGCTGGGGTCAAGTACCTTTCCCATGACATTGCACACAAACTGGCCGGAGCCCTCGCCAGGCTGCCCCAGCGTGTCGTTTGGAGGTAAATCTGTTTTGTCTCTCATGCAGGACACAGCTGTCACTGTGACAGATGTGAACAGGATTTTGGAGTGAGCTTCAGGTTACTGACTTCCCTCCACTCAGCTCTCTGAGCTCTGGATGTCAGATATCTGAAATTTAATTTATGGTTTTATATGGATCCCTGTAATCAGGTATACTGCTTCTGTTTAATGACACATCATAAAATAAAGACACCATGTTGTTCCTCTGTGGCAGTCTTTGTCTGAGACCAAAGTCCATATTCCCATCTCGTGTATGTGCTAACTGAGGTCATCCACTTGATCAAACAGCATTGAGTAGTGAGTTCTGACCCTGAAGAGACTTTGTTCTCCTCTCAGGAAAACCTAAGATGGAAACTAGTGATGATGGCTTCATGTTTTAGTGCTGGAAAGACCTTTGCATTTGATTTATCCAGAGAATTTGCTCAGTTAAACACACAGTTCAGTGTCTCAGTCGTAAACATGCAGACAAATACCATGGCTGTGTGGCATGCATGTGTTCGTCAGAGTGTTATCCACCATAGATGCAGATGTTTTTGTGCTGATGAGCTAACAAGAGGTCGCTCACAGTATTGTCTAAAATGTTTGTGCCTGCCCAGTGAGAGAGACAGGTGTGATTAAAATCTAATCTTCCTGTATTCACTCACGCAGAGTCCCACAGCAATGATTCACTGACTTTGACCTGAGCAGGAAAACATGAGAAATAAAGAGGAGAGAAGTGGTGCTGATAGAGGAGGAAAAAAAGTGACTCCTTCTGTCACAGTGGTTTAAAATTCCGTCTGTGAACTTGTTAATCATTAACTCTTATCTCAGTGTATTTAAAAACTTGTGAGTCATTGACCACATTCACCCATGCTGTGTAATTTTTATCCCATAGATGACTAAAGAATAGTTCGCCATCCAAAACCGACTCTTTTGAGGTTGCGTAATCCTTATGAAACAGTTTGTGTATATAGGTTAATCTATTCTAGGATGTCCAAGTCGTGCATTGCTAATACAGTCTGCAGGAACAAAGCCTTTATCCCTGTACATATATACACACGGCTCCAAAACCTGACTGTTCTATAGGTATATGGTGCGGCGGGGTTAATGTTTAAACATGCGCATGTTTGCAGACGTTGATGAAGGTCTTCAATTGGGCAAACTCACAATTTACAATGATGTCGTAACTAACAGTATGGTCGAGTTTCCTTTCATCAGGTATGTCTGTGCCAAATAAGTGCTGTTTTAAAACGGTTGTTTTTCTTTGGATCAGTTTTGCTGTAGTTTGTTTTAAAGCCTTTCATTTTGTTTTTTTGTTTCAGTTTCAGCTCTAGTTTTTAGCTTTATTCCAAGCACTGTAGTTATACTTACAAAATGTCTGGCTTTTGGACCCAATGAAGATGGATTACTGGACTTTGACTGTTTTTGGCACGAGTTCCCTGTTTTTATTTTTGCTTCAGTTAAGACATTGTAACCATTAACTATTATTGAAGGATATGCCAAGATTCCCCATTGCATTTCCTTCCGGCGCTGTGTGTGACATGCAAATGAGCCTTTTTAACCACCACAACCAGGTGTTTAACAAATGATTTAGCCAAAGCATTCATTCATTCATTCATTCATTCATTCAGACTTTTATTTAGTTCAGGAAACCAACTGAGGAAGACACTCTTTCCAGTGATTCCAGCATAAACAAGAACATAAAAAAACCCAATAAATAAGCAGACAAAAAAGAAACAGATAACCAATATGTTAACAAATTAACATAGAAATAAAATCATACAAAACAACGAACAACAGTTTGTAGTAAAGTTAAAATACAGGCTAATAAACATAACACAGAGTAGATGCATAGTTAAAAGCATTTACAACCAATTTAAATGAGATCTGAAATAAGGCATTTGAACAGGTGTAGTCCAAGTTTAAGGTCTTTCCCAGGTTATTTTATGTATAAGGTGCACTGATAGAGAAAGACATTTTTCCTAGTTGGGTTCTGATTAAAGGTTCAGTGTGTGAGATTAAGGGGAATTTGGTGGTATCTAGCAATGGGTTGCAGATTACAACTCCTCCTAGTTAGAATCCCTGGGAGCTGAATTATATGTATAAGTCTCTTCCTCATTTTGCATATCTGTGCCCAGGAGACTTGATGGATTAAAAACCATTTATTAATTACTTTTTTATTATATTGAAAGCTACAGACTAAGAAACTGTTGACAATGTAGAAACTCATGAGCATTTGTTAAAGGATTAGCCACATTTATAAATGCAAAATTACACAACTAGTCTGTAATTGACAGATTTTTTAAAAAGTTGATAAACTGTTCTGGCATCTAGCAATGAGAAGTGCAGATTGCAAACAGCTGGTAAGAATTCCTTCAGTGTTCATTGTTCAGGAGGTTTTTACCGGGAGCTGAAGTATACGCAAAGGTCTCTTCCTCTCTTAAACAAACAGACCTATTGATTTAAACCGGTAAAAACACTGAATAAGGACATTTCAAGTGTTTCCGAAGCTCTTGTTTGGAGGGGCTGCTAACTACTGTAGAAACATGGTGGTGCAACATGTCCATCTCTGTAGATAAGAACCTGCTCCTACACTAAAAGTCTTTTTTTTCCAAGTGATTATACACTAAAGAAAACATGTTTTTTTTATAATATATTTAATTTCTGCCACTATACCCTCCTAAATCCTTCACACCAGACCCTTTAAGGCAATGTGAATCAACAACCTATTCTGTTAGCGATTACGTTGTGAGTTCAAAGTCAAACTCCTCTCTAGAGTGAATATTACTTTAATGTGTGCAGTAGTTCACTAACATTATATTTCTAGACCCCTCACATAACAAATAACCAAGGGCAGAAGTGCCAGGATTAAATTTAAAGTTACTGATTCATAGACACATCACTTGTCTGACCTCAGAGAGAGGTCAGAGGAGTGATCATGTAAGTTGGAAAAGTGCAAGGATGTTAGATCAGAGTGATAAGGTAGGGAAAAAATGTAGTAAATTAGTAGAAGACAATGTGAAGTTGATAAATGGGGGAGAAAATGTAGTATGTCTTGTAAAGGTTAGATGATTTACTCCATTTTGAAGTGATTTTGTTGACTTGAGCAACTGGAATATCAATCATGAAAACTCAGTTGGATTATGACCCCTTTACACAACGAAAACAAAGCAGTAACACACCTGAACTGTCCCATTGTGTGTGCCGCCTCCTAACTGCATTTTGACCCCCTACGCCTTCATCAACACAGGAGTAGTTTAAATATTTGACTGCATATCTGTCTCAGTTGTCTGTGCCGTACCTTTATGAGTGTGTGCCTGCAATATTTGCAGTTTTACCAAATAGAAAATAGAACATGAATCGGTTCATGTTCTAGGTTCAACAACAGACACTCACTGTATGACTGAATTTATGAGGTTGGGAAACACACTGAATTTTAGTGGCTGGAGCTGGGCAGAGTCCCTGGTGTGATCTAAGGCAATCAGACTGTGGTTGCTGTGTCTGGAATGAGGTGGTTGTCAGAAAGCTTGCCAGGGTTGTGGGCAAAAAGTCCTGTGTGTCGTAATGAGTGTGGCTGGATTTGTTTTGGCGTGCAACATGTGTGAGGTGATGTGTGATAATTGTCATTTTATTGTGGAAAATGACAAAGGTAACTCTCAAGTACTAATGTGTTGCTGTGAGATAACAGATAGTGATGCTCTACATGTAGGACTCTGACCAGGTCTACAGGTGAAGTGAGGCAGTGCTCTGAAACTTGTAGCGAGAGGCAGGAGCCTCTTGTAAGCCCCAAGACTGTGTATGTGGCATTGAATGGTAATCTGGCTTTCAGTGGCCATTCCAAACTAATGGAAAAAGGAAGAGGGCTGATGAGAGGGACAGGGACCAGGCCAAATGAATCGTGTCATTGATAATTGGCTGCATGAATGTAGGCTTTGATTGGCAGGACAGTGAATTGGTGCTTTGTTGAGGAGAGAAAGAGAGATGAAAGACTTTGGGTTAGGGAGGGAAGGAGACAGAGATGGACGGATGGGGGTCGTAATGTTGCATGCATATGTATTGTGTGCTGCATTTGTTGGAAAATGCTTCCGCACACACAGCCACAGACACCGACGAGCGTACACACAACACTGCGCACATTCACCACCGCCCGTGGAAGACAGCAGGTCGAAACCTAAATGTCTGGGTGAACAAGCAGAGCCCTTCAGCTTTTTGCTTTTGATTAGGGAAAAAGAGATCAACATTGAATTCCCCTTTGTTTGCTCTCTGCATCATATACATGTAAGACTCAATTAATTCATTTAGCCATCTGTATACAGTATCTGTTGTTCCCACTATACATACTGTACATCCTCTGTCCTCACTATGCATGTCTCTCATGCCAAGAATCACCAATGCAAGATTAACATAAGTGTAGGGATGCACAATATTAGAGTCTCTGCCGATATACGATATGATGATATGTAACAACTCATTTGACCAATAACTGATACCAGTATCGACATATCCACTTTTTTCCCTACCTTATTTTAGTGATCGTCAAGTCTCTTCTGTAGTGAGTTAACATATTATGCATGGACACTCTTATTGTGATGGCCCACCAGCAGATTGAGACATGAAATACAATACTTTTCCATGTATGTAATTCATTGCGCAAATTAAGAAAACGCATGTTGGCCGATTCTGATAGTTCAGTTTAAAGCCAATTTTGTCCAATACCAATGATGTACCGATATTATTAGCATGTTGGCCTACTCCAATATTTCATTTTAAAGCCAATATCAGCCGATACAGATGGCGTACCGATATTATTGTTCGCCCAAATTGAGTGCCTATAAGAAGTACAACAAAGTATTTATCTTTAATAGTAAAAATACAAATAGATTCCACTAGAGTAAAAGTAAAAACAGTCACTTAGAATGTTGTCTTAGCATCACATTAGCCTTAAACAGCTAGTATTATTCTAATTTGATTAGCAGTAAACTGCAGAAAAACCTAAATTAAAGGAACAGTTCAACATTTTGGGAAGTAAACTGATTCACCTTCCTGGAGTTTTGTGGTGACAGTGAGGTTGCTAGAGACTCCTAAAAGTCACTGAGCACGGCCAAGGAATTGCTCGGCACATAATCCCCCATAACACTCTGGTGTGTTTTTCTTACGCTTTGGTTTTTGTACAGATTAAATAAATGAGATATGTATAAATTTGTGACACTTAGATGTACAGGTAGGTGGACTGTGTTACCTTTGGTTGAAACCAGGCTAGCTGTTTCCCTGCCTCCACTCTGAGTACTAGCTGTAGCTTTGTTTTTACTGTGCAGACAGTAATCGATTGAAACACAGAAATACAAGTAGTATTGAAATGTTTGAGTCAAACGAAACCTGTCTTTGATCCTTTTTGTATCCAGATCTATAAAAGATGACTGCTTGCATAGCTTTCCTCACATCCAGTCATTGGAAGTATTCGTCTATTTAATGTGACATGTGATCATCCCACTACCGCAGCATTTTCTACCCATACAATCTGTGATGTGGTGAAGTTTAGCGTGGCAATGGAGTTGGCAGTTAAGTGTGGCAAGATGCCATCAAAACGTTCAAGGATATGGCTATACTACACGGCTCTGGCGTCCGGTGAACGCTTCCATTCACGATTGGTATCGAATGAAGTAGGAAAAAGGTGTCAAATAAAGTACTCTATCAGTATTGGTATCACTTTTAAGGGTACTAGTATTGGTACTAGTATTGTAATTTATCAAACAATACCCAACCCTACATGAGAGTGGTCTGGATCTTCTCTGCAAGAAAGTGAATAAATGTATCATCCAAAATGTCAGAGTTTTCTTTAAGCAAGTCAGCAGTCACAGAAACTGTTTAAGTAACGGAATTCTTACAGATAATGCTCCAACAAAGATATTTAGGGAGTAAATATAAGACGTAGGGAGTCAATATTTGCTCATCACAGATCTGACAAATACAAAATAAATATGAAATACTGTGTAAACAGTTAACTCAGGGATTTTCTTGGTGTTCACTTACTATGATGACAGCATAAACTGCCTAAAGGTGAGCTTAACTATCTCATGTTCATTTCCCTTTTTTCCTTCCTTAGATTCTCTGGAGTTCCACCCAGTAACCTTGGCAACAACACCAAGCTTGTTGATTGGATGCCTCAGAATGACTTATTAGGTGAGTGCATTGAGAGGACATCACATACTGTGTACATACTGTCATGTGTACTTCACCCTCTAGTTCTCTTATCACCAGTCACATGGCTTACTGCACCATATAAACTGAAATGTAGTTGCCATGGCTCGAGACATGTTTTGACACATAGCTGATCCTCTGTGTTTTTATACAAGTTGATGGTGTGGCGGACTTGGTTTCGCGTGGGTGGGTACCTCCCGTACCTACTTATTAACCACAGCGGTGGATAGAATGTGAATGTGTAAGGCAGTTTGTGCCTGTCAGGAATGAAGAATGTACAACACCACTCAGATATTGACAGCCAGCATTGTTTTCTGCATCGGTGTAATAGCACCGTGGTTACCCAGGCCTGCAAATACTGAGACGTTATGTCTGTCTGACTTTCTGGTCGGTCAGTAAGAGACATTTTAAAGGGACAGCTCACCACAAAACAATAAAACGTGTCTTTTCTCTTACTCTGTTGCACCAAAGTGGACTCATTGGCATTAACATGTTGATGGCCAAAATGCCGGTTTACTTTTTATTCAATTTAATAAATACAGCATCACCATCCCCCTCTAAATATAATTGTATTTGTGGGCTAGTTTTAACTGAAGTATGACCTCCAACTGTCTGTATCTATTGAGATGAAAGAAACTATAACTGAAGTCTCCAAGTTTCTGCGATTAAAGGGATAGTTCGGATCTTTTGAATAGTGATTGTGTGAGGTACTTATCCATAGTCAGTGTATTTCCGTCTATCAGTGGTGGTCGGCATGCCTCGAGTTTGGCGATGCACACAAATGTACTGATACAGAAGCTAAGCAATGTACTGCTGTGGATGGGGGCAGCAGCTTGAATTTTAGCTACCTAAAAAAATTAATATCAGTTTAAATGTTCGTTATATTGAGAATATTTTCACTGCTTTACCTTGCCGCAGACAGCCCTATTGACGGGGAAGCTGTTGACAACTTTAGTTAGTTTTAGGTGGTTAAAATACGTTTTGATGCTCACCCTTCCCCAAGCAATACATTGCTTAGTTTCCATGTCGGTTGTCCTCCCTGTTTCTCCAAACTGGGGGCGCACCGACCGACATCTACTGTATGTAATCCATTGTGTATTAATAAGTACCCCATATAAACCCGCTTAAAAAAATCCAACTACCCCTTTAAGTTTGTTGTTCTCTTTGGATAGGAATGTTGCTGTTGAGATTTAATTTTTGCCATATTGAGCACCAAAATACAAACTTTTAAACTTGAGTAAATTGTACTAATACACTATCCAGACAGATATTAAGGGCCTTAATAAGGAGTGAAATTTAATTTAGCTGTGTTTTAAGTGAATTAAACCTTTTCTAAAATGGGTATAAAGAAGGTAAAACCCTTACATTGAAATTCCTCCCTTCATAAAAACACTGACAGAGGTGTTTTGTTAATTATACTCTTGAAATGATACACAACCACACACTCACACAGATGTTCTGTCTTCCTCTAACTGCAAACTGTCCTCCCCCCACCTTCATGAAGTGGGGAGCAACTGTGAAATACTGCTGAATGTGCAGCAGTTCGTGGGCTCCACTGTATAAACTGTAAATAATCTAGAAAAACCAGCCCAGCAAAATAAGCACCCTGTCAAAAATGACTAATGAACATAGCACCTAACATGCAAAATAACATCCCTCATCCCTCCCGTCATATAGGCCACGCCAACACTAGGGCCTTCCTGAGCCACGGTGGCCTGAACAGCATCTACGAGGCCATGTATCACGGGGTGCCGGTGGTAGGTGTTCCCCTCTTCGGAGATCACTATGACACCATGACTCGTGTGGCAGCCAAAGGCATGGGCATCATGCTGCACTGGAAGTACATGACCGAAGAAGACCTCTACACAGCCCTGACCAGTGTCATCAAAGACAGCAGGTTAGATTTCTAAGTCTGGGGTGCACAGTCACACAAAAGTGCTTTGTGTATGAGTGTAATTGTTCATCAGTGCCATCTGGTGACCATATATGGAATCAATACTCTGTGACTTACATAGTACAATGCTCTCCATCTTTATCTCTCTTTCTTATGGTTATACTCTCGTGAGTTTGTGCTCTTTAACTTTCTTAAAGATGACCCATAAAGTCTGCTGTGTGCATACTTGCCTCCTTATATCCTTGTTTCCAACCTCTGTCTCTTCCTACCTAGGTATCGCCAGCAAGCACGTATTCTCTCCAACATTCACAAAGACCAGCCGGGCCATCCTGTGACCAGGGCCGTCTACTGGATCAGCTACATCCTGCGTCATCAAGGTGCCAACCACCTGCGTTCCGCCGTATACGAGGTGTCCCCCTACCAGTACTTCCTGCTGGATGTGGTTTTCACTGTAGGGGCAGCCATAGCTCTGACCATCTTTGCCCTGCGACGGTTGGCACGATTGCTGAGGGGAAAGTCCGGGGACCAGAGCAGAGGAGTTGGCGACACTAGGGATGATGGTAACATGGCCAATGGACATTGCCATAGCGAGAGCGTGGCCAACGGGAAACACAAACGCAATGGCTCCTTGAAAAATGAGAAGAAGATGAATTAATGTTTTCGAATGGCCAAGAGGGACGAGGAAGAAGTTGCCCCAAGGACTCAGCTCTAGGTTTGGTTAAGTGGTTTTGTAAAAGCTTTGAGGAGAAAGCTGTTCTTAGGTCTGTGTCGAGAGGCAACTGCTACTCAGAGCGAGCAAGAGGCTGTAGGAGGATACACGATGCATTGTGTGGGGACGGAGCAAGGCATCGGGTGCTCAAAATCTGTGTGTGCGTGTGTGGGTGTATGTGTATGTGTGCACTGAGGCGAATTTAACGAAAAACTCTAACAAAAAGCAGCTACAGCAATACAACACCAAATTGGAAAGTTATTGAGGATGAAACACAGGAAAGACACGTTGGGAGGACATTGTTTCTTCACGTGCATCATCTCTCCTGCATGTTCTCTGTCGTCTTCCTGCCTTCCTTACCAGTGGAAGGATGATGAAGAGGGGAAATCCTGAGCGCCAACCCCTCATCCTCAGAACAAAACAAGAAAACAAACGGATAACTTTTGAAATAGTTAGGATTTAATGTTTTTAACTGCAAACTCTGCTTCTACAAGTGTCTGGTAAACTGTAAATAGACAACAAATATATTTATTACTGTATAAATGCATTTTAATGATGGACCTTTTTAACCTATCTTATTTTTAATTTATTTCATGTATCAGTGGTGGGATAGTGTGGTGGTAGATGTACACTCCCTCCTCTTCGCACGGCATATTGTCTGTCATATTGGTGAAACAAACAAAACAAAGACTGACAGCTGCAGCTATTACAAGTCTGCACAAGTCTGTGCTTTCTGCAGTTGGATTATCCACAGTATTCATGGTGGTCTGTTTTTCAAGTGTGTTGAAAATATTCTCAAATTTTTCCCTTTTCACATGGTAGTGCCATCCTGTGACTGCACTTAGCTGTGCAGCGTCCCCATTGTCTCTCGGCTGACAGTTTGTTCTGGTGGAGAATAACTCAACTGTTTGGCTTATCAGTGTGAAAAGGGGTGATCATGTTATCATCAAGAGATTTCATGGCATTGGCTACCGAGGATACTATGGATAGGCAGAGCCAGATCACGAGTGTGCTCGAGCTCATCCAGTCAGGTGATAAGAGATGAGTCAGAGCTTTATTGATTCATGAATACTTGCTCCGTCAGTCTAATATCTTAATTCTGCAACCCTCATCTATTTATTAATTAGGAAGGATTCATCACTTTATTGCCATGTTTAGTGCTACAGTCAACTACATCATTCCTCTATGATTCATTCAGTGGATGATTTCTGATGGAACTCCCTAAAAACACGAGGTTTCACCCAGTTGGACGTGGTTCTGCAGGACATAACAGTGCATGTCTCGCAAGATCTGTGAGCTTTTGGGAGAAGTTTGCATAGTGGGCTTTCTTCCAGGAGGGGTTTCGTGGAGTAAGGGCTTTCTGGAAGAAAGACCCTAGGCAAACTTCTCTCGTGTGCTCTGTGCACGTTCCACAACGATTATTTTTCCACAATGGAGGATGAGTCATGCTAGTTTTGTACAAATAACCAGACACTACATTGATATCAGAATACTGGACCACCATTTATTCATTCATTTCCTGTAACCGCTTATCCTGTTGGGGGTCGCGGGGGGGCTGGAGCCTATCCCAGCTGACACTGGGCAAGAGGAAGGGTACACCCTGGACAGGTCGCTAGACTATTTCAGGGTTAACACATAGAGACAGACAACCATTCACACTCACATTCACACCTATGAGCAATTTAGAGTCACCAGTTAAGCTAACATGCATGTCTCTGGACTGTGGGAGGAAGCCGGAGTACCCATAGGAAACCCACGCTGACACTGGGAGAACACGCAAACTCCGTACAGAAGGGTCCATTTAGTTGTACATATTTTCTAGTGTAACATCATGATGGTCAATTTTAGAAAGAAAAAAATCATCTCTGTTTTAAGTTAGTTAATCTCGAGTTCTCCTGTAGGCTCCTTAAGGTTAAGGCAAATATTAGGTTAATGAACTACGTCTTAGGTTACATTTGCAAGTAGTCCAAAACGTGACGTGATGACCCAGTGCAAGCCAATGAAAACATGCAATAGGCACACTGCATTCTATGTGCTGCAGTACGCAAGGCACCTCCACTAGGCGAAACCCCCGTGTTTTTAAGGAGTCCCCATTTCTGACATAGCGTATGTTGCAAATGCTAGTTTCAAATGACACAGTTCAGGTAGAGATCCGTTCAGTACTTCTCTCCTCCTAGTTAAAATCCGTTGGCTATTGAGGTTCATGTACAAACTAGGTAGACCTTATATAATTTTATTAATTCTGAGTGTGAATGATTCACATTCTGTATGTGGCCTTTTATAATGCAAATATTTGTGTATGCAGTATGCTTGAATACATGTGTATGTGTGCTGTTTCCATGCTTGTGATCACTGTACAGCTTTAGACTGAGTGTATGGATGAAACTATGACGTATGTTTTAATCCACTGAGAGTCATGTACAAACAACCATTGGCTTTTCTGCCATCGTCTGAAGTCATCATACTAAGTGTATGCCCATGCAATGGATTCTTTACATTCTTTTCTTCCAGTAAGATCGAAGTTGCCTTCTGTAGCTTTTTTTTATCATCCTATGTGTCAATCCACTCCACTTTATGTTACTCTTGTTTCTCAGCCACCGTGTCTGTTAATTCTTAATGCAGATGGAGGAAGGGTGTAAGGAGGGTGAAAGAGTGACTTAGTTCCGACAACAAAGGTGAACCCCTCTGCTTTTACAATGGATAATGCTGTGTCAAAGTGACACTGATCCCCGCAGTGAAATTCTCTTTTCTTGAACCCCCGTCGAGGAGATCAAAGTACAGGGCGAGCTGGAAGAGTATCTTTGGAGTTTGTGGGGATTCGGTATCTTGCTAATGGACATTTCAGAAGGGCAGGTGCTCGTGGACATGGGACATAAAAATCTCATGAACATGAGACTTCCAGCTGGACGGGTCATCAAAGCCTCAGGCCACACTTACTGTATTTTCCTCCATTGTTCCAGCAGCACAGCCCAGACGTCTACTTTGTAAAGCTGCAAGCGCAATTGGCATTCTAGCAAAGAGATTGTTTACCAACTTACTAAAGCCTCACACATGGACAATATAGCAATGTATGTAAAGGAAACAAAAGAAATGCTATCACTTAACCTGTCAGAAGTTGTTGAGGACTTAACATCCAACCATGTATGTTCACAAATCCTGTATGACAAAGGAGAAAAGCTTCATGATCTTCCTTTCTCTGTGAGCTACAATTACACTTACAGCCCGGCCCAGCCTTGCTAAAAAAGACTATTATACTTGAATCATCATCATTATTATCATCATCATCTATAACAAGTTCAGCTGTTGGTAATGGGAGACGGGCCTGCAGGTGCTACATAAGCTATGAACAGAGTCTGGAGAGAAAAAAAAATAAATTTGTGAAGATACATCAATTTTTTTAATGATTATTTTCAGTATTAATGTTATAGCCCACGTAGTTAAATGTCCACCCATGCCCATCCTTTACTACTCTCTAATGTTTCTGTACTTACTCCGCAGTCTGACGTGTCTCTGTTCTTGTGACGTTTGCATTTCATCAGCTTGGAAGTTTTTCTTTGTTCCGTCTTCAATAGTGCACTCGCTCGTTCCATTTGTCCGCCTCTTTGTCTCACTCTTGACTTCCTGCTGTCATTGTATTCTTGTTGTTTCCATCCTCCTCCTCCCTCTCCTTAAATATTAGACGTCTCCACTCACTTGCTTTTTTTTAACCTTTATTTTACTTTGATTTTGAAATGACATAAAGTCCTCAATTTTCCTGTCATGTGTGTCCATGTTGTAAATAGAACAATGTAAACAAAATACTAATGCTGAATAAAAATGACATATTTTGTTTGCAGAGATGATTGAAACCTTTTTTTTCCTCAGAAAGTGGCCATGGTTTATTGAACTGTCTTTATTTTTTTTAAATATACATTTAAAGAAGACAATGAAACAGAGAAAGCAAAGTGGAGAAAAACTTTCACTGTCATTGGTAAATAATGTCTAATTACATTTTGCTTCTTCTTGTTGATAATTGGTTGTTGCTTGTTATCAGCACAACTGTGCAATAATGTGTGGTGGCGTAATGCATTCACTTGAGAAAAAAAATATTTGCCCAGTTTTTCTGAATTACTGTAAAAGTTCATTCAGTAGCCTGGGCTATTACTCGCTTAAATCACTGAACTTAACAGGCTTATATTTGGGACAGGCCTTTAAATCCCGGCACACTGACAACACCACTTTATCCTGTTAAAACAACATAACATACGTGATAAATGTTCATGAAAAACTCTTGATTCTTTTGATTGGTGAACTCTTAGGGACTAATGCAAACTTACCGGGTAATAGGAATGGACACATATGCTGACACTGTGACAGCCTCAGGTGAAGGGAGTCACCACTTGATTTCCGTCATTCAGGGTAAATCTGAATGACTTGCGGTCTTCTCTGGTGCTCGTAGTTTCAGTAAAATGAACTGAACCAAGCTAACAATGCGTAGCATCTCCATATTGACAAGTTTAAACACTTATATTTGTGTGTGTGATCCGGACAGCTAACTAATGTTAGCTCACTTGAGCAGTCAAAATGTGTAGCTACACCCGGCTAGCAAAAGGGACTAGGCGTTTAATTGAAATTTTATGGTATCACATTTTTTTTTTATTTATTTATTTATTTTTTAATTTCGAGAAACGTTCTCAGGAAAAAAAAAAATTCTGTCCTTGTTTTTCTGAATCAAAATAATCACATAAATTCTCATTAAAGACTCTTTAATCTGGTTTTTAATTTGGAGTAATGTTACTTTTAAAATTGTAATCATTCGTTTTTACTTTGTTATCCTGGGGTTTATTTTATTCTATAGACTCAAATTGATCGATTTTAAATATTTTATTATTTTAATTTTCCAGTCTCACAAAACTTGATTTTATTAGGCTACTCTTTATTTTTTGTCCATGTTGTTTCACTTTTGCTATGTGAGACACTTTGCATGTTTGTGTGAAAGATGCTACATAAATAAAGCTAAGTTGAGTTCTTTTTCTAAATTAATGACATTTTTTATTGTTAATTCAGAAAAACAGCAACATTTTTTCTCAGATGAATGCACTACGCCTCTGTAATATCAAACAGACAAACGCATACTGTTCACGTTTTTGAGGCCTGACAGGGTGGATGTTGATTACAGCAGCTGATGCTGCCAGTCTCAGTTTGATAGGGGATGTATAGGCTTTCTGTCGGGAATTGTTACCAGGCAGCAAAGAGGTTTTGTAGGTATCAAATGGTAGAATCATCTAAAGTAGCCAACTGCACAGACGCATGCACACAAGCCGGGCGGATAGATAGGGTTATCTAATGCTGTATGCTCGTGCTGAGTGAGGCTGGGGTAACAAAACACCCAGCCTGGTACCCTGCCTCGCTCACCGGCCCTCTTAATTATTCACACCGCCTGCAGGGGCCCACAGACCTCTCTCTCTCTCTCACACACACACTCACAGTCAAAAGCATCTGCAGGTATGTTTAATTTACGTTCTTGAAGTTGTTTTCTTTTGTTGTCGCTGGTGGCCAAATCGGGCACTGTTCTGTTAACTGAGACAGGAAGGGGGGAAGAGACGGAGGGCAGGCCTGTGCTGATGAGGAATCTGATATCACAGAAAGCACAGTGGGCATCATTCATGGCATCCTCCATTCATTCTCAGCCACCCCCACCCCTTCCTTCCTCAGAACTTGTAAGTGCCTATTATCTACCTTTCCCCTCCACCTCAACGGACAATCATCAGGAGCAATTAACCACTTTGTGTTGGACTAAGTGAGCTTACTGTATGGAGTAAGAGTCCTCCCTCTTTGCACGAGATCTAAGTGATGGATTTGCCAATAGTTTGACATCAGGGTGCGCTCTAATCTTCCGCACACTGACATCCACAGTCTTCATGTGAGTGAAGACTGGAGGGATATAGCAGGGATTGCAAGCGTGCGCTTCACCACGGATGTTGGACCTAGCTTCTGCGTGGTTGTGTGTGTGTGAGCGTGACGCCTAAGGGTGTGTGCCAGTTTGGAAATTGTTGACTTAGCTTGTATGAGCTTAAATGAGCGATGGCCCTCCTTCAGTGTTTATTCATCTCTGTCATCTCAGCACATACATACCAAGAGCTCTACCTACCGATCCGCCCAAAGGCACCGCATATTCCTTTGGAACTTGTTTGAGAGGGTTGAAAGACTTTCCTACCACTGCGTCAACCCAGAGCTAAACTGACCTTGACTGCAGTGCTGGACATTTGGTGCCCTAGGATGAGCCCACCCACCACTGCTTGACCTTATATATGTAATAGAAAAACAGATCAGTTAATTCAATGGCAGTTCAGTAGAGAGGAGAGGAGACTTGTATTCCTCTCAAGTGAGATTGACCTGCATTGTTTGATTGTCCTCACACTCTTATTCACATTTTCACTTTAGTGTTGCTGTGAAACCATGTGAAAAACAGCCTTGTTCCCTCGAACAAAAATAGCCCAAAACCTAACATGTATTTTGGGATTTGGCTGGTCTTATTACGGCAGAGCGAGGTGCTGCAGTGTGTGCAGCATGTACTTTGCTCTTAAAGCTAAAAATATTTGCTTTTCTTCCGAAAGCACTGAGCTGCGTGTTACCTTGTCACCCCTCAAGATAAGGACAGCGGGAACAAGTATACGGTCTCCGCGCACATAATGATAGGACTCATCTTCACTTAAAAAAAAGGCCTGTGAAAGACTCTGCAAAAGGCTTTTCTTTGGTCCTCTTTCATTCTTTGTCTTTCATTGACTTTCTTTGCCCTTTTTTTTTTAGTCCAGTGAGAGGTAGAGAGCAGGATCAGTGGAGTGTTTCATGTTCTGAAGGGTGAGGATCGATACAACCGAAGGGCAGCTTCTGCTTGATAAAAAGAAAATGGTCAGTGTAACTAGTACCATGAGATGGGTGTATGAGTGCAAAGAAGAAAGAGAAAGTGTGGCAGAAATGAGCCTGCAGGGTACTCTTATGTCCAGTAGAGGGTAGTAGTAATCCATAATGAGCTGCTCTGGTCATCTCAAGCTTCTCCTGTGTTTTTTTTTTTTTTTTACTTTTGTCTGTCTCTCTATCCTATTTTTCTCGACCAACAGCTGACGGACCTGTTGACTAAAGTTTCAACTTTGAGAAGCTCTGAGCTCTGATGCAAAGATCTTGCAATATCCAGTGTGTGTGTGAGTGTGTATGTGTGAGACTTCCTGTAGTTTCTTGTGTGGAGGCGGGCTGCTGTTGTCATTCTGGCCCAGTATATATCCAGCTGTAACTCCTATTAAATCTCCCTCAAAATCTCTGGTCCCACACTCTGCATGACAGATGTGCCCTGGTGGAAGCCTTGGTAGAATTCAGCTCAAACATCAGAGGCCCTTCAAGTGGTGTGTGTGTATGTGAGTGTGTGTGTGTATGAGTAAGATTTCGAATGAAAGTTAAATGATCCGTGCGGAGGAGCGGAGTCCCTTCGGCAGCCTCCAAGATAAGACGAAGCCCAAAAAAGAGACGAATGGAGGTAATAAATAATTGCAACAAGCAAATATAATTGGCATGTGCTATATTTGTGCATGCAGGGCCTCAACGTGTGCTCATACGTTTAGGTGTGTATTTATATGCACGTGTGTGTGTGTGTGTGTGTGTGTGTTTGTGCCCATTTGTATGAAGGTGTGAGTGTGTGTCAGGGTGTTTGGGATAGATGGAGCCCTGTCACTGTGTCACCATGGAGATAAGAGAAGCCTGACAGCGAGGGAGAGAGAATGACAGCTTTTATATCAATCATACTGACTTATAACTGCGTATGTGTGTAAGTTAAGGGGTTAGGAAAGGGTATTAAGCTGGAATCAAAAATAAATCAATGTCATGCGGTTTGTATGTCAGCATCTGTCAGATTGGCCTCACCTCTCGCGGTAATCTCTAAACTCCAGTGACCACACGTAAAAACTCACACACACACACACACTCGTACACATGATGCACTGACACACAAAGAGACAGATGCCAGTGTGTGTCACCCATCTCTAAGTGCCTGGACAACATCCAGAAGGAGAGAGATGGCCAAATGTTGTCCTGGCACCAAAATCTACATCTTTCAGCTTCTCCCTGATCTAATTCTCTCTGTCTAATTTACTTTCTGCTCTTCTCTGTATCTACTCTGAATTCCTATTCCTCCTCCTCTCCTGCAATTTCTTCCCACTTCCTCTTCCACCCTCTCTCAATATTCACTCTCGTTCCCTGCCTCCAAACATCGTCCAAACCCAGGGCCTCAGTGAGTCTGTAAGCTGATGCAGCGTATCTGTGAGGAATTGGGAATTCAATTGCAGAAAATCAGGCTTTTGAGTTTTCAGCCAGATATTTAATTATGGGAGTGAATTATAGCTGTGTCGCTGCAGGGACACAGCGGAGAGGTAATGTGACTAAGTAAACAATAAATAACCACTAAATAAACATAAAGTCAATGCCATGCTTGATTAGAAACATAACACCCACTGCTGCCCTTGCTAAACCTCCCATGCTTACTTACTTTAGCCAACAAAATCCAAACAGTTTCCACTCTCCACACTATGTGTATTTGTGTGTTAACACCTTGAAACATATCACTAATATTATCTGAATCCTTTGCCCCACGGCGGATCTCAGACAGTAGCCGAGAGAGAGGCCAGTAGAGAGATGGAAAGATAGAGAAGGAGGGGGGGGCTTGGAAGATAGTAAGATAGAAATCTAACCTCTACTGTGATTAGGTACTGACCTCATAGGCCTGCTGTCTGCTCTGATAAAGGAACAGGAAGACACACACACACACCCTCCACCCTATCCCTTATTTTGAACTCAGTAAATCATTTGATCCTTATCAGATGTTCATTCATTTCATTTCTCTCTTGTCTCTTTCGCTCTGGGTTTTCTCGCTTTTCATATTTCTGTCCGTTCCCCCAAAAGCTAAGGAAAGAGATAATCTTGTCATGATCTGTTCTCAGAATCTATTGTTCACGCAGTCTCTTTCATTTTCCTCGCTCCGCTGAAAATGTTTTCTTTAAGTTAAAAACTAAGTTCAAACGAGGTAAACTCGCCATATCTGGAGTTTTCCAGGCTTCACTAGTCAAATACATGTTTTGCTGATGTCATTTTGCTGATTCACCTATTAAGACATGGAATGAAAAATAATCAATGGTGGGTGGCATCCTAAGCATGGGTGGATTACCTAACAGGCCTACCAGGCACAGGCCCAGGGGCCCAAAGCATTACAGGGGCCCCTGGCCTTCATTTGCAACATTAAAAATGTCAAATTAATATGAAGACACCAGGAAGAGATTCAAAATGACCATAAAGAGACACAAAAGACTGCTAAAGGATGCAAAGGAGCTGCAAAGAGACACATAATAACTACAAAAATGGGCAAAACAACCACAAAGAGACACAAAAGCACTACTAAGAGACAAAAAACATCCATATGGAGACACAAATTACCTCAAGGAGACACAAAATTCCTTCATTAAGACACAAATTTACCTCAAAGAGACCCAAAGGATCTAAGAAAAGCACACACACAACCACAAGGAGACACAAAAGTACAAAAAAAAGACACAAAGGAGACTCAAAATGACCATAAAGAGACACAAAAGACTGCAAAAGGATGCAAAGGAATTGCAAAGAGACACAAAATAACTACTAAGAGACAAAAAAAGAACCATATGGAGACACAAAATGACTACAAAGCGACACAAAAGTACCTCATTAAGACAAATTGACTACAAAGCGACATGAAACTACCAAAAAGACACAAATTACTTTAAGGAGACACAAAATTACTTCATTAAGACACAAAATTACCTCAAAGAGACCCAAACAACCCAAGAAAAGCACACACACAACAACAAGGAGACAACAACAAAAAAAGACACAAAAGAGACTCAAAATGACCAGAAAGAAACCGCAAAGAGGCACAAAATAACTACAAACTGACAAAAAATTACCAAAAAAGACACAAAATTACCTCAAAGAGACACAAAATAACCAAAAAACACACAAAATTACATAAAAAAGACATAAAACAACCACAAGGAGAAATGACCACAAAGACACACAAAAGACCACAAAATGATGCAAAGGAATGGCACAGACACAAAACTTCAGCTTCAAAATCAGGCTTAACAATCGAAAAGAGACACAAAATGACTTCAACAAAACACAAAATGACCTCATTAAGACATAAATTTGCGTTAAAAAGACCCAAACAACCACAAAAAAAGACACATACACAACCCAAAGGATGTACACAATGACTAAAGAGAGGCACAAAACATTAAAAAGCAGACAAAATTACGTCAAAAAGACACAAAACAACCACAAGGAGACACAAAATGACCACAAAGAGACACTAAACAACCACAAAATCTGTGAGTCTTGCTCCTGTATGGGAGAATTGGTGGGACTCTTTGCATATCTGTGCCCAGGGGCCCATTGTCTCATAATCCACCCATGATCCTAAGAGCATGGTGAATCTGAGCGGGGACTACAATGGACACCTATCTCTATTAAGTGATGTCTGATAACTTTCAGTCAGCGATAAGACAGTGATACTGACACTGAATTTCATGAGCCGTGCTTTTTTGCTGCTGCCGAGCTCCTGAAGGCCTCATCTGATGTCAAGTAACTGTGTTAGCAGCCTTGTCAGATATCAGATATCCGTACTGTCAAACATAACTCATTTTAAAGTCTGGGTTAAAGCAGGGGATAACATGATTATCTTCCCTCGTACTGTATATCTGTTGCGCCGACGTATTCATGCATGCACGCGCATGTGCAGAGAGACACTCACACACACCTCCATTGAGTCAGTCAGCGAGCTCTCCATCATTGCCAGCGGTAGCCCGGTGCTCTTTGGTTGGTTGCAGGTTGATGGATGAGTCTCCCTTGAGCAGCTCTGTTAAAGCGCCTCTCTATCAGGCTGCAGCCGCATGGGCCCTCACATTTGATTAGATCCCAATGGAAGCCAGTTGCTCCCTGTCATCACTCATACAGCATAGGCCTGAGATGCAACAGAGACAGCCAATGGAGCACAGAGCTTGACGCGCTGAGGAAGCCATTTCGGTGCAAAGAGAGGATATTATGTGACTCATGTACAACTCTGTCTCACATGGGTGGCGCTGCACTTGGCTGGAGAGGAGAGATAGTGCGAGGGAGAGGGATACTCATAAAGAGCAGAGTGTTATTTCCATTCTTCATGGGTTATATTCAGAGCCGAAAGCCTCATCCAAGATTCTATCAATCAAATTGCCCACCTATTCATTTAAATTACACCTGAATGAGAATGAGGACCATTACAGCACTTCAAAACTCAACAGCCTTCTGTCGCTTTGACTCTGTCTCCCTCTCTCTCTGTCTGTTTTTCCTTTCTCTCCCCTCTCTCCTTCATCTCTCATCTCCCTCCGTTGGTATTTACATGTCAATGACTTCTGTGTAAGTGCCTTTCTCTTTTTTTTTTGTCTCCTATTTACATGTCAGTGGCTTTCGCTGCTTGATGGCGCTGCGTTAAAATGAAAGTAATTTGCTCTGTGACAGTCAGACCATTTTACCAGCTATTACTCTCATCCATTCTGGTCAGTGAATACTGATGACAATGAAACCAGGGAGCTGTGAAGAAATTTTGCAAGCCCTCGTGTTAGTGACGCTGGTATGGCTTTCATGTGTTGGCAGTCCTGCCCCATTCACCTCTAAAAGAGAGTTATTTTAAATGATATGCATCTTTGTCCTTTTTCTTTGTTGGTCTTTGTTAAACTCTGCAGTCATTTTAAATCTTTATGCCAGTTAATTGCTTTAGCAGAGAAAAGTGTCTGCCGGAATACAAGGAGAACAATTCTTTCTGACTTCTCGTCCTGGAAGCGGTTGGAATATAGTAGTGGTTGTTTATTGCTCCAAAGCTGCCTGGTCACCGCAGCCTTAAGTCAGGCCTGACATTCTTTATGAACTACACAACAATGTGAAAGCCATTACACTTCCAGTAAATTGCTTTGAAAACTTGATAGCTGCACCAAAAAAAAAAAAAAAAAAAAAGCAATTTCAGCATGAAATCATGGTACTTCCCAGCGAGGGCCTGGAGATAAGTCTCAACTGATGATGCGGTTTAAAAATAAAGACTAATTTCCTTTTAATCAGCAGCATAGACTGCGCCGCCCAGAGTGTTAAATCACTGTTGCAGAAGTGATTTGAGGATGTAGGCAAGGGGGGGTGGATATAGTGACGAGGGCGCTGACATGTTCAGGGTCAGCCGCTCACGTGTGTGGATGGACACACAGACGCGTCAACTCTCTGCTGTGTTGTTTTTAAGAGTTCCATTGGCCATTAATGATTTAGTCTTACAGGCAGGACAGAAATATGACTGCTTATGACTAAAATATTGATGGCGATGTATGAATTATTTATGAGGCTGATTTCTGGAATAAAGATGCAGTTGACCTACTGTAGTCAGAGGTGAGGTACAGTGGTCCTGCTGTTTCGCTCGATGGATGGTCCCTGCTTTTCACGGGGATGCTTTTTTTTTTTTTTTTCTTCGGGGAAAAGTGTTTCTCTGCGCAGGAACGTGTCTCGCCCTGTGGCTTTGTGAGTCTGCGACAAATACTCATCTGTTCCTTGAGATATGCATGTATGAATGAGAGGGAGTTGTACCGAGGCCATCCCGCCAGTGATGTGTTTATTCTTTAAACAACTACATTGCCTCACAGATTGTTAGATAGTCAGCTGACAAAGTAGCAGCCTAGCTCCTATGCACAGCACTCTTTTGCCAAAACAACCTGCATGCTTTTAAATCTGTTTGTGTTTGTGCTGCCTCCAGATGAATTTAATTTGGCACTGAAGAGCGGGTAGTTTGTGCAAATCTTAGTATGCTCTTGGATCCGGCAAACAGCGTATTGGAACAGAGACATGGCACGTAAACAGTCGAATTAATGCTCGTTCTGATGACTGTAAAGGATTGATGAATTTCTGTTTGCATTCAATAAATGTACCTCCGTATAGTTCACTTAAAACTGTCTTCTAATCTCCTTTTCGTCTCCTTTCCTAACTTGTTCCCTTAAAGATTCAGAAGCCCTCAGGTTGTCTCTCATCAGCTCGAATGTTCAGTCTCCTCTCGTCTCCTCGTTTTGTGGCAGTTAGTAAACCATCACATTGGGTTTCACTGCCGGCTGAGTTCTCAGGCTTCGTGATTGTCCTCTCTCAACTTCGTCCTCATTCCTCCCTCCCTCGCAAATTAGTGGGGCATTGGATTGATTTTTCACCCTTTTTCCGTTTTATCTTAACATGACCCTCTGCGACGTTTGGCGACGTTGGGTTTTTTTTTTTTATGGAGCTGTGATAGATAGATATGGAGTTCTGGAGATGAGTTTGACTTGAAGCTAGAGGCAAAGGAGACAGTAATACATGCTAATGACTCGCAAAAATGAGGCCCTAGAGGTGCACAAAGAGTTTGGGCGACAGGAAAAATTGTCCAGCGCAGGCATGTTTCAAGGAAGGACAAAGAACAAAAGGAGATTATTCTTAAGCGTTTAGGCCTCGGCTAAGTTTGCTGGCTTGGGCTGCTTCGTCCTTCTCGTGGGTCAAGAGGACAGGGGTGCAGAGAGGGGGGAAGGGGAGGGAGGGGTGGACAGATAGTATCTCCCTCCTCAAGGGATGGAGGGAGGCTGAGGGGATAGAGAGGTAAGCACGGTGAGGAAATGGAAAGATAGAGGGATGGAGATAGGAGTGAGTGGTGGAGAGAGACTATAGAGTGGGGGGAAGGAAGGGAGCAAATGGAGGGGAGGTGTTAATTCCTCTGATAGGAGTGGGGAAATATTTAGGATAGATAAGATAGGGAGGACTTGTTTTTTTTTAGCAGCTCTGATTTGTTTACATTTAAATTTTCACCCAAATAAATTAGGCATATAACACACAAGGTGGATAAATATCTCCCCGCTCACAACAATCTTTTTGCAAAGCTTAGTGTTTCAGTTGCATTGTGGGCCACAGGGTGAATACCTGGGTTTAGATGGCAGGTATAGATGAAACAGATTTAAGGCTGTAAAGAGATTAGCCATAATCTATCGCTGAGAGCAGGGGGCTTTGAGTAACATCATGCACGAGCACAATGGAAGTCTGCCGAATTTGGATTGTGCAGGGTTGGAAAGTGTGTGAGTCAGAGTGTATGTGTGTGTCTCTAAATGATGAGGTTGAGTCCCAAGCCACCAGCTAATGGTTTCCATAGATTTATTGGCAGCACCGGGGGTACTTTGTTTTAGACTCACGAGACAAGTCGCAATATGTCACCTACTCAACCAGCCTACAGACATCAGACTTAACACCAGATCCGTCTGAATGGCTGTCAGGATGTACATGGGAATGTGTGCGGGAGAGGAATGAAAATGAGCAAAACAGAGCAGGAGAAAAACAAAAAAAAAGTGTGAGCTAATGTGAGTGATGGAGAGGCCTTAAAGGAACAGTGTGTAAAATGAGGTGGGGTCTAGTGGCTTCTGGTGGCGAGGATTAAAGATTACAACCAGCTGAGAGTTCACCTGATTAGAATTCTTTCAGAATTCACAGACCAGGTGATTTAAACCAGTAAAAACACTGAACAAAGCAGTTTCACATACAAGTGTTTGGCATGTTAGAGATGGGCTGCTAAGCTAGCACCTGCTAACGCGTGCTCACCTTTCTTCTCTGGTAAGTTAAGCCCCATTCCCACCAAACACTTTCAGTATGGTACCTTTGGAATCTAGGGTACCTAGCTCCTTATGTCACAGTCTGCAATCTCTCCCTCACCTGCTCCTGGTAAATTTCCACTCACCTGCACCCTGCCAGCCAGCCACGCCCCCCTCGTCAAGACAACTCCACTCACCTGTGCTCACAGCTGCTTCTCATCAGCACTCCCCGGTACCGACCCTGCTTGTTCCTGACCTGTCTACATCGTTTGTTTCCCTGTAAACTTGCCAGCCTTCTGTCCCCGACCACGAGTTCTGCCTCTGTGTCACTGGTTTCGGTGGTGTTTTGCTGCCACGACGCTTTAGCCTTCTACTTCCCTGCTGCTCATCCCTCGTCGGCTCTGCTGCTTTGCTGGACTGCTTCTCTGGTTCGGGGTCCCTTCCCTTCTCAAACTACACCATCAGTAAGCCCCCCTTTATTACCTCTGCCTGCAAGCCAACTGAACTGCTCACCCCAGTCCACTCCCTGGCCCCTGAACCCTGAAGAATTAACTGCTACCTGTATGTCTTCATCAGCTCAAGTTTCTGGTTATTCTGTGTTTAAATAAAGGTAATTACCAACTGTCTGCCTGCCTCTGAGTGCTGCTTTTGTGTTCAATCACACACGTGACACCTTGTTTATCGTCCACAGAACGAGGTTGCATGCTGACATTTTCAGAACAAAATAAAACCGGCTGCAGTGAGAGTCACTCTTGATGGGATATTTAAAAATAGCAGGTTGTGCATGTAGTCCTTCTCAGGCAAGCTCAGGGGTTTAGTGTTGCTGGAACCCACAGGACTCTGTGGAGGCAGCAAAATATCTTCTTTTTACAGTTATAGTTTACTATATGAAAAACTCTGCCTGGTATGAACAGTGGCTACATAACCCTCAAAAGCAGCTACAGCTTGGCTCTGAGCCCTGTGCTAGGTACCCCAACAGAGGGGTGACAAAAAATGGGGATGGTACGGAATGATACCATCCATTGGTACCAGTCACAACTTTTTTTTACAGTGAAAAAGGAATGACGCCATACCAAACTGAACTGTACCGTACTGTACTTCTTGGTGGAAACGGGGCTTTAAGATCCAGATTTTCAGGAGGTTTCCACCAGGAGCTTAATTATCCACAGAGGTTTCTTCCTCTCCTCCTCATCAGAACAAAGGGACCTTGTGATTTAAGCAGGAATAAAGTATATTCACATTAAAAAAAATCTGTTTTTTTGACGCTCTCGTCTTGGAGGGGCTGCTTACTACACTGGCCTATGTGAAAATGCAAAAATGCAAATGGCCTTATCTTCAACCAGTGTTTGGTTTTACCATTCAAACTACTGTACAAACACGTTTGTGCAACACGGTGATCTCTGTAGACAAGGACTTGCCCCCTTTTGTAGATATAAACGGCTGATTCTTGTTTTCAGGTGATTATAAACTAAAGAAAACATACATATTATATTCCATTTCTGCCAATATATCCCCCCTGAATCCTGCACACTGAACCTTTAAGCACTGGTTCAGTGAAACCACAACCGGTGTTTGGTGGTCGATTCCACCCATGGATATTGGATATGCCTCGCTATGACCACCTGTGAAATCACAGCACAGAGCATTTGAAGCCTTTAGGCAAAGTACTTGTCTCTCCAACAATAGTGTTTTCATAACCAGCCAACTGGGAGGAGATCTAAAGAGAGAGGCAGGAGCACTAATCAATAGGAGAGGGCGGACCGGTGTCAAACGGCAAATAAACAAACAAGCCATTATCCTGACACACACACACGCATACACGCCAGGGTATGTATAAATGCAAAGAAAGAGATGCACGAAGGCTTGGTAAATGTATAATAAAAAATGTGTGTTAATGTGTGTGACTGTATGCAAGTGGCGGAGCAGAAACCAACTCATTCCTATTCACACTGACTCTCCCCATTGCTTCTGCGTCCGCGCGCGTGTGTGTGAAGTGTTCACATGCAAACAGGCTAACTACGTGTGTGTGACAGCTTTGCACATTTATGATAAATGTGGGTGTATGTTTTTTTACTGGGTTGGAAAAAGGTGGTGAAAATAAAAGAAAAGCAGGAGCAGAGGAGAGACTGTGGCTGGCGTAAACACTGATATTACTGTATTGATCAAACCCTCATATCTGGTGGCAGTTAGATGGCCCACGGGCGTGACTCCGTGTGCGAGCGTGTTAAAGTGATCTGTGCATCATCTGCTGCGTATGCACGTGCGCATTTGTCTACATGTGTGCGTGCTTTATCTCTCTCTGTCAACAATTTGTGTGTGTGTGTGTGTGTGTGCGCGTGTGTTGAAGTTTGTTCTGGGCAGCGCTGGTGACAGAGCGGGGGAGAAGGAGAAGTGCTATCGATTTTTAGCCCAGCCATGCTAGAGAAAGATCTGTTTGGGTGGAACTGTGATTACCTCCCTCTCTCACCCATCTCTCTTTGTGTCTCTCCCCCCTCACCCTTTCACTTAGCATACATGCAGTATCTATCTATCCGTCCAACATCTCACCCGTCTCAATCGTTAGGCCTAAACAAAGCGTGTGATGTGCTCTCGCTGTCGTCTATTTATGGATGCCAGCACGTCTGGGAGAGAATATGTTTCAAATTTTTTGCAGCTTAGAAATGGTGCGTTTATATTCTAAGTATACCACACTTTCCACATTGGGATTTTGTGTATTTGTGCGCATCCACATGTGTGTTTGTGCCTGTGTGCACTTTCTAAAACAATGGCAATAGTATCTGAGGTTTTAAAAGATTTAGGAGTGAATCAGTTGCCTGGTTACTGGAGTCTGTTTGTTTGGTTGCAGTTTGCATGCATACAATCGCACACACACGCACACACATAACCACACCCATAAATATGTATGCACATACATGCACACAGAAACATTTTTCATTTTCAGAAGGTATGTATAATGTACAACATGCCCCATTTACTAACAAACTTAATCCCGACTGCTAAGTACGACCGTACTGGCTGACTGGCACAATCTGACCCCAGATCAGCAGTGCATCTGTCTGTCTGCACATCTGTCTGTCTCTCTGCTCACCAGCTTGTCGGTCCTCCTCTCAGGCCTGTGAGAATGGAACAGACGGCAACACAAAGGCAATCTGTGTTTCTCAGTGTGCGTAGTGAGATAAACAGATAAATGATTAGTTGCAATAGAGGAGAGGGAGTCTTAGTGTCATCATTATGAGGGAGAGAGGGATCGGGATTAAAAGACCAGCATTGTGTCTAACAGATTATTGGGTCTGTGTGTGTGTGTGTGTGTGTGAGCGCCTGCATGTGTGGTTGGCTGGTTTTCTCATTACAGGATTAAAGAGCATCTGGTTCAATGTTCCTACTCAACCCTGCCATTCAAAGTCACGGGGGAAATAATACAATGTTGTCTCATGTAGGTGAACTGCATGTGCTTGTCCATGTGTGTCCATGTATCTGTGTCTATATATGTGTGTGTGTGTGCATGCCACATACATGATCGTGCACGCATGTCAACTGGGAGAACAGATATGGATTGAATGGAAGTGGACACGGGCAGAAATGAAATTGCTGCGTCTAGAGCCTGTGTCACAGAGAGTGGAGAAGCTTGTATTGTGGGCTCTCTGTGTGAAAAACTCTTGACTCAAATCTATTTCTGGTTATATAATGAAAGGTGGACTGCGAAGGGCTTAGCTGGATCTGTTGGTGAGCACAAAGCCAAGAAAGTGATGGGAGAGAGAGGTGGAAGGAGACAGACAGACCAGGCATCGTGTGGACAGATAGATAGATAGATAGATAGATAGATAGATAGATAGAGAGATAGTATAGACAATAAAGGTTCTAATGCTGTTATAGATTTCCTGTCTAATTGGACTATTGTGGGATGTAGCAACACAGTGCATCGCATTAAGTGTCTAAGTGGTTGACACTGTAAGCTCAATTATCTGATGCACTCAGGGTATGACCTTAAACTATCTATATGACCTGTCTACTGTCTGTCTGTGACCAGTGATGAAGTCATTGATGAAAACTATGATGGAACTTTTTCGTCAAAGACCTTTTTTCCATGATGAAAACGAGACAATAACAAGCTAAAAATAGATCTTGATAATAAAAACTAAGACATGACGAAAATGTTTGTGGTGGACAATCGGATATTGAAAGCCGAGAGCAGCTGTGGTTTTAATTATCTTCAAATGAAGCTCAGCGTAAATCTCTATGGGGTCTAATCGCCAAAGACTTTCCACATTCTTATTCATATGTTCACATGTTAATAAATATTCTTTTACCATTAAAAACGAATCTCTTCCGATTGAAATGCCATATGAGCAGCCCCTTTTCACACTGCCAGATTTTCGGCGAATGTTGGGCCATTTTGCCGGCAAGCTGCGAGCGTTTAGACACACAGAGCTGGATTGGCGAGTCGATTCGACGTGCCCAATTTTCCGCGGCGTAGGGGTAAACACATTGGCGGAACATTTTTGGTTTAAAAGAACGAGACACCCCTTCCACCACGGGAGGGGCTGATGATGACTTGTGGGAGGTGCTGTTGATGACGCTGCACGTGCGACCCACTGGCGGTGGACTAACAGGAAACAGCTGATCGCAGGAATGAGCAGCTAGTAGCAAGAGGGAAACGCAAACAACATCGACACCAACCTGAAAGAAACTGTAAAGATGAGCAACTGGAGAGACAAGGAATTGCGCGCCCTCCTTGCCCTCGCAAACAAAGAGGCCATTAACCGTCAAATGACGGGAACGGTGAAGGACAGGGCCAACTTATGAGAGAATCGCCAAAGGACTGACCAACCGTGGCTCCCCTCAGAGCAAGGCGCAAGACGTCACTGTTTACGTCACACGCTGAGCTACACGTTTTGTTACTTGCTCACAGCCCCCCATTGCCCTGAAAAAGGCACATTCTGTATGAACAAAAGTTGGCAGGCGGCATTTTGCTGCACTCCCTGTTTTTTGTTTTTATACTGCCAATGCTGAACGAAGACTGATTGGGCTTTCCTGCAATTTCACACAAACCCTATTTAAAAAGGGCTATTGAAAGGCCTGGTAAACTTCACTTTAGTAAATAGTCAGCGCCAGGATGTTTCACCAGCCAGCAAAAACACTCACACTGGAGCAGCATCAGCCATCGGTGCGAGTTCTCAGCTGTAACTCAGCAGTAGATAATCAGCTGTGTGTGTCTAACTGGGGATGGTGGAGGTGCCGAACGGATTTGTGGGGTTGGTTAGTTGCGATGGTGGCTGTTAGCAGCTCAGCTTGTTAGGTGCTGAATGGCAGTGGAGCAAGCGGCCACAGGCCCCCGGACTTCACAGGTGATCCCCGCAGGACTCCACTGAGTCTGGACTGTCTATAGAAGGTTTATGGTTTGATGCTGTTTGACAGGCAAGTGGGAGGCTCACGTGTGCTGTAAGTAAACAGTCTAAACTCAGATCAGTTTTCTCTTACAGAGATGTAAGGTTAGTTTTAATCACCAGCTCTGTAAGGCATGAGTATAAAGCTCCAGAGTGTTATGTTGCAGGTTAAGAAAGCATTCTGTCTTTAGTTAAATTATTTTTCTGCATCTTAACAGTGAGACAGACTTTACAGTAAACCTGGGCATAAATCCTAGTTGTCTCAGATTTGTTATTTGTGGCGTCAAAGAGACCATAAATAGAGAGATGTTGAGCTTATCAAATGATGATCAGTAAGTGTAAATAAAAGAAATAAAATTCTATACAACCTCTCACCTTGATTCTAATTTCTAAAACATTAATTAGCCTCACTGGATTAGTTTAAAGATAAAAACACACACACACACACAAAAACAATTAACCATGAAAAAACATGACTAAAAGTTGACTAAAATGTCGTGAATTTTTGTATTTTAGATGATTTTTTTATAAAAATAAAAATAGCTAACTTTAATAAGTATTTATGTCTCAAGACTAAATCTAAAGTAGCTGTCAAAATTAACACTGTCTATGACACTGATATGTGACATCTGTGTTAACCAAACTCTTGATTGAAAAATCATGCCAGCAAGCATTGTTTTTACTAGCTGCCTCACATGTTACCTGAACTGCAGCAGAGGCAGCAGCCACGGGACTTGGCAGGTAGGACACTTGGTTTTCTGTGAGAGGAGCTGTGCTGTATGTTAACATTCTGAACACAGCACAGTTTTCTCTGACAGAGCTCAAAGTCCAGTTTTAATCACTGACTCTGTAAGAGGACATGAATTTAAACCTCCAGGCTAACATGCTGCAGATTTAGAAATAATCCAGGCTGAATAAAAGTTATTTTTCTGCTTCTTAACAGTGGGGTCGATGTGTCAGAGTTTACAATGAACCTGGGTACAAAAAGGTTGTCGAGGTGCCTCAAATTAGATATTCATGGGCTCAAAGTTTGAGATTTTGAGCTTTTCAAATGATGATGAGTAAGTGTGTGCTTGTAAATCATCATTGAATCCTGTCAGAAACTCTCCTGCATTAATACTAGTTTGTAAATGTGTAGAAATCATTGAGAGTTCCAGAAAATTATCTTGTCAAAACTGAATTTCATCAGTTGATGCAACCTGTCACCTTGATGCCAATGTCTGATACCAGTATTATTAAATTAGTTTAGAGAGAGAAAATTGTGACTGACTCATCTGACTCAAACTCAACTACAATAAAAAATACTAAAATGTGACTTAAATTAAGAAAGATTTTCATCGAAAGCCGGATCCCAGATATAGAATACAAACATGGAGGAGACGTGGTGATATCTTTGGTCGTGGCTCTAAAATGGTGGTCCTACATTGCACTGTGAGAGGTTCAGTGATGGCCATTGTCACGGTCCTGTCATCAAAGACAGACTGGGATAAAATTCTGACAGTGTCAGAAATTTGGGATGACCATCTTACTGTGCGACTGCTGCTACCACCTACGTCTACTAACCAACAAATAGAAATGCAGCATGAAATGACGCACTGGCGCTAAACCCAAACAAACAGAAGGACAGCAGGTCGCCCTGGAGGCAAAACACGCCAAAAGAAATAGGTGGGATTCCAACAAAGAGGAAAAACTTGTCGAGCTGTGGCAGCAGAAGCCTTTCCTGTATGACCTGTCCTCCAGCTTTTTCCATGACCCCGTAAAGGACGTAGTATGGAATTAAATAGCGGCGGAGTTGCAGCTGCCAGGTGAGCAACCTAGCAGCTAGCAAACACAAACATACACACATCTATAGTATGTAGTGCCCACTGAACTTAAGCCTACTTGATAAAGTGACCCTCTATGTTGTGCTTCACACATGGAGAAGTAACAACCCACGCAGCATCTTTGCACACTCTGAGTATGGGAGGCTATCATACGTCGTAGCCTGCGATCCAGTAAGCGCTGTCATTGAACCGTCTGCATACATCAAACTTTATGTCCTACCAAAGCTATTTTAGATCTCACAGTCTTTAGGAGGCTTAAAGACAAAGACTGAATCAGAAATAGATGCCAAAATAAACACTGGTGTGCCACCATTTTGTTTGTATCATGCACACACACACAGGGGTGCACATGTATTCTTGTAGCTTCATGCCATTCTGCTGATTGACAGTTGGTAGCCATAATGTATGGTACATGGAAATGCGCCAGCAAAGGCAAGCAACAACACGACTTCAAGGAAGTAAACGTAAATGCAATCAATGTAGGACTTAAAATATATAGCTTTTAAAATTTGCTTTGTAAATATTTTATGAGGAAGGAAATGCAGTCAGCACATTTGTTACACACAGTTCATTTTGATGAGTAACATAAATTTGTTTGTTTACAAGAAAACTATAAATCGCACTTTCCTTGAATGCACAGACATTAAAGATAACAAGAAAACGGGATGGCTCAGGTAGAAAAGGCCGACCTGTTACACAAAGACAGTGCTTGCAGACACATAACGGTGGGTGTAGTTCTTGCTTGCAACCTCTGGATAGCTGGAACATTTGCTGTGTGGTGCAAATAAACACAGACTGCAAAAACAAAAAAAAAAACAGTGCTCAAATATGCAGGTTGAAAATTCACTTTGTCTTTAGTTTGAACACATCTCAGGAGAACAAGAGACGCCTGCCATATATACTCCCCTCAATGCAATGACAAAAAAAAATGTCTGTACCATGTATATCACATGTTAGCGCTTCACATCACATGTCAATGCTTGGCTTTTAATAGATGTGTTGATTAGTATCTGACACAACACCTGTGAGTAATGGCATATCAGGCTGATTATTTATACTTTGAGTGTCAGTGACAAACTTTTTAGTGAGCAATAACTTGAGATTTCCGAGTGATTATTACACAGGGAATAGGGAACAAGTGTAAGTGTAGCAGTATACCAGACACCAAATATATAAATTTGGATATTTTTTTACAGTTATGACTTCACTCACATCAAATGTCATCAGCTGTAAACATATTGTTTAAATTGTGCTATTTCATCACATAAACATTTATAGCACACTACAACACTGCTGGAAGCAGTTTGATTATAATATAAGTTTTGACGAGTTTTGAACACATGTATTAAGTGTTTTAAAACTACTGGTGAACGATTTGATTTACAGCTATGTGATACAGCGTGATCAGTCATTTCTTATTAAGTGTATACATTAGTTATGGTTGCTTCATAAGAGGAGTTATATTCATAGGCAAATGCATTACTGAACGCAAAATGTATGGAACAATAAAGTACAAAGGTTACATATTTAAGGTTTAGGGAGAAATCGTTAAATTATTAAAGTATCCCTCAACTTTAAAATGTGTTTTTTTCCCTGGGGGATTAATACTTGAGTGTCACCTCTATGCAGAGCCTACGCTGTGGCCTGTGCACGTGGCCTGCACTGTTGTGAGCATTTATACTTGTGTCACTCTGCAGTTGCACCTCCAAAACACTAGTTGGCGTCCGGATTTCTCTGAAGTGCTGCAAAGTTAAGTTGGTCAAAAACACACGCAAAACACACATTAAACATGGCTTAATAGCGACAATTTCAAACACAAGTACACAAATCAGCTTCATTATAACTCGCAGCATTCACAGACAAAGCACTTGTTTTTTGCTGGATACCTTTTCTCCATAAATACGACATGCTAATGTTTTTAGCACAAGCCTATGGCATTTTAAATTGTATAAATTAGCCTAGCGGCTAGCAGACTTTTCCTCTGCTCATATGAAGCCAGGGACAACAGCAACATTTAACAAAGGTTATGTTATAAAATTCTGTTCCATTACAGCTCACAAGGTTCACCGACAAAACAACTGTCTCACACTAAACACGTTTTCCAAACAAATACGCTAACATTATTAGCACAAGCCTATAGCATTTTACATTGTATAAATTAACCTAGCAAATAGTGGAGATTTCCTCTGCTCATATGAAGCCAAGATAAATCACACACAAGATTAAAATGCTATTTTGTGGAGGCTTTATTCGTTTCCACTGAGGGAAATGGTTTCAGCTTACAAAAATAGGCAGGAGGTTTGCGTCGCTGCAACGTGTAGTTAGATTTCTGGGGAGGTGCATGTCAGGCTATGACGTAGGGTACGGCCTATGTTCTGTGTTAATGCAGAGCGTTATGCGTCAAATCACCAATGGCTAGGACACCAAATGTGCTAGGGCCGCTACTGCAAACAACATAAACAAATAAGGGTGCTAACTACATTTTTATCATTCTGATACGTGTGATAGTCGCCAATTTTTGTGCACAACAAATTGATTGTGGGAAGGTTCAGACATGTAGCCTATGCTGAAATCTCTCTAATGTTTCCTCTAACGCTAGGCCTAATGTGAGCCATCTTGATGCTCACTGCTCTTTCACCAGTCAACCTAACGCTACTCTTGCACAGCCGTATCTATCTCCACACTTTCTTTTAGAGCTGGAAAAAGGGAGGAGTGAAAGCAAAACCTATTGCAAGCAGCGGTGGTGGGCGGGGCACGAGGCCAGATCCAGACTGAGAATAAATTCTTGACTTTTTATGTGTGAAAACCAAGTTAAACAATACATTAATCATAGCAGAGTATTTTTACATATTTTAAAAAAGTGTCTGGAAGGAGCTTTTAAGAAATGGATGAATTAAGGAATGAAAGAACATCTGGGATGCCATCAAGAATGTTTTCTAATTTATTCACTTTGCTTTTCACTCAACCGAAACATTACATGGACAAAAAATAGGATAAGTGCATACCTTAATTGTATAAATTGTATTTTCATTTGTGACCGACACAGTAATAATAAATCATTGTGATTGTGTTGTTGATGGTGGTGCTGGGCTAATAAGAGTTTATGTCAGTATTTCTGTGTGTTTGTGTATGTGTGTGTTTATTGCCTGTGCCCCTATTAATCAGAACCTATCACTTGTGCCTAATGGAGATAGATTATCAAGCAGAGAGACGTGACTGTCCCTCGAGAATGCCTGGTTTCTTTCTCCCTGTGTGTGTGTGTGTTATAGTAAATACCCCAATAACTGCGTGATTTTCTGCTTGACTACTAGAGCCACCATCGTTTGTGTCACCTGCCCCCGATAAGGAGGGCGAGGGTGTGTTTCTGGAGACACAGAGGTTAAGCACACTCATTTATTACACTCTGCGTGTGTGTATGTGTATACATTGTGTGAGCATAATTAGCTGAGACTATGCTTGCTGGCGTACTCCACATTTATTTCCCAAACAAACAAGACTTTAACAGCACCTGTACAGGCTTCTTCTACACGCCCGGAGGTAGAAAAGAGTTTGCCACCAGCTGCAGCAGAAGGCTTTAATCCCTCAGAGATACCTATATTATCCTCGCCGCTCAGGGTAAAATATCAGCTACATACTAATATTTCTCCCCTGCTTCCTTGAAACATGTCCTTGCACGGCTCCCCGGGATACCTCCCGGCCTCTTTGTATCTTGGAAGCGTTTCAGGTGTATTCAGCCGAACAAAATTACCACATCAAAGGCAACAAACTGCAGATCACATTAATTCGGCGGGAACAATATAACGTGAATGGTTTAGTGACAATAACAAACTCCGACTGATCCTTGCCACGCATAATCCCGTACTGACACGCTCTCACAAGGAAACACACACTTGTGTAAACCCATTTTACTTTCATTAAGTATCACTCAAAATGGATGAGAGCTCTCATTTCACGGAGTACTGCCACAGACTTGATATGAATGTCTCTTTAACGTGGAGACAGACACACACGTGCAAAAACCCTCGTATAAATATTCCTCGGTCTGACAGTGGGGTGAGGAGAGAGACAGATTACTGGGGCTACAGATTTTTCATACAGATTTTCAACAATAAATTTCAATGACTTCTTCATGCCTTTGAGGCAAATTTTTGTTACCGTGCATTCTCTGAAAAGTCTGTGTATAACCTATCATGAAATTAAGAATAAAAATCCATGTCAACATCTACCAGTCAGTTTCATAGAATAAGAAGCCAGTCCTAGAGTGCATATGCTGTATATGAGCACTTGGAGTCTGGCTGGCTTATGTCCTCACATGACTTGTGGGTACAATGTTTTTGTGAAGTGGCTACCTTTAGCACCCATAGTACCACTGTAGTTAGGGCTTTGTTTATGGACACAGCACCCAAAATGGTCTCTTGTTTGATGGTGGGTCAGAGGAAACTTAACTCTAGCTCCTTCAGTATGGCTAGCTAGCGCTGCCTTTTCAATGCATGGTCTGTCTCAAGCCATGAAGGTGAAATACATGGGGTGCGGACATGGCGTGTCATGTAGGCAGAGCGGAGGAATTTTTTACCTGCTGCACATACTCTATGTAGCATGTGGTTGTTGCCAGCTTCACTGTGTGTGTACTGAGATTTGCCAAGTGAAAATGCAGTTGGTTATGGAGGGTATGGAAGCATATAGACTATACTACCTTGGGCTGAGTTAATTACTTAAATCATTTTGCAACAAGATGCATTGATTTCATTGATTTATTTTAATGTGTAATCATGGTTGCACACATGGTTGCATTGCATCTGGGACAATGAAGTATTCATTTTTATCATATTTAAACATATTATAATCGTGTTTTTACACAGTTAAATGTAAGTTTACCTGTTGGAGAGCCAAGTACAGAGAAAAATAAATCGTCTGGCCGTGTAAAATTAACATCCAGCAGTGCAGTGCTCGCATAGGTAAGCACGGATATTGTGGTCAGTGTAGTAGCTTCACTTGATTATAATGGACGTTCTCTGCTGCGGCAGCTGTGCCACAACTGTGTCCCATATGTTTTGGCCATTATATTTGTCCAGGTGAAGCCAGACATAAACAAATCTGCATTTTCCTGGAATCATGCAAATTTACATCTCAACTACGTAGAAGCTGAAACTCAGATCAGAGTCTGATGTTACCCTCGCAGAGAACAACATCAACTCAAGTGACATGACTGAAATTTGTGCTAAATTTAGGCTCTTTTGCAAGTGTTAGTTGTGCTGTTTGTGGTTGGCTTTGGACAATGCTTGTATGTAGCTGGGAGTCACTCATCGGGATGAGGAAATCAACTCACCAGCCTGTAAACTGCCCTGCCAATTTCAAGCTAGCTAGCTGCTGGTTAGCCAGGTTGAGCTTTTGAAATGTAAACATCAGTAAACATTGAGGAAAAGATGGAGAATATGGGCACCAGCTGAACTAGCATCCCTCTGGCCATTGTATAGATGTCTGAAATAAACTGGACAACCAGCAGTTTCCAATGGGACATCAGGAATTATAATATCCTTGCATAAATCCTGGACAGCACTATTTATCCAGGTCACTTTATTTCTACATGCCAATCCAGCAAAGCAGAGAACTCTGGTGAGAGAAAGAGAGGAGCGTGTTTTGAAGTGAATAAGCACTGGTGTGTCTGTGCGGTGCTGTCCAGATGTTGCTGTGGATCCCTGCTTATAACGTTACGCCGTGCAGAAGCGGCTGCTGAGCAGCGCTGCCCATGATGTAGGAGGGTTACCTGGGTTACCTGAAGAATTCAGACACATGGACAGTTATAAAGCAGTAGCCAACAATGTAAGGAGACGGGAAAAAGGACTAATTGACAGTGTGCAAGTTAGAGTAGCTGATGGGATCACATTTCACTGGAGGTGTACCTTTTTTAATTCCATGTAACTAAAAATTGATTGATTGATTGATCTGCCTGAGCATTAACACCATATGCAATACATATATATACATATATATATATGTATTATATGTATTATTCAGGATTGTTGTGGCCTAAATTCATGGCAGCTTATCTAAAATAAAATTGAGACGCAAGTCGCAATATTTATGGACGTTTTTTTGGTTTCTTGTGTTTTAATACAGCACAATGTGATCTCATCTCTCCTCCTCATATTTTACCGCTTGACCTGAAGCCCTGCAGCAGCGGTTAACATCCAATGCTGAGCTGTTAACCTGACGCTGACATCAAAATGGCTCATCTCTGATGTTAACCCCGTTAATAACTGTTGGGGAATGTTAGCCATGTGGTGCTAACAGTTAGCCTTGTCACTGTGTGTATGAAGCTCTGTCCCAGGCACAGACCTCCGGCTCCGCAAGCAGTAGTCTCATGATAGACACAGGGAGAGAGAGAAGAGAAGGGTGCAAAGAAGGACTGAGTGAATTAATATGATGCGTATACAATGAAATGAGATTTTACCACTTCTGCATAGTCAAATTTGCGGCAAAGTTGTGGTGATGGGTCAAAATAGCAAGGTTGCGCAGAATGCATATGGATTGGCTGACTTTGCTTTAACTGCTGCGATTGTAACAACCTGGACACAAAGTTTATTATACAGGTATTTGTGGAGCAAATTTCTGTGACTTTTGCAGAACTTTCTTGGTTTATTAATTTCTCCCAAACCTCTCCAAGCCAGAAAATTGCCGTTTTCAAATTCCATGACTTTTCCAGGTTTTTCATGACTGTACAAACACTATTCTGATACATACTTTTCAGAAGTCAGAACAGCTGCATGAGTCAGGATAAAATCTTACATCAGACAAAAGACAGAGAGAGGTCAAGCCAAATACACTTTCGGACGTGGGGAAAAAAATGTCAAACCCAGAGCCAGAAATTAGGATTTTTTAACTTATTGTTTATATATTTTCAGTCTCATTTTGACAATACTTTGATGGCTGCACAGAGAAAAAAAAGTAATGAAATGTTATTTGGACTGCTGATGCCATTTGAAGGTCAGCTGAAACAACAACCAAGTGTTCTCGTCTCTAAGGGAACAAAATACTCCAAGTACCCAAATAACAGCCTCCTTGCTTATTGTTCCATCTTTTTCTTTCTTCTATTGATTGTCAGCTGTCTTCTGGGTAGTCAGACTTGCTGATGACCTTTAAAATCTGTGTGTGTGTTTGCCTGTGTGTGCGTGTGTGTGTGTACGTGCTGGTGCCGGTGGTGTTTTTGTGTGTCATTACCTCTGTGTCCAGACGCAGCATGTGCTCTCTTTGTGTTCTGTCATGTTATCATATTTTCTCCTGTTCTTCTCATCGATTACCTGTCGTCGGGCTGAAAAGTGGACTTTTGTTTCACCAAATGGTGTGCGCTCTCTCCTTCTCTCATTTTCTGTCTCTATTTTGCCTCTCCTATTTCTAAAGTACAAGATTCCTCTGTCGTGCCAATCTTACCTGCTTATCTTTATCTGTCTGGACTTTCACACTTTTTCTTTGTGAAATATTCAGTGGCTGTGGTTCTTCTTTGCCTCTCTTCAGCTGCGAGGTTGTTAGACGAGGTTGCGTAACTTATTAAATACATTTGTATATCTGTTTCTTTCTTTCGGTGCCATATAGTGCCTCGTGTCCTGGAAAGGGAAATCAAATCAGACCTGTCATAACACATCTGCTATGCATGGCTTCGTTTGTTTGTGTCTTTTGCGTGTCTGTTTGTGCATGCAAGTGTGTGCATGTGTGTGTGCACCCCGCGCGTGTGTGTTAGTAATGTTGCTGCGCATGCATGGCTGAGCGCGGGACGGTTCTCTTGCTGGGATGCTAAACGGCAGAGGAAGAGAAGGTTAAGTAGGAAGGTCAACAGAGTAGAGAGGGGGAGATATCCATCACAGAAACCAATACATTTCCGTGGACACCGTGGCTATTTATTTCTATTTCTATGGAAAAGAAGACACTTTCTGCAGGTAAGCTGGCAGCCTGCCTGGGGCCAACTTGACACATCCTCTGCAGACATTTGGAGGAGAACATAGAGCCCTGGAGTAAACAAACTGACTGGGCAAATCAGCTTGAAAAGTTGTTTGCTTGGCTGCAGAGGCAAGTTTATTTATTCTTTCAAATAAGAGGTCATTCTGTCACAGCTATATATAGGCAAACAAATTGACTTGTTTCATTAAAACATTGGAAAAACATTTTCCCTGCCTTTAAGGCCAAAACATACTGGTAAGACTAACAGTGGATTTTGGTCTGTTTTGATTTTTCTCCCACTGTTGAAACCAATTATTCACTAACATAATTAATCCTAGAAAACAGTGTCGGGCTAGTTACTCTAAAATTATATTACTCATCATATGCTACTTTCTACAAATGTGATAATATTACTTTACCTATCACTCCCTGCCAAAAGTTATATTACTTTTCCGTTACACCCGATTCACCAAAATTCAGATATGTACCTCTGTGTGAATACCAGGGTAATCGTAGTGTAGCTAAGGCTAAATGTATTTTTTCTACCTGGGGGTCTTCAGTTGCCTGTTCCCAAGCCTCTGCCTGGAAGACGGAGAGTCACTCCTGGAGCAACATTTCATCCACAACATATCCAGGCATGAGCTTCATTACTTCTTTGTAGCCTGCAGCTGTCCACGATTAAATTCCAGTTTTGGTTGTTTAGCAAGTGCAGGGCTACTGCCGACCCCTGCGGCTGAGGAGGGCTCACCTTTGGTGGGGTGTATTTCCTGGAGCTTCACCTTGTTTTGTTGTTTTGCTCGTTTTTGCTTTCCTTTCTGACAAAGCTTATAGTTAGGGCTGGCTCAGGCTTGTCTTGGACCAGCCCCTAGTTAGACTTACATAGGCCTTGTCTGCCGGAGCACTGAGCACCTCCTCTCCCTCTCGTTCTCCTTAGTTTCTAAAAAGTTAGTTTCTAAAAAGTTTTCTTCACTTGCTAAAATTTAAGTCGTATTACTACTGCACTTTTTCTTTTTTTGTGCCTTCTACTGTTATTACACACATATGATTATTATTGTCACATACATATACAATCATCCCTTCTCAGTTGCTCTTCCTGAGGTGATATTGTGATATTTGGCTTTATGAATAAAATTGAATTGAATTGAATTGCTATTGGTCGTAGTTGGTGTTTTAGACCAGAGCTTTCAGAACATGTTTGAGTTGACTACCTGCAGCCATAGTGTTCTTGTCATCTTCCACCTGACAGAATCAACATAATAGACATATTTCCAGCCACTGAGATATGCATTTTCATCTTCCAGACTGGCTTACTGCTTCATGGTGTGCCTGCTGCAGCTGTTTGGTTATAGGGTAACTGTACTGAAATTTTATCAGTAACCAAATTGTTAGAATAAATTCCATTTTATACTTTACTCTCACATTGTTTAACATTTAGTTATCCTCAAATGATAAGTGTCTAGTAACATGTTACAGTACTAATATTACTTTTTTCCAGTAATGAGTAGTGTAACAAATTGCTAATAAAATGTCAGTAATAATACTGGAGTGGTCCCCAAAACAAATAAGTTACCTTTGTTGTCATCCTGCTACTGATTTTTGTTATTGTGATGTATGTACTTTACAAAACAGCAAGCTGCCTTGGAAGATGTATATGCTTACCCTCAGTGGCTGGAAATATTCCCATTACTTTGATTTTTGTCGTGAGGAAAGGGGAAAACAACACTGTAGCTCCAGGTGTTGGTACTAAGACTCTTTATCCAATGAAAAACATGACCTCAAACTTCTGGTCTGGAACACCTACAACAATGTGAAGCTCCAGGAAATACACCCCAGCAATGGTGAACCCTCTGCGGCCGTGGAGGATGGCTGCAGCCCAACAGTGACTAAATATCCAACACTTGATTTTAATTGTGGACAGCTGCAGGAGACAAAGAAATAATAAAGTTTGTGGCTGGATATGTGATGGATGAAATATTGCCTATCTCCACTATCTGTTTTGTCTTTCAGACACATCCTTGGGAAATTACCACTCACAGACAACAGAAGACCCCTTTCATTTGCAGGCTAAGTAGCTGTAGCTGCGCTTACCAGAGACTACCCTGACATTCACACAGAGGCGCACATGCAAAGTCTGAATTTTTAGGAGAACGGACATTACCAATTTTGTGTGGTGTACCAGAAAAGTAATATAATGAGTAGTGTATAGAATCACTGTTGGCAGGGGGGGCAATAAGTGAAGTAATAACATTAGTTTTCAACCAAGTCATGAATAATAAGCAATCAGCTACACTTTGATTTTCTTTTTTATCTTGGCAATACGTCCAGCACTGGTAATGATACAATTTTAAGCACAGTATGGCATCAAAGATTGATGTAGCTTCAGCTCTCAGCCAACTCAGGCCCAGTTGTGCCATAATCAACAATTTTAAAGGAAGTTAGCAGGTGAATAACCTGTCAGAATACAAGTCCGTCTCATTCATTTGCATGAGGGGTCAGTGATTGGGGAGCGAGATGAGCTGCACACTGCTTTATTAAAACAGCAGCAGGAGAATGGAAAAATGAAACTACTCTTTAGCCTTAGCTTGTCAGTTATTTTATTGTTTGGGCCACAAATTTTCAGATAACAGAGGAAAAATCAACATCACATTTTCAAAAAATTCAGTTACAGCTCAAACCCACAAATACACAGTCAATGATAATTATATTAGAGATAAACAATTACTTGATTCTCAGAATTGCAACTGATTAATTTCTGTTCATTGACTTAACGACTTGTTTTAATGTGAACTAGATATGTTTTGCTCTGTAGTCGCAGTTTTCAAATTGTCAATCATTCTGATTCTCAAATTAAATTAATTTTCTTCCTACAAAAACACAAATGCAACACTGGTTTTTGCACTGAGTTTTTTTCATTAGTTCTTCTCTGCACACAAAAGGCTTGAACAAAAGGCTCCTCTCAAAATTTGCTAACAAATGTGGTACGATCCATGTTACTGAGCACCTCTCCTTTGCCAAGATCATCCATCCACCTGACAGGTGTGTTATATATAGCATAACTGCGACCAAAACATGCATTTCAGTAGCCCTCATGTCAAATAATGTTTTTTTTTTTTAAGATAAAACTGCAGATTTTAGAGCGGCCTGAGGCACACCTGTGTAGTAACTATGCTGTTTAATGAGCACCTTGATATGCCACACCTGTCAGCTGGATGCTTTATCTTGGAAAAGTAAAAGTGCTCACTAACACAGATTTATACAAATTTGTGAATACAATTTGGGAGGATTTTGTTTGCAGAAAGAAAGCCTTAGATCTTTAATTTCAACAAAAAAAAAATGAGAACAAAAACAAAAATATTGCATTTCTGTTTTTTTAGTGTACATTGTAAAACAAATCCAGGCAAATCAAAATTATTCTCCCCCTCTCATGCCTTTATTTCTTCTTTTAATTTTCTCTGTCCCACAGTGGAGAAACTTTTCTTGACTTTATCTCTCTCCACCTTCCTCCCACATGCTCTGTCACTACCCTTCTTCTGTTTTTTTTTATACCTCTCTCTGCTTCTGTTCTCCTCTCTTCTTCACCTCCCGTCTCCTCCGCCTCTAACACCTCTTGTCATTATGGCTAACTCCTGCTATGACAAGCCACAGCTTGATCTATTTCTATCTCCTCTCAGACAAGTGTTACATATACACCAACTGTTCGTGAGTGACTGTGTGCTTGGGTGTGTATGTTCTGGGTACCGAGAGTTGGGGACATCTGTGTGAATGCACATTTACTGCATGTGTGCAGCAACAGCTGTTTGGCTGAAATTTGACGATCAGCATTAAAATTCACATTGCCAGCATGTGCGGTGCATTGTCAAGGGTGACAGTGCGGTCTTTGATGTTTCTGAAAATGGCAAGTTACCAGAAAAATACTGCTTGATATGGAGATGTTGTAGCTACCGGCTAACAAATGCACTTTTAATCACTGACATCACGACTACCAAATTAAAAATAAAACCATACTAACTCATTAACTTTAATCAGAATGTTAAGTTCATGCTTACACGTCTGTATCTTCTCTTAAGTTCTGACTTGTTCCATTAAGTGACACTGATAACACAAGTCTCTGATGGTTAGAAATGATTAACTCTGGTGTTTAGCTCAAGACATGTTTACCCATATTTGTCTTCAATGTGGGCAGGCGCAGGTCAGCGATGGCAGCTCTCACATGGATATATCTCCTCAGGTATTACAGTGTCGTGTTGTTTATGTGAACTACATCGAGTTGGAGTTAGAGTGACCTATAGCTTTTGCAAGTAGCCATCCGAGCAGCTGGAAGCGTTTTGTGCCTACATGTATTCTTTAGTCCAAATCCAACAGCAGCTCTGATGAGTTAGCCTTGACAAGCCTGCAAGTTTTGTTTCAACAGTGCAGCTGTTGTCCATCTAGATAACAGTTTGTAACTGAGAGTATGTTAGTATATGCTAATATGGCAAGCAGAGCAATCAGCTTGATTATAAAGTGAACTATGTGAACTGTTCTTACATAGACCTACTGATTTAAAGCTGCTGTCTTTAATGTCATTAGGGGTGTTTTGCTGATTTTCAATTAGGTCTGTGTTGCCACGGTGTTGGGATTGTGCCCCCTGTGCCGGCACCGCCAGTAACTCCCCACCAGTGCTGTGAGCGTCATCAGTGATGTCATGATTCTGGTTTGTTTATTTTGTAGATTCTCTCCTCACGTGTCGTGTCTGGTTTTACTTCCTGTCTTTGTGTGTTTTCCCGCCTGTTTTCTGTCACACCTGTCTCGATAGTCCCTCCCTGTTCCCAGAATCTTCTCATCACACCTGTTCTGTATTAGTCTTGTCTGCTCCACCCTTGTTGTTAGCCGGTCTCCATTTCCTTCCTTTTGCCCATGTCTTCCAGCTGTGTCTAGTCCTTGTGATTAGTTTTCCGTGTATATAGAAACCTGTGTGTTCCCTTTGTCCTCGGTCAGTTCGTCTGTGTTGATGCTGTGTTCATCCCTGTTCATCATGTTTTCCCAGTTGGTTTTTGTCCTGCTTTCATCTGGACTCTGAGTTGCCTCCTTGTACTGGATATTTTAAGTCGGCTACATTAAAGCCCGCTTTTTGTTATGAACTCAAACAGTTTGTTGGTCTGCATTTGGGTCCTCCTCTCAACTGACACTGGACAAGTGACACGTTTTGCAGGATTCAAATGGCGGATGTGCTGGCAGCTCCAGGAGCTTGGGGCAAGGAGGGTGCCTTAGCACCATTCATCTGCACACACTCCCCGCACCGGTGACACAGACCTGGTTGAAAATCCGTAAAGTGTCCCTTCATCAATGGTAAACCAAAAGAGAATTGTCGCCTGACTTGGTATAGCTTTACTCGGCTTGAGAGAGTTTTTTGGTTGCTTTCAGCACCTTGTTTTGGTTTTTGACAGCCCACAGATTTACTGTTTTAGTTCAGCCTCACCACTTTTAAAAATCAAAATCAAATCAAGTTTATTTATATAGCACATTTAAAAAAAAAAATAGTTGACCAAAGTGCTGGACAAATTAAAAGTGACACAAATATATGGCAATATAACACGTACACAAATATAAACAGAATTAACACCAGTAAAAGCAATTACATACCTAAAAAGATTGTAAAATGTTAAAACCAGTACGTAAAACCCAAGGCCACTGAAAACAGTATTGTTAGGGCTGTATGTGTTCTGTGCTGCTGATCCTTTTCCCTCCATTGTATATTTGCCCATGTGTGCTGCATTAGTTAACAAGGTGCAGTACACCTGGCGTGGAGGAGCTTCTGTGCCAGCAGCAAAGGAGAGAGGCCTCTGGTGTGGAGACTGCTGCTCCTGCTGCCTCTCAGCATGGGATTTTTGTTGTCTTCTTTGCTTGTTCTACTTGTAATGAATCCCACAGATTTGAGTGTTTTAAAGGTGTTCATGTGGTTATTTTGGGTCAGTGATGGAGTTCTGTTTGCCTTATAAGGCCGCCTAAGGGTGGGGCTTAATCAGTACATCTTAAGATTTGTCTTAAAAAGGTCAATGGCGGGGAGACTAGCTGGTGAACATAGTGATTCATTAAGCAGCTAAAGAACCCACTGTTCCCCTTGGAAGCTGGTAGAGATCAAAACAGAGGAAAAAGAGAGACTTATTAGGTAGGCAGAAAGACAGAAAAATTGAAGAAAATAGTCATTACAAGTTGTTAATGAATCAGTGTTGTCTTCTCAGGTCTATATGTATTGTAATGGTGGATTTCTACTTTAAAGCCACTTTTTTTCTGTCTATTTAAATAGCCACAACAAACCACCTAATAGTAAAAAGGTGGTTATTTTTTATGAATGGTTAACACATATCAATGAATAAATTCATGCAATGAATAGCAAATCAAATCAGAACTGTCAAAATAAATCAGAAGTATTTTTCTATTAATTTCCCAGTGACACTTGGATCCCCCGTTTGCTCTAATGAACAGATAAAAAAAAGTCCTGAGTAAAAGCTCTGAATCTTTCAGGTAATTTTTTTGACATGTATAACATCTTGTATTTACTATAATGACAATTCAGACACATGATCTACTTTATACCAGGATTAATGGATTAAAATGTGCCTTATACTTTCCCCTTGACTCATGCAAACTTGAGAATCCTAGGATTGCAAGGCAATGGCCTACCCTACCCTCCCTTTGATTGGATAGTACTCTTTGTCTTCGTTGGTTGGATTGGTTAGGTTTGGGCAAGAGGAGTGGGATTGGTTAGAATCTGGGTAAAAATGTCAACGTAAACCAATCAGAGGCAGAGGAAAGGCCCTCTGCCTTCACCCACATCCTGTAACAGAAAGGACAGCCAGGAAAACAGGCACACCTAGTGGAGTGGAGGGGTCGTCACGGGCTCTGCTGCAGTCTACTTTGGATTATGTGGAACACTGATTGGTTTGTAGACATCCAGTCAATGAAGTCTGTGTATTTGGAGTCACATGACAGTAATCATAGATCTAAACATCCTAGAAAAGTTACATTAATCTGAATGGTTGGGGGATCTGAGCAGATTTGGTGTGTTAACTGTATTCTTGCTGTTATTTATGAGTTTACAATACTTTTTCACATTTTGGGAGCCTCTCTGTGTTTAAGTATACCATTAGCACCCAACTGAGGACTCGTTTTTCATTTGTGAATTGTGATATCTTGACATTTTTTTCATCCCTCTAGCTTTTCCTTCCTGGCTTACATCTTTTTTGAAAACAGTTCATCATTTTAAAGACCCGATCTGATGGTGTCAAAAGGTTTTCTATCACCAAAATGTTCATCTTCAACCTGTTTTCTTTTCTTTTGAAAGATGATTCAATGTTTGATACCTGCTGTGGTTCTTACCATTTTGATGCTGCAAATTATAAGGAAACACTGAAAGGAAAAAAGCAGGAAAGTATAAAGGCAAAACAGAGGAAAGTTAAAAGTCAGCATTAAAAGTGCTTAAAAAAGTAAACGTGTGACATAAAGCAGACCATATATACTGGAACAAAGCCCATGTTCCACTATATCCATCTCTGGTGTCGCCAACATTGCTGATTGATCCTCATAAATCCTGGATAGCTACTATTTTTCTGGCAGCTCGTTGAGGTCAACAAGTTTGCTGTGTGTTTGTGTCTGCGGAGGCTATCACACTCTTATGTCTTTGCTTTTCTCTCCATGGGGTCATCAAACACTTCACTGTAATCTCCCTGGAGACCTTGATGTATTTAGTGTGTGTATGTGTGTGATAGTTAATGCAGGACCCCTGTCTGCGCTGGCCAAAAGATAGCGTGGTTTTCTTTTTGACCTCCCTTGTACCCTTCCCTCAGGGGCAAACGATCCAATCAGAGGATAAGCCTATTTCCAGACCCTCCCCCTGGGAGTGAGAAAGATCCAATCGGATAAGGGTTCATCTCAGATCAGAATCAACAGGGGAGGTGGATGAGGGACTGCACGGACACACAACCATCAAAAGAATGACGGAAGAAGAAACAAACAACCACACAAACAAAGTGTCTACACAAAAAGTGCAACAAATACTCTCAACAGATGTTACTTGTCATGTAAAGAAGCAATAAACCGTCATTTTGTACTCAGCATATTTACCTTGTGTTTGAGATTTCCAACGAGGACAGACTGGGCTCCTGTTTCTCTGCTTCTGACTGCGGCAGAACCCCTCTGTGATAATTCTCAGCAAGTGGGATAACAGACCCGCTAAAAATGACAGAAATACAAGAAGCTCCCTCTGATTAAAACAAACAAAAAATAAATGCAGCAGTCTTGGCTTGAACATGCAAACAAGGAGAGGATGGTAAATATTGTGAGACTGATGCTTTCATACACCCCGGGCTCTGTGTCTTCCCCTGCTGTGCGTGCCCTTGGAAAAAGAAACACACTTATTTGCCTTTTCTTTAATATTCCAGTTCACATATCCTTTGCCTTTTTGATTAGCCCTCCCTCCTTCCCTATAAACATCCCTCATTAGGTTCGTCTCGCATGCAGCAGGTTGCACATACAGTGTTTGTGTGGGCTGTGGGCTACTGCGTCTGTGTGCCTCGTGGTGCAATTGTCACCAATGTCACTTTCATCTGGGCGTGCTACTCCTCACTCTATCTAACGCTTTGAAGATACAAAGAGACTTTAATTCCCTCTTTTGCTCACAGTGACACCCAAATATGTGCACATACACCCAAACATTCAGCGCTGACACTGAAAAGCTTCATTTGCATCCATCTTTTAGCCCTAAAGGAACAACTGTGATCTATGAAGCATCTCACTTCTGTTTAATTGTTTGGTTGCCCAGAGGATGTAATGATTATGCATGCTACAACATGCCTAAGTGATTGTCTTTGTGCACGTCAATATTTGTGTGGGTGAAAATAAGTGTATACAATAGGCTTATGTGTGTGTGTGAGCTGCTGTTGTTGTCCACAAAGTCTGAGGAAATGTTGCTGTTGGGGTCTTTTACTTCGCTGTCCGCACTGTAGCTGCTTCCTGTCAAAGAATAGTACACCCCGTAGAATTATTTCACCAGGGTGTGGGCGAAGTTGAGAATCTCTTTTGTTATTATACAGATGTTTTTGAATCTATATACTAATTTTATAAAAGTCCGTCAGCCAGACATTGACAGTTAATGTGTATTTGCATGTCTGTGTGTGTTTTTCTGCATCGCTAAGGGCAACAAATGTCCTTTATCACTGTCAAAATGCCAAATAAGTTATCAACACCTCCCCGCCTGCTGCTGTGACATCTATGCCCACACACACACACACACACACTACACCAAACACACATACACACAACAAGTCAGCAGGCAGGCAGCATTACTCAGACTCAGAAAACCAGCTGGAGTAACACTGTGTACATTTTTATTAAGGTAAAAGTGTAGGATTTGGCATTTGAATGAAATGCATAAATTGTTGTAAAATATGTTTTACTGTGTGTGTGTTTGTACAGTTGCCTCACTGTTTATGTGTGTACTGGATGCATTAATGCTTTTGGCATTTCTTCACTGTCAGTTAAAAACTGTTCTCCGGTATAAATGTAGATTTTCACCTCTGTGACACGCAAACACTCACTCAGCTGTATTGACTGGTGTCTTACTTAGAAAGCCTGAGGCAGTTGAGTGGGATGGACTTCAAAAAATTCTCTCTGGCAATTTATAATGGCTACTTTGGACAGTGATACAATGAATTCATTAGCGGTGCCAAATGAAAGGGAATTGTCCTAAGATTAGACAGACTTTAAAAAAAAAAGCAAAAGCGGTGTTCTCAAAGACACGGAACATCACTTACAGGCATACTAGATGATATGCACACCATATACGGATGATTACAGTTGTGTTAGGACACCTCTCCTATACAGAACCAGAGGGGAGCAGAAGCTTTCTAATGCAGTGCACTTCTAACGCACATTACCTAGGCAGTAATTATGATATATACTGGCGGGACTATATGCTCAAAATGTTCCCCCTCATATATTTATAAAAACAAAGAAAAAAATGCTATGCTACAACAGGCACCCACGCACTACTATCGAACAATTGTTAGCAAATGTCATAATCATAAATAAACTTAACAAATTGGCATTATTATTACTACTTGTTCTTGTATTACAGTGTACTGTATTTCTGTGTGTGGTTTGTCCAAGTGGTGTTGCCATACCCCAACAGAAGCCATTGCTCAGCTCCCGTGAGTACAATCAATGTCAAACACTATACTATCTCTCTATTTTATCACTTCCAAATGTATTAGACGTGTAAAAGTAGAATGTACACTCCCTGGCCACTTTATTAGGTACACCTTGCTTGCACCAGGTTGGACCCCCTTTTGCCTTCAGAGCTGCCTTAGTTCTTGGTGGCATAGATTCAACAAGGTGCTGGAAACATTCCTCAGAGATTTTGGTCCATACTGACATGATAGCATCACACAGTTGCTGCAGATTTGTTGGCTGTACATTCATGATGCGAACCTCCCGTTCTATCCCAAAGGTGCTCTACTGGATTGAGATCTGGTGACTGTGGAGGCCATTGGAGTACAGTGAACTCATTGTCATGTTCAAGAAACCAGTTTGAGATGATTTGAGCTTTGTGACATGGTGCGTTATCCTGCTGGAAGTAGCCATCAGAAGATGGGTACACTGTGGTCATAAAGGGATGGACACGGTCAGCAACAATACTCAGGTAGGCTGTGGTGTTTAAACCATGCTCAGTTGGTACTAAGGGGCCCAAAGTGTGTGTGAAAATCCCAGTAGATCATTAGTTTCTAAAATTCTAAGACCAGCCAGGCGGGCACCAACAACCATGCCACGTTCAAAGTCACTTTAATCACCTTTCCTCCACATTCTGATGCTCGGTTTGAACTTCAGCAGGTCGTCTTGACCATGTCTACATGCCTTAATGCATTGAATTACTGCCACGTGATTGGCTGATTAACTATTTGCGTTAACTAGCAGTTACGTATACCTAATGCATTTTGAGTGAATTTTTGTAAAGTGTGAGTGAGCCCTAAAAAATCATAAAAACACATGGTATGATATGTCATGAAAAAAAGTCATTTTGTGTGCACTTTTGTTTTGTGGCCCTCAATCATATGCTGACTTCCTAAAATGGCACTCAGTAATCAAACTTTTGAAAACCCCTGATCCAAGATTGTTACAATATGCTATAAAATCATGAGTTTAATTTGCGCCTGACCCCACCTGAAGTGTTGGGTCACAGAAGATGCACATTAAAGCCAATTTCCCATCCCCAAAATGTTCGTTAGCATGGGTCCAAGTTTCTCCATCGAGTCTGTTTTTAAAGATCACACCTTTTGTGTGGGGAAATGGCGTACGGGCTCATTTTGTGAGTACGAAATGTTTATAAATGAGATCTCTGGACACTATCACTCTGCTGCTGGTCTTTTTCATCTGTCACCATTTCCAGGTTTTATTTTATTTTTTTACTTTAAGATTTAAAAGGCAAATGTAGACATGCACACGTCCTCTTAAACACACACACACATGCACTGGAAACTGCAGTAATAGAGGGTCTTCACTGCAGGGGATAGTACGAATAATAAAATATTTAACCCTTCCCATTTTGCTCTCTCACACACATTCCCTCCTCCTTCAAACAATGTGCGCTTGGAGCCACTTTTCTGCCTTACTATATATAAAAGAGTGCGAGTATTTGTTCATAAATTCCACTGGTCCCAGCTGTATGGTCATTAAAGTGAAGTAAATGTAATAATGTAAGTGATGTGATAATAGAATATGAATAATGTAATAAGCAAAAGCAATACTGTTCTATTATAGCTTAAGGTATCTTGACAACTAAATATCAGACGAGGCAAGAATAAAAAGTGCTGTGACACAAAGCAGAGCGATGTCTCCTCCATTGAATTCATTATGTTCTATATATTGTGCATGTAATCACTGACTGCAGGCAACAAAAGAAGATGTTTTAACTTAATATTTGCCACCCAAACTCATGTTTGGATCAGTGAGAGTGTGGTCTTGAGTGTAGCTTCTGCTGTTAGTTAAGAACAAATCCTCAAGCGGAAAATAGTGGTAAGTGACCCTTCCCTGAGTCTCGTCCCTTGACGCAGACTGGTCAATCATAATGTAGCACCGGGCCTGACAACAACACAGCTGTGCTCCATTGACTCTAATGCAGTCATTCAGATTTCCTTCATTTTCAGGCTGGTTTTGTGGATTTGGAGCTAAATGTTGTGCCTGGGGCACGTCGTGTATTAATGATACTTGTTACCTGGAGAGGTTGGAAAAAGATATACGTTTCTTCCCTGTTCCAAAACCAAAATCAAACCCTGAAAGCTAGCTAGCTACTGAAGATATAGTCTACTGAATGTATACACATGCTGCTTTGCTGTACAGGAACCAGTAAAGGGAAGCAGGGAAACAGATGAGCGTTGTTTGACTTCCCCCTGGAGATCCCTGCCCGTCTGGTGGCAGAGGTCCGGATGCTGGCAGCAGCACAGTGGCGAAGCCAAACACTGTTCATCTGCACACACTGTGATGCCACACAGCTGGTTCAGTATCAGCAAAGTTTCCCTTTATATTCATTGTCTTCTGTAGACCCCTCTGTCTGCTTCTCTCTGGAATCACTGTTTCATTTTTCCAGAAATGATAATATTTCTTCAGGAAGTGCAGTTACATGTGGGCTCCATGCTTACTGCAACAGCTTGCTGGACCATCACAAAGGGGCGGGGCTTAGCAAAAGGTCAGAATCTTAATCAAAACTACATAAGTGGGTTTTAAGTAGAGATTTCTTCTTAAGTGAATGAGGCCCATTGTCATAAAACATAATCCAGGGTTTTTCAGAAGAGTTTTTAGTGCTGATCCTGGTTGATAGGTGTGTACGTTTGTTAGTTTCTTTGTCAGAAAACCACCAGTAATTAATCTCTAATTAATCTTTCTAACCCCTTTCATACAGGAAACCTCTTTATGACCCATTCATAAGAGACCACTGTCACAGAAGAGTCTCCAACTGCACCCTCAAACTCCATGCTGCTAAATCCCTGAATTACAAAGAATTATTTCACACAAATTGATAATAAATTTAATCCTCAGCTCACTCTGTCTTGGTCCAATACTTGTGCTCCCTCTGTCTCTTACTCACTTAATCTCACACTTTTATTAGACCATTGAGATAGCTATGAAAACGTCATTTAAACATGAATAACATCCCGAAAAATAAAAATTCCCATCTCTGATAGAAAGTCATGTTCACTAAAGCAGAGCAGCATTCGACTCACGTTCATCAGTAGTCAGGAAGAAGGTCGGTCTCGGAGCCTGGTCGGACAACATGCGTTGACCCTGTCACATCAAGTGCAAATACAGCTTTAACCCCTGTCAGTCTGCAGTCAGATAGAGATGTAAAGATCTCTTTTCCACTTGAGAAATTTTGCGCAGCACAACACAGATGGGCACTTAAAACATTCATACCTTAACATCTTCATTGCGCCTCACCGAGGATGAGATTACATTAAAGTGTCCGCGGGGCAGATCTTATGTTACAGACATGCACATTGTGCATGCACAAAGGTTCAACTCCAGCAAGCTATCACAGTTTCATCTCATTAATCAGAGCGCAGTGAAACCATCTCCTTCCCTCCCCCTGCATGGTGCCCTATAAATGCATGTAGTCTGAACATTCCTCCACTGCTTCTCTAAAAACAAGGCAAATTAAATGATTTTTTTAGGGAGCCTGAAATGAACTTTGCATGGTTATCGACTAATAAATTAAGTTCTTTTGACATTTTGTGGAAAACCCTCCCAGCTTTGAGAATTATTGCTTCATTACGCGATTGTATTATTGAAAGCTTTCCATCAACTTTTTAATATCTTCTTTCATCATGAATGTATGTGTTTGATGTGAGTCTTAATGAATTGGAATGTACTTAGTTATTCCAGTGATGCAAAATCAATGTAATACTAGCCTGAATATTTAGCGGGCAAGTGAGCTGTGAAGATTCGGAAAACTGCACACTCAGACACACATACACCTTTCTTTCCCCCTTCTCCTTCCTCTCCCTGAGCACACACGCAGACGCACAGGGTCTCTGTCTCCCCTACATGTATAATTATAAAGCATGGTCTCCGTGATCATCACAGTGATTAATTTATACACCTCGGCGCTGTGTGTGTGTGTGTGTGTGTGTGTGTTTCTGGTGCATACATTTGTTAAAATTCTTAGAATGCAAACGAGGCACAGCAAGGATTATTTTCCTTTTTCACATTCATGGAAAGTGGTCTCACTTAGTTGTAAAACAAATGGAAGAAACACATTAGTCCCATGTAGTGGTATGTAACAGCAAATGAGGCAAATTCATGATAATGGCCGAAACAGCTGATAGCAGCGTACATCTATGATTTAAATATATAGGTCAGATCGGGGCTCATTAGTGGTTCATACCAAGTGCTTTAACTCTGCGGGGAATAGTAATAATAGAGTACATGTTTATGGATGAGATTCACTGCATGTATGTAGCTGCAGCCTGGCATGGGCTTGTGTCCAACTGTTAGCGCAAATATGACATTGGTAAATTAATGACGAAGTGATACAGCTGGGGTGGCGGCGGCGGTGGTAAATAAATTAGGCCTTACGAGCGAGCTTCCTTAGAGATTTCAGACTTCAGAAGGAAGGGAAGAAGAAAGGGATGGAGGCAGGGAGGAGCGAAAGCGATTGAGGAAGAGTGGAACGCACTGAGATGGATGAGCAGAAACAATTTTGCGATTTTCTCCCCTTTCTTCCTCTCCCGGTCTCCTCTTTCGTCTCCTTTTCATTTCTGTCCCTCTAGTTTTTCCTCACTCTTCGTCTTTCCCTCTCCCTGTCACCCCCTCTTCTGACTAAATGCTTTTCTGTCTGCCCCAGTCTGCACTCCAAGTCTGTCAGTTCTCCTTTGAGAAACCAGGAGGTGAAAAGGGGGAGGGCGACAAAGATGGAAAGAGAGAACAAGAGAGGGAGATGGAAGATGATGGCTCTCAGAATGTAGATATTTCAATATTAATACGGGGTACAATTTCAATAATAGAATTCAACCTCGGATCTCTTCCTCTCTGCATCCCTCTCAGGGAGCCTTGCTGTCAGGACGTGTTTTCACCAGGATGGGTTAAACTGGGGGCTAATCCATCTTGCTCCATCGAGGACACACACAAACAACATAATCTGACATCCTGTAGCCTCGCGAACACTTGGAAATTCAGATGAAGATGCCTACAGCTCCGAAAGTTGAGGCTCTTTTTCCTGTGAGAGTCGATCCTGACTCTCTGCCAAAGGAATGAAAATCACGGTTGGTTTGTGTACACACAGTCAAGGTGACTTACACCCTCTGAAACACCTTGATGCGCACACACACACTCACCCTACACCGTCTCTTCCGAGTAGTTCCAGGATGGTCAGTGCATTTGAAAAGTGGCTTGACTCATGTGAGGAGACTGCTCTTTATTTACACTTCCGGCTCTCCATATCACGGCATGACAGAATTTCTCTTTTTTTTTCCACAGATGTTTCATCCCACTTTCCCCTCTCTTGACATTCTAATTCATAATTCTAGTTTTGGGCAGCTGTGCTATCTGCAGGTGGAAGCTGGCACTAATGGACTCAAGAGCTAGAGCTGATATAAAATAATAAGTTGTGTTGGAACTGTCACGCTGCTAACCCATGGCCAAACACACTCCAGTTGCTGCAGGTCTATTATTTATTTCTTCCTGCCAGCACAATAAACTTGTAGTTCTAGCTGTGTGGCTAAGCTAAGATACCATTGCCCCTTTCTTCCATTGCACCGTGGAGCCCAGGCGTAGCATGTTAGCATAAAACAAAGAGCACATGTGGACTTTAGCATGCTAACTAACTAACAGTTGGACATTTCAGGTTATTTTAGTAAGCGTACTGACATCATTCACATCTGTTAATGGAATAACCACATGTGCATTTGTCACACGATACATTCAGTCCTTTGTGCTTTCACACCTGCTCTGTTTGATTTGATCCAATCAAACTCAAGTTTGTTTGCCCCCTAAGTGTGGTTCGTTTGGGCAGATGTGAACACAGCAATTGCACTCGGGTGTGCTCCAAAACAACCGGACCAAGACCTTCTTGAAGAGGTGGTCTCGGTCCGGTTACAAAAGAACTCTAGTGCGGTTCGTTTGTGGTGAGAACGAGTTCCGACCTCGATCTGAGCCAACTGCAGTCACATGACACATTGTTTGGGTTAAACATGAGCATGTTACAGTCCTGGAGGATTATTAATGTGCGCCTCCTCCTGTACTGCCTTAATATGCACATTCAACACATCCAATGCATCAAAACATTGTTTTCTAGTTGGAGCCGCGCCTCGTTTTCAAACTGTATGCTTTGACTCAAATGAACAATGACAGCAATATAGTCCACGATGAGCAGCGCTAAAATCAACCTGCGTAGTTGTCCCTCCATTGTGACATTAGAAAGTGTCACATTTATCTTGCAAGTGTACTCTTCTTCAACGTTTTGTTTACTTCCTGGATTTTTCCCACATGGAAATTCTGACCAATCAAGAGCAGCTTTCTCGCACAAGGCATTTGACTTGGTCCGCTTGTAAATGCTGCCGTGAGAACATGAACCGACTCTAGGCAATTATGCAACTTGGTAACAAAATTAGTCCCTGATTCGGACAAAAGCAAGACATTTCTAGGTCTGAAAGTACCCTTAATTATATATTACTTCAGTTACCCAAATGTTTGTAGCATGAGCTTCAGTCTCAGTTAGCTCTAGGTTTGGGCCGAGGCTGTCAAACAGGAAGTGGAGGATTGTAGTGGGTTTTTTAGTGGGCAGACTGTACGATGTTGAGCAGATTATGGGGGATTGCCATTTTTAAGTACACCAAACTACATAGACTGTCAATATTTCTATAACAATGTTATTGAAATAGTGCATGGGCATTGTCTATTTTCTTCTATGTATAAATGTTGTTCATATGGTTTAATTGTACAGTCGTGTATCCTGATATTATTATTATTGATCTGACCAGCTCAGACCTGTGGTTCTCTGTGTAAAGGGCATTTGTTTGTCATTTGGCTGTCACAGACTGTGATGCATCAGCCAGAGCTGAACACTGTCAGTGCAATTCCCATAACACACCATCATCACGATCACCAAGCTGGGGCATGCTTTAAGAACAAAACACAGGGTAATATTAGCCGACGGCACCAGTTTACCATCTTTACACCAGTGTCCGTGTGACCTCTTTCGTCCTTTCATCCCACTTGTCCATTTACTCCCAAAGCAGGAGCCAAGAATTTTTCTCAAACTGGAGCAGAAAATTCAGACTGTCTGCCTTATAGCCCTTATCCCCCCTACTTCCCACTCTCCAACCTGCACACACTCTTCTTTTGCCCTTGCCCTTTAAGCTGAAAATAGTCCGCCTGTGTACATGAGTGTGATACAGTTTGTGTGTGTACGGGTATGTATTTAAGTGTGTGTGTGTGTGTGTGTGTGTCTGTGTGTGTATGTGTGTGTAAGACAGGGAGGGAGGAAAATGAGGACATATGGCTGTGAATTCCCTGAGATCCCACCTAAAACACTGCAGTATTCAACGCATAAATCACCCAGATTGCTGAAACACACAGGATCACTCTGCGCTTATGTTTATGCGTCCGTGTGTGTGTGCACGCACCTGCACGTGCGCATTCACACACACACATACACACACCTGTGCACAAACCTGGGGAGTATTTCCCTGCAAGCAAACTTTGGTCAATGTGATGATCACACACATTCATTTGCATTTACGTGCCTGCACACTTGTAGGGACATTAGCGTACGTGTGTGTTCTCGTGCACTCGTGTTTGTATGTGTGCATGATTTGCATACCAGTGTACCATTATGGGGCTGCTCTACAAATCCTGGCCTCTAGCTCTGGTCCACCCTACCCCCTCTTTCTCCCTCTGTCTCTTTTTCAGGTTCAGAGCAGGTTCTCTAATGCTATCACTCTAACCATATGGTGGGAGCATCAGTTAAATTGCTGCTGTTTCAGCGCTGCCTGGCCTGCGTACAGATCAAACACACACACAAACACACGCACACGTGCACCTACTCTGGCTGGCCTGTGTACAGATCCAAACAAAGCCATATGGCCCTTCTCTTTCTTCATTTACCTCATTTACTGTATGTATCCTGGGTGCAGCTGAAGGACAAGAGGAACCGGCAACACCTGTCTTTGCAGGCCACAGAACACAGGAAGAGGGGTGAAATAAAGTGGTGCACACGGGACTTTCAATTTGAAGTGAGCCTGGATCTCTGCACTCCTGCTGCCCAAAGCCACTTACGCTGCACCACCAGCTATACGGGAAGACTGTATGAGATTAAATTATAAGATTGAATTAAATTCTCCACCTTATCAGCACTGCAGTGTGCTGCAGATGCAGTTTTTGAAAGTATGGACCTTTCCTGTTTGCATCGTTTTTACTCGTGTAAAAAAGGTCATAGCGTTGCCCTCAGAGGCCAGAGTTTATCCAAGAGAGGACAGAACGACAGCATGTCTGACTGCCTTATCTAATGCCCGTGTATGTGTGTGCATGCCTGTATGCGTGCATGCATGTGTGTCTGTTTTGTGGGAACATGACTGTGGATGTTTCCTCTCCTCCTAGCCATTAGAAGGGGCTCATATAACCAGCCTCTGGGCCTCAGAGAGACACACTCTCTATAAATACACACCACTTAAGGGCCTGTGGGGGACTCGGCGCACACATACACACACACACGCACGCACACCACACAAGCAATAGTTCCACGACTCCCTATTAAGCCTTCAAATGGATGTTTATGCTTTTGCTTAATAGGAACAGGCCTCAAAACTATACGCTTCAAAATTTAGCAAGGTGAAAAAAAAAACCTAAATACTTTATGCTGAGCAGCAATTGCATTACCCCTCACTACTGCCCCCTGTTATTGCTTACCTTACCTATTTCATACTGTACTCGTGTGTGTGGCTTTGATTAACTAAATGAATAAAACTTGTCATTCACAGTAGGCTTAGGGGAGCGTAAGGTGGCATTTTTAGAGTTCAACATTTTTTAAAATAAGGTTAGTTGTTGCTCTCTTCATACATCAATATGCACCTTTAGAACATTCTGCTAGAAAGGAGATAAAACAGTGGAACAGATGTCCCTGTTGTCCTTCTGCCCTGGTGTGTGTGTGTGTGTGTGTGTGTGTGTGTGTGTGTGTGTGTGTGTGTGTGTGGATGTGCTTGTGTGCATGCTGAGGTTGTTGCTGTGCATGTGGATGACTTTCCAATCCTTAGCCATTAGTATTTTTAGTCTTTTAGCACCTTGTTTTGGCAGCATGTTCACTACTTTTATCTGGTACCTCGGTTAATGGCCGGAGCAATATTAGGCATGCACACGCACACACACATACACACACTGGTGCATGAGCAAGCACACACACCTGCATACACACTTTAAAGTTGAGTCCTTCCTCATGTCGATGGTCTTCAGAGATACGACGTCCTCTCTTCACCTGGCCCCGGGCATCACAGCCCCATTTCTACATCAGAATGTCAAGCCTGTTCATTTTCCTGTCTGCCCATTTAGCGAATCCCAGTAGAGTTTCTGTCTGTCTGCTAGTCTGCTAGTCTGTTTGTCCATCTCATCAAAGCTCGCTTTTCCTAATAGAAGCACCATCTGTCTATCTGTCTGTCTGTTCAAACTGTCTGTCCATCTGTTTGTCCACGCAGCATGCCAGTCTCTCTGTGCCCTCGCTTTCCGTCTATCTCTCGAGTTATCAATCTTGTTGTTAATTTATCAGATAGTCCAATCCGCCTGATTGTACATCATCAATCTGTCCATCTGTTTCTCTGTCTGTGTGTAAGTAGTACGAACATGCAATTTTTATTTGTATCCCCTTGTACCAGAAAGCATCTTAATTTATAGATGCCAATAAAACCATTTTACTTTGTCTGTGGATGCTGTGGAATCACAGGTCATTACACACTGAATGGCTAATATGTTTGGAATGTGTATAGATGATTCTTTAAAGTAAAATCCATAAAATGTTATATCAGATTCATTTATTTGGAAATTAGATGAACCTATAAACATCCCCCATGGGGATGTTGGCTTACCGCCACTGTTGACAAAATGTTCCACAGAACAATATGAAGTATTTGTAATACACAATGTGCTGAGAACAGAAATAAGTGAATGAGCATCAGTGCAATTGGAGATGATAGAAATGTTGGGTCTGCAGGATAAAGGAGCATTTAGAGGGAGATTAAGTGGCATTTAGCATTGAGGACTGCGGATTGCAACCAACTTCTCCTGCGTGCCAAGTGTGAACTCCTTACCCTACAATTTCCACATACTCCGTCTGCGCCGCGCTGCAACCGGCGACGCGTACCCTCGCCTACTGGATGCGTTTCTGGAGCGCCGTATTTTGAAATTTACAGGATGCTGTGTGCGTTCTGTTTCCCATTTGGTGCGATCTGAGCTACATGGCTTGACGCACCATAGACTTGGCGCGTATCTGATGAAGCGGAGCACCATGGTGCTTCTGGGATGCTGTGGAAATGAAGCTATTCACTAGAATGGGAGCGTATCTTCTACGCAGTGTGCAGCGCTGCGTGGCGCAGACAGAGTATATGGGAATTGGGGGTAGGTACCCTCCACAGTTCGTTGTTAGGAGGTTTTAACTGGGAGCCGAATTATCAGCAGAGGTCTCTTCCTCTCCGAAACAAATGGACCATGTGATTTAGAATGGTAAATTTAATTTAATTGGCAGTTTCATGTTACAAATCAATGTTTTTCCAATGCTGCTCGTCATACTGGGGCTTCTAAATACAGTGGCCAACGTTAAAATGCAAAGGCCCTATCTAGAGCCAGTGTTTGGTTTGTCCGTCCTGGGCTACTGTAGAAACATTGCGATGCAACATAGCTCACCATGTGGATATAAACAGCTCATACTAAGGTAGCACAAACACAACATTTCTTATTTTCAGGTGATTATACACTAAAGAAAACAGATTTATTGCATTATATTCTATTTTTGCTCATATATATCCCCCCAAATTCTAAATGTGCTATATAAATAAACACAGTAAAAAAAACAAGCAGCATGTCAAAGTGCGTAATAGTGTCCTCCAAGGAAGGAAGGCGGCTGCTGGTTAATTTTTGAGCAGATTTAACCACCCGCTGCAGCGCCCTCCTGCCAGTCGCAGAGCCGTAAAGCAGTTTCATGTTAAAATCAGTGTTTTTCCGATGCTGTTAAGCTTATCCTGTAGGGGCTGCTAACTATGGTGGCGGACGTGAAAGCGCAAATGGCCCCATCCAGAGCCAGTCTTTAGTTTATCTGTTCTGGATTACTGAAGAAAACATGGCGGTGCAACATGCCAATCTCTGTCAACAAGGACCCACTCCCTATGTAGATGTAAACAGCTCATTCTAAGATAATGAAAACATGACAATTCTTATTTTCTGGTGATTACACTAAAGAGAACATACTTATGAGGTTATATTCCATTTCTGCCAATACAGCCCCCTGAATGCTACACACTGGACATTTAAGTGAGTGTTCAAAACATGTATCAAACGTTGTTTATTAGATTTTCTAAGCAGATACTCCGGTATGAATCACAAGCTGTTAAGATGGTGATATGGTGGGAAAGCCAATATGGAATGTGTAGAAATATCTCAAAATATGCATTATTAAAAGGGTTGATATTATTCATATATAAATAATGTATAATAAAAATATGTTTGTATCATTTTTCACTGAAAATTGAAAAGTGATTTGAAATACATTTGTGAAGTGGACAATATTACCCACTCAAAATAAGACTTGACACTTAACCACCCACTGATGAGCTTCACTGAGTGACCAGAACAAGTAAAGCATGCTGTTTTCACATACTGCTGGGGATACTGTGCTGTCAGTTACCTGTTTCAGTCTGGCTGCTGTGCGGTTGAGTGTTCGTTGCTGCTCCTCTCTCCCACTCAGTGAACGCAGCTGTCACCCCAGAGACACAGCTACAGCGAGCAGATTCACCGAGCTGTATTAGCAACTCTCCTCAAGGATAGCTGATGTCTGCCCAAGAATTCAAGAGGTTTATCACTCGGCTTGTTTGCAGAATAAAGTCGCTAAAGTCACCAAATCCAGTAACACAGTTACTAAGTTGGCAACACTGGTGTGTATTCAAGGATGCCCTGTTGGATTGCCTTGAGACAGTTGCACATTATGTGTCAGTCACCCTTTGTGTTGGTTAGGTAACAGTTATATGAGGGAAAACTATTAAAAAAAACCACTCTAAAACAAGCGGTAAGACTTTACAACATGCACAATAACAAAGATGCTCCATCTACAGACGCTCGTCTTGGCACATTTTCATTCTGTTCATCACTCACAACAAAAGCCTCTGCCATCTTTTTAATCTAGATGAGTCACGACAGAAGAAACCTTATGTATTTGTGCTCCCATGCTTAAGAAAAGCATTGATTGATTTAAGTTGTGTACATAAATGTGGATTCACAGCTGAGAGATTTAATATTTCTACATTTGAACTGAATATATTTTAAAGACTTTTTAAGGATAAGCAGACATCCTACACTCCGATCTCAGACAGACCTATCTCCACAGCGCTGTGTCAGCACTTGAGAAAAGTCTGAAATCACCACATAACCATTCTGCTACAGGGGAAAAATGCTCTGGCTTGTTTGGGTTTCTTTTAACCAATCCTGGGATGCAGCACTAGTTTCCTTGCAAAATAGTTCTGGTGGGGGAAGCAAACAATGACAGGGCTAACTGTTAGGATCATACCGCTAACCTTACCTCGTGGTTATCAGTGGGTTTAATGACAGAGCCAAGCAGTTTTATTATCGGTGTGAGTTTGTTGGGAACATTTAATAGCTCAGTGTTCGATGTTAGCGGTGCTGCTGTGTTAGCTCATGCTAACCAGGCAGACTTTCAAGGAGGAGAGTGGCCCCACTGACAGTCGCAACAGGAAGTTTGCTGATCTGGCAGGGAGTCAGGACGCTGCAGAATTAGATGCCCAGAGCAAAAACTAATCTTATTCAGGTGTTATTTGACTGGAAACGTTTTGAAAGATGTGGCAAATCAGCTCAAACTGGCTGTGTCAGAAAACAGATCAACATCAGACATAAGAATCCTGCAAGACAAAGTCTGGGCTTTTCCGAGGTGTGTTCACAAGTAGTTTTATTTGTTGTAGATCTTTATAAAGCCCAGTACAGACCAAAGATTCACAATGAGAGGAAACCATTTTAGAACACTGCAGAGAATAGTTGCAGCGGTGTGAACTGGTCAGTCTGAGCTTGACTCAAGCTGGCTGATGGTGTCACCTGCAACTCAGCTGGTCAGATCACCAACGGCTTGTCTGAGAATTTAAAGCAAGTAACCTGCTTCTACAGGCAATCCTCTTGTAGTACACTGGCCAAGTAAAAATGACTACAGACAGCATGTTCGCTTGCTGGTGCTTCGTCCCAGCTGAGCCCTCTGTTTCCATCCTCACGAATTGCCAGTGTCAGACAGTGGAACACTGGGTCATTATTGTGGCGTATTATTATCAGTTTTTTGCCATTTCATCACTACTACAAATGCAACTGTAGCCAGTATCTCACTATCACTATCCTCATTCATATTTTAAGAAGCTACAAATTACATTCAGTCACAAAATAAGCCTGAAAAGCTGGAAATCAGAACGGAAGTACGAGAGTTGTTGCATAGAGATGATACTCCATGTCATCTAGTTGCATTGGTGTGAACTGGCAGGTTTTTAGAACATTGCAGAACGGCGCATTGCAAGTAGTTGCCTGTTTCACCTCATCTCATTGCAAATCTTTGGTCTAAACTGGACTTAACAATTCACTGAAAGAACAAAGCAGGCATGCCTTATTACATGATCCAAATCTTCATCAAAGCTCTCACTTTTTAGCGCACAGGTTGCTTAGCGGATGTTGCTATTGTTCCCTGTAGCGAAGGGGAATCTGAGAGCAGTAACACGCAGATAGCGGAAGGGAAGGAGCATGCCAGCCAAGATATTTAGCTAATGATAGAGTCTTCAGTCTACATCTGGTGAGTCAGGCCAAGTATTGTGTAACATCTCAACAAAGCTATCTTACTATTAACTAAATTATGGTGATCCCACAAGCATCTTTGTATCCACCAGAAAAAAATGTAACACCAGTTGAATAAATGTCAGTTTTACAGATAAATAAACTTAATTAAAACTGTGCATACTGTACGCGTGCACAAAGCTGTGCACCTTCCCAAACAGACACAGAGGAAGGACGCCTTAACACAGTGCGTGGTGCTTTTATCAGATCACATTATCTAATGGAACAAGTAGAAACTTAGAGAAATGTACAAACACATATTCCCTCAAGCATTTGCTGTTGTTTATAGAGTTACAGTATGTTTGGTAATGGCTGTGTGCATGAATGCAGGTCAGAAATATTCGAGCACAGCAGCAGCAGCACGGAGCAAACAGAAACAGCAATAGCCCAGAGCAGTTCATTGAGACACTGCAGTACAACCAGGCAGCATTAATTCATTTTCCATACCTGCTTACTCATTTTCAGGGTCACGAGGGTGCTTGAGCCGATCCCAGGGAAGACAGAAACACACCTTGGACAGTTTGCTTATGCATCACAGGCTAATGCATAAACAGAAAAACAAATTTAAACCTAAGGGCAAATTTTGAATCTTCAATTCACCAGACATGGATTCTGGTGGAGAGGAAAGGAATACAAACACAGGAAGAAACATGCAAACTTCACATTAAAGAAAACAGGGCTGAGCTTTAAAGCTTTGCTGTGAGCTGACATCATTAACCACTGAGCCGCAGAGCCAGGTCACACATTATCCCCTCCTTTAAGACAACTTAGATGAGGTCCGCTGTGGCAGGAGTCATTGTACATGGGAGTAGAAGTCTGCTCTGACAGGTACACCTCAGGGTGGCCCTCAGGGGTATGACACGGAGGTTTAAGGTGCTCTGAAGCTCCATCAGCTCAGTTTAGAGATGCTGGCAGGGTGAGTTCCTCTAGCTCGATAAGCTGCAACCAGTGCACGGCTTTAACAACGGTAACTCCTCCTGGCTGACAAAATGGAAAATTTAGCTTTGTGTGTGTGTCCACATGCACGTGTGTGTAACTGTGCACGTATGTGTTAGTGTATTTAATCCTCTGGCTTATCCATCCAATTCAACAGATGTTAGAGTTTGAAATCCAGCCTGGAATCATTAGCAGTAATTTACCTCATAAGTACAACCTGATTACTGACAAACACTGATGCACACAGGGTAACACTTTATAATACCGTACACAAAACTGCGAGTAGTTACGAAGGAATGAGTGAGAAACAAAATTAGAATGACCTGATAATTAATGATTTGTTAAAGTGACAACATATAACTTCTCAACAACCCCCCTCCCCCTTCTGTTTCCCTCAGAACCTAGCAGCTACCACAGTTTCCAGTTACTTCTGATGTTCCACCATCTCCCATTTCTGCTACTGGGGATAGTAACAGCAGAGAAGTTACACTGATATTCTTTGGTAACAGGGGATAGCTACTGTTAGCTACAGAGTAAAATAAAAGTGCTATCCTCCTTCTGTTGTGGTTGCACAATGGGTGACACATGTCCTTTGTGTAGTAAATCAAACCTTTAGAAAAAAAAGGTTAGAATTGAGGGTTTCTATAAAACACGTACGTTACCTTTGTACGTTTTGTATGAATTATACTAATGTTTGACATAATGGGGTTTTTTTTGTTTGTTTTTGGGGGTTTTTACAAAACATGGCTGCTTTTCCTGCCAGGGTTGTGCCCCCCAAATGGGATATTTTAAGCCCTAACATGATCTTTTCCTGATCATAATCAAGTGTTTTTGGTGCCTGAAACCTAGCCACATGTGAATCACAATGTTGTTGACACATGAAATTTCAGTGTATCCACTACATAACAATGTGAAAATGTTAACATATCCATGGTTTGCAGAAACGTTCAATGCTAACATTTTAAATTCTGGTGACTGGGTTGAATTGACCCATCGCTAAGTCCCGCCCTCAGATGCAGACTGGCCAATCATAGCGTAGCATAGGCCTGCTCAGACCAGGGTCCCACAACAACACAGCTGTGCTCCATTGACTCTAATGCAGTCGTTTCAGATTCCCTTCATTTTCAGGCTGGTTTTGTGGATTTGGAGCTAAATGTTGTGCCTGGGGCACGTCGTGTATTAATGATACTCGTTACCTGGAGAGGTTGGAAAAAGATATACGTTTCTTCCCTGTTCCAAAACCAAAATCAAACCCTGAAAAGTGTAGGGTTAGCTAGCTAGCTGCTGAAGATATAGCCTACTGAATGTATACACGTGCTGCTTTTGCTTTTTAATGATTATAAGTGAAACAAAGACCGACCCTGCTGTACAGGAACCAGTGAAGGGAAGCAGGGAAACTTTGCTCATATTCAACCAGCTGTGTGTCATCACAGTGTGCGCAGATGAACTGTGATGACACTGTGATCTGTAGCCTATAGTTGGGCTTTAGCTTCTAACTATCTTTGTGTTTTTAACCTGTTGTTGCTGCTGAGTCAGTTTGACATCCTGGATATATCCTTCAAACACAGACTGCAGACTGTAGGGAGTGCACTTAGTTACAGTGTGGGCTCATGCTTACTCTGACAGCTTGTTGGACCATCACAAAGGGGTGAAAGGTCAATTGCACAGTGAAATCAAGGCTTATAGGGAACCAATAAATGCTGATGGTGTCATTATTCTATGGTCAACATTGTGCAATCAACATTTACTTCATAATCATATATGAAACCAAAAAATCTGTTTCCTGAACAACCCAAAACTGATACAGTAACTAAGGATGAGTTACTAGAGGACAGATTGGGAGATATTGATGAACATTAGGTGAAGAGAAATATCTGTGAATTGACATACTGACCTCTTTCTCCATGTTTCTGCCCCATTAAATGATATATGATGTAGTTACTAAATATTCCCTCATTACTTCGGGATTATCCGACCATTACTTACCCTTTTGTTGTGCACCCATTCCTCTAACTACTCACAATTTTGTGAAAAGTGTTACCGCACACAGTTTGAGAGGCGGAGAAGCTGCAAGACAAGAGCCTGTGGGATGCAGACTGAATGTGTGAGTTTTTTAAATCGTGCTCTTGCTCTCTCTACCTTTTGTCTCTTGTGTGTGTGAGAGTGTGTCTAAGTGTGCACATGTGTGAGTGCATTTTTTTTTTCTGCAAGTGGTGATCCATTACTGTGTCAGCTCTTTCCCATGATGCTTAACAGCAACAGGAACACTGTGTCTGGAGAAAATGACTTCATCCTCTAGAAGACAATACTACCTCATTCCTTTATTTCCCCCAGACTGCCTTTCTCTCCTTTGATCCCTCATCCTGGCTCTTATAGTCTACTGTAGTATAGTGTCTGTATCAGTGTCTGGATCACTTCTGCTCTTCCTATTTTCTGTCTATTACTCCTTTTTTCTCTCCTGCTGTTTCTCTCTTTTCCCTTCTGCCGCTCACTCTGTCTGCTTTGAAGGTACTGTCTGTATCTTTTTGTCTCAGATGCTGTGGTGATACGTCTCTAGAATGAGGGATGATCGAGCTAGCAGCTTCCTGCTTTTACATAATTGTAATGTGACACACACACACACACACACACACTGTATTCTCGGTCTGTTTCCGCTCTCTGGGCCTCCTTTTTCCCTCTCTCTGTCTCTCTTTCTCTCTCTCTCACACACACACAGATTTATTTTGATATGTTAAAGTGATTAGCATCAACTCTTTCACTGTAGTAGCCCCGAGCTACCTGACCTTGGTTGCCCATTTTCATGCAAAGAGAATACAGTATTCAGATTGCTGAGTTTCACAGACAGCTCTAACTGTTAAAACTTTACAGTGCCATGGTGGTTATTTCTAACCTTGCATTTAACAGTATACCAGCAATTTCATTTTCCAGTATATATTTCATCTGATATCTGATTATTTTATTAAATATACCATAAAAGACTCAAATCTCCATGGCCACTATTTCATCATGTAGTTGCAGTGACCAGAGCAATCAGTGTAATAATGTTGTTGTTGATATGTATGTAAGCGGAATATGATTAGGAGGGTGTGGTGATCAGGGTTAAACCTCTCAGCTAATCATATTACTTGTCTCATACCTGTTGAACAGCTGTGCAAAACACAACAGAGCATGATGAAAATTGCTCACACTGAAAGGCTGCACCTCCAGAGATTTACTGTGCTGCACAGGCAAAACATCCTCTCCCCGCTGCAACACATTCTCCCAGCATTAATCTAACCATTCTTTTTTTTTTTTTTTTGAACGGAACAATCTATTTTCAGTGAAAATATTATGAGAGTGAAATAGCAAGCTTTTGTAAATCATACCCAGATTAGTTACGTTTTCCTAGTTTCAAATTGCAAAAACACCAGAGGGAGTGATTTGGATACACTGGCAGGAGTTTTTACATATGGATCTTGTTGTCAGACCAACACAATTAGTAAACCAACAAACACACATTTAGAGCTTATTTGCAACAATGTTGTCCTTTTTAAAGTGTACAAGAGTTTTGCCAGCTTGCCCACCCTCATACAAGGATTCACATTCCTATGAATTAGCATCCCACAAATGACACTATTTCCTTTATGTAAAGTTAAGTAACAAAAAGGAACTCTGGTTAGGTTTAGGAAAAGAAACATTGTTGGGTGTCTTTTGGTTTGGACAAGTAAAGTTACTGTGGTTAGGTTTGGAAGAAGAAACATAGTGACAGCGTACCTTAAAATGACTCAAAGGTAACTTAAAGCTCACACAGTTCAGAACAGCAGTCTCCTAGTTGAAAGTCCCATGTTTCGTGACTGTGCGGCAACCTGTGAGGCTCAAAGATGAAGCCAATGCGGAAGTGCCAGAAACTGTAGTTCAGCGAATGGCCACTTGAGGCTGGCTCTAAAACAGAGTAAATCCCCATAGACCCCTATGTTAGAATGTGGATTTTTGTGTTATATGTTATATTTCTTGCATTTTAAATGTGTTTTGATTGACTGCTGCTTCGGCCAGGTCTCTCTTGTAAAATAGATTTTTAATTTCACTGGTACTTACTGGTTAAATAAAGGTTAAATTAAAACAATAAATAAAAAATGCCCAACTTTACAATGGGAATAAATATTTTTACAATATGGTACAAAAAAAGTTTTTTGGTCTCGAAATGTAATTTCAACTACATGACAACTGTACAGGGGGTACTTTTTTTTTTACAACTCACCTGTTTACATTCTATTAAGGTCCAAAGTTATGCTTATTTAAGGGCGGGCCACTTTATGCGACAGGCTGTCTACTGATAATATCCTTGGCTTCTCAGTCAGATCCACCCCTCGCTCCTCCATAGCTCCAACTTCTCGTCCAAATGTAGTCACTTCTCACTCCAAATAAAACAAGATGGCGACGGCTGAAATGCCGAATTCGAGGCTTCAAAATGATAGTTTACAAACCAGTGGGAGACATCACAGTAGCTGTGTCTGTTATTTATACAGTCACTGTCGCCTCACAGCAAGAGGGTTCCTCGTTCAATCCCGGGTGTGGAAGCCCTTCTGTGCGGAGTTTGCATGGTCTCCCCGTGTCAGTGTGGGTGTTCTCCTTGTACTCCAGCTTCCTCCCGAAGTCCAAAGATATGCAGACTGGGAATAGGTTAATTGGCGACTCTAAATTGGCCGTAGGTGTGAATGTGAGTGTGAATGGTTGTCTGTCTCTATGTGTCAGCCCTGCGATAGTCTATCCAGGGTGTACCCTGCCTCTCGCCTAATTTCAGATGGAACTCCAGCCCCATCGCAACCCTCAAGAGGATAAGTGGTTACAAAAATGGATAGATGGATGGATGTTTGTGACCTATCCACCTCGAAACCTGCCTCCTAACTGAACCGTTCAGTGTCATTTATTTGTTTACCCCATCAGCACATTGGTCACATAATTGGCAGCCTTCCAAAATACGTGGGCTATGCTCAAATTACTGGGTCATCATCATGTGGGATTTGTATGAATTTTGGTATGTTATGAAATCATAGAGACAGTGTATGAGAACAGCCTGCTCTGATTAAGTTTTATAAAACAATTACAGCAGTCACTCCTAAATGTTTATTTTCTGATCATTAAAAGTTACATTAAATTGAATAAAGGTGTGTCACTGCAGGGACATAGTACAAAAAAATAGATGAAAATTGGGACTGTCCCATCGTAACTGGAACATCTAATCACCCTGGTGTTCCAAATCTGGGGAATCCCATGGGAAACTGAAGACATGATCTACATTCCTCAGTCTTGTAAAAAGTCTTGCTGCTGCCTTTTGATGAGCTGTATGACAGGGGGCTTTACATCTAAGGCAAGAAAAAAAGGAATTACATGCGCCATCGTGTGAGGGAATCAAAGAATGACTTTATCAAAATCTGACAAGGATAAGAAAGACGCTGTCTTTGATATATTTCTCAGTTGATAAAACAGGAGTTAATAATCCTCAGTACTTGAACTTTAAACTAAGGTCAAAGACAGTATTGTGTTTATCTGTTCAGATGTTCACACCATTTCTTGATGTGAGAGAGATGACATTATTTACAAAATACAGGATCAATAGATAATATAATTGGGTATCATCAGCCAAACAGTGATAGCAGACACCATCAGTCATCTGGGAATGGTTTTTATCTGAAGAGGAAGTCAGATACAAAGTGCTTTTCTGTCTCACTGTCATCAGGGTATACATATCTTTTGATTTTCTATTGTTAAGAAGTATTTTGTGCAGTCATACATGGTACCTTAGCTTCAATAGGGCAGTGATACTCAACTTGAAACTCGTGGGCTAAGTGATTCATTCACGGAAATAAATTAATTCACACTGGGGATTAAAAAAAAAAAATACTTAGAATGTAATTAATGTGCCCAGGTGAATTAAAAGAAACATCAAAATAGCTCTTGTTTAAAAAAAGGCCCCCTGACAGAGGTCCTGAATGTCCCTAAAATACTACAAATGCCCCTGTGTACACATGACCTTTGCGGGGCTGCTGCAACTGGATTTGCATAATTTATTTCATCTGATAGATACTATTAATGTGTGCTTATTAACTGGCCCCTGAGCCTCCTGTCATTTTGCAAAAGTGGCCCCCAGGCAAAGCCAATTGAGTATCCCCGCATTAAGGCTTTGATTACACTCTGTCTCAATGGGTCGGGCTTTCACCTGCTTGAATAGCGAGCTAGAGGGGAGAGATATGTTCCCACAATGTCCTGCAAACATTGTCTACTGAAACAGAGGAATTATTCCTTCATTCTTCATTCATATTGCTGATGTAATTGTTATTTGTTCATTTTATTCGGCTCCTGATTGACTGATTATGAGTGAATCCTGTCTTTGCATGCTAGTGGAAGCGCCAAATTATCTGGCGATGCCCTGAGAATAGATGCAGTCTTCGGGGGCTCTTGTCGCCATGACTTAATTCACAAATAAATATCAACAGCTTGCCTTGTGATACCTCATTTACATGCAACTCATTGTATTTCATTCTGGTCCCTTCACTCCCACCGGTTGAATAGGAGAGTGCATATCAAGTTGATGTAAATGCCAACATGTCACAGCAGACAGAGACGACGCAGTCTGTGTCTGCTACCTGCTGAAAGTTTGGGATATGTGAATAATAAAATAAATGGATTGTAACTTGTAATTAGCGTGTTTACATAGAATGAAATGAGTATAAATTAAACGGACTTTCATTAATGGATTGTAGCTTTCACCTAGATCAAATATCTCTTGAGAAGCTAATTAGAATTATCCATTACAACAGTTGAATACAGTACAGTTCATTTCATATATCAGCTTCATTCATTATAATCCAACCGAAGCCTCATTTGTTTCTGTATTACAGAAGCTTTTTTATCTTCTGCTGCACAAAACAGACAAAAAAAATCTGCATTGATTTGCAGTGAATGAGCCGTATTAACACATGTTCATGGTCCATATGAATCTTTTGAAATGATACATTTTGTTTCAGTTCCAAGAACTCGCGGATTTGCCAAGTTTGCGGCTGTCTCCGTGTGTGCGTCTGTGTATGTGTGCGCACACACATGTGCAACAGTCTCTTCTCTCTACAGTATTTTTCCACACAATGACAGCCCATTCAAATCCAATTAAAGCAACACAGAGGGCTTCACAGCGTCATTCATTCATCTGTCACTCATTCTCTCCCCCTATCTCTCACACACACACACTCTCTCTGTGCTGCCTGTGAACGACTGGGTGGTAACTGGGTGGGTGAGCTCTAACTTACTCTTCCTCGTTATCTCTCTGTCTTTCCCTTTTATACTTCCTGTCGTGAGCAGACACCTCGGGGTAGATATGTTTTACTTGGCATGATGTCAAGATGTTTATTTGACTAGAGGAGAATCTGTGTGCGTCAGAGTTTGTGGATGTGTTTGGATTTATGGTTATCCTGTAATGCTATGTTGTAATCTGTAGTTTGGATGGTACTTCATTTTGAGCCCCTATTTAGGCTACAAAAAACAACAAAAACACTGCAGCACACTGTGGTGTAGTTTTCCTATTATGAAGCATTCCTAAGTTACATGTTACTGCTTGACACAAAGCATAGCTGTAGTCACATATTGGCATGTCTTTACTACTTTTAAACACACCTAGAAACAGTTAGACAAATGATTTTACCTCAGGGTCCACCTACTAACTTTTTCCAGTGCTTTCAAAACTACGACAAACTGTTAATAAGATCAAGAATGAAATTTTAGACTGTAAAAGTGTGTAAGCACCCAGCTGACCTGTGATTTGTACATGTGTGTAAATAGTTAAAAAAGCTTTAGAGCACACTGTTAAACTACCATAAGCAAATGAATACATGTATATCTTATTACAATTGGTTATTCCAGTTCAGTCACAAGAATAAAATCTTGCCATTATTCATCTCTGCAAACATCAGATATGTTTTTGTACATCTGAGACTGTCCTCAAAAATACAACCACATTTGCAAGCTGAGGTAGCAGTAGCTCAGTCCATAGGGACTTGGGTTGGGAACAGGAGGGTCGCCAGTTCAAGTCCCTGTGCACACTAAGTATGGAACTAAGTATGGTAGCTGGAGAGGCGCCAGGCACCTCCTGGGACTTGCTGAGGTGCCCTTGAGCAAGGCACCAAAGCCCCAACTGCTCGGGGTGCCTGTTCATGTTGTTGGCAGCCCCCTCGCTCTGACATCTCTCACTTAATGCATGTACACGTCTAGTTTGTTTTTTTCTTCTCTTTCTGAAATTATGACTCATTTGAGGTTTTGGTAGTGACCTCTCATAGCCATTGTAATTACTAACCGGACTTTCACCCAGGAGCCTGCTGCTTGCTTCCTGTGTGAATGTTGAGTCAGACCATGTTGTTTTTACTTAACCACATGCTTTTGTTGCACAAGTGAATGAACTTGAACTTGTTTTACCGACGTTGTATGTTCCTAAAAAAATGTTAGCATCCAACAAGCAGTGTATTTTGAAAAGACACGATGCATCTACCAAGCACACATTGACGCAGCATCCCCGAATGTCAACAATAGAAGTAAGAGGATATCTAGCACATCATATGCAGGCGTGAAAGCCCACAGAGCAAGAGTGATAGTTGACAAGTTTGAAGGAGAGCACGTCGCAGATACGTTATGTTATCTTAGTAACCAACGTGCTTATTTTGAGCCTGTGTTTTTTGTGATGTTACCCACGTGTTTAATGCTGCCACAGTTAACGGTCATATGCACTATTTTGTTGTCAACCGGTACTGGTGCACTAATTTAGGAAATGCTCCTGTGGGTTATATTCATGGGGATGAACATACGACTTGTGAAGCTCTAGTGAAAGTTCAGTCAGGAAGACAGTACTGAGTTTTCTTTCTCACCCTGCCGTTCACTCCTTGCCCGCATACTCACTCACTATCTCTAGGTGTCATTGTCTGGCTCGTAATTTTAAATATGTTTTTTTCTCTGCCATAGCTCTTTCTTGCTGCAGTCATGCGCACCCTCCACCTCCCCATCACCACCTAATTCATCAACCTCATCCTCAGAGTAAGCAGCCACCACCACCACCACCAGTGTCTGGACTCCATGGGGGGGATTTATCTTGCTGCCGCTCAGATGTCCCTCGATCATAAAATATCTCCATCTGGTGTCCAAGTGCCAAAGACTTCTGCTAAATCTTAATCAGCACAAATCATCTGCTGAGCTGTACACTCGTATTCTGTGTTATATATTAGCTCTACGTCATTCTTCTGTCTCTCCTGATTGAAATATGGCCGTATTGGTTGGAGGACTTGTTGGAACGTTTTGTACGTATCCTATCAACATCTCTAAAGTGAAGGAGTTCTGATTGCATGTATATGAGCTGAGTTTCTTATCAGGAGATGGAGGGGATGATGGATGAAAGGAGACCAGAGCGAGACAGCTGCCAGGCAGCAGAACACTGTTGGAGACTAACAAATGCCGCTATCTTTTAACAAGAGTTTGGGGCATTTCCAGCCATATTTGTGGCAACCAAAGCCAAAACATTTTTCCTAACCCTCAAAAAAGTGTTTTTGTGCCAGATCTAACCACAGTGTTGTCACAACATAAAATTGAAAACTGAAACATAAAGTTCTGTGGTTTACAGAAACTTAAAATACCAACATTTATTCTGGCGTTTGAGTTTGTTGTTCAATCATTATTAGTTAATTAGAAGGAGCTGATGGAAAGTTTGACTGTGTGCATCGTCCATGCTGCTCTGCATGTTATAGCAAAGACCCAGCAGCAAACCTAGGACCTACTACTCTCTAAGCAACAATGCTTACATGGCAAAGGCAGGGTGTCTCTTTTGGCAGACAGGGTATGAACGGGTCCTTTCCAGGACTGCTACACTATCGCCACAAAACAGCAGAGTGTCCCGCTGCCAAATGTCACACATGCCCACATGTCTTGGACTAACAAAGCTCTTTAAGGGCCATAACCACACCATCCTTTAGGGTTAGGTACAGTGCATCACTAGGGTGGAAACTGACCATATGGGGAAATTAATTAGGCAGCAACATTAATGATGGAGCAAACTGTTGTCAGAAACACCCAGTGAAGCCAACCTGCTCGTTTTGCATGAGCAGCAGAGAGGTAAACAGTTGTGGACTCTAAGTGCAGCATATCTCAGTCGAGTTATGAGCTATTATTGGGTGAGTAAAGTGTTGCAGTTCTTATTTTATAATACATTTGTTTTTCGGTATAATTAATATTACACTGCCATATAAGCTGACTGACAGACTCAGCGGGTGTGACGACGGGGCAAACTCAAAGTCTGACTCAGTGTCATGGCAACAAGTATACACAGTGGAGACAAATTTACAAATTAATACACACTTTTTACCTTCCAGTGTGTAATGTGAGGAAGTTGATCATTCAATTTGTGTTCTGAGAGAATTGTGAATTTACTCTTGTTATTGCTATTTGACTTCTGGTAAGCACAGGCTAAAGTGGGTTGTTTTATTATGCTCTTCTTGGTTTTGTGAAGTTTCTGCTTTCCTGTGTCCAACTAAAGGCTGAAAATCTTCAACAGTCCATTGTTGTTTCTGGGGTTTACTCATCCATATTTTTCTTTTTACTTGCGTCTTCCTTTATTACAGCTCTAGTTAAATTAATGCAGCTACGATTTCCTGCTAATTTCAACCCATTCTCACTCAGCTCGTCAAACATTGGCCTTCGATGTCAAACTATGGCATTCTAGGTATCCTATTGCGGCAGTTTTGGACACTGAGGGACAGCGTGTCAGTTTACGCTTGTTAGATGCAAATCGATTGCTGAACACGAATCTCAGGTGTTGTTGATGGAGGAGGGCTGACCATGGGCTGTTCACGTGAACAAGGGGTGACCAGGATGTGTGTAGTGCACGAGCTTGGACAACAGCTTTTGAGGAGAGGAGAAGACGAGAAGAGGAGTCGGCAATTGACTTGTTTTGACTTAAATTCAAAATGGCGGCGACCGGAAAACTACCTCAAGGTACTGTCTTTGTAAACAGTCATTTTTAATAAACTATCTGTGCACTGACAAAGTTGTGAATGCCTCGTTTTAAATGGCAGGACCCTTGTTATACTACCAACGAAGTGTGGAGCTACTTTGAGCCTTGTAAGTGGTTTAACGGCAGCTATTTCATTTCACCTGGAGACATGCCCTGAGTGCTAGCAGCATTAGCCTTTAGGAGGAATCGACTAAAAAGTTTAGAATGCATCGCATCAGCGCGGTTTTGTACCCAACACAAGATTCAAACTCGTGATCATGTACAATATATTCCAAATACATTTCACACCGGAATTCCCCTTTAATGACGGACAAACGTTTTGAACTTAGTGTGCAAATGTGATTGATACAACTTGAAGTCATTTTATTCATTCATTCAGTCATTTTGCAACGATTTTGGACAAAAAAAACTGAGCAAGTGTGCAAAGGCCTTTAGTTAGTAGGTAAAAACTTTGCTTTAAAGTTTACTTCCTTGGGTTTAGGCGACAAAAGCACATGGTTAGGTTAAGAAAAAAAAATATGCTTTGGCTTAAAATAAGTAAAAAAAAAATGACTCCACTGTCTTTTAGTTTTACATGGGACACAAACAGCAGGCTCCGGGGTGAATGTCTGGAGTAAGTTTGACCCATCCCCATCCCCTTTGTCCTGCTTTACAGGGACTTTCTTGCTCTATATATTACAGTAGTTGCCCGGAGCGTCAAAAAATGCCACTGCCCAGGGGGTCTCATACCGCTGCTGACGGTGCCTCAGTTCATCCGGTCTGATACCGAGAGACACTGAATAACTGTTGGTATATGACGAGTTGAGAGTGAGACCGTGCTGGAAATTTTCCATTGTTGACATGCATTTATCTACAATATAAAAAGGCTTTAAAAGTGATGGTTAGCAATATTTGCATGGCTTTACAAAACACATAAACAGCAACTGATATGTGTCAAACGAGCATCACGTGATTTGTGTATGTTAGCATCTGACTGCTTGGTAAGCATTTATTTCATGTGCATTTTGACAGTTGGGGTGATATAAGTGTTGTGTGTGTGTGTGTGTGTGTGGTGTGTGTGTATGTGTTTATGTGCTAGGGGGGCACTGCAGGGAGCACTGTTTCCATTAATGTCTGTACTAAGATGCAACTCAGCTTTCTGAATTATGTAAATGAGGTGCTGTAAATTCATGACAGAATCAATGGCTTTCATTTTTATCAAATCAATCAGGCCTCCATCAGTCTGCAAACTCCACACTGCAGGACACACAGACACACACACGCACGCACACACACACAAACACCGCAAGGCCTTATATTAATCCTGCCAAGACAGGCCTTAGAATAATGAGTTTTGGAATGATGTGTATACAGTCATAAATATAATTTTTGCTTTTAACCATCAGCTGATTCATGATAATGTGTGTGTGTGTGTGTGTGCGTGTGTGTGTGTGTGTGTTTGAAAGAGAGAGGGAGAGAGCGAGCAGTAGTGGGGCCGTTGTGATGAGTCAACTATTGGGAAGTTACCAAATGGATCTGAGCCTGATACACTATAAGTCATGGAAGATGAAGAGTCTGGGCATTTTACTACAGTACTGCATATAAACTCACACTTACTCTGTCTCCCACACACACAATTGGACACACACATACAAGCACACACACACACGCGCACACACACACATATATATAGAACTGCTCGTGTTTCCAGCATAGTGTCATATAACACTCATGTTTCTTAGTTCCTGACAAACAACAAAGTTTGTTGCAGCAATCATTGTATACAGAGTAACAGTGTTGCACCACAGGACACACGACAAAAAGACAGATGTAGTGTAAACCCAGATGCCTTGCTTTGGCTTTACTGCTGAATTCAGGACATTCAGGTGAAGTGAGGCAACCTGAATGGAGCTAAAGAGGGATTAGAGAGCAAAGGTATGAGTCAAGACACTTGCCACTGCCCCGACATGTCTACATACTTTTTAAAAATGTTATTAGAAAACCATCTTGTAAGTCATGACTGATGAACATGAACCCGCTCGTTCATGTTTAGCTGCTTTCTTCTCTATAGGGAGCTGTCCCATTATTGTTAGATCAGCAGGCTGAGACATGACAACAGCTCACCTGTAGGACAAGAAGACAGAGTGTAAACATATCAGTGTCACCTCCCACAGGTGGTAAAAGGGAGCTGCAATTTAAACACTTGCACCACCTGCGGTGTTAATACTTTTACCACCTGCTAGTTTAAATAAAGATAAGTCAGAATGTTCCTAACTGGTATTAACAACTGCAGTACAATTCAGCGTTCAGCTTTTGTTCCTGTGTTAACATCCATGAACTGGGCATAATGTTAAAGGTCCAGTGTGTAGGATTTAGGGGGATATATTGGCAGGAGTAGAATATAGTAAGTGTTTCTTTATAATCGTCAGAAAATAAGAATTTTACTGTTTTTGTTACCTTAGAATGAACCATTTGTATCTACATAGGAAGCGGGTCATCCCACAGAGATCGGTATTTTGCACTGCTTTGTTTCTACAGTAGCCTAGAACAGACAAATCATCAATTCAGAAAGAGACTGTATGCAAACAGTACATTTCCTGTGAAAATGGAAGTGTGTTTTGAAAGAAGACAATGCATGTAACAGGCAGAACTTGTCATGGTGTCCCAGAATGTCAACAGCCAATGCATCCAGGTTACCTTGCACGTCGTATCTGGACATGGAAAGTCCATGAGCAAACATCGATATGTGACGAGGTCAGAGTGAGAATGTGTTGTTTCAGCTGGTTACAATCTGCAGTCCTCACCTCTAGATGCCACTAAATCCCCCTAAATTTTACACACTGGACCTTTAAGCTTTTACAGTTATCAAAGTGACTTTGTTATTGTCATTGTTTGACTGTCCAAAGAAACAACCACCTGTTTATAGCAAAGTATTCTGACAATAAACCACAGAAATGTACATTATTCAACCCCAAATGTGTTTGGAAATTGATATTCACCACTAAAGATGGAATTTCAGGCACACTGCAATTTTCTTTTTCTTTTGCTTTTTTTTCTTTCTTTGTCCCCTACATTACCATTCCCTTGATTTTTCTCTGGATAAAAAATATCCAGTAAGGACTCCCCTTGTTCAGTTCCCCCCCTCTTCACAGTATCCAGAGAGAACTCTGTGGAGGACAGAGGGACTTCTGATTACACTCAGCTTTTACTCTTATCTTAAAAGCTTTTTATACACAAAAATCTGCCATGTCAAATCATCCAGTTCTACTATCGCTGTGCTTTCTGTTTGGGCATATGACAAGCATCTGTCCACTTCAGTTTGTCTGCCTCTTGTGTGCCACCACGTCCCATTCTTCTCCCAAGTCACATCAATATCACATTCCCACTTCCTTCCTATATCAAATAAAGTCTAGTGAGGGTTTTTCAGCACAACCTTGATCTGCCATTGAAGGCTCACTTCACTTGTCTGTCTCATCATGTTACACAGGCATTGCATTTCACCGTACCTCACCTCATAATATCAAACTTTATGTCAAACTTTTGAACCTGCATCTATTTTTAACATGGTGTGACTCAGTACTCCCTCTGTGCTACGTGTCAGTTGTAATGTTAAGCATTAAAATCTATTTAACTGTCAAATTTGGAGCCAATCTGTCGGCGCAGTGGAAAAAACAGGTTCAACTTTCGCTGTAATCCAACATCACCTGGCAAGGTGTTGCGTTGCCTAGTCAAATACATGCAAGTACACACTCCTTGTGGATTCATCTGTAAAAAGAATGCTATATTTCTTTAGGGCTGCTCACTAATGATTAGTCAACCAGAGGGTCATTAGTTGGCAAGATTACGGGTCGCTTCGTCGCAGAAAAAAAAACAACAACAACAACAACAACAGAAAAAGTGAAACTTTATCAGGAACTGTGCCTTGCCAAAAAAAAGAAAACCTACATGATTGGACCATGTAGGAATTTAATTTGAAAGGACAGATACAGGAAGTGGCCATGCTCAGCAGTCAGACAGGAGTCACGTTACAAACCAATCACAGATATCTTTTCCTTCTTCTGTAAATATTGATAAATACAGAAAAGTTGATCATGTTAGTGCAGGGCTACCCAGAGCTTTACATCTGTCCCACGGACGATAGGCCTACACACTTATAAACAGCACCTGGAAGAAGATCAGCTCTGCACTCAGGATTTCAGGTAAACAGGCTATACGATACTTGTCAAGGTTGCTTAGCAACCTCAGACTCAATCTGCCGCCACACTCTTGAAAGTTGGCACAAAAAAGGCACAGGAATAGTGCCCAGCATCTGACCTCGCATCTTCCAGCCAGTTAAAGACACGGTGTGTGTACGGGCCCCTAAATTACAGGAGTGGTACTTGCGGTAATTACACAGGCTAGTTAACAACATGTTGGGCAGGAAATCCAAAGTGTGGGATCATTTTGAGAAGGTGAAGGACAAACCCAAGGTGATATGTAAACTCATCTTCATCGGTCGACTACAAACATGACGTATCATCTGAAACATGGAAGTAGCTACATGCCCATTAGCCCACAGCGTCATTAACAGGCGGCTCGCTCAGTGTGTGACGTGCACTTGTAGATAAAATATAGGCCTATATTAATGAAGGTTCATTAGTACGGTTTGTATTTCTCTGTAATGTAGCACAGTGTTAACAATGTTACTGATACTATTCTTATCAGACCTTGAACTAAAACCATTGTCTTGCCCCACCCAAAATATAATTCAGTAATTCAATTAATATCGTAAACATGCGGGAGACTAGTCGACTAATGGTCCTAAATAGCGACTATTTATTGACTAGGAAAATTCTTAGTCGGGGGCAGCCCTAGTATTGTTATTGTTTATCTCACCATTCTTGTAACAATAAAATGCCTCTCCAGAACACTAAAATTCTGCCCCATCCTATCCACTTTACTATAAAAAAGTAGAGTGGGGGAAAATGCTGGCCCCTGTGCTGTTATAATAATGGAGGGCTGTTAAGTTAGAATCCCCGCTGAGAGGCCCAGCTTGGCTGAGACCATCATCAGTGTGACTCTTAGGGGCATGACTCCACTGATTAAAGGTGTGAGGAGTACTGGGTTCAAATTGTCAGTGGCTGATCTTCCTATAGGCGACAAGGAGAGGCCCCTAACCGTGGCAAATATGAGGGAAAAATAATCCAGATCTAATATTAACAGTCAGTGCTCATTACAGTCAGAACATGCGATAGCATTGATGGGTATGGTGGAGTAGAATGTATGTGGCAAGAATTAGAATACCAAAAAATACAAAAGGGCAAAGCCATCGGGGGTGCAGTACAAAAAAATAAAAGATGAGCACTGTTTTTGTGTCTATGTTTGTGTGTGTGTGTCTGTGTGTGTGGTGGGGGTGGTGGCCACAGGAAGCTTGCCTAGGGCCCTGAACGTACTAGGTCCGGCGCTGCAAATCGTGAATGGACAGACTGCATTTATATCATGCTTTTCTACTCTTAGGGACCACTCAAGGCGCTTCACAACACAAGCCAGCACTCACCCACGCACAGGCTACCATTCAAGGTGCCACCTGAGCATCAGGAGCAATAACCACACACACACACACACGATCACAGTGTTAGCAATTTGGGGTTCAGTATCTTACAAGGACACTTCGACATGTTGACTGGAGGGGTCAGGGATAGAACCACCAGCCTTCTGATTAGTCGATGACCGCTCTACCTCCTGAGCCACAGCCGCCCACTGATGAGCAAGTGTGAAGTAGTGCAGCTGTAGTGTGAAGTTTGAAGTTTGTGTGAAACTGTGGCAAAGTATCTCCAATGTCTCCATGGGTCACTTATGGCTCAGCTCTAAGAGCGGGTTGTCCAATCATTGTTCAATCCTCTGTGCTGGAATGTCCTTGAGACACTGAAGGCCAAATTACTCCCGATTGTTAAGCATGTCATGCACCGTGCATGGTAGTTTGCTTCCAACCGTGTCTGAGTGATGGCTGAATGAGAAGCAAAAAAAAGTGCAAAATGTAGATCATTTATGAACGCCATGATGCTTTCCATTGACAGCTGTTGCCTTTTAGCTGATACTAAGGGTGCTTTCAGACCTAGAGTTGTCTTGCTTTGGTCTGAATCAGGGACAAATTTTGTCACAAAGTTGTATAATTGCCTAGAGGTGGTTCGTGTTCTCACGGCAATATTTACAAGCAGACCAGATTAATTCCCTTGCGCAAGAAAGCTGGAGTTGGTTCGGATCAAGGCCAGAACATGTTCTCACCACCAGTAAACCGCACCAGAATTGAGTTGTAACCGGACCAAGACCACCTCTACAAGAAGGTCTTGGTCCAGTTGTTTTGGTTTGGACCCGAGTGCGATTGCTGTGTTCACACCTGCCCAAAAGAACCGCACTTAGGGGGTAAACTTGAGTTCGACTGAACCAAACAGGGCAGGTGTGACAACACCCTCATACTTAATGGTTATTTTGTCAGCGCTCCATTATTACACATTAAGTATTATTCAACCTTATAGGCTTTCATTGTCGTAACTTTTACTGACTTCCCCAAGTGGGGCAACAGACATTCACAAGAGCAACAAAAGTTGAAATGTGGGTGGTGATTCAGAGGTCTGAAACCTGGATTGCCATCCTGACTTGATATAAATAGAAAGAAATAAACAAATAAATGAATACACAATTTGAATGCATAAGTAAGAGTGGTATGAACTCGGGACATTTCTGCATCAGTCAATGCAACAGGGAGCAAAGCAATGCATATGTATATTAGGAAAGACACAGTGGAAGTAAAGCAGTGGTGGAAAAAGGTAGCTGCTGCATTATGCATTAATCAAACATCATTATTTTACATATGTTGAGATGATTGCCTCTGTAAGTGCTGAATTTAGTTTGTTATTTATTCTGTATATTGTAGGTCAACAAATGTTAATTTTACGGTAATGTAAAACAAAAAACAACTGCTGAACTTACTTGTTTTGTTTCCGAAGCAGAAATCATGACCATCCTTGGTGGCTTGAATGCTCACCTGTTGCGAAAGTGTTTCAGAAACAACAAGAAAATTGAACCTTGTGTTTACAGATTTTGTTTTCAGTTTTTTGTTGGTTAGGTTTTGCTGTTTATGAAGTCAAGAATAAACCCTTGAGCCTAAATGAGAAACTGTTCTTTAGACATACCCCCACGCTTAAGGACAGACTTATGCATTGACATCTTCCAGACAGAAAAAGCACTTGGTTATCCAAACCTTTTGGCACTTTTAAATGTATGCATTGCCCTTACTGTGATAACATTTTGTGGATGTTAACACAAACACAACTTATAAACTAAATGATTTTTTTTCGTTGCAACACGATGTTATTTACCATCTGACTTGTCCATGTGTGAAGGCTTTTTCTACATAGGCTGTACCAAAAGACACCCGAGGGATCACCTTACAGAACATAAATATGCTATTAGAACAAAAAATCGTGACTACCCCATGGTTAGCCATTTTAGTGAATTTCATTATGCCGATGATTCCTTATTATGCACAGACGGTATTGAACACAGTAAACCTTTGGTCAGGGGGTGACAGAATACAGAAACTTAATCAAAGGGAACCTTTTTGGATCCATCAACTGGATGCTTTAAAATATCCTGGTTTCAATGAGGATATAGACTTCACATTTTTTTTTGTGATTTGTCATTATTACTCAACAATCTTCGCCATTTTTCTAACAGCCTATGGAGCCCAGTCTAACTCTGAAGTTGTCGAAATCCAGCGTTTGGGCAGTGACTTGCGGTGTCAGAAACCACCAAAAAAAGGTGTCCTTGAACGTGTTTTTGTTGTCTAAACCCAACCATGTGTGTTTGCTGTTGAAGGAAAAAAAACGTAGATTTGCAGTGTTATACTGATGTAGTGCGTTAATTTTGAAATAGACTGTAAGTAAACATTACATTTCCTGTCAAAATGGAAGTGTACCTTGAAAGACGACAATGCATGTAACAGGCAGAACATGACAGGGTGTCCCAGAACGTCAACAAACAACACACCCAGGGTACCTTGCATGTCGTATGTGGATGTGGAAAACCCATGACCAAGCTGTCAATATGTGACGAGGTCGGAGTGAGAATGTCTTGGCCTATTAAGATGAAGAAGATGAAGGTGTGTATATATTTATATTTATTTTTTTCTGGGTTATTTCATGTCACTGTGTTTTTTATTAACTTGTTATTTTTTCATTGTTGTCTATTTGTGTCACCTGTAATGCCATTATATGGGTCATGTGATGGCCTCTGATTGGTTCCTGCCACTATGTAAGTGGGGCTTTACCTGTGTTGTATCTTTTGAAAACCCTGACGAAGACCTGCAGTGGTTGTAAACATTGGCTCTTTTAATTATTTAAACTGAAAACTAAAAAAACAGCACGCACTGGGTGCTGAACAGAAAAACAAATACCAAAATACAAAAGCAGCTCCGCACACCAGAAACCGCTCCTTTTGTAAATTTTAATTGTATCACCACATGTGACGTTTTGGGCCCCAGCTCTTCATCAGACATGAACAAGATAAGGACGCACACCTCTGTGTGTACAACCAATGGGTCGCCCAACAGACATGTGATGACACATGTAGCTATACAGAAACACAGTGCAAAACCAGGACAAAATTACACCACAGGATTACATTCACAAAAAAATACATTTCCAAAAAAAAATATATTTTTATAAGGCCAGCAGTGTCTAGAGTATCACCTCGAATATCACATGACTGAAGCATCAGGTCAAAAAAATGTCATAATGACATACAAATACAAGGTTAAATATGAGAAGAAGTTTTTGTAACTCATATATTTTTTTAAAATAGAGGCGCCACTAACACTCCAGAAAGTGCTGATACTCAATGAGAAATACCACATTGATGTAATAAACAAATCTTGAGCAGCATGTAAACATCCCTCCCACAGCAATGGACAAATGCATAGTGTAATATAGAGCCATATGCTGGGAGAACAATGTTCACACGAAAAACAGTCATGTGTCCAAGACCTGCAGTGCTCGAAACATACTGGCTCTTTTAATGATTTAGCCACCATAATAAAGGCTTTTTAATATTTCCTTCCTCGTTTTTCTATATTTTTTCTGAGTCCCTGGATTGCCTTCCTGTCGATCCAGTTGTTTCCCATTCTCTATGAGCACCCGACACAAGACAACCAGTCGTCTGTCTCCATTACAACATTATTACTTTACATATGTTAAGATGGTTGCCTCTGTAAGTGCTGAATTAAGTTTGTGATTTACTCTGTAATTTTAGAGTCATGTAAAACAAAAAAAACCCTGCTCAACACAACTAACTTGTTTTGTTTCTGAAGCTTTCAACAAGAAATCATGACCATCCTCAGCGGCTAGACTGCTCACCTGTCATGGAAGCGCTTGACAAACAAGAAAGTAGAAGCATGTGTTTACAGATTTAGTTTTCAGTTTTTGTTGGTTAGGTTTTGCTGTTTCCAAACTCAAGAATAAACCTTCAAGCCCAAATAAGAAATTGTGTGTTTTGTGATGTTGCATTTCAAACGTGCTTATGAATTCATTAAATAATTTATTAAATATATTTGCAAGCTCTTATTTGTGTGTATATGAGAGCGCTTGTGTAAGTGTGTGTGCGTGACTGAGTGGGCGGGTGTGGGTGTTTGCTTTCACTTGCTCAGCGTATACAGGTGTGTATGTGTCTGCAAGTGTGAGTGTGTGTGTGTGTGTGTGTGTGAAGGAGAGAGAGACAGAAAGTGCTGTTGGGGTGCAATCATTTCCTGTCTCCTGGTTTAGAAAAGATGTTGGCATGACAACATGACACTTGGGAAGGGTTGCAGGGTAGACATGGAGGGAAAAGAGGGAAACAGTGCTCTCTCTAACTCCCATAAATAGACAACTGGAGGTTTCATGCCAGCTTTGAGAGGGAACGTCATGCCTGGATTTGTTTGTGAACGTACTTCAGATCTCAACCTGCAACTCAACCTAAAAATATCTGTGAAACAGAGAAAAAAATGTCTGCGAATGTTAAATATTACATTATAACAAGCGTGTTTCTGAAAACAACTAAAACAAGAAGGTATTATTAATATAAAATATTATATACCCTTGGCTTTATGCATTGCCTGTCTCCTCATTTGTGAGAGGCTGAGCCAAGATCAGCAGTCGTTATGAGACATTAAAGTCATTCAATACTGCTGGCATATTGATCCCGTCTATCTGTCATTCGCTTCATATAATATTTATGAAGAGGCAGCGTATACTTCATTCCCCCATAACCACAGATACCAGCACATATCGGTTAAACACTGTGGTGTGACTTTAGTGCCATTTAAAGCACTTTGCTGAAACTTTGTGAAATGAGCTAAAACAGTGCCGTATCTTTTGTATCCATCTGAATAACTGCGGCACATTGTAAAATATCTAAAATTAGAAGCAAGCCAAACGACCTGTAGATTTTTTTTTTACACTGTCTGTTATACTTTGCATTCAGCAGATGGCAGATATTGTTCATGATACTGTATATGCTTCAGTTTTATGAAAGCATCTTCTAAAAAAAAACATCAAAAATGAGGAGATAAAATAATAAATGAAAAGGAATATACAGTGCAAAAGAGAGGAGGAGGGAAAAAAACTGGGGGATGTTATCACCTGAATTATTAATCAAGATAATTCAACTCCCAATGACAAGAATATCTATCTCTGCACCGCATTGCGCACACACACACACACACATACACACATTTGCACATCCACAAATACACAAGCACACGCACATTTGTTCTTGCATATGCACAAGACACTTTTATCTTGCCTACTCGACAGTTATCTCTTTAAAATGGGTCAAGACAAAATGAAAATCGAGAAACTTATTGCGTGAAAGAGATAGACAAGGGGAGAAACAGATACACAGGGGAAGGAAGAGAGATAGGTTGGGGCTGGAGGGAGGGAGGGAGAGTTGTTTGATAAGAAAAGTTGCCTTCAAAACTCACAAGATTGCAAAGGGAAGTCACCTCATGTTTGTGGATTCAGTATTTTTTTTTTTTTACTCATGCACGAGTGGGTGTCTCCATGTTTGCGGGTACAATCGTGTGTGTGTTTTGCAGAGAAACAATACACTCTTCCCAAAATACACAATTTTAAAAAAGTGCCATTCACTACTGAAACTGTCGTTTCCTGCAATGACTTTCTTTGTCCTTTCTGTTACCAAGACAACCGACATATAAAACGAATGTTTTGCTCGGCTCCAATTTGCCCCTGGCTTCTTTTTCTCCCAGGTCAAAAGGTCTGAGAGCATCCAGTGTAATATTACCGTATGGCTAATGATTCAGCAACTTTTTAAAACCCCTAAACAGTGTTTGCCTTATAGGGTTTTGCAGAGGAAGAGAGCACCCAGTAAACCCTGAGCAGAGGCAGAGAAACAGTGCGTGAGACCATGAGAGGAAGCAGAGGAGGATGAAGGAGCATCATGGCTAACACCCACAGTGACAAATGCGAGACAGATCTCGCTGACGGTGTGATCTAATAAAAGCCACATTTGTTTTATTTGCATATCTTTTTTTTCTGGTAATCAAAGCTGTTTAATAATGACAAGCTGCTGTATGCTAACACTGCTATTAACATTTATCGTGGCGTCATACAAACATGCCTCAAAGCCTTTCACTAATGTGCTTGGCACTGTGGTTTTTTGCAGTGCATGCTCCTTGTAAGTGCTTTTTTCCCCTCCCCTATTGCCAATGGCTTTATAATAATTACATTAAGTTTTTTTTAGATCTAAATGGAATCAGGTTGAAATAACTGCATCACAATGAGAACTGACAAACCATGACACTTTATCAAAATTTGGCTATATTGAACTTTAAAAGGCAAACATCTCCTGCACATTAAATTAAGACAAATTTTTAATTATATTGTCCAACTTTTAGCTTGTATCAAGACATACCAGATGAGGGTCAATCAGGGCCAGAAGCATGAAAATATAGATGTGATAGTGTGTGAAAGCTGCGCCTTTCATACTGTCTGTCTTTTTGAGTCTTCCTGTGTCTGTTTGGTTTCCCCATAGAAGGCTATTTTTACCACTGCCTATGAAACATCTGCCTGGTGTGTCATATAAGGGTTTGTAACTCACATGGTGTGCACATGAGATGAGATGAGATGAGATAAGATAAGATAAGATAAGATAAGATAAGATAAGATAAGATCAGATCAGATCAGATCAGATCAGATCAGATCAGATCAGATCAGATAAGATAAGATAAGATAAGATAAGATAAGATAAGATAAGATAAGATAAGATAAGATAAGATAAGATAAGATAAGATAAGATAAGATAAGATAAGATAAGATAAGATAAGATAAGATAAGATAAGATCAGATCAGATAAGATAAGATACACCTTTAATGATCCCCAGTGGAGAAATTCTGTGTTATATCCTTTGCACGTGTCATTACTCTGTGAGGCCTTACTGCAGGCTGAAGGATAAGAGAAGCAGGGATGAAGGAGAACACAAGCACAGATTGTCAGCTATTTTCAACACATGCAGCAGGATCTCTATATGCAGTTCACACTCAGTAAAATGTAACACTTTATAACTATAAATGAGCTACAGTATGAGGAACTGACTTTCATAATTCAATAGCTAGTGACACCATTTTGTGTTTGTTGTGCCACTTCTGTTATACTTTGCACACTCTATTTAATGTAGAGAATATTATGTTGGTTTCAGGGGTGGAATTTATGTGGGGGGACACAAGGGACATGGCCCTAAAAACTCAGAAGACAATATTGGATCACTCCATGTTTTACAGTCTGAAAAATAATGCTGTATTAAAACAAACATGCATGGACATATGTCACATATCTACATTTGGTCATGGACCTTCCACGTCCAGATATGACGTGCAAGGTACTGTACCCTGGGTGCGTTGGTTGTAGATGTTCTAGGAAGCCCTGTCAAGTGTTGCCTGTTACATGCGTTGTCTTCTTTCAAAATACACTTCTGTTTATACAGGTAAGTTACAGTTCACATACAGTCTCTTTCGAAATAAACACACCACGTCAGTGTAGCAACGATAAATGACGTTTCTTTTCCTTCAAAAGCAAACATACATGGTTGGGTTTCGGCAACAAAAAAATAACAGGATTTGGCATTATAATCTTACAGGATGCAAACACCGCTCTCCCGGGTGAAAGTTGGGGTTTGTTGGACCCATCCACTCCCTACTTGGACTTTTACTGCCTTAACTTTCGTTCTTGTCCCACCGCATTTCCCCGTGATGCTGCCGATTGGCCGTGTATCATGCTGATGTTAAAGGACCTCTCTTTTCGGCAGTGTCTGATGCAGCATCACTGCCCAAGCACTGGATTTCGGCAATTTAGGACTTAGACCAAGTTGGCATGGAAGTTGGAATGATGTTTGTTACATATACGTTGTGGGAGATTACATAGAGAATTAATGGAGGGTAAATGAGAATAGGGTTTGAACTTCTCCAAAAACTTTTTCATTCTTGATGCAACCACTCATGGTCACTTTTCATGTGAACAACTGAGTGCAACATTATAAATATCTTTCACTAGAGGCTGTTTGAAAATGTGCACCTTCATCCGGATTTTTAAAATAATCACATCTCCCCCTCCCCTCCATGATGACTGGCTTTTTACTCCGCTTTTGAGAGTGGCTGTTTGGAACAACCTGTTTGTGTGCTTCAGAGCAATTAGGGTGAATCAAATGTGGTTAGGGTAAGGCTATTTTCTATATTAGCACTAAATGTTGGCATTAGACATAAATTGTGGAGACATGAATCATCCAATATGGAGGTAGTTTATAGAGCTGGGTCTGTTTTTACCTCGTCAGTTCCGTTAAGTACACACTAGCCTACACAGCAGGGGCTCAATTTGTCCTCTTCTTGGTAATCCAGCCTTGGATGGTGACAGTGGTGGAATGTTATTAGGTGCACTGACTCAAGAACTTCACTTAAGTGCAATTTTGAGGTATTTTTATTTTGCTTGAGTATCTCCATATTCTGCTCTACTACATTTGTTTGAATAAAATGTTCACGTTTCTATTTTTTTGTAACTATGGCATTTTAACATTGTGCAAACTAAGGATGCACATTAATATTGGCAGGTCACTGGTATCGGTCAATAACAAGAATGATTACATAGACTGAAAAACATTGTATTTCATGTCTCAATCTGCTAGTGGACCATCACAATAACAGTAAGCACGCATAATATGATCTTAAATGCACTACAGAAGAGACTTGATGATCAATTCAATTCAATTCAATTTTATTTATAAAGCCCAGTATCACAAATCACAATTTCCCTTAGAGGGCTTCACATCATATGACATCCCTCTGTCCTTAGATCCTCAAAGCAGATAAGGAAAAACTCCCTCCAAAAACCCTTTAATGGGGAAAATTTGAAAAATTCCTAAAATTTGGTGGCGAAAATTACCGACCAAATGAGTTGTGACATATTGGCATATTGGCATATTGGCATATCGGATATCGGCAAAAAAATCCGATTTCATGCATCCCTAGCGCCAACAATCCCCCTGGCAGGGCTGGTTGTTGACCTAATTTTAGAAAATATTTGTAAACATTAAAAATATTCTACCATAAATTATGCCAGAAAAATAAGAATGAAAAGTGTACCAACCAACCCTGGTCTCCCCTATATTTTGGATTAAGCTATCAAGCAGTGTATAAAGTAGGCCTAACTAAAAACTAGCCCTACCTTTAGCAACATTAAAGCAGTGTTTATATTAATCTATCAATGATCATAATCTATGTCCATTTTGCTCAGTGAATACTTTAACTTTGGGTACTTAAAATCTGTTTTGATAGTAATACTTTTGCACTTTGACTTAAGATTTTAAACACAGGACTCTTAGTGACTGAGTATTTATACAGTGTAGTATTAACACTTTTACTTAAATTAAAGATCTGAGTAGTTCTTCAACCCCTGATAGAGGAGGAGAGGGTAACAGAGTGATGAGAGGTCCAGATTCCTTGAACTGAACTGTGTTGCCTCAGGGCTGTACAGTACATGAACATAAATAAGCTGAACGATCATAATAACAGTACCTCAACATATGTGAAATTTGTTACGCATGATTAATTTGTGGTTTAAGCGTCTTCTTCGATCGCACTACATCTAATTGTTTTCCTCTGCAACGGCAATATCACGGCCATCACGCAGCAGTCTGTGTGCGTCAGTCAGAGGACACTTAATTTGTCAGCCAGCTCCTGCTGATAATGGCATTAAACATGTGCAGTCTTGCAACAGCAATTTTGAAACCCAGCTGCTACGGGAAAAGCTAAACACCACCAGGGTGTTTATTTTTTAAATTGTTTACTTTATATTTATGGATTTGAAGAGATTGTTCCAACACCGTCTCACCAGCCAAATAATAGGCGATGATTATTTGCTATGAATGTATAATTGCAGTCATGATTCTTTTCATTTTTCCTACATTTGCTGCTGAATAAAAATGGAACACAATAAACAAATGCCCATCATTTCTACCAACTTTGTCTCAGAAATCTTTCAAGTCATTTCATGAGCTGACAGTAAGATAATGTTGCATATATGCAGTGTGTTGTACTTGCTGCAGGTTTGTACTTTGAATGTGCTAAAACATTCATCTAATTAAACGTGCCATGTTTTTTTTTCTTTTTTTACCTTTTGGTGTTGTCCTTTAAGTGTGCTTAAATACTTTCAAATTCATTATTTTTAGCCCCTCACCCATAGTAATCCTGCAGCATGGATTTGCAGGATAAAACGGAGTGGACCATGTGGAAATGTTTAATAAGAAATCCATGGGGATTCCTGCACAGTATGTAAATGAATGGAAATCATCTCTCATGCATCATAAGCTGTGGTCTTGAATTCTTGGAAGGCTTTTCATATACTTAGGTTGAGATCATAAATAATCTAGAATGTTTTAAGGGTTATAAAAATACAGGAAACACCATAGGTTTCTTCAAACATCAGGTTTTATAAAACAACCAGCAAATCATAAATACAGTTTCAACATTTACATGCATAATTCAACTACATTTTAGTATCATTATGCAGCTTCCAGCATTTAATATATGCTGAACATTTTCAAGTACATACAACTGCACATTCCACATTTACTGCTAATAGTTATAATAAAAGCTTTGCTGAGGTTTTCTGCATAACTCAGCTCCAGTTACTTTGTGCAAACATAGTTCTGCTGAATGCCACATTTGTAATGTAAAATATGACTATAAAAAAGGCTGCGCTCAAATGAAATATAGGAAATATAGGAAAGTGGCTGCACTGATACTTGTGGCCAACACCCATGATTAATTGAGCAATTTTGGCTGTTCATTTATCTAATGGCTTTAAGCATAGAGCTCATACAGAGAGAGGAAGAGGGGAGCAACAAGTAACGACAGCAAAATGTTTCTGTCTCGGGAAAAATGTCTGCGTGGCTTTATACTTTTGCAAATTAGCAAGATAATGTTTAGCTAATTAAGTATGGCTGGGTCAAACAGTATCTGCTGCCTACCAAACACTGCATTAATGAAAAGAGAAGTGAGTCACTGGTTGAAAGTAATTAACAATCGAAACACATATGAAACAAGATAAAAATTGAGATATGAAGCATTGATTTCACCATAAAGAGTGATGACGGAGGTGAACTCAAGTCATTGTTTTGCAAGTCACAAGTAAGTCTTAAGTTTTTGCACTGAAGTCTCAAGTCAAGACTGTCAAGTACCAAGTCCTAAACTTTGAGTTTTTTTATCATAAACAAGTCAAAATGCAAGTTCTCAGCAAATGATTGTCATTTCAACAACACTGTAGTTATATTTAAATTTACAAAAATCAAAAATCATTTTAAAAGTGTGCATTTTTTTCCGTAAAACAAGTTTATTAGAAGTTGTTGCATCGCCCTCTATAGACACTTTTCCTGTTAGTTAAAGGAGAAGTCCGATATTTTGCACTTTGAGCCCCATTCCTGGGTTGTTTATGATGAAATAGAGTGGGCAAGACCATACATAACATCAAGGAACACCACTGACCACTCGCTGAGGTTCATGGCTTTGAAAATCAACGTTTAAGGTGGTTTTAGGACAGATTTACACATGGCCATAGACAGCATTGTTAAGCCAGGCAGGGGAAAGCCAAATTCTCTCAAATTCTCAGAGAAGGAGCAATCGTCAAGATTTTGGTCTTAACCACTCTATATCATCATAAACAACCAGGAATGGGGCTCAAAGTGCAAAATACTGGACTTCTCCTTTAACTGTATGATGTTTTTGGTGGGCGGGGCTTAGCTGGAGGCAAAACAGTTCTCCACAGACACTAGTTGGCGCTAGCTAGCAAGCTCTGTCAAAGATGATGCAAATGGTGTCTTCAGAAATACCCATTTTGAGTGCCAGAGTGCACTCTGGCACAGTCTGGACCGTTCATTAATTTGGAACACTGTCAGAATGTACCGTTCAGTTATCCAGAGCACTGCACTGTCAGAGTCGCAGAGCGCACTGTGGGCACTCTGTCTGGGGAGATGGAGCAGCAGAGCGCCGAGTGGAGTGAATGTGACCAGACTGGCTGACCCGTGTGCTTTCAGTCAGTGGATGGATGATTTGACAGGATGGCAGGCTTTGTGCCAATCTTACAAAGGAGGACGACGACTTGAACGGTTTCCTCCAGTTTGTTTTGCTATTGAAGCTAACGTTAGCTAATGCACTTAAAAGTAAGCTTTACAGAGAAATCCAATGTTCCTCATAATACCTCCCCAATTTCTGACGAGGTGGACATGATAACCCTTAAGACACATAACATATCCTCCCAATAACACAACAAGGCAACATTTTAAGACTCCTACAACACGGTGGTGGCAAGTCGTGTTTTACCTCCAGTTAACAAACTGATGTCATTGTGACGTCTGCCCTAAAGGGGTCTATAATTTTTGACCCAGATGTTTTGCATACTGCAGTTCATTTTTTGTTGACCATTGCATAGTTTTTGTATACAAATAAAATTATCTGTGGTATCATTTCTTTTCCAACTGGCACTCAGTAACAGAACGTTCGATCTTAATGGTTCTCTCCTGACACTCTTGCTTGGATGCTGTCACAAGGTTTTAACAAAATGAATCTGGAGAATTGAGTGTTGACTTGGTGGGAATAATGTAATTGATTCAAGAATTGAAGGGAAAGTAATAAATTCATGACACACTTTTTAATCTTTGAGCTTTGAGGAAGGTGTCAAGTATGTTTAAGTCAAAAGGGTAGAGTCCAGGTAAAGTCAAGAGTAACCGACATTAAATTCCAAGTCTAGTTTCAAGTCTTTTTCAAATTTGTCACTTAAAGTCTAAAGTCATCAAATTTGTGACTCTGACCCAAGTCCAAGTCATGTGTCTCGAGTCCACACTTCTGTATGATGATGTCAGTGTAAAGAAGGTAAAAAGGGACAAAGAAGAAGGAGGAAAAAACATATTTAAATTGGCACGTGTATAGGCATGCGTGTTTGCAGTCTGTTTCTGTCTTAAAGCTTTAGAATATTTAAATGTCAGGAGACATGGGTCTGTATTTTCACAGACGTGGAATGGCAAACCAGCTTTGTGGATTTATGTTTAAAGTCTCTATTCATATTCAATAATGCCGATGCACATAAGGAATAACCTAGTTAATGTTAAAAGCAGGGTTGTGACTCATAGTGACAACACAGATGAGTCTCAACCTGCTTTTCTCTTGTTCTTCTTTCTTTAGTTTGGTGTAACTTGTCTGAACAAGAGATGCCTGGGTGAATAACAGAAGATTTGACTCTTTTCCAATGCTGAAGCGAGAAGCGCATGATTTAATGGTGCGCATTTTCACACCCCCAAAGGCCAATTAGTATGAGAAGTTAATTAGTTTATAGTTTAGTTCATAGGCCAAAATGCCCTGCAAACACACAAACAGAGGCGAAGAAAATAAGCTCCATTCCAAGTAATTATGATACCATCATTCATCACACATCTAAAATTGTGTTTGTCTGAAATATCCCCTTTTTAAGAAGTAACACATCATTTGGATTCCAATCTCTGCTTGAGTGGCACTTCAGTATGTTTCACCAATAGCTGTTTCTAATTTGTTGTCTTAGGCAGCTCAATAATACTGATGAATACTCATTGCCAGTTCTTGAGCTCAGAAATGTAAGCTGTGATATAAAAAGACAGAAAAAAGACATATTCAAAACGCTGACTTTTGGGGAGTTTTCACACCCAAACGAGCTTTATTTCATAGTCGAGTCAGAGCTTTGAACCAGAAAATGCACCCACATCCCTAGAAAAGCACCTCAGGTGCTGTCAGAGTCTCTAATTGCTTGTCTATCACCGCTGCTTCGAGCTTTGGGAAAGATTTATTTACTTCAGAACAATCCTAAATCTTTATAAGTAAATCCGGATTGATCATGTACTGTAAGCAAACATGTTTTGTAACTGTGATGATCACATCTTTTACTGAAATATAAATGTCATTGGCCTGGTCCTGGCTACTTTAATTTTAAATGACAATCTGTTATGATTATCTGTTAACAGACTTTTGTGTATTATTTAAAGTCATAAATTTCATAAACTAGAACAGATTCATCTTTGTTGCTCATACCATAATTAGCATCTGTGGTTTAACACCATAACTGTAAATGCTTATCAATAATCAACATTTATAACAGAATGGGAGGGTCAAGAGCCAGAGGAGCGTAAATGACATTTGACCAACTTTACAGCCAAAACAAAAAAATATGACCGTACTTGGTCCTGACTTTGTTTATTGATTTGAATCCTTCATGTTAAAACTTCCCAAACATGCAGATGACAATATACTTAACACCATGACCCTGGGTTTTTGTTTAGATTCTGTCATCCTATGGACTTGTTTTGGAGTCTTCTGTTTGTGTCCCTTGTTTCCTGTTTTATTTTGTAGATTTTCTCGTCATGTGTCATGTCTGGTTTTACTTCCTGTCTTTGTGTGTTTTCCCGCCTGTTTTCTGTCACACCTGTCTCATTGGTCCCTCCCTGTTCCCTTCCAAGAGTCGTCCCTTCACACCTGTTCTCTATTAGTCTTGCTTGCTCCACCCTAGTGTTCCCCTCTGCACCCTTGTTGTTGGCAAATCCCCATCTCCCTCCTTTTGCCCGTGTCCTCCTACTCCAGCTGTGTCTCATTCTTGTGATTAGTTTTCTGTGTATATATACCTGTGGCTTTCCCTCTGTTCCTGGTCAGGTCATCCTGTATTCACCCTGTGCTCTGCTTCCTGCTTGGTATCTTGTGTTTGGATTTTTTACTTGAGTTTTTTGTATTTTCCCAGTTGGTTTTCAGTTTAGCATTGGTACCAGGTTTTTATTTGGACTTTTAATTACCTGCCTGTTCTGGGTGTTTTTTATCAGTTGCATTAAAGCTTGCTTTTTGTTAATCCTTAAACCCACCTGCTGCCCTGCACTTGGCTCCTCCCTGAACTGATTTATGACACTTAATGAACAATATTTTGACATTTATTGAAGAAAAAAAAGTGACCCCATAAGTCCAATGTGTTAAAGGATTTATTGGCATCTAGTTCTTCTCCCGTGTGCAAAGCATGTAGGATAGGGGTAGACAACCTGTGGCTCATTAGCCCCTATCCAGTGACTCCCCTTTGGTTTTGACAGAAAATAATGCATAACCATTAACCATTATGTTGTTTTTAACATTTTAATTTCCATCTATGGTTGTATGCCTAAAGTGATTCTTACATTCTTCGTCTTAAAAAATGCATATACCAATGTCAAAAAATGTTTTAACATTTCAGCAACTAAAATGTGCATCATACACATGTGGCCTGGTGCCTCTCCATCTTAAAACATCACCAGCACTGGCTACCGTTGTTAAGCCAGGCAGGGGAAAGCCACATTCTCTCAAATTGTCAGAGAAGGAGCAATCGTCAAGATTTTGGTCTTAACCACTCTATTTCATCATAAACAACCAGGAATGGGGCTCAAAGTGCAAAATACTGGACTTCTCCTTTAACTCTGGAAAGAAAGCTCATCAAGAGCTTCATTGCACACGTCTAACTTATTTTTGCACAAAATGTCACTTAGGCCTCTCTGGCTCTGAGGGATGGAAGTGACAATTAAGATAAAGGCAAAATTGTATCTTAATTGTAATATTTGACTTGTCATAGTAGGAAAACCACAGATATTACTAATAACTTTAACACTGGCTGTAATGCCCCAGCAAGCCCTGTCTGTGTGATAGTGACCCAGTAAAAAACATTACTAAGACAATGAAAGTAACACAGCTAAATGGATGTCAGCTGTCATTTATTCTTTTATTTGCACCTGTGCTTTTCCTACAGTAACATTTCAACCTGTCTGCTGCTCAAAGTGCCTATTTTAGTGGACCACTAGATGTTATGCAGCTGCAGCTACAGATTCTCCAAACAGGGAAAAAGGTACTTGAAACCTTTGATCTTTATACTTCAGTCAGGTAGGCTCATGTAGTGCTTTTGCACAGATGAACCGTAAGTGCATTTTACTTGAGATCAGTGTCTCAGTTCATAAGGTCAACGATAATGTGTGCGAGTGTTTGTGTTGTGTGTTGACAAAGGATACAAAGACAAAATGTTGTACCGGCTCAACTCTAGCTCTAGGTCTAGCTTAACTTTAGGGCTTCTCTGCACTACATTACTTTACCCTATTCACTTTTATGCTTTATTTTAATGGACCCCTGGAATTAGCAGCAGCCTCAGTGGAAGCTAATGGGGATCCTTTAAACAATAAACAATTAACCACACTCTACTCTACTCTCCACAATTTCAAAGCTGACAGAGTTGCTTTACTTTGCCATTATGTCAGATTTTTACATCTTCTGTGTTGTGATGAGCAACAAAACACTTCAAAAACTTTTGAACAAAAACTATTAAACTGTGGAACATATCCTCCTGAGACCCGCAGTTTTGTTTGGTATGCATTTTTAATTTCTCCTAGCTTTCCGGGATGAGTAGGACCTGATAGATATAACAACCTTAACACTGTCAACGATAATTAAGTCCCAGTGTCCTCAAATGAGACGACAGTAAAGCCCCAGTGTCTTCAAAGGAGTACTTCCTAATTAACACCGTCTTAGGTTGTTACTGTTGCTAAAATCGGTCACATTTGTTGCCATATCAAACTAAAAACAAATAAGTTTCAACCATAAAATGTTATCAGGTTTTGGACCTTGTCCTTTTTTGTTTCAGGATTGGCTGCAGACTGACTTGGCAGAGATGGCCGCCATCTTTTTTTTACATTAATTAGTATATTGTGCTCTTACTAACACTAGATGGCACAAAAAAGTGTCCACAAACAAGGACAACAGGTCTAAGTTAAGCAGAACGAAGTGTAAGGTCAAGTAAACTCAAAATGTGTCCTCATATGAGGACACAGGGTCTCAGGAGGATATTGATTTATCGATTGATTGTGTTTAACGGTGCTAAAAACTTAACTAAAAGTGAAACTTATCTATGTCCTCTTCAAAGACAGACTCCAATACTACAGTTATTTTTCTCAAGATTATTTTTTGCCTCTAATTGAAAGGACAGCCTTAAGTGCCAAAGTGGGAAAGACAGAGGGGATGGCCCGCAGTAAAGGGCCTCAGGCTGGAATCAAGCCCACAGCCGCTGCAGCAAGGACACTGCCCCTGTCTGTGGGACACCCGCTCCACCTGCTGAGCCAAGGGGTGCCCCAGTACTAAATTTTTTACAGTGAAAATGCGTCTTTTGGAAGTACTGACCATAGGACTGGATAAATGAGACTTGGATTATACTGCATAAGTTGTGTGAGAGTTGTGTTCTTCATGAATTTAAGGTAACACAGCATGACTAATGGACTTACAAATGGTCATTTTGTGGGTGAAGTACTCCTTTAAGTACAAATCTGTATTTGTGTGTGTGTGTGTGTGCCACATAGAGAGAATCATCATGTGATTAACAGGCCACCCGACACGGCTGAGTTTCTGCACTCCTCTTTTCCTGCTTGTCACAACTTCTGACGAGCTCAGTGAAAAGTGGCTTTCGTACACACACAAACACACACACACACGCGCAAATAAACATTAAAGCAAGGCAGAGCATACACACACATGCTGCTAAGCTTATAACACACACTTCATTTGCGCTCTGACAGCTCAGTACATGTTCTAGATGAAAGAATTGACAGTTCAAGGTGACGGCTACCTCCAATCAATCCAGTGTTGCGCTGTGTGATGTGAACTCTGTGTACAGGATTTGTGTGCTCGTGTGTGTGTGTGTGCGCGCACATGTGTATGTCTCCTCTTTTGTAGTGTTGGTAGGTAGGGGGTAGCTGACAGGTGTCCCTTCTTCTTAGCCATGCAATTTATCACCCCACTGGTGGTAGGGACCTTTGCTTGAGTCCAAATGCCCATAGAACAAAATGCTCTTTCTCCCTCTTCCTCTTCCTCTTCCTCTCCCTCTCCTCCCCTAAACTAAACAAGTAAAACAAGCAAAGATCAAATCATTTCAAACCAAAGCCTTACAAATATGATAATATGACTCTGTTACAACATGACATATTCCTCTGCCTGTCTTCTCTTCTCGCTCTCTCATTATCCATACACTGACAATGGCAGCGAATATATTCTAACCAGAGAAAAAAGTCAAGGCATGCTGAGCAGCCATGGAGATTTTAAATCTTTTGTTCTTTCTGGCTTAATAATAAAAAGGGTTTCAGGGCTCGGTAGGAGCCAGCTGTCAGAAATAAACCATGGCTATCAATATAACTCCCCAGATATCATTATTTTAGTTCTTTTCAATTAATTATGAGAGCGTGGTGAGACGGTACTTTAGATCTCATTTCAGGGCGTAAATTGGTTTGTGAGCATAAAAACCTTTATTGTGTATGCCCTCTGGCACACACATACACACACTCAGACGCGTACACACAAGAAACGGTGTGGAGAGTGAGTTTGGATATGGAAGTTAGATGTATAATTTTGTTGCAACATTTTGCTGGATATCGACCAGCTCATCATCAAGCTTTTATTGGAGGTAAAAATCTCTCTCTTGATAGTTTGTTCCGCTGGATGATTTTTTTTTTTTTTTTCTATTGAAATGCACATTCCTCCACTCTCTCCTTGGTAACAGTAGCTTTCTCTGTTGGGGGGCCCCAACCACTGCCCCACCCACACCCACCCCCAACACCCCTCCTATTCTATTCATCCACTGCTGCTGTACCGAATCAGCTGGGGGTGAGGGCTTTAGGGAGGAGCGGGGGGTGGGCGTCAGGGTTATGAGGGAAGCATGAAGCATGGTGAACAACACAAGCATAAAGACTGGCCTTAAAGCCGAGATACAGATTTAATTCCTTGTTTTTTTTTTCCACCCTCTCTTCTATTTCTATTGCTCTAGCCTTGCTGTCTTCATCTGCCCCATCTCTCTCCCTCTCTCCTTGGCAGTGGACGGAGGGAGTCAGGGTGATAAATAGGTGGTGTCCGATGTGCTTCTCCTCTCCTGTCGTTCTTTCTCTCCTTCTCTTCCACTCTCCTCCTCCCCGGTCTCGGCTCACCGCACTCCCAGCCCAACAGCGTGTTCATTCCTGTCAGCAAAAAGAGAATCACTGGAACAACCAGATCTACGGCGCACATGCGCAAACACACACACACACACATACACTTTTGTACTTGGGCACATACGCACACATGCACTTCGCTACAGAGAACATAGCAGGGTTGATAAAATAGGGCGGTGGTGGTATGTTGGTGTGTAAAATGCACTCTGAGATTCACAGTGAGCCACAGTCGCTCACTGAGCTTACAGTACATGCACAAACACACTCACAGCCAGAGTCTATTAGTGTTCACAATGCACACAGTCTGGATGAATTAACATCAGTGGTCACCAGCATCGACACTGCGCACACACTTATTTATCACAGCCACTTTCTCCCTCCTTACTACTGTGTGTGAGTGTGTGACTGTGTTGGGATGATGTGGTTGGATGAAAATTCCAATTTATAAAAAAGAGAGACAGAAAAGAGGAAAGAATGAGGGAAAGAAAGAAAGACAGACAGAAAGAAGGAAAGACGGGAAGAAGGAAAGAAAGATAATAGATGGAGAAAGATGCAAGGAAAGATGTAAAGTATGAAAGACAGAAGGACAGATGGCAAAAAGGACTGAAAACATTGAAAAAAGACAGAAAGAAGGTGAGACAGATGGAAAGAAACAATGATGGAAATAAAGACGAAAATACAGAAAGCAGGATGAAAATATGGAAAGAAAGATGGAAAGAAAGACAGACAGAATGAAAGATGGACAGAGGACTGAAAAATTGAAAAAAGACCGAAAGAAAGACAGAGAGAAAGATGGAAAGAACAAAGCTAGAAAGAAAGAGGGAAAGAAAGACAGATGGAAAGATCAATCAGTCAGTCAATCAATCAATCATTTTTATTTATAAAGCCCAATCTCATAGATCAAAGATGGAAGATGAAAAGAAAGATGGAAAGAATCAATAATGGAAATAAGGATGGAATAAAGCAAGCAAGATGGGACAATGGAGGGAAAGACGGTAAGAAAGAAGGAGGGAAGCCAAGATAGAATGAAGGAAAAAAGACAGAAAGAAAGAAGGAGAGAAAGATGGAAAAAACAATGCTGGAAATAAAGAAGGAAAGACAGAAAGAAATACAGAACTATAGAAAGATGGGAAAGACAGAAAAACTAAATAAAAGATGAAACTGAAAGAAAGAAAGAAGGAAAGATGGACAGAAGGACTGAAAATTTTTTTAAAAAAGGCCAAAAGAGAGATTGGCAGAAAGATGGAAAGAACAAAGCTGGAAAGAAAGGGAAAGAAAGAGACAGAAATGGATGGAAAGAATCAATGATGGAAATAAGGATGGAAGTACAGCAAGCAAGATGGGAAGATGGAGAGAAAGATGAAAAGAGAGAAAGCTGAAAGAAAGAAGGAAAGACAGAAAGAAACAAAGAACCATAGAAAGATGGTAAGACAGACAAACTGAAAGACAGACAGACAGAAAGACAAAGAAAGGAAGAAAGAAAGACAGAAGGAAAGATGGACAGAAGGACTGAAAAAAATAAAAAAAGGCCGAAAGAAACATGAAAAGATCAAAGCTGGAAAGAAAGGGCAAGAAAGAGACAGATGGAGAGGCAGAAAGAAAAATGGATGGATGGATGGAAGATGGAAAGAATCAATGATGGAAACAAGGATGGAAATACAGCAAGCAAGACGGGGGGATGGAGAGAAAGATGATAAGAAAGACGGCAGGAAAGACAGAAAGAAGGACTAGAGAGATCAAAAAAAGACCAAAAGAAAGACGGAGAGAAAGATGGAAAAAAGAAAGCTGGAAAGATGGAAAGAAATACAGAACTATAGAAAGATAGAAAGACAGAAGACGCGAAGGAAGATCGGAAGAAAGAAAAACAAAAGATGGAAAGAAAAACAGAAAGAAAGAAAGAGAGATGATAGGAGAAAAGATGTAAAGAAAGAGAGAAAGAAAGAAGGAATCCTTAGTAGGAGGAAGGTGGTCAATACCTACCTCAGCCATGATGGATAGAGGCCCTGCAGTTAGAGCTGAATGTAGCTTTATTCCTCCTACCCTCTAGTGACATGTGTCCTCACAGGAAACCATTATCAAAGTAAATGCCTGTATCTCAAGCAGCACCATATATTTAAGCCTATAAGAGCTGGAAATAGAGCAGAGCTCCCTCATCCGTTTCCAAAATCTCTTGAAACGGCCACCTGTCCAGATCTTATCAGTATATCTCAAACGGGGGCAACACATCATACACTGCATTCAAGCTTATAATAACATAGCCTGCAGCGTCAGTTCCCCCTCTCAAAACATTCCCAGCGTAGTGCACTTCCCCTGACCCCTCGCTAGGTAAGTGAGTGTGTCACCGGAGCTTTATTGAGGAACAATTGGTGTAAGCATCCCCTCAATGCTGCCATGCATCACCTGTTGTATAATTGAAGAGGCTGAGTGCCTGTTAATGATCCTCTGCTTGACCCTGGGCCTGTATTTGCATTGTTTTTAGCTTAGCACATGGCTAATAGCTAGCCCGAAGGCACGCCGGCCTTGCTGAGGATCGAACACCAATTTCCTCCGTGCCAAGGGCGAGCTTACCACATCATTTGGAACACAAGAGGGAAAAAAAAGGCCGCATGCCTGCACACAAACACAGCCGCTCGTTCTCTGTATTTCCTGCCTCCCGCAACACAGAGTGTCATGCACACATGCACACAAACACACTGTATAACTGAACCTATATGGCCAGGGGGTGCGTTGAATAGGAACAGTGAGAGGTGCTATTTATTTAGCTGATGAGAGTGAACCTGTTAGCAGAGGGGCTGTGAGGGAGAGGCGCTAACACCTCCAGAGAACTGGCTCTTTCCTTAACCCAGGAAGGCGCTTTTAAAGAGGTCACAGAGGGTGAAGAGCGAGAGACAACATGCTACAAAGAAAATTGAGCCTAAATGGAACACACTGGCAAACAGACCCACCCCACACACCCCGCCATTTTTCTGAACATGCCTTTAAATTGGGTTGTAAAAGTGTGTATCTCTCGGGTTTATACGAGAATCCAATCTGCAACGAGGAGGGGATGAGCAACAGAGCAAGTGATAAAAACAAATAAATCAATTTAGTTGCCGGGTTTATTTTCCGATCACAGAGAGCAGTGAGTAATAAAAACTGTATTACACCAATGCTAAGCTTCGCTTGCATTTTTCATTTACGTGCATAGCATTTGCTCGTGTGTGTGTGTGTGTGTGTGTGAATATATTTGTGCAAGACAGTTGCCTTCGTCAGCGACAACAGCACTTTCGTGTGTGTGCTTGTGACAGAAATGCGACTTTCTATTCACCTAGCAGATGCACAATGTCATAACCAATACACAGTAAAAGCCCACTGGGTTCCATTTAACAACACAGAAATATCTACTATGGTATGTGCGCGGATATAAACAATGTTATAGCCTCATCCCTGGCCCACTGCTGTCCTTATGCTGTGTCTATACTTCACTCTCTTTATGGCACTTATTATTGGAAAGTCAACAGACATAAAAGACTCAGTGTGAGCAGAAAAGCCCAGCCAATGTTTTGGAGTGTCATTTGGCAGGTGTAGTGGGGAGGATATTGGGAGAAGGGCAGCAAAATTGCCTCAAATCGAAAAACTATACAGGAAATAATTTACTTGGACTGTATGTCTCTAGGCACTCAACATTTAGAATGGGCTCTGCTACTTTAATTGAAAGGGAAAGAGAGACAGGGAAAGAGAGAGGAAAGCTGTTACAAACAAGAGCATGATTTATGAAATCCACCCCTCTGTTCGTCAGAGCGAGCTCATTATGTATGCGCAACAGTGAGAGTGTGAGAAGACGGATGAGTCGTCCCGGTGGCGGAGGAAGAGGAATGGCGGCGCTAAACTCCGCCGGTAATCAACTGGTGAAATTAAACATCAAAAAAACAGGAATGATTGTGTGCGGCAAAGCGATTTGTCTGCAATTAGCGACCGGTCGCATAACTCACACACAGGCACACATAAACACACTCACGCTTAATGGAACAAGACGTGTCACTGGATGTGTATTTGTGTGTGTATGCAGAAATACGGCACAGGATAACCATTAAAACAGTAAGTTAATAAACTTGAGAGACATTAACAGGACCTGGGGCAATTGGTGAACAGCTACTTCATTTGTCAACAGCTCTTATTGAACGTTTTCTGAGAGGTAGCTGCTTGTATTTATAGCCTTGTCTCTGTCATTTGTTTATGCTAGTTTAGTTAATGTGTGAGAGTGGGGGTGGAAAAGGCCAAGGAGGAGAAAAGAGACTGAGACATTTTTGTTTGCATGGTATTTATAATTTATTGACAGTATTTTTAGTGTGGTATCACAGCTACTTCCATGACCTTCAATATATAAGGCATTGCACAGCCTCACCTTGGCAGGATGAGACATCTCTGGTGTGTACAAACAAAAACACACAATGCACTCAATATAAAGGCAGTGTGTCAATTTTCTCATATGAACTCCTGATAAAGTCCAGAGAATCAGGTCTGGACATTGTCTGGAGTTTGTTTGTCTGTGTCAGAAGCGCTCTCACCCACTGGAAATACTCTGTTTGGTTTAGGCGACGGGCAATGCCTGGGTAGAGTGTGCAAGAGGCAGGATATGACACGGACCACACCGCTAACACATAGCCAGTTTGTTATGTGGTCATGACCAACAAAGTCTCTTGCTGTTCCTTGAATTTGTCGGACGGTTTCACCAAAGGTCCCAAATCTCGTCATCTCTTCAGTTAGACCTTTCCATTGCTGTCTTCGTGTAAATGACCCTTCTTCTTTACCTCCAGATGTTTGTTTTCTTCCAGTTTCAGCAAGTCACATGATAGACACATCATCAACACACCCACCTGCTGGCTGTGAATACAATTCTATTTGCAGTACATGTGTTAAAGGGGCTAATGTCTCAGCTTTTTCTGCAATAACCCTGACAAAAATAGTCGTCTTTAACGTTGGCATGATACGCGGCCGGTCGCCATTATAGTTTAACAGCACTTGGTGGCATCAGGAGGAAACGGAGCGGGACAAGAATGAAAGTTCAGGTGGCAAAGGTCCAGGGAGGGTTTGGGGATGAGTCCAACAAAGACCAATTTTCACTCCGGAGAGCAGTGTTCACATCCCGTAAGATTATAAAGCCAAACCCTGTTCTTTTTTCCTAAACTACATGCTTTTGTTGCCTAAACCCAACCACATTAGTTGTTTGAGGAAAAAAACATAAATTTGCATGGTTGAACTAACGTAGCGCTTTTATTTTGAAAGACAAGGTATGTTAACAGTAAGTTTCTTGTGAAAATTGAAGGGTTTTTGAAAGAAGACAATGCATGTAACAGGCAGAACTTGACAAGGCGTCCCAGAACCCACAACCAATGCACCCAGGGTACCTTTCACCTCATCTGGACATGGAAGGTCAATGACCAAACATAAATATGTGACGAGGTTGGAGTGAGGATGTGTTGTTTTCCTCAATGGAAAGACAAAAGGAATGCGAACCAGAGCCTTAGAGCACTGTATGGAGCTGAATTTTATTTTGGACATTTTGTGAATGTTGCCAGTAGTGTTTACCTCAGTAGGGGCGTCACACAGCAAACACCCAATGTCAGTGCTGAGAGTGTTGCAAGGCTGCAAAGATTTTCACTGGTCCTTTCTCAGTAGCTAAGAAGCTCTTCTCATATGTCTTTCCTTCTGTCTAATTGAATTCCCTGTGCATCACAGGATTACTAGCTGCCTGAGCTTAAGCTTGTACTTTTCTTAATCTTTAACATGATTGCTTGTGGTTGTCTCAGCTGACAGAATAACCTGTGCCATGAAAACCCAGTAGCTGCAGACATCTACTTGTGTAGGACTTAGCAATGCAGATTACTGTGCAGATGTGTTCACTGTAAACAGTCTAATAAATGAGTGATTGAGAGAGCTTAGAATTTTTCGTTGTTTTGTTCAATAGAGATTCATTAGACGGGGGTAGTCTGTTGGAGCTAACAAGTTTTCTAACTGCTTGCTAACTGTCAGTTAGAAGGCTCGTTAGCTCAGTTGAGGAGCATATATATGCTCCTATGTTGCCCAGCTCAGTATCTACTTAATATGACTCATTAAGGAGACCTTTCAAAGGGTTTTATGTTCTCAGTATCTTTCCCTGTGTCAAATGTTTAATGTATGTTTCCTGTGGTCATTATGCTGAAATCACCCACCTTAAGCTTATAGCCTACTGATGTTAAACCTATGTTCTTAACTTTGTGGCTAAGACCATTTTCTTGACTTTAGGTCTCCACAGTGGCTGAATGGATTTTTACCACTCAAAGTGCATTTGAAACGACCATATTGTTAGTTTGCAATTGGAACCGCGAAGCTGGTCCTTACCAGTCTCTTACAATAACCACTTTCACACATGCACAAACCTGAAATTATCTAGACATTACCTGGAGGAGCTGTACGCATGAAAGAAAATGTCCATGTTCATTGTGAAAGTCCAAGTGATGTCCAACTGAGCCCATGTGTGAATAGAGGAGGTATTTTTTCTGGAGAATTCAAAGTGAGTGAGTGGACATGCTGATGATATTTATATCATTAGCCTAAAACTGGAAGAAAACAAACACCTGAGGGTGAAGAAGGGTCATTTACACAAAGCTGAAAACAAAAATGTTGAACTGGAGAGATGAAGAGCTTGAGAACTTCTGTCGATAGGGTCTGAAGTTACAGTTGTCAGACAAATTCAAGGAAAGGCAAGAGACGCTGGTCTATGACCAAAATATGAACCTACTACGAGATCTCGATGTAGTCCACATCATGTCCTGCCTCGTGCATACTCTACCCAGGTGTTACCCCTCACCTAAACCAAAAGGTGTACTTCCAGTGAGTAAGAACGCTTCTGACACAGACAACCTCAACAATGTCAAGACCTGATTCTCTCGACATCGTGAAGAGTTCATCTGAGAAAATGTCTAATGGTAGTTTATATGAAGAGACACAGGACCTTAGGAACATGGGAATGACTCCATCAGTAGCTAACTAGACAATACATACACATGGTTTATTTGAAGCAAGCAAAGCCCCATCAATTCCTCTCTCATTACTGTCCACAAAGTCTTCCTCTTTTGTGGAGCAGTTCAAGAGGTTAAATAAAAGTGCAATTTGAAACACAGCTAATATGCTTTGATGGTTTCCTCATATTGGACTCTCTGGTCACCAAAGTTGGCCATCATATTAAATAATTTGCACACATTTACTTTGCCTACAAATCCACTGACTGTGGCAGTGCCATCAGAGTTATTGAATTTTGCCATTTTAAATGCTGGTGTGGCCAGTTCATAAGGCCATAATTTAAAATGAAACAAGACTGGACCACTTGTGACCAAAGTCCCATGATCGAACTTCCCACTTGTCCACCAGTGAGAGAGCAAAGCTAAGCCTTTATGCGGGTTTATTTGAACAAACAATATAACAGAAATACAACAACAAATGAAGAGCAAGTTGTGCAGGTGCAGATTTAAGAATCCCTTTGGGGCTTATAAAGAATCTTACCTCAGTAAGCATAATGAGCAACAAAAATCATGTAATCAAGACAAGCCTCCAGCCCTGTGACTCAGATTAAGACTGGTTGTCAAATGAGTAAAGCATCATAGTGAGTCCCTTTACTGGGATCTGAAATGTGTTTTCTTTGCTCTCCTCTGTCCTCTGAACAGAAAATTGCCTTGGTGCAGCTCACTGGGAGGCTGGGCTGGGGTTGGATCAGGGGGGCTTTAGCTTCAAATGATTTGTGTGAATTGCTCACACACCGTATGTTGGCCTTTCACCTCGTGCCACCAAGCAGGTGAAATAGGGTTGACCCTAACCCTGCTTTTTTCGCAGCATGCAAAGGAAATGGGATCTGATATGATACATATGGTTTGATAGGGTTCATCAGATCACACAAACTTGAGGGGCCAAATACAAAATCCACATGTTCTTGTGTCTTTTTTTGGACAATGCTCACCCCTCTCGATCTTTATGCCCCCCTGCAGTCTTCAATCTATCTTTTCCTCTTTACCTCTGACCTTTTCATTTTTGAGTTCCTCCATACCAATCTGCTCCTCCATCTTGTCGTCTACACTCTCTCTCAATCCTGCCATGCTACTGACCTTTCAGTTTCATTCTTCCTTCATTTCTCTACCTCTCCTCTCCTTCTGGTCTGGGCTGTAATTCAGCTTGTTTCAGGGCCAGTTAGGCAGCCAGTGGAGTTAATCTGTCTTTTCAGGTCATAAATCACTGCTTGGCATCTCTCTCTCTCTCTCCCTCTCTTTCTATCTCTTTCCCTCTTTCTTTTCTCTCTTTCCCCCCCCTTGCTCTTACCTGCTGCATGGACACAGAGCATACTTTGAGGTGATTGCGTCTGACAGTTAATGCTGGTGTTCTTTGCATGCGTGTTTGTGTGTGCATATGTGAGTTTGTGTGTGGTTATCACAGCTTTAACACCTAACAGATAGGGAGTGAAACTGCATACTCTTGAAGTGCCACAGCCAATAAGAAAAGATTGTTGAAATGTCAAGACCAATCAGAAGTGATGCATCTCTCTGTGGTGCAGTTTGGATCTCTCTGTCTCTGTGTCTCGGCCTTTCGTGAAAACAACAATGGCTGTGGATAAAATTCATCCATAAGATGAGCAAATTCTTTGAACTTTTAGAGGCTTCAATTAACTTTGTGCATGTGTGTGTGTGTGTGTGTGTGTGTGTGTGTGTGTGTGTGTGTGTGCGTGTGTGTGTGTGCGTGTGTGTGCATTCTGACATATCTACGACCTGGCAGGTGCATGGGAAACTGTTGGCCCCCACAACAGACAAAACCACATCAGGAACTAGAAAGGCAGAATTGACGGGGGGAGAAATACAGAAGAAAGAAGGGGAAGGAGAGAAAACAGCTTAGCGTAGCAGGAGGGAGGAGAGAGAAAGAGGGAGAGCGCGGGAGGAGAGTAAGGTTGAATAGCAGGAGGGCGGGAGTGGGAGAGCCGGTGAATGAATGTGTTGTGGATCTATTGTGCCCGGCTCCTGAATGGAGTGTTAGTAAGCTAAGTAGTAACTGGTGATTTACAGCTCCGAGGCCATATCAGCTGAAGTGGGCAAACAATACCCTTTCATAAGTGACATTCAGCGGCTAGAAGAACCATGTAGAACTGTGCTATTCTGGATCTAAAGTGGGGTGAAGTGCTTTGGAAGTCTGTGGTTACATGCGAGAAGACACTTCAGCAGAGAGGAAGAGGAGAGATGGGGGGGAAGCTTGTGAGCGACAAACACAGCATGAGAGAGAGAAAGAGAGTGATAACTGAACATTTTAGCTTTTATGAAATATTTTTATACCAATGTGTTAATTGAGTCTTGTGTTGTCTCTGTTACAAAGTGTGCGACATGATGTTTTCAATAAACAATAAAGAGGAGGGCAGTATCAGCAGTGTTCAAATTCATCACAAAGCTGTTTTTGCAAGTGTGGATGTTTGTGTGTGTGTGTGTGTTTGGGGGGGGTTGGGGAAGTATTGTATATAATCTCCACGCTCTCTCTGCTGGCTGCAGGTTTCCAGAGATTAACTTTCCTTCTCCCTCCCCTGAGCTTTGCGCTATGTTCAGCACCTTGAAGGTCCACTGTGTAGGATTAAGGAAGATATACTGGCAGAAATTAAATATATGATATAATAAGTATGTTTTCTTTGGTGTATAATCACCTGAGAATTAGAAATGTGTTTTCAATACCTTAAAATAAGCCATTAACACTCTCAAGTCACTTTATTAGGTACACCTGCTCAACTGCTGATTAACGCAAATATGTGGCAGCATATCAATGCTTTTAGGCATGTAGACATGGTGAAGACAACCTGCTGAAGTTCAAACTGAGCATCAGAATGTGGAAGAAAGGTGATTTAAGTGATCTGAATGTGGCATGGTTGTTGGTGCCAGACGGGCTGGTCTGAGTATTTCAGAAACTGCTGATCTACTGGGATTTTCACACACAGCCATCTCTAGAGTTTACAGAGGAAGGTCCGCAGAACAGAAAAAAACCAGTGTGCCACAGTTCTCTGGGTGAAAATGCATTGTTGATGCTAGAGGTCAGAGGAGAATGTCTAGACTGGTACGAGATGATAGAAAGGCAACAGTTACTCAACTAACCACTTGTTACAACCAAGGTCTGCAGAAGACCATCTTGGACTGAGCAACACATCAGACCTTGAAGCAGATGGGCTACAGCAGCACAAGACCACACCAGGTGCCACTCCTGTCAGCTAACAACAGGAAACTGAGGCTACAATTCACACAGGCTCACCAAAACTGGACAATAGAAGATTGGAAAAAATGTTGCCTGGTCTGATTAGTCTTGATTTCTGCTGCGACATTCAGATGGTAGGGTCAGAATTTGGCGTAAACAACATGAAAGCATGGATCCATCCTGCCTTGTATCAACGGTTCAGGCTGGTGGTGGTGGTGTAATGGTGCGGGGGATATTTTCTTGGCACACTTTGGGCCCCTTAGTACCAACTGAGCATGGTTTAAACACCACAGCCTACCTGAGTATTGTTGCTGACCGTGTCCATCCCTTTACGACCACAGTGTACCCATCTTCTGATGGCTACTTCCAGCAGGATAACGCACCATGTCACAAAGCTCAAATCATCTCAAACTGGTTTCTTGAACATGACAATGAGTTCACTGTACTCCAATGGCCTCCACAGTCACCAGATCTCAGTCCAATAGAGCACCTTTGGGATGGGGTGGAACGGGAGATTCACATCATGGATGTGCAGCTTGTTGCTGAAGAATTGAGGCAGTCCTGAAGGCAAACCCGGTACTAACAAGATGTACCTTATAAAGTGGCCATTGAGTGTATATCTACAAAGGGAATGGGTCCTCATCTACAGAGGTGGCCATGTTGCACCACCATGTTACTACAGTAGCTGAGAACGGACAAACCAACACTGGCTCAAGACAGGTCCATTCGCATTTTTTTACATTAACTACTGTACTCTACAGCCCCTCTACAATGGGAGCATTGGGAAAATGCAGATTTCTTTTAATGTGAAATCGCTTTGTTTAGTGTTTTTACCTGTTTGAATCTCTAAGTCTGTCTGTTTTGAAGAGAAAGGTACGCTGCAGATGATTCGGTTCAGGGCGAAAACCTCCTGAACAATTAACTCTGGAGGAATTCTAGCCAGGAGACGTTTCAGCTGGTTGTAATCTGCAATCCTCACCACTAGATGCCACTAACTTGCACTAAATTTTACACTCTGTTCCTTTAAAAACTCTTTCCAACCACGTCAAATGTAAAGACACACAATAACTTGACTGCTGCTTTGATAACGAGAAGCTGCATCAGCTACAAAATTTGTGACCGTTTGTATTTGCTGAATATGTTTTCAACCATTTTCCTTCCATCAACGTCTGACTGTCAGTCTATTCCCCCACAGTTGGTGAGAAATGTTGAGACGCCAGTCATTATGAGCAGAGCCGCCCAGCATGGGGACCCTGAACGCAGACCTATCCATGGCATTAGAACAACAAGCCCTGTGACGAATGGGAGAAAATAGAGGAGTCGCGCTGTGTATGTGTGTGAGCGTGTGAATGTGTGTGTGTACCCGCAGCTACACGTTTGCCATCCTGATTTGTTGAGAAAGAGAGAGATCCAGGCGGCCATTCTGACGGTATTGCGCTGCAGAATTGTGATAAGGGCCACACACACACACGTGGACACACACAATCATTCACCTAATCAGCAACTGCATTCCATACTGCAGTGCCCATTCTGCTCTGCATATAGATTGCAAGGGAGATAGTCCGTTCTGCGGAAGTGTCATGGGAGAGGGACACTCAAAAACTCACACACACACACTTGCACGTGCACTCTGAAAAGGAACACACACACACAAGTGCTGCAGGAGCAACAGTTGGCTCTTGCTCGGCTGCCCAAACCCATGAGACCTCCTTTCAGAGACCCCAGAGACCTCAGCCTCCCTCCTAATGCTCCTCCATCCCTTTCCAATTCATCCTCTCCTCTGTTCCGTTCCTCCCCCTCCTCTGCCCTTCCCGCCCCAGAGAGTTCTCAGTTCTGACAGAACAGTTAATCATATACTCTCTGCAGGTCTCATCCTATGTGTGTGTTTGTGTGCATGTGCATGTGTGTGTGTGCGGCAGTGTGTGCACGCGTGTGTCCAGATGTACACCTTCATTTTCAACAAGACAGAGGATCTATCTCTCTCAGCTCCATTTTTCACTCATTTCCTTTCACTTTTTTCAACCCTTCTTTGCCTGCCCTTCATCTCTCATATCTTACCCATGTGAGTATTAAAAACACAAACAAGTACATAAAGGAAAATACATTCTTTAATATTGAAACCCCCCAGAGCACAGTTGGTGTAGTTTGGGATGACATAGTCATATAATGCTTTTGTTGTCAGCATAGCCTGCTTCATCTGTCTCTATTTTGGTACATTTCTTCCCAGTGTGATGGAAGTGACACCAATTAAAGACGTACTCCAGAAATTGAAAGGATTGGTTCACAATTCTTCAAGTCTTGCTTTAAACAATTCTCAGGTGCCCATTTAAACACTGAAACAGGTTTTGTTCGGTGTAATAATTCCTCTTGTTCACACTGGCAATTAAAGGGGAACTGTTATATTACTCCTATATGGTTAACACAGTCCAAAAATACTAGCAAACTTGAGCAACTCTCTCCAAAATCCAAAAACTAGAGTGCTAAAACTCAAAGGTGTGATGTCACAGGGTGTAAAGTCTGGAGCTGCTACATAGACATAAATTGGGAATGATTTTATAGATAACACTGAGAGCACCCAGGTAAATGTTCTGAGTATATGGGTACATTTTCTGTTTTAGAACAGAGAACACTACAATAGAGGTCATTTGGGAAAAAAGAAAAACATTCTGTGGGTCCACGAAACCAGGCTCCCAATCACTAGGCTCCTTCGAGATGAGCCAGGCCTGTGCAGGCCGATCACCAGCAATCGGCGCATAGTGCATGCCGGTTAGTTTTGTGTCCGACTTCATCCCGACTTACTCTGATGTTTTACAAAAGTGGACGGTGATAAAGTTGCGAGAGCGAGGCGGCCGCAGTTTTTAGAGCCAGGCGCTGCAGTTGCTCTCCACTGACTGCACCGCCTGGCTCTCACCTGATCTAACAGCTGATTGGTTTTGATGTGGACTCAACAATATGACGTTAATTTTTGTTAAATTTCAGATATTTAAATTTTATTTGTCCGATTTGAAGGTTTATTCTCTTAACGGAATACATATTGTGTGACTAATGGAGACTGAAAACAAGCTTGTATATAAGTCTGGCAGCATTTTAATAAATTGGCATCATATCAGACAGGATGTAAGTGTTTCTGTGACTTCCTGTACAGATTGAGGGCTGCTGGAAACTGTCAGGAAACTGTCCGACTTGATCACCGCTATTTGTCACTGCCCCCTGCTGCAGCCACCTGATCTCGTCTACTTTCTGGGCAAGGCGCAGTCCATCTTGAACGAGGCTATTGTCTATGGAGCAGCTCCAGATTTTCATACTTGATGACATCACAAGTTCGAGACTTATGGTGCGTTGCGTTTGCGCTTGGAAGTTGGAATTCCCGAGTTCAGAGTTGTAAATTTTAACTGGAATGCCCAGGCTGCTAAGAATCCCTCTCAGCTTTGCAGCCAGTTTTTCCCAGTGGCCACTTTAGGTATTGCAACAAAAAAAAAAATCTTTGTGTAAAAGTTTTCCCCATAGACCACCATTGTAAAAGAGACACATGTAAAACTGTTGACAGGACAACTTAAACTGCAAACAAGATCAATTATGAGTCTTTCTATTATGAATTTTATATCCATGGAGGTTTTATATTTGTAAAACTTTCCTGGAGATGAGAAAAGTGATTCAGCATTTGTATGTGGGCCCCATGCGGTTTGTAAATGAGCTTAAAAAATGGGATTGTCCATGGGATCCATATTGACTCCATGCCAATTGCCCACATGAACCTTAGTGAGCCAAACATGTGTTATACTACAGCTACCTAGGTACCAAGTAGGTATGATCAAAAAATGGGCATCTTATCTTGAGCCCAATTGAGTAAAAACACCCCTGTGGGCAACTGACGTGGCGCCATTATGGAACCCTTGAACAATCCCATTTTGGGCCCATTTTTCAGCTCATTTACTCCCCACATGGGCCCCACATGCAAATGTTGGCTGGGATGTAAAGTCTATGAGCCGAATGGGAACTTGCAGGCGGAACCGGCGGGAAAAACACCACTGTGCATATTCAGTGGGCCACATACCACAGAAGTAAACCTGAAACCTAGAAACTTTTTTTGGTGTGTGCATTACACAACTCCACTGGAAAGAAAAGGCATCATCTTTCCACCCAGTATCTATGTATTATTATAGATCAGTGGGAACAGCCCCTGAAGTCAGATTTCTGTCTCAGAAAGTCACAGGTACCTCAACAACTCAATATGGCTGCTCTGTGCATCAACCATGGTGAAAACTGTAGTAATATCCTGTTTATTAGCACCTCTGTCCTATTTGTATCTCAATAAAACAGTCACTACTGTCAGACTGTGGACATACTGCTACAGTGTTTGCATGCACAAAATGCAGCTTAATGCATTTATATCAACTGGAAATGGCTAACCTGTCTTGAACTGGTATTGCTATCATCATCTTGGTTTCTGTCTTGTTTGACTGAAACACAATCAACTCTAATGTCATTCCCAGCTCCAACCTCTGACTTCGGAGGTAAATGGAACGCAACATTACTTTTCTGGTTTCTGGCTGTGAGAGAGTAGCTCATATTCACCGCTGGCGATTGAGCTTTCCTAGGCCATGGAAATAACATATAGGGATTATTAATTTATGTGACATTCTCCTTTAAAAGATCCCTTCCTAACTTACTTACATTCAGGAAGTTGGGGGATTCACAAGGGTTGTATTTCTAAGGAAGAAGACAAATGGTCAGAATCAATGCAACAGAGGCCCCTGACTTTTTATTCCTACTATCGGCCAAGATCCAAAAAAAAGCCAGATCCAGCAATTCCCATTATGCAACTTACTAACATCATTAGTTGGACTCTCCCTGCAGCTTTCCGAAACTCCCACATCTTTCAAGCTCCTGCCCATAGTTTGCAACACAGGCTTTTTGATAAGAATTTGTAGTCTCCGTGCCCAAAACTGAGATAAGCCACGGAGGACATTACACAGCTGTTTTTCACAGGCTGAGTAGTACTCCCCATGGCGAGTAATCTGGTCCAAATATGTAAAATCGGTGGAGCGGCCTCTTTAATCAGAAGTAAAACTCAGGTCCGTTGAGGCTGCTGTCGGTGAAGGAGGTGGTAATTCTGTGTCTGCTACGGTGTATTTCTCCTTCTATGACTATTGTCAGTGGAGAAAGAACCCCTGTTTAAAGCTGAAATCTGTAACTTTCCGCATGTTGTCGCCTTCGCCTGTGGTGAGAGGTCTCCAGCAAAGATGGCCGAGTTGTTACGGGGAGGTTGTGTGGAATCAGCCATTGCAAGACTTGGAAAAATATCTCAGCTAGTGAAGTGTGAACCTACTGGGGCTTATGCTTCATTTTGATGCGTGAAACTACAAATGTGGTGCGAAATGTGCCGCTTTCAGTAAGCTGGCTCAGTTTTAAGTGGACTTTATCGGCGCTGTCAGCCAGGACAGGAGCAACCTGACGAGTCACGTTCGGCTCACTCGCGGACTACACAGTCTCACAGTCCAGTTAATGTACTGACTTATGTGTTTTACACTGCACCATACAAAATGAACATCTTAAGAAGTTATGATTTTAGAAGCATTATGGAAATCAGTTTTTATTTTAGAGACAGAACTAACTTGAGCCCCAAATCCACATACATGAAAGTTATGTGGACTTATATGGAGTTATAGATTTTTTGGCCCATTCCAGATGTATGCGGAGCAATTCAAGGCAATGATATAAAGAGAAAACACTTGTCTTGTGGGCAGAGGACTCTCTGTCATTTCCCTAAGCAAGCAAAAGAGTTGCTAAAGAACATGTTGCTGCTTTGTGCAGTTATGTTAGTATTAGTAATGATTATATGATAATAACCTGCAACCTTCCTCTCATACTAGAAATTCAGGAACCAAGTTCAGCATGAGGTCAGTTCAGGTAAATATAAAAACAACTCATACCTGCTCACTCACTAACCTGACCTCCAAAACCATACTTTTCCACCTCCGACAAAGGCTACTCTTTTTCATGCTTTGGCACTGAGCGTCGGCACCGAAGGTTAATTATGAAGTGGTTATTTCTGGGCTACTGGATATTGGAAATTGCTCTGGGTGTATTTCTTCTGTTACAGATAAAATACAAGATAGACATCACCCAGAGTATCATGAGATCACAGCTTCCAGACATCAAGGACAGTTACAGCATTTTTATACAGACCCAGCCCCATCCTGCCGGCTCATCTTTGTTTGCAGATTGAGATTCAGATACAGTTTTGTCCCTGGAGTCATCACCTGTCTGCCCACCACCGCTAACTCTCACCACATCTGCCACCCATACAGACAAAGCACCCATCGCATACGCTGCTGTACTCAAGTACTACCTGTTACTATTTCATACACAGCAATCTTTTTTTTGTTTCTCCAGTCGTCAGCTATGTCAGATATTCTGTGCATGTGATTTCATAGTCACTAATAAGCTACAGTGTTTATCTTGCATCACTTCACATCAGTATGGGTCCTTCTTAAGCTATCATGATTTCCCTGTCAGAAATAACAAAAACAAAAACATATTTCTTTGATTTGTCACACTTACTTGACACCAAATAGAACGTACAATTTTTAATATACAAAAAGTGCCATTTTATGTGTGTTTTTTGCATTATTTCCTTCATCCCTGGGCCAAAATTTAGAAATTCAACCCTGTTTAATTCTGAATTTAATACTGACCTAAATGAAGCTTTGCCTAAGTTAATGCAGGACATGACAGCCATACGCCCCAGCTGTAACCGGCTGACAGCCAGCTGACTGGATCATTGCTTCTAATCAGTCTCACAACAATCACAGCCCATTCTCACAACAAGGCGGTCCATTTAAATATGGCCTCCTACTCACTGATACTTGCTTCACGAATGCTGCCACACACTGCTGCTGCTGACAAAGCTTTGCCTCCTCCACCCCAGCCTCCACCTTTCTAATTCTGGGCCCTAACATGACTTAAAGTTTAAAAGGGTATTTTATGTCTTGCTTTTGGGCCCACTCTTGTACACCCTGGGGGGTTTTCTGCATCGCGCTTGCTGTACTGGTTTAGCATGCTGCTTGTCTGATCCAGGGAGCATCTTAAGAGTGAAGCCATCAGCGCAGAGTATAACTGTATCTCCATTTGTTGCAATAAATGGTTAAATACATGAGAGTGTTCCTGACTGAATATTAACTTTTTATACAAATGACACATTATTCCAAATTTAATGAAATGTGATGTACAATATATTCGTATTTTATGTCTTTTTTAAGATAAAAAGAACACCTGTCATTTGGGGTTAATGTCATTTCCACCACACAAAAATATATAAATTGTACAATTTTTTTTTTTTTTCCTTTCTTTTTTAATTTTTAAAGTTTGTGGTTTATAGCAACAGAGAGCATATGGCTGGAGGACAGGTAGCTCCTGAAATAAGAAGAAATTAAGGTCAGAATGTGTTTATTGGCTGTCCTTTCGAAACAGCTTATATTTCCTTTGAATGTACAAATTATAATAAAACCATAAAATTTGATGTGGTGTATTTTGTGTATCTTTAGTTCTAAATGAACATTAGCAAGCTAACATGGGAGTTTTTTTTTTTTAAGCCATTCCTGTCACTTTGTTTATTGTGATGAAACAGACATATGATAATGACAGTTATAAAGCCAGGGTTATATTACTGAAAATATTGTATTGTATTGTACACATTTTTTTTTTTAAATATGTGTAGTTGAAGAATGAGCCACACACCTTTTATTTATGTGTACCAGACAGAAAGATATTATATCCTTATTTGTAATTTAGACAAAATGTTTTCTAAGTCAAAAATTAAAATTTGCTACTTTTTTGTACTTATTTATTTTTTTATATATATTTTTTATTATAAAATAAAAGACTGGGTCTAATAATTGTGTTTAAAAGTATTAACAAGCTGTTTTTTTTTTTGTTTTGTTTTTTTTCTCCTTAATGAGTGTTTGGTGATGATATGAAGAACATGAATAAGGTTAGGGCATATAATATGTCTTTGGATCACAACCCTAACTTGCAACAACACCCTTATTTGTAATTTAGAAATTTAGTTTTTTAAATAAAATCTGAAAATATGTAACTTTTATGTACTTGTTTATTAATTTATTTTTATTATGAAATAAATGACTGGGACTAATATTTGTGTTGATCGCTGTTGTTTAAAAGTATTTATGAGGTTGTGTTTTTTTTGTTTGTTTTTTTGTTTTGTTTTTTTCCTCCTTAAAGTTGTTAATGAGTTTTTGGTTAGGCTTAGTTGGGGCATATAACATGTGTAAGAGACTTTGGATCCCAATCCCTAACTTGCAAAACACCCTCTGCTCATATTCTCATGTTACACATTTTTGTATAAGTCAAACCATCCTTGTTACCTCCCTCATGCTGATATGTTATAGCGACGAACACTGATACTCTCCCTCTCGCTCACACACACATGCACACACACACACGCACGCACACAGTGTGGTGGGTGCGAGAGAATAATACAAGTCAGCAATTTTGAGGTGTGAAAATTGCTCTTGCTCTCCGGGATATTTTTAATTTCCTATTAAACATCATTGCACTCGCATGATTATGCATTGAAACCACACCCATGCACACGCGCACCTGCACACACACACACACACAGACACACTACACACACATATATGCACCGTCTCTCTCTGTCAAAGACAAACTCGCCAAGTTCACACTGCGTGACTGCCCATGTGATGCTCATCCTTGTCCTCCATTTCATTAGACAGGGGGGCCGAGCGAGCTATTCTGGGAGAGAACGGTAACTCTTTGTTGGTTGCTCAGCTGAAGAGACGTCTCCAATAGCAACTGAGACCTTTGGCCTCCCCCCTGTGGCGTCCAGCTCTCATACTTGTGGTTGTGAGTGTCCATGTCTGTCTCTGTGCGTGTATGTGTGTGTGTATGTGTGTGTTTGCATGAGTTCACCCCCGTGTGTGTTCAGCCTTTTAAGTGTGTACCTGTGTTTTGCATGTGTGTTTGTGCGTGTACGGGCGAAACAGGATGCGATCTATCACTCGTGGATCTATAACAGTGGCACACAGCGAGGGATGAACACGTTAGTGTCAGTTGCAGACGAGGGAGACGAGCAGAGGAGAGGAGTGATGTGACTGTTATCGATCCTGCCTGGTAATTACAGCGCGATTTATTACCAGAGAGAGAGGAGGGAGAGACAGAGAGAGAAGGTATCATATTTAGTTTGGGGTTGTAAGTCAGGTTTTTGGCGAGAGGGAACAAGGTCAGAGAGAGACAGAGATAGATCACTTTACCCCTCCCTCCCTTGAGTGCTGTGCGATCTGATCACTGTTGTGCTTCCTGACATCCTCCCCCGTCCTTTCTCTCCCCACTCATTCCTATTTTCTTTTTTTTTTCCTTAAATCATCACATCACCATATGATGCAGTGCACTTCTGCTCGACACATGCAGACTCCTGTTTGTTTTCTTAAACACTCTTGCGTACATTTAGCCTTTCCATGCATGGTGCCTTCTTGCCTGTCAGAAGCATCACTTGTAATCAGTGCAGAGATGAAGTGTTGATATGATATGAAGTGAAGGTGCGCTCTGTCACTCTAACAACAAGCCTGCCAGTGTTTGTGGCTTGTAAAAGTGTGGGAGTGTTGGGTTGTTTACAGAGATGTGTGGGCGTTAAGCATGATCTTGTGGGTATGTGTGCGCATTTATGTGTGTTTCTGTTTGTGTGGAGGCAATATTGTTCCTGAATATGTCAAAAAGCTATGTTCTTATTGGCGTACCACATCCTGTCTTTCAATGAGTCACACAGAAAAACACACACGTATCAAAACCCTTTACTACGATCCTACTCACGTATATGTCTGTTTGAACTGCAGATAGGTGGTGACTTTTTTTTTTTTGTCCTGACCACTAAGTGTTTTGTAAATATTACACCAGATGCTGTTCTGGCCCGGATAGCATTGATGTCATTACATTACCGCAACTAACAGTCCTTACACACTGATTTTTTTTTTTTTTTTTTGCTTTCATTGTTGCACCAAAGCCATTTGTGTATGAAAGTGAAAATAAAATATATTGACATACTTTCTACAGACACACACACACATATATAGGAAGACAAAACCATGAAGACAAAGAGAAAGTTATGTCATAACTTTTCAAACTCTGCTCTGTGTAACTGTAGAATGCAAAAAACATTTATTTCTCTTAGTTACAGTTGCGCCCCAAGGACGTGGGGGGCAGCATCCTGATGCAATTGCCCCTCTCCACTTGCCCCCCACAGCAAAAACTACTGGAGCAGGGGCATAATTGCAGGCAGGGCAATTGCACTTGGGCCCATAGAGAGTGGGCCCTACAACTATTACCCTTTTTCCATTGAGTCTTTTTTAGACGCGCCATGCTACGGCAAGCTGCACCCGGAGATGGACCCTCTCAGGAATAGGTCCAAAAGCCGGGCCACCCGCCCTCAAGCAGGTAGTAGTGACATCTTGCCGACTGCAGTCAACCCCCGATGACCCCGCTTCTTCCCCCCAAACAAACACGTGTGCTCAGAGACTCCACTCACCCCTGTCTAGAAAGGTGTTTTTAAAGTCTCTGTGTTCAGCTCTCCGTACCTTTGTAGGTTCTCACTGAACCACTGTGGTTTGGAGTTAGTTTCTCTCCTGCATCCTGTTTTCACTTTAGATGTCTGCTTTATTTCACTGTTTCATGCTCGCTATCCACTGTATTACTGTAGAAGTTGTGTGAAGTTGCTCCTGGAAAACTCAACATTTTCCTTATCCTGGTGCTTCACAATAAAAGTTTATACATAACTAAATTACAGGGGACTTTTATTGTGAAATGAAATGTGTTTATCACTGAATTAGTGGAACGTAGTGAGCTGCTTTGATTCAACTAAGACAAGTGTAAAAACATGGCAGGGAGGAAAGTGAAAGCAGAAACAGCCACGGTGAGATGTTGATGAAGAGCTGCAGACAACAGCCTCTTACTGCACCTCTGCAAACAGCTAACCTCCAACAGGTAAACGTCTTTTACCTGCCCTGCTGTGTGATGGAAAAAACACATGCAGCAAAAATAACAGGGAACTCCAGCCGTGGATCAGCCTTCTGCTTTTAAACATCATCACTGAAGACAAGCCGTCATTAGTTTAAGACACACCTTCAAGAGAGTAGCCCTGTTGTCATGGAAATGCAAATTCCTGCTGTGCTGGGCTGACAGCCCAAACCAAGCCAAGCCAAGCCAAGCCAGCCCATGACTGTCGAAAAGGGGATAGATGTTAGCAGGAAAATAGGCCCTTGTGAGTAATTTAGATTGCCACCTTAGAAAGATGTCTGTGTTCAAAGAAAAACTCACATTTAATTAAAAATGGTGCCGTGTGCTTTATATGCCTTTGAAAAGGCAAACCCATCTCCATCCTGGTTTTCTTTCTTTCTTTCTTTTTGTAAAATAGCCAGTAGCAACCTAAACCAAAATATGTTATAAAATATAAAAAATATGCTTATTATATATGAACTATAAATAAGGTATAAAAACTATTCAATTAAATGAATAATTCCTTGTTTTCTTTGGTATTTTTGTCCTGTAGATATAATGATGATTTCTGGGTGACCTCTCATCTCAAGATATCTGAATGAAAATGGGCTCTAAGGGTTCCCAGGAGTCCCCCCTAAACTTGAGCAAGTTCCCAGTAAATGTTTTATTCCTTACAATCAATGTACTCCTTTTCTTTTCATTGTATTTGCATTTTTAAAGAAAAGGACAACCAGGCTGTTTGAAGAACAATAAATTAAACACATTAAAACAGGACTGTTGTGGAACTCATAACAGGAACAGTGTTAGTCTATGCACATCAAATGATTAATAAAAAAAATATCCATATCTCTTACTATCCATATAGACATAGTTTTAAACTAGCTTATAAGGCTGTAGCTACAGAGTCATCATTGAACGGGATCATATCTGCCAGGGGGTCTTACACCCCCATCCCCCATCCCCTGGGAAAAAAATCAAACATTGAAGACTCCTACCCTATTAGCCTATATTCTATATGAGGTATCAGAAGCAAGAGGAACTACACAGTACACTATACAAATATTCAATAAATGAAAGCAACTGCTGTCTACAGAAATTACACATGCAGCACAACATAAATGATTGACACTTTTAACAATCATATTACATAAATATTCATTTTCAAAACATCTGAAAGTAATGAAATAGAGACACAGCACAGTGTTTTACAGTGTCTTGTTTAGTTCATTCATGATTATAATTACATTTGCTATTGATGATAACAGGTGTGGGGTTGCCCTTTGTAGTGTAGCATTTTTTTTATATATATATTTTATCAATATATTAGAGGAGGAACATTTCGAGCATATTTGAATTTTGAGTGGGATGTGTCTCAGGTAGATCCCAATTCGTATTGTAATTACTGGCTTGGATTATACACTGCAACAGCATCAAAGCCCTTTAATTCTGTCATGACTTTTGGTTTTGGTGTGCCACCCTGAGATTTTCTGTTGTCACATCTGGCCGCCCTCAATGAAAAAATTCTTGGGGTGCCACTGTATAGATTCATTCTTTGAATAGTTTTAGTCTTATTATTATTATTATCACATGACGTGCAGATAAAATCCAGGCCCCACTTTTACTGTAAATGTATTTTCCTTTGTATCAAAGCCACACATGCAGGGCTGCTATAGGAGCGTCATGTTATACTGAGGGATGGATTAGATTAAAATTAGGACTTTATCTGGAGCTGCTAAATAAAGAATTGATTTGATATTATTCATAGCAGAGTATAGTTTGCTGGTGTATGTTGCTATGGTAATCCTGCTATTGGCAGCATTCCAGTAATAGATTGATTTGGGTCTGGTTATTCTATACACTACTGTCTTTTTCTGTGTGTGCGTGCACGCGTGTACATGTGTGTGCTGTCGTGCGCGTTTATCTCTGCCTTATCAATCTGTGAGCGCTATATATTGATTGGCCAAAAGATATTTCCTCTAATGTGCTTGGGGGATGAGGAGTAGAAGAGAGTGGGGGGTGGGGGGGTGACAGCTTTCACTTAGCCTCGGAGCTCTTAAGAGAATATCTATCTATCAACATTTCCAGGCATGGGGAGGGGTCAGGAGCAGGTAGGTGGTTCGATTACACACATACACACACACACACACACACACAGAGGAGAAGCAGCAGGAATCATTAAAATAGCAACGGCATCAAGCAGCCAACACACCTAAGCAAAGCTCGAGCTTGTTGTTGTTTACACTGTGGGAGGCAAAGAGCTGATGCATCTCAGAGAGCTGCTAGTTTAAGCAATAGATCCTGCTCTTTGTGGGAACAGCCAGGAGAGAAGAGTATCATTATTAGTGCCAGGGCTCGGGGTCTAGTATGTGTTCGGTGCGAGCATGCAACAATCTGTCCAATGTTTTGTTTTGTTTTTAATTAGGGGGGGTTAAAGCGTGAACGCTGCACTGTCTGCATGCCTCCTGCCCCGACTCCTGGGATGATGTGATGCATCGTGATGATAATGCCTTTCCCTGTTTTTACACTCGAGCTCCATTTGCTCTCTTCAGGCCTCGAACAGGGCGAGAGACTAACAGAGCCACCATTAAACTCTCAGCAGGGAGAGAGAAGAGGGGGGAATCAGTCGCTCCTCCTCTCTTATCTCTCACTTAACAAAAGCCTCTGATGAAGACAACAAGCATTCTCCCGCTCTCTGTCTCTCTCTTGCTCTCTCTCATTTGTCTCTTGCTCTCCTCTGTTTAACTGTCAGAGTGCTAGTTGAACATGGCAGCTCCGACACTTTTCACATCTCTAGTCCTTTGTTGTGTGTGCTCTCACATGTGTGTGTGTGAGAGGCAGCATCCTTGCTTGCGTCTCTGTGCTTCCTGTACTTACACCTTGTGTCAGCACACGAGTTTGTGTTGTACTGACCATATGCTTGCATGTGTGCATCCTCTCTCAGCAGCTACTGTTCCTTTGTTTTGCGGCAGTGAACGTCTCCGTAATTATCTTTAGAGGTTAACACAAACATGCGTGGCAACACATAGCCTACAATGAAGTCCATGCACAGCTGTCTAGTTTTCAATTCTGGCTTATTGTTTCCAACTAGCACAATAGCAGAAGTGGTTCTTAGCTTGCAATGTGGAGGAAATGGGTGAACAGCCTCTCTAATTACACTTCACCCACTGACACTAATTTACATACAAACACAATCGCACTCCAATCCAAACCTTCATTATCTCTGGATTCCATTCTGTAGGGCATGATATTCTGGCTGTTATATTTCATTCAAGCTCTGTGTCTCAGTACCACTGCTTAGTCATTACACTAACTGAGAGCCACAAATAGGGTTTCCAGCGAGACTGCAAATTTGTCAAACCAAGTAAAGGGTAAGTAAAAGGAACATGATACTAGTGTAAAAATGGGCTCTTTCCTTGTGCTCTGTGTTCAGACAGTGAACTATCTCTGAGTGTTTGCATGTTTTTGTTCGGGGCCTGATGTTGTATGTAGCCCACAGTCCGCCCAGACGTCACCCTGCGAGAGCTGACAGCACAACTGCGTGTCTGTCTTTCTCAGGGTTCGTGCATTTTCCTCGCACTTCAGACTTCACTCTCTGCACACACACACGCTAAATAAGCTCTATTGTAAGGCCATTACAATGTGAATGAGGGGCCCACCAGCTCCATTGAGATGTGTGTGAGTGAGTGTGTGTCAGTGCAAATAGGTTAGAGAGATTGATGAACTAGTAGGAAGGGAGAAGGGAACACCTAATCAAGTTAAAAACTGTGTGATTGACATGCTGCGCCCAGTTGATTGACGTTCTACAGAAGTGGGCCTAATGGGGCTGATTCACACGTGGGTGAACATGCATGAATGAGTGTATTTTGAACAGTGAATACCAGAAATGTCTTGCATTCATCCGCATGATTGATACCATTTTTGATTATGTGAAAATGTTTTTTTTTTTTTTTTACACCAGCTATAGTCTAAGTGTCTCTCTTCCTTCCTGTTCTTTTTTATCCTTGAGTACTACAACTTGTGCAAGGAGCGAGAGGGAGTCAGCAAGGCGCGCCATTAACTTGCACTGGTGCGTATCCGTGCGTGACATCCCTCATCCGACTAACACCAACTAACGGGCCGTGAGCTTTTACCGGGGCCCGTGATCGCTGATGCCCGAGAAAAAGGCTGTTTGTGTCAATCACACCGAGCCCCCTCCCCTTCTTTCCTTCCTACCTCACTCTCTTTCTCTCTCTCTCTCGCTCCCTCGATCGCCTCCACTTGTGTAGGCGCTCTTAAACCGGAGCATTTACGCACGGCAGTCAGTCGTTAACGGGCAGCCTGATATCGGTGCTCCTCCGTCCGTCTCCTCTGCTGGCTAATCTCCACCTCATAGAGCAGAGATTAAGAGAGAAGTGAGCATAGCGGGAGAGAGGAGAAGACCGCGGGGGAGACGAGAGTAAGAGAAAGAGAAGAATGATGAAAGGGGGGAGGAGGAGAGCCGATCATTCCGGCTGCCCGCATCTGCTGCTGCTCTAGTGGAGGGTAGAGAGAGAGAGAGTGTGTATGTGTGTGTTTGAGAGGGGAGATGGCACAACGCTTCAGCATCCAAAACATACGGGAGTGGTGCGCCACCGAGACCGGAGCCCCGGACCCACCCGAAGCAGCAGCATCACACTCACCGCTCTCCCGTCACGCCTCTTCCCCGCACAGCAGCGCCTCAGCTTCGGTGAGAGGTAGGTGGGCGAGTCGGGGCTCGTTGTTAACAGAAACTTCAGCGGCAGGAAGCGGGATGGGGAAACTCTCAGGGATCATCTGCTGTTAGTTTGAGTTAATCTGTCAGTGTGGGGATGTTTATGCTGCGGGTTGCTTTCTTTTTCCATTAGAGATTAAACCGCACAAACAGAATAGCAGATTAGATTTATAAACATTTCAGTGTGTTCCTCCAGTTTTGTAGTGTTTATCCCAAACTTAACCCCCTTAATTCACTGCTAATCAAATTTAATTTAATTAAAACGAGATGATGTTGTCGTGGCTTTCAAATTGCACTTAAAACCAACTCATTATTTTAACAACTGCTTTAAACACAGAAGTATTCATTTTGAAGTTTAGTGCATTTTTGTTTAAAAATATGAAAAATGGTTCAAAACTTTTTTTTTTTTCATGCAGCATTTCACAAAATACACAAAACAGCTCCTAATCCAAGAAGTATATATAGCTTTTTTGCACAGTGCATGGATAACCAGTGGGAGTTATAGCTATTAAATGACAAGAGGAAAACTTCCATGTGAAGTCTCTCACATTATTAATCCAATTCCAGCGCCCTCATGTGGCTCCTAATAGTGAAACACATGCATACCTCCAGTAACAGGTTAAACTCACCTATAGTTGTCAGATTTTATTCCTCATTTTAAATCTCAAAGCACCAGTTTGAATTACTCTAAGACTGAGTAAGTGTGCCCTACTTTTCTTGGTACAAGAGACAATTTCCTGCACATTTTTTGGTGTGTAATAAAACCCAGATACGCTATCTAACGGAATTAGTGTAGTCATTCAAGTACCAATTAAGATGACACACATTTCCTTTAACAAAAAAATGACTACTTTCTGCTCAGCTGTGAAGACAACTGTTAAGAGTTTTTTTCGTTTTCTGGTATCATATTTAAGGACTTCATCCTCTATGACCTTCTCTTCCCGTGTGTTCTCCAAAGGCAAGGAACAAGGAGAGAAGGATGGGGAACGTGAGGGAAGACTATTGATATTCAAACAGACAGAAGGAGAGAAAGAGGGGGTGTAGAAAGACAGAGAGAGGGGGAGAGTGAGGCACAGAGAGAGAAAAGAGAGAGAAAGAGATGCTGTGGGATCTTTTCTTCTCCCTGGCTCCCGGCACATACATTAAGATGCTAATCCTGGTCTTTTTTGTCTCTTTCTATAATTCATTGCATTTTGTTCCTCTCTCTGCTCTGTCTCTCTTATTCTTGCACTTTTCTCTTGCTCTCCATTTCCTCTGTACTGTCATGGGCTCCCCCCAGATTAGTGCTCCTGGCGAAAGGATTCCAGCTCTAATTTTGTGGTATTTCAGATGATTAGGTTCAGAAATAGGACAGAAGTGCACCGAGTTTGGCGCAATTAGAGGAATTCTCTGTAGAGCTTCATGGGACTGATTAGTTGAGCTCCCATCCACCTCCCCACACTGCCACATTAACACACAACCAGCTGTTGTTTATTTGTGAAGCTTGACTTTTGTGTTGTGTTTGTGCTTTTAACTGTGATGTCACTTTGTGTGTGTGTGTGTGCGTGTGTGTGTGTGCCAGAGGTTGGATAAGCCCTAAGGATGCAAGTTGTTTTCAATCAGCTCTGTAGTTACCAGCTGTGCCCTCGCATTCCCCAGGGTGGCACAACCTAGGTACGCGCACACCCGCGAGCACGTTCGTGGAGAACTAATGCATACTATTCAACCTTGCCCAACAAATTCACTCTTTCTTCTTTTCTCCTTGTCCCCTTTCTCTGCAGGCATTAATCATCACTCCCTCCGTCTCTGCATGTGATTCCTCCGTGAGGACCTGGAAGGAGAGTACCTCGACTGCGTTTCCCTCAATGAAGACCTTTGTTCCCCGGCATCCGGCACAGCTCCCCTCTCCACCTGCCATGGTGACATGACACACCCTTGAGTGGCTTTGCTCCTTTCTCGCACACACAGACAATCTCTTGGGCGCCTCAAACCCCCAAACTCGTGCTCTCTAGGCTCTGGCAAACTAAAAAAGAAAGACATCTCCTTCTCCTACGCACAACATCTCCCCACATCGCGATGACCGTGGCCGTGCGATTCCGCCGCCACTTACGCAGGCTCCTGCTCCTGCTGGCCTCTTGCTGTCTCCTCTCCCTGCTCCTCTCTGCCTACTTTCTGTTTACGAACTCCTCCCCTTCCATGCAGCTTGGACAATCCCCCGAACCTGCCTGCTCCCAGCCGCTCTCCCCGTACCATCAGCTTCCATACCCGTACCCTCCTAACCCTCCTCACACACATGTCCACACTGACCCGGTTGTGCTCGTGCTGGTGGAGTCCCAATACTCCCAGCTGGGTCAGGACATTGTGGCTATATTGGAGTCGGCACACTTCCAGTTTCGCATGGAGATCGCCTCAGGGAAGGGCGACCTTCCACCGCTGACAGAGAAAGGCCGCGGACGATATTCACTCATCATTTATGAAAACCTATTAAAGTATGCACATGCAGACACATGGAACAGACAGCTGTTGCATCAATACTGCACTGAGTACAGAGTGGGCATCATAGGTTTCTACCGCTCCACTGAGAACTCCCCACCTCTCCTCAAACTCCGAGGCCTCCCGCTGGTGCTAAGGACCAACCAGGCACTTTGGGACTGCTGTGTGGTGTCTAGCTCACCCCTCCTCCACCTGACCAAGCCCGGCACAGATCGAGGGGCTTTACCTGGAGAGGACTGGACCTCTTTTTCCTCTAATCACTCCACCTACCAGGCTGTGCTGCATGCACGGGCCAAGGAGGGGGCGGGGGCAGGTAGTGGCGATAATCCAGGGCCTGGTTTTAGTTTAGGCCTCCAAGCCACTGTGGTGCAGGACATGGGGCTCTATGATGGGGTGAGGAGGGTACTGTTTGGCCAGGGACTGGGCTACTGGCTCCACAGACTTATCTTAGTGGATGCCATCTCCTACCTCACGGACAGGAAGCTTACTTTGGGTCTGGACCGGCACATACTGGTGGATATAGACGACATTTTCGTGGGGAAGGAAGGGACACGCATGAACGCCAAGGATGTGAAGGTATTGAGGGTGATGGGTGTGTGATAATGTGCATTAGAGAGTGGAATAGAGGAGATGAATTCATGTTGGGGTCAGTGATGTTTTCATTCTGCTGTCAATTACGACAAAAACAATAATTGATGGCAGTGCATTGGTGAAAATAAGGAATGTTTACTTATTGCTGTGAAAGTCTGCAGACACCTCAGAGAAAGATTTTACCTTGAGTGTACTTCCAAAGGATTTTAGCTCGGGTACGGGTGCACCTAGAGGGTATTTTGGAAAGCTCATGCGTGTGTGTGTGTGTCTGTGCGTGTTGTGTACCAAGTGCATATGTGTTGGGGTACAGCGAGAGGGTATTTATCTCAAATGGAGGTTTAGCCAGAAGTAAAGAGGCCATTTAAGGGAACAAAGACGTGGAGTGAAAGAGAGAAAGCGAGGTAGTGAATGAGCCAGTGAAAAGATGAATGGCACTTATTCCTCTTTTCCCACGTTCCTCCTCTTAGGGAAACTAAAGGAGAGTCAGCCATGCAGCCCGCCTCTCAAGACAGCCATTGTTTCAACACACACGCTTGCATGAGCAAACACACACACACATGCATGCACACGTATACTCAGACGTGCACCTCCGCAGATATATTCGCACATGCTCACATGCATATAAACCCTATTTTTTGTAGGGTTGTAATGTTTTTAAAAAGAGAGGGGAACAAAACTTCTCAGGTTTGATGGAGTGTGGATAAAACGCCTCTGCAAGAGGAATTTCGTTTGAAGCCGGTGGTCACATTCTCCCACTGCGTCCTCACTCAGGGCCATTCAGGAGAAACAAATTGTGTTTGGTGGGTTTTCATGTGTGGGAGTGTGTGCATGTGTGGGACTTTTAAGACAGGTGAGATTTATGCCGCTGTGCGCTGATGTGCATGAGCTAATCCCGTCTGCCCGTCTCACTGCAGCCACAGGATATACATGACAGGAGAGTGTGTGTGTGTGTATATATGTGTGTCAGGAGAGTGGGTGTTTTCTGAATCACTACTTTAGATTAGAATGTCACTTCCCGTCAATGGTTGACACCTGTCCCGTCAGGCGCTTGAAAAAAAAAAAAAAAAAAGCGAGCCACCTGTCCGTGGCTGAAACGTGGGGAGGAGATGAGAGGAATGGGGAGGCTGAGAAAACAGGAGGGCAGTGGGTGGTGAAGTGGAGAGGAATTCCAACCCTTGAATATAAAAAAGATGCTTGAATCCAGAAAGGATAAAAGAGTGCATATTCACACACACATACAGAGAGAGGGAGATAGAGTGCACACACACACACCCGTGCACGTACACATTCACAAAATGAGCACACAAGCGCTCTCTAGTTGGAGTTTTCATTTTAAGTCTGCCTGACTCTTCAGCTTTGTAGCATAAATATACATGAGGATGAACCAGTGCCATAACAGAAGGACAGGGAGATGGGGATGGAGGAAAAGGTGGAGAGAGAGGGAGATGGAGAGATAGAGACAGAGAGAGGGGAGGGGAGGGGAGGGGGCAGAGAAAAAGACAGCGTGATGCCATTTGAAACACTCACACTCCTTCCACATTCCGTCTCTCTGCTTCAGGATAGTTGGCAATCACAGAGAGGAAGACTGGTGGAAGAGAGGGGGGGAAGAGTTGGTTGGAAGAACGGGAGGGAGGGGAAGGTGGCGTATGGCGCCTAGGGGAAGAGCTAGCAGCTAACTTTGCGATTTCAGAGAAACAAAATGCTGAAGGGAAATGGGGAAGCAGAGGAGGGGAGCAGGAATATGGTGATTTGTAGCAGCCCTCCCCTCAGAGATGGAGAGCCTCAGGTAGAGTTGTCAGATTACAGTTTGAACAAGGCTTATCTTAAGTGACAACTGTGTAAAGCGTGTGTGTTCATGATCATGTGCAGCAGCTAATTTATTTCAGCGTGGTCTAAATGTCTCACTTTGTTATGATGCAGGGGTTATTTCATTGGTCAGTCCTTTAGGTTAGCGTGGGCTCATAAATGGAAATGTCTCCCTCTAAGCAAAGTGTCATTGAAAAGCTGTTGAAAGGGTGACTCATATTAGATGACCGTGTGTCAGGTATATATCTAGCTTTGGGTTGAAGGTGACAGCTGAAAAGATGTTTCTTCATTTTGTTAAAAAATGATAAACGCATGTGGAATCTGGGGAATTATTCAATCATAGAAGCAAAATGTTTGCACAGACTAAAGTTGAGGTTGTGTGAAATCGCCGGGGTCCTCGGTGAGCTCATCCTTTCTTTTTCAAGACATCTAAGAATAGTTCATTCTTAATATTCTAGCGCTGCAAAAATGATTCTTTCAGTAAGCGAATACCACTTACAAGACACCGCAGCATCTCGGTGAATCATTATGAATGACACACAAATTATGTGAAAATGTAAATCCTCTCTCATCCCCGGTGCTTCAAAAACAGCTTATGTCTAACACTCCATCAAAGTATGTAACAGGATATGTTATTGACCAATTAGTAAGACAAGACGTTTGCAGTGCCAGTGTTAGAAATTCCCTCTTACGTCTGAAAAGCCAGCATTAAATCTCCTGTTCTCTCTGAGAGGGGAAGAGAGAGGAGTGCAGCTCGGTCACCAGAATAAAATGTTGACATTGTACATTTTTGCAAACCATGGATATGTTACGTGTGTGTGTTGCATAGGTGTCATATCAAGGTTACTAAGGTGACGTAGTTCTGATTACGTGTGAGCTGACTTTGTCATCGGGAAGCGGAAGGGATGGTGGACGGTGTGACATCTACGTGAGACGGCTGTCAAACTGCGGACCACTGCAGACCCCTGTTTGAGACCAACAAACAACAAAACAGTTGTTTGTTGGTCCAGCACCAAAACTGGGTGTTTTTGGCGAGACATTAGCGGCATTTCCAGCAGTGACTGTTCCACAAAAACTGGGTGTTTTTCTGAGGCATTTCCGGCGGCGGTGGTTCGACCAAAAATGGGTGTTTTATGGCGAGACACTGGCAGCGTTTCTAGTGCGATTGCGTCACCAAGGCTGGGTATTTTAAGCCAAAACAAGATCTTTTCCCAATTGTAACTAAATGATATTTGTTCCTAAACATAACCACACATTAATCACAGCGTTGTTGAAGCATAAAGTTTAACACATCCGCAAGATAATAATGTACAAATGTTACATATCCGTGGTTTCCAGAAATGTGCAATGCCAACATTTATTCTGGCGATTGGGTTGAAGAGTGAGACAAAGAGAGAACAAGAGAGAGGCCAATTAAAATGCCTCCCTCCTTCTCTCTGCACTCTTCATTAGTCTCACCCCACGAGTTCATCTGGTGACAAACAATACCTACACCCCCTCCTGTCTGCGCACACACTCACACACACAGCTGTATTTCCTCTATTAAAATGATTCACAGGGAGGCACCCCACGGATGACATTTCTCAAAATGAGGGATGATGCCAGTCAAAAACTGCCATCAATGAATCGCGCGTGCCGGTGCTTGTGTTTTTTAATTCATGCCTGCAGGTTCTGCTCCTCTCCTCTGCCTCAGAGTGGTCGTTAGGGAGGTGTCCGATTCCCATCTTCAGATCCCTCTTTATCACCTCCTCCTCTCTCCTCTTCCTCCTCCTCCTCCTTCTCCTCTTCCACTCACCTTCTTCCTCACCCCCTCCTCGCCTGAGTCATTGATCACTATCACTAGCCCATTTGTATTCCTCCCTAAACCTCTCTCTCAACTCCTCTCCACTCTTTCCCTCCCCAAGGTGCTTTCTGAATCTAAGTTGAGGGGACACACATGTGAACACTATACTGTACATGAACTCAGAAGCCTGAGACCCACACACTCTTGAACTGGATTAACTGACTAGATAGTTTGCATTTTTATGTAACTGAAAGAGGGTAGCGACTCAGTGATATGGACTCAGAACATTTCTGTGTGGCTTTGCTATGCAAATTTACCTCAGATTTGTGTGGGTGCAAGTGAGCTAGATTGTCCTGTGATGGACTGTCATCATGTCAGAGGAAATCCCCTGCATTTTGAGCATTTTCAGTCCGTCTCTTGTACTCCTGAAAGAGAGTAATTGGCTAAAACAGATAAAAACACGAGTTTCCAAAGACACAGTTGGGTAGTTGCTGCACTTTCATTACTTTGTTTAATTTGGCAAGACAAATAATTACCACTTTCATGTGGCCTAATAAGCCATAAAGTGCCATTTTGCCTTTAGGACTGAATAGGAAACCTGTTTTAACATTGTATCCAGCTAGAAGGTTGTTATTCTACACATTGCTGCATTTCACTGAGGCAAACGAATAATGTTGTAGGGACGTTTGAAATGGAAAGTATACATGTCAAGGTTTAAGTGCTTTTTCAAGTCTTCATGATCACTTTGGTCTGGCACTGGCATGAAATTGAAAACAAAACAAAAAAAGGAATTTTACCAAATGGGCAGTAATCAGACTTCAATTAAGTTTTTTGACGTAGCAGTGTGTAATTTATTGTGCAGTCCTACTTAGAGTTAATCTTTAGACTAATTAAGTATGATGCATATAATGCCACTTAAGTCAATGGAACTGAGCTCATTCCATATCAGTTTATTACTTTGCCAAATGCTATTACATAAGTAATGAATAAAAGACATAAACAGTGGAGAAAAGATTAGAAAACTACCGGAGGCAGACAAGGAAATGTGAGAAACGGAGACTGCTTTTGGGCTTTTGTTACACGAGCCAGACAAATTTCTTTCTCTTTTTAATCTGGCAGGCGGCATTCATTTAATACGTGGCAAAGGTCGGCCACCCTTGCCGGAGAATCTTAGGTGTTCGGTCTTAATGGCTTTTAAAGCGACAAAAGTTGCAGGTGGGAAAGGGAGAAAAGGAGAGGACATATAAGACGGCAGAAGGGAGCAGGATATTGCTTCCAGCATGATGCGTCCTGACATCTGCTCTCATTCGCCCCCCTGATCTGGACAAGTGAAATGATCACAGTCAGCCCTGCAGGGAAGAAGAAGTTTTACAGTCGCACTGTTAGAAAGGAAAAAGGTTGTTATATGTTTAATATCAGGGGTCATCATTTTCAACATACAGCGCAAAAAAAGAAGACCATCATGGCAGTGTCATTATAATAAATACACTAAAGAAAGCATCTGTCAACAAGAGAATTATCTTAATAAGTTTTTTTGTTTAATTAAATTTTTTTGTCAGTGCTCTTGTTTTTACTCCAAATTAACTCGCAGAATGTGGCAGCGTGCCATGCATTTTCTTCCACGAAAATGAGGCAGGTTTTGCGGTCACAGCAATCACTGAAACTCAAAATCCTTGAGGGGCTGCCAAGTAGAATTTAGTGTAAGTATAGCGATGCCAAAGCAATCACAAGTACCTTGGATCCGTAAATGCAAGTGAATAGATGATTTTGTAAAATGCTCCAATATAAAAAAGCTACACTGAAGCTGACAAGCGAGACTGGAAGTGAGACAGAAGAAGGGAAGAGTAAGCAAAAGGAAGACTGGCATTAACTGGTAAAGTGCTCTTCCTGCTCATCAAATAGAGATGACTGACCCAGTTAAATTTGCTGGTCTAGTGTTCACATTACATGCACAGATACACACACACACACAAACACATGCGCTTGTGTAGATGAATCAAGAACTTTGGCTGGCTTCTGCAGAAGATTTCAACCTCGTAAATGTGTCTAATTTTCTTGTTCCCCTCAACACACCTTCAAATCTGTTTGCACATAAAATCCCACTCGCAAATAAGTTCTTTCATAATTACTTTTATTTTAGATCTCCCAGCCAGGCTTAAGGCTGTGAAAAGAAAAGAGAGGAAACAGTGCAAAGGCGAGAATGACAGAATGGGGATATGGTGGGGAGGTGGTTGGTGTAAAGGGTTTGTGAAAGGCAGTGAATGCCAGCTGTCCAGATGCCTGTCTCCCATCTGTTTGAACCCCAACATCTAGCTGGCACCTCTTCTAGTGCTTACCACGCACACATGCAAGAACACACACAAACACACACACCCACTGTCGCTCTCACGTACACAGAAACAAACTGGCATTGCTTCTGACACTAGCAGTGTTAGGCAGCTGTGGGATTGGGCACAGAAATGAGGGCTATCGCTAACCGCTAATCCATTTGTGTGTTTACCTTCATCACTAGGATTGTCAAGATCTCTCACATGCTACATAGTCCCACCTCCTGCTAATCCAAATCCCCCCTTCTTTCTTATAAAGTATCTCTTATGGCCCATTTTAAAACCATCTCCAGCTTTGAGCTCAGTATCCAGTAGACAGATTGGCTCCATATTGCACAAAGCTCTCCATTCTCCCGGATCTGCTGCCGTTACCCTCAAAAAAACAGCAGGGGGGGACTTCATGTGTCCCACAGAGCCAGAGGTAGGGTTTTGTCATATGCTCAGTGCGAGTGTTTCTGTCCAAGAAGTGCACTCCTTTATATCGCTGGGCATAGTTTGTACCCATAGTTCTGCCTTCTCATGATCAACAGTAGTCCTCCTATTGCTCTCTACTCTTGAAAGTTAGGTTTCTGAGAAAAACACTTAGGGGCAAATTCACAAAGAATGGATTGTGGCCGTTGATAGAACCATTACTTGAAACCACTATCTGTCTCAAAGTCCAATTCACAAGATATTACAGCACACACACAGCCATAAAGTTTTGCAGTTGAGTGCAATTTGCTCTTTTTTTGTGTCTGATTGTAATTATTCATGTGTCAAAGTGTAAATGTTGTCTTTGTGCCAAAAACACAGTCGGCAGAATGAAAAAAAGACAACTAAAATTTTCAGACCGCAAGCTAAAGGTCCTGACCAGCTGGTCTCATTCCGAAGTTATAGAATATCGGCGCTTGAGCAATAACTTCAGGTGACAGAAAGCAATGAACGGCATGATACACGCCAATTGTGATGCCTAATGGCATCAGGCGGAAACAGGGCTGGACAAGGGGGTGAAAAGTTTGAGTAGAGATGGGTGGGCGGTGTGGTGGATGGGTCTAACAGTCAGCAACTTTCACCCGGGAGCCTGGTGTTTGTCTCCCATATGATTTTAAAGCTAAACCCTATCATGTTTTTCTAAACTCAACCACGTGCTTTTGTTGCCTAAACCTAACCATGTGCGCTTGTACCAGTGTAGTACGTTTATTTTGAAAGAGACTCTATACAAACATTTCCTGTGAAAACAGAAGTGTATTTTTGAGCACACAAAATGCATGTAACAGGCTGAAGTTGACATGGTGTCCCAGGACGTCAACAACAAATGTACCCAGGGTACCTTGCGTGTCGTATGTTGATGTGGAGGTCCATGACCAAGAAACAATCTGCGATGAGGTCGGAGCGAGAATGTGCTGTCCTGACCCATGAGGTGCAGAGGCATTTCTCAAAACTTCAGGCAAACAGTTTTTAGCAGACAGAGAGAAATTGTATTTGTGATTTGATACTCCAGTCTGTCAGTGCGCTTTGTTACCACCAACCCTCTGAAGACGCTAATATTTTCACTGTTACTGCATGTGGCTATTAGCGCTGATCTTTGTAAATTGGACTGTTTTTGCGATGAGGCTTATTTGCATACAAAGGAGCCAATTTTGCACCAAATGTATGCCTTGTACCTAATTTAAATATGTACAAATAGCACAGGAGCACTGAGGCTGTAAAAGCTGCACAATCTTTTCGTAAATCCTCCCATCAGGTCTTTAGTTTGAGGGCAATGAACTGTCACAGTTTACCCAGCACAGTGTTTTTGGTTCACTCAGGTGTTAACAGTAGTCTCCAGTGGTATCCTGATGTGGCTGTGTTGTGAATATTGCTGATAATGTGCAGGTTTTACTACTCTGTTACTGCCGGTGACACACAGCTGGCAAACAAACTTTACCCCTGTTGTCTGGAGAACCTCTTGATAGGACATATATACAGAGTCGCCGAGATAAAATGTTGTAAAAGCAGGGAGGTTAGGCTACCGCACAAATCACAAAGGCCTTTAAGATGCCAGTATACTTCTCCAGAGGTGCTTTGGTAACCACCTCCCCCGTCACTTTCCCAGCATCCGACATTCACACCCACTTCATGCGGTGATTCGGCAGCTGTGCAAAGGTGACGACCTCTTCCTAGCTCTCTATTTTTATTCTATAAGCCACTATTTCTGTCACTTTTTTTATGTGCACGGCCTAATGCAACACTATGAATCCATTCCCCCAGAGACTGTCTGAGCATGTCTGCCATTATTCCTTTATTTAACAATATCACTGTTCCTCCCTCCCTGTGTGAATGTGGCCTCACCGACCGGGTATAAACACTGATTTTCAACGTGGCCAGAAAACTCATCTTACAAACTAGTTCTGTTTGAGCCAAAGGAGAGTTCACCTCAGAATCAAAAACTCATATTTTTCCTCTTACCTGTATAGCTATTTATCAGTCTAGATTGTTTTGGTCTGATTGTTGAGTTGTGGAGATAAAACGGTTAACCTGTGTAGTTCAGTAGAAAGAAATGAGTTCCTACATGAAACTGCTCACAACAAGGTCTGTGAATTAATTTGAGTAGTGGGCTCATAATTTCTGGAAACAGACCTAACCCTAACCCAAACCCTATATTTGGGAGCATTGTTGGAGTGTGCATGGGTGTGTGAGTGTGTGTGTCCTTGTGCTAATATCTTTGGTATTGTGTTTAGTATTTACTTTTTATTATGTTTGTATTGTTTGTCATTATTTGTAAGGACCCCCTCGAAAATGAGATGGTACATCTCAAGGGGCTATCCTTGAAATAAAGAATAAAGTATAACTGCTGAATGGACCCAGTGGCTGGACCAGTTAGGAACCACTGGCCAGAAAGAAGGGGGATAAAATGTTAGTGGAGAAGATGATCTGGGCCGTGAGTGATTGTGAGTCAGTCAGATAGGTTAGGGGTAAGAATACGTATCAGTTTGCCGGCTAAATGAGTTATCTTTAAGAGAATAGTTTAAAAGCTGAAAGAAAAGAAAATAATTTAAAGTTAAGTAAAGTCACTATTCACCACCACAGCCCCAGAGGAACATAATACAAATATCAAACAGGCTTTGGAAAGGTAAAATTAATTAAAGTGCAAGAATGAAAAAGTTATTTTGAAATTTTACAATAGGTTACTCGTCAGCGTCCTCTTTGTCGTCTCCCCCATCATTATACCTGTCAGTCAAACCAAAATGGAACCAGTAAACTGTAAAGTTTATCTTTTAAATGTGGCCTATTACATCTTTCGAGTGGTTTTGAAAACCACTTTGCAGAGACTTGAAACAAGCTTGAGAAAGCCGATCCATCACCGTGAGCAATTTGTTGCCTGGGAAAGTTTCATAATCAGTGCTGCAGTTGCAAACAGAGAGCGTTTTGAAAATTCTCCTTGTATTGTTTGTGTGTTCTCTGTAAGATTTGGCAGCTGAACAACAACTTCTTAAATGCGAGAATTGGCCGAGTTCACACATTGCCCCTTTTTAATGTTGCTTTTTGGTGTTCTGGATTTGTCAGCAAGGAGAGCTTTAAAAAAATGGTTCTCAGCTCACAGTGGCATTACTGCACAGTGAAAACAAAACTTTCCCAAGGAAGACATAGAAGTGACAAAATGCTCACTGTGATAGTAAAAATGCTAAAACATGCAAAAGCACCTGTAGGGTCATTTGTGGCTTTTAGTTTCACTGACGCATCACAAAAATTGGTCATTTGCGTAGCTCCTCTCTTTTCTGCTATGGATGTTAGGTAGCAGAATACAAATGAGGTGTTTAAACTAATATATTGCATACTTGGACACACACCTCCGCCGACTCTCACAGATACCAACACACACGTTAATAATGCATTTCGACCAAGTACATCGGGGAGTGTATATTGAGTTACAATGCAAAGCACTCAGCTACAAACTTAATTTAATTTTTAAATCTTTGTATCCACATGTTTGCCTGAGTGTGTGTGTGCGTGTATGTGTGTATGTCCATGAAAGATGTAGAGGATGTCATAACAGAGGAGACAGGGGATCAGATTAGGGAGCTGTGCACATCTGTCAGCATGCAGCACATCTTCAACACCATTAGATTAGAGCTAATGAAGACACTGTGTGCATGTGTCTGTGTATTTGTTAGTTTGGGAAACACACACACACACACACACACCCACCCACCCACACACAAGCAGTGTTCGAAGTGGAAATAAACAAGGGCTGGTGCTCCCCTTATTCACCAGTTGGTGTGTGTTTCGGGGTGGAGGTGTGAACAAAAAGACTTGTTTCATGTGCCGGTTTGCTAGTGGCAGGTGAACTACACTCAGTAGAACTTACCTTAGAGAAACGGTCTTCTCATCACCAGCACACAGGTTTTGCTGAAGCTAATGTTACATTAACAGACTCTTCGCTGCTGGTAGTGCATCTAACATTAGCTTGCTGCTCTGGGTCAGCGTTTAACGACCTCGGATTCGACTGTTAAAGCTCTGTTGTGACACCTTCTGACTCTGTTCTTGTTCTCTTTGTGTTGCCCTCTCGTATACAGGCCAACGTCATTGTAATGTAACATCACTTAGGCTAGCCCAGTGGTTCCCAAGTTGCATTTTGTTTGTGTAAACTAGGGCTGCGCCCAACTAAGAATTTTCCTAGTAGACCAGAAGTCGTCATGTAGGGCCATTAGCTGACCAGTCACCTGCATGTTTATGATATTAATTTAAATATTAAACTATATATTTTGGGCGGGGCAAGACAGTGGTTTAGGTTTAAGGTCTGAGAAAGAATAGTATCAGTAACATTGTTAACACTGTGCTACATTACAAAGAAATACAAAATCATACTAATGAACCTTCATTAATTTAGGCCTATATTTTATCTACAAGTGCACGTCACACACTGAGCGAGCCGCCTGTTAATGACGCTGTCAGCAAAGCAGTAATGATTGTGCTAAGTGGCTAATGGGCATGTAGCTACTGACATGTTTCAGATGATACGTCATGTTTGTAGTCGACGAATGATAGACAAATGTTTGTCTGCAGAGTTTACGTATCAGCTTGGGTTGGTCCTTCGCCTTCTCAAAATGATCCCACACTTTGGATTTCCTGCCCGATATGTTATTAACTAGCCTGTGGAATAACCACAGGTACCAGCCCTGGAAATCAGAGGCTGTACACGTGCTGCATGTTTAACTGCCTGGAAAACACAAGGTCAGGCGCTAGGTGCTACTTTTGTGCCTTTTTTGCGCCAGCTTTCAAGAGCGTGGCGGTAGGTAGCGTCTTAGGTTGCTTGGCAACCTTAACAAGCATCTTATAGCCTATTTACCTGAAATCCTGAGCGCAGAGCTGATCTTCTTCCAGGTGCTGTTTAAGTGTTTAGGCCTATCGTCCGTGGGACAGATGTAAAGCTCTGGGTAGCCCTGCACTAACATGATCAACTTTTCCGTGTTTATCAGAATGAATATTTACAGAAGAAGGGAAAGATATGTGTCGGGTGTGATTGGTTTGTAACTTTACTCCTGTCTGACTGCCGAGCGTGGCCACTTCCTGTGTCTGTCCTTGTTTGTTTTGTTTTTTTTTCTGCGACTAAGCGACCAATGAAATCTTGGACCACATGGTGATTTGCAAACACGTCAAGTTTGTAAAAAAAAAAACACACTTTATATTGAAGAACAGTGAATTTCCAGCACAAAGCTTTTATTTTGAAGTACATTTCCCGCTGTAGAGTGAGTGAATAGCAGGACAGCTACTTCACAGAGACAGCAAACTAGCTTGACGACATGGCCAAAAGCAATTATGACACTGAATATAATAAACTGTAAAGACCTTGAACTAATGATTAAGAAATCTGGACCCAGTGGCTGGACCAGTTAGGAGCCACTGTCCTAAATAATAATCTTAACTTTGAAAATTTTATTTAGTTTTCGCCACAAAAAAAAGAATCAAATGCTGACATATAGGTATTTTGTAGTTATATACAGTATATATTTAAATTTGTCTTACACCTAATAAAATCACAAGCTTTAGGTGACACCTAGTGCAGGTCAGGACCCCCGGGCTGGTAGCCAGTGGACTTGCCGATGACAGAGAGGAGCAGGCAGGCGAGTAGGGGAATAGCTGAGATCACGTAGTGCCGTCTGCGTAGCATATGTAGTGCTCCCAGTGCCTCCTGGGTAATGCAGTTTGTTTAGGACCTCTATGAATCACCCAGAGAATCTGATATGCAGAGGGCATTAAAGAGTAACGGCAGCTTGTGAGATGTGCCGGTGCACATGAAAAAGTTCCAGTACACCAAAGAGTGAAATGTAGAAGTGTCTGTACAGAGTGCCAGTGAGTACCGGCCCACTTTGAGCACTGCACACAGGAGGAGAGGGTGAAGAGAGACTGAGAGGGAGAGAGAGACTGCCTGGAACTGATTCCTTGCTCTGACATCAGCTGCTCAGGTCTCGTAAATCAGGCAGGGTTCCTGGGGATCGATTAAAAGCAGCATGGCAAAGATTGGTAATGGAGACGTGGCGTGTAGCCCGATAGACAGACCCAGCAGACTGAAATACACAGGGAATTATAACTTTCATAAATAAACAAAATATTAGTGTGGGAGCAAATGGTGAGAAGTGCAACTATGGCAAGAAGACGGGGTGGGAGAGTGCAAGAGAAAGAGCAAGGGGAGAGCGTTATAGAAAGGGAGAGGGAGCGATCTTTCCTCCATGCTGCTTCAGCCTTCCTTTCAAATTAGAACAGCCCCGTCTCCTGAGAATGTGACATTTTCACGGAGCAAGCGAGGGAGAGATGGAGGTTCAGAGAAGGGGGGGGGGGGGGGGGGGGTGGAAGACAAATGGGGAAGGGGGGCAGAGAGGCGACTGCAGGTTCTCAGAAGCGGTAAGATGGAAGAATAGAGGGAGAATCAGAAAGAAAGGAGGCGGTGAGAGGGAGAGAGGGAGAGTCTGGATGCAGGGCTTCACTTGGTAGTGTTAGGGATGGATGGAGAGAATGATGAGAAGGGAGGAGTGTGTGCGGGGGTTATTAGTCCACCCTCCAGAGGCTACTAATGCACTGACCTTCATTAACTCGCATTACTGTCGGTGTGTGTGACTGCGTGTGCGAGTGTGCAACTCTCTTTAGTTAACACTCATTACAGAGTCTTTGTTTAAAGGCCAGTAAACTAATGAAGTCATTAAATAAGTGGAGAAAATCCTGATTCAAGCATTGAAACCAGAGACTGAGGTAACTTTAAGGACAGGAACAGCCACTGGAACACTTAGTACACGGAGGAAAACAGAACGAAGTAATGAACGCGCTGTAACAGCGTGTTGGCGACTGCCATTGTCAAGCCATAGGATGAGCGCTGATGAGTACACGCAGCACTCATGATAGTTCTCTGAGGAAACAGAGTTCACCTCAATATACAGCAGAGAGACATGAGACCTGAAGCAGACAAATCAGCTGTTTATCTGTACACGTGTAGGCTGGGGATAGATGAACCTGATAGACTGATTCTGTCACTAATGTTCTTATCTGTCTGTCTGTCTATTTGTCCTGTCTGTCTGTCTGTCTGTCTCTCTGTCTACAGGCTCTCCTTGATACTCAGAAACAGCTTCGTTCTCAGATCTCCAACTTTACCTTCAACCTCGGCTTCTCTGGGAAGTTCTACCACACAGGTGTGTTCTGTTTATTGTGCTTTAGACATATGTCAGACATACACAGCAACTGAAACAATATAAATATAATGACTATAAATTATCTGTACAAAAATGTGTTTTTTTTTTAAATAATAAATATAAATTCTTAAAATGAGGTTTTGGGGTAAAGCTGTTACCTTTGTTAAGAGCTATTTGTATTTTAAATTTTATTTGTGCACACATTAGATGATATAAAATCCAGATGAAAAACAAGAGGTGAGACAGGAGAGGTCAAGAAGCCACTGGCTTATATAAGGCACCGCCCCTCAACTTAAGGAGACAAACAAACAACAAAGAAAGACAGGAAGAAAAAAATAAACTAAGCTAAAACAATTTAGAAAAATATAACAAAAAAAAATCTATGACAACCAGAAGCACACAAATTGAGCAGAAAAAGATCTACACACACACATGAATATATACTAAAATATACACATACATGTCAAGAAATAATAAGACATCTTGAATCTAAATGTGATGATAATTGGTAGTTAGAGTCTCCTTTTATAAGTAAAAGGATAATGAGGTGTGTTTTGCCATTCTATATCTGTACACCACGATATCTTAGGGAGTACTGGCCATGTTTCACCAAGCTATATGTGTGTGTCTCAGAAGAGTTTATGGCGGTTTATGTAAAAAGCTGTTTTTTTTTTTCACTTAAACATTTGACATCGTGCACAGATCTTGTGGATCTAAACATCTTCAACTGTTTTTCTGTTTTGTGAGGAAGTGTATGGATGTAACTATTTATTTTTTTATAATTCAAGTTTTTATTAGTTTGATAGGCTCGCTACATGGCATACATATAGTATTTTCTGGGCATAAAAGAGTACAAGGCATGTATTTTTTACAAAATGGAGCTGGACTCCAGCACAAAAAGAAAATTAAATAATAAGTTCAGAAGGAAAGAGAAGAAAACAAACTAACAAACAAAACCGTGTCACACATATGTCTTCATACATCATTCTATAGGGTCATGATCTCATAACAAATTGATGATTGTGTAGGCCGATCTTCCATTTTGATGAGTCTATAACCGTTGCCAAGGAGATACTCCTTTCACCTGATCGCCATTTATTCATAAGATTCTATTTCCACCATTGCATTAACCCATTCATTCAATTCCGGGGCCTTTGTTGTCTTCCAGTGTCGGCTATTAGACCCACGATTAAACTACTTTAATACTAAATTTTACATTAACATTTGTTGACACTTAACACAATCCATCAACTGAAAAATAATGGTCATACAGATATTATATTGATATTGTGATATGTGACTAGATATCGTCTTAGATTTTGTACCAAAAACATTTTAAAAGACTACTGTACACAAAGTCAACAGTAAATAAATCACCAAATATAATCTAATAAAGAAAGGATGAACTTGCAGCACAGTGGTCATCACTGAAAAAAAAATCTTTTAATCTCACACTACCTCCAGATTTTTAGTTACGGAGTGATATGAATTGAGGCGTATGTGTGATATGGTGACATAGTGCTGTGCATTGAGCTCTGTTGTGGTTCCAAGGACGGATTTTATTGATTTTCTAGTTAAACTGTATAAATCTGCAGCAAGAGAGCAAAGGACATACACTGAAAGGAAAAAATAGCGGTGGGACTGAACATAATTATAATTAGAAGACATCTGATGCAGAATAGAACATATTACCACAGTGTCTATTATTGCTATGGTATGACTTTCTATCACTATCACCATGGTATCAGACTGCCATCTTATTTAGCAATGTGACCTTAAAACAACCTAGTTGCTTGGCGATACTCTAACCTTAAACCATCAAGAAGTTGTGTAAAGCAACAATTCTCCAATGTGCTCTGAATCCTCATGAAGCGTGCAGTTATATATGTTATTCCTTGTCCTTTTGTCCTTGTGTGTGTGCGCGTGTGTGTGTGTGTGCAGGCACAGTGGAGGAGGACGAGGGAGACGATTTACTACTTAAGTATGTGGATGAGTTCTGGTGGTTCCCCCACATGTGGAGCCACATGCAGCCTCACCTCTTCCACAACGAGTCCTCACTGCTGGAGCAGATGGTCCTCAACAAGGAGTTCGCCCTGGTGAGATGGATGCTCACGCATGCACTGCGCGCATGCACACACGTTTCTTGCAGCTGTCTGTTCTGCTTTGGCTTTTTTCCTTCTTGTGTGTCCTTTTAATCATGCTCGTTTCCCGTGATTTCATTTTCTTCAAGGACGTCTGTTGCTGTTAGTGATTGTTATTTCTTTGCCGCAGCAGATTGCACGCATGATGTTCGCAGGTCAAAGCACTAGAGTATAATAATATAACACAAAGAACACGGCGTATGTTACATGCAGCATGTTTACAGGAAACGTAATTGCTGCCTTGTTTACGCTGAAACATTTGTGTGACTTTCCTAAACCACAGAAAGTAGACACTGTAAGCCATGATCATGTCATTGTCTTTCATGATGTTGGTTTACGTTTAAAGGTGTACTATGCAGGACTGTTGGTTACTGTTTGTAAAAACAAGCCAGCAAAAGTGAGAGTCACAGCCAACCCTAGATTCACTCTTGTTTGGCTTTTTGTTTCGCTGTATTTGTCCCAAACACAAAAATCAAGGACATATTGAGAAAATACAGGCAGAGGGCAGAGTCTCTGCAGAATTATACACCGCCACACACTTCTAGTGGGTCACAAATGATAATTATATGAGAATCTTAGCCCCCGACTAAGAATTTTCCTGGTTGATCAATAGTCGTCATTTAGGGTCATTAGTCGACTAGTCACCCACATGTTTACGATATTAATTTAATTATTAAATTATATATTTTGTGCGGGGCAACACAATGGTTTGAGTTGAAGGTGTGAGAAAGAATAGTATCAGTAACATTGTTAACACTGTGCTACATTACAGAGAAATACAAAACCGTACTAATGAACCTTCATTAATATAGGCCTATATTTTATCTACAAGTGCACGTCACACACTGAGCGAGCCGCCCGTTAATGACGCTGTGGGCTAATGGGCATGTAGCTACTGACATGTTTCAGATGATACGTCATGTTTGTTGTCGACCAATGAAGATGAGTTTACATATCACCTTGGGTTGGTCCTTCACCTTCTCAAAATGATCCCACACTTTGGATTTCCTGCCCGACATGTTATTAACTAACCTGTGTAATAACCGCAGGTACCAGCCCTGTTAATTAGGGGCCATACACATGCTGCGTCTTTAACCACCTGGAAAACATGAGGTCGGGCGCTCTCCCCTTGCTCGGCACACACTGTGGTAGTCGCTAGCCAGTTATTGCATCACAACGCTACCTCAGCTGAGTGTGTATATCACGACAGCTCCATGACAGATGTTGACAGTGAGTGTTTCGCAGATGTGTTCAATATGAATATGTCTTTGTTATGTTGATTAAAAACATAATCAGGCTAAAATTACACTTCCCCCAGAACATCTTTGCAAAGGGCTAATTACTTGCATATGAACATATTTTTAAGAGGCAGGGTTGGGAGAATAGTTGTACCACTTATATCAGCATAAGCAATAAGAGTGCTTTAACAAAATTTACCCTCATGTACTCATTTTCTAAAGCCAAATATCCCTGTTGGGGAGTGATGCACTTATTTTGATGGGCACACCTGAGCCCTCTTTAATGTCTTTGGTTTAATCTCAAGTCCACAAGGTTGAGCGCTTTTGTTGCCCTGCTCTGCCTTGTTTTCCTCTGTTTTGTTAGTACGTGTGCGTGTGTGTGTGTGTGTGTGTGTGTGTGTGTTGAAGTGATTTGTATGAGCCTACTGGAGTGCCGTGTCCCACATACAATACAGCAAGGAGAGCTGGTTCATGTTGTTGAAGGTGAACGTGATCATAAAGTGTGATCCCTCACCTCTATTGTACACACACATATACATACTCCACTCCCTCATCCCCTGACCGCTGATGCTTAGCTTTGACAGTGTGTGTAGGTGTGTGTCAGAGCGAAGGACAACACCATCAGTCTGCAAGATGCACCCAGCAACCATCCTCCACCCTCACACTCCCACATGCTCACACAAACTTTTTTTTTTTTTTTTTCCTCATTTCCAACCCGAAGGCCAGCATCGTAACAAACACAGCACAAACTGCGCGCTTCTTCGACAAGGTCAGCCCGGTGGGCTTCGTGTGTTTATGTCCTACCGTGTCCTTTGTCAGAGCTGTAAACGTACTATAACTTCTGTTTATGTACATAACCCTCACATGTGTGTCAGTCATGCGTATGTATGTCCTCTGTCTCCAGGAGCACAACATCCCAGTGGACATGGGCTACGCCGTGGCCCCTCACCACTCAGGCGTCTACCCTGTTCACCTGCAGCTATACAAGGCTTGGAGACGTGTGTGGAACATCCAGGTCACCAGCACTGAAGAGTACCCACACCTGAAACCTGCCCGTTACCGCAAGGGCTTTATCCACAACAACATCATGGTGAGGAGACGACTTTCTTAATCACATGCCTGTAAAAAGCCTCGGGGGGTGCGTAAGCATCGCCGCAAGTGCACATGTGCACAAATGTGCTCATTCACATGCACTTTGATCAGCTGACATGTTTCTGCACTGCATGAAAATTAATTAACACAGTGTAAAATCTGACAGAGTTGATCTTACTTAGAACAATCTAGGAAACCGATGCCTTGAAAAAGGTGAGTAAACATAACTACTACTCTTGTTAAGTTTACTTTAAAATCAGTTGTATTCACTTAATTTTGTGAAGTTGGTGCAACTTAAAAGTGACAAGTTAATTTAGCTTGATCTTTCTAAGTGTTAGAAACATCAATAAACCAAGTTTACTGAACTAAATATATGTAGTTCTGTTGGCTGCAACCTAATCAGTAACATTTGTATATTCTTGAATATGTTAACATGTCCTAACTGCATTGTATGCAAAACCCCCCTTGTCATAGTCAAGTTAACTCAGACTAGCTTGGTTTACTGACATCGCGAACACTAAGAGAAAACAAATTCATTTTACTCGTCTTTTTTAAGTTTAAGTAACTTCACAAAATGAAATAAATACAACTAAATTTTAAGCCAACTCAATAATCAGATGTAACTTAAAATTAATAGTTATAGTTACTTTAGTTTCCCAGATGTTTTTGAGTAAGATCAACTTGTTTAGCCTCGTTTCCATCAAACACTTTAGGTTTGGTACCTATTGGAACCAAAAGTAACGATTCATAAATGGTACCTAAACCTTAGGTCTGCTTAGTGTTTCCACCGCAAACAGTACTCTTTCATGTGGGCAGGGTTGCTCCGTCCAGCACTCACTGTATTTCCTCCTTTATCAGTATGCACCTCGTTTATCGTCCACAGAACGGGGTTGCACGCCAGCATTGCTTAGCTTCTTCAAGCTTTGAAGCGCTTGGGGATCCACTCATTACTAAAAGTGTATGTCACCTGCTACAGGCAATAAAAACTAAAGTAATGGTCAAAGTTGTCACAATGAAATTAAAGGTGTGCTGATGCATTCACGTCGTCAACTCATACATCGAGTAACAATTTAAGTGAACGTTCCACCTTAAAAGTTGCTGGCAGTCAGCCTAGTGAATTATTTTTATCAGACTCCAGCTGCTGTGAGAGCCAGCAAATATCCTTTCATTTTATAGTTACAGTTCACTAATAAAACTCTCCACGATATGAGCAGTGGTTACAAAACCAGCCACAACTCAGCCCTGAGCAGAGTGACCGTCCACTGTTGACCAATCGACAGACTGCAGTGTTCACAGCTCCACCTTTTAGCACCAGATCTGTGTGCTAGGTATCCCAACAAATGGGGACGGTACGAAAGGTTCTATTGGTACCATCCACAACTTTTTACAATGGAAACAGAAAAAAAAGTGTACCAAACTGTACTGCAGCTGCATGGTGGAAATGGGACTTTAGATTTACAGTGAGCCTTTACAGCTACCTATTGGGTATTCATTATTTAACACCTTTTTTTGGTGTTGTTGTTGTTGTTTAGCTGAATGCCAACATGTCTAATTTTAAAACACATTCTCTAGGCAAGCATCTCCATGATTGTTAATATTTGTTCATCACTATTTTGTTATTTTGATTTAGTCTCTTCTTTAAAACGTGTATACAGCCAGATTAACTTCCACAGCAGGTGGTTGTGGTCCCTAGATAGGAGTCAGTGCTGGCACTGTGTGTAGACATATAAAATATGTTGGCCTGGCAGACAAAGCATAGATGTGTGTGTTTGACAAAAAGGGGTGAGTCAGGTTAGTCAGATAAACGTGATGAATATCACAACAAAGGATATATTTAGGAATACCTGTGAGTTATCGTGTGCTTTTCTTAACACAAGTGTGTTTTGTTAGTGTGTTTGCCTGTGTCTTTGTTATATAGTGTCTTTGCTTAATTCATCTGACTTTAATTAAACCATGAATTGTAAATTGTTAAAGACACTGAATCAACATTTCAATGCAGAATTATTTAGTCACAAGAGTCTGTTTAGATTCCTTTATCTCACTTTGAAAAACTGTTTTTATCTACCGTCTCTACGTTCAAATAAGTGTTTGCTGAATAGTAAATTGTGTGCTGATTGTTTCTTGCGGTCTTAAACAGAAAATCAATGATGCTGTGCGTGGTGTGTAACTTCTGTGTGTGCACGCGTAAGTGTGTGCGTGTGTGCAATATGTATTCTTTGACCTCGTCTCACCACAGCTCTATGTTGATTTAATATTTAATGGCTTCCCAAGGCGGCTAAAGGGGGTTAGCTTTTCTGTGTGTATGAGTCCGTGTGCATCTGTGTGTTTGTATATGTGTAGGATGTGTGCTATAGAATAAAGATCGAGTAATGAGAGTATTTTTACACTTTCATGCTCCAATAAATAATTCATCAGTCACTGTTTGAGACAGCGGGAGAATAAAACTCCTGTCGCCCATTCCACCTAAGCAAGTTGTCTTCGTCCCTCCTTCTGTCTCCCCTCCTCCTCCTCCTCCTCATTCACTTGTCAGTCAGGCTCTTTGTCAGTGTGCACAACTGCTCCCTTATTGACAAAAGAACCAATCACATCTGACACCAAAATTACCAGTCCACGTTGTTCTGCCGTATTTGGCTCTCGAGCAAACAATTTGAACCGACAGCAATGTCAATTTCCTAATCAGTCCTACAAGTCTGCTTTTATTTCTTGACATCTTGTCACAGCGTCATAAAAGACAGCCACTTAATGCTACATCCTTTCAATACAATAACACGCTGACACTTTGACAGGCTATAATGTGTTATTATACATTATCAATGGTAAGGTATTGAGAAGCATCAGTGAATCACTGAATTAGATAACAAGCCATTGAACAAGAATACATATTCAACATTGCACATCACAAAGGAAGACAAAAAACAGGAGAGGCGAACTGGCAGAAAATCAAAAATAAATCTAATTTTTTGTTTTATACAAGAGAGGAAGCTTTTTGAAAAAAAAAAAGCTGAAGAGGAAGCACAGACTGAAATGAAATTAAATCCTCAGCAAAAATTACTCTCAAGCTTACCATCGACCCCAATGATGGATGCAGCAGTTCTCCGAACATTGCTTTTGAAACTTTTGTTCTTATTGTCTTTCAAATAAAACTTCAGACAGTAGTTTATATTGGCTGGAATAAACTTCTTGTCGGAAATTTTGCCTGTGCACCAAAATCACATTGATAGGGAAGCACGGACATGCAAAGTCAGATCTTATAGATAAAGCTTCTCTCAGCTTTGTTCTGCTCTGGTGCAAGATAGTTTAGATGTTTAGTAAAGAGATCACATGGAACACTGTTCAGTACAGATGACTGTTATTCAAGTATCTGAGAAAAATGTTATGATGAAATGACCTCTAGGAAGCACAGCTGGACTTCAGGTCTATGAATCAGAATTAGCTACCATCGGTGGTCTCAGAGGTATCCAATATATGTTGTATCTTATTCACTCTCCCCTCCAGCAGCGTCCCTCAAAACATTGCAACAACAGATGGAGGTGCCCAGCAATTCTGTTTATTCAAACTTCCATTTTTTCATTTGTGTGCTTTTAGAAATTCTTGTCTACATTAAAAGCAATCTTTGTCCTTAAAGCAGCAGACAAAGATGACGTGATATATTCCAAAGCTCCAGAGCAGCGACTAAATGGAGCTTGAGATAAGACTTATTGAATTAAATTAAATTAAAAATTAGTTTACTTTATTTTATTTATTTATTTATTGAGAATGAACGTCAAAACTTAGTTTAAAGGTTTAGGTTGTAAGATTATGGCTATTTAGTGGCATCCAGTGGTGAGAACTGCAGATTGCAACCCGCTGAATTTTCTCCCGGTTCGATTTCTTCCATTGTTCATTGTTTAAGAGGTTTTTACCAGGAGCTGAATTATCTGCAGAGGTCTACTCCTCTTTAAAACAAACAGACCAGGTGACTGTAACTAATAAAACAAATGAATAAAGCAGTTACAAATTAGTGTCTCTCTTACGCTGTTTGGCATGTTGCGGATGGGCCACCTGCCAGGCACCTGCTAATTGTGTCCTCACCTTTTTCCTCTGACAACTTATCCAGAAGTTCAGGAGGTTTTACGTGAGTCAAATTATCTGTGAAGGCTACCATAGAAACATGGAGGTGCAACATGGCAGACTCGTGGATGACAACCTGCTATCTATGTAGATATAAACAGCTCGTTCTAAATTAATGAAAACACAAGTGTTTCTTTGAGGTGATTAGACACTAAAGAAAACATGTTTTTATATTATATACAATTCCTGCCACTACTTCTCCCTAAAACCTACACACTGGACCTTTTAAGGGAATGTGAGGCAACAACCTATTCTGTGAGTGAGTACCAAGATTATGTGCGTTCAGAGTCAAACTCCTCTCAAGAGTGAATTTTACTGTCCTAAGGTAACAAAAACACAATTATATATTATACACTAAAGAAAAAATGGCGGTTATATTATAGGCCTATGGTGCACAATCCTAAGTAATCTAAGTAGACGCCATCTGCTGATGAAGATCATGTGATATGATGATGACTCAGTGGACCTTAAGGTGGCAATGTTCTGTCATGTTCCATTTACAAGCTGTAGAAGTACACACTATTATTAGCAATTGTTAAATCAAGTCTGCGGAGCAATGTGAAAACAGTGACGAGGTCCATCTCTTGCTCCAAGACACTGCATACTGTACAGACTAAACAGCAAAAGGAGGCTAGGAAAAAAGGAAAACAAACTCAAAACCCAGCTCATGGATGCCGAATATTTTCCCGAGAGGCAGTTTATTTTGTGGTTTGTGTGTGCACCTGCATGCAGAATTTAAATTTTAAATAATTTCACCACAACCTGCCTGGCGAGCTTTCGCTTTGTGATAATTTATCGAGCCTCCTGACCTCGCGTAAAGTTACCGCGGCACATCACTCACAACCTTCCCATTTTCCTCACCTTTCACATTTCTTCACTTCCAATTTTTCTTGCAATTTCTGTCTATTAATCTCTTTCCCCTCTGCCCCTTGCTCCATCTTTGTTTGCTCCGAGGAGGACAGGAAGTTGTCTTAAGGCTGTAAAATTGGTGTTTGTGTGTCTCTGTCAGCAGATTGAGAGCCACCCACTGGACCCACAGTATCAGAACAAATCAGACTGAGATATGGGATTGTGCTGTGTGTGTGTGTGTGTGTGTGTGTGTGTGTGTGTGTGTGTGTGTGTGTGTGTGTGTGTGTGTGTCTGTGTGTGTGTGTGTGTGTGCGCGCGCGCACTCACAAACATGCATACTTGTGTGTGTGTGTATTTCTTTTTAAAATGTACTATATCAGTTTGAGCTATAGCTCTGTGGATAATTGGTTTGGTGAAATAGTGCTGAGTGTCTGTGGCTCTGGTGGCCTTCTCTCTCTCTCTCCTTCTCTCCTCTCTCTCTCTCTCTTTCGGGTGTGTGTGTGTGAGTGTGTGTGAGAGTGTGAACGAGTCTGCAGTGTTTTATAGATAAACCAATATCTGCTCTTCCAGCCTTTACTCTCTATTTCACACAGAGAAGTGCTCCACAAGGAGTTCACAATAAAGACCTTCTTCTTCTCTTCTCTTCATTTAAGTCATTTAATGACCTAATGAAAAGAAGATTAATTCATCAGCTGTTAAACACTTGATCCAGCACTCCGTTAGGCTTTTGTGCTTGTGTTTTTTTGTGCACATTATTTTAGTTTATTAAATATTTACACCAGCCAAAAAGACGTTGTCAAATCTTTGACGAATGTGAGTGTTACAGTGGAGGTAAGCCGTCCAGACCTGCTGTTTCTGATGTTAAAATATGAAGCCCAAAACATGTCATGTCATTGTCATCAGGTATCGCCGTCACTTTTAAAACCTTGACCAACCTCGATGTTGTTAGATTTACAAGACGCAATCGAGAGAATCTGAGAAACTGACATGCAGGACCCTGCTTTCTTCAATCAAAGCATGAATATGTAAGTCACACAGGGTGTGTCGGTGTTTTGTGGCCAAGGGTGCACAGTGCACCTGCTCGAGGTGGGATTAAAAGTAATCCATTATTATCTCCTTCCGCTTCGGTAAACAACGAGTCACCAAAATACCAAACAGGTGTAGGTGAGGAGAAAAATTGAACAGTGCCCCAGGAAGACTTAACTTCACCAGTGCAATTCATGCGCTTGCAGGAAAATGAAGGGTCTCTACTGCTGTAGTGAAGAAATCTCAGCTGGACGGCTCTTCAGGACTCATGGCTGTAGCACAGCAGTAAATGGTGTGTCCATGGACAACCCTAATTTGACTCTTACAGACCTTTTTTTCCCACAGCAGACTTGTTGACTTGTCATTACAGGAAAAGGCACAGGTGGAACTAATAACATTTAATGATGTCTCCATTCTATTTGAGTGCCCCTGTAAGCTGTGTCAGTCAGCCAGCATGCACAATACCGGAGAACTCGAACACCTAAATGGAAAAGAGCCATTATTTATGTTATTAATTACACCCGTGCTTTTAATCTTATGACAAGTTAAAATGCCAGCTGTGAAAAACTGTCTGTTACACTCTGCAAGAATGTGACTCGAACCATCTGTAGAATTGGCACCTGTGCTTCTCCAGTGGGATAGGTAACATTACCATATGCTGGGTGACACACCACATCAGAATATCTCTGACCTGCTCGGCTGTCTGCTTTTCATATTTAGAAACTGCCAAGTAGACAAGCATGACTCTATAGCTGTACATTTCATCCTTACACCTGTCATCTTTTATGCTGCTAACTGGGCTATTTTTTGTTTGTTTCAAGTCATCTTTGTACCCGGTTTGTTTGTGCTTTGGCCTTGAAATGGGTGAGTGATCAGCACTTTTAAAAACCTCACACAGAACTGGCTGTTTTAGTTTCCTGTTTAATCTCAAATCATTGTATCACAGCGGTTTCATTATGCCACTTAAAGTGGAACATCAAAGTGTGTTTACAGGTCTTGAGGAGTACTACGGCATATGTGAAACAAGTTGTAGAAAGCCTTTCTTGGCTCCGGCGGGACTTAAGCCAAATCTGATAGATGTGCTAGAGCTCTCTGAGTGATGTCAGTTGAAAACTACAAGTTAGAAAGAAGTGAGCTTACCAGACCTCTGCAGCCTGCTCCTCACCTCTGCTTGAGGCTAGCAGCTGGAGGCTACACTAGCCGCTTCTAGCAGAAGGGTATGGTCACAACTGGGCTAAATTTACACTGGTGAATATTTGCCTCCTGTTCACTTCCATTCAGTGCAGGCAGAGGGCGAATAAAACATACTCTTCTGGTGGCAAGGCAAATTTGCATCATGGCATAGCGTGGAGTTCAACTTTGGTGAACTTTGACCCTTGCAGTCACGGCCTTAACCAACACTAAAGAAGCATGTGTGGAGGAGAGGATGGTTGATTGTTTAACCGGTATTGTACAATACTGTCCATTAAATATAGAAACTATCCGACATTAAATGTATCGCCTGGCTGGCAGTGATTCAGAAAACAGGCATTGAACATGAGAAAATGGCAGATGTGCCATTAACATTTTATTTTGCGGTATTTATTAGCAAGCTAGCTAACATTAGCTAGCTTGCTTTCCATGTCTGTCACATCAGGCACTGCCCACATTCAGCATGAATGTTGCAATAGTCACTCGCCTGCATTTGCTCATATGTGACGATGCCCTAAAGGCCCAGACGCGCCAAACAGACTTCAGAAAACTAGTGGCGACAAAGGTCCCCTGCTGCGTCGCCTCATGTCACCTGTGTCTTGGCCAAAAAGTTGCACATGAACACACCACAAAGACTACAGCCAACAGCCAACGAACACATATCCTGCACCTGTGCGAAAGGAAATACCCCTCCACACCACACTAGTCTGTATTCCTTATTCAAAAAGGGACATCAGAAGACTGTATTTACGCTAGTTAGCCAGTTAGCACATTAACAACACAGTGTAGTGTTGAAAGAGCAAAGTGAACACCAGAAACCATGATGAAGTGTTGCTGCTAAAGAGCTCAGCAGCTAAAGAAAAATAATCTTACCTTACGTAACAAGTTTGTTTTGAGCTTACTCCCTCTTAAATTCAGCTGTTTGTTTACTTTTCTCACTTTCGTTTCTCTTCCTGTGCGCTGAGCTAAATTTACAGTCACAGTGATATAATTCACTGATGGGCTGTGCCATTGCTGAGTCAACGTGGTGAATTGGCAACACGGCACATGTTGAATCGGCCATAAAAATGCTGACTAGGGGACGATGAGGGCCAACAGTGCAAGACACACCACACCAACTAGGGTGACAGAGACTCACTGATGGCCCAACATTGACCGACAGCCGACCGTCGCCTTGGTGTGTCAGGGCTTTAACACACCTGAGTCTCCGACCACACTGTCAGGGGGTGCAGATGAGTTGCACTGTGGGTAATGTTGGTGCCAGGTTTTGACAAGACAAGGAAGGTGTGAAACTAAAAAAAGGTGATTTCCCTGCTTGTGCTGCACTGGTGTTGATCCTTTTTTATCATGAGTCCCACAGTATTATAAGAGTGCAATCCAAAATCAGTGGAGGACTCTTTGAAGGGTCATTAAAAACAACAGATTACATGTTTTGCTATTCTTGTTTTTTGTCTACCTGCTGAGTGTACTTTGCTTGGTCGACTGTTGTACACCACTTGTTCTGCTGCACTTCCTGTGTAAACTGAAGCTATGAATGATAATGACAGCTCCTCCTTTTGTGTGTATTTGTGTGTGTGTGTGTAGGTGCTGCCCCGCCAGACGTGTGGCTTGTTTACTCACACCATCTACTATAAGGAATACCCTGGTGGACCTAAAGAACTGGACAAAAGCATCCGTGGGGGAGAGCTGTTTCTCACTGTGCTCCTCAACCCAGTGAGTCAGAGAAACCACACACACACAATCAAACACACACACTCATGCAAGGAAACGGATACGGGGAGTGAGAAACAGGGAGGCCTGTTACTTTCTATTTTGATTTTTGCACCTTAAAGAGCCACCAACTGGGTTTCCCGCTCTCTCTGTAAAGGTAACTTCCTCTCTGTCTGGTTCATTCTTTTTCATTTTTGCTGTTTGTGTGTATGTGCGTGTGTGTGTGTGTGTGTGTCTCTTTTCCTGTCAGGGGCTGCTTCTCACTGTGGAGCTGTGTTCATCTCCCCACTTTAAATTGGGTCACACCACAGGGGGAGTTGCTGTCACACATTCACACACACACACACACACACACACACACACACAGACACACACATCCTCCCCGTCTCGTTTACCCCTGCTGTGTATGTCAGCTCAACTCGATTCTGCTTTGAATTAAGGAACAGAATTAGGTTTCGGTGGCAGTTAAGATGCCCGCGCACGTGCTCACGAGCACATGCACGCACACAACCAAAGGTAGAAATTCCCAGGAATTATCTCCAAACAATCTCTGTCTGATTTAAACCACACACATGCGCATGCACAAACACACACAGAGATGCTCATAGACCAGCAGTAGGCTGTATTGAAGTGTCAGGTAGGGGAGTGCTGAACTAGAGGAGCTGTCAGAACTCGGCGAACATCACAGAGTCAAGAGCGGCTTCGCACAACAACCCAATCTAGTCCTTTCTTCTCTCTCTGCTCCACTTTGTCTCTGTCTGTCTTTCTTTTTGTTATTCTTTTTCTCCCTGACATCCTTCTTTTGTTTAGTTGTGTCTTTCTTTTGTCTTCCATTCCTTACTGTTTTATTTATTCAGATGTTTTTTTTTCTTTCGTGCTGTCTGTCTTCTGTGTCCCTGCATGTCAGTGCACCCCTGTGTCTTCCTTTGAGCACAGTGTTTTCGCTGTGTTAAAATGATAATGATGCATGACAGAAATACTGTATGAGATTGTTGTTCTGTTGTCAATTGACATTAGATACAGCAAAATAGTTAATTGCTCAGTTTTTCTGTTCCTAATGTTTATGTCTCAGGTACCACTTTACATAGGAAAAAAGCCTTTGGTACAAATTAGGTGAAGTGTTTTACATTTCCTCTAGCTGGGACAGTTGGTTTCTAATTATAGACAAAGAACTGGGTGGTTGGCATGAAGTAAAAATCTAGAGGGAAGAGTAGTTTAGCTTTTTCCGATCAAGGGCTGGAGTGATTTGTATGAACGCAAGGAGTCAGTGGGGGAAGTGCACCAGACAAATGGTCACCTATACCTATAAAAGTCATTCTCAGGGCCATTTTGAACATCGAATGAATCGTGATAGGGGCTAATAACAATGTGGCCTTTAGAGCTCTGTAGTTAGCATAAGCAGCGCAAGTCAACATGACTAAACAAACACTGAGGAAGACCAGTAGTTTAGCTTTGGATTGAAGATACCAGACGTAAAAACCTCCTGGAGTGCCTTGTTAAAAGGAAATGCCAAGGTTTTCAATTCTGAAAGGGCACCATAAACTGAGGTTATTATTTTTTTACTGGAGATTTAACAGGAGGTACATTAAAAGATGCCAGAATCTTTACGGGCATGGAAGCGTGCAGTCCGTAAAAATTACTCACATGGCCAGTTTGAATGGGATAAAATCAGGGACTTGCTCTTATAAAGTGTACACAGGGGCAGCTCACCTGGAAGTGTGTGTGCCCCACTAAAAAGCTAAATCCATAGCAGCAGCCTTGGCCCTTTGTTGCATGTCATCCCCTCTTTATCCCTCTTTTCTTTTCTATTTTGAGCTGTACAAAGCCCCAGAATATAATCTTAAATAAAAACAGTGCATTAACCCACATCCTCCTTTAAATTAATAAGTCACACAGTGATCACAGGCTGGCTTTTGGTTCCTAAAATCACCAGAAAGGACACTGAGAGGAACCACTTGAGAATTTAAAGCATTTTTTTCAAACATGTACATGTGTCATGATCCTGGGTTTTTTGTTTATGTTCCTTGTTTCACGTCATTCATTCATGTTTAATCTGCTTCCTGTTTTATTTTGTAGACTCTCACCTCTGTGTCATGTCTGGTTTTACTTCCTGTCTATGTGTGTTTTCCCTGCCTGTTTTCTGTCACACCTGTCTCGTTAGTCCTTCCCTGTTCCCAGAGTCTTCCTTTCTCACCTGTTTTGTATTGGTATTAATGTTCCCCTCCACACCCTTGTTGTTAGCCAATCTTTTTCCCATGTCTTTGTCAGTTTGTCCTGTGTTCATCCCTGAGTTTAACTGAATTCATTTGTATTTTTCCTGGTTGGTTTCCAGTTTAGTTTTGGTTCAGTTTTCTCTTGGATTTTCAGTTACCTGCTTGTTCTTGATGTTTTTTTTTTTTTTATCAGCTGCATTAAAGCTCGCTTTTTGTTAAAATGTCAACCTGCCTGTTGCTCTGCACTTGGGTCCTCCCTGAACTGATTCATGACAACATGAAGTCAAAATATTTAAACTCTGAGAAGCCGGCAGAACTCTGACTAATAGGTGAAATCACTTTATGAAGGATGGCAAACACATCACTGTAATTATAACACGGTGAAACCTTTCTCACATAATTCCCCAGCAGACAATGCGCTGCTAAAGATGTACTAATGGTGATGGTAGTATTGATGGCCCAGGTAATGATAACAATAAACTGACATACTGTGGTTTTAAGCACAGCTATTATAATTTAAAGTTTGGTGTCGCTGATTATAATTATAGTAGTGTAATGCTAAAAGAGCATTACAGAGCAATAATGACAAACTGTATTTTATGAACCAAGTTTTCTGAACTTTGTTGCAAAATGAAATTAAAACAACAGGATTACTGTACTGTACTATATAAAAATATATAAATAACCCAAGTTCTACATCATTACATTACAGTCAATTAAAACAATTTGAGAAGGTAGAACAAAAGAAAATTATATGGTGGTATAAAAGCGTTGATGTGTAATAATAGTAGTATGATATTGCAGTACCCTATATGTTTTCCACCGCTAAATTGCTTCAGTTTCCTAACTGTACACTCGAGTCGAAGCAGTTTGTTCTAATTTTTTAGCTCATTACGTTGTCATCATTATATTTTGGTTGCGACTGAGCTGTGTGTTCCTGAGATGTTGATTAGCACCAGAAACATTTTTATAGGTAATTAAATTTCTGTGTGTGTCTGTGTTACAGTAGTGTAGGTGTTTGTGAGCTCAAAGGACAAAGAACTTAACAACCTTTTAGCGCACATCACCAGTGATGTCATCTCAACATGAGCTCTCAAACCAACAGAGATGCCTCTGCACACTCACTGTCTCCCTTTCTGTCCTTCCCTGTCTCTTTCAGACACACACACCGCACACACACACTCATATATATTACATAAGGGTTTGAAATTCCTCCCTAAAAGCCAGAAACACAGAAGCTAATTACATTTTTTCCCTCTGTTTCCACAATCTTTTGTCCTTCTCTCCCACTTCCTCTCTCTCTTAATGAGTGTAATAAGAGATGAAACTCTTTTCTTGTTGTATCTCTTAATGAAGAGACCTAACTCTGCCATGACGTACATCCTCACACACACACACACATGCTCACACGCACATAAAGACTGACGATTTATTTTTGCTTCTCCCTGCTATGTTTCCATTTGCAGACGCAGAGAGCTTTCATTAGTGTGTGCACTTTGCTCGTATAATCAATAGTGTTCTGTAGCTCACTGCTTTAGTCCCCAGGGGGTTTCCTATTGTTTGATGATCTGCACATTGGTAACATTGTCACTTCCCATTCAGTGACTTTAAATCACATTTTGGCCCGTGGTTGCAGTTCACCACTGACAGACACCAACATATTGGATGTGTGTGTGTGTGCGTGTGCATGTACTGTATGTGTGCACACGCATGTGTCTATGTGTGTTTGGATACTTTTGCATCATTCGGGGCTGCATCAGCGATCATTGAGCTCCCCCGTCTCGCATAAGCTCGACAATCGATTGGACGACCTAGACTCTGCAAACAGCCAATAGGGCACAAGTCATTCCCCGATAAATGGCCAGAGAGGGGTGAGGGAGAGGAGAGGGAGAGGACAGAGGGAGAGAGGAGGATGGGGGGTAGGGGTGCAGGGAGAGCAGGGTGAGAAGGTGGCAGACAGATTGAGATTTAATTTTCAGGTCACGGCATCTTGTGTCACTTGAGAATCCAGACACATACAGAGAGGAAGTGATGCACATACAGCCACACACACAGACACATGCACGAGTGCACACAAACACACACCAGTGCATATGTTTGTGTCACCACCCAAGTATCTGCGTATGCGTGCATGTGTATGTTTGTATAAGTGTGTGTATAGCTGACATAAGCAGAGCTGTAGACATATATCAGGGCTGACATTTAGCGCTTAGCTCTGCCACTAAGCTTATTAGCCAAACACCAAATATCAGCACAATCTCCCTCCCTCCTAGCCCTCTGTTTTACCCAGCTTTCACCCTCACATCCTACACCTCTCCTCAATCTTTCTTTCTCCATCTTTTTTCTCATTTTCACGTTGACGTTGCTCACACACATGAATCTTTTCCTCACTTTTTTTTTCCTTATCTCATTTCCACTCCTTTCTTCCCTTTCTCTGAAGTCCTGCTGATTGCTACTGAAGGTTTTGGCAGCTCATCAACACATACAGGCTCTCAAACACACACACACACACACACACTCTCTCCCAGTCACATGCACACACACAATATGCTACAATCCAAACAGGAGGACAAATTACGAAGTTAGGGTAAAGCAGTCAAAGATGGCAGAATGGAAAGGGCCAGAAGATGTTGACTGGAGCAGGCAGAATAAATTGAATCGAAATCATTTGCTGTTTTGACGTTCAGCTTTCAATTATCCACTGATGAGACAGAGACAGCGAGATGGACTGCGAGAAAGAGAGACAGAGAGCGATATGCTGCAAGAGCAGGAAGGGGAGAGAGGACGATGGTGGTGAAGGGGAGAGAATGAAACCGGGAGGGGAAGGGGAAGGAGGGTGGGGGTGGGGGGGGGGGGGGGGGGTGTAGGCTTCTTTTTAGTAGCAATAACAATTCAATCAGGGAGAAATGTATGTGGAACTAAGTGCTCTGTAATGGGAAACAGGCTGCTACAGCTACACATTGAAGGAGAGAGAAAGCAGCTGAGAAGGCAGAGACGGACAGAGAGCGAGACAGCAGTAGGCAAGAGGCAAAAGGACGGACAGATAGAAACAGACAGACCGACAGAAAAGTGGGGGTAAAAGAAAAAAAAAATCCACCCCCAACCAAAGGCTGGTAAAACAAGTAATTTCTTCAAAAATGCAATCATGTCAGAGCGGATTGAAGCATGTCACAAACTCAAATACATGACTGGTGTTCTCTTAATCTTCCGAGACATGGCATTTGTGTGTGTTTGTGCGCCTGTGTGTTCATGTGCGCGTGGATTTTTGAAGAACATCGCTCCATGTTGGACTGACATGCTTCATCAGAGCATCTAGGTCAGCATGAGATCGGAGAGAAGGAGAGAGACAGAGTGAAAGAGAGAGAGAGAGAGAGAGAGAGAGAAAAAATACATAAAGTGACTTTTTGGAGCAGACGAGAGTGAGTGAGAGCAAGACATTAAAAGGATGAGAGAAGAGGGAGGAAATGAAGCTGCGTAGGAGCAATGAGAGGAGAAGACAAGGGACAAAGATTAAAAGAGGGAAGCTGCAGGGTTGGGTTTATTTCTCTCATTTTTTTCTTCTTTACACTTCTCTCCCAGTCCAGTTCCAAGTATGATTTGAGCCCAATTCTGGTGTTAAATTATTAGCGCAGTATTCTTTATTAAAGGCACATAGGGGACTCAAAGCAATCCAATATTCAGGAAATGAGACATGGCACCAGATGCAGAGAAAAGGTTTATACGGTTCAGTTAATTGAATTCTTACCCACCGTGAGTTCCTCCACCAAAAGGGATCGGGGCTTGCACTGTGTCGGGAGATTAACACTCTCTCAAGTGGCTTTTTTTTTTGTTTTTTAATTCAGACTCACCTGCCAAGGTTACTCTCTCTGTCTTTCCCATTGTCACCCCCCCCCCCTTTTTGGACTTCTTTTTAAGTCATTTTCTGGAGCTCTCCAATTACAAACACAAATCATCTTCTTGCTCCCTCTTTTGTTTAATTTGGCAGCCAGTGCTTAAGCTCCATAATGAATGTTTCCATGTTCAATAACGCTCAGATTCTCCCTCTCCCTCTCTCTGTGTGTATCATGCACACACACTCACATACAGTACACTTCGTCCCCGCACAGCCTGGGCCAGATATCATAGGGTATTGAGTGGTTTGAAGGGAACATAAATCACTTTTTGATCACCTTGCCTGCTTTCAAAAACAAGCACAAAACAACACAAAAAGGGGAGAGGCGGTTTATAGCCTCTTATTTACTCAGGTCAGATTTGTCTGCATTCACTGTGTAGCAGTCCAAAACCTTTTCATTTATAATATTCACATCCTTTTTTTCTCCCCCCCCCCCCCTTCAAGCACTGCAGCATGCCGTGGGGAAATACTCCCTCTCAATCCCAAATGTGAATAGATGTTTCCGGTGAGACGCTGTCAAATTTAATTTTACACATTTCTAAGAGCAGTGCTCGAAGTTCTCCACGCATGCTTCGAAGAGGGAGGTTTTTCTGGGTTTTGACATTACGAATCATTGCAGAGCAGGAGCAAGCAAACATTTCTTACTGGCTTGTATTTCTGTTGTTCCTGGTTGAGTGCTTGGTGATGCCTTTTTGGCAGCGGTTCCACATTGTTGCCCTAACATCAACCAGATTGATATGAAGCAGGCTGGATGGTGCGCTGCTTGGTTTTGCTTAGAGTGAGCGCGAGATAAGAAGATGGTGGCAGATGCACACAATTGCGCCGGCATACACAAATGCATAAACAGTTACGCTGACACACACACACACACATGTGAAAAATGACTCTGACATGCATACCCTTGCTCCTCTCTGTTCTTTCTGTGTTGCCTTCTTTGTCACAAAGACACACACAACTAGCCACACAACATGTCTGGTTCCTCTTTCTCCCTCCCACAGTCTCTCTCTCATACACACACACACACACACACACACACACACACATCAGTATTCGGGGGCGATCAGTATTCTGAACAGCTTTCCAGGTCGGCCGGACGCTGATCCATCAAACCCCGACACTGTGTCGCTTTGTATCTGCGGCAACCTTCAGCGTTAAAGAGGAGCACCGACAGTCCTCTGTCACCAGGAAATTCAATGTGTATGCATGTGTGTGTCTTCCTATGTATGTGTGTGTTCGCATTCATGGACGTTCTCCCAAATACACTGACACGCAATCATTCATGCACACACACAAACACACACATGCTCACATCCACCAAATAATTCATATCTTAATGGCTGATGTTACCGTTTCATCCAGACACTTCACGTTCCCAAGCTCCCTCCAATCACAAAAGAAGTGTGTGCGTGCGTGTGTGTGTGTGTGTGCATTTGTCTGTAGCAGCTATCTTAGCTTGTCTCTTTGATCAGCCTATAAAAGCACCGAGGCGTGGACAGATAGCCTGGACCAACACACTATCGCTCCTTCACTCCCTCTGAGTCTCTCCTCTTCCCTCACACACATTAACCACCGTGAACACACACCGACACACTCGGAAACACTTTCCCCGTGTGTAGCTGCATCTCTCCCATCACCCAGTGGCTATGAGAAGTATTGTGCTGCCTCCTCAGCTTTATCTATCAGGAGTGGTGAATACATCAGTTTCGCTTTATCTGTTTCCCCCCCTTTACACTTGAAACTGTATCGAGCTGAAAGTTAATGTATAATCTTACATAACAAAAGTGAGTGTGTCTCTTTGCAAAGTGATAGCAAATATTGATACCCGCTAGACAGCTGCTCTGTTAGTGACTTTAAAACCATCACACACTGAGAAATAATCTGTTTGCTTTCCACTGCAGTCACAACAACAGTAATTAGATTTACTGCGCTGCCTCAGTTTTTCACAAACATGGGAACTTGGGAAATGAGATTTTGACTTTATCACAATTTGGCACAATCCAATAAGTATGTATTTCCTTCTCTCCATTCGTTTCCCTTTTCTTCCCTACCCCCTCCACTCCCCACTCTGTCTCTGTGTCTCTGCTCTAGATCAGTATATTCATGACCCACCTGTCTAACTACGGCAACGATCGACTTGGTCTTTACACATTTGTCCACCTGGCCTCCTTCCTCCGCTCATGGACCAACCTGAGACTCCACACGCTCCCACCTCTGCAGCTCGCACACAAGTACTTCCAGCTTTTTCCCGAACAAAGGAACCCGCTCTGGCAGGTGTGTTTGCATGCACATGTATGGGCTTGTGTGTCTCTGCACTCATCTGTATATTTTTATTGTGTATTTTTGTGTAAAAAGTAGTTTTATTATTCTTTTATAGTATGATTCAGTTGTATTCAGGAGGAAAAACAGATTTTCTGAGCTGCTCTTTTGTACACACATTCTTTTGTGTTGTATGATGAGTTAGTTTTCCACCGCTTACTTTGTATCAAAAGCCTGGAAAAGAAGGCGAGATGAACTATTTCAAGGGCCGGGTCCATCTGTTTTCTTTTTTATGATTTTCAAATGGAAGCTCCCACTCAGCTGTCAGCAAAATGCGGTGACGCAGGTTACAGTGCTGACTCCACCAACCCCTCTCACATGTAGTGCACTGACACTGTCAGCATGGAGAGTTAGAAAAGTGTTAGCTTGGATGATAACTGCTTGGAGGTGGCATATGATGCTATTAAACCTTAACTCACCCAAGTGAAGACACATTGAGATTCAATATAATAGTGCATTTGTATTGTTTAAACAGCTTGACAGACTCATAGTCTGGTGTATAACCTACAGTTGAGGTCATCACACAGAACCTGAGCGCTGTAGCCTCCTGCTGTGGATGCCATGTTTGTTTTGTTCCAAAAGTTACACAATAAAACAAACTAACTAACCAATCATTGTATATCAATATGCACTGCATATAAAATGATTGTTTCTGTCAAAGGAGTCTGGTGGCTGTGGGTGGATTTTAGCCTCTTAAAAAAAGGACCACCAAAGAGAACAACATCAGTTTAAGTGTACACTATATCATTATTATTATTATTTTACCACTTTACCTTGCCGTCAGACAGCCCTTTCCAGCAGGGAACTGAGGTTGTTATCTATGCTCTTTTCAAAGCCACCAGACTCCATTGACAGAAACTATAATTTTACCTCACAGCACAGAGGTGTTGTTGGTCTACTGCCAACCTTATTGTTAAGTTTGTTTGTTATTTGTGATTTGTAGAGCTGAACTAATGTGGCGCTCACAGCAGTGTGTGGGTCTGTATGTAACAACAGGGTATCTCAGAAGTCTACAACACATCACGTGGGAAAAAAAGTTTTTAAAAGGGCTTTGGAAAATAGCATTTTGAGGCTAAAGCATACGTACTTCAACCAAAATTTGAATTTTCATATTTGAATACATCCTGAATTAGGGCTGCCCCCAACTAAGAATCTTCCTAGTCGACCAGTAGTCATCACTTAGGGCCATTAGGCGACTAGTCGCCCGCATGTTTAAAATATTAATGTTGTTATTATTAAATGATATATTTTGGGCGGGGCAACACAATGGTTTGAGTTGAAGGTGTGAGAAAGAATAGTATCAGTAACATTGTTAACACTGTGCTACATTACAGAGAAATACAAAACCGTACTAATGAACCTTCATTAATATAGGCCTATATTTTATCTACAAGTGCACGTCACACACTGAGCGAGCCGCCTGTTAATGACGCTGTGGGCAAAGCAGTTATGATTGTGCTAAGTGGCTAATGGGCATGTAGCTACTGACATGTTTCAGATGATACGTCATGTTTGTAGTCGACCAATGAAGATGAGTTTACATATCACCTTGGGTTGGTCCTTCACCTTCTCAAAATGATCCCACACTTTGGATTTCCTGCCTGATATGTTATTAACTAGCCTGTGGAATAACCGCAGGTACCAGCCCTGGAGATTAGGGGCCGTATACCAATGTATCTTTAACCGCCTTGAAAATGCAAGGTCAGGCGCTGGGCACTACTTTTGGCACAACCTTAACAAGCGCTGTATAGAATATTTACCTGAAATCCTGAGTGCAGAGGTGATCATCTTCCAGGCGCTGTTTATAAGTGTGTAGGCCTATCATGCGTGGGACAGATGTAAAGCTCTGGGTAGCCCTGCACTAACATGATCAACTTTTCCATATTTATCAGACTGAATATTTACAGAAGAAGGGAAAGATATCTGTCGGCTGTGATTGGTTTGTAACGCGACTCCTGTCTGACTGCTGAGAGTGGCCTCTTCCTGTGTCCGTCCTTTCAGACTAAATTCCCACATGGTCCAGTCATAGAGGTTTTGATTTATTTTGATGAGGCGCAGCTCCTAATAGAGTTTCACTTTTTTTTTTTTTTTTTTTTGTCTTTTTTTCTGTGATCAAGCAATCAATGAAATATTGCCGACTTTTAACCTTTCTGTTCGAATAACGTTTGGTCGACTATTAGGTGAGATTTAATTGTAAAGATGTTGAAGTTGCTTTTTTAAATTTTTTAAACTTTCTATAGTATTTGAAAAAGTATATTCAGCATTCTTCTTCTTTTTAAATCAATATGTGGTGCCTTGTAAGCCCATAATGCCTGGATATAGTTGTGTGCATGAGACAATAGTGACTCCTCTGTGCACTGGAGTGTGTTTTTGTAGGTATTATGTGCATGATTACTTTAACCTCCAATCCTTTGTCTGTACCTTTTTAGAACCCATGTGATGACAAACGACATAAAGACATCTGGTCTAAAGAGAAAACCTGCGACAGGTTACCCAAGTTCATGGTCATAGGCCCACAGAAAACAGGTAAGCTGCACGCAAACACAAACTCAGGCATGCACATACAACAGACAGACTCCTTCTGTGTGCCCAGGTGTCTCGATCCTCAACATCAGAGCCCATTCATCTAATCCCCCTAGCTCCTTTGGCCCTGTCAGAGCGAGACAAAGGAGGAGGCTCTTACCTCCTTTCTTCCACCCACATACTATCTACTTTAGATGCATAGAGATACAGTACTAAGCAACCACCCTCTTCTATTCTGACTTTCTCTCTGTGCAAAAAAAAAGAGGAGATTGTTAAAAATCTGTATACGCTACTTGGATCCAAAGTGTTGCCTTCGTGTGATTTCAGGAATTCTAATTGCTGGTGTTTGATGTGAGAGGTGAAGAGGTCCAGTAATGCTGGCTAATTAACCAGGTGATAATTTACTAAATGGGAGGAGGGGGTCACCATAGCAACATTAGCAGCCCGACAACAACTACAATACAATTTTTTTTTTTTATCGCAGGGTATGTATGCCTCACATGTCAGAGATGTTAGTGCAAATAGGAAACAGGGTGAGGAGGGGGTGGAACAGGATGCGTGGGAGTAAGTGTTAGGGGAACAGGGTGAAAAGAGAGCTGCTGAGGGTGAGACAGAGGGCACGACCAGAGCCCCAGTGCTGATTGGTGTCAAATGGTTTTGAATCATTTGATGGGGAGGCGTGTGATCATTGCGGGCACACACACACGTAGTGTACTCTCAGCAAGATATAAATCTTGTGGAGGGAAAAAAATCATCCAGTATGGATCAGTGGATGACAGCTCACACACACACACACACACACACAGACACACACATACACAGACTACTCTCTGCTGAGCTGAATTAACGAGCCAGTTATGAATTATGCCCTTTCTTCCAGGAACGACAGCACTTTATCTCTTCCTACTCATGCATCCCTCCATCTCCAGTAACTTCCCCAGTCCAAAGACTTATGAGGAGGTCCAGTTCTTCAACACCAATAACTACCACAAAGGAATTGACTGGTAGGAACACAAACACACACACACACCCTTATCTTTCATTCTCTCTCCGTGACTTTTTACAAGTCAAAACCTAAGGTGAAAAGAAAGATTATAAACAACCTCCTTTCATTTCGCAAGGTTGTTGTAGGCTGTAATGTGTATTGCAGACTTTAATTATACATTAAGCAGTTCAAAACAGTTGAAAAACATCCTCAAAATGATCTTTTAAGCCCGCAAACATAAGCCAACAGACATATGGCTGCCTAAATTGACCCATAAATGGGTTACTTAGCTGACAGAGACACAGCTGGCGCAGTCTCCGAAGTCATCCAGAAAAGACTTCACTCTGGAAATTTGTCATTTAACGCTGTTAAAATTATATTGTCAAGTTCATTTAAGGCTTGTTGTCTAAGCGCAGATTAAGGCCGTAACTTTGTGGCTGTATCTGACTTTGAAAAAATGTGTAAAAATTCACACTCCAGGTGACTGCAGTATTTCTTGGTGCTTGTGTATGTGGAGTTTATCATTGGTGTGCGCATGTGTATTTGCATTCTCTCTCAAATCTGTGCCTTTGTTGCCTCAGGTACATGGAGTTCTTCCCCGTGCCCTCTAATGTTAGCACGGACTTCCTGTTTGAGAAGAGCGCTAACTACTTCCCCTCAGAGGAGTCCCCGCGGCGAGCTGCTGCCCTGCTGCCCAAGGCCAAGATCATAACCCTGCTCATCAACCCCTCTGACAGGGCCTACAGCTGGTATCAGGTACAAACACACAGAATATATTAGATGCCACTGACTGGCTAAGGTTGCCTCCTTCTTCATATGACATGCTTCATCTCTATATTCTGTATCCAAGATTACGTTTGGAGTCTGATTTTTCTCTGTGAGCGTGGAGTTAGTGAGCCTGATTTATCTATACGTCTCAGTGTGGGAAATGTCACGAGATCCTAAAATCTTCTGCTTAAGTCTGTTTGATTAATGAGACATGAATGTCAACAACGTGCCATCTCAAATGTTATGTCATTGTCGACAATAAAAATGGTCTTCCATGCAAAGTCATGAATATAATACTTGATGTTAAAGAAGAATGAATGAGAATCCAAGTGAGTCATTCAAAGCTTATGAGGCTGCATCTGCTCAACTCCCCAGCATCAAAGAGCTCACGAGGACCATGCAGCCCTGCGGTTCACCTTCTATGATGTCATCAGTGCAAGACCGGGAGCACCGGCTGAGCTCCGCTCCCTGCAGAACCGCTGTCTTATCCCTGGTCTTTACTCATTACATCTAGAGAGGTGGCTCACCTACTACCCGGCTAACCAGGTACGCACAGACAGGCACAGGCACAGATGCACTCAGTTGCACTGTGATACCAAACAGATGCACAGATCATACAGCGGGTAAAGTTAAAGCCTTGTGTGGGTTTGTAAGATAAGTTTTGTTGTTCGCAACATTTAAAGAAAGGAATCAAAGGTAAGATTTATTTTTGAGATTTGAGATTTACTGATGTTTATTGTGAGCAGGAACATACCATAAAACAGGCCTGTATTTGTGACAGGCGTCTATACTGTAATTCTTTTCACACAAAAGATCGTAAATACAATCACATTGTTCATTGAAACCAGTATGAATATATAAAAATTTGACTTCAGAAAATACTTCAATCATGAATCATTCATTTGATCTATCTCCGACTGACAGGACATCAGAGAGAAAGAGTTACTGCACCCGAGAATTACAGCGTCCAACATACTGACACAACACCCCTTTATCCTGATAAAACAGTACTCACACGTTGGATTAATTGTTATAAAAAACCCTTTTGATTCTTTTGATCTGAGGACCCTTACGGACTGAAGGAATATGAATAACTTACAGGTTAATCGAAGAATGGACGCATAATTAGAGGTAGCCAACAACCTGAAGAACCTCTATAAAAAATTAACTGCTTGGCAACCAGGCGTCTAATTGAGACAGACGATTATCTGTCAAAATTTGTAGCCACACCAGACTAGAAAAAGGGACTGGTTGTGAAACAGGACATGGCTTTTAACTGACGTTTTACGGTGATAGAGGGAATGGTAACTATGTATATTTTTCATTGTTTAAAATGTCCTTTTTTCTGTGTTGAGATGAGAACTACATAATTAGTAGTACATAATTACATAACATTACATACTGTAGTACATAATTATTGGTAGAATTAGTAGAAATAGATAATAGAATACAAAAAGAGTAAATAGATGTATTATATCTAGGGTTGTCCCGAATGCTTCAAACATTGCTATAGTAATGACATTCAAATCAATTTTCCCATTCTGACGCAATATATGAGTGTATATATATATATATATACACACACATATATATATATATATATATATATATATATATATATATGTACAGCATTATTGGATTAATTATGTTCATTATGCATTAACATAATTATCATTAGTTATTCTCACACAAGGACATTATTTCAACTCAGTGATCGCTTTGTGACTCTGACTCGCTCTCATCTAATGTCAGTCACCAGCCGAGCAGTCCAGCACTACTGAAACTGGGACAGTTTGACCGCACGTGACAGGCTTACAGATCCGCTAGCAAGATGTTGAAAAAGTCAATCGTCTGGAATAGTTTCAAAATTTGCGGAGACGACCCCCAAAAGTCGAGTGCCTGATGCGCCGGAGGAAACTGGCATTTCACAAATCTACAACGAGCCTGGGAAACCACCTGAAAACTTGAAGTCACAGCTTAGCTGTCTTGCAAAGTATTTCTTTATCTAGCTGTGGACCTTTTTCACAGCAGACATTTTGACATGTCATTGTAGGAAAAACACAGATTCAATAGTATTAGCTGTGTTCCATTCTTGGGGGAATGCAGGAAGGTATTGTGCATTTTGGCTCACCTGACTGGGTTACTGGGACACTTAATGGAACTGAGACATTGTTGTTTTTTATCAGTTTCATCTGTGCTTTTCCCACTGTGACAAGTCAAAATGTCTGCTTGGAAAAAGGTCCATTTTGGGTAATGGTGCTGTGACTTGCATCCTAACAAAGTTGCTAATTGTTATTTTAGGTGCATTGACGTGGAACTGATGTTTCAAAAGAGTCCAACTTATGTCCTTGTAACCTCTGATCAAAGCTTCAATTAATCACAGATATTTCTCACTGAAGTTTCGATGCCCAAAAAGTGGTATTCAGGACAGCCCTAATTACATCTGCTTTCAGAGTTCTGTTTTCCAGTATTTTTGGGTATCATTAAAGTAGATCAAGTTGCAATAAAGAGGCTGCCCACTTTTATTTCTACCCAGTACCTGAATAATGCATTAACTAGTTACCCAGTGTTACAGTATGAGTGTATCTGTGTGTAGGTGATGATCATTGACGGCCATCAGCTGAGAACTGACCCTGCGGCAGTGATGGATGAAGTCCAGAAGTTCCTGGGAGTCACTCCTCACTTCAACTACTCCCAGGCCCTTACGTAAGTCTCTCTTGCTTTCCCTCTTCAGTCTCTTACATTCCTGGCATTGTGGGGTAAGGGCGCCTTTCACCTGGCATGCACTGTGATAGGAATGATAGCACAGATCCAAGCTGTACGGACGAGACTCCAAACCCAAATCTGCATGAAGCCTGACATCTACTGGTGAACAGTGTGGCACTGAGCTGGCCATCCCCTCTTTGCCAGTCTGTGGTGCCAGGTGGTGTCATTCTTTGAAAACTCCACATGTCAGAGACGGTGACATCACCTGGCACCAAAGATCAGCCAATAGCAGGTGGTCAGTTTGCTGTTTGCTTTGAGCTATTACATTTCTGCCTTGACAGATTTAGGTTTGGGCTTTTGGAGGAAAGAAAAAAAGTACTGTATGGTCCCAGTGGAAAGAAAATATGGGTTTAAGATGAACCAGAGACGATAACACAAAAGGAGAAAAGAAATAACAAGGAGTTTTATCACATTTTAATACAGAGGACATGGCAGAAATTCTTAGGTTTAATGGCAAATTAACAAAACAAGGTTGTAAAAAGGAGTAATTTATTAGTGTCAAGAAACATAGCAGGTAATTTAATGTAATGCATAACTTTTATTGACACACTTTTATTATCCTAACTGCAGGGCATCAATGACAGACGCTTACATCTGCTAACACTCACATTTCAGGCATCACTTCCAAGCATTTCAGGAGCATTAACATCTGATTACATTGCTTTGCAATTTTAGAGTCCGTGAATTATGTTTGTACTACACATTAAAGACATGACTTTGTTCCAGCAATAAAAAAAATGATGCCTATTCTTGCCAAAAGACAGTCAAGTGGTGAAGTCTCAGCCCCGTGAGCTGCTGGCCTGGGATCAAATCCCCAAAGAGCGTTGACTGTCTCGCTTACACCGCCTGCCTGTCTGTGTGACAGCTGTCTGAATAAATAAAAGTACGAAAAGGTTAGTGCACTGCACAATGTCAATCCGAAAGAACTAAAACAGACACCAGTAGCACTAACCAAGATAAATAACTAATGCGACCTCTATGCTACGAACTAAGCAGTCTTTGTAGTTATTCATAACAGATACAAAAAGAATGTGCAAAAAAAGGAGAAAAAATACAGATATAATACACTGTGCAACCAATGTGTTCAGATATTAATATGTCTAATATGTTGACCTAAAATATGCATGTCAACTAAACTCTCTCGAGTTTTAATACAGCTCGAGAGAATTAGCTTCGGCCTCTTGACGCTCTGTTTCAACTCATTCTCCATTAGAGATTTTGCATGTGACCTTTAAGTTTTGGAGGAGTGGAAAACGGTTTATTTATCTCGAGCACCACTCATCAGAATGCAATCTGCCTCCAAGCCCTCAAATCTCCAGACAGGGACATCTAAAATTTGTAGCTCAGATTGGGACAGAGAGTGCCTCTGTCTTGAGTGCCTCTGTCTTGAATCACAAGCCCACATGCATACAAATAATTTGTAAAGAGATGCATTTTGACAGAATAATAAGGAAGCTGAGTGTGTGTGTGTGTGTGTGTGTGTGTGTGTGTGTGTGTGTGTGTGTGTGTGTGTGTGCGTGTGTGTGTTTTGGTTGAAGACCGAGTTACACAAAAGCCTAATCTTTCTTTTCTCCTTCTCATTCTTTTGACATGGCAGCGGTCTGACAGATCCTCAACACTGGAGCCTATTTATTTAATCCCCCTCTCCTTTCTTCCTCCTGTTCTGTCAGAGGAAAACTGAAGGAGAACCACTTAACTCTTTTTTTTCTCTTTTATTCACCCACTGATGCATGCAGATAAAGAACAATATTTGCATCTTTCAGTCACATCCACATTAGCCTTTATACTCTGACTGCCAAATAGCAGTTAAAAATAATGTATATCTTTTTACCTCTTCTCTGGCTGTGACACTCTACTGCAAACACCAGGTGCATAAATGCATACATGCATAGGAATGAAGAAGAAATCTACATTATATATGCAGTACATAAACATACATGTGCATGCACATCCATAAATACTGTCTACACTTAAAGGACCGGTGTGTAGAATTTAACGACACATAATAACCATCTTAATACCCCTGCCCTAACCCCTCCCTTTCCAAGCCTGTAGAAGAACATATGCCCCCGTATGTCTACACTTCAAAATAAAAACATGAAAGGGCCTCTCTAGAGCCAGTGGGCTTCTGTAGAAACATGGCAGTGCAACATGGCGGGCTCCATAAAAGAAAACTAGCTCCCTATGTACATATGAACAGCTCATTCTAAAGCGGGATTTATACTTGTGTGCCAGCTGTATGCAGAGCCTATGCCGCAGTCTGCACGCTTGGCCTGCGCTGTTGTGAGCATTTATACTTATGCGGTGTTATGTCTATGTCACTCCGCAGTTACACCTCCAAAAGCTGTAAAGTTCATTTGCTTCCTAACACACCCAAAACACACTTAAAACATGGCTTAATAGAGACAATTTCAAACACAAGTACACAAATCTTTCGCTCGACACATTTTCCCCAAAAATACAACATGCTAATGTTTTTAGCACAAGCCTATGGCATTTTACATTGTATAAATTAGCCTAGCGGCTAGCAGACTTTTCCTCTACTCATGTGAAGCCAGGATAAATCACACACAAGACTTTAAATGCTATTTTTGTGGAGGCTTTATTGTCTTCACAATATATTGTTTCTTATCTGTGAAATTAAAGTAAATAAAAGCTTTGTTTCCACTGAGGGAAATGGTTTCAGCTTACAAAAACAGACAAGAGGTCTGTGTCACTGTGATGTGTAGTTACATTTCTGTTGAGGTGCATGCCAGGCTACAGCATGGGTACGGCATCGATTCACAAGGAAGTATAAATCCCTCATAAGCCAATGAAAACACAAGCGATTCTTAGTTTTAGGTGATTATACACTAATGAAAACATAATTATAAATATTGTATTCCATTTCTGCCAGTGCATCCACCTGAATCCTACACACTGCTCCTTTAAGTGGGATATGCATGTACGTGCATTAATCTGTATATGTGAATATGTATTTATGCATATACTCTACACATGACAAGTAGCACATGTTTTTTACAGGGTACTTTGCTTTAAAAGTCACCTACCGTCTCCTCGCCTGGTGACAGGTTGTCACATAACATGCTGCTGCGGTGTAATAGTCTTTGCACTCTGCTAATAAGAGAGGCAGTTTGGCTTTACAGCAGATGCTGGTGGAGCCAATATGGCAATGTTATAGAGACATCAAATTTATTAGAATATTTCTCCCTCACATTCATGCTTTTTTTAACATTCAGTCAGTAATGAATTGAAGTTCCATCTCAGACACATACTTACATCCCCCAGTGATTATTATGTTATCTCTTTCATCTCATTGTTATTATCTCTGCCAGCTCATTCCAATAGTGAAGTTGTGATCACTGTCATTACCTGGTCATTTGCCTGTAAACTATGGCAGTCAGATAATCTTCCACTGCGTTCTCTTTTTTATGACTCTGCGTTGGAGGCATTAAGTTGTCTGTACGTCTTGTTCTTGTGAACGCTATATCTCAAGAGGGAATTTCCTCTGATTGGACATAAACATCCACCTGGACTCAATGATTCAGGTCACTGTGACCTCACAAAACATGTTTTTGACCTTACATTTATTAATGCATTTTTGCATTTGAATAAAAATAGAAAGCAGTAAATCAATAAATATTTTAACACATGTATTAAAAGTAAAACAAATCACAGAAAACAATGACAACCAGAGTGTTTTGGTGCCCCCTGCACCCACTGGGACTCTTGGAGGGGAAAAGCAGTAATTATAAAAAGATTAAAAAAAATCAATCATTGGCAGTTTGTAGCATAAAGAATCCAAATTCCAAGCAGTCAACTGGATAGCTGAAAATAAAAAAGCCTTTAATAAATATGGACTAGTACATAATAAAAAAACACCAACTGGTATTGGCACAGTTGCATTCCTCAGGGTGTTGTTACACACAATGAACCCAAACCAATAAGTAAAGTAATCACATTTTTAAATTAGATTAGGTGGGAGTAAACAAAACAAACTACGGCCTATGCATATTTCTAATTCTACTTTACCATCTCATAAAGAATATAGTAATCCATTACTCCTGGATTTCTGTATTAAGCAGCCAGTAAAGTGTACTCGTGATTATTGTGTGTCTGCACTGAAAGGGAAAGAGAGGAGAGGAACGTAGAGGGAGGCAGATAGAGACAGAGATGAAACGAGACAGTGCGACAGTCAGAGAGACACCAGCAGCACGCTAGCAAAAGAGTACGAGACAGACAGAGAGTGTGTTGAATGCGTAGTGACATTTGTGTCTAGTCCGTGAGTGTAAAATGGGCCTACTTTTTCAACTGTAATTTCCCAAAAGAAGAAGCGCTGCTTTATATTTCAGACTGAACTTAGTATTCATTTGAATTTTTATTAAAAGTTCTCCTCTGTCCATCTCTCTCTGTTTCTTCTCTCGCAGGTTTGACCCTCAGAAGGGCTTTTGGTGCCAGCTCCTTGAGGGAGGAAAGACAAAATGTTTGGGAAAGAGCAAAGGGAGAAAGTACCCTCCTATGGAGCCAGAGGTAAACACATATATTTTAATTAGAATAGATTTCTGCTCAGTGACAAAAAAAATGATATATGCACTGAATGAAATGTTAGAGAAAGAGACATATAGAAAAGAAAAAGCATCAGCCTGACTGACAGTGATACACAGTCCCCTCCATTGCTGTGGCAAAATTTCCCACAGGACTCAGCGTCGGGGTGGAAACTGTCAGCCAATCAGATCCAGCCAGAAAGTTACAACCTAATTATGAGGACTCAATAGTGACACAACACCCGTGAGGGAGAGGGTTGCGGGTGGAGGGGTGGGGTGGGTGGGGATTAGGATGGAGGGAGAAAGGTAGAAGGAGAAAATCCAATCCATAAATCTTTGTCCTGGCTACTGATTCCACAGAGGAGAGACCAGACCTGCCGACAATGAATCACACATTTGCTCTCACATGAAGACAAACACACGGAGATACAATTTGTCTTCCCTCATGTGCTCGCACACGGCTAATGGCTGCGCCTCAGTGTCACCTGTAATTAAACTGTGTGAAATTGAGTTTCCACCGGGGGGGACAGAAGGAGAGGGATGGATGAGGGGGAAGGAAATGGAGGGAACACCAGGGAGGAGAGACATGAGAGGGGGAGATGAGGGATGCACACAGGAGGGAGAGAGATAATGGATCTCATACATCCTTCATGTAATTTTCTCCCCCTCTCTTACCTCTCTTTTCTTAGCTCCGTTCATACCACTCGGCACTTAGTGGCCCTAAAGTCCTATTGAGGAGAAATAAACTAATCTAAAGATGGTGGCACATCATTAATCTCTCTCAATTTCTTGTTTGCCCCCTACTCCCATGCTGTCTTTTTATTTTCTCCTCTAAATATCCCTCCCGCCAACCCTTTTACCACTCCCTGCACTTCTCACCTTTTCTGTCTCCTTTGATCCTTCCTTTGTTTTTTCCTTCTCATGCCTCTCCCCCATTTCCTGCCCGTTTCCATATGTCTTACTATACTCTCTGTCGTCCCTATCTACCACTTATCGAATCCTGACTCGCGAACTCGTATTCTTTCCTTATTCCCTCACTCCATCTCCCTTACTTCCCCATCTACGCCTGCTCATCTTCTTTCCCATTTTGCTCTCACCCTTCCTCTTCTCTCTGCAGGCACATGCATATCTCTCCAGGTACTACAGGGAACACAACGTCGAGCTGTCAAAGCTGCTGCATCGTCTCGGACAGCCCCTTCCCTCCTGGCTAAGAGAGGAGCTGCAGAAGGTCAGCAGCACTGAACTCTGTGACACTCAGCTTATAAATGCAAGTCAAAATTTATAAGCAGACGCAGGGTTTCATATCTGAAGTGTTTCTGTGACATTTTTGTGAGTAAATTAGCAACAATCAGAGTTATAGTTAAAAAAACTTCTTAGTTATATTATTATTCGTCTTACTCTCAAAAACTCAACATGACTGGGACAAGTTTCAACAGATACTGTGAGACTGGTCTGTACTGTGGACCAGCTGTAGTTTTCCTCTTAGATCAGCTTATTTCAAGTTTCACAAAAACACACACTGACTTATTTTAAGCCAAAAAAGTTAGCCACCCTACCCCCAGGCTAACTCATGTTTCCATGGTAACAATCTGACCAGTGGCAAAGAGGAAAACATGGCTTATAATTTCCTTGCCAACATTGTTGTGAAGCCAGCAATATGAAGAGAGTTTTTTGGGTCTGCAGAAGTACTGAACGCATCTCAGCTCTGCTGCAGGTCGACCCTGTGTTGAGATTTTATGCTACAGGAGTTTTTGTGTATTGTTACACTTTTGGCCAAATGTTCTATAGCTGGGATAATATGCTTATCTCCTGAAGTGATACTATCACAATACTTGGGTGTATTTTGCTTCTACAAGCATTGCAGCTTGATATGACAAGTTTTTTTGCAAATTTTGTTTACTTTTTTAATACTAGACCAAGGGAAAAAGTTGAATCATACACCTACAGAGACTGTTTATCATGATCACTTTTCAGAAAAAAAAACAAAAAAAAACCAGTGCACATGAAATGAAATGAAATGTACGTGTATAACAGAATCTTCTTCTTCGGCTGCTCCCTTCTGGGGTCGCCACAGCAGAATGAATAATAATATATATATATATATATATATATACACACAGAATGAATAAAAAATATAAAGCCTACTTTTCAAGGTAAACTTCAACTGTTACACCGTGTTGGAAGGACAGCGGCAGCAACAGCTGCACAAAGCCCAGCGCTGGGGGTCAAAGCAGGCTGGCGGCCAGAGACAGTGCTGGGTCTCACCTGTGTAATGGCAGCAACTGAAAGTTTGCTGAACTGGGGGGAGTCTGGGTGGTCTGGGATCAGAACCCCCAGTGCAGGGGTTTGTGCTGGCTGAATTGAACTCTGCTTTTCTTGAAACAGATGTGAAGTCACGTTACTCATAGATTAATCCAATTCAATTCAATTCACTTTTATTTATAAAGCCTGCACATGCAGTACATGTTGTGTGTACAGAACAGATCAACATAATAAAATTACAGTACAGTACATTAAAGTACAGTACAGAGAAAGGGATTCACAGATACAACAGTAATACGTGTCACAACAATAACAATGATAATAAAAATTAGAATAATAATAGAACATGATGGTGTATATTTTTATGGAAATAATAATATATGATAGTATGTGTTTGTAATAATCATATGTGTATAATAGCTGTAGAAGTATGACTAATAATAATAGCAGTAGTCGTGGGCGTCATGCAGAACCGTGGCAGCAGTGCAAACATGACCGATGATCCAGGCACAACCGCAATCTGTGGGAACGTGCAAGACAGGAGAGCACAAAGGCTCTAGGGAAAACGCCAAGTTAGTAACATGCATTAATAGGATAAGAATGTTTGCAAATGGAGAGAGTGAGAGAAGGAGCTCATTGTGTCATAGGAAGTGCCTGGCAACAACGAAAGCGGTAACTTCTTCCCACCTCCGCGTTGACTAAAATGGAGCATTTCAATTTGAATTATACTGATTCAGTCAGTCAAGTGAATCTAGTTTTTGTCAGGAAATTTTTCCAGAAAGCAAACTTTTTTTCTTCAGATTTTTCTGGTTACTTTGTTAGACATGTTTTTTTTTTCTGTTTGAAAAATCTTGATTTACCCAGAACTGGTTGCAAATTGGTCCCACTCAAGATAGTCCAGAACCAAACAGCATGTATGACACCAATGGATGAATTTAGACTTCTATCTGAAGTCTGACCATTAGTTGGATTTAAGCCATAATCTCTCTATCTTTGTGAAACAGCCCCCAGATTTGATTGACTGTGCCAGAGGCATAGGCATACAGCCCCTCAACAGTCATTAGATTTTCATTCACATGCTGCTAGGTGCTTGGAAGTATGTGTTATCACCCTTTTAACAGAGCCCTGCCCTCTTCAAACCAGTGAGAAAGGAAAGCTTTTATATTCATGTAGGACCCCATCGCTCATTGTAAGAATGTGGTTTATAGAATATGTTCAAAGGGCCGTAAAGCCAGCGAGCAACAAGAGCAAAATGTTTGGAGTATCAGCGGTTGATTCAAAATACAAAGAAAACACAAGGCACTGGCTTCTAAGAAATAAAAAGACATCTTTTGAACTTGATTACCTTCTAATCCTGCCAAGGTATTCAAAGCATGCACTTAAATGAGGCTTCCTGGTGTAAGTGCTGTTGCTGACAGTCGTCTCACCTTGATCTCTGCACAGCCCTCTCTCTGCTGCAGTGCTCGACGCTGTTTGTCTTTTGTCTGCGGATTTGTTTGTGCTACTGTTTGTCACTGTTTATGAATGAGGGAGCAGCTTGACAAGTGCGCTTAAGTTTCCCAGCCCATTCGCAGCAATCACAGCATGTTTTCTTTGCTTTTTTTCATGGCTGGCATTTGAAAAGTAAACAGATGTTTAGAATTAAATTACCTTGTTTCTCTCTCTTTTCCCTCTTCGCTGTGTTTCTCTCTCCATCCACCCACCCTTTCTCTCTTTACCCCTTTCTGAAGGTTAGATAACCTTTGCATCCATGAACCAGGGTTAAAGGTCAAAGGGGTCGAAGACCAGGAAGTGACCAGGAGCACCTGACTTTCAGATGCACTGTCTGTGGCCTTTTAGTGAACCCTGAGGTGAAGGCAAGGACGGGATGCCTTGTTTCACCTGGGAGCGATGGTGACACTGCTGATGGGAGCAGAGGTCATGAAAGCGCAAAGGAACTCTGGAGGGCTGAAACTGAACTCTTGGATGGATGGATGGATGGATGGATGGATGGATGGATGGATGGATGGATGGATGGATGGATGGATGGATGGATGAGAGTTTCAGGTGACCATCAGCTCTGAAGAAAGTGGGACGAAAAGGAAGAGCCACATCATCAGTAGGAAGAGAATCATGGGGGACAAGGAGCATTTTGCAAGTCTTTGATGCCCACACCCTGTTCTGAACTGTGGTGAACTCTCGTGCAGACCTGCAGTGAATTTGATGGTTATTACTCTTTGTTTTATTTTCACCTTTAATTTATGATGCCAGGGCAGCGCTGGTCAGCTGTGCGTGGTTCCCATAGAGATGACTTTGCACTAAGTTCTGTTCCATGTTTCTCCAAGACAAAAAAAAACACACCCTTTGTGGTTTTATTTTACTATTCTTTAGTTTTTTTGTCACAGTGAGAGTGAATAAGCAGGGAGGATAAGCGCATAGACTCAGGGTGAGTGACACGCTGTTACTTTCCATGATAGGTTCTCATTGTTTTGTGAATTAATTTTTTTAAAGCGAAGCTAGTTCCTGATAGATCTGGTAGCCTTGTTCACCATTAGAGATGTCACTTGAGGCTTTCACTGGAAAAGTATGGACTGGAAATGAGTCACTGAAGCAAGATGCATTGCCCGCTCATTATTTTCCCGTGACAAGCCGTGCGGAAGAACGCCGTGTCCATTTAGCAGAGCACGAGCGCTGATGATTTCAGCGCCGAGGACTGAGGGGACATGAGTTTGTGGGGGAAGAAAACTGACCAAAATGAGCCTAATGGATATGACACTTAATTCCAAGACTCTTTAAGTAGCTACTGTAACCGCAGGCAGTTTTTTTTCGTTTTGTCAGTGTCTCATTTAAGTCTCAACCTCCTTTTCTTTTTCCTTTTTAAAACCAGTGGCCTACGTTGTTGAGCTTCAATTTGAATGCAAAAAAACCCTAAATGTCAAACACAGAAACCAAAATTAAAGAAATGGATATGACTGACAGCAGAAGATGTTTTATTTTATTTTATTTTCCTTGCTTTCAACAACATAACAGCTGTAATAATAGTGGGGAAGGGGTAAATTTGACCCCAAAACCCCCACCAATGTTGAATAGGTATTAAGATTTGGACAAGTCCAGAAAGTATGAATGAGGGATCCTGTTACTGTTCTGCATCTGTTTCATAAGGGATCTGTCCTCGCATAAATCTTGGCCAACCTTTCTTTGGGTAGAGGTTTCGGTTTTGTTTTTTGAACAACAAAGCAACCCTGCACACCTGCACACACACTTGTGAAGTCACATAATCTTTGGCCCAACAGGCTGACAATAGACTCTTTGTCCTCTAAGGTAAGTGAATGACAGTTTGATGTGTGAGGAATTTCTGCCTGTCAGGTATTGCATCAGTCACCATTAACTAACCTACAGTACAATAATGTCCAGTGTTTAAACAACATTATTATTTTACCAGACTGCAGACTGCAAAACAAGACAATTTAAGATTTAAAAAAATGATTAAAAAAAAAACCAAAATAGCCAACATTCCCACCAGTCCTTTTTATTTAACCCTCAGTCTGACCCCACTACAAAATAACTGAAATAAACCCACAGTCATTCAAACTTCTTTGTCTTTCAAAACAAAAGTTGTAGAGGCCTTGGCCTCAGTATGACCCCCTGTAAAGGCTGAATAAATGTAATTCAGTTTGCACATAATGTAAAATTAATTGTGTTTACATAAGGCTGTGAACACCACACGCTGACAGCAGTTACAGCACATGACTTGGCTCATGCTATGCTCAGGGCGTACAGGCATGTGACAGGAGGAGCAAACATTTGATACATTCCTGTTTGTGTTTGGGAGCAAAGGCAACACCTTTTCTGAGTAGATTTTCCAGCTGAGCCTTGAGCATCCACAGCAGCAGGTGGAGTTTTCTTGAAATGATCAATTTGACAGTCATAAATGATGTGATGTATTTCTGACCTTGGACATTATCTTACTGTATGAAGAGCAGTATATAGGGTTGTTGAAAGAACACACGAGGAAATCAGCTACATTTATATCTGTCCTCTGCAAAATGATTTCACTTAACTGTTTGATGAGTGTCACAACCTCCCCTGATAGTGATCCCTGATCTGGTCCACTTGTAAATGCTGCCGTGAGAACACGAACCAACTCTAAGCAATTATGCAGCTTTGTAACAAAATTAGTCCCCGATTCGGACCAAAGCAAGACAACTGTAGGTCTGAAAGCACCCTTAAAAAAGCACTTATTAAAACAGAGACAGAAGACAATCATATGCAGTTTTTATTAACAGTTTGAAAGACAAAGTGATAAAAAAAATTGGAATGATAGTACTATACCTTTAGAGTCTGTGATTAACCCATTAAGTAGGATGAGGGTTAAAAAACTGAACTTTGGAGATATCCACTTGACTAACTCAGACTGCTGAGCTGTCTTTGTGTGTCTTTGCTCAAAACAAGAGCTGTGGACTTTGTCACAGAAAGTACATTAGAAAATGATTTTTTAAATGGTAAGTGTGATGAATGCGAGGAATGTTTACAGCACATAAAACCTGTTTGAATCAACATATGAGAACAGATGTGAAACAATGTGAACCTTTCCTTCAAAGCACAACACGGTAATAACACATCAGTCAGTGTTCGAGGGCGGGGGTGAGTGTTTTGATATACAGCAGCGCAGGATGCCAGGTGAGATTGTATTTGTCGATCCGTTGTTGAGCTATTTTTCTTTTATCTGTGGTCATAAAAGATACAACATTTGCAGTAAACCTTGAATGTGATGAAGCGCTTTGACATTACTGAAGCAACACGAAACAACGTTTAGCCATGAAGTCACAAAAGGTAGCCGCCTTCAGATTTATGTCTTTTGAGTCTAAACACTATACTGCCCAAACAGGTCTGGAAGATCAGAATGAAAGGCCGTACTGTGCGAGAACTCAATTAAAACCTCCATTACCAGTGAGGCAGGAGTGAAGGACAACACACACTCACAAAGAATATCAAAGAGAGATCATACAGCCTATGATTGAAAAAGCCAAGACACTTTTTAAGCAACTCTTTGACAGATGTTGACACTCACAGAACCCCTCTTGGCAGATATGGATAAAGGCTGAAACATACAACATGGCTTCCCATAAATCATCGTTTATCTACAGTAGCTCCATCCATGGAGTAGCCCACTGTGTTTGCAAGGAGCCAGAACTGAGTGTGTGAAAGGGCTGAAACAATTTCAGGTGTTCCAGTTATGGCTCATTAACAGTCCAATCTTTACTGCAGAGTTTACAGGGGCGGGTAACAGCAGGAAGCAGCCGGTGTTTTTACTCAGCAAGTCTCTGTTACGCTACTGTTTGTTAGAAAAAGTACTTGTGTGAACATGATATCAACGTTGCAATGTTTCTTTTATTATTATTTGTTTGTTAACGCATAGGTTAGACAGATGAGAACATCAGGGAATATGTTTATCAATTACTCACCCTGTGTTAGGTTAAATATATGGGGGAAACTGTTTTCCTTACATGCCTTGGTGAACGAAGAATCAGAAAACAGAGAAAGTTCTTGATCAATTGAAGTCATAGTCATGACTTGCGTGAGACTGTTTGTACCGACGTGTTTTAAATCGTAATGTTTTAGCAGAAACGCATGTGTTTGGGAAGCACTGAGCATGACTTGATATAAGAGACTTCGATTATACTGTATGAGTTGTGTGAGCATGGATGGATTACTGACAGGGCCTACTGGGCAGACGCCCATGGGCCCAAAGTGTCAGGGGGCACGCTGGCCTTCATTTGCAAAATCTCACCAAATTCAAATATACAAACAGAGTAACTGACTAATGACTACAAAAAGATGCAAAGGAACTACAAAAAGACACAAATAACTGCAACAAATGGGCAAAACAATCAGAGAGAGACACAAAATGCCTACAGAGTGATGCAAAACAGCCAAAAAAAGACACAAAGTTACCTCAAAGATGCGCAAAAGAACCACGAGGAGACACCAAATTGCCACAGAGAGGTACAAAACCACAAAAACAAAACAAAAAAAAACATAGTGACTTCAAAGAGAGGGCGGCATGGTGGAGGTTAGCACTGTCACCTCACAGAAAGGGGGTTCCTGGTTAGATCCTGGGTACGGGAGCTCGTCTGTGCAGAGTTTGCATGTTCTCCCCATGTCAGCATGGGTTTCTTCAGGGTACTCCGGCTTCCTCCAACAGTCCAAAGACATGCAGGTTAATTGGTGACTCTAAATTGTCTGTAGGTGTGAATGTGAGTGTGAATGGTTGTCTGTCTCTATGTGTCAGCCCTGTGATAGTCTGGCGACCTGTCCAGGGTGTACCCTGCCTCTCACTCTGTCAGCTGGGATAGGCTCCAGCCCCCCCGCAACCCTCAAGAGGATAAGCAGTTAGACAATGGATGGATGGATGGACTCCAAAGAGACTCAAACCAAAAGTCTGTTTGTCTTGTTCCTATGTAGGAGAGGTGGTGGGGCCCTTTGCATATCTTTGCATATTGGCCCAACGTCTCATAATCCGCCCATATGTGAGATCTTTTAAATAGGTGTTTTGATATTGTTTTGCTGTTTTTAAACACCTGTTACTCCAATTCTTGGAGAATTTCTCTGTTTTTGGATTCTTCGTTCACTGAGGCGTACAAGAAAAAAGTTTTTTCTTTAATTATAACACTGGTTGAGTATTTGTCATTTTGTGGGTAAGGTGTTCCTTTTACTACATCAATGTTAGTAAAAGCCAAAGGCTTATGACTGGGATATGAAAATGTGAATTTACTTACAGCTACAGCAAAGCAGGCATTGCAGCTCAGTAATATGCCACCATAAGATTTAGGTTGTTGCTTTATCTTTTTCAATATGTGAGTCAATCTGTTGCCCCAAAACTGTTCTTTAAGATTATGGTTTCAAAGATTAACATTTACAAAACTGATCAAATAATTGCCTCAGATCTAAATATAATCAGTCTAAAAGTAGCACAAATCCCAAACCTATAAACATATTTACAGCCGCCTTCAAAAGCAGCTGGTTGAGGAGGGAGTTACCTAACAGCCGATCTGATGTGCATGAGATCACGCTTATTCAGGTTTAATCATCCTCAGATCTTTCCCAACTGGTTTTCCCAAGTGTTGCCAGAGTTTAAGGGATGGAAACAGATATGAGTAGAAATAAATTATCCGTGTATAATGAGACCTTCTGTTCTGCACCACCTCTGGTGACATCTAATATAAGCTCATTAGTGCAGAGAGCTATAGCTAGAGGTTCAGTGAGAACAGCAGAAAGAAGAAAACAAAAAAGGGCAGTGCTGTCTGGTTCCACTATTCATCATTATATCTGATTGTTTATGCACAATATTTTGATTCTGATTTTTGTATGTTGAATGATTTGAATAGCGCTGAAGCATGGGGGTCGGAAAAAATAAAATCAGGAGACAATACAGAAGAGTGTGTGAAGCAAAACCATAAATACAATACAACAAAAAGAAAAAAAAATATTCAGTTTAAAAAGATGCTGCCATGACAGTTTTATAATTGACATTATGAAATCCATTAAAATCTTAGTTTCAGCTAACATTCACATTTATTTAATTAACATTAATATTTGACTGGTAATTGTTTATCCATTAATCTGACTTTTTTTCCATTTATATTTATATTTTTTTATTATTTATCTCAGCCCAACGAAAAATCACTTAAAAAAAGTAGAACCAATTTTTCTGTTTAATTATGTTTTAAAATGTCATCATACTCATGGAGCATTACAATGTCTTTATAGATTTTTAATGCTTGATTTTCCATAAAATTAACCACATAAAATGAGCTCCAATGTTTTGTAATTTGTGATAATGACCACAGGAGGGTGCTCTCTGACAATCAGGACAACTGTGCTCTAGCTGAGAGCTGTTGTTCCAGTTCAGGCAATCAATTCAGCAGATGTAAAACAAGATAAATGATAATGGAGTTGCACGTTTACTCCCACAGACATTCCCCCTGCAGCATGCTGTGCCTTCTGGGCTTATTAGTTAAATGAACTATCTGTCACTGTGTTCGAGTGTGTGTAAAATACCTTTGCATAACTACCAGTGTGCAACCATCGCGTCTGGTGACACATAATTCAGTTTTGATTAAAAAACTGTTGTGTAACCTCACTTTGCTTCATCTGAAGTCTATGAGGATGGGAACGGAAAGGTTCAGGCACACAAAGGCAGTAATGCATGATGACATTTGCATTTAATTTTTTAGCAGCGTGCTTCATAAATTGCTCATTAAGTCAGTATGTTAAAATTTAAGAAAAAAGCCTATCTAAAAGCAGAACCAAGGCAGAAATCACATTAGTCACCACTTTTAGAACCAGACAGCTTCATTGTTTTTATGCCAATGAACCTCATTTAAGGCAGTGGTTTCCAACTGGTGGGTCGCGGTCCAAAAGTGGGTCGCTGGTTTATTCTGAAGTGACAAAAAACACACTTTATTTTTGAAGTATAGTGAATTTCTGGCACAAGCTTTAATTTAGAAGCACCTTTTCCTCCTGCAGAGTAAATGAATAACAGACATCGTCTTAACAGAGACCACAAACTACCTCAGTGACACGGCCAAATGCAAGTATGATGCTGAATATATTAAACTTTGTGGACCTTGTGTGACTGGTGGACTCTAATGACGTCTACGTTGTGTTGATATGAAGAGGCCCATACAGCGGATATCTCTGGAGGCGAATTCTGTTTATTCCTGACACAACAACCATACACACTCAAGCCCCTCTCCCATGGAGCACAACAGCAAAAGGGGAAAGGCAAGGCAGGAGACACGTAGGGGTACAAAAACTGAGCATCAAATGTTCCACATATTGACTCTGGAGGCCTGAGCGTGTCAGGTAATAACAACTGAAACAGATTTTGTGTAATTATCATACTTAATATTACAAATGTGACAAATTTGACTTTGTTACACATATCACTGCTGTTTAATTGACCCTGTTACACTTGAACTAATGACTAAGGAACAATCTGGACCCCATGGCTGGACCAGTTGGGAACCACTGATTTAAAGGAGAAGTCCAGTATTTTGCACTTTGAGCTCCATTCCTGGTTGTTTATGATGAAATAGAGTGGTTAAGACCAAAATCTTGACGACTGCTCCTTCTCTGAGAATTTGAGAGAATTTGGCTTTCCCCTGCCTGGCTTAACAATGCTGTCTATGGCCATGTGTAAATCTGTCCTAAAACCACCTTAAACGTTGTTTTTCAAAGCCATGAAACTCACCGAGTGGTCAGTGGTGTTCGTTGATGTTCCCACATAAAAATCGTAGCAAACTGTGGTTTCCATGATGATTTATTTGACATTTTGTCCATGCATTGATTTCCTATAGGAAGCCTCATTGTCCGTTGGTAGTAATCCGCCACTGGAAACGGGAAGGGGGTTGTTTACGACAAGGTTGTAGTCATTGTAGTCTTTTAGCTCAGAGAAAGTGCCAGCTCGACAGTCGCTGACTCCTGCAGTCGCTGACCGCACAAAACTTGCCCATTATTACTCGCTTGTCATCAGCCTTTGCAGTACGATGCCTTTGAACGCAACGCCAGCCTTCTTCTTCTGCTTCTTTCTGTGTCCTATTACATTGCAATGGTTTCCTGCTGGTTGGCGACACTCACGTAAAGGAGCATTATCGCCATCAAGTGGGCTGGAGTGTATAACGCTTCAGGGTCAAACAAACGATCAAGTGGAAGTTTACACACGGGTGTGAGGCAGCTGAAAAAATAGTTCCACAATCCAGATGAATAGTGAAAACACGGATGGAAACCACAGTTTGCTACGATTTTTATGTGGGAACATCAAGGAACACCACTGACCACTGGGTGAGTTTCATGGCTTTGAAAACCAACGTTTAAGGTGGTTTTAGGACAGATTTACACATGGCCATAGACAGCATTGTTAAGCCAGGCAGGGGAAAGCCAAATTCTCTCAAATTCTCAGAGAAGGAGCAATCGTCAAGATTTTGGTCTTAACCACTCTATTTCATCATAAACAACCAGGAATGGGGCTCAAAGTGCAAAATACCTGGACTTCTCCTTTAAGGCACTGGCTCATGGTTTTGTCTGTGTTTTGATTCTGAAATGCTTTTTGACAACATATAATAAATGATGTGGCAGTAGTCATTGCGTCAATTAGGTCTATAAGTAAAAACATATCATACAAAGAAAAATATTTGGAGAATTTTCACTTTTGCAGAAAGATGTGCAATTGAAATTGCCATCCATGCAGAGTTGTGGCATGCAGTCTAGTGTAATGGTTTGACCACAAGGTGGTGCTATTGTGTTGGATAATAAAACATGCTGTGCCAATACAAACACTGTGACAAGAAGGTATTTTGCCTTAAAGGATAAAAAACATTCTGTAAATGCATGACAAATGAAGCTTTGATACAAGAAGCAAAACTCTAACAATAACTATTCAAAAGTTAAATAAATTGCACTTGATGTGTTTTTGAAGCATATGAGGGAAAAAAAAGCAAATGCTTGAAAGATGTGATTTTTATTTACGTTGCCAAGATTTCATGCAATTTCCCACTGTAGCAGTTGGTCCCAGTTCTTGCACGGGTGTTAAGTCAACATGACGTGTTTGCCTTGTAAATGAGGACAACTCAGAAAATGGCTGCCATTCCTGTAGACAGTGTGTGACAAAGCAGCGACAGTGTGTGTGGGTGTGTGTGCGTACACATTGTCTGACATGGTGGTGCTCACTTTGACAGTTTGCAGTCAGAAACAGACCTGAAAGAGCTCTCTTGTTCCGGCGGCTGTCACATGTCAGATGTGCAGGAATGACAGAACGTGTAACATAAAGTGCAACAACCAAACAGAATATGGCCATTATCACTTAACTTTTAAGTGTTCCAATTAAACACAAACAACACACTCTTTTTTCTTTTTTTAAAAAATCTACTTTATAAAGAAATGTTACAGTACATGAAAACATAACACATAGTCAGTAAACACCAAATAAGAAGGCAGTGTAGTTTTTCAAGTGTACCGGATTGTCTCCACTCAGTGTTGTCAGGACCTCGACAACACTTGACCGTCCCAACAGAACAAAAGGACATGAATTAATTGCTTTGATTCTGAAAAACTTTCGTCCCTTCTTTTCTCCGCAAGCATTGAGCAGCACTGAGGACAAATACTGACTGGATGTAAATAATAAATGCCTGAGTAATAACTAAGACCTGATCTGCTTTTTACATTGTAAAACAAAGAGCACAGTACATAAACAATCATGAAACGAGGTTGAAAGACATATTTCAATTTGGCAAATGTCAATATGACGAGAGAAAGCACTGCATGCATTAAGTATCTAAGGGGTCTCTTAGTGCAAGTCTGCAAATTCATATCATACCTTTACTTACTGCGTACACGAGTGCATGCATGTATACTGTGTTTTTTTCTCACTGTGGTCCCTTTTCGACATGTTTAATCACATATTTTATATCATAAATTACAATACAACTTTAAAAAGCAAGCACAGAAAATACAGTTTAGTGTACAAGTAATACGCGATGTCACAAGAAACAACAAAAAGATATTTAAGTTACACAGTTGCATTTTCTTGAGTTGAGATTTAACACCATACAAAATCTTGCAGCCCAAGAGAATATTAAATCATTAAAATAAGTGCTAATGACTTAGATGAGAGAAAAGACAGAAAAGCCTTCATCTCTACAAAAGATATAAAAAAGTTTATAGGTGGAAGAAGACCAGCGTTGCCTTGTGCTCTCCATTTGAAGGTCAGGTCATCACTGACATCACTGATAATCAGGTCATAACGTCAGTTATTCATGACTGAAATATATAGTGTCAGCTGTCACCCGACCAATCCAGTAAGTCTTGAGTGTCATTCGCTCTGATCGAGAGGTCAGCTGTTTCAGATTGTCTTTCAGCTTTCATCGCTTTTTCTCTTGTCTGTCGTCACGTCCGATCACCTTGTGTATCCAGGAGCTGAAGGCAGAGACTTTAGTGTAGACGCCAGGGGACTGCTGTGTCCTGCAGGCATGACCCCAAGACGTGACCCCGTAAACCACCCAACCCCCTCCCGGACGCTCACACACCAACGGGCCTCCGCTGTCACCACGGCAACTGTCCACACGCCTCTCTGACTGGATGCTGCCGGCGCAGAGCATGCGGCTTGTAAAGGCACTGTGGAAATGGTGCTGGCAGTGACGACGGGGGAGTAAGGAGAGAGGTGCCTGCTGAAGGGTCTTGGAGTACGAGCGACCTGAGAAAGACGCAAAGCGTGAGAGTTTAGGATGAGAGGTTTGGAAGAGGGCATCATATTTGGGTTTTAGCCAGTGTCTGTCTATAACTTTGATCCTCTAGCACCACCAGCAGGTTGACAGGTTTGGTTCTGAGTGAAATGTCTAGATGAACTACTGTATGGACGTTAGTTACAGACATTCATGGCCCCAAGAGAATGAATTCTAAACACTTTGAGCCTCTTACCTGTTAACTAGTCCCATCCTCTGTTCAAAATCTATCAAAACACTTGGATGACTAAATTGACTTATGACTTATGACTAAATTTCTACAAAAATACTGACGTTCACACGAGCCTCAGATGTGCTTTCTGTTTAGTGCTAATTAGCAAATGTTTGCATGCTAACACGCTAAGCTAAGATCTGAAAATCAGCACATTAGCATGATCATTATGGGCATACAGACTCATAAGGCGCATAACATGCCATGTTTTTGGTGCCTGTAATTCCATTGTTTATCTCAGCAACACCCGGAGATAAAGAAATTTAGACTTTTGGAACACAGCAACACCTGGAAGAGGAGTCCGAATGCTGGATTTCTGATACACACTTTGATACACACTTTCTGATACACTTTCCACTTTATTCGACCTCTAACATTGTTATCAAAGGCCCTCCAATTTTTTTGACATTAGAAGTGCTAATGTAGAGATTCATCAATTTCAAGGTTGTTGTTTTTTACAATTTTATGACATACTATATCATGACCTTGTTTTTTGTTTGTGTTTTTTTTTTTTTTTTTTTACATTTCTGACATACTATACTATGACTTTTTTTGTTTATGCTTTTATTTATAATGACTTTTAAAGACATGCTATACTATGACTGGGTTTTTTTTTTTTTAATTTTTATGACATATTAGAGTATGATTTGTTTTTTTTAGTTTTATAACATACTATATCATGACTCTGTTTTTTGTTCTTGCTTTTATTTATTATGACTTAATGACATACTATACTATGACTGTTTTTTTTTTTTGCATTTCTTATGACATATTAGACTATGATTTTTTAAAATATTTTTATGACATACTGTAGTATGACTTTGGTTTGTATAGTTTTATACATACTATATCATGACTTTGTTTTTTGTTTAAGTTTTTGTTTACAGTTTTATGACACACTATACTATGACTTAGGTTTTTATGTTTTTGTTTATTATGACACACTATGATTTTTTTTTTTTTACATTTTTTTATGAGGTGCTATGTTATGTTTTGTTTTTGTTTTTTTGTTTTTTTACATTTTTATGACATACTATATCATGACCTTGTTTTTTGTTTGTGTTTTTTTTTGTTTTACATTTCTGACCTATTATAGTATGACTGTTTCTTTTTCTACATCATACTATGATTTTTATTTTTTTTACAATTTTTTATGACATACTATACTATGACTTTGACTTTTGTTTATGTTTTTGTTTACATTTTTAATGACATGCTACATTATGACTTTTTAAAAAAACATTTTTATTATCTATCTTTTTTAAATATCGATTCCCTTGCATGCATACCCTGTCACTGTTGGTCTGTTGAAATTTGCTTCCTCTGATACACACGCTTTGTTCAGCTACCAGCAAGAAACTCCATCCTGGAGCCCTGGAGCCAAAATGTGTGCAGAGGTTCAGAGTATCTCCCAATGTTGTTCCCCCTTCTACTCTTCCCTCCCTCCTGACACCTCAAACCACCAGTATCAACACGGACATGATCCTTCCTTGGCTCTCTACACGTGGACACTGAAACTCATGACCAAACTGCAGGAAACCACTGACGAAAACTGAAGCCTGTGTGTCTGTGTATGATATCAGAGTGGCAGGGAGCCAAATGCAAACAGCTGTACAAAGCAGACATCTCGCCTTAAGTTAAACAGCCATCGCTAGCGTCACGCACTCTAAATAGCCCGCGTTGTCATCACACTGAAGTAAACTAATAAAAACACTCTGCTCCGCCACTCGCACTCACAAATGAACTTGAAAGACATACAAACCTCTCAACGGGGAGTACATGTTTTTGCATATGTGTGCACTGAGACCCTCTGTAGCCCTTTGTGACTAAGTTGCTATGATTAATGACATCAGCATGTAATTTAAAGATCACTAACAGATGTGTGTCGGTGTATACAGTCAAGTGTATGGACAGATACAGAGCATGAAGTCAAACCAGTGCAATTACTGGTGGAGGATACTCTTCTACTTTATATGCATTTGCAGCTGACCTTTAAAATGACTAACATATGGTAGAGATACTGTGGTTACAGCACATGACTGGACCCCAAGTAGCTGTGATATGATTTTCTTTTGATTTCTTTTGATTTTTCTATTGATTGATTTCCAGTGCTTTTTAAAGCTTAAACATATCTTATAGATCCCAATTGACCTGGTAAATATTTTGGCTTAAATGTAGTGTATTTATAGAAGCAGATTTCTAGCAAAGAGGATACAAATTTTTAGCTATGATTTTGTGAAACCTTTTCCAAATTCTGTAAACTCTTATTCAGTCTGCATTCATTTAAAGATACACTATGCAGGACTTTCCTACAGACACAATGTATAGCCTAATACAAAAGCAGTCCCTCTTAATCATCACTTATGACCCTCTATAAGTGTGTGGTGGCTACAAAAATCGCAGACACAGCACCAAAAAAAAACGCAGACACAGCACCAAAAAAACGCTAAGCGGACAAAACAAGAGTGAATCTGGGGTTAGCATTTACTCATGGACGTCGCTATCATGATGTTTTTAGACTGCTGTTTTGAAGCCTTGAGAGGACATTTCTGCTGTCCCCATTTTTTGGAGCCAGAAGTGACCATATTCATATTCAACTTCATTTTTCAGCCCCGGATGTTGCCACTTGCTATCACTTTCACTTTTGATGGTGACGACTGAGGGAGAGGATGAGGATGAAGAGCGACAAGTAGTTGGCCTATGCAGCAGTTAGCTCAGTTAGCTTGCCTAAGTATCAGCTTTCCATTACAACAAATGCAACGTTCCTACAGTAGTAGCTTGCAGTGTATGTATTGTTTCTCCCAGTGTTCTTTGTCTTATGTTTCCTGTTTTATTTTGATGCTCATCTCTTGTCTCATTTCAGGTCCCTTCACTTCCTGCCCTCGTGTGTCTCCCTCCTGTGTGATTACCTGGCCTGCCCTCATGTGCTGCACCTGTGTCTCATTGTCTTCCCTCCTCCAGAGTATTTAGTCTCAGTGTTCCCTTCCCTCTGTGCCAGTTCGTCCTGTTCCTTAGTGTCAGCGTTCCAGCCTTTTTCCCGTGTAGCCTTATAGTACCTGACCTGTTTATTGTCTTAGACCTCGCCTTTTGCCTACCGATTTGGATTATCTTGTTGTTACTACTGATCTCCTGTGTACCGACCCTGCTGTGATTAAAGGACTGATTTTTCGAGCTTGCCAACTGTGTTAGTCTGCATTTTGAGTCCAAGCCGTTGTTCAGTTCCTGACAGAGAAGGTAGGAGGTGCCAGGTTTGAATGTTGTGTTTACAAACAGTAACCAACAATTCCTGCATAGTACACCTTTAAAGACAGAATTAAAAGTCACCTGATTTAACAGGTGTGACAAGCTCATGTAAGACGAATGAGCAAACATTGAAATATATCCCTGGTCATTGCACATGCTTGTAAAAAATGTTAAAATTAACATTAGAAAGATGAAAAAGGTTGAAATAAGTACCCACTCTAATTACACTGTATCTGGCTTTATACAGTTCTGTTGACGTGTTCAATACAAGAATGAAATGAACTGATGTTGTGTTTTGCACCTCACAGCCACTACACCCACCTCCCCTCAACACACAAACACACACCCTCACCCGTATCACCCCAGCCGGTAATGTGACAGTTGCTGGCTTGTTTGAGCACTCTCTCTTTCCTCATGGGCAGACAGGCGGGAAGAACATGACGGCTGAATGACACACACTCTCCCGGCATCTGGCCCACTGCCCCGGGTGACAGACGAACCAAGGCCAGGTCGTAATCGTTGCTATGGGAGTGGTAGCTTGGGTGGAGGACGATCTGATCGACGCCGTACTCCTCTTCGTATTCCTCGGGGACGAGGGAGTGGTAGTCGCCCACTCTGACTTTATACTGCTTGGTGCTGTTTCCGTACCTGCAGAGGGAGAAAGAGGGATGGATCAAAAGAAGCCATTAGAGAAAGAGGGTGTGCATGTGTGAGCAGTCCCGCTGCTGCTGATACATAAAGCATGAGCAATAAAATTACAAGCTCTGGTTGGGGTTACCTCAGCAGTAGTTCATGTAGAGTTGGAAAAAGTTCAAGCACGTTACACACAGTCATAAAATCTGCACTAGTTGTCTATGAGTAGCAGCATAAATTGTAAGGTTTTTCCATATGTGTAAGACTTTATAGTTTTATTGTTCTCCCTGGAATATTATGGACATGTTACCCCCAACCCCTATGAGACACTGCACAGCCTGAGAGCTTCATGCAGGACTCTCGTGGTTTTTCCACCAAACTTCCTGACTTTCAAGGGTGATTTTGGCACAGGTCACTTTGATATTATCTTTTTAAGTCTCCTGTTGAAGTATGCATATGGAGACGTCTTTTAGTTTTATCTTTTCTGTCAATAATCTACTATTTTTACACCCTTGTTTAATTTTATCTTGTTAATTTTGAGCTACATTTTCTATTATGTATTGTGTTTGTGTTCCCCCGGAGGCTTATAAATATTTCATACGCTTAATCAGACAGTCATAAAAGCTTTTTTTCTACATGGCCTCTCTTTTCCTCTGCTGCACCCCCCTCTTCAACACAACATTGTTCTAGTGCTTTAAAACCTTTAATCAAGTCACTATAAATCACGACGAGTCACACCTGGCATTAGAATGCGTCTCCACATGCATCTCAAGTGACCGCTCGCGATCAGATCTCACTTCCTCGCTTTGTATGCAGATAAACATGTACATCATTTTATTCACTGTCAGGGTTGCACACTTCTTGCACGACTTTTATGGACTTCACAAGTGAAATCTTGGACAGAGAACGAGCACAGGCAAGAATGATAACAGTAGATCTGTCATCGTGTCTCTGTGTTTATGCTTCAAACTGACTCATAGGTTGACATAATGAAGTGTTTTCCTCGCTTTCCATTTACTCGTTGGAGATGTTTGGCCTTTTTGAAATGGAGTGGGAGAGGAGGAGAAGAGAGAAGTTGAGGGACAGGGAAGAGGAGGAAGAGAAGGATAAGGAGAGAAGTGAAGGAAGGGGGGGCCTTTTGATTCAGCCAAGTCTCTGTGTCCAGTTACAACTGGTAGAGTGTTTCCGGAAAGATCTCCTGGCCTGGGAATGCCACGACGTTCCTGGCAGAGCAGAGACACTGCTGACCAGTCAGCTACGTACAGTACATACCAAACCTTACGGCAAAATCTCAGGATTAGAATGGAGTTTGAATGTGATGCCTGAGTTACCTTTCACACATTGTTATTGTTGCTAAAAGCGGTTACAAATATACTGGAGTTGTGTTACTGTTGGCGAGCCCCCAGCTGTACAGCTACAAGGTATAAATAGGTTTAATACATTGACAACATGTGACCGCTGACCTGGGGTCAGTTTTTATGAACCTACTAATCGGTAAACGGTGGTGAAAGGGATAAGGTAACATGCTCGTGTATGTTACATGTGGTAGTTGCACCTTAGCATGTCATTATAAAATCAGTTGTGCTTGTGAGCAAATTAGAACAAGCAGAAGCGAGTATGCCAGTTTGCTTTGTATTGTATTTTCTGTGTATTGTGCGACTGCATAGGTGCATTTGTTGGTTTGTTTGTTGCAGTGTGTGCTTGTGTATGTATCACCCTATTTTGGTTACCGTATGTGAAAGGAGACACTGGTAAGTCGGAAGTCCCTATCTTGGTCCGCATGCTCTGGCGTGCATTCAGTGAATTACTTTTCAAAGCTGTCATGGCTGTAGCTAACAGCTTGGAGCACTGAAGACTGATACATGATTAGGCAGGCAGGAGAAATACCTTTGTAGCGTCTGACCTTTCTTGTCTGCTTTCAGTGTCTACGACAACAAATATTTTACATACAGCTAAAAATACCTTTGACAATTTCTGTCATGGAAATTTGTGGTATTTAGGTGTGCACTCAGGGTATCTTTATAGCAACAACAAACATCTATTAACAATTAAACTACTATATATACTGCTGGAGATGCTGCTGCACTGACTTTGTGCTAATCTGCAGCAGTCAGCAGAATGTTACTGTTGTAGCAATGTCATCAATTTGGATGTGATAGATTAATTCCACAAGAAACGATCAATTATTAAAACCCATTCACTACAAAAAGCGTAGCCTGAGGGAGTAGGTGAGTGAGCACCGACGTCATTAAGCACACACTGACATTTAATTAATTTGCTTGGATAAAGCCTATTATTTATTTACTCTTGCACAGGCACGCTATGGCATTCAACCACAAGAACAATCTGTTAAAGACAGACTGTCTGTTACGTTTGAGGCTAAATCTGCCTACTGTGCAGTTTTAAAAGAATTATCATTGCTGGTAGAGAGTTGGAGTAAAATTTGTTATTTCGATCTGTGATTACACTGCTGGTCAACTGATTGCACTGTTTGCATTAATCAATCCTAGAAGTCCTGATTGCTGCAGCCCAAGTGGTCTTAATTTGCAGCCCAGCACAGCTGTATGTTTCCTATGTGTGTCATTTAAAGGAAGAGGATGTAGGAGTCTCATCACAAAGTAGAGGCTCCTGAAACTGGAGTAAAACTCTGGCAGTAGAAAGGGCCTGGGAAGGTCTTGTGAAATGGCGCTCTCTTCCTCCCTTTAATGTGGAAACATCAGGATTTATAGTGGTAGAGCTGCTGGGGCCAGTGGAGTTCTGGATTTCTTACCAAAACCCAAACATTGGATTAATACCCACTAATGCAGCTGAAATATATTATCCTCAAAATACAGTCTGAAAACCTTTAATGTACTGGTCAAATATCAAATGCAGACTTTAGGTAAGTGCCCTAGTGCACTTTGTTGAAATCATTCTTTTTCTATTCTTTCTGCTGCCTCCTCTGCTGAACGCATTACATGGTGATGCCATGTGGAGGCCCCCAGACGAGAAGTAAAAGTTGAGATGAAGTGACTCTGGCGGTCTCCCTGCTGCCTGCACCACAGCCAAGCCAAACCACTGATCACTGCTCACATCGCTGAGGTCCTCATTACTCTGTCAGACTTGAATATACTGAAGATGTCAATAAGTTGTGTAGCTTGGGTGAAGCTCAAACTGCAGTAAATGTATGCATAAGCACACCCACCTTTCCATGAATAAAGATAACTTTTAAATTCCAACATGTGCTGAAAATCCAATCAAACGATATAAAAGGCAGATGTGTCTGTGTATGCAAATGTTGGGAAGGCAGCTTTGATAATGGGTTCATGGTGGGTTCAGAGCGCTACATTTCTGCTTGTTTAAATTGTACTTAGAGTGTTTTAATTTTATATTTATTTCTTGATGGATGTAGAATGTGACCACATTTAACATGCCATCAGACTCTCAATCAATCCAACACATTCTCACTCTGACCTCGTCACATATTGACGTTTGGTTGTGGACTTTCCATGTCAAAATATGATGTGCAAGGTAGTCTGTGTGCGTTAGTGGGTGATGTTCTGGGACACCGTGTCATCTTCTGCCTGTTGTGTGCACTGGCTGTTTTCAAAATACTCTTTCAAATTAAATTCACTAAGTTGGTAGAACACAAATTGACATTTTATTTCCTTAAAAAACAAACGCAGGTGTTTGCGTTTTGCCAAGACATGCATATGGTTTGGTTTAGGCAACAAAAGCACCCGGTTTGGTTTAAGAAAAAGGAACAGGGCTTTACAACCACACAGGAAGCAAACACCGCCCTCAAGGGTGAAAGTCGGTGGTTGTTGGACCGCTCTACTACCCTTCCCGCCCACCCTGCTCGGACTTCCGTCGCTTTAACTTTTGTTGTTCTTCCACCGCGTTGGGCCCTTAAATAAAACTGGCGACCAGCCTTGACCAGCTGACGCAAAAGATGGCTTTTTTGTCGGTGTCTGACGCTGGAAGTCAGTGAAAAGGTTTTTGACAACTGTAGAGTGAGACACGGTTGACCAATCACTCATGCTGACAGGTGGAAAGGCTGACTGACCAATGTTACAGACGCATGGACAGATATTGCGAAGGTACAGTGTCATTTCCTGACCTCCATACTGAACCTCCTGTATGACATTGTGTGTGTGAGTGTGTGTTTGACCTCTTGAAGCAGTGAGCCGAAGTGAGAACCCAGCAGGTGTCGATGAGAGTCGCTCCACACACCAACCTCCCGTCTCCCCGAGATCCTCGCAAACGAACCGCGGCCTGCCATGGCCAGCCACCCCTACGGGCACACAATCACACAACACACACACACATAAACACACAAGCAATTATAAAAGTGCGCAAATACACTTTAAAGTACCACACACATGTGGTTGTTGCACCTTGACTCATAAAACCAGAGCCTTATACGAGAAGCGAACTTCACAACATGTATTTTCTAACCAAACTTGATTTATGAGTTTTCTATGGGAGGACACTTAACACTAGCATACCTGACAAAATGAGTTTACATCAGCTACGTAAAGTGTAAACATGCAGGATGTCATCTAAAAATGCACACACACACATATGTAAACACACAAGTAAATACGAGCATGAAAAATGTTCTTGGTTTCACATCTACCCATAAATGTGACCCCACGCACTCGGTTGCATACAATACACATAAATATTGTTTTTCTCTATTTATCCCAACCTCTTTCCATCTCTCTCACTCTTTCTAACACTCAACACACACACACACACACACACACACACAGAAAGACAGAGACAGTCATAACCACAGGATTCTCTTGTTAAATTCCAGTAAGTTTTTCTGAATGTCTGTTCCTCTTTTGTGTAAATCATTGTAGATGAAAATCTCATATTTACATTCTTATTACATGCTCCTACTTGCCCAGATACAGTTTGTGTTTGGAAGTAGACACAACTGGATATTTCTTTGCCTGTAGCTTCAGATCAGCTGTTTCCCATCAAAGACTCATTGACTTGAAAATGTGTCCAATATTCTTTATTCTATAGGTCTTTGGCAGGCGTTCTCCGCGCTGCCATTAATCCCTCCTGTCCCTTCAAGCTTACCTCAGAGAGTTTTCTCCTCCTATGATTCGGCGCTGGCGAGTGTGTACGAGCCGCAGACCACAAATTGAGCTGACAGGATCTGACAGAGACAAAAGAGGAACCATTGGGTGTGTATATGTGAGAGTGTGTGGGAGCGCGATGATTGTTAAACCATACATTTGGGCTCAGATGTTGCTCTTATTAAATATTTAGACGGATCGAAAAAATAATCATGTTTGACATTCGTCTTTCACTACCACATATGAACCTGAGGTAAAGTAAATTAAATAAATGAGAGATCATTTTCATGGTCTGTGTGTATGTGATCTTAAAATCAACAAATATAGGTAGCAGGCTTTTTTAGGAGGTGTAATTTATCATACTGAAGAGACAAAACACCCTCCTGCACGGGTTTGACTTTCCACAGCATGTGCACGTGAGAAATGGAAGTGATAGCATATGTGCAGGTAACGGATAGCATTGCGTGAGTCTGCCCTGATGTGTGACAGACAGGGTAAAGCAATAACACTGCGCTCTCCATTTTACCATCTGGATACACAGACACACACACACTTAAGTCCTGCCAGCTTTCTTCACAGAAACGTTACCTCCTAACTTTTCTTTAGTCATTTGTTTCTCATTAGTTTTTCAGTGTATACAACATATTGGAAATGTTTGCTAAACACACCATGGTCTCATGCGTCCTCAATGCACACTTATGCCACAAATAAATCACAAGAGCTCTGTTTATTTTACATAAACAACATACCTGACTGACCTTTGACCTCTTTGTAGCTGGGCTGCGTTTCACCGTAGTCACAGATGACTCCGGCGTCCTCACTATGGCGACAGTTGTGCGTGCCAGGTGCCTGTTTGATGCAGTCTGCTAACGAACGCTCCTCGCCACTGCACTTCACATTGTCAACATGGATGGGCCCTGTCCCCTCCCCGAAGTATGCCATCACACGGGCCTTTGCCACCCCACTGTGGAGGATGGACAGGACACAGACACAGACAGACATTTCATAGCCATTACCTTATAAATTATACTAAACTGAAAAACTGGTGTAACTGCCAAATACCTGTGTGGCTACACATTTTGACAAATAAACACCCGTCTCAATTAGACGCCTGGTCTGGTTGCCAAGCGGTTCATTTTTATAGAAGTTCTTTGGATGTATAAAACCAGGTTGTTGACCACCCACCTGAGCTAACTTTAGTTAGCTGCTTAGATTGCACATACAAATATAAATATTATATGTTGGTTCGGTTCATTTTACTGGAGCCATAAGCACCAGAGAAGACAAGAAGACTGTAATTCATTCAGATTTACCAGCATGATGAAAAAACGTCATGAAAAAAAAAGAAACGTCAGAATAAGTGTCCATTCCTTGATTACCCGACAAGTTACTCATATTCCTTTAGTCCGGAAGATTCCTCAGATCAAAAGAATCAAAAGTGTTTTTCAAAAAGATGAATCCAAGTTACTAATATTGTTGTTTAACAGGATAAAGTGGCGTTGTGTCGTATGCCGGGTTCTGTAGCCCTCAAGTGCTGTGAAACGTGAGTCATAATATAACACATAATGGATATGTTATTGGAAGCCTGATTTTTTTATACAAGTACTGGTTCAAATATACCATTTTATTGTATTTCCCATCTTTGCTGAGCAACAGTTTTGTGTACAAAGAATACTGAGGCTGGAGATAAAACCAACTGTAACAAATATAAAGGAGGCACTGTAAAAGCATTAAATATCAAAAAGCAAAGAAATGAGCAACAAAATAGAATTTACCAAACAGAAATAACATAAACAAAAGAGCAAAACATTACTTAAGAAAACCAAGGGCATACACGTAATAGTAGGAGGTGAGATGCTTGGTCTCCCTTCATTTTCAGCTTAGCTTGGGGAACATTTAAAAGACACTGGTTACCACCAAGTTACTATATGGACAATAATTCAAAAATGTGCTTGAGCTTCACCTAAAGTCTGACAGGTAATAACTGAAATCTTATATTAAATTCTAAACTCCACTGGCGGTTAATGGAGAGAGGCCACCACTGAAGAAATCTGCTCCCCGCACTTTGTTTTTGTTAGACAAGCTGCAGAATTTTGAACCATTTCCAGACGCTCTATAGCTCCTGTCAGACTGAAACGAAGCAATGTTTGTTTTGTGCAATAGGCTGATGAGATTTTAAAAGTGTAGCATGCGTAGGACAGATTTATTACCTCTTTTTTTGTTTTGTTTTGTCAATTTGCTTTAAATCACTTTTTAAATTAGTGATTAAAACTCTGTTATGTATATTTTCCAAATTACCTTTAAACATGTCACAAACAGAAACATTCAAGAGCTGAACGCTTGGCTGCCACATCTTTCTGTCAAAGGCTGTGTATCAGCATGTAGGCGGTGATGACATGTTAGTATAGATGTTATGGTTTGCCATTCTCTGGCTGTGACGCAAACCAGGTCAAACCACGTTTACAATCTGATAGCTGTATTTGTATCACTTTCTCACCTCTGACTTTAATTAGCAAACAGCTAACATGCAGAGGCCTTTAGGTTGTGGATGTGTGTGTGTGTGTGTGTGTGTGCCTGTATAGGCTGTAACTGTGATTTTAATTAAGACTGATAGATAACCGAGTGAGAGGATCTCGTGTTGCGTCCCTGGGGTTTGATGGGTGACAGGTCGTGCGGCTCCAAAGGGAATCTCATGTCTCTTATTGAGACATCTAGCATTGTGTCTGTGTCTCCAATAGCTCCCTGAGCAGTACTTAGCAGGCAAAGGGTAAATCTCCAAGTCACTTGGAGCTAAGCCGAGAGCCTGACATCAAGCCTGCTTAGCGTGTTTCTGTGGCAACACACAGTCACACCATATAAGTCAAACACAAACTGCTCTGGAGACTAAATGCTCAAATTAGAAGGAAAAACAAAGTGTTTTCACAGAGACATTTTTCATGTACTCTCCATGTACTATGGACAGCAAATCTTTAAAATGTATAATATTTCTTGACTTGGCTGCCTTTTTGTTGGATCACTTTTAAATATTACAAGGGGGGCTGAAGAAACAATGCAGTGACTTGAACAGAGCCAGACACTTATTGCAGTTTGGATGAAATTCAAAAGGTCCTCAAGCAAAGCAGAACCTCTTACTGTTCTTTTGTTATCACATGGAAACACATTCATAGTGTGACTTTAAAGGCACGCTTACAACAAGCATTTATTATTGTCTGCTGCCTTCTAATTTCACATCTATCATTTTTTTCTGTGTTGTTTTTTTGTCTTTGTGTTTTTATTTTTATATTATAATTGACTTTGAACTTGTTTTCAACTCATTTTGAAGTTTAGGTGTATGTAAAGCACACTGAAACTTCCTCAGTGTATATGACATATAATTGTTCTGCTCAAATGAAATGAGCATGTTTCACCTTTGGCCACATTTGTGTTTGTTGTACAGCGTGGCAGAAATGCAGCATCAGTGGCTGGAGGTGGTCAGACAAGTTTCCTTTGCCTTCAAGTCAGTTACTGTTCACAATATATTGAATTGTAATGGAACCTTAAAGGAATATTTCCCCACCAAAATGACCACTTGTATGTCACTTAGGCCCCAATAGCACAGGAAAGCACTTTAGCTTTTTGTAATTTGTTTTAATGACAATGAAGCCTTTTGCTTACAGTTTTTGCATTGCAATGTGCCTCATGTTCTGTACAGTAAGCGCCTGCCATTTTTGCGGGGAAAAAAGCTTCAACTCAGAGCGAAAAACGCCTCCACATCATCTCTTTTTTCGTCATCTTTTCCCATTAACCAATAGGATGACTTGAGAGGCGGGTCTTTTGTGGTGGTCACAACAACAAGTTCACAACGATGGAGGAGAAACTAGTGGTAGCAGTTGCTGTAATGATCATGGTCTTACTCAACCCATGTTACATTCAATTTGTGAAGACACTGTTGGTGATTTGAAGTCATGGTGGTCTGTGTTTAACTACAGCAATACTAGGCTATATTAAAAGCATCTATTTACAAACTCTCACACAACTTGCGCATTATAATTCAAGTCTTATTTATCCAATTATAGTTCAAGTTCAGGTTCAAGATCTTTATTATCCCCTAGGGGCAATTAGTTCCACAGCCAGTAGTTAACAAAATGACATAGAAACAAATATATAGGTCAAGACAACACACACATCGAGTCAGAACAAGTCATTTAAAAGGCTAATTGCTGCGGGGACAAATGAATCTCTCAGTCTATTTGTCCTGCATCTCAGCAGCTGATATCTCCGTCTGGACGGAAGCAACCTAAATTCTCCATGAAGCGGGTGGTCTGGATCTGCAAGGATCATTCTGGCCTTTTTCACCAACCTCACCTTGTGCAGATCGGTGAGGTTGAGGTATATGCTTAGTTCTTCCCAGACAGACAGCCCTTTCTGAGGAGCTACAAGTGAGACTTATTTACGCTCTCTTCAAATTTTAACCCCATTAAAACGGGAGCTGATGGTCTACCGCTGCCTCCATTTGTTACATTGTTTGTGGTATTGTGTGCCTTTGGTGTTTGAAAGGGTTAGAGTGGATTTACCAAAGTAACACAAAGAAAACAGGCTGTCCGTTCAGGAAGTATTGCGACTGAATGAATGAGACTTGGATTTTACTGCACAGGTTGTGTGAGAGTTTGTTAATTAATGGATGTTATGCTGTTTTAAAGGCAGACCCCAGCGACTTCAGTTTTCTGCGTTCATTTTGAAGCCACACAAGAAAAACATTTTCTTCAGAAATTCAACATAACACAGGTGAGTAACTCATATACAAATGGTCATATTGGAATGGAGTATTCCCTTAGTAATTGCTCCGTTTTTTTTTAAGAAGTAGTATGACATAGAGGCTCAAGTACAGCTCAGTACAAGTAAGTCCACATTATAAGCTTTATTAGGACAACTAGCTAATTGAATTAACTGCTAGCAAACCTTTCCTTTGTCAGTTTCATGTAGGTTTTTATTCAAGATGACACGGGGTCAAACTGTTGACTCTGAATATAATTTGTGTAAAAGTTTCTGTGAGTGTGTGTGTCTGCGGATATTTAGTTTTATCGCCCCCAGAGCGACCTCTAACGCTTGGGGACCTGTTGTGTATGTAATGACCTTTCACCACACCCTGTGCGAGACAGAATGATGATCCTAACACGGATTTTACACGCCTCCAACACGCTTCCTCTCTCTCTCTCTCACACTTATGTGCTCCAGATGTGGCTTTTATCTACATGCACATGTGTCACCAAAAACTGAGTGGCTAAGGGATGATGACAGTGTCCCATGCTGAGCAGTGATGAGAGAGAAAATGAAGACAGTTTGTTATGGTAGACTTTTCCATTGTCATCCTGTTGCCATTGTTTTGGAAAACGGGCCAGTGTCTCAGAGGGAAGCACTAATAGGACACAGGGAGGATGAGATGAGGTAGTTTGCTTTGCCTCAACGTATCTGTCACTGTGAATGTGTCATATGCACAACTGGCCTGCCCTTTAATTGGATGTTTATCTTGGCTCTGCAAAAGGGCACTGCTAAAACCCCTAATAAAAGCAGCTGGCAGCACACCAGAGGCTCTTAAGAAGTGCTCAAAAACTTAAGTGCACAATTTGTAAAGCTCAAGTGATGAAATAATCTTAAATGATTCAAAGCACACTGTAGTTTTTCCATTGGAGGTTAGCATGACACTCGAGACATGGGTGATGAGGTGCAAACTGAAAACAGAGAAGGGCTGAGAGATAGAGAGATAAAAGACAGGCAGGAAAAGTAGGCGCGAGTGTAAGACAGATGCCAGGTCTAAGAAGTGGTGATTGATTTTGCAAACAGAGCAGGCAGTCTGGATTCACTTAAGTGAGTGTAATGTATAGAGTGATCACATTTCAATGCCACAGCTCAAAACTGAGCCTTTCTTCGACACGTTACCTCTACTCCAACATTCTGACCTGGATTGAATAGGAAATCAACTTTGCATCATTTCAGTTTCTGAGCAAAAATTCCCAACTTGATCACTTTCTCAAAAGTGAATATTTGCAGGTTTTCTCAGCTCTCTATTGTAGTAATCTGAAAATGTTTGGGTTGTAGGACTCTTGGGAATTGATGGGCATTTTAAGATAGAATAGAATAGATAACCTTTATTGTCTGTTCCAACAGTGACAGAAATTCACCTTGACAAGGCTCGACAATGCACATGATTCACATTCGAAACACATTTAAAAAACAAACCCTGAAACACTAGGCTAACAAACAGGCTGCTTCAACACACCTTCACATGCATACATACCTGTATCCCAACTGTCGGCACACCACCTCAGCATCACGATCAGTCCATCCGTCATCACACACGGTACCCCACTGTCCAGACAGATAGAGCTCCACTCTGCCTTCCCTTGGGCTTTCTCCTCCCACAAGTCTTACTGGCACACCTGAGGAACACGCATACACACAAATGCAATTTAAACCGACCACACAGACTCACCCTGCTGGCAAAAATGTATTCCTGTTTTCTGAAGTTACCCCAAACCCCCGGGTCTAGAAATACTCAATGACATTTACACACACATTCCCTAACAAACCTGATCCTCCAGGCAAACGTGTCTAGTGAATGGGGCATGTGCACTCATGCTCCCTACAAAGAAAGTAGCCTGAACACCTGTCAGTTTTCATGCACGTAACCACTTGTGCGTCCAGAAGGGGAAATTGTGAGATTCCTTTGCATCTCTGGGTTTCACACGCTCCCTCTCTTGTTCTTTCTCCCTCTCAAATTGTATTCACTCACACTGTTAATCAAATCAGTCTGGGCTTTAGGTTCAAACCATCCATCATCATTTGTCTGCACACAGATGCTCAGACATGCACACACAAACACACATACACACACTAATCTCATTTACGTGAATGCCAATGCCTTTTACATGTGTGGATAGTTTCAGGATCAGTTTACACTCTTGCCAAGTGTCAGGTATTTTTATGATATGATATATATAGCTCAAACATTGCTGACAGTAATGGAATGATTTTGTAAATAGGAAAAATCTAAAATGGCTTCAGCAGTAGTCAGTTTAGCCTAAAATCGTTCACTGTGACTGGAGTGAGTTGAATGGCATTCAAACATTGTGTGTGTGGGCATGTAAGAGTTGTAGGAGGGGGTGATTAAGGTAGGGAGAGTTAATTGTGGGAATGTTTACTTCTTTGTTGGTGTTGGCTATTGAGGAAATGAATCGTTGTACTCTCCCTTAGAAATACAAACACTGTTCTTCCCTGTCTCAGCACACACACACACACACACACACACACACACACACACACACACACATGCATTGCTGCTCTGATACAACCCTAATGTGATGGTCTAGAGAGGGAGAGAGTTCAAAGCACAGCCGGGCTTATCTGCTTTTTCTCCTTTTCCAAAAACAACATAAACCAATCTGCCTGTGGCATGTTGAGCGGGAAGGAGGGATTTGCGTGCACACACAAACACCCAAACAAACGCACACAAGCAAACACATACACACAAACGCTATGTGGTAATGACACAATTCTTTAGTGGGTGTTTGTGGGGTGACAGTGTCCCTCAGGCTCTTGCCAAAAAACATAAGCTACTAACATAAGCCCAACTTATGTGACATTCACCAGACTAATCAGATTTATATCTGGTACATTCAACATTAAGATAGATGGCAGAGCACAGAACAGTATACAGATCTCATATATGGTATGAGGTGAAATCTGAGCCACTACTGCTTCCATCCAGCACCTTTATTGGTGTCTGGAGGCTATAGACATGAGCTTGATTAATGGCGCTACGATTCAACCCTTCCTCCCTCTGTCAGCAAGTTGCAACACCACTGAATCCTTCTGTCTCCTCTTATAAAAGGGATAAGAAGTGTAGTGTTTTGAGGCAAAATATCCACCAACTTCTGCCAGCTAGTTCTGATTTTGAGGGGGACTTTAGGTAAAGGTTTGCAGTAGGTCAATTTAATCATGACGACTTTACGAGCGAGCCACTTATTAAGGCAGGACAAGCCAACTAACAGCTGTGCCTATTAGGGCTAGCATGACTTACATCATCCTCTATCTGTCTCTTGGAAAATGTTGGCTTCCCTCTTCTGAGTAAGATGAGCTCAAATTGACTGCAGGTCGGCTGAGATCTTAGAAACAGATTTCAGATCAGCTTGCACATCCATTACCGGGTTTTATGAAGTGACGGGAAATTACATAGAAGCTTTCATCATTTGGTTTCCTGTTGTTCACTGCCTATATAGTATGTGTATGAGTGCAGAGTTTATCCTCTACAAACCTTATTTAAGCTTACATTATTATGTGATACAGATATTAATGTCAATATGTCTTATCTCTAATCTTAACTCATATCCTTTTTCTTATTATTACAAAAGGCTTTACAAAAAAAATCAGAAAGTGTTTGGACCAAAGGGGATGAAAATATAAAAATAAAATATATCAAAGAAAACGAAATTTCAGTGGAAGTGTTAGAATCATGTGTTCTTAAAGGGGATTATAAACAAGATTTAAAACAACTTGCTAGCCCGATCTCATTCAGCTAGTCATTCCAGGGTTGAGAGGCCCAGATGGCAAACCCTGATAGTTTTTAGTCTCCACCTGGGAGCCAATAAAAAGAAGCAGCCAGAGGATCTCAGGCAGAACTCAGCTAATAGGGGAATAAAAGGTCAGTAGTCAGGAACTAACCCCTTAAGAGCTATAAAAGTGATTAAAATGCAAATTAAAGTCAACTCTGGAATGCACGGGTAACCAGTGTAGAGATGTGAAAACAGTGCTTTATGGTGTCTAACTGGCTTTCGCATCCTCAAGTGCTGTGAAGATTACATTGATTTAAAAAGGAATATAGAGTTTCAATTATCCAGATTAAATAGATCAAATCTTCTCATTTCGCAGTGCAGCATTGAATAACTGATTTTATGTTTTGATTAAAACTGAGTTTATTGTAAAACAGACACAGAGAGAAAGTTGTACTGTTGGTAATATGAGAGGTAATATTAAAAAAAAGGCGGCACAGTAGTGCAGTGGTTAGCATTGTCACCTCACGGCATGAGGGTTCTTGGTTCGAACCCATGTTCTGTGCAGAGTTTGCATGTTGTCCCCGTGTCAGTGTGGGTTTTCTCTGTACTCTGGCTTCTCCCACAGTCCAAAGACATGCTGGTTAATTGGCGACACTAAATTGGCAGTAGGTGTGAATGAATGAATGGTTGTCTGCCTCTATGTGTCAGCCCTGTGATAGTCTGGCGACCTGTCCAGGGTGTACCCTGCCTCTCACCCAGTGTCAGCTGGGATAGGCTTCAGCCCCCTCGTAACCCTCAACATTATAAGCGGGTACATAAGATGAATGAATGAATATTAGAAAAACAGTAAACCAAGATGGAGAAGATTCTGCCTCTGGACTGATGATAATGAAATCTGATTTCTTGGAATGAACCAAAGAAGTTGTCAGACATCATCATATTCAGTTTCTGTGTATGTGAACTAAGGTTGCTGCAATCAAAAGAGAATCAGATCTTGTTAAAAAAAAAAAAAAATCTGCTTATAAATGGAAACTGAAGTTTTGTCTCTACAGGTTGAGGACTGAACCCTGAGGCACCCCTTAATTCAAAGGAGATGAATGATATGTGTTCAACAAAGGCAACAAAGAAGAGAGATAAGAGTAAAACCAATCTAAAACAAAAAATCAAATCAAAAGAACAATATAAAAAAAACTAAGCAAAAGAAAGGAGTGCTGCAAGACTATGAAAAGCTTTGCAAGTGCAGTGTCTTTGTCACGACCAACTCTAAAACCAGAAAGGAATTTTTGAGAAAGACCATTACCACACCTCCACTGGAACTGATTTTCCTAAAACACTGGCCAGTTTAGAGATTGACCAATTTGCAAACCCCCCACCTCCTACCTCTAACCTCAAACACCCCCCTACAGAGAGCACAGTCTAGGTTTCTATGCAATCAGTAACCCTTCAAGGCACTACAGTACAATAAGATTCTGTCTTACTCATTGGAAGACTCTCTCCATTGCGATCCGGGCTGCATGCAATGTTAACATCTTCATGGTGTGTGCAGTCATGACGGAGCCACTCCTTCCTTTTGCACAGCAGCAGGCTAGGCTCCTTCCCTGTGCAGCTCACATCATCCAAAAGAATGGGACCTGACCCCACTCCGAAGCGTGGGACTGGGGTGATGTCGAGTCCTTCGGAAAGGAGAGTCTCGCCTAATCTGCAACATACACATGTACACACACACACAAAGACACCTTTTTAAACATATTAATAAGCACTGAGAATGCTGGTGTTTCTACATGTCTGGGGGCATGAATACTTCACATTACCTATAACCGAGTTGTCGGCACACGACTTGTGTGTTAGAGTCTGTCCAGCCATCATCACACACTGTCCCCCACTGCCCATGGTAGAATACCTCTAAACGTCCCTCATAGTTGCTTACGCCCCCCACCAGCCTAACAGAACCATCTGGAGAGAAAGAGAAAGACGGACAGACAGGCAGAGAGTTTCATGGCCTTGTATCTGCATTAAACCAAATAAAACAATATGTATTTTTTTATGGATCACAGCATAGCAACAAAAATGCTGCAAATCACACAGAAATTATTCTGACAAAACATTTTTGGCTGCAGTAAGGACAAACGAGCCCTGGGAGATCCTGTTTAGACCTAATGGCCAGTGCCTGTAGTCAGGATTCAGTCCTTAAGACTTCTGCCTTCACACATTGGTCACCTGGCAACACACCAGCCTCATACTCCTCTGCTTGTGTGTGCTGAAACCACACAGAACCTTTCCCAAATTGTTTGCTCAGGCTGAGCAAAAGCCATCCTCCATATTTCTGAGTCTGGCCACTATGAGCTCTCCTAAAAGCACCCCCCCCCCCCAGTGCCGTGCTAGATGACCCTTCTTGTGAGAATCTTTGATTTGTTTTTCTCTCCTGAAACCAATTGCCATACCTTTTCAAAGAGAACATTTTGAATTGACACAGCAGGCACACGTGTAATAACATTCATGATTGCTCTATTCACTTTAGGCATTCTGCTAACCTAGTGTGCACAATACCATGACCCTCTGTGAGCCTTATTATTACTATGTTAACCTGTGTTTGACAAATCAAAATGTCAGCCATGTGGAAGCACAACTGTCTCCAGCAACAAAGCATGCAAACCCGTCCTGGAGGGCTTTATCTTTACTTTAAATATGTATGCATTTCATTTGCATATCTTTGTCAACATGAGTGACTGCCAATGCTGAGTCAGGTGTTGCTCTACCTGTGAGAGGGCTGCAGGACACTCCTGCATCCTCAGAGTGCAGACAGTTGTGTTCCCCCCAAGCACTCTTTGGACACTGCTCCAGAGTGAGCTCATTGCCCGTGCAGCGCACCTCATCCAGCCACACACGGCCTGAACCCTTGCCAAAATGTGCCTGGCCCCACGCCCTCGCCACACCACTACAAAGAAGAGAGAAGGCACAGAAGAATAGAAGGTTTAGTTTTGCAGTGATACTGATACAATGAAAAACATATGTAGTGAATGATCCTGACTGACTCACAGAATACTGGGTAAAGGATGCAGTATTTGTTCAATCTGGAAATTGTATTTCAACTTACGTTTTGAGAAACTGCTTGTCACGCATATCTGTGCATACATAAACTTTGCAACACCAACACCACATTGGCATACACAAAAAAACGCACACAGGGACATTTGCGGAGAGTGCAGTGTAGCTAAATATGCATATCTCTGTGGTACTAGAATTCATGCAGGAACAATGAGCCTGATTCATTATCTGACCCCCAGATGTTCTTTACTGCTCGCTCCTCTCTCTGTGTGTGTCCGAATGGAAAGAATACTTCTCATACTTTTGAAGACAGAGGGAGAGAGAGACGGCTGGACACCCACATTAACTCATCTCTTGCTTCCTAGTCTATCTTTCTGTCACACTTTCCCCTCTTTTTCTCATACTCACAATGTATTTCCTTTATGCTAATTACTGGTTAAATTAATGTGAATATGAATATTTTGTGTGTGTGTGTGTGTGTGTGTGTGTGTGTGTGTGTGTGTGTGTGTGGGTGCCCCTTCACCTCAGCCCCAGTTGTCGACACACCACCTCCGCATCGCTGTCATCCCATTGGTCGTCACATACGGAACCCCACTGCCCTGCATGGAAGACTTCCACTGTGCCCTCTGACCCTGATCGACCTCCCACCAGGCGTATAGGGAGCGTCACTACTGCTGAAACTAACAGAGGCATAAATACACACATTTTCACATGGTCAGCCTAAAAGGGGGTGTATAATCAGATCTCGTATTCATGCAAACCTCTATCCATTCATCACAGACATATCATTCCTTATGATGAGTGCCTACCTTGTTTCTGTGTGCAAGTGATGGCTGCAGCCAGAGAACATTCCCCTCCATTCCAGGTGGTCTTTGGACACTGGAGCAGGTCTAGCTCCTCCCCCTGGCAATGGACCGCCCTCCAATGGAGCTTGGCCATGCTTGGACGAAACAGGGGAACCGCACGTGCACGACCTGAGATCCTGGAAGGGGATCAATAACCAAGGAAGTTGCTTTTCTTAATTTGAAATACTTTTTTTTAAACTCACAACTGACATCAAACAACAAACCCAGCCTCATGTGTGCTGAATTAAGGAATTTGAACATTTTTCAAGAGAAATGCAACCTAATTTGAGTTTCTTGGCACTTCCTTTTTCATGTCATTTGAGATAAATCCTGCAGCCAAGCTAAGGAGAAAAGTACAGAAGCCCTTTCAGCCTGGTAGCAGTAACCTTGAGCCATCTGTATGTTCATGATTTGCCATTCCGGGGCCAACACGGTCAGCAGTTTTACACCCAACAGCTTCAATAACTGCCCACGTGAAAGTCATCACCAACGATTGCAGCTGACATATGGCTGACATTTGCCCTCTTTTCCTTTCCGCTGTGGACTTTCATTGACTCCTGTGTGAATATGCACACACAGGCATGTGTTCACGTCAGCATGCGTGCCAGCGCTGGTGTTAGTGTCAACATGTGTAGCGAGTGCACAGAACGCCTCTGTTCTCCAGGGAAATAAGACGCTTTCTCAGCTGACTACACCCCAGCTTATGAATACTGTCGATATGTATGATCCGTCTACAGGCTCCCTCGGGACCCGGCGAATCAGTGGCTGTTCTAGCAAGAAAGCATCCCAAAGACCGTAAGACACAGTCACACATCACGAGTATGTGTGTGAGAAACAGGGACAGAGACAAAGAGGGAGCTGGTAACAAGGTAAATAGCTGAGCACAGACGGTATTTAAATACCTCTTGGGAATGGGGGGTTGGAATGCAAGGGTCACACAGGAAAAGTACAAAGACTGTGGCAAGAGCGCGTGCATGTGTATGTCTGAAGTGTTGTGAAATTCCCACTCTCCCACCAAATTTCCATCACTCACTTACCCCATGTCAGACCTCTGCAGGCAGTTTCACATTGCGAATTTATATGGCACATGGTGAGTGTGCTTGCACCTGTGTCTGAATACGTATGTGAGAAGGAGAGGAAGACAGAGAGCAGCAAAAAGTGCATGTCTGAGCGCATGTGTGTGCATGTGTGCTCTCTCACCCCTTGCCCAGCTGTCTGCAAACCACTGCAGCGTCTTCGTCACCCCAGTCGTCGCTACACACAGACCCCCACACCCCTCCAAGGTAGACTTCCACCCTGCCATCTAGCTTGGAGCGGCCTCCTTGCAGACGTACAGAGCCTGGGATGGAAACAGGGTTGGAGAACAGTAGATATTTAAGACTACAACACATATAAAATGCGGGATAAAAGATGACACCAAAGAGACCTGTCACACCATGTCAAAATCTTAAAGTGGGGCATCAAGAAAAACAGAAAGAAAGACAGCAGGAGGAAAACGAAGGCAAGCTGTATTTGAGTTTGTAAAGATGACGGGGGAGCACATATACAAGCGTACGACTGTAAATGATCCAGGGAATCTGTCAGCATCAAAGCGGCTGCATGAAGACATGCACTTCAGTTTACTGACATAACATTTCATGTGTGTTGTCACATCACAACTAGACTAGTCTATAAAAAGAAAAAAAAAAACTATAAAGACATAGTGCTGTTAAAAATAGTACCTACAGTATAAGACAGTGACTGACTGAATGACTTCATCCTTCTGGTTGTTTTTGTTTTAACTGTCCCAGCAAGTGACAGATTTAGTGATCCTCACAGCATATCTTTTCTTTTCCTCAGGAGTAAAAAATATTTCACCTAATAAGCCTAATAAGAATTGGGTGTTTCGCAGATGTGTGTTTTTAAGTTTCCTCGGGGTTACAGTGTGTGAGGGTGCATGTTTTTACTCTTGGAGTAACCTAATTGTTTTATGTCTAGCTATATAATATATCTGGGTTATTATGGCAACAGAGAAAGTAAGGGTACATGCATAGCTGCCTCTTACTGCCATCAGCATATCTGAACTTAAAGGTCAAGTGTGTAGGATTCGGGGGGGATATACTGGCAGAAATGGAATATAATAAGTATGTTTTCATCAGTGTAAATCACCTAAAAATACAAATTGCTGTGTTTGTTAGCGGAGAATGAGCTGTTTATATCTACATATGGAGATGCACCTTGTCCATGGAGATTGCCATGTTGCACTGCCATGTTTCTACAGTAGCCCAGAATGGACAAAGCAAACACTGGCTCTAGATCAGGTCATTAGTGTTTTTGTGTTGGCCACAAAAGTTTGCAGCTTCTTCAAGATGTGAGCATGTGAAAACATTGTTTTTTCAGTCACATAAAACTGCTTTATTTAATGTTTTTACTGGTTCACATCACTGGGTCTGTTTGTTTCGGAGAGGAAGAGACCTCTAAGGGTAATTCGGCTCATGGTAAAAACCTCCTAAACGTCTGGATTAGAAATAAGGTAGAAAAAAGGTTGCAATATACAATCCTCACCACTAGATGCCACTAAAGTCCTCTAAATCTCACACACTGTACCTTTAAATTAGGCATCACCTGTGTGGCTTTTTCTCACAGAAGGTCATAAACATAAAAAGAAAATAATGCGGACTACAAATCTGGCCGCCCTTCCTAATGGTGTGCAATGTCCAAACATCCTCAATAACTGGACCAATGTTTGGCAATTCCATGTATCACTTACCGGAAGATAATTTACCCACACTGTGCCGGTGCACTACAAGACTAAAAATACCACAGGCTGCTTGTCTTGTGCCAGATGGAAATCACACACTCTATTTCTTTCACCACTCCCTCTCTCTAACTTCTCTACCTTTCATCAATCCAGAGATGTTGGGCCCTCTTCGCCCTCACTTTTCATTTTAGCAACACCTAGTAGCTCAAGCCTGTGTACTTGATGGGCATTGATGATGTGGTGCTCCCCATGTCAAACTATTTTAATGGGAGAGGTGAGATTTCACTTAACCTACTCACTTTTACACTGGTGATCCCTTTGACTGTGTTATTCCCAAACACACCATATAAGCAAATACCTATGTGCTTAGACTTGCCAACTGCGTGCACTGCACTCACACCTGGGACAATGAAGGTGTGTCCTGTCCTGTCTAATTACTTCAGCATGAGTTGAACACAACTGGAGCTAGGAAATTTTAAACACAGCTGCACACCAAAGCCAAAATTGATGCAGAGTTTTCTCTTCATCAGATTAAATAAAGAAATTAATATTGCATGTAATAAGTTGCTGGTATTGGATCTGTGGCAGCCTGCACTCACTTTTAAATTATCATTCAGTTTATTTGGAGATTTCATTTCCTCTGTGTTCATGTTTTCGACATATTGCTACAGATTTAAGATTAGGAATCCCTAAAAAATACAGTAGCCCATTACAGTGTGTCCATAGGCCTGCGTGTTTACCTTGTTTACAGTCGCAGTACCCCCAGTCCACTCTGCCTTTGTGGTTCCTAAAAAAGCACCAGGGTCTGATCCTGCCATCCGGGTTGCGACAGTGATTGTGCTCTCCAATTCCTTTGCCCGGGTAGCGCTCCTTAAAGCCGGACACCTCGGTCCAGTTCACGCACTGGGTGCCGGACTCGGTGACGTCTATCGCTCCCTGGTAGAAACCGTCTCTGCCGCGGCTCTGGACGCAGTCAGTGAACGGCAGGATGAATGAAGGGACGCTGCTGGAATAACAGGAGCCGCTATTCGAAGCCAAAAGCGCGGCTGTTAGAGCAAGAAATGCCAAATTCATGTTAGGTCTCTGGTGGAAAGCGGCTGCAGACAGGAGCCTCTATCATCGGTGGCTGTTATCATCAGCTGAGGAGCCGCTTCTCAGTCAGTCCTCATCGTCCTGCCGTGGGACCAGAGTGTGAGCCGGGAGAGGAGAAGCGACGCGGATCAATGAAACTCCTATTTGCGTGGGCTAATGGGCAGGCAGCCCCCCAAACGAAAATTCTATCACATATAGGCTGTGTTGGGAGTCCTTTTTCACCATTTAACTTTAAGTGGCAATTTCATATCGTTTAATAAGCACAACTAAATAATTATAGGCTATGATAGCCTATCTAGAAAATGTACAGGGAATAGAGGGGGACCCATCCTGCAGTACTGTGATCAATAGGTTAATAGTAGGTCATTTATTCTCTAATAGGCTCCCAAAACGTTGAGAAATTGCCAGATGCTTATCCTCATTTTGAGCAATTTCTTTCTTTCATTACTAACCTATTCATTCCTATGTGTGTGTGTGTGTGTACATATACATACATACATACATACATACATACATACATATCTATCTATCTATCTATCTATCTATCTATCAATCTATCTATCTATCTATCGTCTATATATGTATATAGTACAAATAATAACTTATTTATATTTAGTTGCAGTTGGTTTTATGTCAAGCTTTAATAGGAACTACTTAACATAATTTAATTCAATTAATAGCCCGGGCTATTATTTGCCTGAATCACTGAAATCACCAGGCTTATATTTGGGACAGGTGTCTATATGGGACAGACCTTCCTTTCACACAAAACTGTTGCTCTGCAAAGATCAGGAAATACCATCAAATCATTTAAACCAGAATGTATTAATTGTATGAAAATTACGTTTCAGATAATATATCAACTGTGAATCATTCATTTGATCTAGCTGCAACAAACAGCACATCAGAGACAGAGAGAAAGTTATGGCACTTAAAGCATACTGACACAGTTATTACTTTTAAAACAATATTTATAATTTGGATACATTTTTATGAACATCTTCATTTGATTCTTTTGATCTGAGGACCCTTACAGACTGAAGGGATATGAATAACTTACAGAGTAACTGAAGAATGGATACATAATTTGAGGTAGCCAACAATCTGCTTTTATTAAAAAAAAAAAAAAAAAAAAAATTAACTGCTTGGCAACCAGACCAGGCATTTAAATGAGACAGGCGTTTATTTGTAAAATGTATAGCTGCACCGGGCTAGTGAAAAGGAACGGTGTGTTTAATTGGGACTAGGCTTTTAATTGAAGTTTTATGGTATGTATATATTTCTATATTCAACCTACCTTATCATGGCTACTATGATCCACTCACATAGATCTATAATTAGGTTTATTAATAAAAAAGAAAAAAGAAAAAAAAGGCATTTAGCTCTAATTACGAGGGAATGATTGAACACAGGTTAAATCTGATGACAGGCAGACTGTTTTTTAAGCTCTTTATAACACAACACAAGACATGTGTAGCCTAAGTGAAACCCATCAATCACAATAGAGCAAGTAAACAGAAATGCCAGGGGACAGTATACAAATACAAAACCAGAAGACAATATCCATCCATACGAGTAAAGAAGGTGCACAAATTCATCATCTTAATAGCCTTTTGTTTCTGGTGGAGAAAAATGGTTTTCATGTAGCCTGATGAAGTATGATTTAATTTTCAAATATAATAAATGAGGGTTTCAAGTGTTTAAACTTGGATTTGTGGATGGGAGATTTTTGTCAAAATAATGATTAGAGTAATAATATAATGTACCTTGTTTTACTGTCTTTACATTTATTGAAACGAAACAAAACATTCTCTAAGCATAAAAAGAAATCAGAGGCAATATTATCAATAACAAATCTATACAAGTCCTTTCACGGCCTTTTATTATGGGCCCAGTGCAGAACTAAGTAAAAATATGTTTCTAAGAGAACTGCACAGCATGAACATTTACATTCATATCCCAATTCAGCCTCTTTAAAAGACATTTCCCTTGTTTTATCAGTCAACAAACACTGGCAGACTTAACTGTGCTACATGGCGCCTCTAGTGTCAACAATATAGTATTCTCATATTGAACGTCAAATACAGGCGTCCCGTCTGGTGACATCATCACACCGCGTCCATCAATCTCAAACGTGTGCGCTCTTAATTAACACAGGCGTACGCCAAAAGACGCTCAGGAATGGCGGAGTCGGCTGGATAAACCGCTTCGTTTGCCAGTTGACCCCCTCAAAACGGGCTATCAAGACTACTGTAGAGGCAAAAAGCACCTCAGGACACATACACGGGACAACAGCTATTTATCAGTCGCAGCCGGGTGTCTTTAACGCTTTATTTTAGCGGCTAACTCCAACGGCTAACTCTAACCGGAGCGCCCCGGTAACCGTATCGAGCACACCCATTGTGATTTTTAGCGGCTGTTCATATTAGCCGTGTGTCTGCTACCATTACATGTAGCTAATCACATTTTTTATGATACGGTTTGATGCAGCAACCACTAAGGGTATTATACAGTTAATGGGAAAACATTAAAGCTGAAGAAATGAACAGTCGACTGCAAGAGATACGCGAGCGACAAAAACTTCGGCGGCAGCTGTTAGCTCAACAGGCAAGTGCAGCGTTAGCTTCCTGTTGTTGTTAGCACGTAGCTAATCTTGCAAGTTAACCAGCTAGCTAACTGAAGTTATACCGTTATTTACTGACCGGCTATGGAGCTCCTACATAACTAAGTGTTATATGAAAAAGACATTTTCGACTGTGCATTAAACGAGGATAGTGGTCTGTACATGAGTGAATACTAGTTTATTTACGTTGGTCGCCCTCGAGTGGACTGCAGACGCAAATAACTTTACTTTAAGTTAATTACCTCGACATGTTGAAGGTTTATGAGCCAGTATAGTTAACATTAACACAGATGACATCTTTGCACGACATGTCAGTTAGAATACACTTACAGGAAAAATACGACAAGATTAATTTACATTATATATAAACAATGTAAGATAAGTTAAAGCTTTTTATGTCAGGGGAAATTGTTGAAGCTGCAGCCACATAATAGCAGTTCAAAAGACTGAGAGAGAAAACTTCGAGTACAGCAATGTATCACACAATAAAAGAGACAATCACACAATCTGAAAATATGTGACTTAACACTGATTTTCTCATTCTTATTTTCTACAGTTGGGAGCTGAGAGTGCAGACAGTATTGGAGCTGTCCTCAACAGTAAAGATGAACTCAAGGAGATTGAGGAGACAAGAGAAACATGCAGGTAAGATGTGATTCAATACCCCAAAACTGTGCAAGACAGACTGCCCCTGCAGGACAGTAATAGCAGTAAAACAAAAAGGAGTGGTGTAACTGAAAGTAATGAGGTGTCAAACTTGCAATCCATAGTGGCTACCAGTCTACGCCCATTTGAGTTCTTTGTGCCACTATCCTCGTTTGCAATGAACTCTATCTCTCCTGGATAGTGCACGAGATTAGGCGGCTGCAGCAGGTGGCAGTGACAAAAGACAGTTTCCTGACAGTTTCCAGCAGCCTTCAGTCTGTACAGGAAGTCACAGATACACTCACATCCTGTCAGATCTTGTGCCAATTTATCAGAATGTCATCAGACTCCTATATCAGTCTCTTCACAGTCTCCAATTGTTTTAATTATGTCAGAGTAACCTATTAAAATGCCTTACAGGTCATCTGTGATTTATGTTCACAGTTCATACTCCACTTTTACATTAACTGTCATGTAAATCAGCATCATATCAGTTTGCTGCGGCAGAGCAGACCTGTCCGCTCAGCTACATAGGCTAAGTAAATTATGTTTGACTATAAGGTTAATATTTTCAAGGGAAAAAAAACACAAGACACAGATTTCATTTAAGATCAGTCAGATATAATCAGGGTTTCACGTGTGTACAAATTTTATCTCAAGAATCCTCACATCCTACTGATCACAAGTTTTTGTGTTGCTGTTTATTTCAGTAATAAAATCAGTCCCATGTTAACATACAAATAGTTAATGATGAATGTATTTAGTCTGACTACTAGACGTCACCATCAGTCACACTACATGTATTCTGTTCACAGAATAAACCTTCAAATCAGACAAATTAAATCAAACTCTCTCCCACTGAACAAAAATAAACCATTCATATTAAATGTCATCTTGTTGAGTCAACATATAAACCAATAAACTCTTGGATCAGATAAGAGCCAAGCGTTTCCTATCATGCCCTGGGTCTTGCAGTTGGTGGACAACAGCTGCAGCGTCTGGCTTGAAAAACTGCGGCCACCTTGATCTTGCGAGATTATCGCTGTCCACTTTTGTATGATGTCAGAGCAGGTCGGGATGAAGTTGGACACAAATCTAACGCTGATTGCCAGTGATCAAATCTGTGCAGGCCTGGCTCATCTTGAACAAGTTTATATATTACTTGTACATGCACATGCTGAGCATGTTAAATTCACTTACTTTTCTACGTTCAACAAGCTTCCCTCCTTTCTTCTTTAATGTAGTTTTGTGAACATTTGTCCATCTTGCTTCATAGTTTTGTCTCAGTATCATCAGTGCTTAATTGTTGATTTTGTGCTTAAGTGATACACAGAATCTTGAAATGTATTATTTGTGTTTTGCAGGGCTACATTTGACAGTTTAGCCATACCTTCCAAAAGAAAGACAGAGGGAGAGGACACAGAGGAAGATGTGGAAGAACAAAAGGTGAGCATTATGAATCTACATAAGTTAAAAAAGCCTCCGCCCTGTTGTATGTTGATAATAAACATCATTAAGATTCAAGATTCAAGAAGTTTATTGTCATATGCGCAGTATAAAACTACTGTCAAAACAAATGTTACACTGATTTACAGTATAAAAACAATAATGATGAAATCAAAATAAATGACTTAAACATGAGAATAAGACAACCAAAGCAGATAAAACAAAGAGCGTGTAATGAATGGAATGAGAGAGCAGACTACCAAAAATCAGGACATGCCTTTGATTGAGTATGTGTGGGGGAGTACTTATAAAAATGACAAACTGAACAAACTGCATCTTTTTGGGCAAGTTTTACCTCAGGTCACCAGAAACAAAGGTGTGCTCCCTCCTTGGCTTTTGTTTGGAAAGTGGGAAAGTTTAGAGGGCTCTTGCCTGTTTTTAATTATTTACTCCAAATATTGGCCCAGCGACAGATTTATCTATTAAATATCTGTTGGGTAACATCCTCTGTGCACGTCAGTTTGTGTAACTTTGCTCCATGTTGCATTATGAGGTTGTAGCTGCAGGCAGTGAATGTAAATTTAGCCACCACCCAAAACTGTTGTCTGTCTTGTTTCTTACCCAACAGAAGTTGCTATGACATTTTGATTGATTCTTTATTATTTAAGGGGGGAGGATCGAGTAATTTGAATATTTCAGCACAGTGTGAAATATGAGGTTTACCAGTGAATATTACACGTGGGCAGAACAAGGAGGTTAACAATGTCCCTGCTTTTTGTTTTCCAGTTGACTGATTTGAAAATAAGAATCTTGATTATTTTACTCCAAGCCCTTTAACACACATAGTGCATTTCCCTCTCATTGTTATCCCAACATCTCCCCTTACTTATTTGTTATTGTGGGTAGTAACTTTATCATGATTGTGATTTCATTCATTGCTTTATGGCCAGGTTCTTCTCTGTTGTGTTCATCTCCTAACCACAGTTGCCTCACCTGCAGATAAAGGTTCTGTTCATTGACAAAAACATGAACCTCATTGTATTTTCGTGTGTTAGGATGAAGTGGAGGTGCAGCAGCCAGATGACAGCAACCCATATGAGGAGGTGTACAAGGACTCCAGTACTTTCCTTAAGGTTTGAAAACTTACTATCTCTCTCCAGTACACACACAATATCTCTTTTAATATTTACTTTATATCTTGTCTCACTAATTGTGTTGTTGTAGCCTGTCAAGCAACATTTTTGTTTTTATTGAGGTAGATAAACTGGTTTCCTTAATGTAGAAAGTAGCTACATTATAACAGGGGCATCTACAGGTCCTTAAAAAGTCTTGAAATGTCTTAAATTCAATGTTACAACAATAAGGCCTCAAAAGTCATTAGTCTGCAATTAGAATTTGTGAAGTCTTCACTACTACAAACATTTTATCTGTTTTAATCTATCCATTTTTTTATTTCTTTTTGTGAAGATGAGGGAAGCCTTTCTACGTAAAAGTCCACATTTCTAATGTTACAAATCTTAAAAAAGCTATAATACCGTCATTTACTTCATATTTGCACTTATCTGTTGGCAAACTGTAGACTGACCTAACTCACTTTGATAACCATATTCCTACATAATACTAATCCTACATAACCCTAACCCTAACCCTAGAAGAGTAGCAGGAGGAAGAGTCTCATAAATAGATAAATCTGACAGACGTCCAGAGTGGGTTTTACTGCCTGACAGCTCAGGACATTCAAAGCATTTTTGGAACGGGAACTAACTGGAATGAGCTGCTGTCAAATGTTCGCCCACTGCTTTCAGCTTGTAAATAATGGTAGTAAAGAAGAAAATGAGTTATAGTCACATCAAGGGAAATTAGGCCATAAACACACTCTGCACATGTCAGCAGTTCCTCATGTCCTTATCACTTTCATCAGCATTACCAGTATCAACCACAGTGACTACTTACAGTGAAACAATCCTTGTGTTAAATTCCAACTTGGACACTTGGTGATGCTAATCAGTCAGAAATCCAGACCTTCCCACATTCACAAAATGCTCTGAATGGATCTGATGGTGTGATGATATGGTGCGATATGAAGCCTGTTGGGACATTTGGCTGACTTAAACAGCTAAAAAAAAACACAGAGAGATAATGTTTTTATTGTGTTATTATCAGGTGTATGTATGAAGTAGCAGTCCGCTATTCACACTGCAAACCACTGAACAGTGATATAAACAAGTCCTCCTTGAAATTTGGGATCCAAAACTGGAAGGACAAGTTTTACATGGCAGACTTCTGTCTTCGCTTTAGCATGTTAATGGAATGTTAGTCACATGATTCACCTGGCATCAACCTGTAATTTCAGACTGTACTGAGTGTGACAGCCTGTATACACTGCTTAGAACCAGTTTGATAATGGACATGAGCCAGAGTGTGTGATTTCACTGTATGGAAACTATTCATGCGTAACCAGTGTCAATGGGTGACTAAGAGCCTCTGTCACAAAGCACATACAAACACAGCATGAAATTACAGTACGTATGATCTGCTTTTGTTGAAGTAAAGAGTGTGTACAATGTATTATTTTAGGCAGGGATCAAATTCGTCATCAGACACACTGTGAAAAATAAAAATAAGGTCCTCATTTAGAAAGTGCATATTAAAAAATGATTAGAAATTTATTTAGATTTTACAAAGAAATATATATGTATATTAGAAATTCAGTCATTCATTCATTTTCTGTCACTTCTTATCCTGTTGGGGGTCGCGGGGAGGCTGGAGCCTATCTCAGCTGACATTGAGTGAGTCGCCAGACTATCACAAGGCTGACACATACAGACAAGCAACCATTTACACTCACATTCACACCTACGGGCAATTTACGGGAAATTAACCTAATCTGCATGTCTTTGGACTGTGGGAGGAAGCCGAAGTACCAGGAGAAAACCCATACTGACACAGGGAGAACATGCAAACTCTGCATAGAAGGGCTCCCCCACCGCGGGTTCAAACCAGGAACTCTCTTGCTGTGAGGCGACAAGGCTAACCACTGCATTACCATGCCGCCTATATAAAAAATTGCAGTTTCTCTTAAGATTTTTACTATTTCATGTATCAAGCTTTTATTGAAATGCTAAAATTTGTCTCTGTTTATGCAAATATATTTTTCTTGTTACTCTTTTTCCTGCTCATCTTGTTTATCTTATTTCATTCATTCATCCATTTTCAGGGCACCCAGAGTTTGAACCCTCACAATGACTACTGTCAGCACTTTGTTGACACGGGGCACAGGCCACAAAACTTCATTAGAGATGTTGGTGAGTGTGTGCTCGTGTACAATTGTCTCATGTACATGTGCGTGCTTGTGTGTGGTTCTTACCTGGCTGTTTTCTGTGATTCAGGGTTGGCTGACCGATTTGAAGAATACCCCAAGCTTCGAGAGCTGATCAGACTAAAGGACGAGCTCATCTCCTCCACCAACACCCCTCCCATGTACATTAAATGATGATGTGAATATTTGAGTAGATATTTACATGAATGTGATTACAGTCAGAGAAATATCTTGAATTAAGAGGACCAAGTTGAAATTAAGTCGGTGTCAACTATTTTGAAAAAAAAGTTTGCTCTATTTAAGACGTGTGTGTCTGTGTGTTTAGGTACCTCCAGGCTGATCCAGAGCACTTTGACCTGCAGGATTTGAAGTGCAAGTTCGATGTTATTCTCCTTGAGCCGCCCTTAGAGGAATACTACAGGGAATCAGGCATCAGCCACACTGAACGTTTCTGGACTTGGGATGATGTATGTTTACATGATAGACTGGTTTTCATTTAGCAGTTTCTGCTTGTATGTGAATAGACAGAATAGATCAATATTAAAATGCTGTTATGACCAGCTCATGGGCAACAACAAAGAAGGGTGGCAATAACAGTTTAACCACATAACAAACTTTATTCATATAAGTAAATAATAATAATTGCATTGTGGTGTGGAAGTCAGTATCTGTGATGTATGAAAGTGTATGAATGCCCTTTCAAAAAAGGGCAACTGGAAAGGAAGAAAGTTAAATGGTGAAGAGATTGACACAGTGGCATCTGGGCAGGCGAGCTAAAATATCTTTCAGCAACTCTGGCTGTCACAGTATGTCATATATGACAGTGTTTCTATAGAATAAAAACCAGGTGCCTAAACATGAATTTTGTTGGAGGCTATTTCACGTTATTCAGCGAAATGTTATTCTTGACCAGTTCTAATTCTGATTGTTGATATTTTTTCAAGCAGTGGTCACACTGAAAGACTCACAACAAAATATTAATAACTCAGGGAGTGGAAATAAATAGCAGCACGCTGACTCTCTCCCAGTAGAGGGCGACAGTAGTCCAAAGTGACCCTGCTAATGTGAAGACATGTTTGGAATGGCTGAATCACCTGTCCTGTAGTCTCATGACAGATGTGCCTGAGGGATAGAAAGTGACTCATGAGAGATGTATTCATTCTTATGGCAGCGTGTCCCCTCACCCCTCTTTTGCTTCTCTGCTCTTTGCCATTGTAGATCATGAAACTGGAAATTGAGGAGATATCAGCTCTACGTTCCTTTGTCTTTCTCTGGTGTGGCTCTGGTGAAGGCCTGGACTTGGGAAGAATGGTAACATGATGCCTCATTTAGTCCAAATCACACATGAAATTACAGGCAAACCAAACTTTACTGGTTTCTTAAGATCTGGAATTTCAGGCATGCGTGTTATTTTCAACAAAGCATTCCTTGAGCCATTCACTGGTTCAGTGTCCATCTGACAGCTGAGTTAGTCATTGTGCGTATGATGTTATGACACTGGCTTTGACAGTCTTTAACGTCTCTGCATACCGGACTATTTAAGGTGAAAACCCCTCTGCAGAAACATTCTAGTTCATGTTCAGAAACCTGTTAGACAAACAATGTTATTAACTTTATTATAAGGTTGCTGTTGGTGTGACGCATGTCCCCTTTGTTCTTGTCAGCAGCACTTAGTCACAGTCTGACTCACTGATAGAAAATGGATTTTGTTGTAGCATTTACCACAGCAGGTGTGATTATATGACTTTCTTTTTTTTTTTTTAAACAACTTCTTCAGGGTTCACATTAAACATGTGGAGAGGGTTTTCCCTTTACTTTGTCCATTCTTATGGATCACAGGGGTAAAGGTCATTAAACCAGCTATTGAAATTTGTATTAATACAAAATGATGTCAAATTTTACATTTGAGCTTTTATATATTGTTTGCAGGGAAAGGTAGAGAAGATGTGTGACTGCAAATTACTAAAGAAATTTTGTTGTTACAAACTATTTTCCTCTGCCATTATCAAAAGCCCTGTTTCCACCGAGTACAGTACACTTCAGTTTGGTATGCTTTTTTTTCAGTTTCCACTGTTAAAAGTTGTGGATGGTACCAATGGAACCGTTCCACACTGTCCCCATTTTTGGTCCCCCCTCTGTTGGGGTACCCAGCACACAGATCCGGCATTAAAAGATGGAGCTGTGAACACTGCAGTCTGTTGATTGGTCAATAGCGGACAGTCACCCTGCTTAGGGCTGAGTCGTGGCTGGTTTTGAGGCTTGCGTAACCGCTGTTCATAAGGTGGAGAATTTTACGTATCGTAAACTAGAACTACTGACGAAAACTTTTAAGGTGCAACGTTAACTTGAAATATTTCCCAATGCATGAATTGACGACATGAATCCATCAGCACACCTTAAATTTCAATATGGCAACTTATGACCATTCCATGAGTTTTTATTGTCTCTCTTGAATGACATACACTTTTAGTAATGAGTGGATCTTCCTTTGTTTAAATCTATATATTAATTTTGACCGGATTATGTGAACTGCATGTATTCTAATCCTTACTTTGAGGAAAAAAAGCATTGTGGAGTGTTGTTCCTGTGGGCTTAAACAACACTAAACCCTTGTGCTTGTCTTAGAAGGACTAAATGCACAATCCCACTATTTTTAAATACCCCATGGAGAGACTCTCACTGCAGCCTGTTTTATTTTGTTCTGAAAATGTCAGCGCGCAGCCTCGTTCTGTGGACAATAAACGAGATGCAGACTTCCCTCTGTGTCACCGGTAATGAGGAAATACAGTAAGTGCTGGACAGAGCAGTGAGTGACAACAACCCAGCCCACATGTAAGAGTACTGTTTGCAGTGGAAACACTAGGGTCTAGGTACCATGTCTGAAGGGTTACTTCTGGTTCCAAAGGTACCATACTGAAAGTGTTAGGTGGAAATGGAGCTAAAAGCACTGAAAAGCTAAGCACAGACAAATTTTAAGAATTGATAGACTGATCTTGGTTTTTGTAAGATAATAATATGTTGACTGTTGTTTCTCTACAATGGCTTCACAACAATTCTGCTACAAAGTAAAACCACCCTAACTAGCATGAAGGCAAAACATGATATTCTGTGCAGATAATCCAAAAATGTGGTGTCAGTAGAACTGAAAGGACCACAGAGTATCACACTGCATCTTGTAATTGATTTTGCATTATTTGTGATTTCCTTCATGATGTGCCATATAGTAGATGGGTAGTTAAAAGCCCTACTCTGCCTGCGCTGTGTCTTATTAATGCATTACTCCTCTTGAATCAATCAAAAAGATTAACATGCTAACATCACCAGCCCTAAATTGAGTACTTGTAGTACATAGTTCATTATAATTCCTGCCCTTATCACACCCATTTCAGTGTTTGAGGAAGTGGGGCTTTAGGCGATGTGAGGATATCTGTTGGATCAAGACCAACAAGAATAACCCAGGCAAGACCAAGGCACTGGACCCAAAAGCAGTATTCCAAAGGACCAAGGTACAGCGGAAATGTGAAATAAATGTTTCTTTTGGAATTTCTTTTCTTTTCAAATATGTACATGTGATGTTAGATACACAATTTAAAGTTTTCAAAACTCCTCTACACATGATGAAGTTCAAGTTAAACTACTTTAAATTGTGTATTAAGATGTATACACCATATTCCTTCCAGGAACACTGCCTGATGGGAATCAAAGGAACAGTACGTAGGAGTACTGACGGTGACTTCATCCATGCTAACGTGGACATTGACTTGATCATCACTGAGGAGCCTGAGATGGGAAATGTGGAGAAGCCTGTGGAGATCTTCCACATAATCGAGCATTTCTGTTTGGGTCGCAGGAGGTTGCACCTGTTTGGACGAGACTCGACCATCAGACCAGGTTAGATGGATGCTCTTTTGTAATGTTGTATGTTTGCTTTTAGTTTTGTTAAGGTCTTTGCGCACTGTTTTTTTTTTTTTTTCATCTAAAATTGTCGCATGTCTAAATATAAATATGACCTCATGCTGTGTAAATTGTGTTTGCACACTGAGTCCGAAACTCTTGTCCTTCATTAACGTTTTTGGAACAGGTTCGATTTTCTGTTTTTCACATCTTTCAGAAGCCTTTAGAGACGTTTGACCAAGAATCAGTGAAGAAAATATGGCGACAGGACACATCTGTGAGAAGACAGAAGAATAGGGTGCACAGAATCATTTCATAACTCAAATAGCTTGCGATCAACAGGTCAGATTGTAATATTCAGGTGGATGTGGACCACACACAGACATTGGAGACAGAGAGGGAGGACAGCTCCGCCCCTTCATGCAGCAACGGGGCCAAATGCAAGACAGGGAGACAGTGGTAACAGCCAGATATGTAACCTCAGTAGAGAGGCAAACGGGGAAATATGTCTTTGTATTTTGTCATGTATTGCAATTTTCCACATGAATCGAACAGTGAAACACATCAGAATCAGTGTGCGAGGTGCTGCTTGTTTCTCAGTACCCACGTTGTTGCTTTTCTGTTTTCTTCTCTTTCCAGGCTGGCTGACCGTGGGTCCTACTTTAACAAACAGTAACTTTAACCCAGAGACCTACGCCTCATATTTTGTTAACTCCCACTTGTCTGGCTGCACCGAGGACATAGAGAGGCTGAGGCCCAAATCTCCCCCGACAAAGCTGAAGTCGGACCGTGGCGGCGGAGCACCCAGAGGGGGACGTGGTGGGCCAAATGCAGGAAGAGGCGGAGACAGAGGCCGTGAAAGAAACCGGCCAAATTTCCGTGGGGACAGGGGAGGGTTCAGGGGCAGGGGAGGACCACATAGGGGCTTCCCACCTCGCTAGGGGAAAAAGCTCATCCCAACCAGACTGATGCTAGGAACCCCCATCTGTAAATGGATGGATGTGACAGCTGAGAAGTTAGCAAATGTAATCAGTCTCTTGTTAAATGTTTTTGTTTTGTTTATATTTTTTCACGATTATACTTTAAATTGGATGGGTATTGTCTGAATAAACATTTGTTTCACTATTTGTGTTTATACATTGATTTTTGTATTACGTCTTGTTTTGTCCTTGAATATACAGATATGAAAGTAAAGTCAATATTACAGGTCACCAATACGTAGAGAAAAGGGTTGAAAGTCATTCTGAGCAAACGCAGCGTAAGCCAAATGCCATATTGTACACATGTAAGAGCAGCTCTTAAAGTTTCTTCTTCAATATTGCTGTCATTTCCAAACATAAAATATGTAATTCAGCGTGCTGTTACACTGTCGCTTTTACAAATACATGCTGTGCTGTCATGTTAAATCACGGTTGGTTTTAATTGGTTGTTCTTTAAATAGATCATCAGGGTCCTCTTATAAAACTGCTTTTGTGGCCAAAGTATTTGACATTTGTGTATGCACATGCATGAGCATCAGCTTTATGAGAGCTGATTGGCTGTTCTTCTCTGTCCATGCTGTTCCAGCATGCTGTTGAGCATGTATGAAGAATGTAAATCAGGGAGAGTTAAGGATGGGTACCATCTTAGGAATGTCATGTGTGTTCTCCCTTAAATGCTTTTTCAGTGTACACACTCCTTTGAAGTGATCCTTGGTTGTGGGTCTGGTTTTGTTGCTTAACATTTTACTTTTCAAAAGGTAAAATGGCCTGAAGCAACGTGACGTTATGTAGAAGTGACCTGTGATTACCTGTGACAAATATGTGCTGAGTGACGATGGTGTCCACTGATTTTTTTTTTTTATTTAGAGCCGCACAGAGGCTGACAGTAAAATGTCTCAGCAACTGTTGGACTGATTGTGTTGTAATGTGGTACAGACATGTAACATGTTAAAATTGCCATTGTGAGTATGTTGGCTTACTGTTGTTAATATTTGGTTAAAGTACCACTGTAGGTACAGCAGAGCTCCCAGCATGGTTGCAGAATCTTAGTCTTGCTCACTTTTTGTGTAAAACATTAAGTTTTTTATAAATTGGATCCACAAATTCAAGGTCTTGTTTTGCTTCATTATCAATATTGTGTAGGAGTTTGCTAGATTAATCTCTCACAACCTCTTCAAATAGTATGTGGGCTTTGATGTTCTGCTTCCTCCAAACTGAACACAGGACAGAATAATTCAAAATACCAGTGTTGGTGTGCAAAGTGATTGTGAGTGTGTCTAACTTCTCAGTTGTCTGGGTCTCTTCTTGTGCGGCCTATACTTTATTCAGTGTTACTGGAGGCGTAGCTTGTTAAAGGGACACACTGCGGGTGAATATTGTAAACGTTTTCATAGCTGTTATGATGAAACATCACCAGTTTTAATGAAATGTTTTCTGAAATGTATGTTGTATATTAAATATGCACCAATTTGCCTCAATTTACACAACAGATATCTGAACATTTGATAAAGCCAGGTTCAAATTCTTGTTTCATTTTAATGATGTAGTAAAAGTCAAAAGTTTTAATACAGGGAATTTGTGATATATTTTTTATTACTCCATAAATCAGAAAAAAACTCAACAGCCATTAAAAAAATGTTTGTCATGGTTTAAGATATAAAATGTTATATGAACAAAGCCCTCTGTAAAACCTTTAGAATATAGAAAGGAATAACAATGGGATGTTTGGTGTATGTATAAGATACTAAAGTGGAGATTTCTGGCTCAAAGTGTGAGAAAAAAAACCCTCATTTCGAGGAAACGGCCTTAAAAATATGTATCGCAAAGATCTGTACATTTTTGGAAAAAGACTAAGACAGTACAGATGAATTAGGTGAAAGTTCTAATTGATAAATGTCAGCATGAAACTCCTGAGTAATACCTTACATTAAGACATTTTTTTTTATTACAAGTTTTCTAAAATTATACATTTAAATGTGCAAATGTCATATCTTGTTTTACATGTGCTTTTTTTTCATACAGCTCCAGAAAAGAAATTTGAATGACAATAAACACTAATAAAATGGGTAGTTTGGTTGTTTTCTAAAGGGACACATGCTTTGTAAGCAAAATTGCCCAAATACTTAAATTTGACCAGTGCATGCAAAACCTATGTCTTCTGTATCTCCTTAATTTCCATTAGATTGTGATCTCTGAGTGTATATGTGTGTATACACACACACATATATGTACACACATATATCTTGCCAGTACGAGACAATTCACTGCAAATAAACTTTACAAGGGTTTGTACAGAGACAAGTATGCAATCACATTAAGCATGCAATACGACGTAATGAACCTCGTATTGTAATGTGTTTTATAAAGCACTTTCACCATTGATGGATTACCGAACGGGCCTACTGAGCACAGGCCAAGAGGCCCAAAGTGACATTGTCCCCGGCTGGCCTTCACCTGCAAAATGTCACTCAAAGAGAGATGTACTGACCAGGAAGAGACTGAAAATGACCACAAAGAGACACAAAAAGGCACAAAACAGCTACAAAGAGACTCAAAATGACAATGAAAAGGGGTTAAACAACCACTAAGACATAAAATGATGGGAAAGACATCCAAAATGACTACCAAGAGATGCAAAGCAACAACAAACAGATGCATAACGACCACAAGGAGACACAATATGACTACAAAGGGGCACATTACAACCACATGAAACAACTAAAGACACCAAGTAGAGACCCAGAATGACCTAAGAGGCAAAAGCACAGAGAAATGTGTGAGGACTACAAAGAGACGCAGGACAACAAAAAAAAGACCAACCATCAGTACGGCTGTGTTTCTTGCTCCTAGGTAGGAGAGGTGGTAGGGCCTTCTTTCATGTCTGTGCCCCGAGGCCCATTGTCTCATAATCCTCCCATAGTTGTGACAACAGAGTAACAACTTTTTATATCTAAATCCTGTCACCATCTTTATTGTGTGGCGGTCTTGGGTCTGCTGTATGTTTCTCATGTTTCATGAGATGAGTTGAGGGAATTGGGTCCATCTAGCTGTTCATATCAGACTGTAGAATACACACTGTCCACATGTCACACTGAGCTCATTTTTAGTTATAGTGATACATTTAGTCCTCACAGTTTATGAGAATGAGATAGTTGGAAGGAAGCTATCACTGTTTTAATCCCAATCCAATCGATTTGATATCTGTACCTAGTCCTGTTGAACTTTTGACACTGATTCTGTCCCTGGCGTCAAAATTTACATTTGTTTCCTCGTCCCATCATCCTATTTTATGATGTCAGCGTAGATACGCCTTTCAGCCAAATTACTGTATGTGGTCTATTACAATTAAACTCTGACTTAGCATACTAACTTTATGATTACACACACACGCCCATAGAAATGTCTTTTTCTGATAAATCAGTCCCAGAATTAAAAGACCACACAAAGTAGTCACAAAAAGTAATCACATGTAAACTGATTGATCACCAGAGTAATGTTACATGATATCCAAATATTTGAAATAGATGGCCTGAGGACATTTCCAACACATTTCATCACTAAACACAATAGTGTGTAAAGCATCTCTCTAAGTGAGCCCAGGATGTACAGTCAGCCTCAGGGATGGGTGCGTTTGAATTTGTGACATTTTGACCTTCTGATATTTTTGGATACCACAGTGAAGCAAAACAAGTCCTGTCAGTTAACAAAAATTCAAATGTAGTCTCCCTCTCAGTGAGCCTTTTCACTTGTTGATTTTAACCGAAGAAGATCAGGTGCCTGCGTGTGGTTTTCCCAACTTGTCACATCCGTTGAAGAACAGAAGATTGATGTGATTCTTTTTACAGTATTGCTGCAGAGTTGGATTTGTTCTTCACTAAGGTAAGGAAATGAAAATATTCAGCACATACTAGCATTGCTCTTTATTTTGAATTTTAAATGCTCACCAGACTAACTGATAGCTTCATCATCAGCGTGCCAGCTTAATCAAACTGTGACCAGAAAAAAAGGAAAATACAAAGCAACACAGTATTTTTGCAATTAATAGCATTTTACTAAAAAATAATATTAATATATTTTAATTGAGATTTGTGTTTTTGTGTTGTCTCAAAATTGTCCGGTACATTTTAAGGCTGTACTACACTGTATTGTATTTAAAGGTGTTTCTAATGTTTTGTCCACTTCATTTAAAACATCAAAAAATAATATAAACACCCTGCTACGTCACTCCTCAATGCACAGTTCCCTTTTCCTTTGCTGTACTTCCCTGAATGTGCATTATATTTACTGTTACTGTTGCTGCCATTTATTTGACAAGAAAAAGCTTTTGCTCATGTTGCCTTGTCGTGTTAAATAATTCAACATAGAAATACGGTGTCAAAGCTATACATTGTCTTCTGAGGGCCACAAAAAATAAATAAATAAATAAATACTTGGATGGTTCCCTGGTTCTTCATGGTGTGGCTGGTCAAATTGTAAACCTTATTTCCCTTCTCCTTCATAAGACATTGTATTTCTGAATACTTTCTTGAGGAGAAAAATAACAGAGCTATAATGCTCTGTCAGCTGGGATATATTAACATAGATAATGAGTAGGAGGAATATGATTGGAGGTCTACTCAGGAGCTTAAGAATGCATTCAGTGGTTGGTTGAAAATTTCAAGATGAATCATAAAACATTTTTGAAGGACAATCAATCAATCATTAGTCACATGAAATCATAAAATATGACTTCAGTGAAATGCAGTTGTCAGTTCTATCAATTGTAAATTTAAAATAGCATAGTAATAATAAATGTCATTGTTTACATTTTAACAGGATCTTAATTTACGATCCTTGTAGCCTGAGGGTAGAAGCTCTTTCTGAGCCTCTCAGTGCTGGCCTGGTGTAACTGGTATCTTCTTTACGACCTCAGCAGGGTGAAAAGGCAGTCATTCGGGTCGCTGGGATCTCTAACAGTTCTACTGGCCTCTTTTTTGCAGTGCCTGGTTTAAACATCCTTAAGGCAGGGTAGAGCAGCGTCTATTGTGTGTTCAGCTGAACGAACCACGCTTTGCAGTTCCTTGCAGTCGTGTATGTGCTGTTTCAGAATCAGAATCAGAATCAGAAATACTTTATTAATCCCCAGGGGGAAATTGTTGGCGTTACAGGTGCTCCTTACAAGAGTAGAAAGATATAACATATAGTGCAATTAAATGAAAAAAATACAGATTTGTTATTATACATATGTACTGTAATAGACGATAAACTGAGATACAGAATGGAAATAAGAAAAATTAAGGATTATGTACACTGGTAGTTATTGCACGGATTATTGTATTACATCAGCAGTGAACTGTGGAATAAATATGTAACAATTTACTGGTTGAGTTGGTAACAGTGGGTGAAACAGTCCAAGGGCCACTCAGTGGGAGGAGTTGTACAGTTTGATGGCTACAGGCAGGAATGATTTCCTGTGGTGCTCAGTGGTGCATTTTGGTGGTATGAGTCTCCCACTGAAAGCACTCTTGTGTCTGACCAGCACATGGTGGAGTGGGTGTGAGACATTGTCCAAGATAGTTTGCAGCTTAGACAGCATCCTCCTCTCTGATACCACCATCAGAGAGTCACACTCCATTCCCACAACGTCACTGGCTTTGCAGATCAGTTTGTTGAGTCTGTTGGTGTCCGCCACCCTCAGCCTGCTGCCCCAGCACACAACAGCATAGAGGATAGCACTTGCCACCACAGACTCATAGAAAATCCTGAGCATAGTCCGGCAGATGTTGAAGGACCTCATTTGCCTCAGAAAATAGAGACGGCTCTGGCCCCTCCTGTAGAGAGCGTCAGTGTTCTTAGCCCACTCCAGTTTATTATCAGTGTGGACCCCCAGGTACTTATAGTCCTTTACAATGTCCACACTGACCCCGTGGATGGAAACAGGGGTCACCGGTGTCTTGGTCCTCCTCAGATCCACAACCAGTTTCTTTGTCTTTGCCACGTTGAGCTGCAGATGGTTCTGCTCACACCATGTGACAAAGTTATCCACAGCAGCCCTGTACTCATCCTCATCACCCTTGCTGATACATCCAACCATGGCAGAGTCATCAGAAAACTTCTGAAGATGGCAGGTCTGAAGTCCATGGTGTAGAGGGTAAAGAGGAAGGGAGAGAGGACAGTCCTCTGCGGGCCCCGGTATTGCTGACCACTCTGTCTTGTAAGCGCACGTACTGTGGTCTGCCAGTCAAGAAGTCCACAATCCAGGACACCAGGGGGACATCCACCTGCATTGCTGTCAGCTTGTCACCCAGTGGAGCTAGACAGATGGTGTTGAACGCACTGGAGAAGTCAAAAAACATGACCCTCAAAGTGCTCGCTGGCTTGTCCAGTTGGGTGTAGACACGGTTGAGCAAGTAGATGATGGCGTCCTCCACTCCAAGTCGGGGCTGGTAGGCGAACTGGAGGGGATCCAAGAGTGGCTTGACCATGGGCCAGAGCTGCTCCAGGACGAGTCTCTCCAGGGTCTTCATGATGTGGGAGGTCAATGCCACGGAGCTGTAGTCCTTGGAGCCACTGGGATGCAGCATCACCATCAGGGCCTGCAGCCTTGCTTGAGTGGAGTCTCATCAGCTGTCTTCTAACACGGTCAGCAGTGAAGCACATTGTGGAGGTGACAGGTGGAGGAGGAGTGTAATCCTCACGATGGAGAGTACAGTCAGTCTGGCCACTGGGGGAGGAGGTGTGAGGAGGGCTCACACTGGAGGGTGGGGGGTGTAAGATGGAGGAGTGGGGGAGGGTGGAGTGGGTGATGGTTGTCCAAGACAGACAGCAGAAGAGTCGGGGGGGGCAGGGCGAGAACTGTCAAATCTGTTAAGGAAAGATTCAGTTCATTGGCCCTGTCCATGCTGCCTTCAACCCTCTATTGTTTCTGTATCAGGCAGTGATGTTCCCCGTCAGGATGCTTTTGATAGCGCAGGAGTAAAATTCTCCAGTATTTTAGGGGATACCCGGAATTTCCTCAGGCATCTTCCGGCAATACAATCTGTGCCTTGCCTTTCTCACCTCTGAGTCAGTATGCAGCGCCCAGGTCAGGCCCTCAGTGATGTGGACCCCAAGGTATTTGAAGCTGTCCACCCTCTCCACCAAGCCAAGTCCCTATGGATTGAGCCACTGCAACCCAATGTTGTTGATTTTGGAGTTGGAAGTGGCTATACAGTTGTGTGTGTACATAGAGTACAGCATGTGAATCAAACCGCAGCCCTGGGGTGCTCCAGTGTTAAGAATGAGGGTGTAAGAGGTGTATTCATCCACTGTCACCACCTGGGGTCTTCCTGACTGGAAGTCCAGGATCCACATGCACAGTGAGGTGTTCAGTCGTAGCTCCTTGAGCTTTGTGACCAGCCTGGAGGGAACTATGGTGGTGGTAGGGTGGTGTGGAGAATGTGTGCTATGGTGTCTTCTGTAGATCACTTGGGATGGTAGGCAAACTGTAGGTCTAGTGTGCTGGTGAGTTAGGAGCAGATGTAATTCTTAACTAGCTGTTCAAAGCACTTAATCGCTACAGAGGTGAGTGCTACTGGGCGGTAGTCATTCAGGCAGGTGGGTTTTGTTTTCTTGGGCACAAAAATGATGTTGGACATCTTTAAGCACATGCCTCTGATGGAGTGAGCCAGTGACCAGGTTGAAAATGTGTCTGTACACTGGCGCTAGTTGGTCAACACATTGTTTAGGGGACTGTCTACTGATATCGTCTGGTCCTGCTGCTTTCTTGGTGTTCAGACGCTTGAAAGCCCTCCTGACATCATGCTCAAAAAGGGAGACAGGCATCAAAGGTGCACCCACCCATTCATTAACCTCTGCTTCAGCTGTTTTTGCTTGCAGACTACCAACGGCCCCAAAGGGAGCAAAGAATTACACTCACCTGCTGAGGATGCATCAGCACTTGACAAAGACAAGGGTGGTGGGAATGTAATCTATCATACTACTTAGGCCACACCACATGCTTCTGGGATTGTCTTCCTGGAACTGTGGTTCCACTTTCTTCCTGTAGTCTGTTTTTGTCTCTTTTACTGCTCTCCTTACATTGGGGGCTGCTGGTTTATAATTGTGAGTATATCCAGGCTGCAGTCCTAATTTGTAAGCTGCAATGTGGCATCGTGGATGGTTCTAGTATTTCATGGTTTCAGATTGTTAAATGATTTAACTGTGTTTTTGGTACAGTTGCTTCTTTTGTTTTGTAGATTAATGTTAATTTATGTCGTCAGTCATATTGACAGTGCTGTCCTGGAACTTGCTTCAGACATCATTCAGTCAAGACTGCAGGGCGGCCTCTGATTGGCCTGACCATCTCCTGACCTCTCACACCACTAAGGGCATACCCCATAGTCTGTTTACTTAAATCTCAATTGGATGGCTGCATGGTCACTCTTGCCAAGCTGGGGAAGGGATTCTGCTCAGTAGCCAATTCTGAACGGCCTACAGCAGTGATCCAGTGTCCACATTTGGTTTGTGGTGCAGTCAATATGTTGATGGATGTCAGTCATAACCTTCTTAGATTAGCACGATTGAAGTCACCGGCAACAATGAGCACAGGGTCAGGATTACAGGTCTGTGAGCAGTTCAGGTCTTTGCAGAGATCTGACAGGGCAGCCTTGGTACTCGCTTGTGTTGGACAGTTAACTGCTGTGACAATTAAATATAGTAAAAGAGTCACCTGGTTGAGTGGTGTTGTCTGGTATTTCAGGATTTAGCCAAGTTTTAGAGAAACAACACACATTACAGTTCCTAATATCCTGCTGTAAACTGATGCAGGAGTGGAGATTATCCTATTTATTATCCAATGCCTGTATGTTGACTAGCAGGATGCTTGCCAGAGAACATTTATATAGCTTGTGTTCGATCCCTTCATCAAACACCAGCTTCTGTATTGTTTTTGCGTTTTCAGCTTACAGGCCTGGGTACCCCTGAGCATCCCCATTGGGATGTTTCTGCCCTCATGTTTGTACTTATTGTATTTTAAGTGAATGGGATTTTGATTAAATGAAAGGACGGTAAGACATTTAAAAACTGGGGAAATGGGGACAGCAATTCTAATTTATTCCTGATAATATATTACCTTGGACCTGACATAAGGTAACTCTTTAGCCTGTGATTGTATACAACATATTGATTTAGAGATGAAATCAGTATACACATTTTTTTCCCCAAGTCAAAACTAATTTATAATGACTTCTTGTGTACTGTTCTTTCACAGGGATAAGCAACCGAGCACATGGAACCTCTGATATTCCTTCTCCTGTTTGCAGGTATTTGTTGGAGTGTGTTTGCTTTTTGAGGGTGTGGAGGAGAGAGGAGAATGAGGGAGTAGATGTAGAACTGTAATATTCAGTATTTACAAAAATAACTTTTTTGTTATTTTGCAGGACTGTTGGGGTCAACATCAGTTACAGCACAAACCACAACTAACACAACAACAGGTAACAAATACTGAAGGCAAGATCTAAAACTCTTTGAATGTTGTTTTTTTTGTTTTTGTTTGTAGTGTCTGTACATATCTTTGCCTAATTTTACATGTAATTGTTATTTAGTTAATAAATACATTCAATAAAAAATGTAGTCACAAACATATACCGTAGTACAATGCAGTTACAACACAGGGCAACATAACAGTATTTAATGTAATTTGATTGAATTTCGGCTATTGGATAGGATCAAATCCTTAAAATGGGTTCTTCAAAAGAAAAAAAGGATTCTGAAATCGGATTAGGTCACGTAATCCAGTCTTGATTTAGATCTCGATCAACCGAGATAGAACCTTTAGTATGTGTTGTTCAAAACTTTTTAGTAGTCAGAAAAATCAGGATTATTCTGATCCCAGCAGAAGGGTGGACTCACAATGGATTTTAGGAACAAAATGTAATAAAACTTTTAAATTGGTCAAATATATTTACATTATGTATATGTATTGTATTCACATTTTGCACTTGATTTTTTCAAACAGTTAATGTGGTAGATAAAATAGACATTAGCCCACCTATAAAGCTTTTTAGTACAGTAAAGTAAAAAAAAAAAAAAAAAAAGATGTCCCCATTATATAATCCCCTGAATAGCTGTCAAAATTTGAGAAAAATTATTCAAATTTAAGATCTGTTACATTTTCTTCAGCCTCAGTTCCACCAAACATTTTTGTTATGGTACCTCTGAAACCAAAAGTAACCCTTTAGACATGTACTTAGACCCTAGGTCCACTTAGCATTAGTACTGTTTGATGTAGGCGGGGTTGTTGTCACTCACTGCTCCATCCAGCACTCACTGTATTTCCTCCTTTACCACTCTGCACCTTGTTTATCGTCCACAGAACGAGGCTGCACGCCAACATTTTCAAAACAAAATAGAACAGGCTGCAGTGAGAGTGTCTCTCGATGAGATATTTAAAAATAGCTGGTTTGTGCATTTTGTCCTTCTCAGGCAAGCGCAGGGGTTTAGTGTTGCCAGAGCCCACAGGAACAACACTCCACAATGCTTTTTGTTTTGAGGATTTGGATATATGCAGTTCACATAATCCAGTCAAAATTGATATTTATTTTTTTTAAACGTTTGAAGATCCACTCATTACCCAAATTGTGTATCATCCAAGCGAGTTGTCACACTGAAATTCAAGGGATGCTAATGGATTCATGCCATTAATACATTGAGCAACATAACAAGTAAACGTTCCACCTTAAAAGTTGCTGGCGGTCGGCCCAGTGAATTGTTTTTCTGAGACAACAGCTGTGCAATAGCCAGTAAAATATCCTTTCATTCACACACGATGGTCAGGTGGGTCAACAACTCACATTGTCAACCTAATGACTCTGAAACTAAGAGCTCACATGTGACCTTAACGACTCTGCCAGGGTTGACACCAAAACAGAGCTTAAAAGCCTGCAACTCCGTACCAGTCAGGTAGAACTGAAGAAACTTCTTCGATGAGAGGCAAAACATCTTCAAGAAATGCAAGCAAGTCCAGTTGCCTACGATACAGCACTTAGCATTTAATTTTATAGTTATAGTTTATTAATAAACAAGAACTCTCTACTGTATGAACAGTGATTACATCAACGTCAAAACCAGCCACAACTCAACACTGAGCAGGATGACCGTCTGGTATTGATCTGCTTTTAGTACCAGATCTGTGTGCTAGGTACCCTGACAGAGGGATGACCAAAGATGGGGACAGTGCGGAATGGTTCCATAGGTACCATCCACAACGTTTCACAGTGGAAATGGAGAAAAAAAGCAAACTAAACAGTACCATATTGTACTGCTTGGTGGAAATTTTGGTGGAATCTATGGTGATGAACGGTAATTGTAGCATGTGTGTTCGCAGAGTGCTGACGTTGTGATATGTAGATGCATGGTTATCTTCATTTGAAAATGTTGAAAACTTTGGATCTCGATCAGGGTGATCCAATCCAATGTTGCTTTGAAAAACTAAAACAAAAGTGAGATGGATTAGCTGATCCAGATTAAATTTTTTTAACAACTGAGCACAGTTTGCAATGACAAATTTAAATGCTAATTATAGAATATCCTGACCAAGAGCTGGAGGTTTCCTAGGTTGTTGCTAAACCATACAAGGTAGTAGCTACATCGGTGTATTCAAGGAATTCCAGTGGTCTTCGGGAAAAAATAAAAATCTTTAAAACTTTAAACAAACTCAACCTTAGTCAGAACAACCACAACAAATTACTGCATGATTTAACATCATTGGTTCCAGGTGACAAAATTTTTTCTACTGAAAATGTTAGTTGTGTGAAAACTAACTGTAATGCCGTTGGTATACAATGCTATGGGAACATTAACAGAGGGCTTCAATACACAATACTTTGCCTTTGACCAATATTCTAAATCATCTTCATCAGATTATACAACCTCTGCTCCACCAAATGGAAAATCATCACAACCAAACATCACAACAACATCAGAGACAACTTCAGTGAAACCCACTACATCAGCGTTAGTCAGTGAGACTTCATCTCTGCATCAAACCACTTCCACTCTTGCAACTTTGACACCTGTCAGCACAAGTGTGACACAAGTGAAATCATCTTCAACACCACTGCCAACCACTTCAGAATCAGTCAAGACATCTTCGTCACCAGTCACTTCATCTCCAATAACTCAAACTTCACCCCCACTTTCTTCAACTGAGGTACCCCTAACTGAAAGTTTGCCAACAGTCAGCACCACTTCATTCCCACTTTCACAAACTTCCTCAGCAGTGGGGTCAAGCTCATTACCAACCACTTCCACTTTGCCAGCAATCACAAGTTCATCACAAAGCACTGCAACTTCATCACCAACCACTGAGACTTTGTCAAAAACAGAGACAACTTCAGTGCAACCCACTACATCAGTGTTAGTCAGTGAGACTTCATCTCCACATCAAAGCACTTCCACGCTTGCAACTTTGACACCTGTCAGCACAAGTGTGACACAAGTGAAATCATCAACTCCACTGCCATCAACTTCACAGTCAGTCAAGACATCTTCAGCACCAGTCACGTCATCTTCATCTCCAATAACTCAAACTTCAGCCCCACTTTCTTCAACTCAGGTAGCCAAAACTGAAACTTTGCCAACAGTCAGCACCACTTCATTCCCCCTTTCACAAACTTCCTCAGCAGTGGGGTCAAGCTCATTACCAGCCACTTCCAGTTTACCAGCAATCACAAGTTCATCACAAAGCACTGCAACTTCATCACCAACCACTGAGACTTTGTCAACAACAGAGACAACTTCAGTGCAACCCACTTCATCAGCGTTAGTCAGTGAGACTTCATCTCCACATCTAACCACGTCCACTCTTGCAACTTTGACACCTGTCAGCACAAGTGTGACACAAGTGAAATCATCTTCAACACCACTGTCAACAACTTCAGAGTCAGTCAGGACATCTTCATCACCAGTCACGTCATCTTCATCTCCAATAACTCAAACTTCACCCCCACTTTCTTCAACTCAGGTAACCCCAACTGAAAGTTTGCCAACAGTCAGCACCACTTCATTCCCCCTTTCACAAACTTCCTCAGCAGTGGGGTCAAGCTCATTACCAGCCACTTCAACTTTGCCCACAATCACAACTTCATCACAAAGCACTGCAACTTCATCACCTGTCACTGAGACCTTGCCAACAACAGAAACAACTTCAGTGCAACCCACTACATCAGCGTTAGTCAGTGAGACTTCATCTCCACATCTAACCACTTCCACTCTTGCAACTTTGACACCTGTCAGCACAAGTGTGACACAAGTGAAATCATCTTCAACACCACTGCCAACAACTTCAGAGTCAGTCAAGACATCTTCATCACCAGTCACTTCATCTTCATCTCCAATAACTCAAACTTCACCCCCACTTTCTTCAACTCAGGTAACCCCAACTGAAACTTTGCCAACAGTCAGCACCACTTCATTCCCCCTTTCACAAACTTCCTCAGCAGTGGGGTCAAGCTCATTACCAGCCACTTCCAGTTTACCAGCAATCACAAGTTCATCACAAAGCACTGCAACTTCATCACCAACCACTGAGACTTTGTCAACAACAGAGACAACTTCAGTGCAACCCACTACATCAGTGTTAGTCAGTGAGACTTCATCTCCACATCAAACCACTTCCACTCTTGCAACTTTGACACCTGTGAGCACAAGTGTGACACAAGTGAAATCATCTTCAACACCACTGCCAACAACTTCAGAGTCAGTCAAGACATCTTCATCACCAGTCACGTCATCTTCATCTCCCAAAACTCAAACTTCACCCCCACTTTCTTCAACTCAGGTACACCTAACTGAAACGTTGCCAACAGTCAGCACCACTTCATTCCCCCTTTCACAAACTTCCTCAGCAGTGGGGTCAAGCTCATTACCAGCCACTTCAACTTTGCCCACAATCACAACTTCATCAGAAAGCACTGCAACTTCATCACCTGTCACTGAGACCTTGCCAACAACAGAAACAACTTCAGTGCAACCCACTACATCAGCGTTAGTCAGTGAGACTTCATCTCCTGCATCTAACCACTTCCACGCTTGCAACTTTGACACCTGTCAGCACAAGTGTGACACAAGTGAAATCATCTTCAACACCACTGCCAACAACTTCAGAGTCAGTCAAGACATCTTCATCACCAGTCACTTCATCTTCATCTCCAATAACTCAAACTTCACCCCCACTTTCTTCAACTCAGGTAACCCCAACTGAAACGTTTGCCAACAGTCAGCACCACTTCATTCCCCCTTTCACAAACTTCCTCAGC